>CM039672.1:234732107-235968982 GCA_022496015.1 Hordeum marinum | reverse complement strand
TTAAAAATGGATATTATGCCATATAGATGAATGAACCAGATCAGCAGGGAAGCAAAAGCCAGAATATTATACTGGTATAAAGAGAATGTGTACCATTAATTTGTGAATAAAAAAGTGAACGGCAATCTCTGTAGCGATCGTGCCCTGAAACATCCCAAAGCTCAACAAAGAAGTTCCTTTCAGCATCACCGATGATGCTATTAGATGAACTCCCTGGGCTTCCGTAAGTAATATGCTGAAATAATTGAGTAAACAATTCTATGAGAATATACTGCTGAAACGACAGAGCGAACACACTGCATTACATACTTTTACATCAACTGTACATCCAATTGTTTGGGTCGGGCGAGCAATCGCAGAACCTTGAAGAATGAGACGTGCCAACGAAGATTTCCCCACACCTGGAAAAGAAAAGGAAGGAAAATTCATCATGTTCACTAAAACTAAAGAGTATCAAGTTAAACTTGTACAAACAGTATTTGAGCATCTCTACAAGTTGATCACAATGGTATATGCTAAGGAGTATTAGTATTGGTCTAGGTCTCTGTGCGTAGTCATATTGGTCTAGATTTCCTTCCTTGTATCCCAAGTCTCCTGTGCTATATATTCTCCCCATGGGCTATGGCAATACAATCAAGTTGCTCCTCTAGCATGGTATCATGAGCCAAGGTTTAGAGTTTTCTCCAGAAGCCGCGACTCATCCTCCTCTCTCGATCGGTTTCTTCGGATCGGTCTTGGACGATCGATTTATTTCTGTCTCTTTTCAATCGATTTTCCTAACTCCGCCTATGTTGTCTCAACATAGCCGGTCCCAGGCCCGAGTAAAGGAGTGTTGTGATAGGCTTGGTGAGCCAAAACGTCAAAACTCAGCCACTCTTATGGAGATGAAACCCAAAAGAAGTCATGTGGTGGGCCTTGGAGAAACACAAAGTCCCAACAAAGTACATTACCCTCATCAAGGATGTACGATAATGTTGTGACACGTGTTCGAACAAGTGATGGCGACACTGATGACTTCCTGATTAAAATAGGACTGCACTAGGGGTCAGCTTTGAGCCCTTATCTTTTTTGCTTTGGTGACGGATGAGGTCACACGGGATATACAAGGAGATATCCCATGGTGTATGCTCTTTGCGGATGATGTGGTGCTAGTCGGTGATAGTCGGACGGGGTCAATAGGAAGTTAGATCTTTGGAGACAAACCTTGGAATTGAAAAGTTTTAGACTTAGTAGAACTAAAACCGAGTAAATGAGGTGCGGTTTCAGTACTACTAGGCACGAGGAGGAGGAGGAGGAGGTTAGCCTTGATGGGCAGGCGGTGCCTCAGAAGGACACCTTTCGATATTTGGGGTCAACGTTGCAGAAGGATTGGGATATCGATGAAGATGTGAACCATCGAATCAAAGTCAGGATGGATGAAGTGGCACCAAGCTTCTGGCATTCTCTGTGATAAGAGAGTGCCACAAAAGCTAAAAGACAAGTTCTATAGGACGGCGGTTCGACCCGCAATGTTGTATGGCGCTGAGTGTTGGCTGACTAAAAGGCGACATGTGCAACAGTTAGGGGTGGCACATATGCGCATGTTGAGATGGATGTGTGGCCACATAAGGTAGATCCGAGTGAAGAGAAGCTGGTCCAACATCGTCTGACATGGTTTGGGCATATTCAGCGCAAGCCTCCAGAAGCTCCAATGCAATATTCAGCGCAAGCCTCCAGATAGATTTGTTGTTGTTGTTGGCCTGCCTCCTCTCTGCCTAGATCAGAGCTCACCCACCTCCAATATCGGATCGAATCCTTCCTCTCACGCCCGTCCGTCTGCCTCCCAGGCTGCTGGATCGGGCCCATCGCCATGCCACGACACCTTGTGCAAACGCCCCACCTGACGCATCCCTGATTGAAGCCCATCCGCCCGCTGCTCCAGTTGGATCGGGCCGCCGAACCGTAAAGATATAACACCTCGTCCAGGCGTGTCTGCTCTCCATCAACCACCGTGTCAAGTATTCAGAGAACGGTATCATATATTCATCGTATATAGTTACCGCTTTGCTAGATCTAAGAGTTGTCGTCTCTTCGCAACCGGTTCGCTAGATCTAAGAGTTATCGTCTCTTCGCAATCTACGTTCGCTCGACGGTCTGGGTTCTGGTTTGCTTACCGTTGTAACAACGGTGTTGTGGCATCTTAAGAGTCCACTTTTCTCTAAAGCTTAATCTAGAAGTATCCAGGGTGTGTGTGCGTCCTACTAGAAGAGTCTGTTTGTGGGTACAATTACCTTCGAACTTGAGGAAGAAAAGTAAGAGCTCTATTTTGTCTCTATTTACGTCTGAAATCTTGAGGGATTTTATGCCAAATTCTGCATGTTTCTCTTCTCTGAATAAATTGGTGTTTGTCTTAATCATAGGATGGTGAGTATAGTCCACCCGGGAAGAAGTTTGTTTAAATATTAGGATGGTGAGTATAGTCCACACTGTGAAGAAACCTTGCTTACATGGTTTCGGTCAACAAAACAGATTATTTCTTTGCTTTCTCTTACTATCCAAGGCACTTGTGATAACCTGCTAATTTGCTCCAGTGATGTCCATGTGAACATGTTTGAAAAACTAACAAAGTTATTTCAGTGTGATATCATAAAATTTTAGCCCAGGTCGTGTGTTCGATTAAATTTTGTGTGCAGATGTGTGGAGATGGAGATACCAAGGAGAATGTGGATGCTATGATAATGCATGTGTCACCGGGATGATGGAAATCGGTTGTATGCTACCTATGTGAGATGTCAGAGTCTAGCCTTTTACTCCATAGTGAAGCACGGGCATGGTGCATGATCTATTTAGTTTGTGTTTTTTTATTGGTATTACACACAAGCAACTGCCTAAAAATGCAGAGTTGTTGCAAAATCCTAGGTGTTCATTTGGTATGCACACCACTATGTCAGACTTATAAAAATAATAAAACTACATGCAATACATGCTTGGATTTCAAACATGAATCCCGATTGTTGCTTATCTGCCCGCATGCTAGCTTTTTTTCCTTGAACAATTGACTTGTTAGTAACTGCTAATGTCAGGTGCATTTTTTTGGATAACTATTGGAGCAGGTATCGCCTTAAGTGGATTGGATGCCTTGCCAAAGAGGTTTCTTGTCACCGTAATATAACCAGCTTCATTAGTATTTTGTCATAAAAAAGCTGAGACATTTGATGTGGCCTCATCTATTAGTGGATAAGTCAGGACATTAGAGATCCTACACACGTGACTAAGCAACCACAATTGAAACCGGTAGATGAACTGAAATCGAGGGCAAAAGAAAAGATATCTTTAGTGGTGTAAAACGTCGATGTAAAACTTAAGATGAATCAAATGGGCATCATATTGCTCATTTTTAATTCGTGAACACATGCTGGTTTATGTTTGTTCCGTTGCAAGACACCGGCCTCACGCTCGCGTGCTCCCCTAGGCCTAATCGTTGGGTAGAGTAAGAGTAGGAGGCCGGTGCGGTGTTGGGTGCCTGGCGAGTGCCTCAAGGACCTTGTTGACCACGTCTGCCATCCTGTAGGCTGCCGCGCCTGCCACCCTGTGGGGCCATCATGGTGACGGTGGATGGCTGGGCTTCATGGGAGAGCTGATTCAGATCCTTGGCAGGATCGTAGGCAATGGTGTTTGAGCTGTCACAGGATGCTGTGAGGAAAGTATTTCGTCATTGCAACACATGGGCAATTCCTATATATATACAACTCAAAGCAGAAGAAACCCACACCACATTTAGAATCGAAATAACAGAGTTATGAACAACATCTATTAAGCCAGCTGCTAAATAGCCCCTAAAATAAATCGCGTTCAGTTGTTGTGTGAATATATCTAGACAGATTTTAAAACCAGTTTCCTCGTCGTACCAAAGCTAAAGAAATTCTAGGAAAGTACTAGAATTAATGATAACATTCTAGTGCTAACGAGTAACTAGTTGTAATGAATGCCGTGGATCTCAATCCGTATCATAAGGCCTCCTAGAGCGTCCGAACGTGTCCCATCCTAGGTAAGATATACGAGTTCTTAAATCGGAAGACGGACCTGAATCACCGACGATGAGGACGCGCACCTGGCCGTAGGGCATCCCGCCGTTGAGGTCTCGCCCGCTCCCGCTCGCGCCGCCGTCCCTCCAGAACCTCATCTCCCCCACCAATCAATCGAGCAGCAACAGCTGCTGCTGCAGCAAAGAGGGCTAGATCCGCGGATCCGGAGGAGGCTGTAGCCGCGTCGATCGGGAATGAAGGAATGAATGATCCGAGTTCCGGAAGCGGGAGGAGGGGGTCTAGATCTTCGATGGAGGCGAGCTCTCTAATCCGCTCGTCGGATCAGTGTCGGCGACGGCTGCCTCTCCTCCTCCCTTGCTGTCGTGGCTTCCTTTCGCTCGCTGTGCTGCCGGTCCTCTGTCGCGATGGCCGATGGGGCAACTCGCACATGGTACTCCCGGTGCGGCTGCAACCGCACCGGCTATGGCTGGTCCATGGCCGTTGGATCAAACGAGGACGGTTTGGACTAAATATTTGGCAAACTATACAGCTCAAACTTTCAAAACTTGTCTTTTCTTTGTGATCCAACTTTCAAAACTTGTTACTGCTACTACCTTAAATTTACTGGTGCCCTTCGTATTTTGTGTCAAATTTTGATTATATGTTTAACTAACAAAATATCACAAAAAATATGTTGTTGAATTCATATTTGAACATAGCTTTCGATAAGTATTATTGTTTCTACGAATAGCTTATATTTATATTTGTTAAAATCATGATGAAAATATGACCCTGAATATGAGGAGTAGAAAAACAGAACGAAGGTAGTATAATCTATGACCGTCGTTGTATTTTTTCTTGAAAAAACTGTACATACGCGCGCGCACTCCCATATCTCCGGAGAGTGACGAATCTAGACAGAAATGGAAGATGGACTGAAAGTTTACGCGCAAGTATGTATCATGCGAAAATACGTTGGGTTGGTTGGCATGTGACTGAATTTAGCCTTGAGACTAATAGTAAAATTCTCCTTTCCATGCTGGAGGGGGTGATCAAAACTGTTAAAATCCCTAGTAGATTTGCTTCTACCTCCAGGCGCACTCACCCATTAATACATGTACAATCCATCCATATGAGCACATTTGATAGACTAAAATTAGATATTTTAAGGTTGATAAAAATTAAGTGTTCGCCGTACCATGAAAAACTATAATTGAAAAAACTAAAATAAATTCATGAAAATGCGAGCAGTGAGCAGATTCCACTCTGCACTGATCAGTGGGCAAAGCATGACTTCTTGCCACAAAATCTAGTACAAGAAAAATTACGTGAACAACCTGCAATTCATTGCCTAACTTCAAAGTACTGTGAGTAGTTCATGATTGGTTGGATCAAACAATAATGGTTTGGCCTGGATATTGGCAATTATAGTTATCAATATTCAAAACGCTAATGATGAATATCATTGTTGTTGTTGTGTTTTTCAAGAAAATATAAACACGTTACTCCTCCTTTAGAATATGTTGGGAGACTCATCTCCTCCAATCATCCTGAGTTGTTTTGCTTTCGAGGCCTCAGATCTGGTAAGTATACCAAGCAAGGTGTGATCCTTAATCCCGTTATGTGGATTCTTTCTTTTTAGGTCACAAAACTTCCCCCAAGCTTGAGGTAAAGCCTCGTGCTTGGTTTTAGAAAAAATAATAATGTCTCTAAGTACAACAATGACATTTGTGTAATGGCATATATTTTTTTCATTAAAGCAAAGAGACAATCTTGATAAATTGTTATACTTCTGGGCGGCAATTTATTGATCATGTTCTAGCATATCCTCCAAGTGAGAAAGGGAACAACTTAAGAATAGAGTATGGAAGGCTAGTGCCAAAAAAAGGTTTAGCAAGATCTTCAACTTTATGGATATGATCAAAAACATTTTCATCCTGGAATCCTTGAAAGCTAAGAGCTTCATGATTATTAATAGCATCATGTTCCATGGGAAAAATCAAAAGCATCACCTTTAACATAAAATGGGAGAAGCATAAAATTCATCATTAGGTAAAAAAATGTCTCGTGAAGCTCTTTTTCAAACAATCGCATCAAAGCATCTAGATCATTATCAGGGTCACATTCTCTAATAGCTCTAGGAAAATTCACTTTAACCTCCGTATGTGTGATAGGAGTAGGTGGTATACTTATTAGTGGATCAGATGGTGCATCACCCATTATTTCTTTCTCTTTTAATATAACAAGATGAGAATCAAGCAATTCTCCCAAAGGAGGAGATCCAATAATACCAACATGAGTAGTAGCAAGAATATCAATAGTTCCATCACGAGTATCCTTAATAACATGTGATATTTCGGAGTGTGGTCAATTCGTTTGTAGATGTGATGGTGGTGTCACGAGTCGATTAAAAACATTAGGTGAATCATAAGCAGTTTAGTTCTTCGAGCAGTACCTCTTTTTGTAGTGGATGGAACAATTGTTAGCGTAGGTTATGGGTTTTCCCCGTGATGACTAATGATTGCAGCAAACAAATAAATACCAGGGAGACCTATAAATGGATCCATGCCCCCGCCCCCAACAACAAAAGGTGCTAGAAAATAGTTTTGATACCCACCGGTGTAGGTGAATGCAACAGTCTTCGATGATAAGTATAAACCCAAAATTATTAATTCGACACAAGGGGAGTCAAAAGAATATTTATGAGCTTTATAAGTTGAGTTCTCAATTCAATCACACCTAAAAAACACTTGCTTGCATAAATTATTAGTAGCAAATGGCAATATGTGCATGCGGTAGCAAAGTAATACATCAACAGAAAATACCCAATGATAGCCAAGTACAGAGTAACTTAAAAAGAGCAAGTTGCAGTATTAAATGTAGGCATGGGATGGATACTGAACGTTGCATGGATGATTTTTTAAATGTAATGAGATAATTGACATGGATACATCCACTGGCTCAAGTTCTCGAATTATTATAGGCATGTATTTTGTATGTTGAAAGACATGCCTTTTTTAAGAACTTGCCTCTCGTCTATAGTCAACTCCCTTGCTCCGGGCCCTTAAAGGAAACTATGGGTTATTGAGGTAACCTTGCACACCAACCGAAACAATGTATTAACACTCTATGAATACATGTTATCCTCAAATTATATATATACCCGTCGATATCCCAGGCCATCACACTCGAGGTCTCTGGTCAAAACCATGACATGTGCATACTTGCAAGTACAACCATGAAAAAATGCATCAAAAACATAAAAAAAATTCAGATATGAAATCATATTACCCCTAGTAGTGAGCATTGGACATAACAAAGTCATAGCAATATCATTTCTCAAAAAATCATTACACTGGGATCGGTCCCCCATCAATTTAATGTCTAGTACATAATCAATCTCATCCAATTCCCATTCATCCCATGTGCCTACAGTGGGTTACACACATGGTTTGGGAGAGCAAAATGGCGATTTTGGAGAAGGGGTTGACACTATGGATGGTGAAGTTTCCCCCTCTCCAAAGGCAAGACCGTATTTCTAGCAACCATTCATGATGAAGAATAATGGCTTCGGTGCTTCCACCTCACAAAAAATCCAACGATAAATCCGAGGAGTGTGTTAGGGTAATATAAATCTAGGGGGAATGCTACTCCCGTAGGAGTTATTGGATTCTATGAAGAGAAAAGATGATATGGCACAACACCAGAAAGTATTTCCCTCGGTTAAGAGTCAGGGTTTATCGAACTAGTAGGAGGCACCAAGATAACAACATTAACAGTATATGCACACAACAACAAATAAAATGGCTTGCATCCAACAATGGCATGGAGGTTGCCATTCCCCTCGTTCTTGCTAGTTACAAGATTAAAAACAAATATATACTAATGGGGAAAAATGACAATAAAGTAAAAGAGCACATTATAGGAGATTTTGTATTAATGGAGAATAGACTTCGACGCCATAGGTTTACTAGTGGCATCTCTCTCGAAGCAGGTAGTGGCATGGCAACAAATTACTTTTGGGAAATTGACAAAAGAGTGGGAAATCATAACTATGATCATTCATTGCATAATCTCACATAGGCATTACATATGTGATAAGTCGACGATTAAACTTATTGACGTCTACAATTGTTACTTCACCCCAAGACCCTATCTAGCATGCATCTCAAAGTATCATGTAAGAAATAGAGTAACCCAATAAGCAAGATGACATAATGCAGACAGAAAGAAACCTAGTAATAAAATTAATCTACATCGTTTTATGCTTAGTAGCAACAATACAATACATGCCTTCTTCATTTTGTCACTCGACAAGATCACCTCAGCATTGAACCCACTACTATGAACCACTCCCTCGGAAGAAATAATCACATATCTTGGCCAAATAATACTCATAGATCAGATAGCATACATAGCTATAAAATTACATGGCAAAGAAACTTAAAAAGATTCAAATAAGTTCAATGAAAAATTTGATCACACATCCACAATTCATCAGATATGAAAAGACACACTATAGGAATTACGTTAGATTGATCTCAAAAGGAGATAATTGTATTGAAGATCAAAAAGAGAAAGAGTGAAAGCCATCTAGCTACTACTATGGAACCGTAGGTCTTAATGAAACTACTCACACATCATCACAGAGACAACTAGGGTGATGAAGAGGCCTCTCGTGGTGGCTTCCCCTTCCAGCATGGCACCGGAACAGGGCTCCAAATAGGATTGCTTTGGAACAAAGGCTTACGGTGGCAGAGATAAAATTATTCAGGTTCGCTTTGAGGGTTATGGAATATTGCGGTATTTATAGGCCGAGAATTAAGGCAAATGGAGCAGCAGAGGCCCATAAGCATGCATGGCACGACCAAGGGTAGGTCACGCTCCTGAGCTCATGGACCCCTAGATCATCTTATGGTCTACTCCTGAATCTTCTAGTGTCTTTTATTTTCTATTAAAATAATCTCGTAAAATTTCATCATGTTTGGACCTTCTAGACATGGTGTTTTTTTTGCGAAACCAAAACATGCAATAAAACAAGACTGGCACTAGGCATTAAATTAATGGGCCAGTCTAGAAAATTAATATTAAATTGTATAAAAATCATACAAAAGTGATAATATGATAGTATTTAACAATAAAAAATTATAGATACGTGGAGACTTATGAGGGCACCTTGACCATGGGGCACATGCACCGTTGGTGCCTTGTGTAGGCTCTTAGGGCTGTAGTGGCCCAACTCTAGGCCTTAGGCACCTCTTCTAATGTACTTCCTTCTGTATTTATTTTTATTTTTCCCAGACACATTCATGCACAGGAAGATTATAGCATGGAAAATTTGCTGAAAACAACCTCAACCCCGACTGGATTTTATTCACTAGAGCAAGTTTTGTTTCTAAAAATCAATCGCAAATGATAAAAATGATCAAATACGTTTGAGTCGTATCACCAACCAAACTTGCTCGTACCTTAGGGAGTGAAAGAGGAGACCAAGATCTACACTTTCACCAAAGAAAATTGAATCCCCCTTGATCCTAGGTGGATCTTGTTCTTGCTAGATTTGTTGGGCACTCCTAGACGATTGGAGTCCTTACACAATCTTTCTTGTTGTGGTGTGCTACAGAGAAGTTTTTAAAGGTTTGGTGCACGTCTTTTAGTACAACCATGAGTGATTCGAGTCTCATCCATTGGGGTCACTCGAAGGAGAATAGGGCGAGCGGTTGGTGGCATTTAGGAAGCTTTGGCACCCACTCCTCTCCAAAGTAAATTAGCACTCCCCGAGAGTGTGATCGTGGGGATATATCAACTTCTCGAACTTGTGGTTAATCCTTGTCCACATTTTTTACTTTGTGTTGGTGCTTGCTATCTAGCTTGCTGCTCTTGTTTATCTTGTTGTTTGTTTACTTGTTTATCTTGTTGTTTGTTTGCTTGTTGCACCATATACTTTGTTCTTACTGTAGATTACACATCAAGAGAACTTACTTCATCCACAATATCCATATTTACATAGAAAAACTTAAAAAAAATTACGATCTCATATTCATACGCCCCCTAGTCGACCCTTTGATCCTTCTCTTTGGCAATAGATCAAGAGTCGTTTCCCTTGCAAACTGAGGCGTAAAAAAGGCATGACCTGTTGGACATGTCACGTGTTGTGGGCGACAAGCTAGAAGACATGTACCACATCTTTTTCGGCTGCCACCTCACCTAAAGTGTTCGTGTGGTTGGCTATGCCGGGCAAGTGCCTGATGACAGTCAACCTCACAAAGCGAGGATGGCCTCGCGATCCACCATGCTCTTTTTATCGTTTCGCTCTAGACGTCGCTGCCCAAATGGAACAAATTTTTGTGTTTTGACCCTTTTTTGAAAGTTAATCCAGATCTGACCCTCGTTTGCAAAAATTCCGAGATCTAACCCTTTTCCTACCGCCAGGGTCCATGACGATAGGTTATAACAACCTACCACCAAGGCGTTTGGTGATAGGAAACTTATACACGTCAGCTCGACGCACCCCTACCGCCAAACGGGCTGGCGGTATCCTGTACAACCCTACTGGCAAGGTGTCCGACGGTAGGTGCGAACACGCATACTTAGGATTTTTTTACGGTAGGGCGTGCACCCCTACCGCCAGGGCCCTCGGCGGTAGGTTGTTGTATCCTGTCGTCATGGCCCCCGGTGGTAGGAAAATGTTCAAATCTCAATTTCTTTTAAAAAAAGAGGATCATATCTTGATCAACTTTTGAAAAAAGATCAAAACACGAAATTTAGCCACCATAAGCTGGCCTAGTGCCCTTTCCCACGAGCAAATTGGGGCGAGGTCATGTAACAATTCGAATTTCCTAATGCACATCCCCGTCGCTAGCCGTACTCCCCTCATGGACTTGTGGCAGGTGGGTCGCGCCGTCGTGCCCAAAGGTGATTGCATGGTGTGGAACTCTCTTGTGCAATTGGTTTGGTGGACAACTTGGAATGAAAGGAACGGAGGAATGTTCCAAAGCATGGATCCACCCATTGACCAAGTGGTCTCACAGTTCATCACAAGATGAGTGACTGACACGCTACCGGCCGTCCAAAGATGTGGTCCCTAATAAACCGATTGTTGGAACTTGAATACTACCTCTGTCATAGTTTAAAAGACATGCACGTATATCTAGGTCGTCAATTTGACCAACTTAATAGGATGTATATATTACAAAAAATATATCATTAAAAACTTTAGATGTTCTATTTTTAATGATATAATTTTTATGTTAAACACCATATTTTATATAAGTCAAATTGACGACATAGATATACATGCATATCTTCTAAACTGTGATGGAAAGAATAGTAGTGATGTGTGTTTTCATTTTGTTGGGGTTTCACCACTTACACCCATGTTGTTGGTTACATGTAACACCGCCATATTTTTAATTTGAGATTAATAAAAAGTTATGTTATTAGTATTTTTGTTAAAAAAGTACCAAGTTAGAAATGTTTCATAGTTAATCGTGACAAATCATCAATTTCAAAGTATTTACTAGCATATCATCGATGTCTCATGTATGGAGGAGGTAAAGACCAAATTCTTCGTCCCAATTGGAACACATGAACTCAAAGTGTAGGAATTAAAAAAATCAGAAATTGAAATGACACGAATCTTGTAGTCATACATGAACAAAAGCTGCATGAGAATAGTCTCGATGTCACTCGGCAAAAACACAAAAATTACAGACAAAAAAAAACGAAAACACGAGGAGGGCCGTTTCTTCCAAATATTCATATGGTATAGTCCATTCTATGAGAATTTCAAGAAATGTAGGTTAGGGCATCTTCAACGCTGACCTTCAAATTTCCTCCTGCATCTGTCTACGGACAGGAGAGATCAGTCCACGAACACAGATGTGGAAGCCGACCATCCAACGCTATCCTTATATATTTGGTCTCAATTTTTTAAAGTCCGCAGGTTCAAATAGTCTTATATATGGTCTAAAATAGTTCAAATGTTTAAATACAACATTAGTTCTAGTTTAAAAAAGTTCAGATATTATACTCCAACATTGTTGCCCCCCTTAACCCGCCACAAATGCTCAACCAGATCTTCTTTCAATTGCTCGTGAGTTGCTCGATGTCGAATTTGTTGATGCATTTGAACGAATTCTTCAATTGTGTCCGGATTCTGGTCTGCAAGTTCGATAGGATAACCCATGTTCTCAAATTCAAGAGCTACCGCAACACCCTCACCTTCATCCTTTCAATGCATATAATGAAGAGATCTGAACAAACCTTGACATCCTCTTGATTCCGAGATTGCCAAGATCCTTTTGGTGTTTGCCACAGTTGATTCTCTCGGGTATTGGGGTCAGACACCTCAACCACAACAATTGCAAACCTGACCACGACATCTCTACATGTTCTCTCAGACATCCATGCGATATGCAGGCATTTGCAGTATGGTCGTGTACTTATGGTAACCAGAGAACCCAATACTTGCCACAACACCATTCTTCAAGTTGAAGTAGTTATCGAAGGACCGAACACCATGGTAGAGACGATTGAAAATACTTTTGCATATCGGTAAGCGACAACGAAAATTGTCAGCGAAGAGGGCACAGGGGCAAAGTAGTCGTCCATCAGCATTAAATGGGCACGCACACTGTTGCTGTTGATCACTCGATAACCCATGATCGATCCCTTGAAAGTGTGAGCACGCTCCTCTGCACACTCCGCGTCTACAAGCACCACCTGCATCATCACCATCTCATTCATGTAGGTCGCTCATCCGATGACTCAACATAGTGTTGTATATGTATTCCAAATCCAAATTCATTGCTTCAAAAAAGAAGGGACAACAAAAATAACTTGGGCAATTCATCAAACGGTAACCGGGCATGCCAAATATCATAGTAGCGGATGATACTACGCGGCAGGCGGAGGAGAGGTGTGGAACAGCGACGGAGGAGAAGTGGTATAGAGCCCGGTTGTACTGTTGGAGGTGAAAAATTCATCGAGTTTCGATAGGATGTGACATGACGGCCTGGGTGGTGGAGCGATGACAAAGGCAAGAGATAAAAACTGAACGAGAGAAAATGAGAGGATGGAGGGCCAGGCGTGTCAGAGTCATACGTGGCTGTTTGAACTCACGCAAAGCCCCAAATTTGTTTCGAGTTTGCTAGGAAAAGTACATCCGTATCATCCGGTGAACCGATACAGACTCACGTTGAATGACTAACTGCGTCCGGACCATGCAAATTGAATGGTTGCATGTGGTTTGAGGATTCGCTTTGGAGATTCCTTAGTAGCCCATTCGCTGTCCAAACGGCACCGAATGAAAATTTTCTATTAGGAATCCCATAATTCAAAATTCCAGTTTTTTTGCTTTGTTCAAAACAGGGCCTAGTGTTTTTCGAAGGAAAAAAAATGAGGCCAACCAAACCAAAGTAGCCCTCGAATGCCCACTCTACTTGTGAATTGTGATTGTGAGGATTGGATTTGGGATTCGTGGAGCGGACGCGCGCGCTGTCTTTGCCCTCCTCCACGCTTCGCTCCCGCCACGGCCGCAGATGGCGACGGCCACCGCCTCCACATCGCTCCGCCCGCCGCCGTCCCCGTCCCCGCCTCGGCTTGCGGTTGCGCCCTCTTCATCTCGCGCCTCTGTTTTTCTCCGTCCCCAGCGAACTCAAGGGTTTTCTGGCCGTTCGCCTTCTTCCTTTAATCGATTCTGTACTGGCTAGGGGTCGCTGCGCCAGTGGTACTGCGGGACCCCTACGCATTCCTCTCGGAGGAGAGCCTTCCATGCGCATCAGCGGAAGAGGTTGTTTTCTTTCAGTTTTGTTCTCCTGTGTATACTGGATGCTCTCCGGTTTGAAGGAACGGCATTTTGTCTAAATTGGTTTAACTGCTTAGCTGAAATTGTCTGGGATTGGGAGATACATCATACATGAGCTGGGGACATTTTTGCACTGTGCACAATTTCGAATTTGTAGTGGTAATAGCATTGTTTACATTCACTAAATGTAACTAGATGGAGCATACAACACTGAACAGGTCAGCAAGCGTGACAAATACTGGAAAGTCATAATAGTTTTGCTAATGATGCGAACTTCTGATTGTTGTATATATTTTCATTCTATGTTTGTTCATGAACTCTGATACTACCATATACATGTCAGAGTCATTATGTGATTTTGCTCTCGTAAGTTTTATTTTTCCATCAGAGATTGCGTGGGAATAGATGGTATTTCCTGTTGTTTTTTTAAGAATTTATGATTTCAATAAAAACAGGAACACTTTGGTATGCGCAGCCGTTAAAGGTCCGGAAGAATCCTTCAAGAAGACCATTGAAGTGGATAGGCTAATTGATATGCTGAGAGATGCAAATCCCGGAGAGGTAACCATGCTGCATATCTTCAGTTTTACCGATCCTTCCTGTCACTAAAAGCGACAATTCTTTTCCCTATATTTCATGTTAACTACATTCGTTGTCAATCATCAGTTCATTCAATATGTAAACCTTTGGCCTGCAACTAACTATGTGCTTCGAGTATCCTTCCCATGCTTGTTTCATAATCTGTAGAGCCAAGCTTGACATTGGTTGGTTGGTGACATTTGATTAGCTACTTAAAGTATAGGAGATACTTATGAGCTATCAGATTTGGCTTTTTTTTTTGTGTATGTTGAGAGCGTTCGGAGTGTGCCCAAATATATGGCTATATTTTATTAGTATGCCTAGTATATTTCAGGTACAACATGATTTGTTCAGTTGAAAATCTTTGAGTGTCTTAATTTTATCATTTTACATAAAAGTACCAGATGAAGAACTAATGTACCTTCTTACATGCAAACAGCTTGATCTAATAGTGGTTGAAAATATTCTAGCGTTCAGTGAGGGTTTCTGGGTTCGGCTGGCTGCTCGGATTGATCTATGCAAATCGGAGGATGATAAAGTATGGTTGCACATCTTGATTTCTTTTTACTAATTGCGGTTATTATCTTTTTTTATCTTCAGTTTTCTCACTTTTTATTGCATTCATCTCCCTTTTGTTTTTCAGAAAGATTATGAAGAACTGGCAGAGAATGTCATGAACATAGTTGACCGTGTCGTCCACAAGACTGATGTAAGAACCATGTTCTTTCATACATAACACATTTAAGTGCTACTGTCTGCCACTTGATGTGAATTCCTCAAGCCTTTATATTTTTAATATGATTACTACGTGTTCCTTGCATGCTGCTAATTTTAATCCCTATGGTTCAGGAGAAGATTGAACAGTCAACTGATGTTCTGAAGGCAATTATTAGTCCTATTATGAATGAAGGAGAAGATGCGGTGTGGCCACCAAGAAATCCGGAGGCTCTCAAATTGATGGAAAAAGTAAGAACAAGTCTCTTGTTCTATACAGCAGTTGGTTTTCACATTATAATTGTTAAATGTGATAATCAGTGAAGAATATAGACATCTGTACTGCTTATAGTATAATTTAATTACAATCATGCTTCGCACAAGTTTCTTTTATCAATTCAAAAAGAAGTACCTGCAGTTACTTTCATGAAACTGAATTGTTTGGGCTCCAAAGATGTGTCTGTTAAAATGTATTTTTAAGCCATGCTATTATTTTACCTTGTTCTCCATATTCTGATGTGATTTTTAATGTCTTCTTGACATCCCCAGGAAATATCAAACAGAGAAAAAGAAGGACAGCTAGATGAGAGTTTTCTGTCAGAAGTTAATGCTCAGCTGAGGCAAGTAAGTGGTACTATTTATTGCTTTCTAGGTTTGAGTTGTTTTATATTATATTATATAACGTGGATTATTCTTGATATTAGTAATATTTACATGTGTTCAGGCTAAAGAAGATGTGGATAAGCCAGGGCTTCAAGTAATGTTGCAAAAGGTGTTGCAACTATATGCTTCCAACTTTCTCCGAAAGCGCAGTTATGCTTATAAAGGTAATCCTTTCTTTATGTCTTCCCAGCTACAAATACTGAGAAATAACTGCGTATTTTGGTTGAGTCTTGAGTGCCTGTGTTGACATTCTCAGGGGGAGAGGTTGTAGTGCCTGAAAAGTTTCTTGAGTCGATAATAGAGGGTATGAATTTTACCCAAGAGATTGTTTTGATTGTGCCTATAATCACCGCCTCTGATATGTTGAGTTTGCGTAATGCAGCCCCCGAAAATGACTGGAATAGGCTGTTGCTTGATGGACTTACAGTTGGAAAGGGAGATGTTTCACCTGAAGAATTTTATGCTGTTACCAAGAAGAGAATTGAGAGAATCTTGATTCGCACGGTAAGATTCATAACCTCTCGAGTTCTACAGATTATGTAACTGTTCTAACTTGTCAGTGCCTTCCCTGAGCATCCCCTCACGCAATGTTGTCTCTGTATTTTTTTTACAGGAAGGAGGTTCTTATCAGCAACGGGTACTTGTCGAATATATAAAAGAGATACAAGCTAGAGCAGAGGAAATAGTGACCCGGCTTCAAGGCCCAGCTATGTAACATTTATGGTAGTGTTGTAACTTCAAAACTAATTATATCCAATAAATGAGAAATCATGATTCCATATTTTTAGCCATTTTCTACTAGAATACTTTACTGTAATCAAACTCTTTGTTGGCTCACCTGACGCATGGAGGGTTCTGTACTAGAGATTCCAAAGCATCTATGTTTTACAGGCATTTAGTTTGACAGTACATCCAACGTTGCAGCATCTATGTTTTACCGGCATTTAGTTTTAAGGCATCGGTACGCTGTTGAAGCACTTAACTCCTGGAAACAGAAGTGACGCTATATGTAGCAAAACAATGAACCCTTAATACTAATATCACTTATTTCAGCACAGCATAACAGATCGCCCTCTTGAAAGACAACCTTAAGAGGATACCATAATCACCTATCTTCTCAGTTAGACGATGGATATATTTTAAAAATGTTGACTTTATTCAGCTAACACCGAAAATGTTTGTTCCCTGAATTGCATTAATCTATTGACCCACCGGTATTTCCTTGGTATTTTTAAGGCTTTATCCAGAAGTTCATTTTCTTTTGGTGAGCATATTTCTTAAAGCTGGGGTTGTTAGTCTTTATGGTTAAAACTGGATTTTAAAAGCATCAAATTAGTCAAGATTCATTAGCTCGAATTCGTCCTAGTTGTGATAAAGGTTTTATTACCGGTGGATCTGATTTGTTGTTTTAACTTGAATAATTCGTTGAGGTTTTATGCTTCCTCATTTCTCATATGGGGCCTTTTCATATTAATGATGCAAAACCAGACCTCCATATTACATGTTTCAGTTTTTTTTTAACACTCATCTATTCAGATTTGGGGCTGGACGTTATGGATAAACTTTTGACTCATTGTAATGATTTTAATTTCAAACAGACTGAAAGATGTTATCAAGCGAAGGCGATTGAGATGATAATCTTAATCATCATGCTCGAGGGAAATGCTCAAACCAAAGTTTATATCAGGCATGTATTTCTAGCTTTATTGGTGTCAATGAGTTGAGGATAGTGTTTTTTTTTGCCTTGGTGAATTGAGCATAGATTGGATTATTGAACAAATAGATGAACTATCAAAATGGGCTATGACATCAGTAGGTTGGTTGTGTCACTTGTCGAGCATGATTAGGGTAGCAACCCGGGATCAACGATATGTAGATCTAGCATCCCCTGCCAACCTCCACAAAATATCTATCGTAAGGCGTCACCTTCACACAATGAACACATCGAAACGTGCACGCCGCATGGGGGGTGCCAATATCACAACACAAATAACAGAATAATACACAACATCAACAAATATATACATACAACAACTTCAGGAGTCATATTTTACGAATGAATAATACAAGTTGATACAAGTAAGCTTAAACAAAAGTAAAAAGCATCCATATCCGTGTCCATACCAT
Source organism: Hordeum marinum (assembly GCA_022496015.1). Lineage (NCBI taxonomy): Eukaryota > Viridiplantae > Streptophyta > Magnoliopsida > Poales > Poaceae > Hordeum > Hordeum marinum. The sequence continues at coordinate 235,951,087 of CM039672.1, read as the reverse complement.
TGTCCGTGAGATAACCAAATAATGTCGTCCATCAACAAGCTTGCTTCCTGAACCGCTGCCGGTTGGATTGACGTCAATCTAGAAAAAAGAGTAAATTAAGCAAGGTTAGTACTCAGTTGTACTCACAAGACTTACACAGACCTAATGTATTTCATGCAACATATTTCAGGGAAAGAGGGGTTTAGGCGACTATTAGGAGGTGTTTGTTTCAGAGAATTTTCCCCGTCACCTGATTACGCCGTAATAAAAAAACGTTGCTCGCGTTTGGTAACTCCACTCCGCAAACGCATCCCTTCGTAAATGGGTCTGACCCAGTTATCGATCGATACCACCCACCCCTCACCGGTAACGAGCCCATACCCTCCTCCTGCCACCCAAGCCCTCTCCTCCCCGCACGACCCCGCTCCTCCTCGTCTGCCGCCGCCTCCCAATCCCCCTCCCTTCTGGTGCTGGCCCTGGCGCAGGCGCATCCCTAATCCCCTTCGAGCCATGGTTGCCTGACAAACGGGAAAGTTTTCTGCGGAGATTGGAGCTGCGGGTGGCGCTTGTGATCGGGAAGGCCGACGGTGCTGGAGATGAGAGGCAACCGACGGCGCACATGCTCGAGAAACGGCCGGCGGCACTTGATTTTAGGGACGGTCGAGCAAGCGCATGCCATTTACGCGGACCACTCATGGTGGCCGGCGAGCAGCAGGGACAAGCAAGAGCAAAGCAATGGTAATCAATTCCTTTCTCTGAACGTGAACCAAACAAACTAGGAAAAATCTCATTACATCTCCTTAAACACCGTGATTACCGTTACCATTTCTGTAGCCAAGCACCTTCTTAGAGGTAAGAAGAGACATAAAAGTAAGGAGCGTGTCACAACTACTCTATCCACCTATCTACCGTAAACATAACACTACCTTGTCTTCCCCATCGCATCTCCCACAAGGCACTAACAGGATCGATAAGTTTTAATTATTAAGGATGAAGTTATTCTATGGACGCAGATCAATTTCCAAGTCATCTATAACCGTTGACATGACTATTTGAATAGATTTATCCACGTAGGAGTGCACCAATATACCCACAAGCACGATCCTCCCTTATAGGTAGCCGAATGCATCGTGTGGCCAAACTGGCGGATACATGGACTACGACACTCCCTTAGCTACATTCAAGTTTAGAGAACGACCCCATGAGTTGACATCCAAATTGAAAGTCCGGTCAAAGCTTTGAATCGAATGTATGTGCGTACTATTGGATGGACATAGCCTAGGACTGAGGTGTCCACCCAGCAAAACATGCCGCAAAGTTGTGAACATCACGTATTGTAGCCCCAAACTAGGGTCAACCGCCTAATGACACAAAGTTAAAAGAAGCAAACGTAAAACCGGCTTGCGTTCCCTGGAAAGGCATGTAGTTTCTTGAAAGCAATGCTACACACATGGGCAACATTTTACGGAATCAACAGAAAGGCTGAGTTGGGATTTTCTTGTTCGGTACAAATAGGGTGAAGGACCCACCTCAATTGAAATTCATGGGGTGAGATTAGTTATAGAGCCTCTCCAACAGGCGTCCAAAAACTGCTCGCGCGTTAAAAGATTCGTTTTTTGGACACCGGAAACAGAAAACAGCGCTCTAGCAAAAGCTCTAAAATAGAGCACGCACAAAAAACGCCAGCGCCCGCTGCAAATTTTGAGCGTGCTGCCTTTCAGGCTGTATTATTGGGGCGCCGGATTACGCGCAAGGGCTGCTGCAAGTGGGTTCGTCGTCAGGCTTGTGTTTTTGTGCATCTGTTCAAGAAAAAAGTCTTAATGCGCCGTGCTATTGCTATTTCGGTGCTGTAAAACAAAATTAGAACACCGTGCTACCGCGCGTCTATTGGAGATGCTCTAAGGAGGTTCGTAAAACCTTCGTAGTTGGCCCGTGCGTTTAGAACTATCGAGTTCCAATCATCCTTTTGAAAGGCTCCCCCTCTTGTGACGCGCCCCACCGCACGTCACAGGTGCTCCAAATCCGCCGCCGGCGCAAGGCGCCCTCCCCCTCATCCACTCCTCCTCATCGCTACTAGAGGGCATCCCGGCGGTAGCATCGGCGAGGCTTCTCTCCTCCCTTCCCTGGTCAAGATCCCAGTGGCATGGGTCAGCCGCTCGTGTGAGGGTTGGGTCCAGCGAGGTCTCCAACGGTGGGGGTGCGCGGATCCAGTGGCTACTGAGCTGGGAGGCGGCGGTGCAGCTTCACAATGGCGGCGGCGGGTGCTAGGTCTGGCATGTCAGATCAAGATCCCAAGGGGTTGTGGGTGTGTGGGTGGCGGCGGCCAGTAAACCATGTCTCCCACAGAAAATGATCTTTCACTGCTCTGCTTGAAGTTCCTTCGAATAGGCCTTTTGTTTGACTTGGCTCAACGAGTTTAGTTTTGTATTCCATATGAAGCTTGAGTCAAGTCTAGTCTCATGCCGTGAAGACTGTCAAGCAATCATTGCTCGTCTCCACGAGAAAATTCATTTGAGATATTTTTTTCTTTGATACCAACTCCTCCAAGGCAGATAGTTTGATCAGATAATTTCTACTATGTATTTGATCCAGGTTTAAGAAAGTATTGTACGTCCGATTATTGGAATCGGCTCAGCTAAAAAAGGTAGATCTGCTTGAACTAGTAGGAAGACCACCCTTGTAAGATGGAGGTATTCAATTTCTAAGATGGGCGTCGGTGCTAAATATGGCATATCTCGAGGTAGGGCTCCAAAGACAAACGTCTTGGAGCGATGGTAACAGGGACACATGATTTTACCTAGGTTTGGGCTCTCTGAAAAAGATAATACCTTACATCGTGCTTTGATTGTATTTACATGAAGATAATAGATAGTACATGTATCTACCACGAGATCATTGTAATGAATATGAGATGGTTATTGACTAGCCTGGCCTTGGCTTATATAATGCACCAGAGACCTAAGATTTAGAGGAGTCCTTGTCTTGTGCGCCAAGATTTAGAGGAGTCCTTGTCTTGCATTGTGGGCTGCCCGAATTGGCTCATTAGTGAACCGCCATGGTAGTCCTTGGCCCGACCTATCTGGTCGAGAGACGACATGGTGAGTACCTCCTAGTCCAAGACACTATCAGTAGCCCCCTGAACCAGTCTTCAAGTTGGGGACGCTCCTCGGTTCCTCCGAACAGTTCTTTGTCTTCGGTCGTCGTCTTGAAAGATGGTTTAACAAATCTTCCCATCTTCGATCTTGAGGATCGTCGAGGTGTCTCCGAAGAGTTTACATGTCGGGTATCTAAGGAGTTCACACGTCGGGCGTATGAGGAGCCCCTTTAAGTTCTCAGTCTTTATTAACGCCTTGTTATTTTTAGACCACACCTCGGGTTCAACATTTTTCCCGTGCGACAGGGTACTCGTGTTGCCTAGCTCCAGTGCCGGACTATATACGAGGTGTCTTTTTGCAACCGAACTCCAACGCTGGTTTGCATACCAGGTGTCATAGATTACCTCAGTATTGAAAAAGTTTGAAGGAGATCAAGCGAGCTTAATGTCGGAAATGTCCTATATGGAACCAACCACTCATATCCAAGCTTTATGCCAGACTGCTTCCGAGGTGATGCAACACCTCGCTCTTGGACTAATTTTTTTGTGAAATTTATCTTCGATCTGTGCAATTTATTTACTACCGAGATGTATAGTCAGTAGCCCTTAAGGTGTATGTCAGCCTAAAATCCGAGATGCATCTGAAGGAAAACATAAGTATGTTGACCCCCGTAGCCCCTGAGACTCAGGTCGATTCGCGAAATCGTCCTGAGGACCAAGTCCTAGCTCGGCAACATAATTAGGAACGGAAACACAACGTGCATAATCCCCAAGACCCAGGTTGGGTGGTGCAGACCAACCTAAGGATAGTAATCTCCTCGGAAACTCTTTTGCACTTTTGAATTTTTTATATTGAATCATCAATGCAGTATCCTCCGAGACTTGGGTTTGGCAACATGTCCGACCCTAGGATCGTATCACCTTGGGAACTTGTTCAATCGACGTGGAAATAATTTAGCCATCAACGACGTTTAAATTTTTGCTGTAACAACTCCTCGGCCGGCTCCGAGGGACCCGTCGGTCAACTTGCAAGACGCCGACAACGGTATTTTTTGCTTTAACATCTCCTTGGGTGGCTGTGAGGGACCCGTTATTCAACCCGCAAGATGCCGACCAAGATAGTTTTTTTTTCTTTTGCTCCTCGGCTCGCTCTGAGGGGCCCATTGATCAACCTCCAAGATGCCAGTGAGGATAGTTTTTGCTTTTATAGCTCCTTGGCTGGCTTTGAGGGACCCGTCGGTCAACCCGCAAGATATCGCCGAGGATAGTTTTTTTTTGCTTTAACAGCTCCTCGACTAGCTCTGAGGAACCCGTCAGTCAACCTGCAAGATGCCACACGAGGATAGTTTTTGTCTTTACAGCTCCTTGGCTGGCTCTAAGGGACCCGTTGGTCAACGTGCAAGATGCCAGCGAGGATAGTTTTTGTTTTAATAGCTGAATTATGACTTCATGTATCTATGTACCTCGCCATTTTTATGCACATATCTGTAGATTTTATATACCCTGCTAACCAACCATCGGCTTCCAGCTCCTCGGCCAGAGGTCGAGAAGTGTTCCCAACATCAGCCTGATTCCTCGGGGGACGTTTGTTATGGAATGAGGCAATCAAGCCATAGAGTCAAAACGTAAATCTAGAGTTATCTTATATCGCTCTCTAACGCAAGTCACATCTTCGGTGAAAAATAGTTCCTCTAGCAGTTCCTTTTCCTGGGGTGTCATGTTAATCATGATGAATTAGTCGGTATACCAATATATTTGGTGATGTCCGAGGTCGAACCACCCATGACTTGGCCTTTTAGAGAAAACAGAGGCCCTTCGTTTTACTCGGATATCCAATCGACTATATTTGGTTTAACACCGCTTGCGGTTCGCCGACCGATTTACGCTTGTTGTGATAGTCAACTTTTAACTTTCTCCAACTTAGGCACTTAACCAGTTAAATCAGAAGTGATAATCGCAGTGGTTCTACCTTTACCCCTTAGCCGAACAAAGCGAAATGTAAGGGGTAAGCAAAGGAGTCGGTCAACCCAACTATTGACCAAAGGCACAAGTCGAAATCAATGCATATAAATGCAAAATACCGATGAATTTTTACCGAGGACTCCATGGAGTACCTTAGTGGTTGGTGGGTTCGGCTCTAATTGCAGCCCCCCGTTAATATTGCCGATGCTTTAAAGGCGTGTGGCGCTGTATTGCAAGAGTTTATGCTCGGAAAATCAAAAACTTACATAAAACTTAATGTCTAAATTAAATAAAGTTTCTTTGGTGCCAATCCAAAATTGGTCTTAAAATTAATTTGTGCTTCGGTCGTGCTTTAACATGACACGTCTGATCTCTAAACTTTAGGTAGGTCAGCCTTCGGCTTCAACCTCCATATCCCGAAGGCAGAGTGCTTTTCGGAGGCAAGTTTAGCAAACTAAACTCGAGCGGCTTTAGAGAGAAACAAGGCTCTCCGGCTATTGGCCATATACTCGAGTCGAAAATTGGTGGTAGAAAAAGGCTTTGCAACAATGTAGAAGAAAAGATTTATTATAAAATGACTCATATAAATTTCAGAGCCCCCCAGTTAACGTAGGAAAAGAAAGTTATTTTCAACAAACAAGTTTTTTAACAAACAAAGTTTTTGACAAACCGACTTTTTGTTTAACAAAAATATAATGCTTGGTCAAACCGAACAGAAATTAATTGTTAAAAAAAACTAAGCATGAAAGGGATTTCATTGGTTAATGTGCTTAGTGTTGATGACGCAGTCCGGTCTTATGGTGGGGTGAAGATGCGCATCAAACTTTGACATCTGACATGGTGTGTAGTCCTTGGCCTGGCTGAGGTCCCAACACCCAAGCCCGAGGTGACCTAGCAAGGAGATCAGCTTGACGTAGTCACAACGCAACACAATTGATGTGGCAAGGCAAAGCCCTTTGTCCAGCTAACGTGCCGAAGCTAGTCGGCTGGTGACGTCGAAATCCTCGGAGTAGGTTGATGAAGAGATGGCGGAGCCCTCGGTCTAGCCGAGGTGATGAAACAGGTTGGTAAGGTGACGCTAGAGCTCCTGTGCCAGCTGACGTGTCGAAACAAGTCAGCGTGGTGGAAGTCGGCTTGAAGAAGTGATGGCGCAGGTCGGAATTTGTGACGTGGTCAATGCTGGCCAGATGAAGTGACGACGCGGCGATGTCGACACCCTTGACCCGTACAATCCATGGGGCGATGATGTGGTCTTGACGATTATTCGGCCTTTGCGATGCCGAATTATTTGTCGATTTGCGAAGGTGATGATCTGAGGTATTTTTCGTTGGCTCGATGAAGCGACAACACAGTTGATAGTAGCGTAGGTCGGCATCCATGAAGCAATGTGGTCGGATTGGTTTGACATCGACACGACGGTGAAGATCGCCTCGAAAAAGACTCAAAACTCGTAGGCACGTGTTTGAGAACAACACACAATACCCTAGAAAAAGTTTTCTTCAAAAAATACGTCTGATAATCCGTTCATCAAAAAGACAAACTCGGATCGGATTCGTTTTCACGCAGAAAACATATCCGAAAAATTGATACACTCATAGGACGATTCCCGGAGTTTGAACTGTCATATCAAGCTGAAATTTTGAGGGATGGATTACATAGGAATTTTGCACCCGATGGACGGTTGTATCTTCCAAAGAATGTTCGAGCTAACTGTTGTACTCCTCGCCCCCAAACTCGTCTAGATTCTCGTCCTGATTTGCCAGGCCTCCGGTATACGGGAGATTGCCGGAGATTCCTCCATTGGAACATGAAGAAATTTCACAGTGTCGGTCTAGAGTCGGTTGCACACAATTCCAAACAAGCAATTTTCAAAATGACACTTGAGGAGGTGGGGACGGTGAACACAAATCCAAGGTCTAGAGAAAACTGCATGATCACATGAGGGCAATGTTGACGTTGAGCCCTCGAGCTTCACGGATGAATTCCTCCATGACCCGAGTTGAGATTGGAGTTGATGTTGATGAATGAAACTATTCGATCTTGATGATCCGATGAGGAGCGTAATCCTCGGCCCAACCGAGGAGACTAGTCGAGCCAACGACGAAGTGCCGACGTTGATGATGAAGCTTGGTTTCGATGAGTATATCGCGTCGGAGCCGATCTGAATTCCCATCATACCGTGGCGACTACCATCAGGGACCTGTATGGTCCACCAATGTCAGTGATAAATCCAGCATATCTTGAGGTCGGGGTCCTAAGCCTGACGTCTTGCAACGATGATAAGAGAGGCATATGATTTTACCCCAGTTCGGGCTCTATTGAAGAGATTATACCCTATGTTATGCTCTTGATTGTATTGATATGGAGGATAGTACATAGTACATGTATCTACCACGAGATTGTTGTAATGAATATGATATGGTCTATGTATTAGCCTGGCCTCGACTTATATAATGTACTAGAGTCCTAGGATTTAGAGGAGTCCTTGTCTTGTGCGTCAAGTCTTGTGGAATCTCCTTGTATGCACCTTGGGCTCCGAAGTGTCCCATTAGTGAACCACCATGAGGGTACTCGGCCCGACCCACCTGGTCGGGAGACGACGTGGTGAGTACCTCCTAGTCCAGGACACCTTCAATCGGGAAATAATATTTATTTCTGTTTATAATATGTGCATCTGTTAAGGACCACGCCTCCTCCTCGTCAACGGTGGGTGACGCTAGCATTGTGGTGGGCCGTCTTGGCCGCCCAGGGCAGTGAGTCGGTGGCGAGCTTGGACCCGATATGAAGATGGTGGCTTCACCACAGTCTTTCCTGCTCTACTAGCTACCTTCGGGTGTCCTGCTCTGCTAGTTGGTGGGGACAATGGGGTGTAGGTCCTGGATCGAGTGAAACCCTTGACTGACGACGCCAGTCACGATGTTGGTGACACGTGTGGCATGTTCTCCCTTTGGTGGATAACATTGATACACCCATTTTGCATCATGATTTCTTATTGATATTTATGATATCATTTTCCATTATTCCTTATTATCATACAATTCTTATGCCTTTTCTATCTGAATGTGCAATGTACATCACAAAGAGGGAAATATGTGGAAACTGGAACTCTGGACCAGGAAACCAGGAAAAGGCAGAAAAATCACTAGAATCCAAATGACCTGAAACTTCATGGAGAATTTTTATGGAATATTTAAGAATTATTGGGCCAAAAATATACCAAAGGGGGCCCACCTGCTGGCACAAGCCAACAGGACGCACCCACACCCTGGGCGTGCCCTGATGGCTTGTGGGCCCCCAGTAGGTCTCCCGAGCCCCCTCTTCTCCTATATGGTGTGTTGTACCCTAAAAATCATGAACAAACTTTCGGGATGAAGCATGCCGTCTCGAGGCGGAAACCCGTACAGAGGCCCTTTTGCACTCCGGCATGCTGATTCTGCCGGGGAAAGTCCTCTCGGGAGGGTGAGATCGAAGCCATTGTCATCACCAACGCTTCCTCCTTCGTGAGAGGACCAATCTTCATCAACATTTTCACCAACACCATCTCATATCTAACCCTAGTACATCTCTTGTATTCAATCTTTGTCTCAAAACCTTAGATTGGTACATGTGGGTTAGTAGTAGTGTTGATTACATCTCGTAGTTGATGCTTGTTGGTTTGCTTGGTGAAAGTTATTATGTTCAGACCCTTAATCTCCATTATTATACCTCTGATATTGAACATGTTGATGAGGTGTGAGCATTTACTATTGTTCCTGAGGACATGGGAGAAGTCTTGTTATAAGTAATCATGTGAATTTGGTATTCGTTTCATATTTTGATGATATGTATGTTGTTACTTTTCTTAGTGGTGTCATGTGAACGTCGACTACATGATAGTTCACCATGTTATGGGCCTAAGGTAAGTCATTGTGGAGTAAAAAGTAGATGATGGGTTGTTAGAGTAACACAAGCTTAAACCCCACTTTATGCGTTGCTTCATAAGGGGCTGATTTGGATCCACACGTTTCATGCTAAGGTTACATGTATCTTAATTCTTGTTTCGTAGTTGCGGATGCTTGCGAGATAGGATAATCATAAATAGGTTGTTTGTTCAAGTAATAGCAACACCTTAGCACCGGTCCACCCACATATCAAATTGTCAAAGTAGCGAACACAAATCAACTTAACGTGATGAACATGACTAGACAGAAATTCCCATGTGTCCTCGGGAGCGCTTGCTTAATATAATAAAACCTTCGGGCCTGTCCGTTGCTATAAAACGTATTGGGCTACCATGTTCCACCTTTGTTACTCTTGTCACTTGTTACGAATTATCTTGCTGCAAAACTATCTATCACTATTACTCACATCACTTGCAGAGAATACCTTGCCGCAAGTTGCTTATCATTTCCTTCTGCTCCTCGTTGGGTTCGACACTCTTACTTATCGAAGCGACTACGATTGTTCCCCTATACTTGTGGGTCATCAAGACTCTTCTCTAGCGTCGTTGTCAGGGAGTGAAGCGCCTTTGGTAAGTGGAAATTGGTAAGAAAACATTTTCGATACATGCTGAAATTTACTATTGCTTGTCACTATGAATGGTCACCCTTTGAGTGGCTTGTTCGAGGCATCTTCGCCTCAAACCGAAGTTGAAGATGTTCCTCAACCTAGTGAACCTACTGAAAATATTTATTATGAGATTCCTTCGGGTATGTTAGAAAATTTTCTATCTAATCCTTATGATGGTATGACTCATCCTGATTACCATTTGATATTTGTGGATGATGTTTGTGGATTATTTTAGATTTTAGGTTTGTCTATAGACAAAGTTAAGAAAAAAGTTTTCCCTTTATATTTGGAGGGAAATCATTAATGTGGTATAGGTTATTGGATGATATTGGATCATGGGACTAGAATCGCTTGAAGCTGGAATTTCATTAGAAGCTTTATCCTATGCATCTAGTCCATCGTGATCGGAATATAATTGTTGGCCTCGTGAAGGAGAAAGTATCGCACAATCTTGGGGGAGGCTTAAATCTATGATGCACACTTGCCCCAACCATGAGCTCTCGAGAGAAATGATTATACAATTTTTTTATGCTCGACTTTCTCATGATGATCAAGTATTACTCGATTCTTGTGCTACTGGTTCCTATATGAAGATGACTATTGAATTCAAATGGGATCTTTTGGAAAGAATTAAACACAACTCTAAAGATTGGGAACTCGATGAAGGTAAAGAGTCAGGTATAAAGCTTAATTTTGATTGTGTTAAATCTTAAATGGAAACCAATGCTTTCCATGAGTTTAGCAATAAATATGGTCTTTACTTTGAGATAGTAGCTACTTTTATGTGAATCATTTGCTACTCATGTTGACCTTCCCAAGGAGATGTGGTTTAAATATCATCCTCCCATTGAGAAACTATTAGAGGAACCTGTTAAAATTAAGAAGGAAGAAGTAATTGTTAGCCATGATGATCCAATTGTTCCTGCTGCTTACATTGAGAACCTCCTTTCCTGTTAGGATTAGGGAACAAGCTAAAGCTACAAATGTGGTTAATAAAAGTCATGTTAGGACACCTAAACCCTATGAACAAGTAAATGTTGAGCCTAATGTTGCTATGATTAAGGATCTCCTAGCTGATAATATTGATGGTCAGGTTATTTACTTCTGTGATGCAGCTACTAGAATTGCAAAACAAGTTAGAAACGAGCGAGATGAGCTCGATAAAAACAAACCAGTTGTAGGCATGCCTGTTGTTTCATGTGAAATTGGAGATCATTGTTAGCATGGCTTGCGTGACCTTGGTGCTAGTGTTAGTGCTATACCTTTTACATTGTATCAAGAAATTATGCATGACATAGCACCCTATGAGATTGCAGATATTGATGTCACTATTAAACTTGCAACAAAGATACTATTATACCACTTGGGATTGTTAGAGATGTTGAGGTCTTGTGTGGAAAAGTCAAGTACCCAACATATTTCTTAGTTCTTGGTTCAGAACAACATAACTTTTGTCCCATTATATTTGATAGACCTTTCTTGAATACTGTTAATGCTGAAATTAGTTGTGCTACTGAGAAGGTCAAAGTAAGTTTTGGTGATGTGTCTCATGATTTTAATTTTTCTAAGTTTAGTAGACAACCACATGAAAAAGAATTGCCTAATAAGGATGAAATAATTGGTCTTGCTTCTATTGTTGCACTTCCTACTGATCCATTAGAACAATATTTGCTAGACCACAAAAATGATATGCATATGAATGACAGAAATGAAATATATTATATATTTCTTAGACAAACACCTATCCTTAAAAAGGAATGGGCTATATTGCGGCATCGTTGTTACTATTGTCACTTGTCACTTGTTACGAATTATCTTGCTGCAAAACTATCTATCACTGTTACTCACAGCACTTGCAGAGAATAGCTTGCTGAAAACTGCTTATCATTTCCTTCTGCTCCTCGTTGGGTTCGACACTCTTACTTATCGAAAGGACTACGATTGATCCCCTATATTTGTGGGTCATCAGACATCGATACCTGCTCCCCTCCCTCTACATCCTGGTCCCAGGCGTAAGTCTAAAATCTCTTGACCGGGCGACGATGGCGTTGTTTACTTATTAAAGAATTCAGTGTGGTTAAGGGCTTGGTGCCGTGGTGGTCTGTTGGTTCTTCAGTAGTGTCTCTGCTCGGCTGCAGCAGCGGTCTTCTTGGTCTTGGCTAGAGACGGTGGCGATGTATGGGTTCCTTTGAGAGGTGAGGTTGCGAGTGTTGGCGTCCTCTCCCATCAACATGTTGGCCAGTCCATCCGTGCTTGGGGGTGAGCTGTTCTTCCTGCCGATGGCTGGGCATCCTATGATCCATGACGAGAGGGAAGGGGTGTTCTCTTCGAAGGCAACGACCGAAGGTGGGACAACACGGTCGACCCTTGTGAGTTGACGGGGTGTGGTTTTCCTCTGGTGGCAAATTGCTCCCTTATGATGGTCGCGTCGATGGCATGATTTGAGGCTGCCGTTGGTTCAATGTTCCAATTTGTTGGGTTCTTCAGAGCATGTTAGCCGTTTCGTAGTGTTTGGTATCCATGTCGGTTCTGTTTTATTCCATTTTCCTTTCTTGTTGTGTTGGTGGTTGTAATATGTAGTTGGTGCTTCATATAAAAGGTGTGGCGGAAGACTTTTTTTGGTAACTATTGACTTTCTGGATACTCATCGAGCGGGCCCATAAACCTCCCATGCAGTTAGTGTGTTCATTCTTGCATAAAGGCAAAAGGGAGTTCTATACGAGAAAGAAAGAAAAGAGGAGGAAGATGGACTTACCTATGTTCAACATACAATGAATTGAATAAATAAGACAAAATCGAATCATATGTTGGCTTGAGTGGAATAAAACACTGATGTATGCACGACCTCCCACCGTTAGCAACTTTGGCAACTTTGATGGGTTCTTGGAGCATCTACGACCGGATTTGGTAAATGTGGTCCCCTATACGTCCGCGGACACACCTAGCCACGTCGATGGACACATCCAAACCTCCCTTCATATCTTGTGCCAGGCAGCCTCATACCTCAAATCTGGACTTTTAAATACATGCAAATCTATGTGCATCCATCATACATTTCAATGTCATACGTAAATAACAAATGTTGGTAGTGAAAATACAAGTTCTTACATAAAATTTATTTTAAGTGCACTACTCAAACATTAGCTCTTTGGTCTCCATTTTGGGTTCGACACATGCTCTACAAGATCACTAAATAGTTGCGCATCCACCTAATGATCTTGAAGATTCTGACTGGAGAAAGTTCATCAGCTGATTTGCATCTTGATCTTCTGGGATTTGAACTTGTTCTTCAGGTGCTTCAAAATCATTGGTTGGGGAAACACCATCACCCTCTTCCCCAACAATCATATTGGGCAAAATAACACAACATGTCATCATCTGCCACAAACTTTCTGATTTTCACATCATTGTAGCTCCATAAACAATTCCCTAACAAGCTTGAAGCACTCCGAATGACCTCTATACATGCTTGCTATCTGCTTCATGAATTGTTGCAAAGCGAATTTATTTGTTGTCGTGTGGTTCAGATATGATCTTCACAAATGTTGTCCACTTAGGATAGATGCCTTTGGCAAGATAGTATCACAAGTTGTAGTCATAGTCAGTCTAGTTGCACGATGTCGATTCCCCATTACAAAGCCTCCTGAACACCAGAGATCGCTAAATCACATTGATGTCGTTGCGAGAACCCGTCATTCCAAAGAACGCATGCCAAATCCATAAGGCATGTGATGCCACTGCTTCCAATATGATGTTGGCCTCTTTGGTGTGAACTTCATACATTTCCCGTAAACCTTTGTGGTAGTTCTTCCATTGCCAATGCATACAATAAATTGATCCAAGCATTCGTGAAAACCCTTTGGCCTCTCCAATAGCCAATAACTTTTTTGTGTCTCACACATTTGGTTCTCTTAGATATTCTGCTCCAAACACCTGCACCATGGCGCGGGCAAAGTTGACAGTAGTCTTCACGCATGTGCTCTCCCCCATCCGGACCATCTCACCGAGGACAGTATCAAGTGCAAGCATCCTCAGAGCAGCTGTGCATTTCTGCTTATTAGAGAAAGAAAGTTGGCCAGAATAATCCCTTTGAGCTTGAAGTAGTCATTGTGTGCCTCCACTTCCTCCACAATGCACAAAAATAATGGTTTCTGCATGCGAGAACGGTGACTAAACAAGGGATCATTCGAAAAGTCGGGTCCGAAGAGAGGTAGTCATTGTGGAGTAGCCATGCTCCGGAGACCCTATCCCGATTGATCACTCTTCTCCCTTTGATTGAACCCTTGAAGTTGAGAACATGCTCCACCTACCAATCCATTTTGTCTTGCATGATCATGAGCATGATCATGTCCACTTCTTCGTACAAATCCAATGAATTGAAGGATTCATCTAGAATCATTTTATCAAGCTCCGTTGGTCCATACTCCTCGTCCAACAAAGCATCAAAATTCGTCGTTTTGCTTACAAATAAAGCAGAAAAATAGGCCAAGACAATGTGTCAAACACGTCGAGCGCAAGGAGCATCCGGAGAGTTGTCGTACGTACTGAAGTGGCATCCGGACCAATGGCAATGTCCGCGGCGACAAGCACAGGAGAGAGGACTATTGTGCCAGTCCTCGTGGTGCTCGGAATGGCTGTAGAGCAAGGGTGATGGCGGAGCTTGGAGACGTCTGGCGCGGAGGAAAAAGAGAGGAGAGAGCAAATGGATCTGGTAGGTCGGGGTGGATCGAGTGCAATTTGTGGTGGGGGTAGGCATGTCGGATTCGACGTGGCGGACACGCCCAGATATACCCGGGCATATTCATGTCCGCCTCATATTTAGGCTGGATATGAGGGGTGTCGGCCAGCCCGGGCATTCGAGGCCCGTTTGAGGTCAGATTTTTTTGACCGGTAATGACCGCGTCGTCCATCCGGATATTTAGAGCATCTCCAATAGAAGATGCAAACTTGGAGATGTAAAAGAAGATGTAAAATTACATCTCCAAAAAAGGGCCAACTCCAACAGATGATGCAAAACGAAGATGTAAAAGTGCAACTCCATTAGGTGATACAAAATAGAGATGTAAATTTTAGAAACTTCAAATACTACTTCATTTCAAACATAATTCGAACATACCAAGTTCAACAACTACTTCATTTCAAACATAATTAGACATAGTTCTAACTAAAACATAATTCTACAACTACTAGTTCAAACTACTACATCCATCAAACTACTTCTCGAACCATTGCTACTAGTTCAAACGATGACTACTCGAAGATGAAACTACTCCTTGTCGAAGCTCTTGAACTGCTCCTAAAACTCGTCCTTGCTAGGGTCGTCGCACCCCATGTCCTTCTCCTCAGAGTTACCCTAGTCAGACGAGTCAGACTCGATGGGAATCACTGTTGAGGGGTTGGCCTGGTCCTCCTTCTTCTTCTGCTCGACATCACACTTCCAGAAGAAGTCATGCTCGGCCTAAACATACTTCGGATGCTCCTCCGCAAACTGATACATCTGAAATGTATCTACTTCTCCAAACACTTTTGCTCTAGTTTTGGACTCTAATTTGCATGATTTGAATGAAACTAACCCGGATTGACGTTGTTTTCAGCGGAACTACCGTGGTGTTATTTTTGTGCAGAAATAAAAGTTCTCAGAATCAGACAAAACTTTTTGTGAATTATTTCTGGAATATGAAGAATTATGGAGCGAAGACCTGCCTGCCGGAGGAGGCAGCCTATGGGCCACAAGCCAATAGGGTGCGCCCACCCCCTAGGCACGACCTGTTAGCTTCTGGGGCCCACGTGGCTCCCTGGACCCTAATTCTAGTCCTATAAATACACATCTATGGATAAAAAACCACAAAGAAGATTTCATGGCGTTTCACAGGACGGAGCCGCCACCACCTCTTGTTCTTCTTCGGGAGGGCTAATTGGGAGTCCGTTTGGGGCTTCGTAGAGTGGAGATCGTCTCCGTCGTCATCACCAACCCTTCTCCATCAACAATTCCATGATGCTCACCACCGGGAGTGAGTAATTCCTTTGTAGGTTTGCTGGATGGTGATGGGTGTGGATGAGATTGATCATGTAATCAAGTTATTTTGATAGGGCTTGATCCCTAGTATCTACTATGTTCTGAGATTGATGTTGCTATGACTTTGCTATGATTAATGCTTGTCACTAGGGTCCGAGTGCCATTATTTCAGATATGAACCTATTATGTTTTCATGGATATAAGTGTTCTAGATCCTACCTTGCAAGTTGTATGCACCTATTACGTGTCATGATCTGTATACCCCAAGGTGACAATAATTGGGATTCTTTCCATGTGTTAATGCTTTGTTCTGGTTCTCTATTAAAAAGAGGCCTTAATATCCCTTAGATTCCTTATGGACCCCGTTGCCATGGGAGGGTAGGACAAAAGATGCCATGCAAGTTCTTATTGCAAGTACATATGACTATATACGAAATACATGCCTACATTATATTGATGAATTGGAGCTAGTTCTATATTGCTCTAGCGTGTAACTGTTACATGATGAATGTCATCCATATGTTTCCATCGCTGATCCATGGCCTAAGATTTCATATACTGAATCTTGCTAAGTTACTATTATTGGTACTACTGTTTCAACTACTACAAAATTGTTGTTGTTACTGTTACTAATATTATTCTGCTTTGCTAATAAACTTTTGCTATAGAAGGATATACCAGGTGTGGTTGAATTAACAACTCAACTGCTAAGACTAATAAATATTCTTTGGCTCTCCTTGTGTCGAATCAACAAATTTTGGTAAATTCTTCCCTCGAAGATTTTTACGATCCCCTATACTTGTGGGTTATCACGAACCTCGCCATCACCGCCTCGTCGCTATCACCGCCTCGTCGCTATCACCGCCTCGTCGCTATCACCGCCTCGTCGCTATCACCGGGACTAACGACGATGGTGGCCCTCTACTTCGTCATATTCGTATTGATCTCCTCCATATGAGTGCCCTCTACACGAGCATCTCCGCATCCGGGTCTCGTCTCAGGAAAGTTGAGGTCTGCCCTCGGCCTCCTAGCACGCCACACCGCCATATCGTAGGCATGCACAGCCTCGTCGATGGTGGGCTAGGTGTCGATCCAAAGGCAACGGCTGGTGTCGATGAACTTCACCCAGAAGTTATCGGAGGGCTTCGCCCTCACGCCAAAGAAGCTCGTCTTGATCTTCGGGGTCCTCTTCGGCAGCATGGCGGCGACGCGGTGGTGGCTTGGCGACGACGATGTCGGACGGTGTGGGGAGCGGTAAAAACACGACATGTGGTGACCGGAGGTGTGGTGGGTTTGTGATGGCTTGTGTCAAGCGGAGGAGCAGCGGCGGGGAGAAGCAAAGAAAAAACCGCCAATTCAGGGCATCGAGCGACGACCAACGACGGAGTTGCATCCGGACCGGCAATGGGGGCGACGACGGGGACGGATCTGGCGCGGGCCAACTATGGCGTGGCGTGGCGGGTGGGCGGGTAGGCGGCACCGACGGGGCGTTGATAGGTGGGAGGAAGAAGGGGGAAGTGAAATGAACAACGGTTGGCTGTTGGCGCATGACTGACCGTTTTACATCTCCTCCACCCGGAGATGTAAATTTGCATCTCGAGGTGTTTGTATTTTACATCTCCGGGAGGCGGGGATGTAATTTTTTTACATCTCCAAGAGGCAGAGATGTAAAAATTTACATCTACATTATGTTTTGGAGAGGTGTTTTGGATCTCAAAAATGCAAACATTAGGTATTTTTGTATCTACATTTTCTATTGAAGATGCTCTTAACGTGGGTTTGAAATGACTGGTTCTCTATGTTCTCAAAAACTATTTGAGATAAGATAAGAGGACCGTTCATAATTAAGTGTCGTTGCACCAGTGGTGGTTTATCCCTTCTCGTTGAGACAACTGTTTGGCCGGCCTCTCGGCTCCATGGTAATATCAAACAATAAGACTATTTACAGTGAAAGTAATGTAGATGTTAACATAGATGTCACCTAAGCGAAAAAGATGATGTGACAACTAATTAAGACAACAACCTTTTGGCTATGGGGCCATGGATTCAAAAGATAAACAAGATGCTGAGCACACATACTGACTTCCGTGTGGCTTTGGTGTTGTGGGGACCCCGACTCATAAGTCGTGATCACCAAATGCACGTGTACAGTAATCCCAGAGATCAATGCTCACTGAATACACAGAAGCTGAATAACAAGAGTCTTACATCCTTACTTTACGTCTTACACAAATAAAGACCATGAAGGTCAAGTCTTGCATAGATAGGGCCGCAAGGGCCAAACACTTAAACATAACAAGCAACAGAAATCTTGATCGAAAGCGTGAACCCATTCCATCTGCCTTAAACCTATAGGCATTCTGACTGGAAAGCGTCCTAGTTCGCATGTTTGTCACCAATGAACTCTTCACCGTACTCCTATTCTTCCATGCCTGGCCAATTAAATAACCACTGGCAAGCCAATGAGTACTTTGAATGTACTCGCAAGCAACCCAAGTTGTGGAATGAGGTATAACAATGCATGATATAGCACTAAGTAGGTAAGTTTTGCAGAAAGCTGATTTTAAGTGCAATGATATGACCAAGTAACCTGAGTAAGCATGCATCAATTGTTAATGGTACTCAAGTGAACAATCTCAATTATCATTAAGCGGGGGTTGAACATCTCGTGTTCACCATCATGCCAAGTCATCGAACTTAGCTCATGTACCATCTCTGTGTCATCCACCCCCCAAGATTTTTAGGAAACATATGGACGTGGCATAAGCAGCACCACCCAACTGTCCTTGACCGTGGACGTGGCTATTCGAATAGTTTTACACTCTGCAGAGGTTGCGCGCTTTACCCACAAGACTTGGTGAACTTCCGTGTCATCCACGACTCACAGTATATTACATACCTGAGGTAAGCACCCAAACAATGCCTTTCCCATGGTGATACTAAACAAAGAGTCCACTTGTTGGTGCCATCCCTCATGATATACATCACACGTATCATCCATGAGGGCACGTAACGGTGTGCCCAGTGCCTATAAAGACAGCGCATGGCCTTCCACTCCGGGATGACCCCGTCTCGAGAGTGATCACTTCACTCTCGCCACTGGTAATGCGGGCTCCCTGCTAGCACCAACCATAGTAATCAACAAAGCCCCATCCCATAAGGGGTATCATGGTCGCACATGTAAGGTTGGGACTGTCGAAAAATCTTAAACCCTCCATTTTCGAAAACACACACACACACATCCTGCTCCGGTACACCACTTCCTCCTCAAGTGGTTACCTAGCTCAACATCATCATCTCCCTCAGGCATTAGTGGCACCCGATGGGGTTTTCGAAAGCCTATAAAAAATCTTTTCCTTCCATCACCATGCATATTCCCATCCCATTTGCGTAGCTCCTACTCAGCAACCTATCTACACCACCCGCATAACCTTCATAAGGAGGTAGGGTCATGTACGATGCAAGTGTCAACGACAAAAGTATCGGAAGCAACCCACCCAAGTGGTCACTACTCCACATGGTCAAATATAACGAAAGTAAAGTGCTATATGACATGCAAAAAAGTGGTTTCTTAACATGGTCAAAGGGTTGCTTGCTTGGCTCAACAAAGTCTTTAGGGTCTTCAAAGTCTTCGAGTCCAACTCCCTCGTCAACAACACAATCTATTGTCGCGATAAATAACGATAATAATAAGCATAAAAAAAGCACACAAATCTACTACTAAAATGCTACCCTATTCTGATAAATACTAAAAAGTATTGTAAGAATATTTGCCTAAGGTATTGGGGAGAAAAAGATTTTCAAAACTATTTTTAATAGTGGCTAAAGATGCCAAAAGGGGTTTTAAAATAACACAGTACATAAAATATTTTCAAAATATTTTACAAATGGCACTATAAAATTCTACAAAATATTTCAAGATTTATGGTTGAAAAATATTTGGCATAAGATTTTTATTTAATCCTGTGGGATTTTTGGAAATCCTACTGAAAACAGAAAAAGAAAAAGGCCACTGTTCCTTGGGCCAAATGCCCAGCCACACTGGGCCTAACTGGCCATGCTGGCCCAATTGAGCTATGGGCGCACATGTGGCCAGGTTTGAACCTGACGCGCGGGCCCCAACATTAGCGAGAGAGAGGGAGAGGGAGAGAGGTATGGGGATGACAGGGGGGTCCCACCTGTCATCTCCCACCTCTAGACAGGGGAACGACGATGCTCATCGGCGGCGAAGGAGGGCACGACAAGGGGAGCTGAGGGCAGGGATGGACCCAGCGTCGAGCCGCCAATCTCCTGCAGGTGAAAGGGTGGCCGGAGGTGGCCTGGTTCGCCAGCGACGAGCACCAGCGATGGAGGAGGTTCGGGAGGGGATCGCCAGCGATGTTCCTCTGCTGGAAACGGACGGGGAGGAAGGGCAAAAGGTTAGGGGGACCCTACGGGCTCGATAGAGGTGAGAAGAGCGCTGGAGCGGGCCTGTGTCCCGATGACGGTGCTCCGCCGCGGCGGCACCTCGGTCGATATCGAGCATTGGTTCTCGGGGGGCTCAAATGAAGGCTTGGGACGACCGAATGGGAGCAGGAGAGGGCCAGAGGAGGGAAGACGGGGCTCGGGGGAGGCCTTAAATAGGCGGCCCATGGTCCACCGAGCTCGGGTGCGCCTTCAAGCTCTTGGCCGACGCCACATGCCACGGGAGGATACGAGGGTGAGTCTGGGGTGTTCCTGGGGCTGGTCTAGGATGAGCGGGAGCAAGAGAGAGAGAGAGAGAGAGTGGAGAGCCCACGCGTGCGAGGCTCGGGGTTGGCCGAATTGGGCGGCAATGGCGCGTGCGAGCGGAGCCGTTGGAGGGAGAGGGAGGAGGGGGCTGGCAGGGTGCCGTGGTGCGGACGTCGAGGGGGGGCCGACAGGGTGCCGTGGTGCGGACGTCGAGGGGAGCTAAGTGGCTAGAGGGGAAGGCCCGAGGCCGCCGGGGCCATGGAGTGGGCGACGGCTACAGTGTCTGTAGGCATTGTAGCATGTTCCAGAGTGCGCGTATGGCATGCCAACGGCGTTCTGGGCGCGGCCAAAGGTCTCTAGGGGGTCTAGGGGTATCTAGGCTAGGGGATAATGGCATTGGATGCCCTGGGAGGAGGATAAAATAAGAGGGGAGGGGAGAGGAAGAGAGATTCTTGCTTTCCAGAGAGGTAAATGTGGGTTTTACCCCACTTATCCACTGAGTCTTGGCCAGATAAGGTTATTGGAGGTGCAATACCATTGCAAAATGATGTGGTAAAGATTTGGGCTCAAGAAAAATAGAGGGAGGGGGTAAAACAGTTTTTTTCCATTCTGGCAGAAGGTGTTTGATGGAGATGAGGGCAAGCAAATGGGCCTTTCTTGCCATAAGATTTGACAGGATCAAATGGTGATTAGAATTAGGTTTGATCACCAAGTTTGAGCTTGATTGAAGAAAGTTCACGATGTAACTTTGTGAAACACTAGAAACCAACATAATCTGGTTTTTGTAGATCTAGTCATGCTAAGCTAATCTCCTTGATGCACCACTTAGTGTAGCACCATTATTTGGTGATTAGAACATGTACACAAAGTTTGGGGTCAAGGGAGAAAACTTCACAATGTAAAGTTGTTCAATTTTGAATCTGGACAGGGAGGGTTTTGGAACATTTTGATGAATCAAATCATTTTGGATTGAGATGGAACTTTGCAAGGTCATCACCTATGCCAGTGTTGACTTGCTGGAATTTATTGAGAATATTTATTATAGAAAAATTTCAAAAGCTTGATTTGGACATAAAGGGTTTTGAGGGGTTTTGCCCATGATTTTGAACATGACCATGTGTTGAAACTCATATATATGGAAAATATATGTCCACTGAGTTTCCCTAAAATTTCTCAAATATTTTGAAACATTTAAATAAATTTTCCCTATAAAAGACCATTTCCGGCCTTAAGAAAAAGCCTTTTAAGTAAATAGTAAAATAATCTTTAAAATTAATATTTGGTGGTTTTGGAAAGTCATAAATATAGTAGGTTAGAAATAAAGCCTTTGGGGGAAAAGCATCCACCCAATTTAAGGACTTGCAGTGCAAACCTCAACACAGGTTTTTTTTAAAACCTAATTTGAATAAAACCCTTTTGGTCAAAATAATATTTTGATAAAAATAGTTTTGGGTACTATTCACATGGCATGATCATTGGGCAAGAAGTTTTGATCAAGAAAGATGAATATGGAGAGGAGTAGAACCTAAGAGTGCCAAACACAATCAACCAAACAACCAAACAAGCACAATTCAAACAAGCATGCACTCAAAAGTTTAAATTGGTTCCAAATTTGTAAATCCAAGCATAACAAGGTGATACACACATAGGGTGTGACAGGCGTTCTGCCAACGAAGCCGCACATAAAATTTCTAAGGTAGGAGTAGGTGATGGGTTGTGTATGGTGTAGATGGGGGCTCCCCTAGAATTTATTTTATTTGTAATTTCATATGATATTCCTAGACATTCTGGCTAAATAAAATGACCCTAAAAATAAGAAAAGAAACAAATTTAGTAACATAGCTAGTTACCCAAACTACTCATAGTGGGGAGTATCATATAGTAGCATCATGCACATGGTACTACCTTCATAATGCAATATCATAAACTAGTATCATAGGTGATCTCATTTATTGACATGCATGCCACATAGTAGTATAGCATTTAACATGATATGGTATCTATCTATGTTACTCTAATCCTATCTCTTTTTTAATTTTCTTCCACATCAGCATGTTTGCTAGTCCCAAGTGCATGATACTAGCTAAGATACCCCCACTATGGTCAGCCTCATACTCTCTCCTTCACATTTTAGAAGGCGTGCACGTATATCTAGGTCATCAATTTGACTTATATAAAATATATTGTTTAACATAAAAATTATATCATTAGAAAATAGAACATCTAAAGTTTCTAATGATATTTTTTTTTGTAATATATGTCTCTAATTAAGTTGGTCAAATTGATGACCTAGATACACGTGCACGCCTTCTAAACTGTGACAGAGGGAGTACTATAAGTAACATCACACATACCAAGACAAGATTAGTCTATAAGCTAATAAATAAAGTGTTGCATGACACCACATGTTAGTCCCTACTATAAAGGTAATAACATAAAGTAGTAACATATGCATGTTACTCCCCACTATAGATAGTTGAAGAAAGAAAAATAAAATAAAATAATATATTACCATCACATAGTGATTTCCAATAAAAAATGATTCTACAAAAGATAAATGAAAGTGTTTATGTTATCACAACTATGATTCTATCCACTATGAAGATTGTGATAGATTAACACATACTCACTAGTAGAAAATGAGACATCAGTCCCGCTTCGTAAGGGCCTTTAGTCCCGGTTGGGCAACCGGGACAAAAAATCGGAACTAAATGCCCCCTTTTTAGTCTCAGTTGTGTTACAAACCGGCACTAAAGCATCTCCATGTGGCCGTGGTGAAGCGCTCAGGTAGGAGGACCGTTATTCCTGATTGGTAACACCAACCGAGACTAAAGGTCGCCATGCGTGAGGCGCTGCCAAGCCTTGCAGTTTAGGTTTTTTTAGAGGGGGGTTTAGGGTTTTGGAGGGGCCATGTTTCATTTTGTGTTTCCCTTTTATTTTTCTGTTTACCATTCAATTCTTTTTATTTAGGTTTTTCATTTTGATTTTATGTTTTCCATTCAACTCGACACTACTACATATATCAATGAAGGAACCATTACACAACATCGTCATGAATATAGAGAAGTGACCTCTTTCTCCGTGCTTGGTCGAACAACAACTTTTCATATATATATATATATATATATATTCAATGCTACTACATATAGTACACATTCATGCAGATATACAATATAATATCTCTTACGATCCCTAATATCTAATTACCAATTCTCGGCCAATTCCAGATGGTATTCTCCGGTTTTAGATATGACCTCTTCAAGTAAGAATCCTGCCAATTCCTCTTGAATTGCTCGTATGCGATCGTTTGGCAGGAGAGCGTCCCGCATCAGTCCTTTGGAAGCTTCTTCTTCATTATTTTTGAAAGTGCTAGTTATCAACTAGAGGAGGGGGGTGAATAGGCGATTTTATGAAAGGCTTCAAAACAATGAATGTATTCGAATTATGCGGAAGCGAAACAAGATCAAGTAGGGATAGTAATCAAGGATCTAGACTAGGCATGCAATACAGTGAAGACATACAAGCAAGTTAAGCATTATCATCATCCATACTAAGATGAGTCGAAGACAAACTTAGACAGCATGAAGATAAACAGTAGATATGAATGTCTTCAAGATAGGTCTTCAAGCAATGATCAAGATATCGCTTCACGATTCAGAATAGGAATGCAAGAGAGTGAAGGATAGAACTAGTTGCTTGACAAAGACACATGATTTGTTGGACCACGTCCAGTTGTTGTCACAACTATACGTCTGGTTAGGGAGGTTGAGATTGAACTCAGAAGACCTCATATTCACCTTATTCCCCTTGAGATGAAGTCACTTAGACAGTGCCCAATCAGTCAGGTAAGTCTTTAGGGGAGACTTCCGAAACCCATACAAACTTCGTCACTCGACAGTCTATAATGACTCTTGGATGCTCTAGATCTAGACGCCTAACGTCTGGAAGATCACAGTCTTCAAGTGTAATAAGTCTTCAATTCTCTCAAAATAGAACGACTTCAGTGATGCTCAAACACTCTAGCTCTGGGTGTTTAGGTTTATCCTTGCATGATATTTCTCTCTTTCAATGTCTTTGAGGTGGGTTTCTCCAAAACGACAACAGCCGTATCTCTCTCTGATCAGCCACCTTCTCATGGTGGAGGGGATGGGCTATTTATAGCCAGCGGGCAACCCAACTTGATATGACCAAAATGACCCTGGGTCAATGGCCAACTGACACATGTCACAACAGTCGGATTTCAAACGCATGCGTCAACTTTACTTGGGATACAAGTAAAGCTGACTCAACCAACTATGGGAGAGATTTACTCTCATTGTCTTCACTCGAAGACATAGGTATGGGTTGAGCATCACGTCAGCATCTGACTTCGATCACATCGACCCCACTTAACAGTACGGTGGTTCCTATGACTCAGGAAAGAAGAAACAAAACTACCAAAAGACTTCGTCTTCGTGTTCCATTGTCTTCAAGCGAATGTCTTCGCATACCACCAATGAATTCATCCATCATTAATGTCTTCGGAAATTTTTGGGGGTCGTCTTCGATAGCTAAATAGAAGCTCCAGGGACTTATATCTGTCTTATCCTGTGAACTCTCACAAACACATTAGTCCATCAACCACGTTTATCTTCAATACTCCAAAACCAGTTCCACCACCTTTACACGTTTGCCAAGAACACAAACTTAAATGTCCAACAAGTGACAAGCGCTGAATATCTTCAAGACTTATTCCATCTACCACTGACTACACAAGCATTTGAGGATTCTTGTAAATAGAAAATATTTGTATCACATTACAACAGTCTGAATACTTGGACTCAGTGGACACATGGAGCTATATATGGGGAAACAAATTCTACTCTTCCATCAAAGCATACAAGGTGATGACTGGATACAAACAAACTCAACCACACTTCAATTGGATCTTGAGGAGCTCTTTCCATCCCAAACACAAAGTGTTTTTCTGGATGCTGCTACATGATAGAGTCAATACAAGAAATCTATTAAGAAGAAAGAACTTTGAGCTGGAAGAATATAACTATGCAGTGAGAGATTGCCAGCAGGAAGAAACACTACATCATCTCTTCTAGGGGTGCCCTTTTGCCATCGAGTGTTGGGATTTTATCTATCCCTCAAGAACCCATAACTTGTCAGTCTTAGAAGCATATCAAGATTTAAAAGACAAGCTCATCTATCCTTTTTTATGGAGATCATCATCCTAGGATCATGGGCTATTTGGATATCCAGGAATAATAAGATCTTTGAGAACATTACACCCTCATTCCAAGGCTGGAAATTCATCTCCTTGGAGGAATTAAAGCTGGACAAATTTAGTATGAAGAGAAAGCATCTATACCAATACTCTGCTTGGCTGGAAACCATTTTGTAAATATAGATTACTAGCTCTTTAGCTCTTTTTTTGGATTTCTTAGCTTCTTTGTATTCTTCTTTGTTCTTTTCTTAGTTTCTTTTTTTGTTTTCTATTATTTTCGATTTATTTATTTAGGCTTACCTCAAGCTTATTAGACTTTGGTCCTCTGCTTTCTATTAATTAATAAAAATTGCAGTTGGGTTTTACCCTACTATTTATAGTAAAAAATAGTCTAAAACCACCAAGGGTGGCACTTGATGCACTTACAATCTCCCCCTTTTTGGTGATTGATGACAAACTGGTTGAAGTTTTCAACGGGGATAAATATATGTGAAGATAAGGTTTTGAAGATTATGATTGTAACATATAGAGATCTCCCCCTGAAGATGTGCATATGAAGATTTTGCTTGGAATGCAAGAGCACATGGCAGGTTATAGTTTGTGGAGATCTCCTCCTATATCTTGTAATCTAACCACTATGCATTTAAATGATATTTCGAACATAATGAAATGCAAAATGAAAAATGGACGTCTCCAGTATGATTTCAGGCACATATGATAACATGAAGTAGCGCCAAAGAGTATCGTAAGCATAAAATATGCAGACGTCCATCGGGACTTCAATTTTACAACCCAAATAGCAAATGTTCTGAAACGAGAGTTGTAAACTTAACAAAAAGCAACACCCAACCCTTATTAATAGACCCGTTTGAAGACTATCATCCAATGTTTCTCCATCTTTGTCATTGCATGACCAAAAAGAGACGAAGACATTGAACACTACGCGTCCCCAGCATGAGTCGATGGAGAAGGTGCAGTGGAGTCATGGGGTGCCGGTGTAGTCGAGCTTGGTGTAGTGTCGCGATACCGAGTTGATGAAGGCAGAGAGGTTGCATCATCAGCTTAATCTGCAATCCGGACGTTGACGGAGGGAGCTGAAGAGGAGAAATTACTATCCTCGAGCGATGGAGTCTTGCGCCATTTCTCCGCACTGGGAGGTGGTGCACCAAATTTGTAGCATGGATGGAATCCATCCTATCAAAGTTCTTCCTTAGGGCCCAACATGGTCAAGGTCCTCCATGAGCGACGACTGGTTTCATAGGCCACAAATGCATTCTTGGTGGCGAGGTTGCGATCGTGGTTGATATCTTGCATCATGGAATGCATCTGGTGTCGAGACCATTCATGGTGTCGATCTTGCTTTTGAATCAGAGAGGCGAGATGTTCACGATCAGTGAGAGCATGCTCTCTTCTTGGTAGTCATTGGCGAGGTAGGGTGCTAACAGTGGCTTTAGTAGCTATGGCGCTGGGTCTTGGTCGACAAAATGCGCTAATTAGTCTTGCCCTTGAAGGATCAGATGGAAGGTGAAGACCTTCATCGTCAGCAGTGCCACCGGTGCCTTCCACAATAGGGTTCTTGCCTTTTGATGGATAGAGATCTGCTTGAACAATTTCAATATTTGGAAGATAATGCCATGGTTGCGAGTAGAGGGTAGAAACCTGGTGTTGGTTTTGTACTTAATGAAGCACATTATCCATGGGGCATAGATCTTTGGCTCGAAGAGATTGATGCCATTAGCCGCGAGGTTGCGAAGGAATAAATCTTGAATATTGAACCTGATGCCATAGACAATGTTGTAGATCAATGTCTTCAGAGCCCCTTCAATCTTGCGAGTTGAGTTGTGCCCTCTGATCAGCCAGATTGTGTGCCGAAGTATATGATAGATGGTCCTTAGAAAATACTGAAGATCATCAACAAAGAAAGAAGTTGGCAAGTCTGCATCTTGAGCCAAAGGCTTCATCAAAGTGAGCATCTCCGTCATATTGGGCTCTGGCATGTGGAAAATGCTTTGAGTGGCAGCAACATAGGCTTCAGATCGAGGATCTAAATCTTCACCAGAGACGACATGAGGTGTAGGAGGGAAGAAATCCAGTGCTGTGGTAGTGATGTGTTCATATCAGATCATAAAATCCATCTTCTAGGTATTCAAGTCACGGCCAAAACCTGAGATGTGGAAAGTTGCATAGAACTTGATGAGTTCCTCATTCCAGTCTTCATGATCAGTGCAGATTGGCCACTGTCCAACATCTCGAAGATAATCCAATGCTTAATCAAAACAGGGAAGACCTTTCATAGCTTCAAAGCTGAGATGCTTATGGGAAAAGATCCTGTTCTAACCATATAGCACACACATGTAATACTGACATTGTGGAGCACTCCAAAGTCTGTCAAACTATATCTTGGGAGGTTGTATGGATTGCAGTCGGAGTCGAGGAAGGTGTTGTTCAACCTGAAGCTTCTAAGTTCGAAGACGGTGGGTCTTGCAGGGCCAGACTGACAAAGACATGGAAGTCGAGGCATTGGATTCATAACGTTGGGGCGTCGATTGAGGTGGAATTCATATTGAGGCCCCATTCGTGGCGGGGCAATGAGTTGGGTCCACCTTGTTGGAACCATTTCTCCTTCCCTATTGTGAGCCATGACAATATTCTCATCATTATCGTCGGTTGATGGCGTGGCAGGTACAGGAGGACCATCAGGGGCAGTATCGTTGTCCAAAGTGTTGTCAGCTGCAATGTCTTCATCAACATTGGCTTCAAGCTAAGGGCAATCTCTAGGGATATCCTCAATCATGAGCAGTTCATCAACTCGTGCAATTGGTGAGACATGAGCTTCATCTTCAGGGATGCTTTGCATTGAAGCCATAGCAGGTCTTGGTCCATGGCGAAGCCTTTTGAGAGGTGACGCACGAGGAGTAGTGTCAGTCTCCTTGGCATCAAATGATGATTCAAGAGATCATGGAGCAGGAGGAAAGAACGTTGGATAAGGAGTACCGAGTTCAACTTCAAGAATCTCATGCCTGATTGGAGTTCCAATGTCCATGAACTCGCTTTCCTGTCGGGGCGATGATACCATTGGTGCATCAACTTGAGGCACCTCATTTGCTCAACATTGTCTTCACGAGCAATGTCTTCAGCTGCATTGGCATCGACAACTAGAATGTCTTTAGTGTGCGGAGCCTCTATGGTAGCAGACTCATGAAGAATAACTCGCCTCTCAGTGTTTGAAGAGATAGGTGGAGCAACAGATATAGGTGACACACGGAGTGGCTCCTCTTGAACAGGAGGAGTCTGTTGAGGTAGGGCATGGCGTGAACACTTAACTTTCTTAGTCTTGTGTGGCGAAGTGGGTTGAGCTTCAGTAGGCGTAGCGCGTTTGCGCTTCTTAGCATCAGCTTCAGCTTGCTTGGTCCTCTTTCTAGATGTAGCAGTGGAAGAGGGATGTGTCCCTGGGCTGGCGAAGCCAACGGGGAAGACAATGCCGCGTGATTCAGATCTTGCTAGAATTGAATGTTCCGAAGACATTGAAACTTGCTTGGAGCGTTCAATGATCGTGGGATCAAGTGCAGGTTGACCAAGAGCCTTCCTTTTCAGCACATCATTATGAGCTTGGACCATGATCGTTGCCTTCCTCTTGAGATGCACTAGGGCGCCTTTGACAGCTTCACACCTCTTGTCAAACTTAGCCTTGAGATCTTTCATCATCAGCTGATAGCCCTGAATTGGACGTGCGGTGAGTCTGAGAACATTCTTCTTGAAGAGATCCTTTTCATGGCTGATCTTTGCTTTGAACTGTTTGGCTTTCTAAGCCATAGTAAGTTCCTCATTTACGAGCCCTTGAAACGTGACACTTAGTCAAATTGGAAGTTGGAGGGCATCGATGGTGAGGGAAAGATCAGCGAACTATTCATCAATGAAGTGTACAAACATGGCAGGGTTGAGGAGAGGTAAATACTCAAGACGCTTGGCTTCCTCTTCTTTCTGTTGAATGAGCCGAGCAAAAGCTTCATCGTCAGATAGTTCTATCATGTTGGTAGCGTCCATCAAGGAGACAGTGGGTCTGGGTCCCCTGGCAGCAACAACTTCCCTTTTCATTCGCATGTGGAGGCGATCCTCTTCCTCAGGGTCTTCTGGATCAACAGAGGGTGATCGCGAAGCTTGAGGTGTCGAGTCAGCAGGTTTGAGGGCCTTTGAAGCTTTTGGCTTCGAAGCCTTTGACCTCTTCTGAGGCTTCAGATCTAGAGCTAGAGGATTCTCTTCATCGTCATCCTCAGACTCAATAGGTTTGGGGCAGCCAAGAATGCTGGAGGGATGTGGGTTGCTAGGTATTGGAGGCCTTACCATGCATGGGAAGAACCCAATCCTTCTTGCTTCAGTCTTAGTCTTCAGATGAAGATTTTTATAGATGATATCTGTCCAGGGTGCCTTCTCAGCATTTTTCTCAGCATACTCATTTGTGATGAACTGATAGCTGAACCACTTTTCCACCCAATATCTTCGAATCCATTGGATTTGAGTCTTTTTTGTGCATAGGTTTCTTCATCATCAGACTTGTAGCTCTCATACAACTCTGGGGGAAGATCTTTGGCAGTGTTTAGACACCTTTGCTGACCACCATTCTTGGATGATTTTTTGGTGGCCATAGGCTTCGACAAAGGCTTCATAAGTGTGCGCAAATGAGAGCATGCACCGGGTGAGTCCACATGTATCTGCAAGTAGTCTGCAAATGAATTCAAACTATGAGATCCAAGCGATTCTTCCGCGGACATGCGCCTGTGAAAGAGTTAGAGACGTGAGGGAAGAGGAGAGGTCATATGCATTCTCAGAAGATTTTGTAGATAAATCAGTGTTTGAAGACATTGACCTCGTTTACTGAAGACATTCAGTTTTCTAGAAAGTATGGTGGTTTCAGATTTGTACAAGCCCAGGAAATTGTACAAGTGAGAAATCAACTCAATAGAGACCAAAAAGTGAAAGCATTAGGTCGATTGAGTTCTAGATCTAGGTGCTGTTGTAGGGAAGGTGGAAGAACAACAATCGACTATTTTCGGTAAATTTCCAGATCAAATAGGCGGATATCGATTTATTTACCACGGTGAAGAACACGAAGAACAACTCGACGAGGCGGGGAGGCCGAGCAGTTCGATCTGACTCACCCTAACTTGGTGGAGGCACACAACTATGGCGGCGGCGAGATGGAGATGGTCGCGGCCGGTGAATACGTCATTGGAGAAGTTGTGTTAGCTAAGTGCTTCGTCTTCGGCGGCAATGAAATGCAACAACTGTGCTAGGGTTTCGAGCTCGAAGGTGGCGGAGGAAGTGGAGAGTAATTATTGAGTCGGGGCACTTATATTTATAAGGGAGGATACATCTGAATAGTTTGGACGAATATGCCCCGATCTCTTTGGCTCTAGTGGGACACATGGCAAACATGCAACACATCAGACAACCCACTACCATAATCGAGGCGACGACGCATGAGTTGTTTGCTAAAAACGCCGTAACAGATGAGATTTGAGAGTTAAACGTTTGGTTGTATTTGTCTTCGACTGACAAGGATGCTATGGAGACAATCAACACGTGTCAATATAGAATGCATATGACTAGAGTAGAACAAAGTTAGACGAGGTAAGAACAGATGGGAATGTCGGGTCCGATCACATTTGCCTAGAAAAAAAATCACAGATATAGCTATAGGACAAATGTTGTATAGGACAAAGCTCCAATCCACATATAGATATGCACGGAATATTCAACTAAACACATGTCCAAACTTTGAAAAACAAGATTTTGATTCGAAGATAAACTCAGTTTCTCGAAGACATGTGAAGAAGTGAAGATGAAAGCAATGTCTTCGAGTTTGGTTGGTGGCGTTACTCGTCATATAAGAATGTTTGACCCAGACACATCGCACAATTATCATGGCACTCTAAAGTCATATTCTTTGTTAATGTATTCACACTCAGATTGTAAGTCTTCATGAGTTGAAGACATACGTTACTTCGTGCGTTGTGCATCAAAGTCATCAACATGCATAAGCGTTAGGATGTATTCCCATTCAAAGGACATTTGAGGATTCTAAGATATTTAGCTCACACCACAACTTGCAAAATCTCTTCTCATCCAAAAGCCTTCGTGAAGATATCCGCCGACTGATCTTCAGTGTCAGCATGCTTGATGTTGGTATTGCCTTTCATCTCGTGATTTCAAAGAAAATGATGTCGTATCTAAATATGCTTCGTCTTCGAATGTTGTACTGTGTTGTAGGAGATCTTGATTGCGCTCTCATTGTCACAATAGAGAGGTACATGCTTCAGGTTGATGCTATAGTACTTGAGAGGCTGCTTCATCCAGAGAAGCTGAGTGCAGCAAGCACCAGCAGCAATTTATTCAACTTTGGCAGTGGAGAGTGATACACAGTTCTGCTTCTTTGAAGACCAACATATAAGAAATCGTCCCAGAAAGTGACATGTGCCTGATGTAGACTCCATGAAGATCGAATTCATCAAGCGAGAGAAGGTGGCTGGGGCATTGGTTAAGCCGAAGGACATGACAGTGTACTCGTATTGGCCATAACGAGTAACAAAAGCCGTTTTTGGAATGTCCGTGTTTCTAATTCTGATTTGATGGTATCCCAACCTCAAATCCATTTTGGAAAAGACAGAGGATCCAGCGAGTTGATCATACAAATCGTTGATCCTGGGGAGCGGATACTTGTTCTTTATGGTGATCAGATTCACTGGCCGATAATCCACAACCATCCGATCTGATTCATCCTTCTTGTTGATGAAGAGGACGAGACAAGCCCAAGGAGAAGAACTAGGACGGATGAGACCTTTCTTCAAAGCCTCATCGATTTGGATCTTAAGTTCGGCTAGTTCTAAGGGTGCCATCTTATAGGGTCTCCTGGCTATTGGGACAGTCCCTGGAATGAGCTCTATAAAAAACTCAACATCTCTGACAGGTAGAATTCCTGGCAGTTCTTCTGGAAAGACATCCGGAAAGTCACGGACTACCGGAATATCTTCTAATTCTGGAAGAGGGCTAGCATTGAGGGAATAGAGTTGGCGTTTGGCTGTTCGAGTGGAGACATTAACTATCTCACCCGATGGATGTGTAAGTTGAACATTCCTAGTATGAGTATCAATCTTAGCATAGTGGGCTTTCATCCAATCCATGCCTAGAATGATATTGATGTCTGAAGACCTGAGGGCTATCAAAGATGCTATGAAGACTAGCCTATCCACAAGAATCTCATTATCATGGCTCACTCTAGAGGTTTTCCACTTTAAACTAGGAGTCTGAACTACTAAAGGAGTAGGCATATCACAAAAAGTCATGTTATGCAACTGTGCATAACTTTCTAAGATGAAAGAATTGTTGGAAATATTCCCTAGAGGCAATAATAAATTAGTTATTATCATATTTCCTTGTTCATGATAATCGTTTATTATCCATGCTATAATTGTATTGATCGGAGACTTAAATGCATGTGTGGATACATAGACAAAACCATGTCCCTAGTATGCCTCTAATGGACTAGCTCGTTGATCAAAGGATGGTTAAGGTTTCCTAGCCATGGACATGAGATGTCATTTGATAACGGGATCACATCATTAGGAGAATGATGTGATGGATAAGACCCAAACTACAAACATAGCATATGATCGTGTCAGTTTATTGCTCCTGTTTTCTGCATGTCAAGTATATGTTCCTATGACCATGAGATCATGAAACTCACGAATATCGTAGGAGTGCCTTGTGTGTATCAAACGTCGCAACGTAACTGGGTGACTATAAAGGTGCTCTATAGGTATCTCCGATGGTGTCTGTTGAGTTGGCATGGATCGAGACTGGGATTTGTTACTCCGTGTGACGGAGAGGTATCTCAGGGCCCACTCGGTAATACAACATCACAACAAGCCTTGCAAGCAATGTGGCTAAGTGTTAGTCACGGGATCTTGTATTACGAAACGAGTAAAGAGACTTGCCGGTAACGAGATTGAACTAGGTATGGAGATACCGACAATCGAATCTCGGGCAAGTAACATACCGAAGAACAAAGGGAACGTTATACGGGATTGACTGAATCCTTGACATAGAGGTTCGACCGATAAAGATCTTCGTAGAATATGTAGGAACCAATGTGGACGTCTAGGTCCCGCCATTGGTTATTGATCGTAGAGGTGTCTCGGTCGTGTCTACATAGTTCTCGAACCCGCAGGGTCTGCACACTTAAGGTTCGGTGACGTTTCGGTAGTGTAGAGTTATGTATGGTGGTGACCGAAGGTTGTTCGGATTCCCGGATGAGATCCCGGACGTCACGAGGAGCTCCGGAATGGTCCGGAGGTAAAGATTGATATATAGGAAGGTGGTGTTTGGACTCCAGAAAGATTTCGGGCACTTTCGGTAGTGTACCGGGAGTGACGAATGGGTCCCGGGGGTCCACCAGTGGGGCCCACCCATCTCATGGGCCAAAGTGGCGACCCACCAGCCCCTAGTGGGCTGGTGGGGTCGGCCAAGGTGGCCTGGGCGCAGGGAGAGAGGCCCAAACCGAATTGGGGTGGAGTCCTCCCCAAGTTCCACCTCTCGTGTGAGAGGTGGACTCTCAGGTGGAGGAGGACTCTTCCTCCACTTGGTTCGGAGTCCCGAATGAGATCTCGGACGTCACGAGGAGCTCCGGAATGGTCCTGAGGTAAAGATTCATATATAGGAAGTCCCAGTTTGGTTTCCGGAAAAGTTTCGGGCTCATCGGTAGTGTACCGGGAGTGCCGGTAGTGTACCGGGAGTGCCGGTAGTGTACCTGGAGGCCTCCGGGAGGGGTATTTCGACCCCAAGAGGTCCATGGGCTGTGGGATAATAATAACCAGCCCTTAGTGGGCTGGGAAAACATCCACAAAGTCCCATGGCGCATGAGAGAAAGTCCTAAAGCAAAAAGTGGAAAATCAGCCAATAGGAGGCAATCCTACTCCAACTAGGATTGGAGGTGAAGTAGGATTGCTTCCCACCTCCTATTTCGGCCGACCCAAAGGCCTTGGCTGCCTCTCCTCTCCTCTCCTCCTATATATACTAGTGGATTGGGTGGTTTTTAGACAGAATTTCCGGCCACGTGCTACCCGTTTCACCGGTGCACAGTTTCTCCTCTAGATCGGTTTTCCGCAGCGCTTAGGCGAAGCCCTGCCGGAATCACTCCACCACCATCACCGGAGCGCCGTCACGCTACCGGTGAACTCTCTCTCCTCTCCACCTCCTCTTGCTGGATCAAGACGGTGGAGATCGTCATCAAGCTGCACGTGTGCTGAACGCGGAGGTGCTGTCCGTTCGGCGCTAGATCGGAAGGACCGTGATCGAGATCGCGAGACGGTTCGTGATGAGATCGCGGAACGGATCGTGATGAGTTCGCGGGATAGATCGTGATCAAGATCATGAGACGGATCGTGATGAGATCGCGGGACGGATCGTGATGAGTTCACGGGACGGATCGTGATTGGATCGCGGGACGGATCGTGATGAGATCGCGGGACGCTCGGCGATTTGGATCGCGAAGATGTTCGACT
This sequence comes from Hordeum marinum, assembly GCA_022496015.1. Taxonomy (NCBI): domain Eukaryota; kingdom Viridiplantae; phylum Streptophyta; class Magnoliopsida; order Poales; family Poaceae; genus Hordeum; species Hordeum marinum. Next base: position 235,916,006 of record CM039672.1, on the reverse strand, counting down.
ACACCAACCGTGTTTCTTAACGCTTCCCGCTTAGCGATCTACAAGGGTATGTAGATCCGCTCTCCCTCTCGTAGATGCTCATCACCATGGATAGGTTTGCGTGTGCGTAGGAATTTTTTTGTTTCCCATGCGACGTTCCCCAACAAGAATGAGATGCCCTAGTATCAAATAGAACAGACGCTGGATGACTATTGACAAGGAGCATACCTTGGATAACATCAGGATCCTCAATGGCTTCCTTAGCAGAAACATAGTTCACTCGTCCACGAGTAGGAGCTAGCTTCACATAGAAAGCTTTTCTCGGCTTCCCACGTCCAGCCGGCTTAGCATTGTTCTGAGGACACTCACGGGAGTAGTGTCCTGGTTCCCCACATTTGTAGTAGGCAACAGTGGCACGGGGAGTAACATTGGCAGGCGGACCTCCAAATGGCTTGGCTGGAGGGTCGGGCTGAGCTGGGCGAGGTGCCTGGAAGGATGGCCTCACGGTGTATCTTGGCGGCAAAGCTGCGTTGGGCACCTACACCCGACGTTTGCTAGAGCCCGAGCCAGATGCGGGGCTGAAGTCACGGTTGTGCTTCCTCGTGGCCTCATAGTCAGTCTGTCCAGTCTCGACATTGATAGCCTTGTTGAAGAGAGCCTGGAAGGTTGTGCACTCATGCAGGCGTAGATCTCGATGGAGCTCAGGATTAAGTCCCTTACGGAACCTAGCCTGTTTCTTGGCATCAGTTGAAACTTCCTCCGGAGCATAGCGAGCAAGATTGCCGAACTCACGGCTATAGGCATCCACTAATAATCTGCCCTGGGTGAAAGCACAGAATTCCTCTCTCTTATGATCCATCAGCCCTTTCGGGATGTGATGGGTACAGAATGCCGCGCTGAATTCCGCCAAAGTTGGTGCGGGTCCTACGGGACGCATGGCTTCATAGCTTTCCCACCACAGGTTGTCAGGTCCTTCCAGAAAGTAAGTAGCAAAGGTCACCTTGTTGGCCTCGGATACATTGGTAGCCCGGATCTTGCGAAACATGCTGGTCAGCCAGTCATCCGCGTCGAGTGGGTCGACCGAATGATGATACTTAGGTGGGCACAGCTTGACAAAATCACCGAGAGACACGCCATCATTGTGATCATTGTGGGGAGCACGTGTTGTGTTCTGCTCAATTCGTTCCAACAGCCTGTTGGTCTCCCTTTTATTCCGTTCAGCTTCAAGCATCACCTCTGCCAAAGAGGGCGCATGTGGCAGGTTCTCTTGCCTTGGTTGGCTTCCCTCGCCCTGCTCGGGGGTAGGCACGGGGTTATTCCTAGTTGCCACCATCCTGGGAAAACAAACCCACAGCTTAGACATAGGGGACATCATCTCTAAGACATGAGATAAGGAATGTACTGGACAACATGGCATGCAGGGTAAACACCCAAACAACATGGTAATAACAACTGCCATATGAACACCATGACATAGTTCAGTACAAGCCCAAGCTGAAATACAAACTACGGAGAGATGAAACATCTCATCGGAGGCATTACAAGCTTCCTATACATTATCTATCTACACCTCCGGAACTCAACTCTCAACCTCGGTCATATCCCACAAGACACGCATGACTGTGGCGATACGACTACTACCATACTAGTACTAACATCCACGTATCTGGAAACACTCTAGCCTGTGATCCCTAGAAACCATAAGGACACGGATGTGGCCTTGTGTAACGCCCCGGACACACCCGCCGGTAGTCGTTATTCTTGGCGGGATCTAGACTGGCCTCACAGATCAATACTAGTCTTTTCTGCGCACTTTGTCCTCACTCATGCGCACCAAGGACCAACTTCCCGGTCGGTCACCCATCCTAGAACTACTCCAAGCCAAGCACGCTTAACCTCCGGTCGGTCACCCATCCTAGAACTACTCCAAGCCAAGCACGCTTAACCTGGGAGTTCTGTTTGAATGGGCTCCCGGAAAAGAAGGAATTCCTTATTGATATGAGTAGTCTATCAACCCTAATAAGCCAGGCTATCACACCTTGGTCCCCTTGTTGGCGGCAACAGTGGTCCTCGAAGAGGGGTGATGCCTCCAACATCGGGCCTGTCTACGTGTGCTGGCAGATGAGTCCATGATGGGGTCAGCATCTCCAAATCTCCATAGCTTGTCTACACGACGGGTGCCAACTGCGTCAGGGCTATCCAAAGACGTGCACAGGTAGCATAGAGCTCCATCCGAAGGGCACGTGCATCACGATCCCTGTTTTCCAACATCTGAGCGGTCACCTACAGCCTAGGGTCCTCATGAGAATGATCATAGTAGGCTGTGCTAAGATAGCTATCCTCTCCTCCCAAGGAAGCAGGAACATAACAAAACTCTGTGTTCTGAAGCAGACCATGGTGAAACCTCATGATAGTCAGCATGGTGTAGGCGGCCTCCTGAACTGCCATGTCTATGGTGACACCTAACCCATAAGTCCAATGAAGCGGCTCTGGAGCTCCAGGATATGAAGGATATATCTTAACAGTACACAGATACTGGCTCTGGTTAAAATCTCGATACTGTTCCTCCACTGTGTACTCTTGGTACCAACGGTAGCTAGCCTCCATCATAACTCTAACCAACATGGCCGTGTGACCCGGTACATCGATGCACCTGGTCAGACGGACCACCTGACGGGAAGGACGAGGGGGCATCTGAAACAGACAATGATGCAAAGACATTAGAGACTCTAGTAGAAATTGGACATCATAACGACTGTAATTGCTCAAAAAGGATTTTGAGACAACTGCAAAAGATTGGAAAAGCATAACCACTCGACTTTCTAGACTCAAATCTCTTCTTCATCTGTTTGTCACGCCAACAATACTCTAGTACCGACATTCACTTGCAAACAAGCTAGCTAGTAGTCCATGGTTAGTAACTCGTCATCCTAAGCAATAGATGAGAAGCCTAGCTCTTATCCCCATAGAAAAGATGAGAATGACTCAGAATAGAATAACTTGGGAAGAGGAGTAAAAAGAGCCTTACGTTCCCTTCCACAATCAGTTCCCCTACTTTTCTATAGTGTTTCTAGACTCAACTTCGACCTGTTTAGCTTGGTAGTCCTATAGTCAGTCAGGCTCTGATACCAATGTTATCGGGACCCCGATCCTATGTCATATGAATCCAGACTATAACATATCACATCACTTTGCGGCCTCATGCACGGTAAGCTCCACGGCTACAACCTTACCTTAGCCAGGACCGTTTGCGTCTTTTGGCTCACGTATGTGAACATGTCGCTGGCAATCAAACGGCGGAGAATCTGGACCGACATGACTAGTCATAGAACCCAAGTGGCACATCCGTACGGAAACAGGCATACATAACCCAACAATGCAGGTGTCGGCCTCAAGCGCGTGTAGACGAGTCATAGCAAGCTACAAGGACTCCATTACGTCGTGGGACATAAATGTCATCACTGTACGTGGACGAGTCATAGCAGGCTACAGGGACTCCATTACACCGCAAGACATTTCCCTGAAGGGACAGACACAACAGCAAAGAAGGATACATCCGGCCAATCAATGTGTCCGGAGCAGTAGCAAGCTACCATGGCTTGATGGAAGCACAAAGAGGCAGTTTCCCGTAAAGAGTACTACTAAAGGCACATGACTAGGTGTCGGATCCCATACATACCGTTGCACGTCACACGGACGCACGACATGCCCGATATGCACATATACAACTATGGCATCACAACATAACCAAACGACAACACAACTTTTATTTAAGAGGCTCAGATGAGCCTTGCATAATATGTTCTTACAGATAGGGGTCACATGACCCGACACTCAAGTCATACAAACAAGTTCATACAAACCAAGCGGAAGCATAAAGTTGTCTGAGTAGACACGGATGACAGGGTAAAAAGGCACATGGCCTGACTATCTACAGCCCGCCATAGGGCATAAGGTCGTAGCTGGGACACCAGCTATTCGGCATCGTCGACATCTAGATAGAACCCACCTGATGGGTCCTGGGTCTCATCTACAACATTTATTAAGCAAACGTGAATACAAACGTACTCAGCAAGTCTTTAGAACAGACCTAATCTATTCATGCTCATGTATCAACAATGGGAGTGGTGGAGTTTATGCAGCAATGCCAGCTTTGACTCATGGCTAACCTACACTACACAATTTTAACTCTTTGTTTAAATTTTATATATTGCACACGAGTCCACTAACTCCATGACAATACACCACCATGGATTCACTTCCCTCTCCTGGGAGAGTGTCATACATGGTACTCACACTTGTCTTGATATTTTTATGAGTATCCATTTGATTATCTATGAACAACATAAGCTTTCCAAGTAGTCCATATCCGAGGACGCGGCTATTCGAATAGTTTCATACCCTGCAGGGGTGTACTTCTTCACACACGCTCTCGCCACTTATCGATGTGTACTCATAAAACCATGCACCTCGGCAACCTTCAAGAGGAAGCCCAACGAGGGAGTCGACCATGATCGTCAATCACATAAGACCTCTAGTCTAGGCTATCGCCTATTTGAGACTGAACCCACACGGAAGTCCGGCCGAAGTTTCCGCTACGGCCCCAAACGATGTGCGCAGGGTTCCCAAACCCACCATTCGGGTGACCTTTGGTACACCGTGCCACTGCCTACCGCGTCGTAACCCACCCATAGGGTCAGCGCTACGCACGGCCTCCAGCATGCTATAAAGACCAGAAGCTACTTGCAACTCCTAGACTAAGGACTAAGCGACTGATAAGTCGAGCGGGTTCATATTTCAAGGCCCAGCATGTGGTAGTATCTAGTCTTGGATCACAAACACGGAACTCAGTTCCTAAGAATGGTCCCAATGAGACAACCCGCTATGTACTCCTACATAGCCTCTCATCGCTACCTTTGCCAAATCGGGTTCATCATAAGCTTATCACATCAGAACAACATTGTTTCACCCCAGTTCATCACTAGATGAATCAGTCCTGACACAACTCTAAGCATAGCAAGCAAAGTAAGCTAAGCACATCATGGCACAAGCATCTACCAGGTATGCTAGGTTGCAAAGTTTAGCTATTTATTGTGACAATGACAGGTCATGCAAAAGAATAGGTTCATCTACTGTGTATGACAGACAAGTGAACGTTTGTCCTAATGCAATAAACAAGATCAAGAGCGGGAGAGTGGGATGCTATCGGATTGATCAAAGGGGGTTGCTTGCCTTGCTGGGTAGCGGGAAGGTTCTCTCCTTTGTTGGAATACTCGGGGGTATCCTCAGAAGCAGGGCCTACCGCAATGCAGATAAATAGCAATCAATACACACAAGTGCAGCAATATGATGCATGATCATGACATGACAACATGTATGGATGAGCTAATGCAAATATTGTCCAAGTTAATTTGAAGTGGGTTTGAATATAGGTTCAATGTCGTTCTTCATTTCATATTCTGTATATTAGCCTATTAGTAAATGTCAATGTTCATGTACATAGCTTGCTCTAACATGCATGATAATAACACCATTGGATTCATTGGATTTTTCTGATAAATTTTCATATATAAATTGTTTTCATCTAATTTACAGATTAATTTATATGAATTTTTGAAGTTTTAAACATTTTCTGGAATTATTTTAAAACTAGAAAATGAATTAGGGCGTCAGCCTGACGTCACTACGACGTCAGCAGGTCGGCTGACCAGGCCAGGTCAAACCTGACAGGGTGGGGCCCTCATGTCAGTGACTCAATCACTTAACCAGAGAATTAAAGCTAATCCTAATTACTTAATTAACACTAGGCCCACTCGTCAGTGACTAATTAGGTTAATTAATTTTGTTAATTTTTTTCTTAATCTTATTATAATTAAAAGGGTCAGGCCCACTTGCCAGTTGACCCGTGGTCAAACCCCGTGGTCAACATCGGTTGACTCGCCGGTGTTGAGCCGCTGGCGACGTCCGAGACAGCGGAGGGGGTCAGAACCCCTCCTCCGACGACCAAACGGATGGCGGAGAGCACTGGGAGGACCTATGCTCGAGTGCGCGTCGATCTAGCCCCAAACCAGAGGCTGGGGTGGTCGGGATCGACGCCGGCGTCGAGGGCAGCGGCGGTGGGAGCTTGGGCAGGACCGACTATGGCGCTAGAGGGCACGGGAGAGAAGGGGGAAAGGGGGAGGAGGACCAGCGGCTCACCGCTGTTCCAGCAGAGGCGACGGCGAGGTCGGGGAAGGTCCGGACGGGGTGAAACACCGAGGCGGGGCTCCGGTGGCCGGCGGGGAGGAACGGCAATGGTGCAGCCTAGAGGGGCTCTTGGAGCCTTCTAGCTTCACGGGGAGGACGAGGGGGTCACGCCGGATCTCAGTGGCTACTCTGCGAGGCGAGGGGGCGGCTAGAGCGACGACGGCGAGCTCGAGCATGGCTCGTCCATGGCGGCAGGAAGGAGGGAGAAAGCAAGAGAGAGAGAGCGCAGGGGAGAGAGGGAGAGGAGAAGAGGGCCACGGCATGGCCTCGCGCTGGCGCGTCCAGGAGCCTCCAGGCAGCAGCCAGGCAGGGAGGAGGTGGCAGGGCGCGTGCCCGCGCGCGGCGAGCGCGTGCCCCTGTCCTCCTGGCGAGAGGACAGGGACGACTGGCACGGGCCAGTTGGGCCGGCTCCCCTGTGGACCTATATCCTTTTTTTCTTTTCTTTTTCTCTCTGTTTTCTAATTCTGACATTTGTTTTATTTCTTTTTCAGGAAGAAATGCTTTTATAAAATATCCCAAAAGTTTTATATAATTAAGTTTGAATATTTCAAACTCCTATAGAAAGTTTCAAGATATTTTGAAATATAAAGTAATGATAATGCTTTATTTGGCATTTTCAAAGGCTTTATTATTTATTTTTAAATTGCTATAATTGTTCAAATATTTAAAATGGCCCCTGATATATTCATGTCCATATTTATCAAACATAGGGAACATTTTGTATGGGCATTTTGAGTTTGTTGAGTTTTCACAAACTTTTAATTAATTTGATTCCAATGTGAGCTTGGGGTTTCTTTTAATCCCCATTTCATGTTGATGCAAAATTGAAATATGATGCACACACATGCTGTCCTATGACATCTAGCTAGGGATGTGACAGTTTACCAAGATTCGTGCTTTCTCAAATGAAGAACTTTGCATGTGCATATACCTTATGGACTGATTTGGAGAAACAATATCCAAATCTTTCCTTAGGGAATGTAGATGCAATTCTTCATAAAGCTATTATTTTTCACAAAATGAAGCCTAGTGATCCAAACTTTGATAAATGCCTATTTGAACTTCGTGATCTTATGCGTGCAAAAGGAGATGTCACCACTATCAACAACATTATCTTTGAAGCCATTCGCACTCATAAACTTGAACATTGTCATGATCACTATTCTAACGAATCTCTTGTTCTTTATGATGAGGATTTCCCACTTGATGATGACAATGTGGAACATGACTATTATGAAGAAGATGAGTTGTTTGACATCGAGTATGAGAAGATCATGAAGAATCTGAGTCTTATGGCAAACCTTAAGGATTACATGTCCAGAGGAAAAGAGTGGATTCTCAACAGCAGATGTACGGATCATATGACTGGTGATAAAGACATGTTCCAAGAGATCACGCCTAATCAAGGTCCTCGACGGTACGTGACTTTTGGAGATAACTCTAAGGGTAAGGTACTTGGCCTTGGTAAGGTGGCCATATCCCATGATAGTTCTATTCAAAATGTTATGCTTGTCGATTCTCTTGGTTACAATCTTCTTTCTGTGTCTAGACTTGCTGATTTTGGTTTCAATGTTCTATTCAAAAAAGTATATTGCCAAGTGTTTCATCAAGATAATCATAAAATTGTATTTACCGGTATCCGTAGAGGTGATCTATACATTGTCGATTTCACTAAAAGATCCAAACCTCGCACTTGTTTAATTGCTAAATCTTATAAAGGGTGGCTTTGTCATAGAAGATTAGGACATGTTGGTATGCGTAATCTAGACAAACTTATCAAAGGTGATCATATACTTGGTGTTAAAGATGTTATCTTTGACAAAGATAGACTTTGTAGTGCTTGTCAAGCTGGAAAGCAAGTAGGTGGAAGTCATCCTGTTAAGCATATCATGACTACTAGGAGACCACTCGAGTTACTTCACATGGATCTCTTCGATCCTAATGCTTACAAGAGTCTCGGTGGAAATTCCTACGGTCTAGTTATAGTTGATGATTTTTTCCAAATTTACGTGGGTATTCTTTCTTGATGATAAGTCACAGGTTCAAAAGATCTTCAAGAACTTCACTCGCAAAGAGCAAAATCAGTTTGAAGTGAAGATCAAGAAGGTTCGGAGCGATAATGGATCTGAGTTCAAGAACACCCATGTGGATACCTTTCTTGATGAAGGTGTGTCGGGACCCCGATCCTAAGTCATATGATTCCATACTGTAACAAGCCACATCACTTTGCGGCCTCACGCACGGTACTCCATGGCTGCAGCCTTACCTTGGCCGGGACCGTTTGCGTCTTTTGGCTCACGTATGTGAACATGTCGCTGGCAATCACACAACAAAGAACCCGGGCCGACATAACTAGTCATAGAACCCAAGTGGCACATCCGTACGGAAACAGGCATACATAACCCAGCAATGCAGGTGTCGGTCTCAAGCGTGTGTAGACGAGTCGTAGCAAGTTACAAGGACTCCATTACGTCGCGAGACACGAATGTCATCGCTGCACGTAGACGAGTCGTAACAGGCTACAGGGACTCCATTACACTGCGAGACATTTCCCAAAAGGGACAGACACAGCAGCAAAGAAGGATACATGCCGATCAATCAATGTGTCCGGAGCAGTAGCAAGCTACCAAGGCTCGGTGGAAGCACAAAAAGACAGTTTCACGTAAGGAGTACTGCTAAAGGCACACAACTAGGTGTCGGATCCCATACATACCGTTGCACGCCGCACGTACGCACGACATGCCCGTTATGCATAGATACAACTATGGCATCACAACATAACCATACAACAACATGACTTTTATTTAAAAGGCTCAGAAGAGCCTTGCATAATATGTTTTTACAGATAGGGGTCACATGACCCGGCACTCAAGTTATACAAACAAGTTCATACAAGCCAGCGGAAACTTAGAACTATCCGAGTACGGACAGTGAAATGAAAAGAGGGCACACGGCCTGACTATCTACAGCACGCCACACGTCACAGGGTCGTAGCTGGGACACCAGCTATTCGGCATCGTCAACGTCTAGATAGAACCCACCTGATGGGTCCTGGTTTTCCTCTGCAACATTAATTAAGCAAGGATGAGTACAATCGTACTCAGCAAGTCTTTAAATCAGACCTAGTCTAGTTATGCTCATGTATCAACAAAGGGGTGGAGGAGTTTATGCAGAAAGCCAGCTTTGACTCCTGGCTAACCTACACTACTCAGTTTTACCCTCTTTGTTACAATTTTACTTATTGCACACGAGTCCACTAACTCCATCTCAATACACCACCATGGACTCACCTTCCCCTCCCGGAAGAGTGCCATCCACGGTACTCACACTTGTCTTGAGATTTTTAGAAGTATCCATTTGATTATCTATGAACAACATAAGTTCTCCAAGTAGTCCATATCCGCGGACGCGGCTATTCGAATAGTTTCATAACCCTGCAGGGGTGTACTTCTTCACACACGCTCTCGCCACTTATCGCTGTGTGCCATAAACCATGCACCTCGGCAACCTTCAAGCGGATGCCCAACGAGGGAGTCGGCCACGACCGTCAATCACATAAGATCTCTAGTCCAGGCTACCGCCTATTTGAGACTGACCCGCATGGAAGTCCGGCCGAAGTTTCCACTACGGTCCCAAACGATGTGCGCAGGGTTCCCAAGCCCACCATTCGAGTGACCCTTGGTACACCGTGCCACTGCCTACCGCGTCGTAACCCACCCCGAGGGTCAGCGCTACGCACGGCCTCCAGCATGCTATAAACACCAGAAACTACTTGCAATACCTGGACCAAAGACTAAGCGACTGATAAGTCGAGCGGGGTCATATTTCAGGGCCCAGCATGTGGTAGTATCTCGTCTTGGATCTCAAACATGGAACCCAGTTCCTAAGAACGGTCTCAATGAGACAACCCACTATGTACTCCTACATAGCCTCTCATCGCCACCTTTTACCAAAACGGATTCGTTATGAGCTCAACACATCAGAACATCACAGTTTCACTCTAACTCATCACCCAGATGAATCAGACCTGACACAACTCTAAGCATAGCAGCATGGCATGAAGGTAAGTTAAGCACATCACGGCACAAGCATCTACCAGGTATGCTAGGTTGCAAGGTGTAGCTATTTACTGTGACAAGATCAGGTCATGCATAAGAATAGGATCATCTACCGGGTATGTCTGACATGTGATCGTTTGTCCTAATGCAATAATGAGAGCAGGAGCGAGAGAATGGGATGTTATCGGAATGATCAATGGGGTTGCTTGCCTTGCTGAGTTGCTGAAGAGTTCTCTCCTTCGTCGGGGTACGGAGTAGTATCGTCTGGATTCGGACCTACCGCAATGCAGATAAGAACAATCAATACCAGCAAATGCGACAATATGATGCATGATCATGGCATAGTGGTATACATGGGTGAGCTAATGTGAATGGTGATCATGTCTATTTAATTCAGATTTGAATATAGGTTCCAAGTTGTGCTCATTTCAAATTCCATATAATGACCTAATGCTAAAATGTCCAAGTTCACCTATTTGGGTTGCTCTATCATGCATGAGAGTAGCACCATTGGATTCATTGGATTTTGCTGATAAATTTTTATATATAAATTATTTTCATCTGACTTACAGATTAATTTATATGATTTTTCAAAGTTTTAAACATTTTCTGGAATTATTTTAAAATAAGAAAATGAGTTATGACATAAGCATGATGTCATGATGACATCAGCTGGTCAGCTGACTCGGCCCAGTGTCAAACCTGACATGTGGGGTCCACATGTCAGTGTCTGGTTAGTTTAACTAACTAATTAAAATTAATCCTAACTAATTAGCAGACCGGGGCTCACTTGTCAGTGTCACATTAGTTTAACTAAATGATTTAAAGTAATCCGTGATTAACTTAACTAATCTGGACAGGGGCCCCACCTGTCATTGACTCACAGAGTCAAGCCAGGGGTCCACCCGGGTCAAACCCATGGGAGTTGGCCGGCGTCTTGACGCCGGTGACCTCCAGAGACGGCGACGACCGTCGGGTTTCTTCTACAGGGGGTTATCTAGCGAGCTAAGGCCACTGGCGAGTAGCCCGCGCACAACCGCATCCATCCGGAGCCGCAGGAGGTCACGGGGTCGCCGGAGTCGACGGCCACGTCCGTTTTGGCGGTGGCCAGAGCTCGGGACGACGGGGAAACGGCGACCAGGACGCGGGGGGGGGGGGAACTGGTGGCGGCTACGGGCTCCTGGGGACGCACTGAGCACAGGCACATGCTCGGGTGTGGGCTGCGGCTGCTGTGGCCACGGTCGTGCCATGGCCGGCGGAGAGGTGGATTCGGGTCCGACGGCTAGGCTAGCTACGGCGCGAGGAAGAGAGGGGGAACTTAGGGGGAAGGAGGAGGAGCTCACTGCGGATCCAGGGAGCTGGTCAGTGGCCTCGGGGGCAGTCGGAATCGACGGCGAGCCTCGAATTCCCCTCCGGCGACCCGAGGAGGGAGAAGACGGCGCGACGGTGATAGAAGCCCTCCGGCGATGCGTGGCTTGTCTGGGAGGTGGAGGAGGTCCGGGCGGAGCGATTGGCTGGCTCAGGAGGGCTCGGGGTTGGCTAGAACGACGGCACGTCGGAGAATCGTGGGTCGGCCATGGCGGAGCCGAGAGGAGAAATGCGAGAGAGAGAGAGAGAGAGCGGGAGAGAGGAGAGTAGAGGAGGACACGGCGGCGAGGAGCTCCACGCTGGCACTCGCGAAGGTCTCCACGGCAACCAGGCAGGCAGGAGGTGGCCGGCGCGCGGCGACCACGCGCACGGCGTCCTCCTGGCGCGAGGTGGACGATGACTGGCGTCGGCTCGCTCCTGGGCCGGGCCTGCTACAGTGTTGGGCCACAGGTAAGCTCTTTCCCCTTTTCCTTTTATTTCTGTTTCCTGTTTTCTAATACTTGTTTTATTTCCTATGCAGGTTCAAATGACTTTTATAAAATGACCCACATATTTTCTAAATTGTAGTTTGAATATTCCAAACTTATAATAATAGTTTCAGATTATTTTGGAAACAGTGATAATGATATTTGCTTTATTTGTCATTTTCCAGGGATGGAAACCATTAATTCAAATTATTTTAAATGTTCAAATAATACAAGTGTCCCCTGGTATATCCATGTCCCTATTTATCAGACATAGGGGACATTTTTTATGGGCATTTTGGATTTGTTGAAATTTCATTTATCTAGAAATCCTTTAATTCATTAAATGGGTGGGGTTTTCTTCTTCTCCCCATTTCATATTGATGCATAGATGATGATGATGATGCAAACACAATACTAGCCTATGACTCTTACTAGGGTTGTGACAACTCACCCCCACTCAAAGAAATCTCATCCCGAGATTTGAAGTCACCGGAAGAGCGCGGGGTACTCTAGTCGGAGACGATCTTCTCTTTCCCATGTCGCCTCTTTCTCGGAATGATGTGACCACTGAACTTTAAGAAACTTGATGTTCCGACGTCGGGTGGTACGCTCGGCCTGGTCGAGAATACGAACAGGATATTCTTGATAAGAAAGGTTATCTTGGAGATCAAGCGCTTCGTGGTCCACTTCTCGAACAGGGTCCGAAAAGCAACGCCTGAGTTGAGAGACGTGGAAGACATCATGAACTTTGGATAGATGCGAAGGAAGTTCCAATTGGTAGGCAACCTCTCCTCGTTTAGCAAGAATGCGAAAAGGTCCAATGTAACGAGGAGCCAACTTGCCTTTGATACCGAATCGATGGGTACCCTTCAGAGGTGTAACCCGAAGGTAAGCCTTCTCATCAACTTCGTAAGTCACAGACTTATGATGGCGATCATATTGACTCTTTTGACGGGATTGGGCTGTTTTCAACTTTTCACGAATAATGCGAACTTGCTCCTCTGCATCCTGGATCATATCCGGACCAAAGAGTTGCCTCTCTCCGGCTTCTGACCAGTTAAGAGGTGTTCGGCATTTTCGTCCATAGAGAACTTCAAAAGTGGCTTTGCCCAAGCTTGATTGATAACTGTTGTTATAGGCGAATTCAGCAAATGGAAGGCAGTTCTCCCAATTCATACCGAAAGATATAACACAAGCTCGAAGCATATCTTCAAGAATTTGATTGACTCGCTCAACTTGACCACTTGATTGAGGATGGAAAGCGGTACTAAAAGATAGATGAGTCCCCATGGCAGTTTGAAAACTTTCCCAAAATCGAGAAGTAAAGATACTTCCACGGTCTGAGTTAATCTCCAAGGGAACACCATGAAGAGAAACTATTCGAGAAACATATAACTCCGCTAGCTGACTAGCAGTAATGCTTTCCCGAACAGGAAGAAAATGAGCCACTTTGGAAAGGCGGTCAATGACTACGAATATAGCATTGTTCCCTCTCTTGGTCCTGGGAAAACCGGTGATGAAATCCATACCGACCTTATCCCATTTCCATTCAGGAATAGCTAAGGGTTGAAGGATGCCAGCAGGCCTTTGATGCTCTGCCTTCACACGACGACAAACGTCGCAGTTAGCAACATACTGAGCAATTTCTCTCTTCATCCTAGTCCACCAGAACCTCTGACGTAGGTCCTGGTACATTTTGGTACTACCCGGATGAATTGTGAGAGGAGAATCATGAGCCTCCTTAAGAATCAGCTGCCTGAGATGTTGGATTTTAGGAACCACTAAACGTCCCTGAAAGAGCACTACACCTTGATCATCTGTAGAGAAGTCCTTAGCGAGACCGCTAACGAGGTTATCCTTGATCCGGGAAATTCCCTTATCACGCTTTTGGCCAGCTATGATTTGATCCTTAAGAGTAGGTTTCGCCACCAAGTTGGATAGGAATCCTTGAGGAACAATGTGAAGATTTAACTTCCTAAATTCCTCATGGAGAAGCGGTTGACCTTGTTGTAACATCAAATTGTTACAATAAGACTTACGACTTAGCGCATCAGCCATGACATTGGCTTTTCCCGGGGTGTAAGTTATCCCTAAGTCGTAGTCCGAGATCAATTCTACCCACCGTCTTTGCCTAAGATTCAAATCCGGCTGGGTGAAGATATATTTTAGACTTTGGTGATCAGTGTATATCTCGCAACGATTACCTAGAAGATAATGTCGCCATGTTTTCAGTGCATGGACTACAGCTGCAAGCTCAAGATCATGTGTGGGATAATTATCCTCATGTGGACGCAACTGTCGAGATGCGTAAGCAATCACATGACGATCTTGCATGAGAATGCAACCTAATCCTTGTCGCGAGGCGTCGCAAAAGATAATAAAGTCCTTAGATAAATCTGGTGGCACCAGAACGGGAGCAGAGGTCAGTCGTCTTTTCAACTCCTGAAAACTATGCTCGCATTGTGGAGTCCACTCAAACTTTTTATCTTTCTTGAGGAGTGCAGTCAGAGGTTTCGCAACCTTGGAGAAATTCTCAACAAAGCGGCGACAATAGCTCGCTAAGCCAAGGAAACTCCTTACTTGCTTAACCGATTCAGGTTGAGTCCAATCAAGGACGGCCTGAACCCTCTCGGGATTGACAGCAATACCTTTGCCACAGATCACGTGACCCAGATAGGTCACTTCCGGCAACCAGAATTCACACTTGGAGAATTTGGCGTATAGGCGGTGCTCTCGAAGTATCATCAATACCAGCCTTAGATGCTCGGCATGTTCTTGTTCGTTCTTCGAGTAAATGAGTATGTCATCGAGATAAACCACGACGAATTTATCCAAATACTCCATGAAGATCGAATTCATCAGTCGGGAGAAGGTGGCTGGAGCATTGGTTAAACCGAAGGACATGACGGTGTACTCATATTGGCCATAACGAGTGAGAAAAGCCGTTTTAGGAATGTCCCCGTTTCTAATTCTGATTTGATGGTATCCCAACCTCAAATCCATTTTAGAAAAGACAGAGGATCCAGCGAGCTGATCATACAAATCGTTGATCGTGGGGAGCGGATACTTGTTCTTGATAGTGACCAAGTTCACTGGTCGGTAATCCACAACCATTCGTTCCGAGCCATCCTTCTTCTTAACAAAAAGGACGGGGCAAGCGCAAGGATAAGAACTAGGACGAATGAACCCTTTCTTCAAAGCTTCATCGAGTTGGGTTTTTAGCTCGGCTAGTTCTAAGGGTGCCATCTTATAGGGTCTTCTGGCTATTGGAACTGTCCCTGGAATAAGTTCTATTACAAACTCGACATCTCTGACAGGTGGAATACCTGGCAGTTCTTCTGGAAAGACATCCGGAAAATCACGGACTACCGGAATATCTTCTAGCTCAGGGAGAGGGCTAGCATTTAGAGAATAGAGTTGGCGCTTGGTTGTTCGAGTAGAGACATTAACTATCTCTCCCGAGGGATGTGTAAGTTGAACATTCCTAAAATGAGTATCAATCTTGGCATAGTGGGCTTTCATCCAATCCATACCTAGAATAATGTTGATGTCCAAAGACTTAAGAGCTATCAAGGATGCTAGGAATACTAGTCTATCCACCAGAATTTCATTGTCATGGCTCACTCTAGAAGTTTGCCATTTTGATCCAGGAGTCTGAACTACTAAAGGTGTGGGCATGTCACAGAAAGACATGTTATGCAACTGTGCATAACTTTCTGAGATGAATGAATGAGATGCCCCAGTATCAAATAGAACAGATGCTGGATGGCTATTAACAAGAAGCGTACCTAGAATGACATCAGGGTCTTCAAGAGCTTCTTCAGCAGACACATAATTAACTCGCCCACGGGCAGGAGTTGACTTCACATAGAAGGCTTTCCCTGGTTTTCCGCGTCCAGCGGGCTTGGCATTGTTCTGGGGACATTCACGAGAATAATGTCTCGGTTCTCCACACTTATAGCATACCACTGTAGCACGAGGGGCAACATTTGCTTGCGGTCCTCCAAATGGTCTGGGTGGAGGGTTGGACTGAACTGGACGAGGTGCCTGGAAGGATGGCCTCGCAGTGTACCTTGCCGGCATAGCTGCATTGGGTACCCATATTCGGCGCTTGTTGGGTCCTGAACCCGATGCAGGGTTGAAGTCACGGTTATGCCTCCTTGTGGCCTCGTAGTCAGTCTGTCCGGACTCAGCATTGATCGCTTTATTGACGAGAGCTTGAAAGGTGGCGCACTCATGCAGATGAAGATCTCGACGAAGTTCAGCATTTAGTCCCTTGCGGAACCTAGCCTGCTTCTTGGCATCGGTTGAGACCTCCTCTGGAGCATAGCGAGCAAGGTTTCCAAACTCGCGGCTGTATGCATCCACTGTCAATCTGCCCTGGGTGAAGGCACAGAATTCCTCTCTCTTGCGGTCCATCAGCCCTTCCGGGATGTGATGGAGACGAAATGCGGCGCTAAACTCTGCCCAGGTTGGCGCGGGTCCTTGAGGACGCATAGCTTCATAGCTTTCCCACCACAGGTTGGCGGTTCCCTCTAGGAAGTATGTTGCAAAGGTCACCTTGTTGGCCTCTAAAACATTTGCAGCTCGAATCTTGCGTGACATGCTGGTTAGCCAATCATCCGCATCGAGGGGATCGATCGAATGATGGTACTTAGGCGGACACAGCTTAATGAAGTCACCAAGTGACACTCCATCATGGTGATCATTGCGGGGAGCATGAGCGGTGTTCTGTTCAATCCTCTCCAATAGCCTATTGGTCTCCCTCTTATTCCTTTCGGCTTCTAGCATCACCTCTGCTAGAGATGGTGCTCGTGGCAGCTTTTCTTGCCTTGGCTGGCTACTCTCGCCTTGCTCATGAGCATGCACGGGGTTGTTCTTGGTTGACACCATCCTGGGGAAAACAACCCATAGCTTAGACATAGCGAGCAACAACTCTAGGACAAGAATTAGGAAATGCTCTGATCAACATGGCATGTAGAATAAACACCCATCAACATGGTAAAACAACTACCATATGAACATTAGGTTTCATACACACCATGACTTAGTTCAGTACAAACCCAAGCTGAAAACAACTACGGAGAGATGACACAACTCATCGGAGGAATTACAAGCATCCTATACATTATCTATCTACACCTCCGGAACTCAACTCTCAACCTTGATCATACCCCACAAGACACACAGGACTGTGGCGATACGTCTACTAGCTTACTAGATCTAGCATCCTCGCAATCAAACATCACCGTAGAAGGCCTCGTACAGGTTACCCCCATGACCTGGAAGCTGAACCTGCGGATCTGGAAACACTCTAGCTTGGAATCCCTGGAAACCATAAGGACACGGGTGTGGCCTTGGACCCCTTGTCGGTGGCAACAGCGGTCCTCGAAGAGGGGTGATGCCTCCAACATCAGGCCAGTCTACGTGTGCTGGAAAATGAGTCCGCGATGGAGTCAGCATCTCCATATCTCCATAACCTGTTTGCACAACAGGTGCCAGCTGCGTCAAAGCTGTCCAAAGACGGGCACAGGTAGCATAGAGCTCCATGCGTAGGGCACGTGCATCACGGTCCCTATTCCCCAACATCTGAGCGGTCACCTGCAGTCTAGGGTCTTCATGGGAATGATCAGAATAGGCTGCACTGAGATATCCATCCTCTCCTCCCATGGAAGCAGGAACATAGCAGAACTCCGTGTTCTGAAGCAGACCATGGTGGAACCTCATGATAGTCAGCATAGTATAGGCAGCTTCTTGAACTGCCATATCTATGGTAACTCCCAATCCATGTGTCCAGTGAAGCGGCTCTACAGCTCCAGGATATGAAGGGTATATCCTAACAGTACACAGATACTGACTCTGGTTGAAATCTCGGTACTGCTCCTCCACGGTATACTCCGGGTACCAACGATATCCAGCCTCCATCATCACTCTAACTAACATGGCCGTGTGACCCGGCACATCGATGCACCTGGTCAGACGGACCACCTGACGGAAAGGGCGGGATGGCATCTGAAACAGAGGATGAGGCAAAGACATTAGAGATCCTAGCAGAAATCGGACAGCATAACGGCTGTAATTGCTCAACAAAAATTTGAGACAATTGAAAAGAGATTGGAAAAGCATAACCACTCGACTATCTAGACTCAAATCTCTTCTCCAACTGTTTATCATACCAACAACACTAAGATATCCACGCTTACTCACAAACAAGCTAGTTATTGGTCCATGGCTAGTAACTCGTCATCCTAGGCAATAGATGAGAATCCTAGTACCTATCCTCGTAGATAAGATGAGAATGACCCAGCATAGAATAACTTGGAAAGAGGAGTAAAAGAGTCTTACGTTCCCTTCCACAATCAATTCCCCTACTTATCTATAGTGTTTCTAGACTCAACTTCGACCGGTTTGGCTTGGTAGTCCTACAGTCAGTCAGGCTCTGATACCAACGCTGTCGGGACCCCGATCCTAAGTCATATGATTCCATACTGTAACAAGCCACATCACTTTGCGGCCTCACGCACGGTACTCCACGGCTGCAGCCTTACCTTGGCCGGGACCGTTTGCGTCTTTTGGCTCACGTATGTGAACATGTCGCTGGCAATCACACAACAAAGAACCCGGGCCGACATAACTAGTCATAGAACCCAAGTGGCACATCCGTACGGAAACAGGCATACATAACCCAGCAATGCAGGTGTCGGTCTCAAGCGTGTGTAGACGAGTCGTAGCAAGTTACAAGGACTCCATTACGTCGCGAGACACGAATGTCATCGCTGCACGTAGACGAGTCGTAACAGGCTACAGGGACTCCATTACACTGCGAGACATTTGCCAAAACGGACAGACACAGCAGCAAAGAAGGATACATGCCGATCAATCAATGTGTCCGGAGCAGTAGCAAGCTACCAAGGCTCGGTGGAAGCACAAAAAGACAGTTTCCCGTAAGGAGTACTGCTAAAGGCACACAACTAGGTGTCGGATCCCATACATACCGTTGCACGCCGCACGTACGCACGACATGCCCGTTATGCATAGATACAACTATGGCATCACAACATAACCATACAACAACATGACTTTTATTTAAAAGGCTCAGAAGAGCCTTGCATAATATGTTTTTACAGATAGGGGTCACATGACCCGACACTCAAGTTATACAAACAAGTTCATACAAGCCAGCGGAAACTTAGAACTATCCGAGTACGGACAGTGAAATGAAAAGAGGGCACACGGCCTGACTATCTACAGCACGCCACACATCACAGGGTTGTAGCTAGAACACCAGCTATTCGGCATCGTCAACGTCTAGATAGAACCCACCTGATGGGTCCTGGTTTTCCTCTGCAACATTAATTAAGCAAGGATGAGTACAATCGTACTCAGCAAGTCTTTAAATCAGACCTAGTCTAGTTATGCTCATGTATCAACAAAGGGGTGGAGGAGTTTATGCAGAAAGCCAGCTTTGACTCCTGGCTAACCTACACTACTCAGTTTTACCCTCTTTGTTACAATTTTACTTATCGCACACGAGTCCACTAACTCCATCTCAATACACCACCATGGACTCACCTTCCCCTCCCGGAAGAGTGCCATCCACGGTACTCACACTTGTCTTGAGATTTTTAGAAGTATCCATTTGATTATCTATGAACAGCATAAGTTCTCCAAGTAGTCCATATCCACGGACGCGGCTATTCGAATAGTTTCATAACCCTGCAGGGGTGTACTTCTTCACACACGCTCTCGCCACTTATCGCTGTGTGCCATAAACCATGCACCTCGGCAACCTTCAAGTGGATGCCCAGCGAGGGAGTCGGCCACGACCGTCAATCACATAAGACCTCTAGTCCAGGCTACCGCCTATTTGAGACTGACCCGCATGGAAGTCCGGCCGAAGTTTCCACTACGGTCCCAAACGATGTGCGCAGGGTTCCCAAGCCCACCATTCGAGTGACCCTTGGTACACCGTGCCACTGCCTACCGCGTCGTAACCCACCCCGAGGGTCAGCGCTACGCACGGCCTCCAGCATGCTATAAACACCAGAAACTACTTGCAATACCTGGACCAAAGACTAAGCGACTGATAAGTCGAGCGGGGTCATATTTCAGGGCCCAGCATGTGGTAGTATCTCGTCTTGGATCTCAAACACGGAACCCAGTTCCTAAGAACGGTCTCAATGAGACAACCCACTATGTACTCCTACATAGCCTCTCATCGCCACCTTTTACCAAAACGGATTCGTTATGAGCTCAACACATCAGAACATCACAGTTTCACTCTAACTCATCACCCAGATGAATCAAACCTGACACAACTCTAAGCATAGCAGCATGGCATGAAGGTAAGTTAAGCACATCACGCCACAAGCATCTACCAGGTATGCTAGGTTGCAAGGTGTAGCTATTTACTGTGACAAGATCAGGTCATGCATAAGAATAGGATCATCTACCGGGTATGTCTGACATCTGATCGTTTGTCCTAATGCAATAATGAGAGCAGGAGCGAGAGAATGGGATGTTATCGGAATGATCAATGGGGTTGCTTGCCTTGCTGAGTTGCTGAAGAGTTCTCTCCTTCGTCGGGGTACGGAGTAGTATCGTCTGGATTCGGACCTACCGCAATGCAGATAAGAACAATCAATACCAGCAAATGCGACAATATGATGCATGATCATGGCATAGTGGTATACATGGGTGAGCTAATGTGAATGGTGATCATGTCTATTTAATTCAGATTTGAATATAGGTGCCATGGCCGGCGGAGAGGTGGATTCGGGTCCGACGGCTAGGCTAGCTACGGCGCGAGGAAGAGAGGGGGAACTTAGGGGGAAGGAGGAGGAGCTCACTGCGGATCCAGGGAGCTGGTCAGTGGCCTCGGGGGCAGTCGGAATCGACGGCGAGCCTCGAATTCCCCTCCGGCGACCCGAGGAGGGAGAAGACGGCGCGACGGTGATAGAAGCCCTCCGGCGATGCGTGGCTTGTCTGGGAGGTGGAGGAGGTCCGGGCGGAGCGATTGGCTGGCTCAGGAGGGCTCGGGGTTGGCTAGAACGATGGCACGTCGGAGAATCGTGGGTCGGCCATGGCGGAGCCGAGAGGAGAAATGCGAGAGAGAGAGAGAGAGAGAGAGAGAGCGGGAGAGAGGAGACTAGAGGAGGACACGGCGGCGAGGAGCTCCACGCTGGCACTCGCGGAGGTCTCCACGGCAACCAGGCAGGCAGGAGGTGGCCGGCGCGCGGCGACCACGCGCACGGCGTCCTCCTGGCGCGAGGTGGACGATGACTAGCGTCGGCTCGCTCCTGGGCCGGGCCTGCTACAGTGTTGGGCCACAGGTAAGCTCTTTCCCCTTTTCCTTTTATTTCCGTTTCCTGTTTTCTAATACTTGTTTTATTTCCTATGCAGGTTCAAATGACTTTTATAAAATGACCCACATATTTTCTAAATTGTAGTTTGAATATTCCAAACTTATAATAATAGTTTCAGATTATTTTGGAAACAGTGATAATGATATTTGCTTTATTTGTCATTTTCCAGGGATGTAAACCATTAATTCAAATTATTTTAAATGTTCAAATAATACAAGTGTCCCCTGGTATATCCATGTCCCTATTTATCAGACATAGGGGACATTTTTTATGGGCATTTTGGATTTGTTGAAATTTCATTTATCTAGAAATCCTTTAATTCATTAAATGGGTGGGGTTTTCTTCTTCTCCCCATTTCATATTGATGCATAGATGATGATGATGATGCAAACACAATACTAGCCTATGACTCTTACTAGGGTTGTGACAAGGTGTTTCACATGAGTTCTCGGCTACGTACACACCTCAACGAAATGGAGTTGTTGAGAGAAAGAACCAGACACTCATTGAGATGGCAAGAACGATGCTTGACGAATACAAGACGGCAAAGCACTTTTGGGCAAAAGCCGTGGAAACAGCATGTCATACCACAAACCGACTCTACTTGTACAAGCTTCTCGGTAAAACGGCATACGAGCTACTCACCGGTAACAAACCACAGGTTGGATACTTTCGGGTATTCGGCTCCAAGTGCTACATTCTTGATTAGCATCGTCACACTAAATTTTCTCCTAAATCTCATGAAGGATTCCTACTTGGTTATGGATCGAACTCTCACACTTACCGTGTCTACAACAACTTCACTCGAAAAGTTGAAGAGACGGTATATGTGAAGTTCGATGAATCTAATGGTTCGCAAGTCGAACAATTGCCAAATGATGTAGGTGATAAGAACCCTTCGGAAGCTATCCTAGATTTACCCATCGACAAGATTCGTCCCATGGTGGTGAAGGAAAGTACTTCATCAACCCAAGTGGAAGCCCCTACCTCACGACAAGGTGAACCATAACATGACATGGAGGCATCCACAAGCGGTACACGGCAAGATGATGGAGAGGAGGAAGTGCATCATGAAGATCCACCACAACCTCCTTCACCACCACCTCAAGGGAATGACACCTTCAACAACAAGGAAGATGAAGGAGATGATGATGAAGAAGAAGCTCCACCAACCAACAATCGGAAGCTGACCCGAGTTCGAGCACAAGTGACCAAGAATCATCCCCTAAATCAAATCTTTGGTGATATACAAACAGGGAGAATCACTCGCTCTAAAACTCGTGTAGCAAACTTCTGTGAGCATTATTCTTTCATTTCTAACATTGAGCCTTTGAAGGTAGAACAAGCTCTTGAAGACGCGGATTGGGTGAACGCTATGCATGAAGAGCTTCACAACTTCGAAAGGAACAAAGTGTGGACACTCGTGGAGAAGTCCGAGGATGAACACAACATCATCGGAACCAAATGGTTTTTTCGAAACAAGCAAGACGAAGACGGTCAAGTCGTGTGCAACAAGGCTCGCCTCGTAGCTCAAGGATATACGCAAGTCGAAGGTATGGACTACGGTGAGACCTATGCCCCTGTCGCTAGACTTGAAGCTATTCACATTCTTCTTGCTTATGCCAATCACCATGATATCACGCTTTATCAAATGGATATTAAAAGTGCATTTTTAAATGGTGAGATTGAAGAATAGGTTTATGTTAAGCAACCACCCGGCTTTGTTAATCCTAAGAAACCTAATCATGTTTACAAGCTTCATAAAGCTCTTTATGGTCTTAAGCAAGCCCCTCGTGCTTGGTACAAATGTTTAACGAAGTTTCCTATCAAAAAAGGTTTTGAAATTGGTAAAATTGATGCAACCTTATTCACTAAGAGAGTTAATGGTGAACTATTTGTGTGCCAAATTTATGTGGATGATATTATCTTTGGTTCCACTAACCCTCAATTTAGTGAAAGGTTTGGAAGATTGATGTCTGAAAAGTATGAGATGTCTATGATGTGTGAGATGAAATTCTTTCTTGGGTTGCAAATCAAACAATCGAAAGAAGGAACTTTCATCTCTCAAACTAAGTAGACCAAGGACTCGATCAAAAAGTTCAACATGCAGGAATGCAAAGGTATGAAAACCCCTATGCCTACTAGTGGACATGTTGATCTTACCAAAGAGGATGAGCCGGTTGAT
Organism: Hordeum marinum; assembly: GCA_022496015.1. Lineage (NCBI taxonomy): Eukaryota > Viridiplantae > Streptophyta > Magnoliopsida > Poales > Poaceae > Hordeum > Hordeum marinum. The sequence continues at coordinate 235,892,338 of CM039672.1, read as the reverse complement.
CAGAAAGTTTATCGATGTATTATTGGTTCACTTTTATATCTATGTGCAACTCATCCCGATATTATGCTGAGTGTTTGCATGTGTGCTAGATATCAAGCTGCACCAAAAGAATGTCATCTTTCAGCTGTTAAACACATTGTGAGATACTTGATACAAACGCCAAATTTTGGCATTTGATATCCCAAGGGATCTTATTTTGACCTTGTTGGCTATTCTGATTCGGACTATGCCGGTGACAAGGTTGATAGAAAATCCACCTCGGGTACTTGTCAATTTTTGGGCAGATCTCTTGTATCTTGGTCCTCTAAGAAACAAAACTTGGTATCTCTATCGACTGCCGAAGCTGAGTATATTGCTGCTGGATCTTGTTGTGTGCAACTTCTTTGGATGACACAAACACTTAAGGATTATGGAAGTTAAAAATGTTCCATTACTTTGTGACAATGAAAGGGCTATTAAAATTGGTCATAATCCTGTGCAACATTCTCGAACTAAGCATATTCAAGTTCGACATCATTTCATTCGTGACCATGTTGCAAAAGGAGATATTAATCTTAAGCATGTTCACACTAACAAGCAATTGGCCGATATCTTTACTAAGCCACTTGATGAGAAGACATTTTGTCACTTGAGGAGTGAGTTGAACATCATCAATGCTTCAAACTTGAGCTAGACTCACTCGGTTGCATGCAAGGGCATGAGCTTTCTTGATATTTCCATGTATCTTAACATCTCATCTTATGGCATGGAATTCTATGCTCCCTTGTATTGCATCTAATCTTTTGTAGGTACTTGGAAAAACTTCATTCCACAAGATTGCCATCAACTCCAATCATAAGCAATCTTGTCATTACCAAGTATCTACAACCCCTCTTGATGATGGAAGGAAGAAGGCCACTCAACCATATCCTTGACATATACATGATCAAATTGCACACTCTCAATTGGTATCATGTCAATTGGATATATCTATTGTTCTTCCTTGCATGACTAATCTTTGTAGGCAACCAGTATACTAGAACAAGAAGGATTGCTCAAAACTCAAGATGATCTTATCAACCTTGAGCATCCTCAACAAGTTCATCTACAAGCTACGTCATCAACATCACTCTAAGGTATGAACTCATGTCCTTGAAAAGGATTTACTCCAAGAAATGAGCTAAAGCAGCTCAAGCAACATGAAGACATTAAGTCGCTTAATCGAAAAATGGTAACCCCATTATGAGCTTAACGTAGAGTATGACCTATGATCAACTATTCTTGCTTGGCTCCTAAGTCGATATACTCTAATAAAGGTGACCTAGTCACCGCCCATCATCTAGTTAAGAATCTGGTGTGATCTGCTCTCTATTGCATGATTTCTCATAACCACTCTACTCTTCGCTAGTTTATGTTCATTGTAAAAACTTCATATTTCATTGAAAAACTTTCTCTCGACTCTGTGAAAACAGAAACTTGGTTTCTCTTTCGGAGCCGCCGACCCAGATATCTCGGTTCTACCGAAATTGCATACAAGCTGCACTACAACATCTCGGTACCACTTTTGCACTTTTGCAAACAGAAACTTGGTTTCTCTTTCGGAGTCACCGATTTTCATTCTGGTTCATTTGAATTCATTTTTGCAATTCTGTGTTTTCTTAGTAAACTGTCGTGTAATACTTCTATTATTTCGATGATCCCTTAGTTAAAAAAAACCTTGTATTACTTAGGGGGAGAAAAACTACAAGTAATCTTGCAAAGAGAATTTATTTATTCAAGGATCCCTATCTTCAATGAAGAAAGAAGGAGAAGAACAAATCATTTTCCATGATTCTCTCAGTTTTCATTACTATGAATCGTACATTTCGATGACCCGTGTTCTCAAGGATCCCTTCTCAGTCAATGATCCGTGTCTATTCCTGTTTTCAACCTTTTTGGAAATTTATGCCAAAGGGGGAGAAGATCAAAGCTTCAACCATTTCGGGAGAAGACCAAATTCATGCTAAAGGGGAGATAAAAGGGGGAGATATGATCAAGGGGGAGAGCCAACATCACTACTCATGTCTTTATAAACAGGGGGAGAATATCAGAGTAGAATTTTTTTGACCTTTCTCACCTTACCCTATCCTAATATCTACATGCTAAGTTTCAGGGGGAGAGGATAATCCATTTTCATATCTATAGCGAGAAAATTCTCAATGATCTTGGAGACATATCAATTCTCAATAATTTGGAAACTTTGAGTTCTATTGCCTTGCTGTTTGGTAGAATAACCTTGTTTCCTAACATTTTTTTCAAGTGTGTTTCTATTACCAGGATGCTCAAGAACTCATGGTAAGTATATGCATCATATCTTTGGTCAAGATGATCTCTTGCTGTAGGAGATATGCCCTAAAGGCAGTAATAACAGTTATTTTGTATCTCCAAAGTTTGTAATGAATGTTTATGTTCCATGCTATAACTGCAATGATTCTCGAGTGTACAAATTAAACGAGGCTTGGAGGGAAACTCATGTGCACGTGTGGTATAATAAACGGTAAATTGTATTCCTAGTCTTGCCTCTAAGACTGGCTCAAGTGTTGCATGATGGTCCTGTTTTCCTGATCATGGGCATGGCTATACCGGCAATTTTGAGGACGCGATGTTGGTAGAACACTCGTGTTGAATCGATCCGAATTGATGTTATGCTATGAGATACATTCGTCACAAGTTAATGGTTAATAACACAGAGATGGTTAACGTTTGCATAATTCCTTAGACCATGAGAGTATCGAGTTTCTTCCTGCTTGCTTCATGAACTCTGGGGTTTGTTAAACGCCATCCGTAAATGGGTGGCTATTACGGTGACTTACAGGTTCATGGAAAAGTATGTCAAGTAACTTGATAGCTCAAGATTGGGATTTGTTCCTCCGACGATGGAGAGATATCTCTAGGCCCTCTTGGTGTTACGATATCCATCATCGTCTGGCCAGACACTTTGTGATTTGATCACGGGGATGCCGGAACACGGGAACGAGAAAAGAGAACGATACCGGCAACGAGGTAACTGGCATAGTGGACAAGTTGTTGATCCACGAGGATGCCTACATGTCTCACCTCGGGTAATTGTAACATATCGCGAAGCAACAGGAATAGCTCACGGCAACTAGAGGTTCACTTGAATATTCATTAGTGTGGGTATAGGGGTCAATATGGGTGTCCACGGCTCCGATGTTGATCATTGATCGAAAGGGGTTCCAGTTCATGTCTATGCTTCATTGAACCTATAGGGTCACACGCTTAAGGGTCATCTATCTGTTGAATACTAGAGAGGGAGTCTGAGAGAAAATCACCGAAAAGTTTCGGACACCGGAAAAGTTTCGGACAGCGGAAAAGTTCCACAGACAGGACACCGGAACAGTTTCGGTAAAACTAAAAAGTAGTTTCAGGGTGCCTGATAATTCTTGGAGGGTGCCAGAATCATTCTGGAAACTTCTGGGATTTTTCGGAAGAAAAACCGGAAATGTTCCGGAGCTGCCGGAACCGCTTCAGATGCTTTTCGCAGATGAAAATCACTATTCCGGAATTTTTCCGGATCGCATTCAAAATTATTTTAGTGGGGTACTAGAATTGTTCTAAGCCCACATAAATATTTTCAGTTCGATCAGACGCTGAAAAATGTCGTCGTGAATAGTGAAAGTGCTTTTTGGATATTTATGGAAAAGCACCTTTTTGGATATTTCCAAAAAGGCTTCTAGAAGGGATTGGGGAGCAAGGTAGCTCCTCATGGGCCCCCCAAGGGTTGGTCGGCCAAGGGTGGAGCTCCTCCATGGAGCTCCACATGGCACCCCTTTTCCTTCGTATTATTTTTTATGTGTGACATAAAGTGGGGGTAGTTTGGTATTTTCAAGTCCCAACCCTACCCGTGGTTTTCCTATAAATAGAGGATATGTGGGCTGCCATCTCTTCATCCTTGTGCTCTCATACACATGCTTTGCTTTGTAAGCTCTCTCTCTCCCTCCCACGAAAACAGTCTTTCGTAGAGCCGAAAGGCTGTCTAGGTTCCGGCAGGAACTAGTTCTAGACGGCGAAGCCCTGCCGGATAGATGACACCGTATGTGTGCAACCACATAGAGAGGTCGTAGTTTTGATCTTTTGCCCGAGGGGCTATTCGTGTGTCCTCCCATAGGGCTGTCCAAGTCTCCATTTGAGTTTCGAGGGTCCTCCCGAAGGGCTGTCCGCGACATCATCCAGGGGACTGTCCGACCGCCTCCCGAAGGGCTGTCCGACGAGGGAGTACATCCTCGCGGTTGGGAGGTTGTAAAATCTTAGCTGCAGGGATCTGCGCCAACGATCTCCACCGACTCTTCTTCCGCTGCGCTTCGAGTTGGTACGGATCAGATCAAACCTTGTATGCAGTCTCCATAGTGGTCCTGGGCGTGCTCGCTATACCGGAAATTTTTGTTTTCTGTCGCGTTCCCCAATAGTGGCATCAAGAGCCAGGCTATGAGTAGATGCATGTTATGATCTAGAATACATGAGATGTATGGGTATTGCAAAGTATAATTTTGTAGTAGATGAGATTTTTTGCTGAAAATTATTTGTGCGGGTAGCAGATGAAATCTGTTACCCGATGTTCCTGTTGCTTCCCATGAATTTGCGTAGTCCTGATCTTGACGGAATGGTGGAATCTTACGAAGTTCTGGCAATCCACGATCCTTTCATGCTGCTCCTGAGTATGCTGATTGACAGATCAACGAAGTGCTAAAAGTTCTTTGGGTTCCACCATAGTTAAAGAAAGATGGATGTTTCGCAGACAAAAGGGCAATGCAGATATGATCTGCACGGGGGTCACGCGTATGACGAAGTTTAGTATGGGGCTCGAGATTTTATTATCTCGTGTTTCATACACCCTGGAAAGTTAATCTAGCAACTTGAATTATCATACTTGATGATAAACGTTGGTAGCTGCAGTTTGAGTCAAAACCTTAGAAGCCACGTAAAATAAAATTTTGTATAAACCGATTAGAGGCGTCTAACTTGGTTTTGCAGGATGGTTTGTATGTGATGTGGTATAGCAATGCTCATATTCAATTTGATTATGTATGAGATGGCTATATGATGTAATTAACATGACCTGCGTGTCATGATTCAGCATGATGGATGGAGCCATATGATTGCACTTTAATGACCTACGTGTCAACCTTATGTAATACACTTATTTTATTAGCTATAGAGATAGCAATATTATCTGGTGCATCGACAAGGTGGTGGCAATCTTCGCAGAGGTGAACACCGATGCGAATGCCGAAGGCGAAGAAATACTTGACTTCTCCGTCAGAAGGGGCTATACCATATCATGCTATTATGAATTGCCTGAGATGTTTATCCCTCTTGATGCACCCTTCTTAATTGCGCGGTAGTCGCTTTTTATTAGGGTGATCTCTCACTTATAATATCAAGTAGTTAGTGTTCTCCCAAGTGTAGCACCATCACGGCACCTATCTCTTCGGGGTATCACATGGTTACATGGGTACGAACTATTAGAGAAGTGTGAGGCGGGTGAGTTGAGACCTCGCAGCGAGATCACTTGGTTGTCTTGACATTCAGGCATGAAAGTCATGAGCTCAGAACACACGCATCGAAATATGAACAAGAGTCACATAGAGATGTGATTGGCAAGTTGGCCTACCAATTGAAATTCTCGTCACTTGAGACGGTTACATCCTTGCCGCTGAATTGAAAGTTGGGTCTTGCATGACTCACAATCAATTGTGAGAGATATTGATTTGAGTGGGAGTGCACCTTAGAATAAAAATTGTTTATTCACTAGTGCCAAAAATCATTATGAACAAAGTCTAAGTGAACTTGTGTTTTCCGTTGTAGATCAAATGGCTCGCAACACCGCGTTCAACTTAGGCCCTATGTTAGAGAAAGAGAAGTTAGCTGCGAATGGAAACAACTATGCGGACTGGGTCCGTACCCTGAGGATTGTCCTCCGGGGTGCTAAGAAAGTGTACGTGCTTGACGGACCTCTTCCTCCTAAACCGGCTGCAATAGCCGCGGCAGACATACAAAATGTCTGGGCCACTAAGAATGATGATTACAACTTAGTGTAGTGCCTCATGCTGTCTTGCATGAGTTCAGAGCTTCAAAAACGTTTTGAATTCCATAACTCCTTTGATATGATCAAGGATCTGGATGCTCTTTACAAGTTTCATGCATGGTCTGAACGTTTTGACATCATGAAAATGATGGCGGAGACCAAGATGGCTGCGGGCAGTTCAGTTGGCGAGCATGTAGTCAATATGATTGGCTACGCGGAAAGGCTTAAAATCCTGGAATTCCCACTTCCAGAAGAGCATGTTATGGACTTGTTGCTAGGTTCACTCCCCCCGTCTTATGGCGGTTTTATCATGAACTACAACATGAATGGGATGGACAAAACAACAAATCAGGTGCTTGCCATGCCGAAAACTGCTGAAGGAGGACTGCAGAAAAATCGCAAGCAAGTGTTGCTTGTGAATAAAACTACCAGTTTCAAAAAGAAAGGCAAGCCAAAGAAGGGCAAGGGCGCCGGTAAGAACGGATTCCAACACAAATCTAAGGGCGGAGCCAAGAATGAAACTGAGTGCTTCTACTGCAAGGGCACAGGACACTGGAAGAGAAATTGCAAGAAGTATCTGGAAGATAAGAAGTCCGGGAAAACCGGAGAAGGTATAATTGTTATACAAGTTAATGTCATTGATGTTTTGCTTGCTAGTGAAAATTCTAAGTCTTGGGTATTTGATACCGGATCGGTTGCTCACATTTGCAACTCGATACAGGGGCTTCAGAAGGTGCGCAAGCTAGCAAAGAATGAAGTCGTGATGCGTGTCGGGAACAGCGCTGGGATCGCCGCTCAAGCCGTCGGCATTATGCCTCTACGTCACCCTTCAGGATTTATTTTGGATCTTAGTAACTGTTATTTTGTTCCGTTATTGTGTAGAAACATTATCTCTGGATCATGTTTAGTACACGATGGGTACTCCTACAAGTCTGAAAACAATGGTTGTTTACTTTATTGTAAGGATATGTTTTATGGATTTGCACCCATTGTTGGGGGCCTTTTCATACTAAATCTTGATTGTGGAAATGATGTTTTTAACATGAATGCTAAACGCCTTAAGAAGGCTGATACCACCACCACTTACTTGTGGCACTGTCGGCTTGGCCACATCGGAAAGAAACGCATGCAAAGACTCCATAAAGATGGAGTTTTACCGTCCCTTGATTTTGAATCATTTGACACATGTGAAGCTTGCTTGATGGGAAAAATGACCAAGACGCCGTTCACGGGTCATCCTGAACGGGCGGGTGAATTATTGGAGATAATACATAGTGATGTATGTGGTCCAATGAACACGGCCGCATGGGGTGGGTATTTTTACTTCGTGACTTTTACTGATGATTTAAGTTGGTATGGCTATATCTACTTGATGAAGCATAAGTCGGAAACCTTTGAAAAGTTCAAAGATTTTCAGAATGAGGTAGAAAATCATCGTGACAAAAAGATTAAGTTTCTGCGGTCTGATCGCGGAGGCGAATATCTTAGTCATGAGTTTGGCCAACATCTGAGTGACCGTGGAATCGTTTCACAGCTTACACCTCCCGGAACTCCATAGCAAAACGGAGTGTCGGAACGACGTAACCGAACCCTGTTAGACATGGTAAGGTCGATGATGTCTCTTATAGATCTACCGATATCCTTTTGGGGTCGCGCACTACTCACTGCCGCTTATACATTAAATAGAGCACCGTCTAAGTCTGTTGAGACGACACCACATGAGATGTGGTATGGGAAGATAGCTAGTGTGTCGCATCTCAAGGTTTGGGGTTGTGAGGCATACGTAAAACGTTTACAGCCAACCAAACTAGAACCTAGATCAGACAAATGTTACTTTGTAGGGTATCCAAATAACACCATTGGATATTCCTTCTACCACCAGTCTGAAGGCAAAATGTTTGTCGCAAAGGTTGCACACTTTCTCGAGAAAGAATTTCTCGCTAAAGAATTGAGTGGGAGGACAGTAAAACTTAATGAGATTAGTGAATCTTTGGCAACCGTTGATATGGCTAAGGAACCGGAAGTAATTCCGCAAATTATCCCTACATCCGAGCCGGAAGTTGTCGCATGTGATGCGGAAACTTCAGACAATGTTGTAACTGAACCACGCAGATCAAGTAGGGCTATCCAGCCACCTGAGTATTTTCATAACGAAATCTTCATTCTTGAAGACGATGAACCTACACACTACAAGGAAGTGATGGCAGGGCCTAGCTCAAGGGAATGGCACAAAGCCATGAGGTCCGAAATGGAATCCATGTATGAAAACCAAGTTTGGAAGTTGGAAGAACTTCCAGATGGCGTAAAACCCATTGGTTGTATATGGATTTTCAAAAGAAAGACTGACGCGGATGGTAACATTACTATCCACAAAGCTAGACTTGTTGCGAAAGGGTTCATGCAAGTTCTAGGAGTGGACTACGACGAGACTTTCTCGCCCGTAGCTATGATTAGGTCTGTTCGGATATTACTAGCAATTGCTGCTTATTTCGATTATGAAATATGGCAGATGGATGTCAAAACGGCTTTCCTAAATGGAAACCTTGAACATAATGTATATATGATACAGCCAGAAGGTTTTGTCGAACCTAAGAATGTTGGAAAAGTATGTAAGCTTCAGAAAGCCATTTATGGTCTGAAGCAAGCATCAAGGAGCTGGAACATTCGTTTTGATGAAGTGGTCAAAGAGTTTGGCTTCATTAGGAACGATGAAGAATCTTGTGTTTACAAGAAGTTTAGTGGGAGCGCAAAAGCATTTCTAATCTTGTATGTGGATGACATATTGTTGATTGGAAATGATGTGAATTTTCTTAGCGAAATAAAAGACTCATTGAAAAGGAGTTTTTCAATGAAAGACATAGGTGAAGCGGCATATGTATTGGGCATCAGGATCTATAGAGATAGATCAAGACACCTAATAGCGCTTAGCCAAAGCACGTACATTGACAAGGTGTTGAAAAGGTTCAACATGGAGAACTCCAAGAAAGGCCTACTCCCCATGTCACCTGGCACAGTGCTTTGCAAGAATCAGAGTCCTCGGACCCTCGATGAGCGAGTACAAATGAATGATATTCCATATGCTTCGGCAGTTGGTTCTATTATGTATGCCATGCTATGTACAAGACCGGATGTTTCCTATGCACTAAGTGTTAGCAGCCGGTACCAAGGTGATCCAGGATTGGAACAGTGGGCCGCAGTCAAGGGTATTCTTAAGTACCTCAGAAGGACCAAGGATTTACTCCTTGTGTACAGAGGTGATGAAGAGCTCATTGTAAGTTGTTACACTGATGCAAGTTTCATGACTGACCCAGATGACTTCAAATCTCAATCTGGCTATGTTTTCATATTGAACGGCGGCGCAGTTGATTGGAAAAGTTCCAAACAAAAGACTGTGGCGGATTCTACGATGGAGGCAGAATATGTTGCTGCTTCTGAAGCCTCCAAGCAAGCTGTCGGTATCAAGCAATTTCTTGAAGACCTTGGTGTGGTTCCAAGTGCTCTAGATCCGGTGGAGATCTATTGTGATAATAGTGGTGTCGTGGCTCAGGCAAGGGAGCCATGTTCGCACCATAAGACAATGCATATTCAACGCAAATATAAACTCATTCGACATCATGTCGAACAAGGTTTAGTGAAAGTACGCAAAGTTCACACGGATCTGAATGTGTCAGACCCGATGACAAAGCCTCTACCACGAGCAAAGCATGAGCAACACCGGATAGCCATTGGTGTTAGGGAAGCCATGTAACTGGATTATGACTCTAGTGCAAGTGGGAGTCTGTAGGAGATATGCCCTAGAGGCAGTAATAACAATTATTTTGTATCTCCAAAGTTTGTAATGAATGTTTATGTTCCATGCTATAACTGCAACGATTCTCGAGTCTACAAATTAAACGAGGCTTGGAGGGAAAATCATGTGCACGTGTGGTATAATAAACGGTAAATTGTATTCCTAGTCTTGCCTCTAAGATTGGCTCAAGTGTTGCATGATGGTCCTGTTTTCCTGATCATGGGCATGGCTATACTGGCAATTTTGAGGACGCGATGTTGGTAGAACACTCGTGTTGAATCGATCCGAATTGATGTTATGCTATGAGATACATTCGTCACAAGTTAATGGTTAATAACACAAAGATGGTTAACGTTTGCGTAATTCCTTAGACCATGAGAGTATCGAGTTTCTTCATGCTTGCTTCATGAACTTTGGGGTTTGTTAAACGCCATCCATAAATGGGTGGCTATTACGGCGGCTTACAGGTTCATGGAAAAGTATGTCAAGTAACTTGATAGCTCAAGATTGGGATTTGCTCCTCCGACAATGGAGAGATATCTTTGGGCCCTCTCGGTGTTACGGTATCCATCATCTTCTAGCCAGACACTTTGTGATTTGATCACGGGGATGTCGGAACACGGGAACGAGAAAAGAGAACAATATCGGCAACGAGGTAACTGGCATAGTGGACAAGTTGTTGATCCACGAGTATGCCTACATGTCTCACCTCGGGTAGTTGTAACATATCGCGAAGCAACAGGAATAGCTCACGGCAACTAGAGGTTCACTCGAATATTCATTCGTGTGGGTATAGGGGTCAATATGGGTGTCCACGGCTCCGATGTTGATCATTGATCGGAAGGGGTTCCAGGTCATGTCTATGCTTCACCGAACCTATAGGGTCACACGCTTAAGGGTCATCTATCTATTGAATACTAGACAAGGAGTCTGAGAGAAAATCACTGAAAAGTTTCGGACACCGGAAAAGTTTCGGACAGCGGAAAAGTTCCGCAGATAGGACGCCGGAACAGTTTCGGTAAAACTAAAAAGTAGTTTCAGGGAATACCATTAAGTCAAATTGGTTTCGGCACATGCCTGATAATTCTTGGAGTGTGCCAGAATCATTCTGGAAACTTCTGGGAATTTTCCGGAAGAAAAACCAGAAATGTTCCAGAGCTGCCGGAACCGCTTCAGATGCTTTTCACAGATGAAAATCACTATTCCGGAATTGTTCCGGATCGCATTTAAAATTATTTTAGTGGGGTACTAGAATTGTTCTAAGCCCACATAAATATTTTCAGTTCGATTAGACGCTGAAAAATGTCGTCGTGAATAGTGAAATTGCTTTTTGGATATTTATGGAAAAGCACCTTTTTGGATATTTCCAAAAAGGCTTCTAGAAGGGATTGGGGAGCAAGGTAGCTCCTCATGGGCCCCCCCAAGGGTTGGCCGACCAAGGGTGGAGCTCCTCCATGGAGCTCCACATGGCCCCCCTTTTCCTTCTTATTATTTTTTATGTGTGACATAAAGTGGGGGTAGTTTGGTATTTTCAAGTCCCAACCCTACCCCTTGGTTTTCCTATAAATAGAGGAGATGTGGGCTGCCATCTCTTCATCCTTGTGCTCTCATACACATGCTTTGCTTTGCAAGCTCTCTCTCCCTCCCACGAAAAGAGTCTTTCGTAGAGCCGAAAGGCTGTGTGGGTTCCGGCAGGAACTAGTTCTGGACGGCGAAGCCCTGCCGGATAGGTGACATCGTATGTGTGAAACCCTGTAGAAAGGTCATAGTTTCGATCTTTTTCCCGAGGGGCTGTTCGTGTGTCCTCCCGTAGGGCTATCCGAGTCTCCGTTCGAGTTTCGAGGGTCCTCCCGAAGGGCTGTCCGTGACATCGTCCGGGGGACTGTCCGACCGCCTCCCGAAGGGCTGTCCGACGAGGGAGTACATCCTCGCGGTTGGGAGGTTGTCAAAATCCTAGCTGCGGGGATCTGCTCCAACGATCTTCACCGACTCTTCTTCCGCTGTGCTTCGAGTCGGTACGGATCAGATCAAACCTTGTATGCAGTCTCCATAGTGGTCCTGGGCGTGCTCGCTATACCGGAATTTTTTGTTTTCTGTCGCGTTCCCCAACACTTGCTCCCTGCACATATTGTTTGCAAGAGTGATGTCTTGAACAAAGATACATCTCATTCATATATATTTGATGCATATAACCAAGATACACATGACTTGTTATATCCCTTCTACCTCATGTGTGTTCATGCACTCAAAAGCAACTATCCTTTAAAGGACTGCACACATTTAGGGGGAGCAAGTCTAAGTCATGTGTCTCTCAAAGCCTTCAGTATAACCATGCATATCTTTATTTGAAGCTTTGATTGTATGTTGTCATCAATTACCAAAAAGGGGGAGATTGAAAGCACAACATGCTCCCTTGGTGGTTTTGATAATTCATGACAACATACATTGTCTCTTGGACTGATATTTTTACCTAGTATATTTCAGGAAATGTTCAATGAGAGGATTGGCAAAAAGGAGATTGTGGAGAAACCCCAAGATGCAAGGAAATAGGTTGGCCAAGATTCAAGCAAGAGGACTACATTTTATATTTGTGAGAAATCACTTTGAGTCATAGGAAAGCCAATACTATTAAAAGGGGGTAAGGTTTTGTTGGTGAACAATATGCTCAAACGTGCACAAGTGATAGTCGCCAAAAACATACACAAAACTCTCCCACCAAAGTATGTTCTATACATAAGACTCAAAATCGGTGCAACCAACTATACCACTTCGGTGCAACCGATTCCATACCGGTGCCACCGAGTTTAGGTTGCCAACTTACTGTTACGCAAATTCACATTTTTGGTTCCACCGAGAATGTTGGATCGGCGTCACCGAGATTGGAATCTGACCGTTGGTCACCTTATTGGTGCAACCGAGAATTGTATATTGGTCCCTCCGAGATTCAAAAGTTGCCACCTTTTGGTCACTTCGGTACCACCAAGATTCACACATCGGTGTCACCGAGTTGGTCATTTTATGTGTAACGGTTGGATTTTTGGGGATGCCTATATATGCCCCTTCACCACCACTCACTCGACAGAGAAGCACTCAGAACTATTCCATACCTATATTATCAGATTTTCTGAGAGAGAACCACCTACCCTTGTGTTGAGGTCAAGATCTTCCACTCCAATCATATGGATCTTGATTTCTGGCCTCCCCAAGTTGCTTTCCACGAATCTTATCTCTTCTACCAAGCCAAACCTGTGAGAGAGATTGTGTGTTGAGGAGTCTATCATCTTGAAGCACAAGAGCAAGGAGTTCATCATCATTACCGAGCCTATTACCTTTTGGAGGGTGGTGCCTCCTAGATTGGTTAGGTGTCGCTTGGGAGCCTCCTACTTCATGTTGTGGAGTGAACCAAGAAGTCTGTAAGGGTAGGGAGATCGCCTATTTCGTGAAGATCTACCCATAGTGAGGCTAGTCCTTCATGGACGGAAGCCGTATGGAATAGTCGAGGTTGCTACTTCGTGGACCCTTTTGGGTGGAGCCCTCCGTGGACTCTCGCGACTGTTACCCTTCGTGGGTTGAAGACTCCATAAACGTGGATGTACGATAGAGCCACCTATCAGAACCATGGGAAAAATCATCGTGTCTTCAACTACGTTTGATCTACCTATCTCAACTCTTTACTTCATATGCAATGTCTTTACTTTTTGCTACCATATTTGTTGACATGCATGAGTAGGGCTGTTAGACTTGCTAGCTTTGCTAAAAACTGTTAAAATCTGCCAACCAATTAACTTGGGAAAAGGTTAGGTTTTAAATTCCTGCTAGTAGTCTATTCACCCCCCCCTCTAGACACTCTTCTAGTGATCCCTCACACATACAAAGCAAGCGACTTGCCCAGGGTTGTTGTTGTAGTTCCTGCCACCATTGTTGTTATTGGGGTTGTTGTTGTAAGATGGCCTGGGATTGGCATACTGCCAAGGCTGGTAGCTCAGACGAGGCGCAGGAGGTCTACCCTGCTGTGGCTGATAGGTTGGCTTGGATTGGGCCGGCTGCCATGGGCAAGGCTTCTGGTTGCTGGAGCTACCCTTGCCGATCATCTTGCGCTTGCGCGTGTATCTATGGCATGACGCTTGTCTTATAGCATGAGGGCCTTCTTCACCAGGTCAAAGAAGGTACGACAGTCATAGACGATGAGTTGATACTGCATGGTCTGTTGAAGTCCTTCCATGAAGCGTTCCTTCTTGGTAGCCTCCGTGTTGACATCTTCAGGTGCATACCTTGACAGCAGGTTGAACTTCTGCAGGTACTCCTTGATAGAGCCACTTCCTTGCTTCGGCGCTCGGAACTCTCTCTTCTTGATAGCCATGATCCTAGAAGGAATGTGGGTAGTGCAGAATCCTTCCTTGAAGTCATTCCAAGTGATCACACGCTCACCTTGCATGACCTTGAATCCGTCCCACCAAGCTCGGGCGGTACCTCCGAGACAGTGAGAGGCATAAAGCACCTTCTCACGATCCTCATTGCAATTGACCAGTGCAAGGAAGTCCTTGATGGTGCGGATCTAGTCATCAACATCCAAGGGTTCAACAGTCTTGGTGAAGGTTGGGGGCAAATTCCTCATGAACTCAGACAGAGCAGAGCGGTCAATGCCGTTCCTGCCTTGCTACTAGTTGTTCACAAGGGCCTGAACCATTTGCTAAATAGCAGCATTGTTGGCTTGGCGTTCCTCTCGGAGAACTTGGAGAAACTAAGCTATGGTCATGTTCTCCGGTGGAGGTGGTGGCGGGGGAATGTCGCCTTGTGGCTGCTCCTGGTGTCCTCCAGCGTGAGCAGCCCCACCAGCTCCCTATTGCTGGCTTGAGTTACCGGCTTCAGGGTTGGCAAAGGAGCTGTTGCGGGTAGTAGTCACCATCCGGTTTGGAGTAGCCAAGTCAAACAACTGGGATAGACAAGAGGAAAAGCAACAATGGAAGAGTGCGCCTAAGGGGGGTGGTCGAGTGCAAGTGTGGTAAAACAAAGGTCAAAAGACAAACATATATTAAGATAGACGACGGAGTCACTTACATGTTGCCTACGGCAAAAGCACGACTTGCATCGGAACACAAACAACAAAACAAACAGCAAGCACACATGGTTTCATATGAACCATTACACGGACTCGACTTCGCATGAGGGATACATGACTGATCCTACCCTAGGGGCTCTCGGACTCAAGTGGTGGAGTGCTCGGTCTCATAGTCACGCTCCTGTGGGTCTTCCTCCTGCTCGTCCTCCGAACAGGCATCATTACCGGTCGAAGGGGTCGGGGAACAAGGAGGTCCATCCCAATGACGCTTTGCTGGTGGGTCGGTGAAGAGCTCACGATACTCCTTCGCACTCATGCGATGATGACATGTAGGTGCATCTCTAGCTAGGGTACTCCTCGATAAGCGACAACTGGTCATCCCTCGGGGGCTCCATCCTTCTTGATATTGTGTGGCTTCATCTTGGCTTGCCGAAGTAGCTCTCGGGTGTGGTGAAGTTCCTCGTGGAGCTTCATAGACTCCTTAATCAGGTTGTGAACAAGACTATCAACGGAGAGGCTGGAGTAGGTCTGGAACCTGAGAGGTGTGCCATCCTCCTTGGATGGAATCAGCGTCCAACTTTCGCCAAGATCATCCTTCCTGAAGGGAAGGTAGCGAGTAGCCAACTCGTCAGCCATCTCTGGAATGATGTCTCGAAGGTGTAGGGGTGCCTTGCATGCAGCTGACTCAACTGCGAGTATCAGGGTCTCCATCCGTGGTCCTTCAAAGAACCAACTGGTCGGGAAGTCGTTTGCCTTCATGACCACATCCACGTGGTAGTCCTTCGTGACGACATCGACCCAGTGCTCGTGCTAGAGGAAAATGGGTGGTTGGCAAAATTGGCACTTCTCTAGGCTATCCCCAAGGAGTAAGGGAAAGCCGGATGTCAGGAAGGCTTCGGGCACGACGGCCATCTACAAAGGTTTGAAGGGAGGAGAGTCAGCAAAGTGTTGTGTGAATAATAGAAGAGGTAAATAGTACAGAATTCCTAAGTATAGGTGCTAGTTGTAGTTTTGAAAACGGTTTTATCCCGACTAACGTCCATGCTAACTAAGGGCTTCCTAAAGTCACGATGACTCTGATACTAGCTCTGTGGGGACCCTGACTCATAAGTCATGATCACCGAATGCACGTGTACAGTGATCCCAGAGATCAATGCTCACTGAACACATAGAAGCTGAATAACAAGAGTCTGACATCCTCATTTAATGTCTTACACAAATAAAGACCATGAAGGTCTAGTCTTACATAGATAGGGCCACAAGGGCCAAACACTTAAATAGAACAAACAATAGAAATCTTGATCGAAAGCGTGAACCCATGCCATCTGCCTTAACCTACATGCATTCTGACTAGGAAGCATCCTAGTTCGCATGTTCGTCTCCAACGAACTCTTCAACATACTCATGTTCTTCCATGCCTGGCCAATTAAATAACTAGTGGAAAGCCAATGAGTACTTTGAATGTACTCGCAAGCAACCAAAGTTGTGGAACAAGTAATAATGATGCATGATATAGCACTAAGAAAATAACTTCAGAAAGCCATTTTTTAATGCAATGACATGATCAAGTAACTAGGTAAGCATGCGTCAACAGTTGGCAGATATCCATATGAACAAGTTACAGATATCATTGTAAGCAGGGGTTGAACATCTCATGTTCATTCATCATGCTAAGTCATCGGACTTAGTTCAATTGTCATGCTAAGTCATCGGACTTAGTTCAATTGTCATGCTAAGTCATCGGACTTAGCTCAAGTACCATCTTTGCCTCCAACACACACACCAGCTTGTGAAAAACATTTGGAGGTAGCACAAGAGCGGTCATCCAACTGTCCTTGACCGTGGACATGGCTATTCGAATTGTTTTACACTCTGCACAGTTTGCACACTTTACCCACAAGACTCGGGGAACTTTCGTGTCATCCACGACTCATGGTACATCACATACCCGAGGTAAGCACCCAAACAATGCCTTTCCCCTGGCGATACTAAACAAAGAGTCCACTCGATTGGTACCTAGGCCACATGATGTACATCACTCGTAGCATCCATGCAGGGACCAACGGTGTGCCCGGTGCCTGTGAAGACAGCGCATGATCGTCCATACCGGCACGACCCCGTATCGGGAGTGACCACGCCACTCCTGCCACTAGTGATGCGGGCTCTTGTCAGTACCCACCAAAGTACTCAACAGAGCCCCATCCCGTAAGGCTATCGTGTTCGTACATGTAAGGTTGGAATAACGGTTGCAACTTACACCAATCCGTTTTCGAAAACCACACACACTCACTTGCTCCGGTACACCACTTCTTTCTCAAGTGGTCACCCAACTCATCATCATCTCCCTCGGGCATTAGTGGCACCCGACGGTTTTTTTGAAAAGTCTCTGAAATCATTTCTCCCTTTCCATCACTATGCATAAATCCCATCCCACTTGCGTAACATCTATTAGCATCCTATCTATACCTACCCACATAACCCTCATAAGGTGGTAGGGTCATGCACGATGCAAGTGTCAACGGTAAAAGTATCGGAGGCACCCCACCAAAGGGGAGCACCACATCATGATCAATCATCGAAACAACAAGTGCTATATGTCATGCATGAAAAAGTTTCTTAACATGGTCAAAGGGCTGCTTGCCAGGCTCAACAAAGTCTTCGGGGTCTTCAAAGTCTTCGGGTCCAATTCCCTCGTCAATAGTGCAATCTATCGTTGCGATAAATAGCGATGAAAATAAGCATCACACAAAAATAGAGCACACAAGCTAGAATTAAAAATGCTACCCTACTCTGATAAATACTAAAAACTATACTAAAAATACTTGTTTAATATTTTGTTATGAAAATTATTTTTGAATACTATTTAACAAAGGCAAAAGATGCCTAAATATAGGTTTTGAAATAAAACAGTGCATGAAAGATTTTCAAAAATTTATACAAAAGGCACTATTAAATTCTATGTAATATTTCAAGAATTTGGGTGGAAAAAATATGGTTATAGGATTTATTTTCAGACCTATGGAATTTTTGGAAGCAGGGGAGAAAAAGAAAAAGGGAAAAGGGAGGAAGAGGCCTCAGAGCCTGGGCCAGAGGCGGCCAGCAGCTGGGCCGGCCCAGCTGGCCAGCCAGCCGGCCACGCGCACGGCCAGGTTCAAACCTGACGCGTGGGGCTCGGCTATCGGCGACCGCGAGGGGAGAGAGTACGGGAGGGGGAGATGAGAGGCCGAGAGGTGTGACCCACCTGTCGGATCCTTCTCCCACCTCGGGGCAGAGTGGGAGGAAGCTCATCGGCGGCGAAGGAGGGCATGACGGTGGCAGGAGAGAGCGGGGATGGACTCGGGGTCAAGTCGCCGGTCGCCTGGAGGTGGAGAGAGCGCCAGAGGTGGCCGGAGTCGCCGGCGACGAGCACCCACGACGGAGGAAGCTTTGGGAGGAGGTCACCGAGGTTGTCTCATGCTAAAAATAAGACGGGGACGAGGGGGATTCACGTCAGCGTGGCGAGGAACGATCATCTGAAGAAGAAGGAGGACCAGAGGAGGTCGCTACCAGGAGATCGACGGTGGCGATGCCGCGGCGATCTTCGGTTGATCCTAAGTGCTCGAGCACGGGGAGGTCGAGCTGGGCCTCTAGAGGGTGAGTGGGAGGATGAGGAGGGGTCCGGAGAGGAGAGAGGGGCTCGAGGAGGTCCTTTTTATAGGGGGCTAGGGCTCTCCATGGACCGAGCTCATGGGGGGCCGTCAGAGAGGCTCTGGTGGCCACGGGAGGGCCCCGGGGTCTCTGTGCGGTGTTTGTGGGGGAGGAGTAGGAAGCTGGGGGCAAAAGGGGGAGCGAGGCAAGCTTAGAGAGGGCCCCGCAGCTCGGGTGGGGAGTGGCCAAAGCGGGCGGCGTCAGGCACGCGTGGAGGATGGAGGAGGAGAGAGGAGGGAGAGGGGGGCCGACCGCCTGCTGTGCTGCGGACGTCGAGGCCGACCAAGGGTACAAGCTCCCTCATCCCAAGGCGGTCGGGCCCCTCGAGAAGCCCCTGCTACAGTGCGGATGCGCACAGTAGCGCACTCCAGAGCGCCCAAATGGCCAGCATGGCCGTTGCCCGCAGACTCTGGGGTGTCCAAGCTTGTCCAGTAGCTCCTGGGAGGTCTGGAGATGCCCCTTGGATGCTATGGAGCTAGGGAGAAAAGAAAATGGGAGGGAGGAAGCTCCTGTCATGGTGAAACAAAGGTAAAAATGGGGGGTTTACCCCATTTATAATTGAGTTGAGGGTTCACAATAATTACTGGAGGTAGCTAGTAACCCTGAGAGTTTGTGGTAAAAATTTGAGAGCAAGGGGGAGAGTGAAAGTGGTGTAAACATCAGGTTTTTGAACTGACCAGAAGGTGTTTGATGGGGTTTAGGGGTAGCAAATGGACCTTGCTTGCCATGAGTTTTGATAGGATCAAATGGTGGTTAGAAATAGGCCGGATCACCAAGTTTGAGCTCAAATGAGCAAAGTTAACAATAGAAAATTTGTGAACCCTAGAAACTAACAGAATCAGGTTTCTGTAGATCTAGTTATGCTAAGCTATTATCCCTGATGCACCACTTAGTGTGGCATCACTATTTGGCGATTAGATCATTTCCACAAAGTTTGGGGTCAAGGGGAGAAACTTCACAATGTAAAGTTGTCCAAATTTGAATCTGGACAGAAGGGGTTTTGGGATGGTTTGATAAACCAAATCAACTTGGATTGAGATGAAACTTTGCAAGACCATCACCTATGATAGTGTTGACTTGCTAGAATTTTCCTATAATTTATTGGGAATATTTCTTATAGAAATATTCCAAAAGTTTGATTTGAACAGAAAGGGTTTTGAGGGGTTTTGCCCATGATTTGATCATGCCCATGTGTTGAAACTCATATATATAGAGAATATATGTCCACTGAGTTTCCCTAAATTTTCTAAAATATTTTGAAAGCATTTAAATAATTTTTCCCAATGAAAACCCATTTCTGGTCTTAATAAAGAGCCTTTAAATAAAATATTAAAATGATCTTTAAAATTAATATTTGGTGGTTTTGGGAAGTCATAAATATAGTAGGTTTGAAATAAAGCCTTTGGGGGAAGGATCCACCCAAATTGAGGACTTGCAGTGCAAACCTCATTTTAGGGGGTTTTGAAAACCTAATTTGCGTAAATCCTATTTGGTCAAAATACTATTGGAAAAACATTGGGCACTATTCACATGACATGATCATTGGGCAAGAGGTTTGGGTCAAGGAAGAGGAATTTGAAGATGGATAGAATCTAAGAGTGCCATAAACCACAATCAACAAGAAAACAAGCAACAATTCAAACAAGCATAAGATTTGAAAAAGTTTTAATTGGCTCCAAATTTTATAAATCCAAGCATAGGAAGTGATACAAACACAGGGTGTGACAAAAAGTCCACCCGACATGTCGAGTGGCACGTGTACTCCGCGTACCGTAAACAACCTAGAGTTCAAACTGTTTCCTATCAGACCCTCGCTAGTGCAAGCACTCAACAGTGGTCTCGGGGACTACACCCAGTGGGTGCACTCAGAGTGCCCCCACTGGAACTACTAAAAATCGATCCGTCGAGTGACCGGTCAACCCCATGCTACTCCTTTGTAGTGTCAGATCATGGTTGATGGAATAATATCCATGAAACCTACAAGGTAGCCTCGGTGTGGGAACGGTTAAGAAAAATAAAGTATACTCGACATGTCGAGTGAGAATCGTACTCCGTGTATGGCAGAAGCTCTGAGTTCAAGTTTTTAAGACTAATGCTCATCATCTACGATCAACAGTAGCCTCAGAGACTACACCCAGTGGGTGCACTCAGCGTGCCCCCACTGGAACTGCTAACTCTCAATCCATCAAGTGGTAGAGAAATAAAAAAATGTGCGCAAGCATATGAATATTGTCTCTTTACAGACCCCTGCCAGTGCAAGCACTCGACAACGGTCTGAGGGACTACACCTAGTGGGTGCACTAAGAGTGCCCCCACTGGACATGCTAACGCTCGATCCGTCGAGTGATCCCCGCCCACTACCCTGAAGTAGCGTCATATCATGGTTGATGAATGATGTCCATGAAACCTGCAAGGTAGCTTCGGTGTGGGATGGCTAGGACAAAACTTTGTTTGACATGTCGAGCAACAAATGTATTCCGCATACGTCGAACTCTAAGACCCATGCCAGTGCAAGCACTCGATAGCGGTCTCGGGGACTACACCCAGTGGGTGCACTCAGCGTGCCCCCACTGGACAAAAACCTACTCGATTAAGACCTAATCTATTCAAGTGGAGAACTTTCAAATACTCTACTAACATAAAGCAAACACCCAGTGGGTGTACAACCAAAGAAAACAGGAATTCAATCGGAAATGTACTTACAATTGAACTTACTCGGACATTGGTGCGAAGTGTTGTGCTGGCATCATAAGCCAACTTGTTGGCCTCGTACGCCTCCTTGGTGGGCAGCATCATCTGCTCCGCCTGGATCATAGCTTCCTTTGCAACCCTGGTCTGATCTTCCGGGACGCGGTGTAGAGGAAAAGCAGTTACTGGTGGGATTGGCATAGTGGCTGGGCAGTTGAGGTAGTCTGAGCTGGTTCGGTTGGAGTCAACGTCACGATGGTTGAAGCAGTCGGTGGAGCACTCGACAGAGGCACCACAGGATCGGCTCTGAACCGTGTCGAGTTGCTTATCCCCTAGGAGGATCCAGTAGTCGACCGCTAAGGCGTCTTGCTGACGGAGTCCTTCGGGTGCGTATGCGCGGGGTGCCTAAGGTCTCACCTTCACCTCCCGTACCCCGAGGCTGATCCTCATCATCTTCCAGTTGAATGATTTGTGCAAATGTCAATCGGCAACGTTAACTCTTGCAATCGACGAATCCCATTCGAGAAGCAGAACTAAGTAAAGATTTGTTTACCTCTGTGGTAAGTGTCCGCGTCAGCAGTATCTACATCCATTGCTTCTCCTCCGTCCGGTGGAGGTGACATCACTGAGGTAGCGGCTCTAGTAGATCAAACGACACTTGGTCAACAAGAATTCGAAGTCACAATCGACAGCGAGAGTTGAAAGTAAACACTTACGTGGAGACGACGGGCACATCCATCTTCATGTGGGGCAGAGCTTTGCGAGGTTTTGCCGCGTTGGGCTTGGGCTGCTTCGCCGATCATTCACTTGACTCGACGGTCAAGGGTCGGCTCCCCTTCGAGTTCTTTTCACTCGGAACCGGGGCCTTGTCCGCAGCAGTTGCAGATTCTTGACGAGACTTGGAGCGGCGCTCAGTGTGTGGAGGGGACTCAACTTCCTCCCCGTTCTCACCCGAGTCTTCATATTCTTCCTCACTGTCATAAGAGTCGTCGACGTCCATGCTGCCGCCCTCGCACTCCCCTCCATCTTCAGGCTGGTTCCCGATGGGCACAGGCGAGTACATGTGCGTTCACTCCTGCATAGTTCAAACAATGAAGTCAGTCAACAAGTTAATCAATAACTCGACAGTATAGTAAGTCAGTCGACAGCGTGTAATTTACCAGATTCTTCGGCGGATTTTCGGCTGAGTAAGGTCAAATCCTCTTGGCTCCCAAGGGATTGTCACAAGCTCCGATGCTGCTGCGAAGCCACTGCTCGACAGTTGCTTGCGAGACCTCTTCTGGATGCGTCCGGGTCGAGTCTTTGGGGCCTGCATAATGCCACATAGTGTGGTCCCTGGCCTGGAGTGGATGGATCCGTCGACTGAGGAATGTCTCCAGGAGGTCCATGCCAGTCATTCCACCACGGACAAGTTTCACTACGACATCCACCAAGATTCCCACTTGGATTTTTTCTCCTTCTGACACGTTTAAGGACTTGGCGACGACAGGGCGATCAGATGTGAAGGGGGAAAGACCAGTCGACATATTGGGAGAACCTACATTTTTGCAATAAAACCATGTCGACTGCTAGGCTCTAACGGATTCAGGAAAGGTCATGGAAGGAAAGGAGCTACGAGATCCCTTTTGGATTCCTAGACCCCCACACAGCTGCATTACATGAGTCTTTCCATCCTCAGGGAGGGCCTTTTTACAGTCTGAGACCTAACAGTGAAAACATGCTTGAACAATCCCTAGTGAGGAGGACAGCCCACGAAGCACTCGCACAAGGTGACAAAAGCAGACAAGTAGGAGATGGCATTCAGCGGAAAGTGGTGGAGCTGAGCTTCGAAGAAGTTCAAAAACCCTCTAAAGAAAGGATAGGGTGGCATGGAAAAACCTCTTTCGACGTGGGAGAGGAGAAGAACCCGCTCCCCTTCACGCGGCTCCGGCTCGCACTCTCCCTCCGACAGCCTCCAGGCGCCGTCCGCCATGAGCCCGTCAGCGACAAGATTCTCGATGTCCGTGCGGGTGACCACCGAGGGGAGAAAGTCCCCTAGATCCACCCGGCGGCGCAGTGAACCGGGCGATCGAGGGCTTCTTGCCCTTGCCCTTCCTGGCTCCCTTCTTGGCGCGCTCCAATTTCTTTATGGTCCCCTTCGTCATTGCGGCGGCAGAGCTCGTCGGAGTAGAGCGGAGTGGAGCACTGGAGACAAGGGAGGCGGAGGAAGAAAGGAAATTGGGGGAAGGTACTGTACAACCCTCCTCGCTTCAGGATTTATACCTCGCCGAGTGTCCCACTGACGGGTGGACCCGCGAGATCCCCGCATATCCCAACCGCAGACGATGCCATGTACGTGGCGAAAGGAGCAACGCAGAAATCGAGGCATCATGCCCTCCACTCACTCTAGTCGTGGCGTCATCATCACAGACGCGCGCACTTCCCAAATTTTCATATCCCGCAAGATCCTGGCCTGACAGACCGACCCGTCACCTTCAAAGATTCCTTCAGTTCACTCAAAACAGGATTGATGTTGAAACATTCACTCGAGCACTTTCAAGGCTGAATCGATCCAGATGAATGACGAAGAGTTCAGTCGATGCAAGTTCTGTTGAAGCCCCGAGTATCATTAGGAAGATTTGGTGCCTTGTTTTGAACTAGCATCGATACCCTCCTTTTTCACCACTCGACCCCTGATCCATTCAGGGGCTAATGATGAAGATATGTACCTAGAGTACGGTCCTAGGCGTGACTTACATACCCTACCTATGGACACCACATCGGAAGACTTAAAGATCACAGGAAAGATTCCGACTGGATTCTCCATGGAGCTCAAGACATTCGACAAACAATCCACTCGGAGGCTTGTTCCTCCACTCGACGGTCACATGTCACTCAGAAGACCTCACTTCCAGTCGACGCTAGAAGACCAGAAGCCACCCTCGGGAGGCCAACAAGCAGGCGTTAGGCCAGTTGTCATTAGTAGCAATTATGATGTACGTTACCAGTAACGCTAGTGTTTATATGCACGTCGAGCCTTGGATGCCTGGCAATTATGAGGGGCGGCAAACTCTATATAAGTCGCCCCTCCCATCTGGCACAAGGGTTCGCAACCATTGTATTCTCCACACGATGAAGCTCTAGAGCACTGAGACATATGGTTATTACCTCCACGAGAGGGGTCTGAACTCATACATCCGTGTGTACATCCTCGCCGTAGGTAGGACTCTCTCCTCTTCTTTTGTACCCCTACCTTATACTGTCGGGCTTGTTCCCACGACAGTATACCATTCTCGTCACTAATTTTCTATGAGTTGTACATCTTATTTAGTGTACATAGTCATTTTAGTGTACGTTTATTTAGTGTGGTCATTTTAGTGTACGTTTATTTAGTGTATGTTTATTTAGTTTTTTCAATGTAGTCATTTTAGTGTACATTTACTTAGTGTACGTTTATTTAGTTTATTTAATGGAGTCATTTTAGTGTATGTTTATTTAATGTATGTTTATTTAGTATACGTAGCCTTAGGAATAATTTTGTTCGTTGCGATTAATGAGAAGGTGGCAATGTCTGACAGGTGAAAATGTTTGAATCAGTAAATTTGGCTGTTTATTACGGTCCTGGTAATATTCAATATAATGATTTGGGGGTTGATCTTAGCGAGTTTAAAAAAAGGCATCATGACACTTTCAGACCCAAACAGACGGGCATTAGACAGTTGAAGCGTTGGTTGACTACTAGTTTTGTGCTGGATCCTGAAGTGGCTGCTACACCTCCTTCACGAGGCAGTTTGATAGTTTGCACGAGGATCAAGTTATCTGGGAACCATACTCCGATCGTGCTATTTCCTCCAAGTGTCCAGTTGGGATTTCTGGATTGTGCACTAAAGATTGGGACTATTGGATGACCAAGTGTAACAGCCCGAGACCGACATTCCAACAGATTCCCCTTTTATTTCCATTCTCATCGTGTGATTCATTTGGTTGTCGCATTCATCATCGCACCATTCGCATCATCTACATAGCATCATCACTCATTTTCGAAAACTTGCATCAGATCATAATTGCCGGTTCTCTCCGTTCGTGTCATCCACCATTTCGAGACCAACCACACACGCACGTGCCCACGGCATTGATAAAATATTGTTTTTAAAGTGCGTATAAAACTTTCTCAGATTGGGTCAGAAGTTGGCGTGCGGTCTTGTTATACTGTAGGTGGACCGCCTGCCAATTTTCGTCGCAATCATATGTCGTTTGATACCCCTATGGTTAGTCATAGTAGTGTTGTCATCGGGATACTCGTCGGACATTTCGGTGTTTTAAAACCTCGTGTCAGCAGGCCGCAAACCTCCCTCTCATCCCCACCAAGCCCACCTACATAGCCCACTAGATCAAGATCAAACGGTCCCAAAACGAAGCCAATCAGCTAACCCTAACCCTCTTTCCTATTTAAGGCAGCCCCCCATGCCTAATTTGACCTATAGCTAGCCAAATGGGTCGGGCTAACTGGGTCGGCCCGCGAGCACGCCGGCACGGCCCGCCATGGACCGGGCACGACATGACCGTAAACGGGCCGAGCCCGGCACGCGGCATGCCTCGGGCCATGCCTAGGCCTAGAGGCTAGGCACGCGGGCCGGCACGACACGACCCGTTTATTGTTTTATGTATTTTCTATTTTTTAATACATATATACTTAAATATATCCCAATAGGCATTAAAATGAGCCCAATAGACTATTTTGACCTCCTCCTTGCCTGCCTCGAAATCCGTCCCAAAGTCTCCGCCAGTAGTCGAGTTCATTGCACAGAAGTACCACAATTGGGGCAGAACGTGCGGATTGGTACCATGATTGCTAATTTTTTTCATGTCAGTACCATCTTTGTGCCAGGTTTTTGCAAATAAGACTAAAACAACGTTTTATACGTATTGACGGCCGTTCTGACATGTGGGGTCCACCCGTCTGGTGACACGGTGGCCAGTACGCGCATGCCCGTCCGTTGACTAGGATGAGGCCGGCTCGGTCGGTCTCTCACCATCCGACCAGTCTCCCTCCCCACAGTGCCACTCTTCTCCCCGTCGCTCCCAAGCGCCGCCAGCACCGTGCCGCCGCCCGCCGCCATGGTTTTCCAGGACGAGAGCAGCAACAACGAGGAGAGCTTCCCGTACCTTCACTCCTCCACCTCCTCCACCGACTGGATGTACCAGGTGAGCTGATTCTAGCTGTGTTAGGGTTAGGTTTAGTAATTTTGGGGATTTTTCTATTGGATCCATTGCATGTGTACGAGCTTGTGCATATGAGGAGGAATCAATGTTTGGTAGTGGATTGAAGTGTTATGAGCTTGTGCAGGTGCCAGAATCAGTTGAGGACCCGGATTACCATGGGCTGGAGCTTGAGATTATGGTTTTTTGTGAAAAGCACGGCAAGACATCGAAGAGAGGTGTGGAATTTGAAGGCACACACACACAGGGAGAAGGTTCTTATCATGTGCAGAGCCTGTAAGTTTCTTTCGTACTTCAGATTGGCAAGTTAGAGAAAGTGTGCAGAATATGTTATATGCTATATGATCATGTGTTTAGTTAGTTTTAGTTGGTTGTGTAGGAGTAGGAGCAACAGCTCTTGCCTGTTATACTTATTGTTGTTAGAGAATGTGCTCTTTTAGAGAAAGTTCTAAGTTTTGATAATTTCATAGTTGTTTAAGTTTAATTAAGTGCTCTATTAGATATTTTTTTAGTTGCTGTTAGAGGGTGCAGAGCCTGTAAGTTTCTTTCTTACTTCAGATTGGCAAGTTAGAGAATGTGATTTGTTAGAGGAAGTTCTAAGTTTTGATAATTTCATAGTTGTTTAAGTTTAATTAAGTGCTCTGTTAGATAGTTTTTAGTTGATGTTAGAGGGTGCACATGTATCCTCTGATATTTGTTGAATGAGACAAGTTTCTTAATTTTGGGATGCACATGTTGTTATCCATATTATGAACTCAGTATATATTTTGCTCTATTTGCAGGAAGGGTCAAACTGTGGTTTTGTTGAATGGGTTGATAACCCATGGCACATAACAATGCAGAATGCATTGTTGAAGCTTTGGGCAATGTATCAAGATGCCAAGGAAGCTAGGGTGACTGATAATCTTGAAAGTTCTCTGACTATTCACCATCTAACAGAAGAGAATAAGAAGCTGGATGCCAACTATGACAAGTTAGTTAAAGATGTGCATGCTCTAGTTGATCACCAGGAGTCAAGGGTGATTGATTTCAGTTATCTGCAATCATACATAACCTATCAGCATCAATGCAGAAGTGAATTGGTTGCTGATATGAAAGCACATATGGCAAAGAAAGATGCAAATCACAAGCATCTTAATGACAAGTATCAACTCCTTGCTAACTTGACAAGAGCTCAGGTAGCTGTCATCCAGAACTTGAAGTTGAAGCATCTGAAAGAGAAGCAAGTGCATATTGGATCTATGGAGAAATTGGAGTTGAAGAATGCAGAGCTCACAAAGTCTGAGGAGAAGCTTATCCAAGATAAGCTCGAGTTGAAGTTTCATATTGCTGATATGCTAAAGGGAAATGAAGTGCATAGTGAAGAGAAGGGCCAGTTGGAGCATCAGATTGTTGAGTTGATGAAAGGAGAGGAGAAGCTCAAGCAGAAGGTGAAGGACATCATGGTGATCTTACAAAAATGAACTAGATGAAAAGAGTAGTGTGCATTGCTGACCTTTTGGGTAGGATGGAACAGCAGTGACCTAGTTAACTTTGGTTGTGTACTGTATGGTTTTACTAATTCTAAGACTCTAGCTGTGTATGTATCTAGTAATGTTGCTATCCATCCTTTGTGAGCAAAGGATGTTTGTAAGCATTTGAACTCCACTATGTATTTGTGAACCAAGGTTCTAGTATGTTGAACTATGCATTTGAACTCCACTATGTATTTGTGAATTGTGAGGTTTATGGTATTTGTGAGCTTTGTGATGGTAAGATTTGTGATTGGTGACGTTAAGGTGAATTGTGAGTTGTGATTATTTTTTGTGAGTTCTTATTATTAATCATCCACATAAGCAACCATGAACCAAACTAACTACAAGCTGGTTTAGCATCAGTTCAACATTACATGGTAGATCTTCCAGCACCACTAGGAGTGAAGTAGGCCATCCATCCACTGTGTGTACCATCAGTAGGAATAGCACCATAAGTGGAGGAAGATTGCGTTGGGGCATTGAATGGCCTTGGAACACCTCTGCCAGCACCTCCTCTTCCAGCTCCTCCCTTGCCAGTTCCTCCATTTCTAGCTCCTCCCCTGCCAGCTCCTCCTCTGGCAGCTCCTCCCCTGCCATCTCCTCCATTTCCAGCCCTTCCTCTACCAAATGGTGGTGGTGTAGGGGTAGGAGCAGCAGCTCTTGCCTGTGTTGGTGGTGGTTTAGGAGCACTAGCAGCAGCTGTTTGGAGTAGCCTTGCATTCAAAGGGAAACAAGTTAATAATACTGGAAGGAAACAAATGTACAATAAAGGGTTCTAAGATTATTACCACATGTTTGTTTTTCGTCAAAGCTAGCTCAGTCTTCAACTGTTTAAGACAATTTGTGTACCTATGCCCTTGGAGACCACAATTGCCACATGTTATAGTTCCCATTCTTGAAGTGTCTTTTGGCTTTGGTACTTCAAATTAGCCCTTGATCCTCTTTTCTTTCTTTCTTCCTCTCTTCACTTTAAATGTAGGTGGTTCTATGTGTGGACCAGGGGTCTTTGTCCAATCATGCTCACCAGGAACAGGAAAGATCATTGGTTCATAAGCTGCCACATATAATTCTTTTTTGAAGAATTTGCTGACATAATCCTCTGGATTCCTTTTAGCCTTGTTTATTACACAGATGTCATGGTTGCATGGGATGCCAATAAGGTCCCACTTCCTGCATCCACAAGTCTCGGCCTTCAAGTTGACAGGATGTGTTTGTTGCCCACTAGTAACTTTCCATAAGTTAACCCCAGCTTGTATTGGCTTGCAATATTTGGCCCTCTCCTTCTCAATCTCTAGTTTCTCACTGTAATGAGGTGTTATCATCCATCTTGCTGTCTTTCCACTCTCTCTGTTCCTGTGCCACCTCACCATCTGCTTATCTTTTATCCCATCACACATTGTCCTTATAGGTTTTCTCCTAACATCTAGAATGTACTTGTTGAACACCTTAGACAGGTTGTTCACTACCAAGTCAGTCTTGCAGTTTGTATCAAATGCATGCCTTGCCCAAGTTTTCTTTGGTATTGCAGTAAGCCAATTCCAAGCTTCCTCACTTTCATCTTTGAGATCATTCATTGCAACATTAAATTTGTGTTCATTGTAGGCATAGCTAGCATTATCCATGCACTTCTTAAGATCTTCCCCCCTAAACCCAGCATTCTGGAAATTTGCATATAAATGTCTAAGGCAGAATCTTTGGTTGCATTTTGGAAACACAACATTCACTGCATTCGGTAACCCTTGATACACACAATTTAACAAGTCTAAGATACAAGCTAGAAGAAATATTGAAGTGGTGCAACACAATGTAAACATCTATGCAAAACAAAGTATGCAAACCTTTTGTCCATCTGACATTATAGTATATGGCCCAAACTTTCCCACTTCTCCCCCTAGGCAAATTTTAAGTTGGTGTAGAAACCAACACCAACTAGGTGTGTCCTCTTGTCCAACTATGCCAAATGCCAGTGGATATATATTGTTGTTGCCATCTCTACTAGTGGCAGCAAGGAGTTGAGCACCAGTTGTGAGCTTAATAAAGCATCCATCAACACCTGCATAATCAACATTGCAATTAATTAAATAAATGTAAATGAGATAGAGACACAATATGAAAGTGGTGCACAAGGTTCATAAACTAACCAATGAATGGAATGCACCCCTTGAGAAACCCCTCCCTTGCTCCATTGATGCAAAAGAACATGGCATGAAATCTTGGGCCTGGGTGGGGAATTTTTTCAGTTGGTGTTGGTGTAACAGTAGTGACTACTACTCTACTACCAGGGTTTGTGTCCATGACAGTCTGAGCATAGTCTTTAAGCCTAGGATATTGCTTCTTGTGATCTACTAACACAACTTCAATAACTATGTTCTTTGCCCTATATGACATTGACTTAGGCACATCTACACCATATTTTTTCAAGCAGGCATCAATTATAGTCTGAATGCCAGTACTTGGATCAGATCTAAAGAGGTGCTCATATTTCTGTGCTAGCCACTTAGCACTCACCCTGGTTGTCTCGGTAGTACTAGGGCAAGTGTGTTCTAGTCTCATCTTCTTAATTACAAAGGTTTTCTCCCCTTTTATAATAGCTGCCACCATAAAGAACTGGCATTGTTTTTCTCTACACTGCATAATTATCCTCTTATCAGAATTCCTATGATAATTGAAATTCCTGCTCTAAGTGATGTGCAAATTCAACAAAGCATCTCTGAATTGATGTTGATCCCTAAAACACAACTGCAGGCATAGTTGTTGATGTGGTTGGTCCATTTTCTCATTGTACCACTTCCTAGCAGGCCTTTTCTTTGCCCTACTCTTCCTCTTCTTTGGTAGCACAAAAGAGAGTGTCTCAAAACAATCATCATCACTCTCCCTAAGCAAACCCTTCTCTTGTTCATCCGATGAAGGTTTGAAATCAGGTTCAACATCTGGTAACTGATTGGAATGTGACCTTGTTGTTGGTCCTCTTCTAACTGGCAGCTTCTGCTTCTTGTTTACAGGTACAACTACAATTTGTTCTTCTTGTGACCCCAATGTGTTATATTCCTCTACCTCAAATGGCTCATCAACTTCAGTGTCACCCTCATAATGCAGCTCTTCTTCCTCTTCTGATTGTTCATCATCTGATTCTTCCTCTAGTACTTCTCTATCTATCTATCTATCTCTGTCTCTTTCCCTCTTCCAGCTCTACATCTTCATTGTCACACATATCATAAAGACCATCTTCATCAGAGGCAGAAGCATCACTTTGCTCATAAGCCTCATATCCATCTTCTTCTTCTTCCAAAACAACTTTCAACTTGGCACTGCCATTCTTGCTCTCTTGTGTGCAAACACCAGGAGGTGTGGTAGAGCTGCTACACTGACTTTCAAACACTACTCCTTGCTGATCAACAGCTAAAATAGGAGTCTCACCCAGATCAAGCACAACAGGCTCCTGGTACACAATAGTGGACAAATCCTGCTCATCACATTTTTGAATCACAAATTCACTAAGAGGTGGTTGACAAGCCCTAGCTAAGAAATTAAGCACCAAAGTATCCTTCCTCTTTAAAGTCTTCTTTATCATCTGTGATTCAGCATTACTATCTACCAAATCCATCCCTTTCTCTCCTAAAGATGGATCTGAAATGTGATACAAACAATCATATGCATGAAATCCTTGTGTTTTCATCAATGCAACCAAATTTAGATAAGTAATATCTGAACTGGACAACTTCCTCTCCAATGGTTCTCTTGCATCAAACTGGAACCTGACTTCCCAAATGTCTTCATTCAAACTATAAAACAAATGAAATTTGTAGTATTCAATTTAGTTAACAAAAACAAATAAATAAAAATTAACATATGTAGTTAACAAAAACTAATCAATATAGTTAACAGGAACAATAACACTACTAATCAACTATATGTAAATCTTCCTATCCAGCATCAAAATGAATCGTAACATCCCCTATAGCATCATCTAACATACAAGCCATGGCAAAAGATGAATTTTTCAAGTGCTTCTACAACACAAACCCTAGCTCTGGTTCGAAAATGAGAAAAACAACATGATTATGGAACTTACATCACTCCACCAGCTCCACTGGTCCACTGATGGCTTGTGGTGGGGTTGGCCAGCCAAATCTCAGCGAGACGCACCCGTTGATCCATGGACAGGGGCGCCTCTTCATCCTCTTCGTCGTCGCCCGTGTAGTAGGACAAATTGGAGTCGTCCAGACCCGCGTGGTCATCGGGCCCGAGGCCAGGAAGGTCGCTGTAGTCGGCCAGGAAACGACCGCCGTCGCCGAGGGTCGCCGCAGCCATCGTCGTAGAGAGGGGAGAGGATAAGAGAACTAGGGTTCGTCAGGGAGGAAGGGTCTGGCTCTAGTCGGTTCGACCCAACCGGTAAGAGAGACCGACCGAGCCGGCCTCGTCCTAGTCAGCGGGCGGGCACGCGCGTACTGCCACCGTGTCACCTGACGGGTGGACCCCACATGTTGGAACGACCGTCAATACGTATAAAACGCTGTTCTAGTCTTATTTATAAAAACCTAGCACAAAGATAATACTGACATAAAAAATTAACAATCATGGTACCAATTTGCACGTTCTGCCTCAATTATGATACCGCCTCCCAGCGGGCCCGTCGAGCCCATCTGTAGGCCCGCCCGAACCCGGACCTGCGCCTCCGACCCGCCGCCCGAGCTCCCCGCTCGCCCGAGCCAGGGGCTCCCGCAGCTCCCCCGCGCCACCTGCTGGACCAATCGTCGCGCCGGCCTGAGCTCGCCGGAGCCCCATCGCCGGTCATCTCCAGGCTAGCCCCCTGCCTCGTTCTCTCCCTCTCGCCTCGCGCTCCCTCTCATTCCCTGGATCTGCAGGAAGCCATGGCCGCCGCCGTCGCCTATGAAACCACCAAGCGCCGTCACCACCTGAGATGGATGGATCCGGAAGACCTCCTCGCAGATCCGTCGTTCCCCGCCGTCCAGAACCTCCCCCGCGCCCCAAGACCGCTGCCCCAAGCCCTATCGCGCCGCCGAGACCTCCTGTTCGTCAGGCAGAGCGACGAGACGAGCGACGACTCCTCTGCATCGAGTCGCTCCAGCGCGCCCCCATTGACCGTTGCGTGGGCCGCCTCCCAGCGCCGGCCCAACGGCCTTCTCGCTCGAACCGACCGGAGGGCCCAACCGTGCTCAGCCAGGCCCGAGGCCACATTGGTGAGCGCCCGCTATTCCACGCCCCGCGTGCCGTATTGCTATGTATTGCCCATGCTTGTTAGCCTGGTAGCTCATAGATTCGGCCCAATATAAAATTTTCCCTCTGTTGCGAATAATAAAATTGCTGAAAACCCCCGTTCTTCACGCATTAATAACTTTTCATCCGTGCATCGCATGTAAAAACTTTATATATGTAAAATGACTACAATTTCGTGTAGATTCATAATTTCCAACTCTCATATGTGACAAAAAAATTTAAACTTTTTTTTTCTAATTTGCGTAAATGCCATGTTAAAATGATTTACTTTCATAACTAGTTAACCGGAGCTTCGTTTAACATGTTTCACATATGTAACTTGACTACAAAAATGTTTATAATCCCATGCCACACTTTATTTTCATGTTTAAAAAATATACAACATGTTTAGTATAGATCTGGACCAAAATTAGAATATGTTGTTTTGCAAATGCTATATGATGCTTCCGTCCTCATTTAAAATGCCTAGTTGATGTAGTTTGTTATTGCTTCACCTCTTGCCATGTTTAACAACATTTAAGGTTGCCAAGTAAATAAACGAGACTCAACTAAATATTTGATCGTGGAGTTTTGTCAATATGCAACTCGTTGCATATTGAGCTTCACTTTAATGTATAGTAGTTGTTTGATGAGATTTGCCATACCTTGCATATTTAAAACGGACATGCATTATATTTGTTTGTGCATCATGTTATGCATATATTATGGTGTACCATGTGTTGATTGTTGTTTACGGAATGTTCCTTCTCGATAGATTTCCGAAAGCGTTCGGAGTGTGAGGATTCGTTCGTCTACTTCACGGATCGTCTTCTTCATGGAATCATTCTTTTTTCAAGCGGGATCTTAGGCAAGATGACACATTTTCCTGAATACCACTACTATCGTTGCTAGTTGTTCCGCTTTTATCGTTGTGTCTCACTACCTACCACTTGTTTGTCAAGCCTCCCAACATTGCCATGAAAAGCCTCTAACCCTCCACCTTCCCAGCAAACCTTTGTTTGGCTATGTTACCGCTTGCTCAGCCCTTCTTATAGCATTTCTAGCTGCAAGTGCAATGGCTTTCATGTGACAACATGGATATTCTTTTGTTGTATCACAATATTATTGCTATTTAATTTAATGCACATATATACTTGGTAAAAGGTGGAAGGCTTGGCCTTTTGCTCGATTTTTGTTCCACTCTTGCCGCCCCTAGTTACTTGTGAACCGGTGTTATGTTCTATAATTGAGTGCTCCTAACATGCTCGGGGTTGTTATGGGGACCCCCTTGATTTTCGTTTTAGGATAAAGCTTGTCTGGAAAGGCCCAACATTGGTATTACATTTGCCTAATAACTAATAAAAATGCATAGGGACCCATCGGCACCCGCCGATAATTTAATCAACCCCCGGGCCAGTGATCCTCATGAGTGTTGGTCCAAACTAGAGTCGTGTGTGGGGCCAACCCGGGCCAACTCGAGTGATTTCTATCAGGCCACTATACGCTGTGCTCATCTGGTCGTGTCTTGAGAACGAGATACAAGGCTTCTATCGGGTTTGTCGACACGCCGGGCGGCCTTGCTGGATTTGTTTTACCTTTCTCGAATGTCTATCGTGAGGAATTCTGTTTTACTTCGGGCTATCTAGAGGTGTGGTCTTCCTGTAGAATTGCCTATGAAGATCACGAGATCCATGGTCGAGGTTATTCTTGCGGTGTGTGGTTAATTTGTGATGGACGAGTGGGAGCACCCCTACAGGGTTAAATCTTTCGGAAAGCCGTGTCCGCGGTTATGTGGCAAACTTGGAAACTTTGTTTAATACCCGGTCATAGCAAACTTAAAATAACTCTAAGAAAATACACCAACTATGTGTGTAACCGTGACCGTCTCTTCTCGTGAGTCCTTATTCGAGAGAGAACGCAGTGGGATTATGTTTGACGTAAGTAGGTGTTCAGGATCACTTAGTGATCATTACTAGTTCTTGTCCGTTATGCGTATACCACCCACTCTACTTTCTGCATTCGTAAGTTAGTCACTCAAATAAATGCTTAGTTGCTTGCTGCGGGCTCACCACTTAATCATACCTCACCCATTAAGCTTTAATAGTCTTGATACTCTTCGAAATGAGATTGCCGAGTCGCTATGGCTCACAGATTACTACAACAACAGTTGCAGGTACAGGTAATGCGATGCTTGAACATGAGAGCGATGTTTGTTTGAATTGGAGTTCTTCTTCGTCTTCTTCTTCTTCTTCGTCAATCTAGGATGTGTTCCAGGCGGCAACCTGGGATAGCAAGGATGGATGTCATTTGTTGTTTATTTTCGTCCGTAGTCAGATCCTGCTCCTCTGTATGATGTTTGAATATGTTGTTGTATTGATGTGATATTGATGTAGCTTATGGCGACTGTTAGCCAGTTCCATATACTCATATCTTCTGTACATCTACTTGTAATGATATCCATCCTTGCAACACGACGAGATGCGCTTCTATCCTTATCGAGGCCCTCGTTCCGAAATAAGGATAAGATCGCATCTTGGGCGTGATAAGTTGGTATCAGAGCCTGTACCGACCTAGGAGCCCCCTTGATTGATCGAACTTGGCCGAGTCGAGTCTAGTGAAAAACTATTTTGAGTCTAGTTATATCGGAGAGTGGGATTCTTTTTACTCCTCTTCTCACTCAAAATTGTTTAGGGAACATGTAGGTATTTTTGGACACTATATGATGCCGATGTGAAGGAATTCTATGTTGGTGCCTCCTGTTATCGAGGAGTGGAGCTCCAAGGGATTCTTGACACATCGTTATCATTCAGTTTCCTTAGTATCTCAGGACGGAGTATGTTCGAAATTGCTTCAATACTAGTAGTGGTGGGAGGAGTCTGTCATCCCTAGTACTGGTGGAGAGAGTTCAGATGTACTGCCATTCTTAGTATCGTTGTGTTTTCGAGGGTCCGAGATAGATGAGTTTCTCAGACCTCTGGTTATGTGTTGACGGGTGTGTTACATTGGAGCGTAGTATTACTGTTAGGAGTTGAGTGATGGATTTTGCTCCTTGTATCCGTGGACCCGATTGCATAACCGGAAGGTTTCAAGAGTTCTTATGTGGGAATTCAGGTAGTTACCTAGGCTATCTTCCAACGGATCATGATGTGAGGTTGGGGTTCGACATCTAGTGGATTCATTTGTTCACGGTCTTTCTTAAAGAGGACAGTCTCGATACATGTCATCAGATATGCTTCGTCAAGGCTTCTAATCCGCTACGCCTATGGAGCATATTCGAGCGTCATTTCAATATGACCATCCAATGTATGATCGAGCCCGTGCGAACCCTACCACGAAAATATCGAGCGGAATCTCTGTCATGAATTTGTTGTGGCTTGTTTCATAAGCCTCGTACTTTGTTTTGTTGGAGTATGGTAATTTGAGTTGCTTCGATGTCAAGTGGTGATCTCATATCTTTCCGAAGTAGTGTTCTCATATTTCTGTGGGATTGCTAATTCTTTTGCTCAACCAAGTTGTCATACTAATTCTTTTCATCCGGTGTGCTTCTCTTTAAGATAATTAAATCCTCTCTAATATTTTCAAGATCAATCCTCATATTTTTCTTTCCCGGAGTTCGTCTCATCCGTCCTAAGTTTTCTTGTTTTCCCCCACCCTCCCGCCGTTTTCTTCATTGATTAAATCTCATCCAAGTGCCTTTCTTTTCATGAAATGCTTCCGCTATCTTTCTTCAGTATCTTATCCGGTGATTCGTTGTGAAGAGGCTTAGTGCTCAAGCTTATCATTTATTAGTATTCATCTTTGTTTTCTTTTTCCGGTGGATTCGATTCAAGCTCTCGGTGTTCATCATATCCTTTTCATTCTCTAAATGCTTCTCGTGTTGGAATTCATTATTAAGCCTCTCTAGGTTTTCATATATCCCTGTTCTATACGGAGTGCTGAAGATATCTTTGAAGATTCATGTTCTCATTCAATCCTTCCAGATTATTTCAAGGGTTCTCACCTCATCAAGTTTTCATTGTACCGGTGAATCTTTCTTTCTAAGCAACTGCTTCAACAGAGTTTTCTTTCAGTGGGCCCATAACCTATAGGTTTCCCCCCAGGATCTTACGTGGCTCTTCTAATCTTTCCGGAGATGTTCTCAAGTTCTCTTCTAATATGACGTAAGAATGAATTTCACCAGTCATATGTCTTCTCGAAGATCGCTTCTAAATCATTTTCATTGTTGGATCAATCTTCTTTATCCATTATTTCGAAGTGTCTCAATAATTCATGGTGTAGCTTCTCGTCATTAGTCTCAG
Source organism: Hordeum marinum (assembly GCA_022496015.1). Classification (NCBI taxonomy): domain Eukaryota; kingdom Viridiplantae; phylum Streptophyta; class Magnoliopsida; order Poales; family Poaceae; genus Hordeum; species Hordeum marinum. Next base: position 235,854,822 of record CM039672.1, on the reverse strand, counting down.
TATTGAAGACCGAAGGAGTCTCTCTCTTAATCTTGGTCCATTCTCTTGAAGATTTGCCATCTCATCTTGATGCTTTCCTCTCAAATTGTTTCTATTCATGAGAAATTTCTCCCATATCTATCTGGTGCATTCAGAGTTGTTTTCATTTCTCGATCCTTCGAAGGCCATCATTTCAGAAGATTCCTCATTCTCAGCTTTCAGCCTTCGTTCTCAAATTCTTCTTAAGTGTTGTTCCTTCGTTCGTATCTCAATTATTTCGGTGCTTCATTCAAGTTATCTATTAGGTGGATCATGATCTCTTCGTTCTCATGTTATATCATTCATGTGTATTATCCTCTTTAGTTTCTATTTCTTACCGGGGTTCTCGTTCAAGACTTCTTCAAGTTTGTAATCTATCTCTCGCTTTCTCTTCAATTCGTTACAAGAAGAATAAGTGGTGTGCGAAATCCGTTGCTTGTCATCAATTTAACTTGATGAAGGATTAGCATAACATGATTTTTATTCTTGTTGGTCAAGGTCATCTCTATCCTTCTTTCGGACTTGTTCATGGTATCAAATTCTCAATTCTAAATTGCTTATCTTTTTCTTTCTGGAGTTCCATGTTTTCTCAAGTATCTCGTCGTGAAGCTTCATCTAAATCATAGCAAGGCCTCAATCTTGTTCTTTTCAACCTTCATTTGTTTTAATCATTCTTTTGTATACGACGGTTCTTGATGGTGGTTTGTTAAGGATGTAATTCTTCTCGGATTGTTCTTCAAGATTCTCGTTGGAGGTGCTCAAGTGTTCTTTATCTTGGATTTCTAAGTTCAATTCCTTCTCCATTGTATTTTAAGATGGTGTTATTAAATTCTTGATTATGAGGAGTCTCAAAGGAAAATTGTTAAGAATGATATAAGTAAACCCATCATGTCTTCTCGGAGTAATCTTGGGTTGGATTTCACCTAAAGCATTTTGTAAGGATTGTTTTGATCATGGTGTCATAAATGATCCAAATTTTCTCCTCTTGTTCTTGGTGAAAGAAGCTTTTCCTCTATTTTGCTCCCAAGCAATCATTGTTTTGTTGTGGCAGGTTATCACCTCATAATTTTGAGATGTTTTCCATAAGCCCATAACAAGCTATTCTTTACGTTGGTGATTCTCCATCAACTCCGTTCAACTATGCTTTTCAAATTCAATGGTGGTAGAAGTTGTCATGTTCTTCTCCGTTCTCTTCTCTCCAAAGATCTAGCTTCAATTCTTTTGTTCTGGAGGCATGGTAATTTTGCTATCTTTGACCCATCATCTCATTGTTTTTAAGATCATGCTCTTCCCTTGCTTGTCCATTAACCGAAGAGCTTTAAAATATTTTCATGATCCTTCCATCTTATGATGTTTTGATCCTAATCCAACCAAAGTTTGGTGTATCTCTTTCAATTTCTTTCCATTATATCAAATTTTGTCCCTCTATCCTATCGAAGTGCTGCCAAAAATTTCTTGTGAATTCTTGCTTATTCCTCATATCATTCTTCATCTCTTTGCAACTTTCAAGAATCATTGGTTTCAACCGTTTGTCAAAGGAGCAACCAAGTTTTACCTTTTGCTCTTTCTATTCCCCTTCTCATTCTAGATCTCGAGACGAGATCCTCGTGTAGTGGAGGAGAGTTGTAACAGCCCGAGACCGACGTTCCAGAAGATTCCTCTTTTATTTCCGTTCTTGTCATGTGATTCGTTTGGTTGTCGCATTCATCATCGCATCATTCGCATCATCGGCATAGCATCATCACTCGTTTTCCGAAATTTGCATCTGATCGTAATTGCCGGTTCTCTCAGTTCGTGCCGTCCACCGTTTCGAGACCAACCACACACGCACGCGCCCGTGGCATCGATAAAATATTGTCTTTAAAGTGCATATAAAACTTTCTCGGATTGGGTCGGAAGTTGGCGTGCGGTCTTGTTATATTGTAGGTGGACCGCCTGCCAAATTCCCTCACAATCATATGTCGTTTGATACCCCTACGGTTAGTCGTAGTAGTGTCGTCATCGGGCTATTCGTCGAACGTTTCGGTGTTTTAAAACCTCGTGTCAGCGGGCCGTAAACCTCCCTCTCATCCCCACCAAGCCCACCTACACAGCCACTAGCCCACCTAGTTCCCCCTCTGCTTCCAAACCGTCTGATTGAGATCAAACGGTCCGAAAATGGAGCAAATCAACTAACCCTAACCCTCTTTCCTATTTAAGGCAGCCCCCTGCCTAATTTGACCTCCTCCCTTCCTGCCCCGAAATTCGTGCCCGCAGCCGCCGCTAGCAGCCTCCCACCTTCCAGCGGGCCCGCCGAGCCCATCTGCAGGCCCGCCCGAGAACCGGACCTCTGCCTCCGACCCGCCGCCCGAGCTCCCCGCTCGCCTGAGCCAGGGGCTCCCGTAGCCCCCACGTCGCCCCTCGCGACCCGTCCTCGCCGGAGCCGCCCCTCACTGCCTGCTGGACCAATCGCCGCGCCGGCCCAAGCTTGTCGGAGCCCCATCGCCGGTTATCTCCAGGCTAGCCCCCTGCCTCGTTCTCTCCCTCTCACCTCGCGCTCCCTCTCATTCCCTGGATATGCAGGAAGCCATGGCCGCCGCCGTTGCCTATGGAACCACCAAGTGTCGTCACCACCTGAGATGGATGGATCCGGAAGACCTCCTCGCAGATTCGTCGTTCCCTGCCATCCAGAACCTCTCCCGTGCCCCAAGACCGTTGCCCCAAGCCCTATCGCGCCGCCGAGACCTCCTGATCGTTAGGGAGAGCGAGGAGACGAGTGATAACTCCTCTGCATTGAGTCGCTGCAGCACGCCCCCGTTAACCGTGCGTGTGGGCCTCCTCCCAATGCCGGCCCAACGGCCTCCTTGCTCGAACCGACCGGAGGGCCCAACCGCCCTCAGCCAGGCCCGATGCCACGCTGGTGAGCGCTCGCTATTCCACGCCCCGCGTGTCGTATTGCTATGTATCGCCCATGTTTGTTAGCCCGGTAACTCACAAATTTGGCCCAATATAAATTTTTTCCTCTACTGCGAATTTGACAATTAACAAGTGAATAATAAAATTGCAGAAAACCCCTCGTTCTTCATGCATTAATAACTTTTCATCCGTGCATCACATGTAAAAACTTTATATATGTAAATTGACTAGAATTTCATGTAGCTTCATAATTTCCAACTATCACATGTGATAAAAATGTTTAAACTTGCTGTTTGTCTAATTTGCGTAAATGCCATGTTAAAATGATTTATTTCATAACTAATTAACCGGAGCTCCGTTTAACATGTTCCACATATGTAACTTGACTAGAAAAATGTTTAGAATCTCATGCCACACTTTATTTTCATGTTTAATAAATATACAACATGTTTAGTATAAATCTGGACCAAAATTATAATATGCATATGGAGTTGTTTCGGAAATGCTATATGATGCTTCCGTCCTCATTTAAAATGCCTAGTTGATGTAGTTTGTTATTGCTTCACCTCTTGCCATGTTTAACAACATTTAAGGTTGCCAAGTAAATAAACGAGACTCAATTAAATATTTGATCGTGGAGTTTTGTCAATATGCAACTCGTTGCATATTGAGCTTCACTTTAATGTGTAGTAGTTGTTTGATGAGATTTGCCATACCTTGCATATGTAAACCGGACATGCATCATATTTGTTTGTGCATCATGTCATGCATATGTTGTGGTGTACCATGTGTTGATTGTTGTTTACGGAATGTTCCTTCTTGATAGAGTTCCCAAAGCGTTTGGAGTGTGAGGATTCGTTTGTCTACTTCACGGATCATCTTCTTCATGGAATCATTCTTCTTCCAAACGGGATCTCAGGCAAGATGACACATTTCCCTGGATACCACTACTATCATTGCTATGCTAGTTATTCCGCTTTTATCGTTATGTCTTGATACCTATCACTTGTTTGTCAAGCCTCCCAACATTGCCATGAAAAGCCTCTAACCCTCCACATTCCCTACAAACCTTTGTTTGGCTATGTTACCGCTTGCTCAGCCCTTCTTATAGCGTTTCTAGCTGCAGGTGCAATCGCTTCCATGTGACAACATGGACATTCTTTTGTTATATCACAATATTATTGCTATTTAATTTAATGCACATATATACTTGCTAAAAGGTGGAAGGCTTGGCCTTTTGCTCGGTGTTTTGTTCCACTCTTGCCGCCCCTAGTTACTTATGAACCGGTGTTATGTTCCATAATTGAGCACTCCTAACATGCTCGGGGTTGTTATGGGGACCCCCTTGATTTTCGTTTTAGGATAAAGCTTGTCTAGAAAGGTCCAACATTGGTACTACATTTTCCTAATAACTAATAAAATGCATAGGGACCCACTGGCACCCGCAGATAATTTAATCAACCCCCCGGGTCAAAACATCGTTTCCTTAATGGTTTACTTGAGGAAAGGTTGTATGTGATACAACCAGAAGCTTTTGTCAGGCCTAAGGATGCTAAAAGGTGTGCAAGCTTCGGTGATCCTTCCATGGACTGAAGCAAGCATCTCGGAGTAGGAATATACGCTTTGATGAGGTGATCAAAGTTTTGATGTTTATACAAAGTTTATGAGAAACTTGTATTTGCAATAAAGTGAGTGGGAGCACTATAGAATTTCTGATAAGTATATGTGGATGACATATTGTTGTTCAGAAATAATGTAGAGTTTCTGGAAAGCATAAAACGGTTATTTGGAAAGTGATTTTCAAAGGAAGACCTGGATAAAGCTACCTAATTGTTGAGCATCAAAATCTATAGAGATAGATCAAGATGCTTGATGAGACTTTCAATGAGTGCATACCTTCACAAGATTCTGAAAGAGTTCAAAATGGATCAGCCAGAGAAATAGTTCTCGTCTGATTTGTAAGGTGTGAAGTTGAGTGAGACTCAAAGCTCGACAACGGCAGAAGAAAGAGAAAGGACGAACGTCGTCCCCTATGCCTTAGCCATAGGCTCTATATTATGCCATGCTGTGTACCGCACCTATGTGTGCCTTGCCATGAGTCTGTCAAGGGGTACAAGAGTGGTCCAGGAGTGGATCACTGGACAGCGGTCGGAATTATCCTTAGTAACCAGAGGACTAAGGAAATGTTTCTTGATTATGGAGGTGATAAAGAGTTCGATGTAAAGAGTTACGTCGATGCAAGCTTTAACACCTATCCGGATGACTAGTAGTAGCAATCTGGATATGTATAGTGGAGCAGCCATTTGGAAATAGTACCAAGTGGAGTGTGGTAGCAGTGTTTACGGTTTGACATAGAGATATGCAAAGTACACACGGATCTGAATATCGCAGACCCGTTGACTATAAGACCTCTCTCACATGCAAAGCATGATCGAGCCCCAGAACTCATTGGGTGTTAGATTCATAACAATGCGAATCACATGGTGATGTGAACTAGATTATTGACTCTAGTGCAAGTGGGAGACTGTTGGAAATATGCCCTAGAGGCAATAATAAATTAGTTATTATCATATTTCCTTGTTCATGATAATCGTTTATTATCCATGCTATAATTGTATTGATCGGAGACTTAAATGCATGTGTGGATACATAGACAAAACCATGTCCCTAGTATGCCTCTAATGGACTAGCTCGTTGATCAAAGGATGGTTAAGGTTTCCTAGCCATGGACATGAGATGTCATTTGATAACGGGATCACATCATTAGGAGAATGATGTGATGGATAAGACCCAAACTACAAACATAGCATATGATCGTGTCAGTTTATTGCTACTGTTTTCTGCATGTCAAGTATATGTTCCTATGACCATGAGATCATGCAAATCACGGATATCGGAGGAGTGCCTTGTGTGTATCAAACGTCGCAACGTAACTGGGTGACTATAAAGGTGCTCTACAGGTATCTCCGATGGTGTCTGTTGAGTTGGCATGGATCGAGACTGGGATTTGTTACTCCGTGTAACGGAGTGGTATCTCGGGGCCCACTCGGTAATGCAACATCACAATAAGCCTTGCAAGCAATGTGACTAATTGTTAGTTGCGGGATCTTGTATTACGGACCGAGTAAAGAGACTTGCCGGTAACGAGGTTGAACTAGGTATGGAGATACCGACGATCGAATCTCGGGCAAGTAACATACCGAAGAACAAAGGGAACGATATACGGGATTAACTGAATCCTTGACATAGAGGTTCGACCGAAAAAGATCTTCGTAGAATATGTAGGAACCAATGTGGACGTCCAGGTCCCGCCATTGGTTATTGACCGTAGAGGTGTCTCGGTCATGTCTACATAGTTCTCGAACCCGCAGGGTCTGCACACTTAAGGTTCGGTGACGTTTCGGTAGTGTAGAGTTATGTATGGTGGTGACCGAAGGTTGTTCGGAGTCCCAGATGAGATCCCAGACGTCACGAGGAGCTCCGGAATGGTCCGGAGGTAAAGATTCATATATAGGAAGTCCCAGTTTGGTTTCCGGAAAAGTTTCGGGCTCATCGGTAGTGTACCGGGAGTATCGGTATTGTACCGGGAGTGCCGGTAGTGTACCGGAGGACCTCCGGGAGGGGTATTTCGACCCCAAGAGGTCCATGGGCTGTGGGATAATAATAACCAGACCTTAGTGGGCTGGGACAACAGCCACAAAGGCCCATGGCGCAAGAGAGAAAGTCCTAAAGCAAAAAGTGGAAAATCAGCCAATAGGAGGCAATCCTACTCCAACTAGGATTGGAGGTGAAGTAGGATTGCTCCCACCTCCTATTTCGGCCGACCCAAAGGCCTTGGCTGCCTCTCCTCTCCTCTCCTCCTATATATACTAGTGGATTGGGTGGTTTTTGGACAGAATTTCCGGCCACGTGCTACCCGTTTCACCGGTGCACAGTTTCTCCTCTAGATCGGTTTTCCGCAGCGCTTAGGCGAAGCCCTGCTGGAATCACTCCACCACCATCACCGGAGCGCCGTCACGCTGCCGATGAACTCTCTCTCCTCTCCACCTCCTCTCGCTGGATCGAGACGGTGGAGATCGTCATCAAGCTGCACGTGTGCTGAACGCGGAGGTGTCGTCCGTTCGGCGCTAGATCGGAAGGACCGTGATCGAGATCGCGAGACAGTTCGTGATGAGATCGCGGAACGGATCGTGATGAGTTCGCGGGACAGATCGTGATCAAGATTGTGAGACGGATCGTGATGAGATCGCGGGACGGATCGTGATGAGTTCACGGGACGGATCGTGATTGGATCGCGGGACGGATCGTGATGAGATCGCGGGACGCTCGGCGATTTGGATCGCGAAGATGTTCGACTACACCAACCGCGTTTCTTAACGCTTCTCGCTTAGCGATCTACAAGGGTATGTAGATCCACTCTCCCTCTCGTAGATGCTCATCACCATGGATAGGTTTGCGTGTGCGTAGGAAATTTTTTGTTTCCCATGCGACGTTCCCCAACACACTGTACGCTGTGCTCATCTGGTCGTGTCCTGAGAACGAGATACACGGCTCCTATCGGGTTCGTCAACACGCCGGGCGGCCTTGCTGGATTTGTTTTACCTTTCTCGAATGTCTTGCGCGAAGAATTCTATTTTACTTCGGGCTATCACGAGGTGTGGTCTTCCTGTAGAATTGCCTATGAAGATCACGAGATCCGTGGTCGAGGTTATTCTCGCGGCATGTGGTTAATTTGTGATGGACGAGTTGGAGCTCCCCTGCAGGGTTAAATCTTTCGGAAAGCCGTGTCCGCGGTTATGTGGCAAACTTGGAAACTTTGTTTAACACCCGGTCATAGCAAACTTAAAGTAAACTCTAATAATATACACCAATTGTGTGTGTAATCGTGACTGTCTCTTATCGTGAGTGCTTATCCGAGAGAGAACACGGTGGGGTTATGTTTGACGTAAGGAGGTGTTTAGGATCACTTAGTGATCATTACTAGTTCTCGTCCGTTATGCGTACACCATCCACTCTACTTTCTGCATTCGTAAGTTAGCCACTCAAATAAATGCTTAGTTGCTTGCTGCAGCCTTGCCACTTAACCATACCTCACCCATTAAGCTTTAATAGTCTTGATACCCTTGCAAATGAGATTGCTAAGTCCCTGTGGCTCACAGATTACTACAACAACAGTTGCAGGTATAGGTAATGCAATGCTTGAACGTGAGAGCGATGCTTGTTTGAATTGGAGTTCTTCTTCTTCTTCTTCTTCTTCTTCTTCTTCGTCAATCTAGGATGGGGTTCAGGCTGACCCTGCTCTTCTGTATGATGTTTGAATATGTTGTTGTATTGATGTGATATTGATGTAGCTTGTGGCGAGTGTAAGCCAATTCCATATACTCATCTCTTCTCTACATGTACTTGTAATGATATCCATTGTTGCAACACGACGAGATGCACTTCTATCCTTGTCGAGGCCCCCGTGCCGAAATAAGGATATGATCGCATCTTGGGCGTGACACCAAGGCCAAGTTGGTGTTCAACATGATGGTTGAGGAGATGGCTCTTCATAGGGTGATGAGACAGTTCGGTCTATGCCAAGAGCCTGACATTCCTGTTATTCCACACTTACCAGATCACGTGCACAAGTAAGTAATACTACTTTAGTTCTCATGTCCGCATTAAGAATATAACTAATCATGTAACGCATTTCAATCTCAGGTACAGTCGCGTAGGAGGAAACAAGTCCGAGGTTTCTTGGCTTCGCGACATTAGCCCTTACATCGATGAATGGACTATTGCGTCGACAAATATCTGGGTTGAAGCTCGAGCCTTTGACTGGACAAGTTCGGGTTGTATCTACAGCGTTACCAGCATAGCACGAGGATCTACTTGGTTCCATCATCGGCTCCTGATCAGATCGAAGCCCCTCTCACCAGTGATCTGTTCCCAACTACCTTAGTTGTGGGAACCATACACCACGCGGTATGTGTTATGGTTCTCACACGTTAAGTTTTTCCTTAACCTGAACATATACAATTGGTTAACTCTCCGTGTACAGGGTGAATTGACATCTGAGGCGCTAGAGGAGGTTTCCGCTTTAATGCAATGCTTTGAGAGTGGAGATAATATCCCACCACAAGAGCACATCTCATGGTTGAAGGGTCTTCCAGGGAAGCTACGTGGGATTTACGCAACTTTTACATGTAGACGATCTTCGGATGTTGCAAACCCTCATCGAGCACATCGTCCGCTACGCCCCTCTCTACAGTGTTCAGAACCTTGAACCTCTGTACACCATTCGGAACCTCGACCCTCTGTGCAACATTCAGAACCACGAGCTTCACAACTAGGGAGCTCTTCCTGGCAGCAGACACCTCCTTCACAACCAGGGAGCTCCTCCTTGCAGCAGACACCTCCTTCACAACCAGGGAGCTATTTCTACCAGTAGCAACCTCCTTCACAACCCGGGGGCTCTTCCTGGCTTAATCAGATGGACCTAGGTAACACTACTTTGTACATTGTTTTAAACATTGTAGGCTCGTAAATCAATTTTACATGTTTTACTTTAACGCAGTCGGCAGCCAGTCGCAACCATTCATGACTTCAGTCCAGTCACCGATGTCTACTGGTCCTGGTTCGTTCTTAGACGGCGACGGCGACGACGATGACCAAGCTGCAAACACCTATGATTTCTCGGAGACAGTTCTTTTCACTCCACCATCACCATGGACGCAAGAGACACAAACACTGACAGACGAGGTGGTCTATGGTTGTGGTCATCGTGAAACTCGTCCACTGCCTGAGCGCTTATCGCCTTCCGATCCTCGTCTGAGGAAGCCCAAGATTCGTCGCCGTCCCCAGCAGTGATATGGTTATGTATGTATGAGACATGACTATCTATTTATGTATGAGACATATTCATGTTCTATTTCAGTGGTCAATTGGTTTAGAGAGATAACACTTGTACTGCAAACTAAATGCATCCAACTAAAATTAAACAGTACAACTGAATTAAACAATACAACTAAAATTAAACAATACTAGATAAAACAATACAACTCAAATTACAAATAATAGTTAAAAACTACATGAATGCATCATCATTCTCCTTCGTCCATGCAGAGCTCTTGCCCTTTGTCGATGCAGAACTCTTGCCCTTCGACGATGCGGTAGTCTTGACCTTGGTGCTCGGCATGAAGACGTCATCTTCGTCCATCGTTGATGCAGATCTCTTGCCCTTCGTCGATGTAGAACTCTTTCCCTTCGACGATGTGGTAGTCTTGACCTTGGTGCTCGGCATGAAGAGGTCGTCTTCGTCCTCGCTATCTGTTGACCATAAATCTGAATTATTTACAGCAATCCTGAGGTAAGCTTCACCCTTATGCAATTGCTTCTGCCATCTGCCATGCAACCTGATAAGTTCTTTCCGTATCTCATCAAATGTACTGGGAGGCCACCCACTCCTAGCTAATGAGTGAGCCAACTCATTCATTATGGTGTCACTACTGATGAGTTCCTCCCATGGAACTACTCTATCATCCATCTTGAAATTGGCGGCTAGACGGAGAAAACGATCGGACATACCAAAGTGAAAACTACGATCAAAAGGATAATGAGGATGAGATATATCCACGAAAGGATGGCGAGAGCGAAAGGCATGAGAGAAAGCGGGAAAGAAGGGCCTGCTCACCCACCATACTGCGGATGTGGTTACATAGGTTCACAAGAGAAGATGACGGGAGAGAAAGGCGCGAACTAAAATGGCGGGAGAGAAAGGCGGGAAAGAAAATGGCAGGAAATAAAGTGGCGGGAGAGTATGGCGGGAAAGAAAATGGCGGGATAGTAGGGTGAGAAAAGAAAATGGGAGGAAAGAAGGGCGGGATAGTACGATAACTGTGGCGGATGGCTGAAAACAACAGCTAGCTCCTGATCACGCTCTTTGAAGGTTATGAGCACCAAATTGTTGACTTCAATAGACGGTGCCCGAAGAAAATTACCGAAACCTTCCTTCTTGGACACCATTCTACCATCCAAGCCAATAAAGTAAGAACAAGGAATGCTCACAGATATACCATCCTCTTCAGAATCCAAAGTAATTTCAAGAGTTAAAGAACCACTCCTAGGAATTGACAAAAAGTCCTTGAAACTCCTCACAACCATGCTCGGAATAACCTGACAAAACAATCAAGTTATATGATATTCAGCTTACAAATTTAAAACAGTATACTAGAGCAAAGAACAAATAAATAAACAGTAGCCAAAAACAAAGCTCACCATATTTGAGAAATAACTTCATGGAATCAATCCTATGAACAAAAGGAGTACACAATATGTAATTGTCATCAAAGAGCTTTCGCGACATGACATACATTTGCTGATAATTCAGACTGACACCACGACTATAAAAACAACTGTCAACAAGCTTCCTCTGAGTTTCACTCAGATCCTCAAGAGCTACAAAAAAATAATTTCACAAATTGAGCAGAACAACAAAACGTATAAGCTGGAACAAAACTTAAAACCAGTCAAACAAAAAACTTACCGACACGGGGTAAAGGGAACAACATAACACCATCCTGATGAAAATCAACACCAATCATAGTTCCATAGTGCTCAAGCCTAACAGTCATCATGCCACGATGACGGAGACCATAATCATTCACAAGTTCCTCCCAGGAAGGACCATGGAATTTACTGCTCACCCGACCATGTCTAAATAAAACATGGTATAAGTTACCCTCACTGTTGTGAAGAGCAAGATCAATATCTGTGTCACCCCTCCGAATAGCTAAAGCTCTGCACTCCTCAATGTACCGAGCATGATGTGATCTAACACTGCACGAAACATACTACAACAAGAATGGAAGCAAACATCATAATCATATAAACAAAGGCATTAGAATACATTACAACCAAAACAACATCAACCATGCATATGCCACAATCAGATAAACAAGATATAGAATCTTACAACACGCCTTGAACATCGACGATCCGGCACCACAGTGAATACAGACGCATCAGAATCAAAGGAAGAACAAGGGCCGCCTGGAGCTGGACAAAATGGCCTGCAAAGAAACGGCGACCAATGAGAACTGAATCCACAACCGAGTTAAAAGTTGACATTTGATTGTGTTGGAAGCAAAAAAAAAAAACCATAGGCCGGCGGAGAATGCTATGATCTATTGTTTACGTAGGTTGGATAGAAAAATGGGTGGACGAGCGAAGAGATAGGCGCGGGGGTGAAAGCACCAGAAAGCAACGGGAGTGGGAGGTGGAGCTATCGAGCAGAGGAGGAAGAAAAGACTGACTCGGCCTTATCCAGGGGCTCTTCGGCTGCACGGAGGCCGAGCAGGTCTCTTCGGCTAGCCAGAGGCCGACGGGCCCTCTTCGACCAGCCAGAGGCCGACGGGCCTATCTTCGGCCAGCCAAGGGCCGACGGGGTCCCATTTCTGATTTTTTTAAATTTGGGCATACAGTTTTCGAATTTGCTACAAATTCGGTCGTAATTTTGAAAAAAAATCTGGATCCCCGGATCGTCTCATCTCGTCGCCAGCTCAATTATATATACTGTTGGCTTGACAAGTGTACAAGCATCCATACATGCAAAATTCCTGACATCTCCACAGGCGATACTGCCCAACCGCTTCGTGGGCGGTGCTGGGCACCACGGCGCCTTTGCATTCAATCGAGCCATTTATGGCCCTACCTACGTTGTAGTATGCCCTGCAAATAGCAAAGCCCGTCCGGAGAAGCCCCGAGATAGTGATCCATGGCTGCCTGATCTGTCATAGTCTCTCTCTCCCGACTCGAGCAGGGGCTTAGCTGTTGCGGGCTTGTAGTTAATGGCAGCACGGCTGGCTTAGTACTGCATCTTTGTTGCTTCGATCTGCTCGCTAGCTACCCGAGTCCATGCCTGAGCTGGAAGAGACCGTCTCGACGGCCGGCGGGGCAGGCTCGCCGCCACCGCCGCTGTGGTTTCTGGTCTTCCTCGCCCTCGGCCTCCACGCCGTCGTTGTATCAGCCGCGACCTTCCTCGCGTGGCTGTACCGCGCATTCCTCCGGCGCGGGAAGGACCTGGGCCTGCGCTACGGCGCGTGGGCGGTGGTCACCGGTGCCACCGACGGCATAGGCCGCGCGCTGGCGCTCGAGCTCGCGCGCAGGGGGCTCCACCTCGTCCTCGTCGGCCGGAACCCCGCCAAGCTGTCCCGCGTCAGCAAGGAGGCTCAGGCCGAGGCGCCGTCCTGCATGGTCAAGAGCGTGATGTTCGACCTCGCCGGTGACGCGACGGAGCTGTCGCGGGGCTCAGCGAGGGTGGCGGCGGCCGTGAAGGGGCTCGACGTGGGCCTCCTGGTGAACAACGCCGGCGCGACGTACCCCTGCGCGGCCTACTTCCACGAGGTGGAGACCCCGGTGTGGGAGGCCGTGGTACGGGTGAACGTGGAGGCGGCCACGCGGATCTCGCGCGCCGTCGTGCCAGCGATGGCGGCCAAGGGGAGGGGCGCCATCGTCAACGTCGGGTCCGGTTCGTCCGTGGTGGTGCCGGCGTTCCCGCTCTACGCCGTGTACGCGGCAAGCAAAGCGTAAGTACGACTCATGCATACATCTTGCGTAGTAGGTTTTGGGTCCACACATGTGTGTGGGGGATACCTCCACTTGTCCACGATCGTGGTTGCACAGCCCCTCCCGTTCCGGCGTTGCTTTGCCGGCTACAATTGCTGGGCACTGTAGTGCGCCATTCCGACGAAACATATAAAACATTCAGGCAACAGAGACCTAGAAGGACGTACAGTATGTGTGTGGTATGAAATCCTAAACTGTAACGGTGTATCATCCTATTACTATAAACTACTCCGTTTTTCATACTAGTGTCAAAAACACTGTTATATTATGAAACAAAGTAAGTATCTAGATAATTTAGGTTAGTGCATGATCTCAGACGATGTACAGGAAAAAAAAAGACACCTCAAATGTCCGCGGTGGTAGAGGACCCAGTATCCAACCATACACATCAAATAGGCATCAAATCCGAATAGCAATGTACTAATGTGGGGTCAGGTAGACCTTTTTTCTATCAAAAATTTAAACTTTATTTAATGAAAATAATAGATACATCGTTTATGAGGAGTGGTACAAGTTCAACACCTGGCTCCTCAAACCAACTAGAAAAAAAAGACGATTTTGCCAACTTGGCAAGAACATGTGCGACCTTATTTGCTTCCCTATTACAATGCTCAAATCTAGCCAAAGGGAAATCACAAGCTAAATGGAAACAATCGTCGAAAATTGCCGTAGCGGCCCCCGATGATCTTCCGCCGTCATTCATAGTTTGGATAACCTCCATATTATCTGAGTTGATGATTAGACGGTTGCATCCCGCCCTTTATGCCAGGTTTATACCGAATGTTAGGGCCATTGCTTCCGCCATCACCACATCCGAACACCACTCTATCCTTCCATTTCCTCCTGCAATGAATCTTCCTTTACTGTCGTGAAGCACCGCTCCCATTGTACCCCTGAGCAAATCATGGTCACAAGAAGCATCAACGTTTAGTTTAACGACACCTTTTGGTGGAGCAATCCATCCTCCTTTCTTCATGGAAGCTTTTGGTTTGTGGGCATTTATGAAGTTTTTGCTTATAGCACGTATCCCCATCGATATTTGTTGTACATCTTGAGAAGCCTCATTATGCACAAGTTTACGTCTTTCCCATCACAAGTACCAGGTTGAGATAGCTATCATTTCATGGACATTTGGGTGACCCATAATCCATAGTTCCTGATCCGGTAGTGATAGTAAATATTCTAGAACTGCCTCTCCCGCATAGTCTACTTCACATGCTTTTTGAATAATATCCTTCATTCTCAGGCTTTCCCAAACTTTCTTAGCCTTACTACACTGAAACAACAAATGTTTAATGTCTTCTACTCCTGCAGAACATATCGGACATAAAGGCGATATTTTGACATGTCTATTTGCGAGTTTAACTCGACATGGAATAGTTCCATGGAGTGTACGCCAAATGAAGATTTTCACCTTTGATGGACATGATAGTTTCCATATTCTTTCCCAAATAGGATTGATCGTTATTCGTCCTATCCCATTACTATGACGTAATTTCTTCCCGTATTGATAATCCCATTCCACTAAATATGCTGATCGGACCGAGAAAATACCATTTTTGGTAAAATTCCATGCAATAAAGTCAGACATGTCATTGTGCGGGGTTGGGATGGCCATCACCCGTTGAACGTCAATAGGCCAAAAAGTCTGTCTAACTAGATCTTCATCCCATACATTAAGGATTGGATCAATCATATCCACCACTCTGCTTATTAGATTACCACCCTTAGGAGTAATAATCCTGCGCTCTGCACAATTTGGGATCCAAGCATCCTTCCAAATATCGATGTTGTGACCATTCCCAACTCTCCAAATATGACCACGTTTTAGGGTGTGACTCCAGCCATAATACTTTGCCATGTGAAGGAGGATCCCTTTTTCAGCTCAGAATTTAGTAAATCGCCATCGAGATAGTATTTGGCTCTTAAGATAGTAGCGCATATAGAATTTGGATTCTCAATAAGACGCCATGCCTGTTTAGCAAGCATGGCTAAGTTGAAGCAGTGGATATCCCGGAACCCCATTCCCCCTTGGTACTTGGGCACACACATTTTCCACCAAGCCATCCAATGCATTCTCCTTTGGTTCTCGTCGTCTCCCTACCAGAAGTGCGACATCGCGTCAATAATTCCTTTGCAATTTTTTTTAGAAATTTTAAAGACTGACATTGCATAGCTGGGAATAGCTTGGACAACCGCTTTGAGTAAAATTTCTCTTCCTCCAGATGACAACAATTTTTCCTTCCAACCACTAATTCTCTGAACTACACGGTCAATGAGGTATTGGAAACAATCCGTTCTATCTAATCCCACATTTGCTGGTAACCCTAAATACTTATCATTAAGGGCCTCTATCATTATATTTAGGGATATACATATTTGTTCCCTTAATTCCGCACTTGTATTTGGACTAAAGAAAATGCTAGATTTATCTGCACTGACCATCTGTCCCGATGCTGCACAATATTGTTCCAGAACTGCTTTCAACGTGTCCCCACTGTGTAGAGTCGACTTCATGAGAATTAGAGAATCATCCGCAAACAGAAGGTTTGTTACAGGTGGTGCATCCCTGCATACCTTAATTCCCGAGATATCCCTATTCTCCTCCGCCTTCTCAAGCAGTGCAGATAGACCTTCCGTACATAACAAGAATAGATATGGTGACAAAGAAACTCCCTGTCTGAGGCCTCTGGACGGTTTGAAAGCTTCAGTTTCTTCCCCATTGAAGCGGATGTGATACTCAACAGAGGAAACACACTCCATAATGAAATTAACCCAATTCTCCCGGAACCCAAGTTTGATCATGATATTCTTCAAAAAAGATCATTCCACTCGATCATAGGCTTTGTGCATATCCAACTTTATGGCACACAGGCCTTCTTTGCTCGTTCTTTTCTTTTTAATTGTGTGAAAACATTCATACGCCACAAGCACATGGGGTCAGGTAGACCTAACACAACACATGGAATGTGAGGACAGATGGTCCAATTGACAGTGCGTCGAACTAATTGGTTGGAGTCCCTAAAATTCCTCTGGTTTGGTTCAAATTTGAATTTGGACGTCCGAACAGATCCGTAGACATTCGATGCAAGGCGTTAAAGGGTAAAAAGTGTCTGAACCAATGCGATCCTAATGTTTAGAGGTGTTTTGATGCACACCGTTGAAGTGCTCTTACGATCTCAGTTTTACGATCTCAGAGGGAGTACTAGTAAGAACTTCCATGAAGGTTGTACGGTTGCCACCATCATGTCTGCACAGGACTGCTTAGTGTTTCTTTTCTTCTTTCTTTTTTGCAAAATGCTTGGTTACTGTTTGTTGTCAGTATAATGACATGCTAAATATGTTTCAGGCTACAGGGCTCCAACATGTGTCCCCATGTGGTTTTGTTTATTTGGTCTCTAATCTTCTGTCCTTGTGGCCTACTTAATGGACGGAATCAATTTATTCCATTTCTACAGTTCAATCGATCGTTACTTTTAAATACTTTTAGTAATCAAATCGTATTAGAATATAGCTCTTCATAACATCAGTAAAATATCTTAGTGATTAACTTTGCAGGTCTCGCTATGTCTTCGTTAAGATTTTAAGACTCGATTGATTTAAAAAAGCGCAACTTTAGCTTAGGAGATTTGCATCTTTTATAAATTCATCGAGATTTAAGAAAATCTCAGTTGATTGAGACTTCACAAATAGCTTTATGCATTATCATTTATATTATGATGAATCTCCTGTGTTTCTCCTATCGTTATATGCAAATACTAAACATATCACTTTTTTTGCACAACTTAGTATTTTTATTGGTTTGTGTGTGAATTATGATTGTTTTGTTTTGTTTTCAAAATATTGTGTTTCAACTTCCTGGACTTTGGTATTTTTATTTCTTTGCTTTAAGTTCCACACATGTTTCCTTCAAATCTACATTGTTTGGCAGACACCTTTTAATCCACATTCTTTTGCGTGATTGTTAGCTTTGGTGAAACTAAGAGGCTGTTTGGATTGTGACTATCTTTGTCATATATTATCATATTATTTTTGTCACACTTATCTTACTTGAGTTGTTTAAATTGTTAGCCATACTTTGGCTTTCCTAAGGAAATTTTACTATACTTTTTGTGTCTAACATGTGAGGTTTACTGCTCATAATTCAAGTTTGGCGCTTTGAGAGAGAAGAAAAAAGGGTTCAGTCTATAGTATTAGTTCCTATGCTAAACATGGTACCATTTTATTTACACTACCGACTGATCAACTAAAAATGGCTTGGACAAGGACAATAGTCGATCGGTCAATAATAAGACTATGTTTAGTGCATCTACTGCCGGGTCCAAACACACAAGACATATTAATGCACACTAAATATGGCCATGGATGATGGGATGATAATGGTTCTTTCAATAAATAGTGCACCCCCTAATCAGTGGAGCAAAACAATGGAAATAGTATAAGCTATAATTTCCGTACAGTAGAAAAGCATATTATGGAAGCTGATTTCTCGCTCCCGAATTAAATACTCTGAATTCATAGTTTCAAAATTGGGTCAATTTCGATGTTATGGCATTGAACAATCCATTAGAAAAATCTCAGAAACTAGGATGACCTTTTGGCCTTTGCATCGGTGGATGCACACACCCATGAACCGATGATGTTAAACAATCCATGATGATGCATACCGTCGTTGATGACACACCTCAAATTTGAACTCTGTTTTGATGTGATTGAGCTTTTTTTTTGTGTGTGGGATGAATGTGATTGAGCACTACGTGTTACTATTTCTAATTTCTACATCTGGCCACCCTGCTAGGTATATTGATCAACTATCTCGGAGTCTAAGCGTCGAATACAAACACTACGGAGTAGATGTCCAGTGCCAGGTATGTATGCAATATTCTCTTCCTATATTACATAGAAAACCAGAAATAGTTTGCGTCTACTAATGAAATGAAATATCCTAGTAATGCATTGCTGTGGTGCACTGCAGATTCCTTTGTACGTGGCCACCAAGATGTCGCCTGTTAAGGGCGACTCTCTGTTCATACCATCACCCGAGGAGTACGTCAAAGCTGCCATTCCTTGCGTTGGTTACGAGCCGAGATGCGTCCCCTACTGGCGCCACTCCGTCCAGTGGTTCTTGGCGTCTCTGGCGCCGGACTCTGCTCTCAATCTCTGGCGTCTCCGGATTGGTATCCGGAAGAGAAATGAGATGAGAGCCCTGGTCGCAGAGAAGGAGGTCAGCTGATCAGCTCATGGTCTTTGTGGAACGAAACTGTAAAGTCGTGATGTGATCTGTTTAATTTATATGGGGAGTGATTTGGATAGTCGTCAACGCTCGTGTTTGGTTTACGTTTAGGCTTGTATCGAAAGTTGAGTATTTGGGGTTTTCTCTCGTATGTAACTACTCTAATTTTGTTCTCCTGTCGATGTTCTTTATTGATGCAAGAGCAGGCTACGGTGGCTCGGTTACCTCCGTCTGTCCCCTATCGATCCAAGGATGCAGCTAGGAGCAGCTGTGAAATGAGTAATTTCTTTATTGGATGCAAAATTTCCACGGTTAAATTATAGTTTTATTTTTAAAAGGATGCATAAGATTTGCCTCATCTATTAAATAAGAAGATAACAGAGCTTTATTTTTTTTGAAACGGAGGAACAAAAATTGACTCATCGATTAATTAAGAAAAAAAGAATTGCCCGGTTAATTTATCAAAAACGGGCTTAAACCAATACAAATGGATCATGGACTAACTACTCACATGACAAGAAAACCCACAAGCAATCCCCGCCACTATGTGAATATACAACATTCACAAACCACTCCGACGTTGCTACTGCGCCAAGAGACCCCGACAAGAACACCTCGAGACAAGATATCAAGCACCTCCCAACCCACAACGACCACCCCAATCCAAGAGGAAGGGCCATGAGAATGAAGGTCGTACATCAAGAAACCATGGACGCCTTGCATGTGACGTCACTCTTTCCTTTGCCCACCATCTTTTGTTTTCCCCTTATTGGCATCCCCATCAAGAGGCAAGCAATCGACCTGCCCAAACCAGGTCTAACAACCTCCATACTGGCGAGCAAGTCACAAAGTTCCTTCGCAAAGAGAGCATCCGGATTTGGAGTAGGTGTCAACACACTTGGCTTAATGTTCATGCCACTCACTGGCATCACATGCTCGATGGTCGCAGACGGGGGAAGGACAACAACATCTAAAACTCTGCGCTCCATGACAACGAGAGGTAGGTTGGCTGACGCATGACACACAATGGACTTAAGCGAGCGAGAGATTGCAACGTCCAAATCACTGCACTCCTCAGCATCAAGTATCTCACTAGATTCCTGGGGTGATGCTGCCAGTAAAGCCGCAATTGAGATCTCTGGGGGGTATAACTTCATTTGTTCGATGGACAGAGGCTGAACCGGACCCCCATACAGGTCCCGAAGCTCAGGCATCATCTGCAGCACCAGAGTCACAATCACATCATTGTCCAGTCCCTCAGAGGTTGACAACGACGAGCTAGTTCTAGCACAAGGGGAGAAATGACCATGAAGCTCGACTCCCCTCTCAACCTCGAAGTTGTCTTCACGCACAACCAAAGTGTGCAACACATGCGGCGCCTGGGAGAGCCTTCCTAGTGCGGCCTCGGCTCGCTCTATAAATCTCTCCATCCGCAACTTCCAACCTTGCATGGAGTCAACGACATCACGCAGAGGTTGGATCGCCTCCTCCAGCCGGAAGGAAGCCATAGCAAGAAATTCGGAGCGCAACAACTCGGCCTGCCTCTCCAAGGCGGGCCGGACCGAGATATCTGCCGAGGTCATAGAGCCAGCAGGAGAAGCAACGGTTGATGCCCAGGAATCATGACCAAACACCTTCGTGAGGGGTGAGGCTTTTTTTGGACCTTGCGAGGAGCTGGAGCCTGTTGATGCCCGACGGGGAGTCATGGCAATGATGACAGAGTAGAGCTTCCCAAGAGGCTAAGGGGACACCAGGCATTCCGGCACTCAAGCGCTCGATGACTATACTCAAGACGTCGAGAACACCTAAAAGGATGTTGACATACCGCTGCACGGTGCCAGGAAGAAGGCATTTGCAACATCTACCATGAAGCCAAGAGGGGACAGGACGGGGAGCCAATGCATGGGCTAGTGATGCCGCGCGTTGCACGTTGCACTTTGACAACACCTCCTGCCAACCTTCGCATGAATCGACGTCACATGCCATGCCCGATCGAGCAGCCGAAACTGAGGATTTGGTAGCCGGTGGTGGCGTCCGTGGGGCCAGCACAACATCCTCGTCTTCTTCGTCGTCGGTAAGGGAGGCCCACAAAACAGGTTGCGCTGAGTCCATACCCTGCACAATATCGGCTGGAGTTGAGGACAACACCAATGCCATAGGCAGCGAGGTCGACGTAGCGGAGCCACTAGGAGGTGTCGATGATGTAGCGGAGCCGACTAGGGTCGAGGACGACGCTTCAACAACAGCGATCAGAAGTGGCATTAGGGATTCAACTAGAGTCAAGGACGATGTAGCGGCGCTGGTCGTAGTTAGGGATGGCATGCCCACAATAGCAAACGGGGACAATGTAGCAGCGTCAGCAAGAGGAGCAACATCAACAGAGGTCGAAGACGAGAGACATCCAAACGGCAATGGCGGCGAGGACCCAAGCCTTCCATCAGGCCAGGAGCATCACCTGGAGCAGCACGTGCTTTGTCCAGGGCAAACAACATGGCGACACCGGTAGGAGGAGGCCGGAGGCTCGGGAGGAAGTGCATGCCTGACGCCGTCTTTGATGCTGCCACATCAGGCCTCAACAGAAGTCCAGCGCGAGACAAGCGGCCACTAGCTCGAGGGGTGTCCATGCAGGAGGCAAGAGCAGTCGCGGCCAGCGCGGCGGCGACACTCGAGGCGGCCGATAGAGTCGAAGATGACGACGGGGACGCAAGGGCCATGAGCAGCACTAGGAGAGCCTGGAGGGGAGAAGGAGTGCAGCTGAGGGAGGACACGTGAGAGCAGCCCGGATCTAGTCTCGGTGACTGAAATGGTGGCCGGAGGAAGGAGATCAATCCATCGTCTGGCCGCGGGTCGACTGAGCTTTTTGTTGTGTACTGTGCTGCCACTACCATGATAATAGAGTTTTACAAGTAACCCACAATCACCACATTACGACTACTCATGCAATACAATATGACCTAGTTGCTTAGAAGCCGCGGTGACCCAAACTTTGTGTCGATGCCACTCATGCCCATTAAGATGGGAGGTTGCACCCTTTTGTGCCTAAAGACACGAGAATTTCTCTTGTTCCAAAGAGTCCAAGAGACAAGCATGATGAGAGACACGATTGAATTATAGTAAGATTACAACATACATGCTTATAATTTCTTCTCCATGCCAACTCTCAAATCTATCCTGCTTGGTTGCCTCTGTAGTTCATGCATACAGGGAATATGCATTTAACTATGGCATCTGATGCCTGCGCTGGACGATGACAATGAAAACTGTGGCATCTGACGCCTGCGCTGGACGATGACAATGAAAACCGTCCACTGGTGTGTATGTTGGGAGGCCATCTGGCGGGGAGGGCATATGGATGGGTAGAGTAATTGAACTTGACGGGAGAAGTTTGGGAGGATGGGCAAGGAGCAAAGGGCACGATCGGCGACAATAGTTGCATGGATGTATGGGGAGCAAAGTTTTCTATTACAGATGGGTTTGACATATCATAAAGTTCTGTACTTTCCCTAGAGTGTGTAATCTCCCAACGCATGTGTTGGCTAGTATCGGGTGGCAGCGCAATCCCGATGCCTAGTAGGTTTGGTTGTCCAATTTCCCGGCCGCATTGTGGGGCATCCGATCACGCAACACAGTGAGAAGGCACATCCCACCTGAAGTGATTTCAGTGTTGATGAAAACACAATTTGCAGACTAACTGTTTGCTTAAGCTACACAAGCATAGTTGGAAATGACACAAGATGGTTAGGTTCCCCTCCGAAGGAAAGAACGAAGATAGTGTTTTTGGGTGATTTTATTTCTCTTTGGGATATAGGAATCTCGTACTATTAATTAAGAGGGGGTCCATGTTGTAAGGTATGGAAGGAATCAAATAACATACACATAACAAATATTGCACCCACATCACCTTCCTAAGTTTTCAAAGAGAGCTTTATCTTCTATCAATGTGCTTGTTCTGTACACCCGGTAGTACCGTAGGTGGCAGCGGTAGTACCGCTCCCTTCATGGGAGCAGTACTACTACCACTGGCTCCTCGCTGGTAGTACCGCACATCAGGATGTAGTATCGTTCGCCAGTTGGAGCAGCACTACTGGACCAAGTGTTGGATCTACTATTGTAGTGGTATGATTCCCCACTGGTTTGGCAGCAGTACTAGGGCGGAAGCGCCATGGAAGTACTGGTTATTTATTTTAGCTGGTACTGCTAATGTCCATAGTGGTAGTACCGCTTGGGCATGTGTACTGCAGCTATGGCGGTGGTCTGGTAGTATCGTTCCCTTGACCGAAAGTACCGCTCCCCTATTGAAGCGGCACTACTGGGCCAAGTTCGGGATGACCTGCCATAGAGCACTAATTCCTCTCTCGAATGCCCATTCTACAAGGGTGGTACTGCTATGACAGTACCAAGTATTTCTTATAGTCGGTACTACCAAGCTCCTAAGCAGAAGTACCCTCTAGGCCTTTGTGGTGTCGTGTGAAGGGACCAGGGGTACTACCGCCCTCTAGAGAGGAAGTACCGCTTAGTGCAAAATATGCATAAGGATTAGAAATTACAAAGGAATATAAATGTAGGGTCTTCTCCCCCAAGTTGACCAACCTCTTTGCTCTCCCCTCAATTGTTGTCCAAAGATATTCTTGCCCAATCTCCCTCCCTAGCAAGTCAAACTTGCTGATCTTCTAGGATTTCAGGGAGACAGCTGAGATCTACACTCCCACCAAAGGAAATTTGATTCCCCTATACTTCCTCTTGTGGGTAATGTTAGTCTTGCATGTTTGGGTACCCTAGATAGAAGAGGTCACCTTGAAACCACAATATGGTGAAGCTTCATGGTGAATCTTTTCCTCATGAGCAAACAAGATGGCAATATGATGCAATTTAGTAAGGTGTGCCACAACAGTTTCAGTTTCATAACCATGGAAATGATCAAATTATACTATAGTGATTAACTTGGGATCAACAGAAAATTCATAATCCTTATCAGTAAGACATATAGGAGAAGTAGCAAATTTAGGATCATGTTTCATTTTCTCCATCATAGATTTTTCTTTTAGTTTATATAGCAGTTTCTTCAAATCATCTCTATCATTACAAGCAAGAAAGTCTCTAGCTATCTCCCTGCCCATAAAATAACCATAAGATACCTCAGGCATATCATATCTATTACGAGATAGGCATAATAGGCGAATCAAAGCGTTCATCAATTTCAGCATTCTCAAGTTCTCTATCTTTGGCATTATGAGCATCAAGTAATTCATTCAGTAGCACAGTTTCAGTTTCATCAAGGATAATAGTAGCATCATTGTTAATAACATCCATAGTGGAAGCAGTAGCAGATTGAATGACTGTGGAGGTGTCACGAGCTGGTTTGAAACAATAGATGAATCAAATGCACAGCTAGATGGCAGTTCCTTACCTCCCCTTATCTTAGAGGGTACGATCTTAGTTCTAGTATCTTTCAGATTCTTCATAGTGACAATTGAGTATCCTTGGTGAACACAATAAATAGAGCTATGCTCCCTGACAATGACACTAGAAAATTGTCTTGATAACCCACAAGTGTAGGGGATCACAACAGTCTTCGAGGGAAGTATTTTACCCAAATTTATTAATTCGACACAAGGGGAGCCAAAGAATATTTATCGGTCTTAGCAGTAGAGTTGCTAATTCAACCATTGTCGGTGTCAAAACCGGTGTATCTCGAGTAGGGGTTCTGAAGAGTGGATCTTGGATCGATGTGAACAGGAAACAGGAAGACGATGTTTACCCAGGTTCGGGCATTCTCAAAGAGGTAAGATCCTATGTCCTGCTTTGATGGTATTGATTGTGTGAATGTGGATTACAGAGTAGATCTACCTCGAGATCCGATGAACTAAATTCAAGACTCACTCAGTAGCCCCCGAACTAGCCTCCAATGCCAAGGCCCATGATTCCCAGCGGTCTTGTATGCAAATAGTCTTCGGCTTGCGGGGCGAGTTCCTATTCGCATCTGTGTTCGATCGTCTTTAGTTCAGCCACCATTGATTCCTTGCTTTCCCAAACACCATGCGTTGTCCAGCCTCAAAGGTCAACAGCTCTGGTGTGTACATTGCCTCTACCTCACAACTTTAAGCAAAGAGTCACGGTCAGTCATGACCCCTGCCCATTTATGAAAACTCGATTCGCGGTTCAAGGCAATCTCTTTACTGAGATTTTTCGTTAATATGGAAATCGTGCTCCATTTTTTGCGGGACACGATCAATGATTTGGGTTATCCCATGCGCGCATAATGTCATGACTTTATCGGGATGTGGCGAGGTCCGCGGCGTAATCAAAGGGGCTCTTGGTATTAAAGCTCCTATAAAAGGAAAAGGACATCCTCCACACGCTTCCTAAATCCTCCATACCCATCCTCCTCCCACCCTTTAGAGATCCAACACTCAGATCTACTTTTCCTTCATTCACCTCCGCCACATCCCTAGCTCGACTATGGCTGGCTCAGGCTCTACGGGAAAGTGGGAGGCCTCGTGCGTCACCAATGACGACATCGAGAAGCTGAAGCGTGCCAACTACCTTTCAACCGACATCGCCCACTATGCTCCCGAGAAGGGCCAGACCATTGCTACCTCTTGAGCTTGCGTTGGTTGTCCCTTGAAGAGGAAAGGGTGATGCAGCAAAGTAGATAAGTATTTCCCTCAGTTGTTGAGAACCAAGGTATCAATCCAGTAGGAGAAACAAGCAAGTCACCAATGGATGCACCTACACAAACAATCAAACTCTTACACCCAACGCTATAAAGGGATTGTCAATCCCTTCACGGTTATTTGCAAGGATAAGATCCGATAGAGATAGATGTAAACGAGAACGGAAAGTAAAAGGTAAATAAATTGCAGCAAAGTATTTTTGGTATTTTTGGTTTATAGATCTGAAAGTATATTATGGAAAATAGAACCGGGGGCCATAGTCGAATAATCATGGTGGGTAAACAAATTACTGTCAAGCAACTGATATAAAATCGAATAATCATGTAGTTAACCAAGGCAATGATCATGCATATAGGCATCGCGTCCATATCAAGTAGACTGAAACGATTCTGCATCTACTACTACTACTCCACACATCGACCGACTCCTGCCTGCATCTAGAGTATTAAGTTCATGAAAAATAGAGTAACACATTAAGAAAGATGAAATGATGTAGAGGGATAAACTCAAGCAATATGATGAAAACCCCATCTTGTTACCCTTGATGGCAACAATACAATACGTGCCTCGCTACCCCTATTATGTCACTGGGTGAGGACACCACAAGATTGAACACAAAATCAAGCACTTCTCCAATTGCAAGAATTACCAATCTAGTTGGCCAAACCAAACCAATAACTCGAAGAGACTTGCAAGGATATGAAATCATGCATATAAGAGTTCAGAGAAGATTCAAATAATATTCATGGGTAATCTGAACATAAACCCACAATGCATCGGATCTTGACAAACACACCACAAAAGAGGATTACATCGGATAGATCTCCATGAAGATCATGAAGAACATGGTATTGAAGATCAAAGAGAGAGAATAAGCCATCTAGATACTTTCTATGGACCCGTAGGTCTGTGGTGGACTACTCACGCATCATCAGATGGGCAATGGAGTTGATGTAGATGCCCTCCATGATCGACACCCCCAACAGATTACCGAAAAAGGCTCCAAGATTGGATCTCTTGGGAATGGAGGCTTCTGTCGGCCGAAAGTATTTGCATGGCTTCGTTTGATGTTGGGGGGAATATTTGGGAATTTATAGGCCAAAGATTAGAGTTAGGAGACCTGCCGGGAGACGACAAGCCTGCTAGGCGTGGCCAAGGGGGCGCCTAGCAGGCTTGTGGCTCCTTGGTAGCTCTCCCGTCGTGCACTCCAAGCCTGGTTGATTTGTTTCGTTCTAGAAAAATTCCTTCCAAAGGTTTTATTCTGTTTGGACTCCGTTTAATATTCCATATCTGAAAAACTCAAAAACAAGGAAAAAACAGAAACTGACACTAGGCTCTAGATTAATAGGTTAGTCCATATTAATGCATATAAAACATCCAAAACAAATAATATAATAGCATGCCATCCTAAAAAAATTATAGATACATTGGAGACGTATCAACATCCCCAAGCTTAATTCTTGCTCGTCCTCGAGTAGGTAAATGATAAAAACAGAATTTTTGATGTGGAGTGTTACCTAACATATTTATACATGTAATATTCTTTATTGTGGCATGAATATTCAGATCCGTAATACTCAAAAGAAAAGCTCAATATTGATATAAAAACAATAACGTTTCAGGCATACTAGTAAAGCAATTGTATCTATTCAAAATATAATGGCAAAAGAAAGTTGTCCCTACATTATCTTATGGTCTGGCTATGCTCCATCTTCCCAACACAAACTATTTATATCATGCACAACCCCGATAAAAATTCAAGAAATTATTTTCACACCTTTATTTTCTCAAACTTTTTCAATTCTCACGCAATACATGAGTGTGACCATGGATATATCACGATATGTGGAATAGAATATGGTGGAGGTTGTCAAGGAAAGGGAGAAGATAGTCTCACACCAACTAGGCATATCAACGGGCTATGGAGATGCACATCAATAGATATCAATGTGAGTGAGTAGGGATTGCCATGCAATGGATGCACTAGAGCTATAAGGGTATGAAAGCTTAAAAAGAAGCTAAGTGGACGTGCATCATGAAGAAAAATTCCACTAGTTATGTGAAGGTGACAAAATAGGAGACTCTCTATCATGAAGATCATGGTGCTACTTTGAAGCAAAAGTGTGGAAAAAGGTAGTAGAAATGTCCCTTCTCTCTTTTCTTTCATATTTCTTTATTGGTGGGCATCCAAGGCCTCTTTTATTTTTATTTTTATTTGGGCTTTAATGGCCTTTTTTCATAAAGTCCGGAATCTCATCCCCACTCGTGAGGGAATCATAGCTTCCATCATACTTTCCTCACATGGGACATGCTCTAATAATGATAATCATCACACTTTTATTTACTTACAACTCAAAGAAAATTACAACTCGATGCCTATGACAAAATATGACTCTATATGCAATATGGAAGTGATGGTGCAAGTTATAAAAGGAAACAGTGGGAGTTGCATGGAAATATATCTCAGAATGGCTATGGAAATGCCATAATATGTAGGTGTGGTGGCTGTTTTGAGGAAATATATATGGTGGCTGTTTCGAGGAAGGTATATGGTGGCTGTTTTGAGGAAGGTGTTTGTTGTACCGGCGAAAGTTGCGCGGTACTAGAGAGGCTAGCAAAGGTGGAAGGGTGAGAGTGCGTATAATCCATGGACTCAACATTAGTCATAAAGAACTCACATACTTATTGAAAAAGTCTATTAGTCATTGAAGCAAAGAATTAAACACATGCTCCTAGGGGAGAGTTTGGTAGGAGTTAACCATCGCGCGCTCCTGCCCCTCACACAGAGGTCGACAATCTATAAACAAGGCATGCTCTGACTTCCTTACATAACGGTTCACCATATGTGCATGCTAAGGGAATCACAAACCTTTACAAAAGTATTTTTACCGAATCACAATTACTTCCTAACATGACTCTTAACATTACCATCTTTATATCTCAAAACTTTATGCAAGGAATCAAACTTCTCATAAATACTCAATGCACTTAATATGGAAGTTTTTATTATATCCCTCTTGGATGACTATCATATTAGGACTAAATTCATAACCTAGACCAATTACCATGATGTTTATAGACTATCAAAATAATATAAGTTAGATACGAGACTTCAAGTATATCTATAAAACGCAAATACCACCATGCTCTAAAACATATAAGTGAAGCATATAGAGCAAAATTGCCTAACTCAAAAGATATAAGTGAAGCACATAGAGTATTCTAAAAAATTCACGATTCAGCGTGTATCTCTAAAAAGATGTGTGCATCAAGGATGATTATGGAAAACTAACAAGCAAAGACTGATATCTTACAAGACGCACCGAGCAAAACACATATCATGTGGTGAATAAAAATATAGCCTCAAGTTAATTTACCGATGGATTGAAGACGAAAGAGGGGATGCCTTCCGGGGCATCCCCAAGCTTAGGCTCTTTGGCATACTTTAATATTACTTGGGGTGCCTTGGGCATCCCCAATCTTAATCTCTTGCCACTCCTTATTCCATAGTCCATCCAATCTTTACCAAAAACATGAAAACTTCACAACACAAAACTTAACAGAAAACTCATGAGATCCGTTAGTATAATAAAATAAATCACCACTTTAGGTACTGTTGTGAACTCATTATTTACTTATATTGGTGTTATAACTAATGTATTCTCCCTTCTCCATGGTTTATACCCCATGATACAACCCAAAGATTCATCAAAATAGGCAAACGACTCAAAGAAAAACAGAATCTGTCAAAAACAGAACAGTCTGTAACAATCTGAAAACTTCGTATACTTTTGTAACTCAAAAAATTATTAAAAATTAGTAAAACTTGGGAAATTTATATTACAATATTTTGTAAAAATTGCAGACTCATTTGACGCTCTGAAAAATCTGTAAAATTCCTAGACCGAGCGCAAAAGTTTCTGTTTTTCAGCAAGATGAAATCAACAACTATCATAGATCACTCCAAAGGTTTTACTTGGCTCAAACACTAATTAAAAAACAACAACAAAATTAATACATAATTTATAATGTGGGTAACACTCAAAAAGATAAGGAAAAATAGAACACAGAAAATAAAATTGGGTTGCCTCCCAACAAGCGCTATTGTTTAACGCCCCTAGCTAGGCAAAACGCAAAAGATCTAGGTGTTGTCATGATAATAAGGGAGATAATCCATGCTAATCTCATACTCCTTTATTTAAGAAGCAAGCTTCATTTGTGGCAAGCAAAAATAATCAAAAGGGCTAAATTTAATAGGATAAGGATCCTTAAGATCAAGTGCGGGAGGGATAGGTTCCTCCTTTGGTCCCTTGTAGTGTATAATCAATTCATCATTATAAGATTTCCTTTGGGTGAAGGTCAAAAACCTTTTTATTAGAATTAACTCTAACCCATTTTTTTGTATAGCAAAATTATCATTGATCTCAGAAATCTTATCAACCAAAAGCTCGGTAGGGACCCTTTTTCTCAAAATTTCATTATAAGCAGCATAATCCAGAGATTGTAATCTCATTATCTATTCTTGGTTAAAAAGGATCTCCTCAATGGGGGGACATCCACCATTAATTTTATAATGAGCAAAAATTTCACTAGCCTCTTTCATGATAAATCTAAACTTGTGGCCTAGGAATATAGTGGCAGCACGCTTAACAGAAGAATGTTGACTATTAGAGAACTCAAGAAAAATCCTTTGTATGCAAGGGTGCATATGAACAAATTGCCTCTCAAGTTCAATTAGTAACAAAATTTTAGCATCCGCAAGAATATTAGTTTTATTTAGGATGGAACCTCCTAAGGTAGGAAGCGTTCCCGCAAAAGTAAAAAAAATATCGAATAACACCTTTTCCAATGATATTACCACTACCTATGCAGAATTTTTTGTTTGAATGATAGTAGGTTCTTCTTGAGGGTTGTTATTAGCAAGGTCATCAAAATTACCCTCACGATTATTACTATACTTTTCATTGAAAACCTCCCTAGATTCCGACATGATGGCAATAAAGCAATCAAGCACGCAAGCAACTGAAAGGCAAACGAAAGAGGGGCAAACAAAAAGGCAAATCTTTTTGGTATTTTCTGAAAATCATTTTAGAAGTGGGGGAGAGGAAAACTAGAGGCAAATGGAAATGGAAAATAATGTAAATGCAAGAGATGAGTTTGTGATGGGTACTTGGTAGGCTTGATGTGTATCCTCCGTGGCAACAGCGCTAGAAATCCATCTTGCTACCTCTTGAGCTTGCGTTGGTTTTCCCTTGAAGAGGAAAAGGGGATGCAGCAAAGTAGATAAGTATTTACCTCATTTGTTGAGAACAAATGTATCAATCCAGTAGGAGGAACAAGCAAGTCACCAATGGATGCACCAACACAAACAATCAAACTCTTGCACCCAATGCTATAAAGGGGTTGTCAATCCCTTCATGGTTATTTGCAAGGATTAGATCTGATAGAGATAGATGTAAACGAGAACGGAAAGTAAAAGGTAAATAAATTGCAGCACAGTATTTTTGGTATTTTTGGTTTATAGATCTGAAAGTATATTATGGAAGATAGACCCAGGGGGCATAGGTTTCACTAGAGGCTTCTCTCTTGAAGGCAAATATCATCGTGGGTAAACAAATTACTGTAAATCAATTGATAGAAAAGCAAATAATCATGTAGTTATCCAAGGCAATGATCATGCATATAGGCATCACGTCCATATCAAGTAGACCGAAATGATTCTGCGTCTACTACTACTACTCCACACATCGACCGACTCTTGCCTACATCTAGAGTATTAAGTTCATGAAGAACAAAATAAGGCATTAAGAAAGATGACATGATGTAGAGGGATAAACTCAAGCAATATGATGAAACCCCATCTTGTTAACCTTGAAGGAAACAATGCAATATGTGCCTCGCTACCCCTACTATGTCACTGGGTGAGGACACCGCAAGATTGAACCCAAAACCAATCACTTCTCCATTGCAAGAATTACCAATCTAGTTGGCCAAACCAAACCAATAACTCGAAGAGACTTGCAAGGACATGACATCATGCATATAAGAATTCAGAGAAGATTCAAATAAGATTCATGGATAATCTAAACATAAACCCAAAATTCATCGGATCTTAACAAACACACCACAAAAGAGGATTACATCGGATAAATCTCCATGAAGATCATGAAGAACATGATATTGAAGATAAAAGAGAGATAAGAAGCCATCTAGCTACTTGGTATGGACCCGTAGGTCTGTGGTGGACTACTCATGCATCATCGGAGGGGCAATGGAGTTGATGTAGATGCCCTCCATGATTGAAACCCCCTCCGCCAGATTACTGGAAAAGGCTCCAAGACTGGATCTCTCGGGAATGGAGGCTTCTGTCGGCGGAAAACTATTTGCGTGGCTTCGTTAGATGTTGGGGGAATATATGGGAATTTATAGGGCAAAGATTAGGGTTAGGAGACCTACTGGGAGACCACAAGTCTACTAAGCATGACGAGAGGGCTCGCTCCTAGCAGGCTTGTGGCTCGCTGGCAATTCTCCTGCCGTGCACTCCAAGCCTAGTTAATTTGTTTCCTTCCAAAAAATTTCCTTTCGAAGGTTTTATTCCGTTTGGACTCCGTTTAATATGCCATATCTGAAAAACTCAAAAACAAGGAAAAAATAGAAACTGACACTAGGCTCTAGATTAATACGTTAGTCCCAAAAGTAATATAAAATAGCATATTAATGCATATAAAACATCCAAAACAGATAATATAATAGCATGTCATCATAAAAAGTTATAGATACATTGGAGACGTATCAGCATCCTCAAGCTTAATTCCAGCTCGTCCTCGAGTAGGTAAATGATAAAAACAGAATTTTTGATGTGGAGTGCTACCTAACATATTTATCCATGTAATATTCTTTATTATGGCATGAATATTCAGATCCGTCAGACTCAAAACAAAAGCTCAATATTGATATAAAAACAATACCGTTTCAAGCATACTAGTAAAGCAATTGTATCTCTTCAAAACATAATGGCAAAAGAAAGTTATCCCTACAATATCATATGGTCTGGATATGCTCCATCTTCCCCACACAAAGTATTTATATCATGCACAACCCCAATGAAAAGTCAAGAAATTGTTTTCACACCTTTATTTCCTCAATTTTTTTCTAATCTCACGCAATACATGAGCGTGAGCCATGGATATAGCACTATACATGGAATAGAATATTGTGGAGGTTGTCAAGGAAAGGGAGAAGATAGTCTCACATCAACTAGGCGTATCAACGGGCTATGGAGATGCCTATCAATAGATATCAATGTGAGTGAGTAGGGATTGCCATGCAATGGATGCACTAGAGCTATAAGTGTATGGAAGCTCAAAAAGAAACTAAGTGGATGTGCATCATGAAGAAAAATTCCACTAGTTATATGAAAGTTATTAAATAGGAGACTCTCTATCATGAAGATCATGGTGCTACTTTGAAGCACAAGTGTGTAAAAAGGTAGTAGCAATGTCCCTTCTCTCTTTTATCTCATTTTTTTTATTGGTGGGCATCCAAGGCCTCTTTTATTATTATTTCTTATTAGGGCTTCACTGGCCTCTTTTTTTTTCATAAAGTGTAGAATCTCATCCCCACTTGTGAGGGAATCATAGCTTCCATCATCCTTTCCTCACATGGAACATGGTCTAATAATGATAATCATCACACTTTTATTTACTTACAACTCAAAGAAAATTACAACTCGATGCCTATGACAAAATATGACTCTATATGCAATATGGAAGTGATGGTGCAAGTCATAAAAGGAAACGGTGGGAGTTGGATGGCAATATACCCCGGAATGGCTATGGAAATGCCATAATAGGTAGGTATGGTGTCTGTTTTGAGGAAAGATATATGGTGGCTGTTTTGAGGAAGGTATATGGTGGCTGTTTTGAGGAAGGTGTTTGTTGTACCGACGAAAGTAGCGCGGTACTAGAGAGGCTAGCAAAGGTGGATGGGTGAGAGTGCGTATAATCCATGGACTCAACATTAGTCATAAAGAACTCACATACTTGTTGAAAAATTCTATTAATCATTGAAGCAAAGTATTAAACGCATGCTCCTAGGGGAGAGGTTGATAGGAGTTAACCATCACGCGCTCCCGACCCTCACACGAAGGTCAAAAATCTATAAACAAGGCATGCTCCGATTTCCTTACATAACGGTTCACCATACATGCATGCTACAGGAATCACAAACCTTTACACAAGTATTTTTTACAAAATCACAATTACTTCCTAACATGACTCTTAACATTACCATCTTTATATCTCAAAACTTTATGCAAGGAATCAAACTTCTCATAAATACTCAGTGCACTTAATATGGAAGTATTTATTATATCCGTCTTGGATGCCTATCATATTAGGACTAAATTCATAACCTAGACCAATTACCATGTTGTTTAGAGACTCTAAAATAATATAAGTGTGGTACGGGAGTTCAAGTATTTCTATAAAACACAAATACCACCGTGATCTAAAAAATGTAAGTGAAGCATATAGTGCTAAATTGCCTAACTCAAAAGATACAAGTGAAGCACATAGAGTATTCTAACAAATTTACGATTCAGCGTGTCTGCCTCAAAAGATGTGTGCAACAAGGATGATTGTGGCAAACTAACAAGCAAAGACCCGCCGGGAGACGACAAGCCTGCTAGGCGCGGCCACGGGGGCCCCGCGCCTAACAGGTTTGTGGCTCCTTGATAGCTCTCCTCCCATGCACTCCAAGCCTGGTTGATTTGTTTCCTTCTAGAAAAATTCCTTCCGAAGGTTTTATTCCGTTTGGACTCCGCTTAACATTCCATATCTGAAAAACTCAAAAACAAGGAAAAAACAGAAATTGGCACTAGGCTCTAAATTAACAGATTAGTCCCAGAAATAATATAAAATAGAATATTAATGCATATAAAACATCCAAAACAGATAATAGAATAGCATGCGATCATAAAAAATTATAGATACGTTGGAGACGTATCAGTCATCCCCATGCCCAGGCAGGGCGAGAGGGTGATATTCATTCCCCTCTTCCTCTGAGGGCTTGGCTTCTTGCTCCATCCTTTTGTCAGGGGAATGATGTTCTTCTACGGGTTAGATTTCCATGATCTCCCCCCGAACTCTTTTCTACACATCTCAGCATTCATCCTCATATGCGAGGCCTTCCCGTGGGTCCAACCACACTTCAGCCTATGGCTAAAAGTCTTCAACGTCAAGCCGAAGATAGTCAACAGTGAACACGTGGACTGTGGGGCACGGTGATTAGCAAACTCCTCCGCGTCGAGTGGCCGGACGGTACCTTCATTGATACTGTCAAAGTCTGACAGAAGGAGTTGTTCTACATCACCAAGCCGCGCAATGCAGAATGGGTGGCCCTTTACGAATTCAGATCTGGTCCTGCCACAAGGTTGCTGTCATGGCTCCAGAAGAGGCTCAATTGGGGGTCAACAGTAGAGGTGAAGATGTTGCAAAAGCGCCTCTCCCAGGTGTTGGAGCAAAAAGTCAAGCTGACCAATGTGATTCAGGTTATGCTTTGTCATCGCCTCCTGCCTTGCCAGCATCGAGCCTTCCCAATGTGGGCTTATACAACCAATGATCCTGTCACCGTGCTCGGCTTCTACCACACCACCCACAAAAATTTGTGGACGATGATGTTCAAATCCCAGAAGGATTGGCCGAACGAGGAAGAGGACCTCATTCTTGACACTGAGCACCCCCCAATGAGGTATAATAAAGTTTACATTTTCCATTCTAGTTCTTACCTTTTGTCAAGGAATTTTAACCTCTTCTTTCCTTCTTTCGAAGAAATGGGTAGCGAAGGCCCAAAAGAATAACGGCTCGGCCCCGCTTCACGAAGACCCCAAGACGCCTCTACTGACGACGATGTTGGTTGAGGCGCCATATTCGGCACCAGAGAAGAAGGATAAGAAGAAAGGGGAGAAGAGGGAGGAGCGAGTAGGCCTCCGCTCACGAGGACCCCCGGACACCAGGTCCAGAGAAACTCATGACTCCTCTACTCATGAAGAGGATCTGGAGGAGGACAAGGAAAAGAGTGATGCCTTCGAAACTAGGGGGAGGGCGGCATCCAACAACGTTGATGAGGAGCTACCTACTCCCGCTTCGAAGAAACCATGCAGTCCCAAGTTGGTCCTGCCCAAAGATAGCCCGGACTCCACAAAAGGGTCCGAGGCTTATGAGGTGGTTCCTCGAAGTATCCCCAGCGTCAAGCCTCCAACCAC
Organism: Hordeum marinum; assembly: GCA_022496015.1. Taxonomy (NCBI): domain Eukaryota; kingdom Viridiplantae; phylum Streptophyta; class Magnoliopsida; order Poales; family Poaceae; genus Hordeum; species Hordeum marinum. The sequence goes on along the minus strand of CM039672.1, from coordinate 235,819,130 downwards.
AAGGTATAAATTCGAAGGTTGTTTCGTGCATTCATGTCGAGTTGCGTTACTAAAAAAACAAGTATCTTTCAAACTGCAGCCTACCACGTGCACTCCCTACCGAGCAAAATTCGGAGGGGCACTCTCCGGCCTCTGCACTAGTGCAGAGCGGGACCGCGTCACGCTCCATCCCTCCTCCTACCGTCAATGAGATCGTAGATGTGTTGTCCCAAAGGACCCCTCTCGTGCTACACATGGAGGGTGGAGGTGACGACATTATGGCCGAGACTAACACCTCTGTCGCCGAAGACTAGGAGGGAAGTTCCCTTCTGGTGGGGGAAAATGGGGAGCTCAGTTAATCCGAGCTCTCCCTGAAGGCGGCTCCGCACACTGCCCTGGAGCCTATCCTGGAGACTGCCCAGGAGGCTGCCTTGGAGGCTTCCCTGGAGCCACCTATTCCGGACTCCATAGAAGGAGGAGCCAAGGTGCCTCTACAAGCGGCGCCTGCAACGGAGCAAGTCCAGACCGGGTGGCCAGCCGTAATGGAGGAGGCTTTAAATTGTCCCTCTGTTACTGAAGAACACCACACTCTCCTGAGCGCGGTTTTACAAAGCATACAATCCATGGACAATGGGATGAAGGAGGCTTTTGGAGGCCTCTTGACGTGCTTCAAGGTGAGTATTGTAATATCCTTTTACAGAGACCATTTAGTTTGTGTAATATTTATATATGGCATTCATTGAGCCCTGATTGAGTTAGGAAAACTCGAGCGGGGATCAAAAAATAGTGCTAAAAACACTTGATAACAGTAAAATTGAACCATAGCCCCGAGTCTTTGGCCGGATTGAAGTACAACCCGGGCTAAGGGTCAAAAATCCAATAACCCAGGAGTCTGATGCACATAAACTTTTATGTAGGCCTCGTCCTCGGTGGAATCCTCCAATGCTATGGAGCTGGATGAGATGAATCGGAAGCTCAAGAGCTTCGATGAAGAGCTCGACCGTCTCAACAAGTTATTAGAGGAAGCACAAGGTAAATCCGAGCTACATTGTCTTAGTGTTTGAATCTTCTCGATAGACGTAGTATTTGGGTTTTTATCCCTAAGCACGGGGTGTTTGTTATGACTGCAACTATCACCGCAGAGGTCGAGTGCCTCAAGGCTGAGCTACAGAAAGCGACGCTAGAGGCCGAAGATCAAAATATGGCAACCGGGCTAGCGGTCACCAAACTGATGTCGATGAGTTTGGCTAGTGAGAAGCACGAGCCTAGGGTAGACGAGGTGCAACAAGAGCTCAAGGATGCCATCACAAAATGTGAGGCCCTTGAGCAAAAAAAAGACAAAAACTTCAAGCTGACCTCGGCTAAATCAACAGTTCCATACACGTGTATGTAGATGCAAGGTTACCAGAAGGAGCTCCGCAAGGTCCAACTCAATGCAAAAGGTAAGCCGTACTTACTGCAATGTCCTTTTGGCGATAACGAGTTCGTATTAGTCACCCCACTAAGGTGCTCTGCAGGCGCCTTTTCGGAACTTCCGAAGAGTGTGGCGGATGTGGCCAGGCATTATGCCATTCCGGACGGGGATGTCTGACAATGGCTATTCTGGGGGCAATTTCAGAGAGAAAGTTCATCGCGTTTCATGATAGGGAGCCGCCGCCACCTCCTGTTCTTCGTTGGGAGGCCAGATCTGGAGTCCGTTTTAGGCTCCGGAGAGGGGAAATCAATGCCATCATCATCACCAACCATCCTTCATCACCAATTCCATGATTTTCTCCGCCGTCCGTGAGTAATTCCATCGTAGTCTTGCTGGACGGTGATGGGTTGGATGAGATTTACCATGTAATCGAGTTTGTTTTCTTAGGGTTTGATCCCTAGTGTCCACTATGTTCTGAGATTGATGTTGCTATGACTTTGCAATGCTTAATGCTTGTCACTAGGGCCCGAGTGCCATGATTTGACATCTGAACCTATTATGTTTTCATGAATATATATATGTTCTTAATCCTATCTTGCAAGTTGTAGACACCTATTATAACTTATGATCCGCATCCCCCTGGGTGACAATAATTGGGATTCTTTCTAGTGATTACCGTAGTTTGAGGAGTTCATGTATTCACTAAGTGCTAATGCTTTGGTCCGGTTCTCTATTAAAAGGAGGCCTTAATATCCCTTAGTTTCCATTAGGACCCCGCTGCCACGGGAGGGTAGGACAAAAGATGTCATGCACGTTCTTTTCCATAAGCATGTATGACTATATATGGAATACATGCCTACATTACATTAATGAATTGGAGCTAGTTTTGTGTCACCCTATGTTATAACCATTGAATGATGAAGGCCATCCGGCATAATTATCCATCACTGATCCATTGCCTATGAGCTTTTCACATATTGATCCATGCTAAGTTACTTTTCCGTTGCTACTATTACAATCACCACAAAACTGCTACTGTCAATTTTGCCATCGTTACCATTACTTCCATACTACTTTACTACTAAATACTTTGCTGCAGATATTAAGTCTTTCAGGTGTGGTTGAATTGACAACTCAGCTGCTAATGCTCGATAATATTCTTTGGCTCCCTTTTTGTCGAATCAATAAATTTGGGTTGAATACTCTACCCTCGAAAACTATTGCGATCCCCCATACTTGTGGGTTATCAAGACCTTTTCTGGTGCCGCTGCCGGGGAGCATAGCTCTATTATCTGAGGCACTTTGGATTTATATATTTTAATCACTATGAAGAATCTGAAAGGCCCCAAAACCAAGATCTATCCCTCTACTACGAGGGGAGGTAAGGAACTGCCATCTTGCTCTACATTGGATTCACCTTCTGTTATGAGTAAATTTGCGACACCACCACCCGCTATTGATTCTGATATGTCGCAAGTAATTGATGATGCCACTTCTTCTATGCATGATGCTTATGATAATACTTTGCTTGATAATACTGTGCCACTGGGTGAATTTCTTGGTGAACAAATTGCTAGATTCAATGCTGAAACTAATGATACTTCTGAATCTGATGAAATTATTGAAAACGAATGGTATGAGGCACCTGCTATACCTAGCTCTCCTAGATATGAATTGCCAAATATACCTAAGGGTTATGTTATGGAAGGAGAGGTAGCTAGGGACTTTCTTGCTTGTAAGGATAGAGACGATCTTAAGAAATTGCTATGCAAGTGGAAGGAAAAATCTTTGAATGCTAGAATGCAATATGATCTGAAGTTTGCTACTTCACCCATCTTTGTTACTGATAAGGATTATGACTTCTCTATCGATCCTGAGATAATTACTTTGGTTGAATCTGATCCTTTCCATGGGTATGAATCTAAAATTGTTGCGGGACATCTTACTAAATTGAATTATATAGCCACCCTATTTACTCATGAGGAAAAAAAATCGTTATTACTATATTGTTAAGTTGTTTACTTTCTCATTAAAGGGTGATGCTAAGACATGGTTTAATTGTCTTGCTCTTGGTTGTGTACGTAGTCCCCAGGATATGATATATTACTTCCCTGAAAAATATTTTCCTTCCCATAAGAAAATGGGCTGCGTTGCAAGAAACACTTAACTTTGTGCAAATTGAAGAAGAGAGTCTCCCACAAGCTTGGGGGAGGCTTCTCCAATTACTTAATGCGTTGCCTGATCATCCTCTCAAGAAAAACAAAATACTTGATATCTTGTATAATGGACTAACCGATGCTTCTAGGGACCACCTAGATAGTTGTGCTGGTTGTGTTTTCAGGGAACGAACTATTGAACAAGCTGAACTACTATTGAATAATATATTGAGCAATGATAATGATTAGACTATTTCCGAACCACCTCCAAAGCCCACTATGAAGAAAAGAGGTATTTTATTTCTCAGTCCTGAAGATATGCAAGAGGCAAAGAAATCTATGAAATAAAAAGGTATTAAAGCTAAAGATGTGAAGAATATACCACCTATTGAAGAAATACATGGTCTTGATAACCCGACATAGGTAGTAGAGGTAAATTCTCTCGGTAGATTTGATGAAGGTGATATTCCTTATAATAAGTCTGCTAGCCAATGCTTGGATGAGTTTGATTACTTTGTTGTTAAGCAAGAAAATTTCAATGCTTATGTTAGTAGACAATTGAACTATAATGCTTACATGCTTGATCACTTAGGTGATTATATGAGTAGAACTATTAATGATCTTAAGCTTATTAGTAAACATGCTTCCATGTTAACTACTTAACATGTACTTAAGGCACAAAATGATTTGCTTAATGAGATGAATGGTAAGAACAATGGTCATTTTGTTAGAGTTGTGACTGGAGGTGGTAAAATGATTTAGGAACCTTTGTATCCTGAGGGCCATCCTAAGAGAATTGAGCAAGATTCCCAGGGAATTAATACTGATACCCCTAGTCGTTCCAGTAATAATAGGAAAAAAGAATTATGATAGGATCTTGCATGTTGTTAGTGAACCTGTTATCAATACACCTGAAAACCCAAATGATATTTCTGTTTCTGATGCTGAGACACAATCTAGTGATGAACATGAGCCTAGTGATAATGATGATGTTCATGTTGATGCTCAACCTAGTAATGATAATGATGTGGATATTCAACCTGCTGTTGATCTTGATAACCCACAACCTAAGAATAAAAGATATGACAAAAGAGACTTTGTTGCTAGGAAGCATGGTAAAGAAAGAGAACCATGGGCTCAGAAACCCTTGCCCTTTCCTCCTAAACTATCCAAGAAAAAGGATGATGAGGACTTTGAGCGTTTTGCTGAAATGCTTAGACTTGTCTTGTTTGCGTATGCGGTTGACGGGTATTCTACAAATGTCTCCTTATGCTAGGTATATGAAAGATATTGTGAAAAATGAAAGAAAGATACCAGAAGCTGAGATTTCTACCATGCTTGCTAATTATACAAGGGTGGAATACCGAAGAAATTAGGAGATCCAGGAATACTAACTATACCATGCTCCATTAAGAGAAACTATGTTAAACTACTTTATGTGATCTTGGACATGGTGTTAGTGTTATGCCTTTCTCTTTATATCACATACTTTATTTGAATAAGTTGACACCTACTGAAATCTATTTGCAAATGGCTGATAAATCAACTGCTTTACCCATCGGTATTTGTGAGGATGTGCCTGTCGTAGTTGCAAATGTTACTATCCTAATGGACTTTGTTATTCTTGATATTCTTGAGGACGACAGTGTGTCGATCATCCTTGGTATACCTTGTTTGAATACCTAGGGACTGTTATTGATTGCAACAAGGGCAATGTCACTTCTCATGTTAATGGTAATGAGCATACGGTACACTTTCCAAATAAACAACCTCAAGTTCATAGTATCAACTCCATTAAAAAATCAACGATTATTATTGGAGATTTTGAATTCCCTCTCCCTACTGTCAAGAAGAAATATGATATACTTATTGTTGGGGATATGCATATCCCCATTGAGGAAACTTAGTGTTATTCGAAAATTCTCTGGTTTCATGTTACTCGAAAGAAGTTTGTTAATAAGACTTGATCAACCTTGTTAATGAATTCCTTTTGATGAGCATGGGATGGATGAATTTAGAAAGCACAATTTTCTGTACCCAACCTTTACTTTCTGTTAGTTAGAGTAAATAAAGTAAAAATGCTATTATATTTCTGTTTTCTGAGTTTTCTATGCAATAAAAAATGACCTGAAAATAAAAGTCCTCGAAAACTAAGAGAATATTCTTTGGCTCCCCTTGTGTTGAATCAATAAATTTGGGTTGAATACTCTACCCTCGAAAACTGGTGCGATCCCCTATACTTGTGGGTTATTAGCTGTCCCTCGGATTGATGTCCTAAAGCGCTCCATCTGCATCAAAGGAGGTCGTATGGCTTTTGCAAGCACCATGATGAACTGGCCGAGGATTAAGCCAATGGAGATGGCCACCGCGCCTCCGCCACCCGACATGGAGCATAGGCACCATGAGCAGTACTTCCCCATCATTATGGATGGTGCTCGGGTGATAGAAGCCCAATGCTCAAAATATGTAATATTTGAGTAGGCATGTCAGCATGCATTGAATACCAGTTAGACTTTTGCAAATTATAATCTAGGTTTTTTGCATGGTAATTATGCTTAATTTTGTTTATTTTGACTACCGTGCGACCATTTTTATCTGATAGTTGCCAGTCTTCGGCTTCAGTCCCCTTGTAGATGCTAAAAGGGGAGTTTAGGCCTTCACACTATAACCCTTAGCCAACGTCTCGGTACCCGTAGGCGCTAGTGCTTAAGATAAATGAGGCAATCCGGGCTATATGGCTGTATTGCTTTCACTTAGCCATAGGAGCTTGACTGCGGAGGCTAATGACTAGCTCCTAGTGTCTATGGTGTTTGGGTGAGACGAGATAAGTACCATAACCACTTGATCTACACAAATACAAATCCTTCATGTAACATGGCATAATCTCCAACGATTTGAAGTTTAATGATAACCCACAAGTATAGGGGATCGCAACAGTTTTCGAGGGTAGAGTATTCAACCCAAATTTATTGATTCGACACAAGGGGAGCCAAATAATATTCTCAAGTATTAGCAGCTGAGTTGTCAATTCAACCACACCTAAATGACTTAATATCTGCAGCAAAGTATTCAGTACCAAAGTAATATGGAAGTAACGGTAACGGTGGCAAAGTGATAGTAGCAGTTTGTAGTGATTGTAGCAGTAGCAACGGAAAAGTAACTTAGAAAAGATCAATATGTGAAAAGCTCGTAGGCAATGGTTCAGTGATGGATAATTATGTCGGATGGCATTCGTCATGCAACGGTTATAAAATAGGGTGACACAGAACTAGCTCCAATTCATCAATGTAATGTAGGCATGTATTCCATATATAGTCATACGTGCATATGGAAAAGAACTTGCATGACATCTTTTGTCCTACCCTCCCATGACGGCGGGGTCCTAATGGAAACTAAGGGATATTAATGCCTCTTTTTAATAGAGAACCGGACCAAAGCATTAGCACTTAGTGAATACATGAACTCCTCAAACTACGGTAATCACCGGAAATAATCCCAGTTATTGTCACCCTGGGGGATGCGGATCATAACTCGTAATAGGTGTCTACAACTTGCAAGATAGGATCAAGAACACATATATATTCATGAAAACATAATAGGTTCAGATCTGAAATCATGGTACTCGGGCCCTAGTGACAAGCATTAAGCATAGCAAAGTCATAGCAACATCAATCTTAGAACATAGTGGATACTAGGGATCAAACCCTAGAAAAACTAACTTGATTACATGATAAATCTCATCCAACCCATCACTGTCTAGCAAGCCTACGATGAGATTACTCATGAACGATGGAGAGCATCATGAAATTGGTGATGAAGGAGGGTTGGTGATGACGAAGGCGTTGATTTCCCCTCTCCGGAGCCCAAAACAGACTCCATATCTGGTCCCCCGAGGAAGAACAGGAGGTGGCGGCGGCTCCGTATCATGAAACGTGATGAACTCTTATCCTTGATGTTTTTCTCCCAAAATAGGAATATATAGAAGTGGAAACGAGGTCGGAGGAGCGACAGGGGCCCCACAGGCCATAGGGGGGCGCCCTAGGGGGGTGGACACACCCCCTGGCTTGTGGCCAGGTGGTGGGCCCCTTCAGTTGATTCCTTCGCCAATATTTTTTATTAATTCCAAAAATATTCTTCGTAAATTTTCAGGTCAATCCGAGAACTTTTATTTCTGCACAAAAATAACACCAAGGCAATTCTGCTGAAAACAACGTGAGTCTGGGTTAGTTCCATTCAAATAATGCAAATTAGAGTCCAAAACAAGGGCAAAAGAGTTTGGAAAAGTAGATACGTTGGAGACGTATCTACTCCCCCAAGCTTAAACCTTTGCTTGTCCTCAAGCAATTCAGTTGATAAACTGAAAGTGATAAAGAAAAACTTTTACAAACTCTGTTTGATCTTGCTGTTGTAAATATGTCTAACTTATGTTTAGGTGTTCAACAAAGATTATGAACTAACCACATTCACAATAACATTTAGATCTCACATTTACTCATGTCAATCGCATAATCAACTAGCGAGCAATAATAATAAGTCTTGGATGACAACCATTTTATCAAAACAATCATGATACAATATGACATAATGGTATCTCGCTAGCCCTTTCTGAGACCACAAAACATAAATGCCGAGCACCTCTGGAGAAAAAGGACTGACTAGACATTGTAATTCATGGTAAAAGAGATCTAGTCACACTCATACTCAACATCAATTAATAGAAAAGCATACAAATGATGGTGGTGCTCTCTAACTGGTACCTTTTATAAGAGGATGATGACTTGACAGTAAAATAAAATAGATAGGCCCTTCATAGGGGGAAGCATTGATTTGCAGAGGTGCCAGAACTCGAATTTTTAAAACAGGGATGAATAATAATTTTGAGAGGTATGCTTTCATTGCCAACATAACAACTAAGAGATCTCAATATCTTCCATGCTAGATACATTATAGGCGGTTCCCAAACAGAATAGTAATTTTTTTACTCCCCCTCCACCAAATCAATCACACTCCATGGCGGGCCTAATCCACAGGTACCGTCCATACAAACGCAATCCTGGGGGAGTTTTGTTTATTATACTTTTGATTTGATTTTTGAGCATGGGACTTGGCATCCCGAATACCAGCCACTTCCTCGTGAATGATAGTGAATCAACATGTATCGTGAGAATAACCCACCTAGCATGGAAGATACTGACAGCCCCCAGTCATTACATGAGTGATTTGGGCATACAAAACGGAATGTGTTTTTTGAAGGTTTGGAGAGTGGCACATGCAAATTTACTTGGGACGACAGGTAAATACCGCATATAGGTATGTGTGGTGGAGTCATATGGAACAACTTTGGGTTTACGGAGATGGATGCACAAGCAATATTCCTGCTTAGTACAAGTGAAGGCTAGCAAAAGATTGGGGAGCGACCAACTAGAGAGCGGCAACAGTCATAACCATGCTTTGAGATTGACCAACATTGAATACAAGCATGAGTAGGATATAAATCACCATGGACATAAACATCGTGGAGGCTATGTTGGTTTTGTTTCAACTACATGTATGAACATGTGCCAAGTCAAGCCACTTGAATCATTCAGAGGAGGATACCACTCTATCATACTACATCACAACCATTTAAATATGCATGTTGGCACTCAAAACAAACCATTATTAACTCTTAGCTAATTAAGCATGTCATGAATAACTATAATCTCTAATTCTCATTGCAAACATGTTCAACATATAATGAGCTGAATCCTGAACTATGAGCTAATCATATTTACAATAACAAGATAGTTAGAGTTCGTACCAGCTTTTCTCCATCTCGGTCATTTCATCATATATCGTCATTATTTCCTTTCACTTGCACGACTGAACGGTGTGAATAATAAGAGTGCATGTGCATTGGACTAACCTAGAATCTGCAAGCAGTAACTCAAAGGAGAAGACAAGGCAATATGGGCTCTATGTAAGATAAACAATAATGCATATGAGAACCACTTAACATTTCATCGTAGTCTTACCCTTACAACCCAAAGAAAAGAAGTTTCAAAGCAAGAACGAGAAAAACTATTTACACGAGAAAACTCCCAACAAGCAAAAGAAGAACGAGAAATCATTTTGGGTTTTCTTTTAGTGCTACAACTAAACAAACTAGAAGGTAAAGCTAGAACTATTTTTTTAAAGATTAATCAAACACACCAGAAGAAAGCATAACGAAGAAATAAACTACCATGGATACTACAATGAAAAAGTATGAACACCGACAACTAAATTGAGTGTGTGAACATGAATGTAATGTTGGTGAGAAATACGTATCCCCCAAGCTTAGGATTTTTTCCTAAGTTGGTCTAGGGCCACAGCTGGCCCGGATAATATCCGAAGTCATAGTTGGGGTTGTACTAGGCTGTGGTGGCTACCGCCTGAACGACTGCAGCGTGAAGGAGAGGTGATTCCACGTTCCTGTCGTAATCATTTGCCTCCTCTCTGGTTATGAAGTATCTTTGTTTTTCCTGAAAGTTAAAGAAGGCACGAGCAGGAAGGGTAACATGGACAACACATTGTCTGTCAAAAATTAGTCGGTACAGGAGGGATTGTTTGTTCCTTTTAAGAAATTGGTAGCGCACAAAAGCCTCATAATCAAGAAAAGCAAGGGGTAACTCAATATCATTATCTCTTATGGGTACCCCAATATACTTAGCTACACGGGTGGCATAAATTCCACCAAAGAAATCTCCATCCTTTGCAAGAAGATGCAACCTCCTGGCAATAATAACCCCCAAGTTATATCTTCTATCTGCCATTACAACACTCTTAAGAATACTCAGATCAGGCATGCAAAGGTGGCTATGATCATGTTTACCGTTAATACATCTACCTATGAAGAGATCAAAATAATGTATAGACGTAAAATGAATGCTCCCCAAAGTATCTTGTGTAATGATTATAGTTTCTCCCACCGTGATGCTAGCAAGGAAATTAATATATTCATTTTTATGAGGATCGCTATGGCTACCCCACTATGGAATTTTGCATGCATCATTAAAATCTTCTAGGTCCATGGTATAGGACTTATCATAAAGATTAAATGGAACCAAATGAGAATTACGCCTGGATGAAAATCCAAACCTCCGCACGAAAGAATCAGTGAGTTGATAATATTGCTTGCATCGGTCTAAAATAAAATCCTCAAGGCCAGCATTCCTTATGTATGCATAAAACTCTTCCTTGAACCTGGTGTTGTCCATGAATTGATCCGACGGCCATTCACAAGGCAGTACTCGAGCTTCCCTCGCTGGTTCAAAATCGGGCTCACGTAACGCGAGTCTCAGAGTTTTATTCCTCAAGGAACCACCTTGGTACATTCTCCGCAACATCTTTTTTGCTGAAAATTAATTCTGAAATTTTTAGTGACTCTAAATAAAAGTGGACAAAACTTAACAAAACTCATAGAAACTACTCCCACAAGTGCCTAAAAGCTATATCACGTATCACACTACTTGGGACCTGAAAAGTGACATTGCCCTTGTTGCAATCAATAACAGCCCCTGCATTATTCAAAAAGGGTCTACCAAGGATGATCGACATACTATCATCCTCGGGAATACCAAGGATAACAAAGTCCGTTAAGATAGTAACGTTCACAACTACAACAGGTACATCTTCACAAATACCGATGCGTAAAGCAGTTGATTTATTAGCCATTTGCAAGGAGATTTCATTAGGTGTCAACTTATTCAAATCAAGTCTACAATATAAAGAGAAAGGCATAACATTAACACCAGCTCCAAGGTCACATAAAGGAGTTTTAACATAATTTCCTTTAGTAGAGCATGGTATAGTAGGTACTTTGGGGTCTCCTAGTTTCTTTGGTATTCCACCCTTAAAGGTATAATTAGCAAGCATGGTGGAAATATCAGCTTCCGGTATTTTTCTTTTATTTGTCACAATTTCTTTCATATACTTAGCATAAGGAGACATTTTCAGAATATCAGTCAAACGCATATGTAAAAAGATAGGTCTAAGCATTTCAACAAAGCGCTCAAAATCTTCATCATCCTTTTTCTTGGATGGCTTAGAGGGAAAGGGCATGGGTTTCTCAACCCATGGTTCTCTTTCTCTACCATGTTTCCTAGCAATAAAGTGTCTTTTATCATATCTCTTATTGTTAGGTTGTCGGTTATCAAGATCAACAGCAGGTTCAATCTCCACATCATTATCATTATTAGGTTGAGCATCAACATGAACATCATCATTAATATCATCACTAGGCTCATGTTCATCACCAGATTGTGTCTCAGCATCAGAAACAAAAAGATCATTTGGGTTCTCAGGTGTATTTATAACAGATTCACTAGCAGCATGCAAAGTACTATCGTCATTCCTTTTCCTACTCTTACTGGAATGAATAGGTGCATAAGTCTTAACTCTCTGAGAATCTTGCTCAATTCTCTTATGGTGGCCCTCGGGATACAAAGGTTCTTGAGTCATTCTACCACCTCTAGTCACAACTTTAACAAAATGATCATTGTTCTTACTATTCATCTCATTAAGTAAATCATTCTACGCCTTTAGTACTTGTTCTACTTGAGTAGTTACCATGGAAGCATGTTTACTAAGAAGCTTAAGATCATTGTGAGTTCTACTCAAATAATCACCCAATCAATCAAGCATATAAGCATTATGTTTAAATTGTCTACTAACATAAGCATTAAAATTTTCTTGCTTGACTACAAAGTTATCAAAATCATCCAAGCATTGGCTAGCAGGCTTATTATAAGGAATATCTCCTTCATCAAATCTACGGAGAGAATTTACGTCTACTACCTGTGTCAGGTTATCAAGACCATGTATTTCTTTAATAGGTGGTAGATTCTTAACATCTTCAGCTTTAATACCTTTTTATTTCATAGATTTCTTTGCCTCTTGCATATCTTCAGGACTAAGAAATAGAATACATGTTTTCTTCAGAGTTGGCTTTGGAGGTGGCTCGAGAATAGTCCAATCATTATCATTGCTCAATATATTGTTCAATAGTAGCTCAACTTGTTCAACAATTTGTTCCCTAAAAACACAACCAACACAACTATCTAGGTGGCCCTAGAAGCATCGGTTAGTCCATTATAAAAGATGTCAAGTATTTTGTTTTTCTTGAGAGGATGATCAGGAAAAGCATTAAGTAACTGGAAAAGCCTCCCCCAAGCTTGTGGGAGACTCTCTTCTTCAATTTGCACAAAGTTAAATATTTCCTCGAAGACAACTTGTTTCTTATGGGTAGGAAAATATTTTTTAGAGAAGTAATAAATCATATCCTGGGGACTACGTACGCAACCAGGAGCAGCAGAATAAAACCATGTCTTAGCATCACCCTTTAATGAGAAAGGAAACAACTTAAGAATATAGTAATAGCGATTCTTTTCCTCATGAGTAAATAGGGTCTCTATATCATTCAATTTGGTAATATGTGCCACAACAGTTTCATATTCATAACCATGGAAAAGATCATATTCAACCAAAGTAATTAACTCAGGATCGACAAAGAATCCATAATCCTTATTAGTAACAAAGATAGGTGAAGTAGCAAACTTAGGATCATATTGCATTCTAGCATTCAAAGATTTTTCCTTCCACTTGCGAAGCAATTTCTTAAGATCATCTCTATCCTTACAACCAAGAAAGTCCCTAGATACCTTTTCTTCCATAACATAACCCTCAGGTATATCAGGCAATTCATATCTAGGAGAGCTAGACCTAGTAGGTGTCTCATAGTGTATTGTTTCAATAATTTCACCAGATTCAGAAATATCATCAGTTTTAGTATTGACTCTAGCAATTTGTTCATGAAGGAATTCACCCAGTGGCATAGTGGTATCAAGCAAAGTATCATCATAAGCATCATGCATAGCAGAAGTAGCATCATCAATTACTTGCGACATATCAGAATTACTAGCAGGTGGTGGTGTCACAAATTTACTCATAACATAAGGTGAATCAAGTGCAGAGCTAGATGGACGTTCCTTGCCTGTCCTCGTAGTTGAGGGGTATATCTTAGTCTTAGCATCTTTCAGATTCTTCATAGTGATCAACAGATATATATATCCCAAGTGACTCAGAGAATAGAGCTATGCTCCCCGGCAATGGCGCCAGAAAAAGGTCTTGATAACCCACAAGTATAGGGGATCCCAACAGTTTTCGAGGGTAGAATATTCAACCCAAATTTATTGATTCGACAAAAGGGGAGCCAAAGAATATTCTTGAGTATTAGCAGTTGAGTCATCAATTCAACCACACCTGAAATACTTAATATCTGTAGCAAAGTATTCAGTAGAAAAGTAATATGGAAGTAACGGTAACAGTGGCAAAGTGATAGTAGCAGTTTGTAGTGATTGTAATAGTAGCAACGGAAAAGTAATTTAGCAAAGATCAATATGTGAAAATCTCGTAGGCAATGGATCAGTGATGGATAATTATGTCGGATGGCATTCATCATGCAACGATTATAAAATAGGGTGATACAGAACTAGCTCCAATTCATCAATGTAATGTAGGCATGTATTCCATATATAGTCATACATGCTTATGGAAAAGAACTTGCATGGCATCTTTTGTCCTACCCTCCCGTGGCAGCAGGATCCTAATGGAAACTAAGGGATATTAAGGCCTCCTTTTAATAGAGAACCGGACCAAAGCATTAACACTTAGTGAATACATGAACTCCTCAAACTACCCTAATCACCGAAAATAATCCCAGTTATTGTCACCCTGGGCGATGCGGATCATAACTCGTAATAGGTGACTACAACCTGCAAGATAGGATCAAGAACACATATATATTCATAGGTTCAGATCTAAAATCATGGCGCTTGGGCCCTAGTGACGAGCATTAAGCATAACAAAGTCAAAGCAACATCAATCTCAGAACATAGTGGATACTAGGGATCAAACCCTAACAAAACTAAATCGATTAATGATAAATCTCATCCAACCCATCACCGTCTAGCAAGCCTACGATGAAATTACTGACGAACGGTGGAGAGCATCATGAAATTGGTGATGACGGATGGTTGGTGATGACGAAGGCGTCGATTTCCCCTCTCCGGAGCCCAAAACGGACTCCAGATCTGGTCTCCCGAGGAAGTACATGAGGTGGCGGCGGCTCCGTATCGTGAAACACGATGAACTCTTCTCCTTGATTTTGTTCTCCCCGAATAGGAATATATATAAGTGGAAATGAGGTTGGGGGAGCGACAGGGGGCCCACAAGCCACAGGGGCGCGCCCTAGGGGTGGGCGCGCCCCTGGGTCGTGGCCAGGTGGTGGACCCCCCTGAAGTTGATTCTTTTGCCAATATTTTTTTAATTCCAAAAATATTCTCCCTAAATTTTCAGGTCAATCCGAGAACTATTATTTCTACAAAAAATAACTCCAAGGCAATTCTGGTGAAAACAACGTGAGTCCGGGTTTGTTTCATTCAAACCATGCAAATTAGAGTCCAAAATAGGGGCAAAAGAGTTTGGAAAAGTAGATACATTGGAGACGTATCATTTAACACTTGTCGTTGGATTGCAGACCGGTCCTCGCATTTTATGACGGTCAGTTTTCAGTTTTCTCCACTGAGGTACTTAACGAGACAATCTGGAAGTACAATCGAAGTGATTCTCCCATTACCCTCCTAGCCAAACATGCGGAACGTAAGAGGGTAAACACAGGAGCCGGGCAACCCAACTATTGACCCAAGACATAATTCAGGACTGATGCATATAATGCAATATCTGAGACTCTCGATCACAAACAATAAGAATAGTGCCAGAATGATGCTTAGCCCCCCATATATTAACCGGTTGCATCTAAAGTATGTACCAGACAGGCTTGCGTCGGCCTGGAGTAGCGGAGGAGAAAAACTATGCAACGCAAGTGGTCGCAGTGAGACCAGCGAGAATGTTCTTTGCTTGCCGATGGACTTGTAACATCGAACTGTACAATCCGCACTGCTGTAGAAAATGTTATGGATAATTTATGTTAAAACAAACTTTTACAGAGGAAAGCATTATGTGTGGCTCTTTACAAGTGGTTTTACATCCCTACTATGCCCTATTGCACGTCTGAGCCTTTGCTCTGGAGATCCTTTGAGAGGAGGTGGTGATCAGCGAGCGCACCTTTGGTCTTAAGTGGTCACCATGGTATGTTAGCTTGATGCTTGATAGGTTCTTAACTGTACATGTTGCTAGTCCGAAGACATTTTTGCCCGTAGTTCGATCTATCCAAACACTTGGCTGTCCCCCACAGTCGCCCATGGTATTTTGAGCGCGGAACTAGGCAGTCGACGTACATGCATTATGGCTAGCAAGGCCATGTTTTGGGGAGCATGTTCCTATTTCTCTTGGGTGTGAGAAGGCTCTCGAAGTTGAAACAGGGCCCGGGCTTGCTTGCTCACCTTTCATGCCTTGACGGCGGGCCATGTTGGGAGATGTAGTAGTAAATCAAAAAATTTCCTACGATCACCAAGATCCATCTATGGAGAAACCAGCAACGAGTGAGGGGAGAGTGCATCTTCATACCTTTGAAGATCGCTAAGAGGAAGCGTTACAAGAACGCGGTTGGTGGATTCGTACTCGCAGCGATTCAGATCGCGGTGGATTCCGATATAAGCGCCGAACAACGGCGCCTCTGCGTTCAACACACATGCAGCCCGATGAAGTCTCCTATGCCTTGATCTAGCAAGGAGGAAGGAGAGGTTGAGGGAGAGCTCTGGCAGCACGATGGCGTGGTCACGGTGGAGCTACGTGGACTCCGGCAAGGCTTCGCCAAGCGCTACGGAGAATGAGGAAGAGGAAGGGTAGGGCTGCGCCAAGAGAGAGAGAACTCATGTGTCAAATCTGCCCCAATACCTCAGGTATATATAGGAGGAGGGAGAGGGAGGGCTGCCTTGGCCCCTCCTCCAAGGATGAGAGGTTCGGCCAAGATAAGGGAGGAGTCCACCTCCCACAAGGGAGGTGGATCTCTTCCTTTTGAATCTCCTTTTGCCTTCTCTTTTTATCCCTAGCTGCATGGGCCTTTAGGCAAGGACTTGGCCAGACCAATGAGGGCTGGTCCACCTCCTCTAACAGCCCATGAAGTCCTTTGGTCATCACACCCCTCCCGAGGGTCTTCCGGCACCCTCTCGGCACTCCCGGTACACTACCAATGAGCCCGAAAACTTTCCAATGACTAAAACTGGATTTCTGACATATCAATCTTTACCTCCGGACCATTCTGGAACTCCTCGTGATGTCTGGGATCTCATCCGGGACTCATAACAACCTTTGGTAACCACGTACAACATTTCCCTATGACCCTAGCGTCATCGAACCTTAAGTGTGTAGACCCTACGGGTTTGGGAGACACGCAGACATGACCGAGACACCTCTCCGATCAATAACCAACAGAGGGATCTGCATACCCATGTTGGCTCCCACATGCTCCATGATGATCTCATCGGATGAACCACAATGTCGGGGATTCAATCAATCCCGTATACAATTCCCTTTGTCTACCGGTATGACACTTGCCCGAGATTCGATCGTCGGTATCCCTATACCTTGTTCAATCTCGTTACTGGCAAGTCTATTTACTCGTTCCGTAACACATCATCCCGTGGCTAACTCCTTAGTCACATTGAGCTAATTATGATTATGTCTTACCGAGTGGGACCAGAGATACCTCTCCGTCACACGGAGTGACAAATCCGAGTCTTGATTCATGCCAACCCAACAGACACTTTCGAAGATACCCGTAGTGCACCTTTATAGCCACCCAGTTACGTTGTGACGTTTGGCACACCCAAAGTATTCCTACGGTATCTGGGAGTTGCACAATCTCATGGTCTAAGTACATGATACTTGACATTGGAAAAGCTTTAGCAGACGAACTACATGATCTTGTGCTATGCTTAGGATTGGGTCTTGTCCATCACATCATTCTCCTAATGATGTGATCCCGTTATCAATGACATCCAATGTCCATGGTCATGAAACCATGACCATCTATTGATCAACGAGCTAGCCAACTAGAGGCTCACTAGGGACACGTTGTGGTCTATGTATTCACACATGCATTACGGTTTCCGGTTAACACAATTATAGCATGAACAATAGAAAATTATCATGAACAAGGAAATACAATAATAACCATTTTATTATTGCCTCTAGGGCATATTTCCAAACAGTCTCCACCTTGCACTAGAGTCAATAATCTAGTTATATTGTGATGATTCGAACACCCATAGCATTCTGGTGTTGATCATGTTTTGCCCATGAGAGAGGTTTAGTCAACGGATCTGTGATATTCAGATCCGTATGTACTTTACAAATATCTATATCTCCTTACTGAATGTAATCACGAATGGAGTTGAAGCGGCGCTTGATGTGTCTTGTCTTCTTGTGAAAAATGGGCTCCTTCGCAAGGGCAATAGCTCAAGTGTTATCACAGAATAGAGTCATCGGGCCCGACGCATTGGGAATCACTCCTAGGTCGGTGATGAACTCCTTCATCCAGACTCCTTCCTTTGCTGCTTCCGAAGCAGCTATGTACTCCACTTCACAAGTAGATGCCGCCACGATGCTTTGCTTGCTGCTGCACCAGCTGACTGCCCCTCCGTTCAAAATATACACGTATTTGGTTTGTGACTTGGAGTCGTTCGGATTTGTGTCGAAGCTAGCATCGACGTAACCCTTTACGATGAGCTCTTCGACACCTCCATATACGAGAAACATGTCCTTTGTCCTTTTCAAGTACTTCAGGATATCATTTCCCATCAACAATATGTCATCCACATATAATATGAGAAATGCTACAGAGCTCCCACTCACTTTCTTGTAAATACAGGGTTCTCCATAAATCTGTATAAACCCAAATGCTTTAATCACCTCATTAAAGCGAATGTTCCAACTCTGAGATGCTTGCACCAGCCCATAGATGGAGCGCTGGAGCTTGCATACTTTGTTAGCTTCTTTAGGATCGACAAAACCTTTCGGCTGCATCATATACAGTTCTTCCTTAAGGAAGCCATTAAGGAATGCCGTTTTGACGTGCATTTCCCAGATCTCATAATCATAAAATGCAACAATTGCTAACGTGATTCAGATGGACTTCAGCATCACCACGGGTGAGAAAGTGTCATCGTTGTCAACTCCTTGAACTCGTTGATAACCCTTAGCGACAAGCCAAGCCTTATAGACAGTCACATTACCATCCGCGTCAGTCTTCTTCTTAAAGATCCTTTTATTTTCACTGGCTTGCTTATCATCAGGCAAGTCCACAAAAGTCCATACTTTGTTCTCATACATGGATCCTATCTCGGATTTCATGGCTTCAAGCCATTTGTTGGAATCCGAGCCCGCCATCGCTTCTTCATAGTTCGAAGGTTCACCGTTGTCCAACAACATGACCTCCAGGACAGGGTTGCCGTACCACTCTGGTGCGGAGCGTGTCCTAGTGGACCTTCGACGTTCAATAGTAACTTGATCTGAAGTTTCATGATCATCATCATTAACTTCCTCTCCAGCTGGTGTAGGCTCCATGAAAACAAATTCCCGTGCTGCGCTACTCTCCGGTTCGAGTGGAGGTACGATTACCTCATCAAGTTCTATTTTCCTCCCACTTACTTCTTTCGAGATAAACTCTTTCTCAAGAAAGGATCCATTCTTGGCAACAAAGACTTTGCCTTCGGATCTGAGGTAGAAGGTATACCCAATAGTCTCTTTGGGATATCCTATGAAGACGCACTTTTCCACTTTGGGTTCGAGCTTCTCAGGTTGAAGTTTCTTCACATAAGCATCGCATCCCCAAACTTTTAGAAACGACAGCTTAGGTTTCTTTCCAAACCATAATTCATACGGTGTCATCTCAACAGACTTTGACGGTGCCTTATTTAAAGTGAATGTGACAGTCTCTAATGCATATCCCCAAAATGATAGCTGTAAGTCAGTAAGAGACATCATAGATCGCACCATATCCAATATAGTGCGATTACGACGTTCAGACACACCATTTCGCTGAGGTGTACCAGGCGGCATGAGTTGTGAAACAATTCCATATTTCCTTAGGTGCGTGCCAAACTCGTGACTTAAATCTTCTCCGCCACGATCAGATCGTAGGCACTTTATTTTCCTGTCATGTTGATTCTCTACCTCACTCTGAAATTCCTTGAACCTTTCATAGGTTTCAGACTTGTGTTTCATTAAGTAGACATACCCATATCTGCTCAAGTCATCAGTGAGGGTGAGAACATAACAGTAGCCACCACGAGCCTCGACACTCATTGGACTGCATACATCGGTATGTATTATCTCCAACAAGTGAGTTGCTCGCTCCATTGTTCCAGTGAACGGAGTCTTGGTCATCTTGCCCATGAGGCATGGTTCGCACATGTCAAATGATTCGAAATCAAGAGACTCCAAAAGTCCATCGGCATGGAGCTTCTTCATGCGTTTGACACCAATATGACCAAGACAGAAGTGCCACATGTAAGTGGGACTATCGTTATCAACCTTACATCTTTTGGTACTCACACTATGGACATGTGTAACATCACGTTCGAGATTCATTAAAAATAAACCATTGACCAGCGGGGCATGACCATAAAACATTTCTCTCATATAAATAGAACCACCATTATTCTCAGATTTAAATGAGTAGCCATCTCGCATCAAACGAGATCCAGATATAATGTTCATGCTCAAAGCTGGTACTAAATAACAATTATTGAGGTTTGAAACTAATCCCGAAGGTAGATGTAGAGGTAGCGTGCCGGCGGCGATCACATCGACCTTGGAACCATTTCCGACGCTCATCGTCACCTCGTCCTTTTCCATTCTCCGCTTATTCCGCAACTCTTGCTTGGAGTTACAAATGTGAGCAACTGCACCGGTATCAAATACCTAGGAGCTACTATGAGCACTAGTTAGATACACATCAATAACAAGTATCTCACATATGCCTTTAACGTTGTCGGCCTTCTTATCCGCTAAGTACTTGGGGAAATTCCGCTTCCAGTGACCGGTACCCTTGCAATAAAAGCACTCAGTCTCAGGCTTGGGTCCATGCTTGTTCTTCTTCCCGGCAACTTGCTTACCGGGCGCGGCAACAACTTTGCCGTCCTTCTTGAAGTTCTTATTACCCTTGCCTTTCTTGAAACTAGTGGTCTTATTCACCATCAACACTTGATGCTCCTTTTTGATCTCGACCTCCGCTGATTTTAGCATCGAGTACAACTCGGGAATGGACTTATCCATACTCTGCATGTTGTAGTTCATCACAAAGCTCTTGTAGCTAGGTGGAAGCGATTGGAGGATTCTGTCAATGACCGAGTCATCCGGGAGATTAACTCCCAGCTGAGTCAAGCGGTTGTGCAACCCAGACATTTTGAGTATGTGCTCACTAACAGAACTATTTTCCTCCATCTTACAACTAAAGAACTTGTCGGAGACATCATATCTCTTGACCCGGGCATGAGCTTGGAAAACCAGTTTTAGCTCTTGGAACATCTGATATGCTCCGTGTTGCTCAAAACGCTTTTGGAGCCCCGGTTCTAAACTGTAAAGCATGCCACACTGAACAAGGGAGTAATCATCATAGCATGACTGCCAAGCTTTCATAACGTCTTGATCAGCTGGGAAAATGGGTGCGTCACCTAGCGGTGCATCAAGGACATACAATCTTTGTTGGGGAACGTCGCATGGGAAACAAAAAATTTCCTACGTTCACGCAAGACCTATCCATGGTGATGAGCATCTATGAGAGGGAGAGTGGATCTACATATCCTTGTAGATCGCTAAGCGGGAGGCGTTAAGAAATGCGGTTGGTGTACTCAAAAGTTTTCGCGATCCAAATCGCCGAGCGTCCCACGATCCAAACACGATCCGTCCCGATCAAGCACCGAACGGACGGCACCTCCACATTCAGCTAACGTACAGCTTAACGACGATCTCTGCCTTGTTGATCAGCAAGAGGGAGCGGATAGGTAGATGAATTCTCCGGCAGCATGACGGCACCGCGTCGATGGTGTGGAGCAATTCCGACAGGGCTTCGCCTAAGCACTGCGGAAAACCGATCTAGAGGAGAAACTATGCACTAGAGGAACGGGTAGCATGTGGCTGAAAATCTAGTGCAAAACCCCTAAAGCCACAAGTATATATAAGAGGAAGAGAGGAGGAGGCTTGGTCCAAGGGCCAAGCCACCTAGGCATCAGTCGAACCAAGAGGAGAGGAGGATTTCTCCTCCAATCCTAGTAGGACTAGGACTCCTCCTTATTTTTGCCTTTTTGCCTTTTTACATCTTTTTCTCTTTGGGCTTTTCTTCCCAGCCGCATGGGCCTTGTGTGGGACTTCCACCAGCCAACTAAGGGCCGGTATTCACTCTCCCACAGCCCATGTAGCCTCTTGCATCGAAATACCCCTCCCGATGGTCTCCCGGTACAGGACCGGCACTCCCGGTACACGACCGATGAGCCCGAAACTTTTTCGGCGACCAAAATAGGACTTCCTATATATCAATCCTTACCTTCGGACCATTCCGGAGCTCCTCGTGATGTCCGGGATCTCATCTGAGACTCCGAAGTACCTTCGGTCACCACCATGCATAACCCTATACTACCGAAACGTCACCAAACCTTAAGTGTGCAGACCCTGCGGGTTCGAGAACTATGTAGACATGACCGAGACACCTCTACGGTCAATAACCAATAGCGGGACCTGGATGCCCATATTGGTTCCTACATATTCTACGAAGATCTTTATCGGTCGAACCTCTATGTCAAGGATTCAGTTAATCCCGTATGATGTTCCCTTTGTTCTTCGGTATTTTACTTGCCCGAGATTTGATCATCGGTATCTCCATACCTAGTTCAACCTCGTTACCGGCAAGTCTCTTTACTCGTTCCGTAATACAAGATCCCGTGACTAACACTTAGTCACATTGCTTGCAAGGCTTATTGTGATGTTGTATTACCGAGTGGGCCCTGAGATACCTCTCCCTCACATGGAGTAACAAATCCCAGTCTTGATCCATGCCAACCCAATAGAAACCCTCGAAGATACCTGTAGAGCACCTTTATAGTCACCTAGTTACGTTGTGACATTTGATACACACAAGGTACTCTTCCGGTGTTCGTGAGTTGCATGATCTCATGGTCATAGAAACATATACTTGACATGCAAAAAACAGTAGCAATAAACTGACACAATCATATGCTACGTTTGTAGTTTGGGTCTTGTCCATCACATCATTCTCCTAATGATGTGATCCCATTATCAAATGACATCACATGTCAATGGCTAGGAAACCACGACCATCTTTGACCAACGAGCTGTTGGGGAACGTTGCATGGGAAAAAAATCCTATGCACACGCAGATCTATCCATGGTGATGAGCATCTACGAGAGGGAGAGTGGATCTACATACCCTTGTAGATCGCTAAGCGGGAAGCGTTAAGAAACGCGGTTGGTGTAGTCGAACGTCTTTGCGATCCAAATCGCCGTGCGACCCGCGATCCAATCACGATCCGTCCCGCGATCCAATGACGATCCATCCCGCGATCTAATCACGATCCGTCCCGCGATCCGATCACGATTCGTCCCACGAACTTGATCACGATTCGTCCCACGAACTTGATCACGACCCTTCCGATCTAGCACCGAACGGACGGCACCTCCGTGTTCAGCACACGTACAGCTTGATGACGATCTCCACCGTCTTGATCCAGCAAGAGGGAGTCGAGCGGAAGAAGAGTTCTCCGGCAGCCTGATGGCGCTCCGGCGATGGTGGTGGAGCAATTCCGATAGGGCTTTGCCTAAGCACTGCAGAAAACCGATCTAGAGGAGAAACTATGCACTGGAGGAACGAGTAGCACGTGGCTGAAAATCTAGTGCAAAAACCCTAAAACCTCCATTATATATAAGAGGAGAGGAGGAGGGACCTTGGCACAAGGGCTAAGGCCTCCTTGCTTCGGCCGAAGGAGAGAGGGAGGGGTGGAGTCCACCTCCAATCCTAGTAGGACTAGGATTCACCCTATTTTGCCTTTTTCCACTTTTTCTCTTAGGCCTTTTTTCCTCCAGCCGCATGGGCCTCTTGTGGATGTACCACCAGCCCACTAAGGTCTGGTTTACACCCTCCTACATCCCATGTAGCCTCTTGGGTCGAAATACCCCTCCCGGTGGCCTCCCGGTACACTACTGGCACTCCCGGTACACTACCGATGAGCCCGAAACTTTTCCGGCGACCAAAACAGGACTTCCTATAAATGAATCTTTACCTCCGGAGCATTCCGAAGCTCCTCGTGACGTACGGGATCTCATACGGGACTCCGAACAAACTTCGGTCATCACCATACATAACTCTATACTACCGAAACGTCACCAAACCTTAAGTGTGCAGACCCTGTGGGTTTGAGAACTATGTAGACATGACCAAGACACCTCTACGGTCAATAACCAATGGTGGGACCTGGATGTCCACATTGGTTCCTACATATTCTACGAAGATCTTTATCGGTCGAACCTCTGTGTCAAGGATTCAGTTAATCCTGTATGATGTTCCCTTTGTTTTTCGGTATGTTACTCGCCCGAGATTCGATCGTCGGTATCTCCATACCTAGTTCAACCTCGTTACTGGAAAGTCTCTTTACTCGTTCCATAATACAAGATCCCATAACTAACACTTAGTCACATTGCTTGCAAGGCTTATTGTTATGTTATATTACCGAGTGGGCCGTAAGATACCTCTTCGTCACACGAAGTAACAAATCCCAGTCTTGATCCTTGCCAACTCAACAGACACCCTCGGAGACACCTGTAGAGCACCTTTATAGTCACCCAGTTACATTGCCAGTTCTAGTGTTGATCATGTTTAGCCCTTGGAAGAGGTTTAGTCAACGGGTCTGGAACATTCAGATCCGTGTGCACTTTGCAAATATTTATGTCTTTCTCCACGATGTAATCGCGGATGGAGTTGAAGCGTCGCTTTATGTGTCTGGTCCTCTTGTGAAACCTTGGTTCCTTGGCCAGAGCAATGGCACCAGTGTTGTCACAGAACAGGTTCATTGGATTTAGTGCACTAGGCACTACTCCAAGATCTGTCATGAACTGCTTCATCCAGACACCTTCCTTCGCTGCCTCCAAGGCTGCGATGTACACCGCTTCGCACGTAGAATCGGCTACCACGCTTTGCTTGGAACTGCACCAGCTTACCGCCCCCCATTGAGAATAAATATGTATCCGGTTTGTGACTTAGAATCATCCGGATCAGTGTCAAAGCTTGCATCGACATAACCCTTTACAACGAGCTCTTCATCACCTACATAAACGAGAAACATTTCCTTAGTCCTTTTCAGGTACTTAAGGATATTCTTGACCGCTGCCTAGTGCTCCATTCCAGGATCACTTTGAAACCTTCCGGACGTACTTATGGCAAGGCTGACATCGGGTCTTGTGCACAACATTGCATACATGATAGAGCCTATGGCTGAAGCATAGGGGATGACACTCATCTTTTCTCTATCTCTACAGTCACTGGGCATTGAGTCTTACTCAACTTCATACCTTGTAACAAAGGCAAGAACCCCTTCTTGGACTAATCCATTTTGAACTTCTTCAAAACTTTATCAAGGTATGTGCTCTGTGAAAGTGCTATTAAGTGTCTCGCTCTATCTCTATAGATCTTAATGCGTAATATGAAAGCAGCTTCTCCTAGGTCCTTCATTGAAAAACTCTTGTTCAAATATTCCTTCACACTTTCCAGCATTTCTATATTGTTTCCAATCAGCAATATGTCATCCACGTATAATATTAGAAACACTATAGAGCTCCCACTCACTTTCTTGTAAACACAAGCTTCTCCATAAACTTGTATAAACTCAAACTCTTTGATCACCTCATCAAAGCGCTTATTCCAACTCCGAGATGCTTGCACCAGCCCATAAATGGATCACTGGAGTTTGCAAACTTTGTTAGCATTCTTTGGATCGACAAAACCTTCTGGTTGCATCATATACAACTCCTCCTCAAGGAAACCGTTGAGGAACGCTGTTTTGACATCCATCTGCCAAATTCATAGTCGAAATAAGCAGCTATTGCCAACATGATTCGGACAAACTTAAGCATCGCTACGGGTTAGAAGGTCTCATCGTAGTCAACTCCTTGAACTTGTGAAAAACCCTTTGCGACAAGTCAAGTTTTATAGACAATGACATTACCGTCCGCGTCTGTCTTCTTCTTAAAGATCCATTTGTTCTGAATGGCCTTTCGCCCTTCAGGTAATACTTCCAAAGTCAATACTTTGTTTTCATACATGGATCCCATCTTGGATTTCATGGCCTCTATCCATTTCTTGGAATCCAGGCCCATCACCGCTCCTCCATAGCTCGTAGGTTCATTGTTGTCCAACAACATGACCTCCAAGACAAGGTTGCCATACCACTCAGGAGTAGTACGCGCCCTTGTCGAGCTACAAGGTTCAATAGCAGCTTGATCCGAAGCTTCATGATCATCATCATTAACTTCCTCTTCAACCGTCGTAGGTTCCATAGAAACATCTTTTTGTGCTGTGCTACTTTGTGGTTGATGTAAAGGTTCAATAACCTCATCAAGCTCTATTTTCCTCCCACTCAATTCTTTCGAGAGAAACTCTTTCTCATGAAATGTTCCGTTCTTAGCCACAAACACTTTGCCTTCGGATCCGAGATAGAAGGTATACCCGACTGTCTCTTTCAGGTATCCTATGAAGACGCATTTCTCCGCTTTGGGTTCCAGCTTTTCAGGCTGAAGCTTTTTGACATAAGCATCACATCCCCAAACTTCAAGAAACGACAACCTTGGCCTCTTGCCAAACCATAGGTCATATGGCATCGTCTCAACGGATTTCTATGGTGCCCTATTTAAAGTGAATGCAGCTGTCTCTAATGCATAACCCCAAAACAATAGTGGCAAATCAGCAAGAGACATCATAGAACGCACCATATCTAATAAGGTTCGATTACGACGTTCGGACACACCATTACGCTGTGGTGTTCCGGGCGGTGTCAATTGTGAAACAATTCCACACTGTCTTAAGTGACTGCCAAACTCATAACTCAGATATTCACCTCCTCGATCTGATCGCAGGAATTTAATCTTCTTGTTATGATGATTCTCAACTTCACTCTAAAATTGCTTGAACTTTTCAAACGTTTCAGACTTGTGTTTCATTAAGTAAATATACCCATATCTACTTAAGTCATCAGTGAAGGTGAGAAAATAACGATATCAACCACGTGTTGTAACATTCATTGGACCGCACACATCAGTATGTATGATTTCCAATAAGTCACTTGCCCGTTCCATTGTTCCAGAGAATGGCGTTTTGGTCATCCTGCCCATGAGGCATGGTTCACATGTGTCAAGTGATTCAAAATCAAGTGACTCCAAAAGTCCATCGGAATGGAGCTTCTTCATGCGTTTTACACCAATATGACCTAAACGGCAGTGCCACAAGAAAGTGGTACTATCACTATCAACTCTACATCTTTTGGCATCAATGTTATGAACATGTGTATCATCACTATCAAGATTCAATATGAATAAACCCCTCACATTGGGTGCATGACCATAAAATATATTACTCATATAAATAGAACAACATTTATTCTCTGATTTAACTGAGTAACCGTCTCGCAATAAACAAGATCCAGATATAATGTTCATGCTTAACGCAAGCACTAAATAAAAATTATTCAGGTTCATCACTAATCCCGATGGTAATCGAAGAGAGAGCATGCCGATGGCGATCACATCAACCTTGGAACCATTTCCCACGCGCATCGTCACTTCATCCTTTGTCAGCCTTCATCTATTCCGTAGTTCCTGTTTTGAGTTGCAAATGTGAGAAACCGAACCAATATTAAATACCCAGGCACTACAATGAGAGCTAGTAAGGGACACATCAATAACATGTATATCATATATACCTTGTTTGTCGTTGGCCGCCTTCTTGTCAGCCAGGTACTTGGGGCAGTTCTGCTTCTAGTGACCAGTTCCCTTGCAATGAAAGCACTCAGTTTCTGGCATGGCTCCATGCTTGGGCTTCCTTACAGGAGTAACAACTCCTTTGGCATCCTTCTTGATTTTACCCTTCTTTCCCTTGCCCTTGCCATTCTTCTTGAAACTAGTGGCTTTATTGACCATCAATACTTGATGTTCTTTCTGGATTTCAGACTCAACAACTTTTAGCATCGCAAACAGCTCGGCGACTGACTTGTTCATCCTGTGCATGTTATAGTTCATCACAAAGCTCTTGTTACTAGGTGGCAGTGATTGAAGAACTCTGTCAGTAATCGCCTCTCGTGGAAGGGCAATTCCCAACTCCGCTAGACGAGTCAAATACCCAGACATTCTGAGTATATGTTCACTGATAGACCCGTTCTCCTCCATCTTGCACGCATAGAACTTATTGGAGGTCTCATACCTCTCGATTCGGGCATTCTTCTGAAAGATAAACTTCAACTCCTGGAACATCTCATATGCTCCATGACGTTCAAAACGTCTTTGAAGTCCCGGTTCTAAGCCATACAATATTGCACACTGAACTATTGAGTAACCTCCAGAACGTGCCTCCCAAGCGTTCTTAACGTCTTCGGATGACATGTCTTCTGGTTGGTCAACAAGCGGTGCATCAAGGACATATGATTTTTGGAAGCCATGAGGATAATCCTCAGATTACGGGCCCAGTCAACAAAGTTACTTCCATCATCTTTCAACTTAGCTTTCTCTAGGAACGCATT
This sequence comes from Hordeum marinum, assembly GCA_022496015.1. NCBI lineage: Eukaryota > Viridiplantae > Streptophyta > Magnoliopsida > Poales > Poaceae > Hordeum > Hordeum marinum. Next base: position 235,790,805 of record CM039672.1, on the reverse strand, counting down.
AAAATTTAGGGGTGGTACTGCGCGAGCCATTGATCTACACTATAAATATGCAAAGGTTACTTAGACTATTGTTCAAGATAATGAGTTTAATTAATCAAATTACTAAAGCTCCCACTCAAATTGACATCACTCAGGTCATCCGAGTGTCACATGATCCAAATTCACCAACTCAAGTCCGATCATCACGTGAGTTGAGGTCGTTTCAATGGTGAACATCATCATGTTGATCATATCTACTATATGACTCATGTTTGACCTTTCGGTCTCTTGTGTTTCGAGGCCATGTCTATACATGCTAGGATTGTCAAGTTTAACCTGAGTGTTCTGCATGTGCAACACTGGCTTGCACTCGTTGTATGTGAACGTAGAGTCTATCACACCCGATCATCACGTGGTGTCTCAACACGACAAACTTTCACAACGGTGCACACTCGGGGAGAACACAATTCATCTTGAAATTTAAGTGAGGGATCACCTTATAATGCTACCGTCATCCTAAGCAAAACAAGGTGCATAAAAGGATTAACATCACATGCAAATCATAAGTGACATGATATGGCCATGAACTTGTGCTTTTGATCTCCCTCTTGAAAGCACCGGCATGATCTCCATCGTCACCGGCATGACACCATGATCTCCATCATCTTGATCTCCATCAACGTGTCGCCATCGGGGTTGTCGCGCCCATCATGCTTGTACTACTATTGACACCGTTTAGCGATAAAGTAAAGCATTACATAGCGCTTAATGATTGACACGCAGGTCATACAATAATTAAAGACAACCCTATGGCTCCTGCCGGTTGCCGTACTCATCGACATGCAAGTTGTGATATTCTATACAAAACATGATCATCTCATGCATCACATATATCACATCATGTAATTGGCCATATCACATCACAACATACCCTGCAAAAACAAGTTAGACATCCTCTAATTGTTGTTGCATGTTTTACGTGGATGCTACGGGTATCTAGCAAGAACAATTCTCAACTACGCATAAACCACAACGGTGATACATAAGTTGCTTTTCAACCTTCTCAAGGACCGCCTTTGTTGAATCCGATCCAACTAAAGTAGGAGAAACTGCCACCCGACAGCCATCTTTTGCAACAAGTTGCAGTTGAGGGAACCGGTCTCTCGTGAGCGTACGAGTCATGTTGGTTCGGGCCGCTTGATCCCACAATACCGCTGAACCAAAACACGACCAAGGGAGGAAGCAATCTAAGCATGAACACCCACAAACTCTTTGTGTTCTACTCGAGATCTCATCTACACAGAGACCTAGCTCATGATGCCACTGTTGGGGAACGTCGCATGGGAAACAAAAAATTTCCTACGTTCGCACAAGACCTATCCATGGTGATGATCATCTATGAGAGGGAGAGTGGATCTACATACCCTTGTTGATCGCTAAGCAGGAAGCGTTAATAAACGCGGTTGGTATAGTTGAACATCTTCGCGATCCAAATCGCTGAGCGTCCCGCGGTCCAATCACGATCCGTCCCAATCAAGCACCAAACAGACGGCACCTCCGCGTTCAGCACACGTACAGCTTGATGACGATCTCCGCCTTCTTGATCCAGCAAGAGGGAGTGCAGAGGTAGACGAATTCTCTGGCAGTGTGACGGTGCCGCGGCGATGGTGGTGGAGCTATTTCGGCAGGGCTTCACCTAAGCACTCCAGAAAACCGATCTAGAGGAGAAACTATGCACTAGAGGAACGGGTAGCACGTGGCTGAAAATCTAGTGCAAAAACCCTAAAACCTCTAGTATATATAAGAGGAAGAGAGGAGGAGTCTTGGCCCAAGGGCCAAGCCACCTAGGCGTCGGCCGAACCAAGAGGAGAGGAGGATTCCTCCTCCAATCCTAGTAGGACTAGGACTCCTCCTTATTTTTGCCTTTTTGCCTTTTTCCACCTTTTTCTCTTTGGGATTTTCTTCCAGCCGCATGTGCCTTGTGTGGGACTTCCACCAGCCCACTAAGGGCTGGTATTCACTCTCCCACAGCCCATGTAGCCTCTTGGGTCTAAAGACCCCTCCCGATGGTCTCCCGGTACACTACCGATGAGCCCGAAACCTTTTCGGCGACCAAAATAGGACTTCCTATATATAAATCTTTACCTACAGACCATTCTGGTGCTCCTCGTGATGTCTGGGATCTCATTCGGGACTCCGAATAACCTTCGGTCACCACCATGCATAACTCTATACTACCGAAACGTCACCAAACCTTAAGTGTGCAGACCCTGCGGGTTCGAGAACTATGTAGACATGACCGAGACACCTCTATGGTCAATAACCAGTAGTGGGACCTGGATGCCCATATTGGTTCCAACATATTCTACGAATATCTTTATCGGTCGAACCTCTATGTCAAGGATTTAGTTAATCCCGTATGATGTTCCCTTTGTTCTTCGGTATGTTACTTGCCCAAGATTCGATCGTCGGTATCTCCATACCTAGTTCAACCTCGTTACCGGCAAGTCTATTTACTCATTCCGTAATATAAGATCCCATGACTAACACTTAGTCACATTGCTTGCAAGGCTTATTGTGATGTTGTATTACCAAGTGGGCCCTGAGATACCTCAACGTCACACGGAGTAACAAATCCTAGTCTTGATCCATGCCAACCCAACAGACACCCTCGGAGATACCTGTAGAGCACCTTTATAGTCACCTAGTTACGTTGCGACATTTGATACACACAAGGCACTCTTCCTGTGTCCATGAGTTGCATGATCTCATGGTCATAGAAACATACACTTGACATGTAGAAAACAGTAGCAATAAAGTGACACGATCATATGCTACGTTTGTAGTTTGGGTCTTGTCCATCACATCATTCTCCTAATGATGTGATCCCGTTATCAAATGACATCACATGTCAATGGCTAGGAAACCTTGACCATCTTTGACCGACGAGCTAGTCCACTAGAGGCATACTAGGGACAAAGTATTGTCTATTTACCCACAGATGTAATGTGTTTCCAATCAATACAATTATAGCATGGATAATAAACGATTATCATGAACAAGGAAATATAATAATAAACACTTTATTTATGGCCTCTAGGTCATATTTCCAACAATCTTTTGGAATCTATGAGGATAATCCTCAAGCCGCGGACCTAGTCCGCATAGTTGCTTCGACCATCTTTCAGCTTGGTTTTCTCTATGAAGGCGTTGAAGTTGTGAGTGAGATTAGCGTTGTCCATTGGATCTACAATTTAGATTGTAAAGACAATTTTAGAATAAGTTCATGATAATTAAGTTCTCATAATCAAATTAATGAACTCTCTCTTAGATAGATATCTCTCTCGTCATCCAAGTGATACATGATCCATGTCAACTAGCCCGTGTCCGATCATCATGTGAGACAGACTAGTCATCCATGGTGAACATCTCCATGTTGACCGCATCTACTATACGACTCATGTTCGACCTTTCAGTCTTCTGTGTTCTAAGGCTATGTCTGTACATGCTAGGCTCGTCAAGTCAACCTAAGTGTTTCATGTGTGTAAATATGGCTTACACCTGTTGTATGCGAATGTTAGAACCTATCACACCCGATCATCACGTGGTGCTTTGGAACAACGATCCTTAGCAACGGTGCACAGTTAGAGTGAACACATTTCTTGAAATTTTAGTGAGAGATCATCTTATTTACTACCGTTGTTCTAAGCAAATAAGATGTAGACATGATAAAAATCACATGCAATCAATATAGTGACATGATATGGCCAATATTATCTTGCTCCTTTGATCTCCATCTTCGGGGCACCATGATCATCACTGTCACTGGCACGACACCATGATCTCCATCATCATGATCTTCATCATCGTGTCTTCATGAAATTGTCTCTCCAACTGTTACTTCTACTACTATGGCTAACATTTAGCAATAAAGTAAAGTAATTACATGGCGTTTATGATTGACACGCAGGTCATACAATAAATTAAGACAACTCCTATGGCTCCTGCCGGTTATCGTACTCATCGACATGCAAGTCGTGAATCCTATTACAAGAACATGATCAATTTCATACATCACAATGCATCACATCACATCCTTTGGCCATATCACATCACTAGGCATATGCTGCAAAAACAAGTTAGACATACTCTAATTTGTAGTTGCAAGTTTTACGTGGCTGCTATAGGTTTCTAGCAAGAACGTTTCTTACCTACGCCAAAACCACAATGTGATATGCCAATTGCTATTTACCCTTCATAAGGACCCTTTTCATCGAATCCAATCTGACTAAGGTGGGAGAGACAGACACCCGCTAGCCACCTTATGCAACAAGTGCATGCCAGGCGGTAGAACCGGTCTCACTTAAACGTACGTGTAAAGTTGGTCCGGGCCGCTTCATCCCACAATACCGCCGAATCAAGATAAGACTAGTAGTGGTAAGAAAATTAACAAGATTGATGCCCATAACAACTTTGTGTTCTACTCGTGCATAGATTCTACGCATAGACCTAGCTCATGATGCCACTATTGGGAGACGTAGTAGTAAATCAAAAAAATTCCTATGATCACCAAGATCCATCTATTAGAGAAACCAGCAACGAGTGAGGAGAGAGTGTATCTTAATACCTTTGAAGATCTCTAAGCAGAAGCGTTACAAGAACGTGGTTGGTGGAGTCATACTCGCAGCGATTCAGATCACGGTGGATTCTGATCTAAGCACCGAACAATGGCGCCTTCACGTTCAACACACGTGCATCCCGATGACGTCTCCTACGCCTTGATCCAGCAAGGAGGAACGAGAGGTTGAGGGAGAGCTCTGGCAGCACGACGGCATGGTGATGGTGGAGCTACGTGGACTCCGGCAGGGCTTCGCCAAGCGCTACGGAGAATGAGGAAGAGGAAGGGTAGGGCTGCGCCGAGAGAGAGAGAGAACTCGTGTGCCAAATCAGCCCCAATACCTCAGGTATATATAGGAGGAGGGAGCGGAAGGGCTGCCTTGGCCCCTCCGCCAAGGAGGAGAGGTTCGGCCGAGATAAGGGAGGAGTCCACCACCCACAAGGGAGGTGGATCTCTTCCTTTTGAATCTCCTTTTGCCTTATCTCTTTATCCCTAGCCGCATGGGCCTTTAGGGAAGGACTTGGCCAGACCAATAAGGTCTGGTATACCTCCTCTAACATCCCATGAAGTCCTTTGGTCGTCACACCCCTCCCCGGGGTCTTCCGGCACCCTCCCGGCACTCCCGGTACACTACCGACGAGCCCGAAAACTTTCCGGTGACCAAAACTGGACTTCCTATATATCAATCTTTACCTCTGGACCATTCTGGAACTCCTCGTGATGTATGGGATCTCATATGGGACTTCAAGCAACCTTCGGTAACCACGCACAACATTTCCCTATAACCCTAGCGTCATCGAACCTTAAGTGTGTAGACCCTATGTGTTGGGGAGACACGCAGACATGACCGAGACACCTCTCCGGTCAATAACCAACAGCAGGATCTGGATACCCATGTTGGATCCCACATGCTCCATGATGATCTCATCAGATTAACCATGATGTCGGGGATTCAATCAATCTCGTATACAATTCCCTTTGTCTACCGGTATGACACTTGCCCGAGATTCGATCGTCGGTATCCCTATACCTTGTTCAATCTCGTTACCGGCAAGTCTCTTTACTCGTCCGTAACACATCATCCCGTGGCTAACTCCTTAGTCACATTGAGCTCATTATGATGATGTCTTACCAAGTGGGCCTAGAGATACCTCTCCGTCACACGGAGTGACAAATCCCAGTCTCGATTCGTGCCAATCCAAAATACAAATTCGAAGATACCCGTAGTGCACCTTTAGAGCCACCCAGTTACGTTGTGACGTTTGGCGCACCCAAAGTATTCCTACAGTATCTGGGAGTTGCACAATCTCATGGTCTAAGGAAATGATACTTGACATTGGAAAAGCTTTAGCAGACGAACTACATGATCTTGTGCTATGCTTAGGATTGGGTCTTGTCCATCACATCATTCTCCTAATGATGTGATCCCGTTATCAACGACATCCAATGTCCATGGTCATGAAACCATGACCATCTATTGATCAACGAGCTAGCCAACTAGAGGCTCACTAGGGACACGTTGTGGTCTATGTATTCACACATGCATTACGGTTTCCGGTTAACACAATTATAGCATGAACAATAGACAATTATCATGAACAAGGAAATACAATAATAACCATTTTATTATTGCCTCTAGGGCATATTTCCAGCAGGCCGAGAGTTCAGCGTCTCCTTGCGGCATGTACTTTGGCGGCTAGGGTTGTTGTGTACTCAACAATCCGGAGAGAGCGCTTTGTGTTGCCATTGATTGTGATGACTCCCCTGGGTCTAGGCATCTGAGCTTCATATGAATTGTGGGGAACAACATTTAAGTGAGCGAACGATGTACGGCCGAGGAGTGTGTGGTAGCCGCTGCGAAAAGGGACTATGTCGAAGATCAAGTCTTCGGTGCGAAAGTTTTCAGGCAAGAAGAACACTACCTCCAGAGTTATGGTGCCCGAGAAGTGGGCTGCCACACCTGGTATTTGATACGTCTCCAATGTATCTATAATTTTTGATTGTTCCATGCTATTATATTATCTGTTTTGGATGTTTTATATGCATTAATATGCTATTTTATATTATTTTTGGGACTAACCTATTAATCTAGAGCCTAGTAAAAGTTTCTGTTTTTTCCTTGTTTTTGAGTTTTACAGATAAGGAATATTAAACGGAGTCCAAACGGAATAAAACCTTCGGAATAATTTTTTCTAGAACAAAAGGAAACTACGGGACTTGGAAACGAAGGCAGAGGAGCTGCCATGGGGCCACAAGCCCTAGTCCCACGGCTAGGGGGGTACCCTGCGCCAGGTAATCTTGTGGGCCCATGGTTACTCCCCTAACCCTAATCTTAGGCCTATAAATTCCAAAATATTCCATCATTATCAAATAGAGCCACGAAAACACTTTTCTGCCGCCAGAAGCCTCCATTCCTGAGAGATCAAATCTTGGAGCCTTTTCCGGTAATCTGCCGAAGGGGGATTCGATCATGGAGGGCATCTACATCAACTCCATTGCCCCTCCGTTGATGCGTGAGTAGTTCACCACAGACCTACGGCGCCATAGCTAGTAGCTAGATGGCTTCTTCTCTCTCTTTGCTTCTCAATACCATGTTCTTCATGATCTTCATGGAGATCTATCTAATGTAATACTCTTTTGCGGTGTGTTTGTCGGGATCCAATGAATTGTGGGTTTATGTTCAGATTATACATGAATATTAATTGAGTCTTTCCTGAATTCTTATATGCATGATTTCATATCTTTGCAAGTCTCTTCGAGTTATTGGTTTGGTTTGGCCAACTAGATTAGTAATTCTTGTAATAGGAGAAGTTCTTAGTTTTGGGTTCAATCTTGCAGTGTCCTCACCCAGTGACAAAGTAGGGGTAGCGAGGCACGTATTGTATTGTTGCCATCAAGGGTGAAAAGATGGGGTTTTCATCATATTGCTTGAGTTTATCCCTCTACATCATGTCATCTTACTTAATGTGTTACTCTGTTCTTCATGAACTTAATACTCTAGATGCAGGCACGAGTCGATCGATGTGTGGAGTAATAGTAGTAGATGCAGAATCATTTCTGTCTACTTGACACGTACGTGATGCCTATATGCATAATCATTGCCTTGGATATCATCATAATTATTCGCTTTTCTATCAATTGCTCGACAGTAATTTGTTCACCCACTGTAATACTTGCTATCATGAGAGAAGCCATCTAGTGAAACCTATGGCCCCGGGTCTATTTTCCATATTATACTTTCAGATCTAAAACTAAAAATACCAAAAATACTTTCTGCCATATTTTTACTTTTAGTTTTACTTTTCGTTCAAGCATCCTATTATATCTACCTCTATTAGATCTTATCCTTGCAAGTAACAATGAAGGGATTGACAACCCCTTTATAGCGTTGGGTGCAAGAGTTTGATTCTTTGTGTAGGTACATCTATTGGTGATTTGCTTGTATCTCCTACTGGATTGATACCTTGGTTCTCAAAAACTATGGGAAATACTTATCTACTTTGCTGCATCAAGCCGTTCCTCTTCACGGGAAACCAACGCATGCCAGAGAAGTTGCAAGAAGGATTTCTGGCGCTGTTGCCGGGGAGATAGATAGCAAGTCAAGGATACCAAGTACCCATCACAAACTCATCTGTTGTATTTTATTTATTTTCCATTTGCCTCTCTTTTTCCTCTCCCCCACTTCTAAAATGATTTTTAGAAAATACCAAAAAGATTTGCCTTTTTATTCGCCCTTCTTCCGTTCGCCTTTTTGTTGCTATGTTTGCTTGTGTTGCCTTGTGCCTTCTATTTGCTTGCATATTCGCCTGCTAAAAATCTATTGATATGGATCCTCATCCACTTGCTAATCTTTTCAAAATACAAAATAATGATGAACCAATTTCTAGTGAGTTGAGTGTACGAAAATTGTCATGAAGTGATTCACGATGTTTCATTGAATGAAAGCATGATTGCGATGATATTGTAATACATTTTATTAATGTCAATTATGTTAATGATATGCAAAACTACAAGCTTGGGGATGCTATATTTGATGTGTTTTCCATGACCACTACTTATTGCAATGATCATGATTGGGGTGATAATGCTTCTTATGATCTTGATAATTTATTTAATGCTCATGATGAATATGATATTGAAAGTGGTTTTGTAAGAGTGTCAACTTTAGGCATTATTGATCCCACTATTTTGGAGAGTGTTCAATCTTATGTTTTTTTGATAAAAGTGGGTTTGGAGAGGTCATGACTTTAGTTAATGATCATCCCACTATTTTGGAAGAGTATCAACTTTGCATGCATGTGGATCATGAAGACAAAATTCTATATTATAGTCATATTTTTTAATTCCTTCATGATTATACTGAAATTTATTATGAGGGAGGAACATATGTTTGTAAGAATTGCAATAATATCAAGTTTCCTCTCTATGTGTTCAAAGTTTTGAAGTTATGCTTGTTCTGCCTTCCTATGCTAGTTAATTCTTGTTCCCAAAAATTGTTTGCTCACAAAATCCCAATGCATAGGAAGTGTGTTAGACTTAAAAGTGTTTTTAATGCTATTCATGATTCTCTTTTTCATATCTCAACTACTACTTTTTATGTGAGCATCATTGAAATCGTTATGCCTAGCTAGGGGCGTTAAACAATAGCGCTTGTAGGGAGGCAACCCAATTTTATTTTTCTTATGTTTTGGTGTGTTTGGCAAATTATTACTTCTTTAGTAATTGTGTTTTTGTGTTTAAATTAGTGTTTGAGGCAAGGAAAACCTTTGGGGTGATCTATGGTAGTTGTTGATTTGATCTTGCTAAAAAACAGAAACTTTTGCGCTCAGTTCAGGAATTTTCTAACTTTTTTAGAGAATCAAATTGATCTTAAATATTTACACAGGATTTATATACGAATTTCCCTGGTTGTAATAATTTTTAAGAATTTTTAGAGTTCCATAAGTATTCTAAGTTTACAGATTGCTACAGACTGTTCTGTTTTTGACAGATTCTGTTTTCTTTGTGTTGTTTGCTTATTCTGATGTATCTATGGGTCGTATCGGGAGGTATGAGTCATGGAAAAGTTAGAATACAGTAGGTATTACACAAATACAACTAAAGAATGAGTTCACAACAGTACCTAAAGTGGTGATTTATCTTTATATTAACGGATCTCATGAGTTTTCTGTTGAATTTTGTGTTGTGAAGTTTTCAAGTTTTGGGTGAAGATTCGATGGACTATGGAATAAAGAGTGGCAAGAGCCTAAGCTTGGGGATGCCAAAGGCACCCCAAGTCATATTCAAGTATACCAAAAATCCTAAGCTTGGGGATTCCCCGGAAGGCATCCCCTCTTTCATCTTAAATCCATCAGTAAATTTACTTGAGGCTAAATTTTTATTCACCACATGATACGTGTTTTGCTTAGAGCGTCTTGTATAATACGAGTCTTTGCTTTTTAGTTTGCCACAATCATCCTTCCTACACACATCTTTTGAGAGTCACACGCTGAATCGTGAATTTATTAGAATACTCTATGTGCTTGACTTATATCTTTTGAGCTAGGCAATGTTGCTCTAGTGCTTCACTTATATCTTTATAGAGCATGGTGGTGTTATATTTTATAGAAATTATTGAACTCTCGCTCCTCACATACATTATTTTGAGGTTTTGCTAAAAGCTTCATGGTAATTTGTTTAGGTTATGAATTTAGTCCTAATATAATGGGAATCCAAGAGGGATATAATAAAAACTTTCATATTAAGTGCATTGAATAGTATGAGAAGTTTGATTCCTTGCATATAGTTTTGAGATAAAAGAGATGGTAATATGAGAGTCATGCTAGTGAGTAGTTGTGAATTGGAAGGTATACTTGTGTTAAAGCTTGTGATTCCCGCAGCATGCACATATTGTGAACCGTTATGTAAAGAAGTCGGAGCATGTTTTGTTTAATGATTGTCGACCTTTGTGTGAGGGTCGGGAGCGCGTGATGGTTAACTCCTACCAACCTCTCCCCTAGGAGCATGCGTCTAATGCTTTGTTTGATAACTAATATACTTTTGCAATAAGTATGTGAGTTCTTTATGACTAATGTTGAGTCCATGGATTATACGCACTCTCACCCTTCCACCTTTGCTAGCCTCTCTAGTACCGCGCAAATTTCATTGGTACATCAAACCCTCCTTCCTCAAAACAGCCACCATATATCTTCCTCAAAACAGCAAACATATATTCCTCAAAACAGCCACCATACCTACCTATCATGGCATTTCCATAGCCATTCCGAGATATATTGCCATGCAACTTCCACCATGTAGTTTTTATGACATGCACCATCACTTTCATATTGCATATAGAGTCATATTTTTTCATAGGAATTGAGTTCTAATTTCTTTTCCTTTGAGTTATAAGTAAATAAAAGTGTGATGATTTTTCATTAATAGAGCATTGTCCCATGAGAGAAAAGGATGATGGAGGCTATGACTCCCTCACAAGTTGGGACGAGTATCTGGACTTTACAAAAAATAAAAGAGTCCAGCGAAGCCCAAACAAAAAAATAAGAGGCCAAAGAAGCCCACCAAAAAAAGAGAGAGAAAGAGAGAAGGGACAATTGCTACGACCTTTTTCCACACTTGCGCTTCAAAGTAGCACCATGAACTTCATGATAGAGAGTCTCCTATTTTTTCACTTTCATATAACTAGTGGATGTCATCTTACACGACCACTTAGTTTACCTTTTGAGCTTTCATACACTTATAGCTCTGTGTGCATTTTTCGCATGGCAATGCCTACTCACTCACATTGATATCTATTGACGGGCATCTCCATAACCCGTTGATACGCCTAGTTGATGTGAGACTATCTTCTCCTTTTTCCCTTGCACCTCCTCCATATTCTATTCCACCTATAATGCTATATCCATGGCTCACGCTCATGTAAGTTGAAAATGTTTGAGAACACCAAATGTGTGAAACAATTGCTTGACTTGTTCATCGGGGTTGTGCATGATTTAGATACTTTGTGTGGGGAAGGTGGAGCATAGCTAGACCATATGATTTTGTAGGGATAACTTTCTAAGACCATGTTATTTCGAAAGGACACGACTATCTTGTTGGTGTGCTCGAAGTATTACTGTTTTTATGTCAATATTAGACTATTGTTTTGAATCTAACGGATCTGAATATTCATGCCACAATAAAGAATATTACATGGATAAATACGTTAGGTACATTCCACATAAAAAATTCTTTTTTTATCATTTACCTACTCGAGGACGAGCAGGAATTAAGCTTGGGGATGCTGTTACGTCTCCAACGTATCTATAATTTTTGATTGTTCCATGCCATTATATTATCAGTTTTGGATGTTTTATATGCTTTTTATATTATTTTTTTGGACTAACCTATTAATCTAGAGCCTAGTGCCAGTTTCTGTTTTTCCTTGTTTTTGAGTTTCGCAGATAAGGAACATTGAATGGAGTCCAAACGGAATAAAACCTTCGGAATGATTTTTCTGGAACAAAAGGAAACTACGAGACTTGAGAACCAAGGCACGGGAGCTGCCATGGGAACACAAGCCCTAGGCCCGCGGCCAGGGGGGTACCCCGCACTGAGCAGGCTTGTGGGCCACAGCTGCTCCCCTAAACCTAATTTTCGGCCTATAAATTCCCAAATATTCCATCATAATCAATGAGAGCCACTAAAACTCTTTTCTGCCACCAGAATCCTCCGTTCCCGAGAGATCTAATCTTGCAGCCTTTTCCGGTAATATGCCGGAGGGGGATTCGATCACGGAGGGCATCTACATCAACTCCATTGCCCCTCCGATGATGCGTGAGTAGTTCACCACAGACCTACGGGTCCATAGCTAGTACCTAGATGGCTTCTTATCTCTCTTTGCTTCTCAATACCATGTTCTTCATGATCTTCATGGAGATCTATCCGATGTAATAGTTTTTTGTAGTGTGTTTGTCGAGATCCGATGAATTGTGGGTTTATGATTCAGATTATCCATGAATATTATTTGAGTCCTTTCTGATTTCTTATATGGATGATTTCATATCTTTGCAAGTCTCTTCAAGTTATTGGTTTGCTTTGGCCAACTAGATTGGTAATTCTTGCGATGGGAGAAGTGCTTAGTGTTGGGTTCAATCTTGTGGTGTCCTCACCCAGTGACAAAGTAGGGGTAGTGAGGCACATATTGTATTGTTGCCAGCAAGGGTAAAAAGATGGGGTTTTCATCATATTGCTTGACTTTATCTCTCTACATCATGGCATCTTACTTAATGTGTTACTCTGTTCTTCATGAACTTAATACTCTAGATGCAGGCAGGAGTCGGTCGATGTGTGGAGTAATAGTAGTAGATGCAGAATCGTTTCGGTCTACTTGACACGAACGTGATGCCTATATGCATAATCATTGCCTTGGATATCATCATAATTATTCGCTTTCCTATCAATTGCTCGACATTAATTTGTTCACCCACCGTAATACTTGCTATCATGAAAGAAGCCATCTAGTGGAACATATGGCCCCCGGATCTATTTTCCATATTATAGTTTCAGATCTAAAACCAAAAATACCAAAAATACTTTCTTCCATATTTTTACTTTTAGTTTTACTTTCTGTTCAAGCATCCTATTATATCTATCTCTATTAGATCTCATCCTTGCAAGTAACCGTGAAGGGATTGACAACCCCTTTATAGCGTTGGGTGCAAGAGTTTGATTCTTTGTGCAGGTACATCTATTGGTGACTCGCTTGTATCTCCTACTGGATTGATACCTTGGTTCTAAAAAACTGAGGGAAATAATTATCTACTTTGCTGCATCAAACCGTTCCTCTTCACGGGAAACCAACGCATGCTCGAGAAGTAGAAGTATTACCCCTTTAAAGGTGGCGTTGCTAGGAATGCCCGATCACTTTTGATACCCATCTTTTTTACCGTATCTAAATAAATCAGATTGAGGGTACTGCCTCCATCCATGAGGACTCTAGTTTGGTGGTACCCATCGATAATGGGGTCGAGGACCAGGGATGCTGATCCTCCATGACGGATACTTATCGGATGGTCCATGCGATCGAATGTGATCGGGCATGACTACCATGGGTTAAACTTTGGAGCTATGGGCTCTATAGCATAGACCTCTCGAAGAGCGTGTTTCCTCTCCTTTTTTGTTATATGCGTGACGTAGACTATGTTCACCGTTTTTACCCGAGGAGGGAATTTATGTTGTCCCACAATGTTCAGACCGTGGGTATCATCCTCGTCCTTGCTGCGGGGCCCTTGCCTTGGTCTTCGGCTGCGAACCTGCTGGCCTGTTTGAACACCCACTAATTACTGTTGGTGCGGTTTGCGGGCTTGTCTGATATGCCATAGATCTGGCATGGCCTATCCAAGATTGTGTCCAACTGAGAAGGTATGGACCATAGGTCTCGTCCTCGTCCTCGCTACGGGGGCCCTTGCCTTGGTCTTCGGCTGCTATCCTGCTGGCCTATTTGAACACCCAGCAATTACGGTTCGTGTGGTTTGCGGTCTTGTCTGATGTGCAAGATTTTGGATCTGGCATGGCCTGTCCAAGATTTTGTCCAACTGAGTAGGTCCATCCCTAGTTCCCTTGGAGAGCTTCTTCCGTGGTCACGATTTGCTGAATCCAGCATTAACTGCAACGTCCTCAGTGTCGCCGCCGCTCTATCGGTGTTTGTTCCTATTGCACCGTGACTTCCCGTTTCCATTCCGGACTTTAGAGGTCTCGGGGTCCTCGGGTTTGCTATCTCGGCGAGCTAACCAATTTTCCTTTCCCACACAAAAGTGGGTCATGAGTGGGGTTAAAGCCGCTATTGTCCTCGACCTGTCCTAGCCAATCTGACGAGCTAGCCATTCATCCCGGATGTTTTGCCTGAAAGAGGCTATTGCCGCGGTGTCCGGATAGTCTATGATTTGGTTCTTCTTAGTGAAGAACCGGTTCCACAACTGCCTAGATTACTTGTCAGACCATTGAATAACATGGCCTAGGTTGTTGGAGTCCGGAGGCCAGACTTAGGTGCCTTGGAAGTTTGTTTGGAAAGCATCCTCGGGCTCTTCCCATCTCCTGATGGAGTTTTTAAGGAGGTTGTTTAACCAGTGACATGTTGGTCCCTTAAGTTTTAAACTCAAGTATTTAATGGCGTGGAGATCATCTCCTCGAGACATATGTATGTGGAAAAGGAAGTCTTCGATCCACACCGCTGGGTCTGTAGTCCCGTCGTATTGCTCGATGTTTACGGTTTTAAACTCTTTGGGGAACTGGTGTTGCATCACCTCGTCTGTGAAGCACATTGGGTGAGCGGCGCCCCGGGCTCGAGCTACATCGTTCCGGAGGTCGGACGCCATCTAGACAAGATGCTCCTCCCAAACTCTATTGTCTTGGTCGAGCCAATCTTGATAATCATCCCGTCTAATGGGGTTGTGCCCTCTGGATCCGTAGATGAATCTTGTCTAGCAGGCTCTAGCGTCCAGGCCGTGTCATAGGTCGTATGGGTCCTCATGATATGTTGGCTCTCTTCTTATTTTGCGAGGGAGTGTAGGTCTATCATCGGCCCTGCGAGTCGTCATATCCCGTCCTTGATGGGCTTGGTCGGGCTGGTTTTCTTGAGTATGCCTGGGGGTGCGGGCTCGGGTGCCTTGTCGTCAAATTGTGGTAGCAAACATCAGCGTTGATAGCTCTTGTTTTGATCCGGACGTCCATTACTGAGCCCTTCTTTGGTTGTCAGGACTTCCGTCCATTTGTCATTGAGGGTGTCTTATTCGGCTTTTATTAGTTGTTGTTTCTTCTTCAGGCTCTAGGCAGTAGCTATCAGCTGCCGCTTGAACCTCTCTTGATCCAGCGGGTCTTCGAGGACAATGAAGTCCTCGGTTCCGAGACTGACCTCGTCTTTGAAGGTGGAAAGATAGTTACTATCGTCAAAGTCGTTGAGGTCTTCAGAGTAATACCAATTCTCGTGTCCCTGCACGACATCTAGCTGTTGCTTAGGGGCTAGGGGGTCATTGAGGTTTTGCATGTTTTCTGGGGTATCATCTTCGCCGGTGGCCATATTGCTTTCCTTGCCCTTGCGGCCCTTGGATTGTGTGCGCTGGCGTCGATGCTTGGGGGCGCCTCACGAGGGTTATCCTCATTCCCGCTGGGGGTGTCGTCACCGTTCTTCCCCATGGTGTTGGGTGTGTCTACCATATAGACATCATAGGTGAAGGTAGTTGTCCACCATCGAGTTGTGGGACGGACAATATTGTTGATATCTTTATTGATGTCATCGGCCTCCTCGGAGGAGTAGTCGAGTATATTGGTTAAGTCTTCGATAGTGGCCACCAAGTGGGTGGTGGGTGGGATGCAAAATTCCTAGTGGCTGGCCTGGAGGCCTATCCGAGTATAGGGCGAGTGCGGGCCGTGTGAAATATTCAAGGTTTGGACACGGGCTAGCATCTGGTTTATAAGCAAGAAGCTAGCCGGGTCTTTCTCATGAGGTTTTCCGGAGTCAATCTCCGATGCCTCAGAGCGAGGTGTATATTCAGCCAAGGCTGGGCTTCGATCTCCGGCCGAGGTGGCCAGATCCGACCATGAAGCTTGGTCTGGGCGAGGTCTCATCCGGAGACGGGAAAAGGAGGGGGTCTGAAGTTAAAGCTTTGGGGTTTGCGGGCTAGTCAGAAGAGGTCATGCGCCCGACCAGGGACAGGTTACCCGTGACGCCGACAGCATACTCAAAGCTGTCGAACCTAATCTTCAGTCCAGGGGAAATTAGTCGACCTGGCCATGATGACCGGCCGTGTCATCGTGTAGATCGATAATGCCAGGCACTAAGAGATGGTTGGGTACAAAGATGTCCCCGATGCAGATGTTGTCGTTGATGACCAAGCAAGCCATCGATCCTGCTGGCGATTCAATGGCAGAACTCTCAATGAAAGCACCAATGTCGGTGTCAAAATAAATGGATCTCGGGTAGGGGTCGCAAACTGTGGATCCTGGATCGATTGGGAACAGGAAACATGGAGACAATGTTTACCCAGGTTCAGGCCCTCTCGAAGAGGTAAAACCCTACATCCTTCTTTGATGGTATTGATTGTGTGAATGTCGATTACAGAGTCGATCTACCTCGAAATGATATTAACTAAACCGTAGGAGGCTAGGACTAATGGTTCGTCTGCTCTACGTGCTAAACCCTCCGATTTATATAGACGCCAGGGGTACCTAGGGTAACACATAGTTGGCTATCATCAAGGGATAAATGCCAATCTTGCCATCTTGACTTGGAGGACACATGAAGGAATCAAAGATTCCTTCCCGAATACTAAGTCATCTTACAGTACGGTCTTCACGTAATGGGCATAGAGCGGCCCATCTGACCGACCCTTAGGAGATAGGTTGGCGATCGGAGAAACCCTTAGTCCAGGACTCCCTGAACCACACCAGGTTAATCTGTATTGCAAAGATTCATTAGCACAACAATATAGTAATAGGAACAATAACAATAGTAGGTTTGTAATGATGGTAACGGCAGCAACAGCAATAGTAACTTAACGAGATTCGATATGTAAAAGCATAGGCTATGGATCGGTGATGGATAATGATTTCGATGACATTCATCATGTAACCGTTACACACTAGAACGACACGAAACTAGCTCCAATTCATCAATGTAATGTAGGCATGTGTTCTGTATATATTATTATGTGCTTATAATAAGAACTGACATGACATATTTTGTCCTACCCTCCCGTGGAAGTGAGGTCCATAAGGAAACTAAGGTATATTAGCCTCTTTTAACAAAGAACTAGAACAACGCACTGACGCATGATGAATACATGAACTCCTCGAACTACGAAAATCACCAAAAAGAATCCTAATTATTATCAACTTGGGGTATGCAGATCATGACACGTAATAGGTGCATACAACTTGCAAGATAGGATCCCAAAACTCACATATTCATGAAAAAATAATAGGTTCAAATCTGAAATCATGGCACTCGGGCCCTAGTAACAGGCATTAAGCATAGCCAAGTCATAGCAACATCGCTCTGAGAACATAGTGGATACTAGGGATCAAGCCCTATAAATATAACTCGATTACATGATCAATCTCATCAAATCACATCACCGTCCAGCAAGCCTACAAATGAATTACTCGCTCTCGGTGGTAAGCATCATGGGGGTGTTGATGAACAATGCTTGGTGATCACGACTACGACGAACCCCCCTCTCTATACTCCCAAACAGACTCCAAATTAGCCCTCCCAAGGACGACAACTTCGTCTCATAAAACGCGTCAAAAACTTCAGTCTTATTTTTTCTTCGGAAATAGGAATTTATAGGACTAGATTAGGGTGTGCGAAGCCACGAGGTGGTCCCAAGCCATCAAGGTGTGCTTGGGGGGTCGCACCTTGTCGACTTGGCACCAACAGGTGGCCCCCTCCGGTGGGTCTTTGCCCCAATATTTTTTATATATTCTAGAAAAAATCTCAAAAGTTTCGTCCAATTCCGAGAACTTTTATTTCTGCAGAAAAACAACACCATGGTAGTTCTGTTGAAAACAACGTCTTCATCTTGTAGTTATATCCTATCTAAGATGCTATGTTCAAATAAACTGTTGTTGTTCTCTTGGTGAAATTTGTCCAAGTCTGAGAATCTATAGTTATTTTTATGCCATGTTTAGAGCATGCAACCAAGTGATCTATGATGTTTTAGCTCAAGCTCAGTGCTATTGTTTTGTAGTAGATGTTGTCCTCTTTCAACCTGTTAAATTCCATGCCATGAGATGATCTCTAGCATCATTGTTTGCTGCTGTCAAGTTGCTATGAGCTTAACTCAGATTGCAGAAAACCAGGATTTTCACAAAGTCCCTGAAATCTGGTTCATTATGCCTCTTGTGAGCTTCATTTCTTAGTTATCCTTGCTTCCTTTAAAGTTTGTGTAATTGGATGATTTATTAAGCATGTTGTTTAGATTATGTATCTACTTTGGTTGTGGTTGGAAACCTCCTATAGCTTTGGATATTTATTGTGCAAATTGTTATGTTTCTGTTTTTGGACAGGTTGTGTGTGGTTTGGTTTGTGACATGGGTGAGCTATGCTCCATAGTTTTGCTTGATCTTTAGCTCTATTGTTGCTAGTTTTTCATTTCCAATCTAGTGGCATCCTTGAAATACCAAGGAATAGCCCAAGGCCTTCCTTCTCTTGTGTTTTGTCTTTGTTAGAAATTGTGCCTTGCCGTGAGCGTCCCGTGAGCTACGTTACTCCGGTTGCAACATTCTACATATGAATTTGCATCGATTTTTCATGAAGCATTCATATTTTCCATGTTCATGCATGTTCCAACAACTAAACATGAGGTTTTGTCCAGAATTCTAATAACTTAACAATTGCATGAGAAAACATGACTAGCTTAGGGTTGCCATGTTAAAAACTTCAAATGGATCATGAATCATCTTGTTTGTGCATTGCACCATGGTTGTTGGTTTATTTGGTGTTGTTTATATTTCGGTAGATGCAAGTGTTGAGCCTGAGTACGATGATCCAGGAGAGTACAACTATGAGGACCCAGCTCTTTGTCCCTCTAAAGAACCAACAAGCAAGATGGCCCCCTTGATTATTCGTTTGAGATTAAAGCTTGGCTGGCAAGGCCCAACATCGGTACTACATTTGCTAAACAACCTAATAAAAATGCATAGGGCTTTGCAACCCCGTGGATAATTAATCAACACCCGGGCCATTACTCCTCATGAGTGTTGGTCCAAACTAGAGCCATGTGCGGGGCCAACCCGGGGCAACTCGAGAGATTTCTATCAGGCCAGTGTACGCTCTGCTTATCAGGTCGTCTCCTGAGAACGAGATACGCGACTCTTATCGGGTTCGTTGACACGTCGGGTGGTCTTGCTAGACTTGTTTTACCTTTCTCGAATGTCTTGCGCGAGGAATTCTGGTTTTTCTTTGGGCTATCTCGAGGTGGCGCTTTTCCAGTGGAATTGCCTAGGGAGATCACGAGATTCGTGGTCAACGTCATTCCCCCGACGTGTGGTTAGTTTGTGATGGAAGAGTTGGAGCACCCCTACAGGGTTTAATCTTTCGGAAAGCCGTGTCTGCGGTTATGTGGCAACTTGGAGATTTGTTTAACACTCGGTTATAGTTAGCTTGAAGTAAACTCAAATAAAATAATCCAACTGTGTGCGTAACCGTGACTGTCTCTGCTCTTGAACATGAACCTAGAGAGAACATGGTGAGGTTATGATTGACGTAAGTAGGTGTTCAGGATCACTTAGTGATCATGCTAGATCACAACCGTCTTACGTAGGACACCATATTTACATTCATGTTCCCGTAAGTTAGCCACCAAATACATGCTTAGTGCTTGCTGCAGCCTCACCACTTACCCTTTTCCCCACCTATTGGCTTACATAGTTTTGGTACCCGGGTTACATGATTGTTGAGTCCCCATGGCCCACCAATTACAACAATACAGGTGCAGGTGTTCATGAGTGTGTGCCAGAAGATGTGACTCAGCTCTAGTGGGCGTACGATGAAGAAAGTAGGCGTATGTACGTTACCTATCCTGACAAGTAGGGAGCTTCTTGGTGGTGATCGTAGGATAGCAAGCAGTTTTGCATTGCTTCTTTTCTTCGTTTGATTTCGTCCATAGTCGGACCCTGTCTTCTGGATGATGTATGAATAATTTGCGTGAACTTGTAACATAGATTGTGGCGAGTGTAAGCCAACTCATATACTCATCTCTTCCTACATGTATGCAATGTTTACTGCACTTGCGAAACGACGAGATGTGTTTCTATCCCTGTCGAGGCCCTCGTGCCAAAATAAGGATAGGATCGCATCTTGGGTATTACAAGTTGCATCCAGGTTGGATTCATTCAAATCATGCAAATTAGGGGCTAAAACAAGAGCAAAAGTGTTTGGAAAAGTAGATACGTTTGAGACGTATCAACACTCCCAAGCTTAACTCATTGCTTGTCCTCAAGTAATTCAGTTGATAAACTGGAAGTGATAAAGAAAATTTTTACAAACTCTTTTGTTCTCATTGTTGTATATATCTTAGCTACTGTTTAGATGTTCATCAAAGATCATAAATAACCATGTCGATGATAACACTTAGCTATTATATCCACTCATGGCAATAACATAACCAACTAACGAGCAATAATAAAATATCTCACATGCCAACAATTTGTCAAAACAATCATGCTATAGTAGGATGATATGATATATCGCAAGCCTCTTGTGAGACTGCAAAACATAAATGCTGAGCACGTGGGAGGTCCAAGTAACGACTAAACGTTGTAATTCAAAGTAGAGAAGACCCAATCATGCTCACATCCAACATTAAATAGACTCGATGTATAAAATGACAATAGTACTCGCAGTTTGGTGCTTTAGCAAGAAGATGATGACTCAAAAAATAAAGTAAAATAACATAAAAGTAAATAGAAAGGCCCTTCACAGAGGGAAGCATTGACTTGGAGAGGTGCGAGAGATCAGGGTTTAAAACTGAGATGAAATTTTAATTTGGGGTGGTGTGCTTTTCCTGTCAACATCACGACTGAGTTTTCAATATCTTCCATGCTAAACACATTATTGGTGGTTCCCAAGCAGTAATATAAAGTTTACTCCCATCCACCATACGTACACAAGCCATGGCTGACCGAATCCACGGGTGCCCTCCAACATGTCAACTGTCCCAGGAGTTTTGTTTAGGTAATTTTGATTATGCAGGACTGGGCATCCTTTTTACTAGCCTATCTCGTGGAATGACACACGAATAAACGCCCATCTTGAGAATAACTGGCTTAGCCTAGAAGATATTGACCGCCCCATCACTCCATGAGCGGTACGAGCACACAAACATGCGTTTATTTGAATGATTAGAAGTGGCACATGCAAATTTACTTGGAACAGAAGGGTAATACCGTATATTGGTAGATATGGTGGACTCATTTGGAACAACTTGTGTCTAAGGATTTTGGATGCATAAGTAGCATTCTCGCTTAGTATAGGCAAAGGCTAGCAAATAGGTTGAGAAGTGACCAGCTAGAAAGCGGAAACGGTCATTGCTATGCATTGAGAATAGTTAACATTGAATACTAGCACGAGTAGGATATAAACACTCTACACATAAATATCATGAAGGCTACATTGGATTTGAATCAATTACGTGTTTGCACATCTGCCAAGTCAAGGCATTCAAGTTACTAAAAGCAAGATGCCATACTAACATATCATATCACAACCATTTTAATGCATGTTGACACATAGGATAAATCATTATTCACTCCTAGATATCTACACATGGCATGAGCAACTATAATCTCTAATTGTCATCATAAACATGTTTACTCATAATATGCCGAATCGAGATCGACCGAGCTGAACATATTTACAAAAAACAAAAAACAAGAAGAGTTCATACCGGCTTCCTTTATCAAGATCACTTCATCAAATATCATCATTATTGCCTTCCACTTGCATGAACGAGTGATGTGAAAATAAGAATAGTGCAAGTGTGTCATTGACTAAGATGGAATATGCGAAATATTTTATACAAAGGAGAAGACAAGGTGATATTAGCTCTTCATTAGATAAAAAATAATGCATATGAGAGCCACTCAACATTTTCATCATGGTCTTTTCATGTTAATGATTCAACAAAAAGTAAATCAATTTAGAGAAACACACTAAAATATTTTGGAGTTTTTTTCTCAAAGAAAGCTAATAAACGAAGGAAAATGAAAAGCAAGAAAAACTATTTACACGGGAAGATCATAACAAGCAAAAGAAATATTTTTGGGTTTAAACAAGAAAGAAAAACCGGAAAGAAGAAAGAAATGTTTTTGGGTTTTCAAAACAAAATCAAACACAAGAAGAAAGCAAAAAACTAAAACTAAAATGGACATACAATGAAAGAGGATGAACACCGACAGTCGATATGAAATGTGTGAACATGAATGTAATGTTTGTGAGAAACACATATTACCCCTAGCTTAGGCTTTTGGCCTAGCTTGGTGATCACCATCCAAATTAGCCATCGGGTCTAGGAGGGAAGTAGTTAGGTTGAGGGACTTGGGTGTAGCAAGCCTGGGCCATGGCCTCCGCCTCAGCCAACTCGTTCTGGTAAGCGATTTGTCTGATGGCATGACGACACATATGTTCCTCGTATACTAGTTAAAAAATAAGATGCAGGCAATACGATAACATCATGACTCCTCTTGCTAAATACCATGTTGTAGCGAATGTGGTGTGGAAGCTCAGGTTAATCCATAAAGTGGTGTTCTATCATAGACTGGTGATCAAGATAAACCTTAGGTAGCAGGTAGTCAGTGGGGAGTATATTGACATTACAGTGTTTTGCTAAGAGAGTGGCACAAATACCATCATGGACCTTCCCCCTGATTTGGTTACCATGCAGGCGGCGTGCAACAATAGCTCCTAAGTTGTAAGTGTTGTTACTAAATAATGCACAACGCAAGCTAGCAAGGGTGGGGGCACTAAGACCACCACCTTGTTCCATAGCAGTTAAACATTTTCCTATAAATAACGCAAAGTATTGCACAATAGGAAAAAGCAAGCTGGTAGCTCTGGCATTCTAAATGCCCCTACATTCTCCCACGGTTAAAGTAAGAAGGAATTCCTCAAACTCCTATGGCCTAGTCTCACTTAATCCCCCGTCAACGGGAATCAAGCATATTTGGCAGAACTGGGTGAATGGGATTTCATAATTTTCAGCATATAAGTTAAAGAGTACCATGGGAACATCGTCTTACTCAGTAAATAGAAAATTTTCACAAAGGAGTTCATAAGGAGATAGTATTGATCACACTTATCTGCGAGGAAGTCAATCATCCCGACATTCGCAATATTGCATGAACTCTTGATAGAAACCCACTTTGTTCATGAAGGCATCATGTGTCCATTCGCACGGACAAACCTCCGTGTTACAACGGATGTGAATATCTCGATCTTGACCTCTCCCAACAACTCCCTCGGGACTCCGGCTCGAAGAACTTCTCCTGAAGATGTTCATTTCCCTAAAAACAAAATTCTGAAATTTTTGGACCATAAAATTATGTCAACAAAACTTTGTGAGATTTATATCAACTACTCATATAGATGCCTAGAGGCCATATCAAGCACTCAAACTACTTGGAACTCAAATAATTCAACATGTAAGCTCATTTTCAATAGCACCAAGTACAACAAAATATAAACCACTAAAGCAAAAACTAATTGGAGCAATGGGAGAGTCACATACCAAGGAGAAATCTCTCAAAACAATTTCGGAAATGGAGTTCCAAGCAAAGAGATCAAAAATCTTGTGTTTGGGAGATATAACACGAGAGAAACAGAGAGCAGCCAGGAATTTTTTTCAAGAGGAGGAAGAAGGAGTGGGTTGAAGGAATAAATGAGGGGTCCCTATGGGCCCCCCAAGCTATGAGCGCGCCCCCAGGGGTGGTTGTGCCATGTTAGTTTGACACCCACAGGTGCACCCTCACTTGGGTGTTTTCAGCTCCAATTTTTTAAATGTTCTAGAAAAATCCTGTAGAAATTTTGTGGCAATCTGAGAACATTTATTTCTGGGTCATTTATATTGCATGGGTAATTCAGAAAATAGGATAAACATGGAAATTTATTTTATAAACTAAAAATAATAGAGAGTAAACTACAAGTACAGAAGGTTGTGCTTGCTAAATTCATCGACCACGTGTCGCTTACAAAGGATTCATCAATAAGGTTGATCAAGTCTTATTAACAAACACATTTCCGATTGTCATGAAACTGAAGAATCTTCATATAACACTAGGTTAACTCAATGGGGATTTGCATCTCCCAAACAATAAGAATATCATATTTCCTCCTGTAGTAGGAATAGCACATTTAAACTCCCTAAATGTTATTGTGGCAACTTGCTCAGTGGCAATAATATTATTCACCGAAGCTTGTTCTTCGGGAAGTGCACTATATGTTGTTTGCCATTGACATGAAAAGTAACCTTGATTTTGTTGCAATCAATAACACCCCCTCTAGTATTTAGAAAAGTTCTACCAAGGATAATCGACATGTTGTCGTCCTCGGGCATTTCAAGAATAACAAAGTCCATTAAGATAGTAACATTCGCAACCACAACATGAAAATACTCACAAATTCCGATAGGTATAGCAATGGATTTTCCAGCCGTTTGCGAAGATATTTTAGTAGGTGTGAACTTATTCAAATCAAGTCTTTTATATAAGGAGAAAGACATAATACTAACACCGGCTCCTAGATCACATAAAGAATTTTTAACATAACTTCGTTTAATGGAGCAAGTTATTGCGGGTATACCGGGATCTTACAACTTCTTAGGCACTCCACTGTCAAAATAATAATTAGCAAGCATGGTGGAAATCTCAGTTTCAGGTATGTTTCTTTTATTAGTAATAATATCTTTCACGTATTTAGCATACGGAGGCATTTTCAAGATATCAGTCAAGCGAGTGCACAAAAAGACAAGTCTAATCATTTCAGGAAAGCGCTCAAAATCTTCCTCATCCTTACTCTTAGAAGGCTTATCAGGGAAAGGCATGGGTTTCTGGACCCATGGTTCTCTTTCTTTACCATGTTTTCTTACAACAAAGTCTCTCTTATCATAACATTTATTCTTAGGAGGTGGGTTATCAAGATCAACAACGGGTTCTATTTCTACATCATTATCATTATCTGGTGGATCATCATCATGAACATTATCATTATCATTATCACTAGGTGGATGTTCATCACCAGATTGTGTCTGAGCATCAGAAATAGAAACATCATTATGACTCTTAATAGATTTCTATATCACATGTTCACTAGAAGCATGCATAGTCCTATGATCTTTGTTTTTCCTTTTCTTTTTAGTTGGACTAGATGCATCATCATTAATTCTTTGAGAATCTTGTTCGATTTTTTCAAGATGAACTTCGGGATAAAGAGGTTCATGAGTCATTCTACTTCCTCTAGTCATTACTCTAACATCATGATCATTCATGTTATCATTTATTTCAGTAAGCAAATCATTTTGTGACTTAGCAACTTGGTCTAGTTGAGTATGAACCATGGAAGCACGTTTACCTAGACCTTTAACATCATTAGAAATTCTAAACATCAAGTGACTTAGGCGATTAATCATCATATCATTGCGTTGTAGTTGATCTTTGTCATAATTATTAAAATGTCCTTGCTTAACAACATAATTATCAAATTCATCCATGCATTAACTAGGAGTCCTAATATCAGGTATATTACTTTCATCAAAGCTACATAGATAATTTAACTCTACTTCGTGTGTAGGGACATCAAGTCCATGTATTTCTTCGATAAGTAGTAAATTCTTGACATATACAGATTTAATACCTTTTTCTTACATAGTTCTCTTGGCTTCTTGCATATCTTCTAGATTGTAGAATAGAATACCTCTCTTCTTTTGAATGGGTTCCGACAGTAGTTCAGGAAGTGTCCAATCATTAGCATTCTTCAAAATATTTTTCAATAGTTTTTCACAATGTACAATAGTTTGATTCGTGGAAACAAAACCAACACAACTACCGAGGTAGTCATTAGAAGCATAAGTTAGTCCATTATAGAAGATATCAAGTATTTCATTTTTAAGAGGGTGATTAGGCAAAGCTTTGAGTAGATGGCGAAGCCTCCCCCAAGCTTGAGGGAGATTCTATTCTTCAATTCGCACAAAGTTAAATATTTCATATAAAGCAGTTTATTTCTTATGAGAATGAAAATATTTTCAGTAAAGTAATAGATCATATCCTAGGGGCTACGCACACAACCACGAGCAAAAGGAACCAATTCTTAGCATCACCTTTTAGTGAAAAAGGAAAGCTTTAAGAATGTAAAAGTAGAGAATATTTTCCTCATGAGCAAACAAGGTGGCAATAGCATCTAATTTAGTAAGGTGTGCCACAACGGTTTCCATTTCGTAACCATGGAAAGGATTAAATTCTACTATATTGATTAACTAAGGATCAAATGAGAATTCATAGTCCTAATCAGTAACACATATAGGAGAAGTAGCAAATTTAGGATCATGTTTCATTTTCACCATCATACATTTTTCTTCCAGTTTACATAGCAATTTCTTCAAATCATCTCTATAATTACACGCAAGAAAGTATCTAGCTATCTCCCCATCCATAACATAACCATCACGTACCGTATGCATATCATATCTATTCGAAGAGCTAGGCATAATAGGTGAATCAAAGTGTCCATCAATTTCAGCATTCTCATGTTCTCTAGCTTTAGCAATATGAGCATCAAGTAATTAATTCAGTGGCACAATTTTGGTTTCATCAAGCATAGTAGTAGCGGCATCATTAATATCATCCATAGTTGAAGCAGTAGAAGATTTAAAAACATGTGGAGGTGTCATCAGCTGGTTCAGAATAGTAGGTGAATCAAATGCAGAGCCAGATGGTAGTTCCTTAGCTCCCCTCCCCTTAGAGGGTATGATCTTAGTTCTGGTATCTTTCAAATTCTTCATAGTGAGAATTGAGTATCCTTGGTGAACACAGTAAATAGAGCAATGCTCCCCGGCAATGACGCAAGAAAATTATCTTGATAACCCGCAAGTGTAGGGGATCGTAATAGTCTTCGAGCGAAGTATTTTACCCAAATTTGTCCAGTCGGCACAAGGGGAGCCAAAGAATATGTATGAGTCTTAGCAGTTGAGTTTTCAATTCAACCACGCCAGGTCAGTCTCTATCACAAATATTTAGTAGCACAACAATATAGTAATAGGAACGGTAGCAATTCTGTAGTGATGGTAACAACAACAGCAAAAAAAAAGTAACTTAACAAAATTCAGTATGTAAAATCATAGGCAATGGGTCCGTGATGCATAATGATTTCAATGACATTCATCATGTAACAGTTACACACTAGAGCGACAGGGGAACTATCTCTGGTTCATAAATATAATGTAGGCATGTATTTCGTATATAGTCATATGTACTTATAATAAGAGCTTGCATGACATATTTTGTCCTACCCTCCCATGGCAGTGGGGTACATAAGGAAACTAAGGCATATTAAGGCCTCCTTTTAATAGAGAACCAGAACAAAGCACTAACACATGGTGAATACATGAACTCATCAAACTAAGGCAATCACCGGGAAGAATCCCAATTATTGTCATGTTGGGGTATGCGGATCATGACACGTAATAGGTGCATACAACTTGCAAGATAGGATCTAAAACACTCTCATATTCATGAAAACATAATAGGTTCAAATCTGAAATCATGGCACTCAGTCCCTAGTGACAAGCATTAAGAATAGCAAAGTCATAGCAACATATCTCTCAGAACATAGTGGATACTAGGGATCAATCCCTATCAAAATAACTCAATTACATGATCAATATCGTCAAATCCCATCACCGTCCAACAGGCCTACAATGGAATTACTCACTTCCGGTGGTGAGAATCATGGGGATGTTCATGAAGAAGGGTTGGTGATGATGACGGAGAAGAATCGCCCTCACCAGAGCCCCAAACGGACTCGAGATCAACCCTTCTGAGGAACAACGGGAGGTGCTGGCGGCTCCATCTCGTAAAACATGATGAAAACTTCTCCCTTATTTTTTCTCTCAAAATAGGAATTTATAGGGCTCGAATTAGGGTCTGTGGAGCCACCAAGTGGTCCCAAGCCATCAGGATGCGCTTCGGAGGCACGCCCAATTGGCTTCGCACAAATAGGTGGCCCCCCTCCGACGGGTCTTAGCTCCATTATTTTTCATATATTCCGGAAAAAATCTCCAAAAAGTTTTGTCCATTTACGAGAAATTATATTTGTGCACAAAAACAACACCATGGTAGTTCTTCTGAAAATAGCGTATGTCTGAGTTAGTTTCATTCTAATCATGCAAATTAGAGTCCAAAACAAGAGAAAAAGTGTTTGGCAAGGTGTATATGTTGGATACATATCGACGACCAATTCAGCTTGGGAGGAGGCGGTTCTGGGCAGTGGTAAGGTGCGGCGGTGTTGGTGGTGGCCAGATCCGGTCGAAAACGGTTGAAGGAGGGAGGCAGTTGGGCGACGGGGGTGGGTTTTTTTTTGGGAACAACCTTCATGCTGCATAAATGCAGCGGGAGATGCCTTGCTTCCCAAGACTGTTTGCCCATGTTGGAGTTTTTGCGCAGTTGTTGGAGAGTTTGTTTTGGACTCCAAAAGCCCAAAAAGGTAGTGTCGCCCTGTAATGGGCTAGGTGTTGGAGATGCTCTTACTCCCATGATAAAGGGTGTCAGCCTACCAGACGCAAAGGTAAGTGCTGCATGTGAAAAACTAAACACCAGACTCACTGAACTTCGATGCTACACCATCGCTCCCAGGATGACGTCTCTAGGGAGTACTCAATCCCATGCACCACTATCAACAGATCTGAGAAGGGTATTAGGTTTTCACGTGTGATCAAGGACGTGCGGGGTGGGTATAAGGGACCTCGACAAAGCCTTAGGGGAGTATTGTAGTACTCATTGGCGTTGCCATCACCATGGTTGAGTGAGTCGTACAAGGATTGCTCCTAGTCCAAACCCTAGACACAAAGAGCTTATTGGCAGCCGAACCAACACCTAGAGGACACCTATGACTAGAAAAGGTGGGGAGGTGGGATAGAGGGAAAGAGAGTCACAAACCTTCAATTCCGACAGCCAAAAAATGAGGCCCCAACACAACGACTCACACTTGTCGATGCCTCATTGTCTACACTACAGGCGACATCGACCCATGTCTATGGACATCACTACCTTAGCCAATGCTGCTGCTATACCTTAGGTTGTTTCCTCGACATATTCTCTAGGAACAAAGTGATAAAAACCTCACCACCACCCTCCTCAATGGCCCCTTGGGATACCTCTCACAGTGATGTGTAAATGAGAGACGAAGCCCGGCAAAAACCCTAGTCGCCCTCAGGAAGATGATACAAAGGTTAGGTCAATGCAAGAATCACTATCGTAGGCAACCAAAATCTTAACACATGCCCCATTTTTCTAGAAAAGAATTGGGAATTCGTGTGTTTGAAAGTACATGTAGTCCTTTGTGTGTGTTTTGGTAGTTAATGGCAATCCTAATGGACTAGTGTTTGCATTGATTTATACATTTTAAGGAAAAGTTCCATTTGCAATGCATGAAGAATATTTGATGAATTTAAGGATGTAATCCATCAACACAAACATATGCATTAAGACTTGATAATGAATGACAATTCCTAGAAGGAAACAATAGTATCAAGTTATATATATGAAGGTTTGTTCTATGGGTAATGCAATAAGAAGATTGAATGAATTCAGAATGAATGCCACATACATAAAGTTGTTCATAAAGATTGTGGTAAATGATTGAATCATAATGGATCAAGTTCTTGAGGGAATGATTAAAGCTAAGACTTACCATATGTCTTGAAGATTAGAATCATTATGCTCGCATATGTTGCGTCATGTATGATTATATCTTGAAGCAAGTGATTCAATTAAAGGATTCATTGTGCCTCTCAAGAGTTCGGTATGGCCTTCAAGATTTCAAGATTAATCATGGATCAAAGATAATGTTGACCTAGATGAAGATTTAAGATTGAATTCAAATATAGTCAACACACAAGCGCAAATGATGTACCACATGGGATTTTGTGGTATGGTAAGTATTGTCAATTACAATATCTGCACTCATCCATACTATGTGTTTTCTATATGTACGTGGGATAGGTGACTCTCATGGGTTTGCAGAAAGAGAAAAAATCCTAGTGTCCGTAAGAGGATGACATAAAGTAATGGTGATCATGGTTGACAAGGACAAGTTCAAGATAAGCATCCTAAGGGATTACGTGCTTGAAGCTTGTTGATGGTCACATGATGGACATGTGAAGATGGGATACAATAAAATGCTCCCCGTGGCTTACGGGGGAGCTATTTGAAGTCTATACCAAATGTTGTGATCAATATTATGATTCCATATTGAGCCAAGAGTAAACTTCAACATCAAGATCAAGTGAAATGCTCAAATCAAAGGTATAAAATCCTTCGGTTTTAGTTGCATGGATCACCGACCATCGAAAACGGTATATCACCAAGAATGGATTTCTGGGAGCTATTTAGTGTATCCCTTTTATGTTTCTTGATTTATAGGGATCCCACACAATTAATAAGGGATCAAAGGTTTTGTGGTCGACTTGCTTAAGTTAACATCGCTTATACACAATTCCACTCCTACCACTCATTCCAAAGTAAAATCGCAAGCCAAAAAGGGTTCCCCAAATTCTATGCACAAGCCTTTGCATTGATTTTATCATCCATTTTGTTTGATATTGGGTTATTGTCTATATGAGGACATGGAGATTTTTGAAGAGCTACAAAACAAGCTCAAGATCATAAAAATCAGAGTTCGTTTGCCAAATTCATTATAGGTCGCTAAACTTATCACGGTGGTCACTTTGGTCCACGTAGTTAGTAATACCCGAAATATGGTTACAAAACTTGTCCCTAGGGTTCACATATGGTCCATTATACGATTTTGTCTATGGACACGCCGATTTGGTGGTTGACTAGACTGTCCACGTGTGCATTTATTGCGAAGTCAGCTCGAGGACGTCGGGCGCCCCCAATACGCATGGAAACTGGGGTTTTTGGTTTGCAAAATTGCTAGATATAAATCAACTCCCCACCCCACCTGGTCGGACCGCACCCGGTTAGAACCCTCTTGCTCCCTAGATGCTCACTCGCTCCCTTATTCGCCATAGCTACCAAGGTGGTGACCCCGAGCTCCTTGGCATGCGCATGTGTGATATGTCTCTAGTGTATCTATAATTTTTTATTGATCCATGCTAATATATTACCATTCTAGGATACTTTTTGGGTATTTGTTTACCAATTTATAATATTTGTTGAGCACTAACCTATTGACCCAGTGCCTCGTGCCATTTGTTGTTTTATGTGTGTTTTTGACTTTTCAGGTATACAGTACCAAACGAAATCCATTTGCCACAAAAAAATTGATGAGTTTTTGGGACAAAACAAAGACATGGAAGTTTCGGGAGGAGGTCGAGAGAGCCACGAGGGCCCCACAAGCCATCAGGGCGTGCCACCAGGGGGCACGCCCTGATGGCTTGTGCCTCCCTCGAGCGCCGCCTGACATCCCTCTCTTGCCTATAAATTCACATATATTACAAAAACCATGGAAGCGCTCCCGAAACACTTTTCCCACCGCCGCAAGTCTCTGCTTCGATGGGAGACCATCTACACCTCCGTTCCGACACCCTGTTGGAGGGGAGATCGATCACAGAGGGCCTCTTCATCAACCTTGCTGCCCTCACCATGATGTGTGAGTAGTTCACCATAGAACTATGGGTCCGTAGGTAGTACCTAAATGGAAATATCTGTCTGTCTCTCCCTCTCTCTCGATCTTCAATAAGATGTTCATCACATCTTTGCCTTGATCTATCCGATGTAATCCCTTTGTATGGTGTATTTGTTGGGATCCGATGAATTGTGAGTTTATGTTCAGGTTAGTCATGAAAAGTATTTGAGTCGAACCTGAATACTAATATTATTATTTGCATGATGATCATAGCTTCGTAATGCTCTCCGATCTATTAAGATAGTTTGGCCAACTAGATTGATATTTCTTCGGTGGGAGTGGTGCGTTGAAGTAGGTTCAACCTGACGAGTTTCTATATGCCAGTGAGATAACGGGACATGCGTCTTTGTGTTGCTGCTACTAAGGATAAAATGATGGGTTTTATTCATATTGATTGAGTTTACTTTGTCTACATCATGTCATCGTTCTTCAAGCATTACTCAGTTTTACTTAATACTCTAGATGCATGCTGGATAGCGGTCGATGAGTGGAGTAATAGTAGTAGGTGTAGGCAGGAGTCGACCTATTTTCTT
Organism: Hordeum marinum; assembly: GCA_022496015.1. Lineage (NCBI taxonomy): Eukaryota > Viridiplantae > Streptophyta > Magnoliopsida > Poales > Poaceae > Hordeum > Hordeum marinum. The sequence goes on along the minus strand of CM039672.1, from coordinate 235,758,284 downwards.
ATGGATGTGATGCCTATATACACATGATCATTGCCGTGAAAATCGCAAAACTATTCGCTTTTCTATCAATTGCCCAACAGTAATTTGTTTACCCGTCATATGCTATTTCTATGAGAGATGCCACTAGAGAACTCTATGGCCCTTGGGTCTATTCACCTATATATTCAAAAACAATATCATTACCTTGCTGTTATTTATTTGCTTTTATTTTATTTTGCAATTTACAATTATCTACACAACTCACTTGCTTGCAAATAACGAGATCAAGGGGATTGACAACCCTCTTAATGGTCTTGGGTGCAAGTTGTTTGTTCTTTTGTGTGCAATCGCTAAAGATGGTTGAGGATTCGTATTCCTATTGGTTCGATAAACCTTGGTTTCATAACTGAGGGAAATACTTACCCACATTGTGTTGTGATAAGTCGTTCCTCTTTACGGAAAATCTGGCGCAGATCACAAGTATCAGCGTGCGATGACGGCGACATGAGCTCGTCGTCGAACGCTGAGCCACCGCCATTGGTGCCATTTGGGAGAGTACTAGGTGACGTCCCTCTTGCTCCGACGTGGTGTCCACCTGATTTCGACCTGCCTCAGCACGGTACGTCGCCACTGTCTCGTCCTTCTGCGCTAGATCCTTTGATTGTAGCTCTGGGAACTACTCTTTGTTGGGTTCAATTGCTCGAACATGTTAGGGTTTTGTCTATGTCGCCATGGATCGAGGGGTCTGCTTGTAGGGTTTGAGTTAGTGGATTATGACATGTAGGGTTTTAGTTGTGGCAGCAGCAGAGAAAAACTAGGGTTTTGTGGGGGGGTTAGGGGTGAAATAGCAGTGGTGACGTGCTGGATAAAGGCCAGGCCTTGTTAAATTGGTCAAGAATGCCTACTTTAATATGGCCTTGTGTTGATCAAATGGCTCATGTTCATATTATCTATCTGTTTGCTTCTTAGATGCTACTTCTCGAGCATTTGTTGGTTTCCCGTGAAGAGGAACAGTTTGATGCAACAAAGTAGATAAGTATTTCCCTCAGTTTTTGAGAACCAAGGTATCAATCCAGTAGGAGATACAAGCGAGTCACCAATAGATATACCCGCACAAGGAATCAAACTCTTGCACCTAATTCTATAAAGGGGTTGTCATCCCTTCACGGTTATTTGCAAGGATGATATCTAGTAGAGATAGATATAATAGGATACTTGAACGAAAAGTAAAACTAAAAGTAAAAAACATGGCAGCAAGTATTTTTGATGTTTTTGGTTTTAGATCTGAAAATATAATATGGAAAATAGACCCAGGGGCCATAGGTTTCACTAGATGGCTTCTCTCATGATGGCAAGTATTGTGGTGGGTGAACAAATTACTGTCGAGCAACTGATAGAAAAGAGAATAATTATGAAAATATCCAAGGCAATTATTATGCATATTGGCATCACGTCCGTGACAAGTAGACCGAAACGATTCTGCATCTACTACTATTACTCCACACATCGACCGACTCCTGCCTGCATCTAGAGTGCTAAGTTCATCAAGAACAGAGTAACGCATTAGGTAAGATGACAGGATGTAGAGGGATAAACTCAAGCAATATGATGAAAACCCCATATTTTTACCCTTGATGGCAACAATACAATACGTGCCTCGCTACCTCTACTTTGTCACTCGGTGAGGATACCGCAAGATTGAACCCAAAACTAAGCACTTCTCCTATTGCAAGAATTACCAATCTAGTTGGCCAAACCAAACCAATAACTCAAAGAGACTTGCAAAGATATGAAATCATGCATATAAGAATTCAGGAAACACTCAAATAATATTCATGGATAATCTGAACATAAACCCACAATTCATCAGATCTCGACAAACACACCGCAAAAGAGTATTACATCGGATAGATCTCCATGAAGATCATGAAGAACATGGTATTGAGAAGCAAAGAGAGAGAGAAGAAGCCATCTAGGTACTTGCTATGGACCCGTAGGTCTGTGGTGAACTACTCACGCATCATCGGAGGGGCAATGGAGTTGATGTAGATGCCCTCTGTGATCGAATCCCCCTCTGACAGATTACCTGAAAATGCTCCAAGATTGGATCTCTCGAGAACGGAAGCTTCTGGCGGCGGAAAAGTGTTTTCGTAGCTCATTCTGATAATGATGGAATATTTGGGTATTTATAGGCCGAAGATTAGGGTTTGGGAGTTGCCAGGGGCCCACAAGCCTGCCCGGCGTGAGTGCCCCTCGTGGCCGCGACAAGCGGGCTTGTGGCCCCGTGGCAGCTCCTCTCCTTGGTTCTCAAGTCTCGTGGCTTCCATATTTTCCAGAAAAAATCATTCCAGAGGTTTTATTCTGCTTGGACTCCGTTTAATATTCCTTATCTGCGAAACTCAAAAACAAGGAAAAAACAGAAACTGACACTAGGCTCTAGATTAATAGGTTAGTCCCAAAAAAAATATAAAATAGCATATTAATGCATATAAAACATCCAAAACGGATAATATAATAGCATGGAACAATAAAAAATTATAGATACATTGGAGACGTATCATTAGATACTCAAAAAACATATTGCTTTTGGACCTCACAGATCATATATTTGTAAAGTGGATGTTATGAATCTGTGCTTTTATTCTAAAAATGTTTGAATTTTGTAATAAAATGTCTAAACCTGATGCTCTCAACTGACTAAAAATGTTTGAATTTTGTAAGAAAATCTCTAAACCCGATGCTCTCAAATGACTGAAAATGTTTGAATTTTGTCACTCTTGAATTGGTTAGTTGCAGATTCAGTTTGTGTATTACATGTGTCATATTCTCTCAAATACAATGCTTTTGCATCAATAAATTGTGTCCCAAAATTAATTTGTCAGAAATGTCTGAATTTTCTATTGTTTGTTATTTTTGTATGAATATATCTTTATGGTTTTTTCTATGAACATTGCCAATGTGATTGTTTTGAAGAACCCAAAAGCAACCTCTTCTCTGTTTAGGTCATACATGGTGGCTATTTCCTTTGCTCAGGGAAGCATAGGGGTTACCACAAAGGCCACTCCATTTGGTATGACTACTGTGATATAGATAATTGGACACCTACTGTTGTTGCAAGTTTAGTGGAGGAAATAAGGTATGAGTTTGAGGGCAGGATTAGGGCTTACTAGTGTGTTCCTAGATTGACAGTGTATAAGAATGGATTAAGGGAGATTAAGCTGGGGGGGAAACACCATGACTGGAAACATGAAGGATTCTGCTCTGAATGGGAACCAATTACAACGGATTTATCTTGATCATGATTAGAGCCTGAGATCATACATAACTAATTTTCCTATTGATCTGATGATGAGGATCCTCCAATGGTGGAATTTAGTATCATGAGGCCAAAGAAGGAGCAAGTGCAAGAGGAGTAGGGACATCACCAGCAAGAGGAACATGCAGATCAAGAGCACGCGGAGAAGACTGAGAAAGTTAAAAAGAATGATGTAGTAGTATCTGAAAGTGAGGAAGATTCAGAGATGATTACATACCACGACCACCTCAACCAAGACAACATTTTCATGCATTTCAATTTGAGCACAAGGGTAGGAAAACTTACACGGTTTTGAACATGGATGCAACAGTTGCAATTTCTGATGTAGTAGTTCATGGCTCAGATGAGGATTTCAACTGATAGCTTGTTGATTCAGACATTGATCTTCAAGATGATAATGACTTGTTTGCCAGAAATGTTGATTTTAGGAAAGGTAAAACGGTCCAAGAAGAATTTGATGATCCTACTGAAGATGGGGACATCTGTTTGCCTAACTTTGATGAAGATAAGGTTAAATGGAATTTTAAATGTTTCAAAGAAGAAGGTCTAATTAAACCTGAGTTCCAAGTTGGTCAGACCTTTGGCACTATTGAGCTACTGAGGAAAGCTATCAAAAAGTATAGTCGTCGGGAAAGAGTTGACCCCAAGAAATGATAGGAAAAGACTACAGGCTATTTGTGAAGATGAGTGCCCTTGGCCTTTGTTTGCATCATATGACACTAGAATTAATTGCTTCATGATCAAGAAATACAATCCAAAGCATACATGCATAAAGAAATGGAGTGTTAAGTCATTCCGTGATCCCTTTATGGCAGGAAAATACCTTGATTCATTTAGAGCTGATGAAAATATGAACATGAAGAATTTTTCAACAGTGTTTTAGAAGGACTGCAACATGAAAGCAACAAGGATCAAACTAATAAGGGCTAAGAGATTAGTCAAAAAGTCATTAAATGTGATGAATGAGAGCAGTACAGTAGCATGTGGGATTATGCACAAGAATTCAGAAGATCAAACCCATGCAGATCTTTCTATGTGGGAGTCAATGTGGCATATTTGGAAGTTGTTATTTCTCTATGGATGCCTACAAAAGGGGTTTGATGCAAGCTTGCGGGCATATCATATGTTTAGATGGATGCCACTTGAAGACTAACTATGGATGTGTTATGGTATGTGTTGTTGGGATGGATCCCAATGAATGCATCTACCCTGTAGAATTTGTAGTTGTGGAGGTTGAGAACACTGACACATGTAAATGGTTTTTGTCAAATCTGAAGAGTGACTTGGGAATTCTGAATACAGAGCCATGGACTATAATGTCAGACAAGCAAAAGGGACTCATCAAGGGAGTGAGGCAGCACTTTCCTGATGCAAAGCACAAACACTATGTCACACATATCTGGCAAAACTTTCAGCAAACACACAAAGGAGATGTGCTTAAGAACCATATATGGAAGTGTGCGAGGAGCAAGACACCAAAACCGTGGGCTGCAAGCATGGAAGAAATGAAGGGCATCAACTCAGAAGCCTACACATGGCTTGAGCAACTTCCACCAAAAACTTGGGTTAGATGGTTCCAGCAAGTATTGTCCAAGTGTAATATCCTTCTGAATAACAACTATGAGGTTTTCAACAAATATATTCTTAAGTCTAGGGAGATGCACCTTAGATCAATGACTGACAAGATCAAAACCCAGCTAATGGTCAGATTCGACAATGAGAGAAAAGAGGCAGAGACCTAGCCTAGAACTATATGCCCAAAAATAAGGAAAAAATAGAAAATAATATAGATCTGTCAGCTACATGCATGGGTTCAGGGGCTGGTGATGGCATTTTTTAGGTTGACAACAAGAACGAGACATACATTGTTGACATAAAGGAGGAGAGTTGTACATGCAAAAGGTGGGATGTAAGTGGAGTTCCTTGTCACCATGGAATTGCATGTTGCAGACATGAGAGAATTGAACCTAAGACTTTGGTGCACTCCTGTTACAGTATAGAAGCTTTCAAGTTGCTATACAAACCCATTATCGAGCCTTGCAAAGACAGGAGTGAGTGGGAGAAGATGAATGGGTGTGAAATCAAGCCACGTGTCTAAGAAAAAAAATTAGATAGGCCATCAAACAAGAACAAGAGAAAGTAGCCTTATAGATTGAGAAAAAAGATGGAACAAGGGTACTGACCTACTGACGGTGATCCTGCGCTTCACAATTGAAAGCACAACGTCTCCCTGGGTGTTTTTGGTAAGTAATAACAACATACATTTCATTGGACTAATATTTCCACCAAGTGTATCTTAGGAAAAAAATTAATCATGGGATGGCTAAAGGATTGTGTGGAGAACCTCCCCAAGGAAAGGAAGGAATAGAATTTGCCATGCTTCAAGCTTGAAGACTCTACATTTTATATTTTGTGAGAAATCACTTTGAAGTCCATAGGAAAGCCAATACTATTAAAACGGGATGAGGAATTATGATGATCTAGTTGCTCAAGTGCTTAGATATTAGCCCCCAAAAATACTCACCCATTCTCCCACAAATATCTTTTGTCGAAAGCCAAAAGTCAAAATTCGATGACACCAACTTTCCCATTCGGATACACCGAGTTTTACCCTAGACAGAACCCAAGCGAAACCCTAGCATCTCGGTACTATCAACATTCCATTCAGTGCAACCGAAACCAGTGACCAACATTTTGTTAACCAATTTCCTAAAATCGGACCCATCGAATTTTGGGAATCGGTGACATCGAGTCTTGATAACTTCCTAGGTCAGCCATATTGGTATCATCGAGAATTATATATCGGTCTCACCGAAGAGGCCAAAGTTTTCACATTTTGCACTAGTCAGTGCAACCGAGTTTTCAATTTGGTTTCACCAAGTTGGGCATAATGTATTAATGGTTGGATTTTTGGAGATGCCTGTATATACCCCTCCACAACCTCTCACATGCAAGAGAAGCACTCAGAACATACTGAGGGAGTCCGGGACTAAGGGGTCCTCGGGCCGTCGGCTCATTCCTTATGGGCCAACTTGTTGGGCCGCTCTATGGAGGGCCGAACTATGAGGCGACCCCGTGTTCAAGAAGGAAAGCTCCGAAGAATGGCGTGGCCTCGACGCATTAAAGATGCGATCTGCGTATCTATCCCCTATTGAAGATCGGTTATGTGTAACCCTAGGTACCCTTGGTGTATATATAAACTAGAGGGTCCCATTCATAGAGGACAAGTTGACTCATCTAGGGTTTTAGTTCATACGATCTCGAGGTAGATCTACTCTGCAATTCTCATCCACATCAATATGATCAAGTAGGACGTAGGGTTTTACCTCCTCGTGAGGGTCCAAACCTGGGTAAACATTGTCTCCTTCGTCCCCTGTTACCCATCATCTAAGGTCCATAGCTCGGGCCCCCCTACTCGAGATCTGCAGGTTTTGACACCGACATTGGTGCTTTCATTGAGAGTTTCGTTGTGAGATCACAAGAAACATCGATGGCTGGCCTAATCATCAGTGATCAAGTCTGCAATGGGGACACCTTTGTCCCTAGGTAGGCTTTCACCTTCGGCAGCGTCACGCTACGTGCCGATCTGACTGGCCATCTGGGCTGGATCAAAAACTTCGCCTCCGATCAAGGAATCAGGTTCGAGAATCTAGAATTCTCGACCGACTCTTGAGGCGATCTGACCCTCATGGGGTTCTTGGTCTCATCCGATGAGTTCAAAAACCCCGAAGCCTTAACTTTGGGTCTCTTGCTTGGTCGCGCTCTCGGCTCCCCCTCCGTCGGAGAGACACCCTTGTGTTCGCGCCCGGTCTTAGTGCCCAAGCAAATTGATTTGGCCCTTGCCGAACACCCGTACATCACGGACACTTCGGAGGCTATCTTCAAAAACCTTTGGGAGATTAACCAGGACAACCCCTTAATGTTAAACGAGGCGCTTGACCAGATCCAGTTAATGGAGAGCGTGGACGACCTAAACCTAAACTATGTTCAGATCAGTCCGAGGTCAGGTCATGTGTAATTTCACTACCCACCCACCACCCACTTGGTAGCCACTGTCGATTACTTAACCGACATGCTAGATTGCGCCCCCGATGGAGCAGAGGACATGTACGAAGAGGTTGGCACCCGGAGCCCTATCAATACGGGATGGTGGACAACCACCTCCTCTTATGATGTCTATATGGTGGATACACCCGCTGATAAGGATGAAAACACCCCAAGTATAATGGCAATAGATCTGAGGAGCCGTCAAAGAACCGAAAGCAGCGCATGCGATACAAGGCGAACAAGGGAGCTATCATGGGCACTGGGGAAAATGATACCCTGGCAAATCCCCACGACCATGAAGCCCTAGAGCAACAATAGGAGGACCTCGAGAAACCTGATCACCCCAAGGATCCCATTGATTCCAAGGACGACAATTATCTTCCTCCCATTGACGAGGACGATAGCCTCGAAGACAAAGACTTCACCATCCCCGAGGATCCACAAGATCAGGAACGCTTTAGACGGCAGCTTATAGCCACCGCCTGGAGCCTAAAGGCAAAGCAACGGCAGCTCCGAGCTGAGCAAGATACCCTCAATGACAGATGGACGGAGGTCCTGGCAGCTGAAGAAGGGTATGACACTGAGCGGCCATATGAAAACAAAAGTTACCCATGCGGTGCGTGATTCCTTAGTTTGATGACTAGGCCATTGAGCAAACATCTCCTAGATACACTCAGCATGACCAACCAGACCGCCCCCCTGGAGGGCAGGACATAACGACTGAGGAGACCGAATACATACCCGCATTACCCCGAAGAAGAGGGAAGGATCCACTACAGAATAATGATCGGCATGACATACATCGGGGCCTGAACTATAAAGCAGGTGACACTAGATCCATTTACGGATCCAGAGGATACTCCCCCACTAGACGGGGTGGAGGCCAACCTTGGTTCAACCATAGCAATAGAGACCGGGAAGGATACCGAGCATCGAAGCCGATTTTCGGCACAACGTATCCTAGGTCAGAGGTGTCGCCCACCCACTGTGTTTCACATATGAGGTTATGCAACACTAGTTTTCCGAAGGGTTTAAACCCGTAAATATCGAACAGTACAACGGGACAACAGACCCCGCCATATGGATCACATATTTTCTTCTCCACATACATATGGCCAGTGGAGATGACCTCCACGCCATTAAGCACCTACCGTTAAAGCTTAAAGGGCCAGCTCGACACTGTCTAAACAGCCTCCTTGTAAAATCCATGGAAGCTGGGAAGAGCTTGAGGATGCCTTTTGGTCTAACTTCTAGGGCACATATGTCCGGCCTTCAGACTCTTCCGACCTAAGCAGGCGAATCAGCCAGACAGTTTTGGAATAGGTTCCTAACTAAGAAGAACCAGATCGTTGATTGTCTGGATGTTGAGGCAATAGCCTATTTCAAGCATAATATCCGGGACAATGAATGGCTCGACAGCTCGACCAGGATAGACCGAGAACAATATTGACCCTCACCTCACTCATGACCCGCTTTTGCGTGGGCAAAGACTATTGGCTAGCTTGTCGTGGCCATAATCCCGAAGATCCGTGCACCTCAAAAGCTCGGGGTGGACACGGAAAGCCGTGGCGCAACAAGAACAAATGCCGCCACATCGACGGTGATGCCGATGATATAGCCGTAAATGCCGGTTTTTGCAGCTCAAACCCCAGACAACAAAAGAAACCCTCTAAAGGGAACAAGGATGGACCTATTGTGTTGGACAAAATCATGGAGAGCCCCTGCCAGATCCATGGCACCCCCGATAAGCCCGCCACCACACCAACCGCAACTGTTGGGTGTTTCGATAGGCCGGCAAACTCGTAGCTAAGGGGCAGGGCAAAGGCCCACGTAGCAAAGACAACAAGGAGCCCCGCTGCCCGAACAACGAGGGATAGAAACAATTCCCTCCAGAGGTAAAAACTGTGAACATGATATACGTCACACACATACCAAAAAAGGAGAGGAAATCAGCCCTTCGAGAGGTCTACTCCATAGAGCATGTAGCCCTGAAATTCAACCCATGGTTAGTTTGCCCGATCACATTCGATGAAAGGGATCATCGGACCAGTATCCGTCATAGAGGTTCTGCAGCCCTTGTCTTGGATCCCATGATCAATGGGTATCACCTCATTAGAGTCCTTATGGACGCAGGAAGTAGCCTTAATCTGATTTACTAAGACACGGTGAAAAAGATGGGCATAGATCCGTCAAGGATCAAGCCCAGGAACACTATCTTTAGAGGAGTGATTCCAGGCGCCAAAGCCCTCTGCTCTGGCACTGTAATGCTAGAGGTTGCATTCAGTTCACCTGACAATTTCTTCAGCGAAGACTTAATCTTTGACATCTTACCGTTCCGCAACGGCTATCATGCATTGCTCGGCCACATAGCATTCGCCCGCTTCAACGTTGTTCCCCATTATGCTTATCTGGAGCTTAAGATGCCTGGACCCAAGGGGGTCATAACCGTCAACGGCAGTATAGAGTGCTCTCTCCAAACCGAAGAACACATCACGGCCTTAACAGCCGAATGCCAATATGAAAGTGAAGCACCGAGGTCCGAGTCAGCCATCAAGACGTGACAGGCGGGCAAGCGAGCTTGAGCCCAACCGGACCTACCAGAGCCATCTACCACTCAACACAAATAGGGATACGCTCCCCACAACACGTCCTGACTACCAATAAGGTATGTCCCTCGAAGAAATAATTTCACTCTTAAAATACCATGGGCAGCTGTGGGGACCCACCACCGAGGACAAGATGTCCGGCTCAACAGAACTACAGTCCAAACGCTTCTTCGGACAGAAGCAAGATACCATCAAGGATCTCCTAAACGTCAATCTTACCCACTCTACGACGGCTTCTCAAGACCCCCTTACCCAAGGTCCATTCACCAACATCAACTACCTTTAAAGGATTCTACTCCTCCCCGCTCGAGAGCAAAGGAGTAAGCGCGCAACAGGGCACAAGGAGGACGTCAAACCACCCATTGAAGGTCGTGAGTAAAATGCTACACTGTAAAGATTGTTTTCTTTTCAAGAATTTCCTGTAACAGCCGCCTTAGCAGTATGAATTATAAGACTATTACTTATGACTTTTTCGGCATTTTTATGATTACACAACTTGTTTCCCGCTCACCAGCACCCTAAGGCAAATTTGTCCGATATAGGATAGGTGCGACCGCCTGATAGACCGGGGGCTTGGTTATAATTCCTGCCCCAAGCATCACCCCATCACTATTTTTACGTGTTCGGCATCTAGGATGTTGCGTTATATGAATCGGTTTTGTATTATGTCCTTGGTCAATAGTTGAGTTGCCCCGCTCCTGTGTTTGCCCCTTTACATTCCCTAGTTTGGCTAGAAGGGCAAAGGGAGAACCACTACAATTGTATTCCCAGCTGGCTTGGCGAAGTACCTCAGTGCAAAAAGATGAAAACTGACCATCATAATAAGCGAGAACCGGTCTGCGATCCGAGCTTAAGTGTCAAACTAAGAATCAATGGATATTATTCCGTGTCATATGAGGGGTTTGTACCTTCGCAAACCTTGTGTTACTAGTCTCAAACTTTGGTCAAACCGACTAACACAAAATACCGGGGGCTCGTCACTAGCCCCCGCATTCAAGCTCCTAAGGCTAAGTGAAAGCACTAAAGCCACATAGTCCAATTGCCTCATTTCCCTCACACACTACCGCCTACGCGCGCAGATACATCGGTCAAGGATCCAGTGTGGAGGTCGAAACATCCCTCGTAATATCTACATGGGGGCTGAAGCCAACGACTGGCAACTTTCAGATTAAAACGGCCACGTGGGAGTCAATACAATACAAAATACGATATATTTTGGACAAGCATTATAAAGCGAAATTGTCTTAAGGGCACATGATAATGCCCTCACTTATAGGTTACATCCTTGGGGCATTGGGTCACTATCGACCGAGCACCTTCTAACGCAGCACAGAAATAAAGCTCGGGGCGCCTATGTTCCTTCCGAGGAGGCAGGGGCGCGGTTGCCATCTCAATCGGCTTCACCTTTGGCCAATCCATCGTCGTCCTTGCGAATGCTATCTGTGCTCCCTCGATGCACACGGAGTGCTTCGGGATTTTAATTCGCGGGGCAACATTGCAAAGTTTCTATAGCAAGCTGAAATAACTACTCGACAATGGCTCGGTAGGCCATAGGTGGATGCAGAGATCCTTCAAGGCCGGCTCTGCCATCCTGTGCAGCTCCATCAGCTGCTTCATCTGATAGCTGAGAAAGGGATGAGCCTCGGGGGCTTGAAACTGAGCTCAGAGAAGCCTCTGCTCCACATTCCCGTCTTGGGCTGCAAAGTGATTTGCCATGTCCGCCACACTCCTCGGAAGGTCCGTAAAGGCGGCTGGGGAACACCACAGCCATGTAAGAAAGGCGAACATGTTTCCACCAAAGGCACATTGCAATAAGTACGGCTTACCATCTACGATCAGCCTAACTTGGTACAGTTCTTCCTCGAAGAATCGCCGCTCGACGCGCTCCGATTTGAGACCGGAGGATAGCATGGATAGCTCCATCGCCTGATCCTTGGCCTTTTGCTATAGGTCCTTGTACTTAGTGCTCGCATCCTGGAGCTCCTGTTGCACCTCAGCCACTCGAGCCTCATGCTTGCCACTCTGAACCTTTAACGATCTTAGCTCGGCGGCGGCTGGATCGGTCGTTGCCTTCTGATCGGTGGCCTCCTGCTTGGCCTTCGTCAAATTAACCTTGAGGTTTTCAACCTCTACACTTATGGCTGCAAGTGTAAATGGAAGCAAACTCAGGAACCAAAAGCCGAAACAATCCTTACTAATGAGAAAAACAATAAACTTAGCACGTACGGTTCCAACCTACCTTGCATCTCGTCAAACTGTTTGTTGAAACAATCATGCTCCTCATCGGAGCTCTTGAGATTCTGGTTCAGCTCGGCCAGTTCAAGGGCGTTGGAGGCCCTAGGTGCGGACGAGGCCAACAAAACAACTTGTATATAAGGAAGCACCTAAGCTATTTGGTTCTGAACTATTTTCTCATGTTTCCAGGTTCTATGACCCTCAGGCAATTTTTTCAAACTCACCTGTGGCTTGGGGGCTACTATACCTATAAGGAATACATAACCTTATAAATAAAATTTGTCCTTATGAATATAAAATTACATGGCTTACCTTGAAGTCTGCCAGTAGACCACTGAAGGCTTCCTTCAGTCCACTGTCCACGGACTGAATACTTTGTAAAACCGCACCCACAAGGGTCCGGTGACCTTCGGCAATGGAGGAGTCAGACAAAGCCTCCTCCATCATGGCTGGCCATCCAGCCACGGTCCGCTCTGTCATGGGCAGCACTAGAGGCGGCACTTCCTCTCCCCCTCCCTGGGGAGGTAGAGTCGATGACGTCGGAGGCACTGAGGTCTCTGGAGTCGAATGTTGAGGGATCTCGATGAATCGTGGCCCCCCTCTTTGCTTGCTAGGATGGGTTCGGCCTCCTAGGCTTCGGCGGCCGAGGCATGATCCTCGGCCAGAACCTACTGGTCCATGGCAGCCGAGGTATGCGCCTCAGCCATAACCTTCTCGCCCTTAGTGTTCGGTGCAGCAGGGGTTCGAAGGGATAACGCCTCCCAAGCCTCATCAGTGGCCGAAGTGGGTGTGGTGCGGGATGCAGTCCCACTCTCTGCCAGCTCGGCCGGTGGAGAATCCCCCTCTAAGACCTGTTCGGTCGGGAGATCTCGGGTCAGGCTGCGATACGGAAGGCATTCATCCTATTAGCAACGGAAACTCTGTATAAAAATACTAAATGACATTCGAAATCAGTACCTTTGAGCCGGGGGCTTAGCCTGGGGTTCCTTCGGGGAACCCTCTCGGAAGCCTCGGAAACCTCATCGGAATCCGGGTTGTCATCCGGTAGGACCACCTTGGCCTTGCAGGGTTTCTTTGGGGAGAAGGCAGGCGGTTCCTCCCCAGCGTCCTCCAACGCAGCCCTCTTTCTAGTATGAGGGGAGTCAATCCCCCTGGTCTACTGCATGCTCTTCCTCATGGGCGGAAGAGACTTGGGTCTCTCCGGACTTTGTGTCTGGAGGACCCCTTGAGTGGAGGCCTTTGCGGGCCTCCTCCTCCTTCTTCTTATTCTCTTTCTTCTCTGGCACCGCGTACGGCGCCAAGACCAGCATCGCCATCGGCTGGGGCGACCTCGGGTCCTAAGGTAGGGGGTTGGACTGCCAATCCTCACGGCCTTGTCCAGCCAGCCCTACGAAGATGATGGGAAAGAGGATTAAATCCTTGTCGAAGGATAAAATAGAAACCATGTCATACCTTCAAGGGTGGGGTGTCGGCATCTAAGTTGATGTCTTCTTCTTCGGATGTACATTCCTTTTGGGGCTTGAATAGCACTTTTCACAACTTCTCGTGAGTTGTGCGATAGAACTTGTGCACGGTGGCCGGGTCACCGAGCTTGTAGGACTGCATTGGGGTGTCCCAGAGCTGGCATGGTAGGAGGTGGCGACGAAGCATGACCTGGACCATGTTGGTCAACTCGATTTTGACCTCCACCATTTGCATGATGTGCTTCTGTAGTGCCTTCACCTCCAAAGCAGATTCCCAATTGAGGCCTTTCTTGACCCACGAAGTTAACCTCGCAGGGGGGGTCCGGATCTAAACTAGGCCGGCACCAACCAGTCTTTGTCTTGTAGCTCGGTGATATAGAACCACTCCTTCTGCCAGATCTTAATGGTGTCGATGAAGGTGTCGTCCGGCCACTCGACCCGAGGAAGCTTGCCGATCATCGCCACACTGCAGTCGGCATGTTGGCCGCAAACTATCTCCGTCTTCATGTTGAAGACCTTGAGCCATAGGTCAAAGTGTGGCTAGACCCACAAAAAGGCCTCGCAGATGGTGATGAAGGCCAAGATGTGCATAAAGGAGCTCGGGGGAAGACATTGGAAGTCTAACCCATAGAAGAACACCAAACCCCTAACGAAGGAGTGGAGCAGGAAACCCAGCCCCCAATGGAAATGGGGGATGAATACCCTCTCTCAACCGGTTTCAGAGTAGGCACCACCTCACCTTCTTCTGGAGGGCAGTGGGCAATGTTGGGCGAGAGGTATCCGACAAGCTTCAGCTCCCGGGTGTTGTTGTCGGTGACGCAAGAGGTTTCCCACTTACCTTGCGAGCATTAGCCGGCCATGGATGAGCTTGGGGAGGGTGGCTTGGAATGGGAGGAAGAAGAAATGGATATAGGCGCTTGCAGTTTGGACATGAGAAGGAATCGAGTCTGGTTACATAGAAAGACCTTAGGGGGTTCTCCTTTTTATGGTAGGACGTAATACCAAGGGTCCTCTTTTACTACTGTAGGCTTTGGCACTTCCTGAACTGATCGTGACGTTATATGCACGCGGGGTTACCTAGATCATTACTCGTATCCCATGAAATGCGGGGCACGATCTTCATATTGATAAGGCGTGCCGATAGAAAGGCGGCCTCGAACCGTGAATCGATTTTTCGTAACTGGTTGTTGTAGCCTTTCTTTGGAAAGGTTGTCAGATGACAGTACTCTTCACTCACGGGCATTTGGCCTTCAGGGATAAACAATGCGTGTTTTGGAAGACACGGTGTCATCAAGGACCAAGCTGGAATCAGCCAAGCATAGAGGGAACTAGCCCCACAAGCCGAATATCGTGGATACGCGGAGCTGCCGAGAACTGCATACCTCGGCGTTGGAGGCTAGTTCGGGGCTACTGAGGGATTCCAGGACTAAGGGGTCCTCAGGCCGTCGGCTCATTCTGCATCGGCCGACTTGTTGGGCCACTCTATGGAGGGCCGAACTATGAGGCGATCCCATGTTCAGGAAGGAAAGCTCTGAAGAATGGCGTGGCCTCCAAGATTTGAAGATGGGATCTGCGTATCTATCCCTTGTTGAAGGTCAGTTATGTGTAACCTGATACGTCTCCAACGTATCTATAATTTATGAAGTATTCATGCCATGTTTACAATAATTCTATATGATTTTGGTATGATTTTATTAGAACTAACCCAGACTGACATTGTTTTCAACAGAACTACCATGGTGTCGTTTTTTGTGCAGAAATAAAAGTTCTCGGAATGGGCTGAAAATTTAGTAAGATTTTTTATGGACCAAAAGAGACCCTCAAAGCATTGGAGTTGGGCCAGAAGAGCCACGAGGAGGTGACAAGCCACCCAGAAGCTGCCAGGGGGTGGCCACGCCTGGCAGGCTTGTGACTTCCTCGTGACCCCCTTGACGTGAGATCAACGCTAAAAAATTCCTGTAAATACCCAAACCTCCGAAAAGAACCTAGATCGGGAGTTCCACCACCGCAAGCCTCCAAAGCCACGAAAAACCAATCGGGATCCCATTCCGGCACCCTTCCGGAGGGGGAAAACCATCATCATAGGCCATCTTCATCATCCCAACGGTCTCCATGATGAGGAGGGAGTAGTTCACCCTCGGGGCTGTGGGTATGTACCACTAGCTATGTGTTTGATCTCTCTCTCTCTCTCTCGTGTTCTTGAGATGGCACGATCTTGATGTACCACGAGCTTTATTGATATAGATGAATCATATGGAGTTTTCCCCTCTCTATCTTCTTGTGATGAATAGAGTTTTCCCATTGAAGTTTTCTTATCGGATTGAGTCTTTAAGGATTTCAGAACACTTGATGTATGTCTTGTGATGGGATATCCGTGGTGACAATAGGATGTTCTATTGATCCACTTGATGTATGTTTTGGTGATCAACTTGCGGGTTCCGTGACCTTGGGAATCTATGCATTGGGGTTGGCACATGTTTTGGTCTTGAATCTCCAGTAGAAACTTTGGGGCACTCTTTGAAGTTCTTTATGTTTGATTGAACATGATGAATTTGAAATTGTGTGATGCATATTGCATAATAGAGCCCATGGGTACTCGTGGTGACATTGGAGTATCTAGGTGACATTAGGGTTTTGGTTGATGTGTGTCTTAAGGTGTTATTTTAGTATGAATTCTAGGCCTGTTCATGACACTTATAGGGATAGCTCATTGCTTTTTCTCGTGCATGCGTTGGTTTCCCGTGAAGAGGAACGGTTTGATGCAGCAAAGTAGATAAAAATTTCCCTCAGTTTTTGAGATCCAAGGTATCAATCTAGTACGAGATACAAGCGAGTCACCAATAGATATACCTGCACAAGGAATCAAACTCTTGCACCCAACGCTATAAAGGGGTTGCCAATCCCTTCACGGTTATTTGCAAGGATGAGATCGAGTATAGATAGATATAATAGGATGCTTGAATGGAAAGTAAAACTAAAAGTAAAAAGATGGCAGAAAGTATTTTTGGTGTTTTTGGTTTTAGATGTGAAAATATAATATGGAAAATAGACCCGGGGGCCATAGGTTTCACTAGATGGCTTCTCTCATGATGGCAAGTATTACGGTCGATGAAGAAATTACAGTCGAGCAATTGATAGAAAAGCGAATAATTATGAAGATATCCAAGGCAATGATTATGCATATAGGCATCACGTCCGTGACAAGTAGACCTAAACGATTCTACATCTACTACTATTACTCCACACATCGACCGACTCGTGCCTGCATCTAGAGTATTAAGTTCATGAAGAACATAGTAACGCATTAAGTAAGATGACATGATGTAGAGGGATAAACTCAAGCAATATGATGAAAACCCCATCTTTTTACCCTTGATGGCAACAATACAATACGTGCCTCGCTACCCCTACTTTTTCACTGGGTGAGGACACCGCAAGATTGAACCCAAAACTAAGAACTTCACCTATTGCAAGAATTACTAATCTAGTTGGCCAAACCAAACCAATAACTTGAAGAGACTTGCAAAGATATGAAATCATGCATATAAGAATTCAGGAAAGACTCAAATAATATTCATGGATAATCTGAACATAAACCCACAATTCATCGGATCTCGACAAACATACCGCAAAAGAGTATTACATCAGATAGATCTCCATGAAGATCATGAAGAACATGGTATTGAGAAGCAAAGAGAGAGAAGAAGCCATCTAGCTACTAGCTATGGCCCCATAGGTCTGTGGTGAACTACTCATGAATCATCGGAGGGGCAATGGAGTTGATGTAGATGCCCTCCGTGATGGAATCCACCTCCGGCAGATTACCGGAAAAGGCTCAAAGATTGGATCTCTCGGGAATAGAAGCTTCTGGCGGGAGAAAAGTGTTTTCGTGGCTCATTCTGATAATGATGGAATATTTGGGTATTTATAGGCCAAAGATTAGGGTTAGGGGAGTTGACAGGGGGCCACTATTGGGGAATGTTGCATGGGAAACAAAATTTTCCTACGCTTCACCAAGATCAGTCTAGGAGATGAGCATCTACGAGAGGGGAGAGTGGATCTACATACCCTTGTAGATCGCTAAGAGGGAAGCATTAAGAAATGTGTTTGATGTAGTTGAACGTCTTCATGATCCAAATCACCGAGTGTCCCGCGATCCAATCACGATATGTCCCGATCTAGCACCGAACGAACGGCACCTCCGCGTTCAGCACACGTACGGCTTGATGACGATCTCCGCCTTCTTGATCCGGCAAGGGGGAGTAGAGAGGTAGACGAGTTCTCTGGCAGCACGACGGTGTTGCGGCGACGGTGGTGGAGTTATTCCAGCAGGGCTTCGCCTAAGCACCGCTGAAAACCGATCTAGAGGAGAAAGTGCGATCTAGAGGAGAGGTAGCACGTGGCTGTTTTTCTGTGTCCAAAAAACCCTCAAACCTCTAGTATATATAGGAGGAGGGGAGGAGGAGGTTTGTCCCTCGAGGGGCCAGCCCTTTGCTTCGGCCGAAGGTGGGGAGGAGGAGTCCTCGTCCAACCCTATTAGGACTAGGACTCCTCCTTTCCCACTTTTGCCTTCCTTCCACCCTTAGGTTTCCTTCCCCAACCGCATGGGCTTCCTGTGGGCCTTTTGACACCCCACTAAGGGCTGGTATTCCTTCTCCCATAGCCCATGTAGTCTCTTGGGTCGAAATACCCCTCCCGATGCTCCCCCGGTACCCTCCCGGCACTCCCGGTACACTATCTATGAGCCCGAAACTTTTCCGGTGACCAAAACAGGACTTCCTATATATCAATATTTACCTCCAAACCATTCCAGATCTCCTCGTGACGTCTAGGATCTCATCCGGGACTCTGAACAACCTTTGGTCACCACCATACATAACTCTATACTACCAAAACGTCACTAAACCTTAAGTGTGCAGACCCTGCGGGTTCGAGAACTATGTAGACATGACTGAGACACCTCTATAGTCAATAACCAATAGCGGGACCTAGATGCCCATATTGATTCCTACATATTCTACGAAGATCTTTATCGGTCGAACCTCTATGTCAAGGATTCCGTTAATCCCGTATGATGTTCCCTTTGTTCTTCGATATGTTACTTGCCCGAGATTCGATCGTCGGTATCTCCATACCTAGTTCAATCTCATTGCCGGCAAGTCTGTTTACTCATTCTGTAACACAAGATCCCGTGGCTAACACTTAGTCACATTGCTTGCAAGGCTTATTATGATATTGTATTACCGAGTGGGCCCTGAGATACCTCTCCGTCACACGGAGTAACAAATCCTAATGTTGATCCATGCCAACCCAACAGACACCCTTGGAGATACCTCTAGAGAACCTTTATAGTCACCGAGTTACGTTGTGACGTTTGATACACATAAGGCACTCCTCTGGTGTCCGTGAGTTGCATGATCTCATGGTCACAGGAATATATACTTAACATGCAGAAAACTGTAGCAATAAACTGACACGATCATATGCTACATTTATAGTTTGGGTCTTGTCCATCCAATAATTCTCCTAATGATGTGATCCCGTTATCAAATGACATATCATGTCAATGGCTAGGAAACCTTGACCATCTTTGATCAACGAGCTACTTTACTAGAGGCACACTAGGGACAAAGTGTTGTCTATATATCCACACATGCAATGTGTTTCCAATCAATACAATTATAGCATGGATAATAAAAAATTACCATGAACAAGGAAATATAATAATAAAAACTTTATTTATTGCCTCTAGGGCATATTGCCAAACATCTCCCACTTGCACTAGAGTCAATAATCTAGTTCACATCACTATGTGATTTACATTGTAATGAATCGAACACCCATGCAGTTCTGGTGTTGATCATGTTTAGCCCTTGGAAGAGGTTTAGTTAACAGATCTATAACATTCAGATCCGTGTGCACTTTGCAAATATTTATGTCCTTCTCGATGTACTTGTGGATGGAATTGAAGTGTCGCTTTATGTGTCTGGTCCCCTTGTGAAACCTTGGTTCCTTGGCCAGAGCAATGGCACCAATTTTGTCACTGAACAAAGTCATTGGATTTAGTGCACTGGGCACTACTCCAAGATCTGTCATGAACTACTTCATCCAAACACCTTCCTTCGCTGCCTCCGAGGCTGCGATGTACTCCGCTTCGCATCTAGAATCGGCTACCACGCTTTGCTTGGAACTGCACCAGCTTACCGCTCCCCCGTTGAGAATAAATACATATCCGGTTTGCGACTTAGAGACATTCGGATCAGTGTCGATGTAACCCTTTACGACGAGCACTTGATCACCTCCATAAATGAGAAACATTTCCTTAGTCCTTTTCAGGTACTTAAGGATATTCTTGACCACCGTCCAGTGCTCCATTCCAGGGTCACTTTGAAACCTTCTGGCCATACTTATGGCAAGGCTGACATCGGGTCTTGTGCACAGCATTGCATACATGATAGAGCCTATGTCTGAAGCATAGGGGGTGACACTCATCTTCTCTCTATCTTCTGCAGTCACTGAGCATTGAGTCTTACTCAACTTCACACCTTATAACACAGGCAAGAACCCCTTATTGGACTAATCCATTTTGAATTTCTTCAAAACTTTATCAAGGTATGTGCTTTGTGAAATTTCTATCAAGCGTCTCGATCAATCTCTATAGATCTTAATGCCTAATATGAAAGCAGTTTCTCCCAGGTCCTTCATTGAAAAACTCTTGTTCAAATATTCCTTCACGCTTTCTAGCATTTCTATATTGTTTCCAAATCAGCAATATGTCATCCACATATAATATTAGAAACGCTATAGAGCTCCCACTCACTTTCTTGTAAATACAAGCTTCTCCATAAACTTGTATAAACCTAAACGCTTTGATCACTTCATCAAAGTGCTTATTCCAACTCTGAGATGCTTGCACCAGTCCATAAATGGATCGCAGGAGTTTGCAAACTTTGTCAGCATTCTCTGGATCGACAAAACATTCTGGTTGCATCATATACAACTCTTCCTCAAGGAAACCGTTGAGGAACGCTGTTTTGACATCCATGTGCCAAATTTCATAGTCGAAATATGCAGCTATTGTTAACATGATTCTCGCGGAATTGAGCATCGCTACGGGTGAGAAGGTCTCATCATAGTCAACTCCTTGAACTTGTGAAAAACCCTTTGCCACAAGTCATTCTTTATAGATGGTGATATTACCGTCTGCGTCCGTCTTATTATTAAAGATCCATTTGTTCTGAATGGCATTTCGCCCTTTAGGTAATACTTCCAAAGTCAGGGCCTCTAACCATTTCTGGGAATCCATGCGCATCATTGCTCCTCCATAGCTCATAGGTTCATTGTTTTCCAACAACATGACCTCCAGGACAGGGTTGTCGTACCACTCAGGAGCAGTACGCGCCCTTGTCAACCTACAAGGTTCAATAGTAACTTGATCTGAAGCTTCATGATCATCATCATTAACTTCCTCTTCAACTGATGTAGGCTCCACAGAAACATCTTTCTGCGCTGCGCTACTCTCTGGTTGAAGTAAAGGTTCAATAACCTCATCAAGCTCTATTTTCCTCCCACTCAATTCTTTCGAGAGAAACTCTTTGTCAAGAAATGTTCCGTTCTTAGCGACAAACACTTTGCCTTCGAATCTGAGATAGAAGGCATACCCAACTATCTCTTTTGGGTATCCTATGAAGATGCATTTCTCCGCTTTGGGTTCCAACTTTTCAGGCTGAAGCTTTTTGACATAAGCATCACATCCCCAAGCTTTAAGAAACGACAACTTTGGCTTCTTGCCAAACCATAGTTCATATGGCATCGTCTCAATGGATTTCGATGGTGCCCTATTTAAAGTGAATGCAGTTGTCTCTAATGCATAACCCCAAAACGATAGCGGCAAATCGGCAAGAGACATCATAGAATGCACCATATCTAATAAGGTTTGATTACGACGTTCGGACACACCATTACGTTGTCGTGTTCCAAGAGGTGTCAATTGTGAAACAATTCCACACTGTCTTAAGTGACTGCCAAACTCATAACTCAGATATTCTCCTCCTCGATCAGATCTCGGGAATTTAATCTTCTTGTTATGATGATTATCAACTTCACTCTGAAATTGCTTGAACTTTTCAAATGTTTTAGACTTGTGTTTCATTAAATAAATATACCCATATGTACTTAAGTCATCAGTGAAGGTGAGAAAATAACGATATCCACCGCGTGCCGCAACATTCATTGGATCGCACACATCAGTATGTATGATTTCCAACAAGTCACTTGCCCGTTCCATTGTTTCCAGAGAATGGTGTTTTAGTCATCTTGCCCATGAGGCATGGTTCACATGTGTCAAGTGATTCAAAATCAAGTGACTCCAAAATTTCATCAGCATGGAGCTTCTTCATGCGTTTTATACCAATATGACCTAAACGGTAGTGCCACAAGAAAGTGGTACTATCACTATCAACTCTACAAATTTTGGCATCAATGTTATGAACGTGTGTATCATCACTATCAAGATTCAAGATGAATAAACCCCTCACATTGGGTGCATGACCATAAAAGATATTACTCATATAAATAGAACAACCATTATTCTCTGATTTAAATGAGTAACAGTCTCGCAATAAACAAGATCCAGATATAATGTTCATGCTTAACACAGGCACTAAATAACAATTATTCAGGTTCATCACTAATCCCGGTGGTAATCAAAGAGAGAGCGTGCCGACGGCGATCACATCAACATTGGAACCATTTCCCACGTGCATCGTCACTTCGTCCTTCGCCAGCCTTCGTCTATTCCATAGTTCCTGTTTTGAGTTGCAAATGTGAGCAACTGAACCGGTATCAAATACCCAGGCACTACAACGAGAGCTAGTAAGGTACACATCAATAACATGTATATCATATATACCTTGTTTGTTGTTGGGCGCCTTCTTGTCAGCCAGATACTTGGGGTAGTTCTGCTTCCAGTGACCAGTTCCCTTGCAATTTGCACTCAGTTTCTGCCTTGGGTCCAGCCTTGGGTTTCTTCATGGGAGGAGCAACTGCTTTGCCACCCTTCTTGGAGTTACCCTTCTTGCCCTTTCCATTCTTATTGAAACTAGTGGTTTTATTGACCATCAACACTTGATGTTCTTTCTGGATTTCAGACTCAGCGACTTTTAGCCTCGCAAACAGCTCGGTGACTGACTTGTTCATCCCGTGCATGTTATAGTTCAGCACGAAGCTCTTGTAGCTTGGTGGCAATGATTGAATAACTCTGTTAGTGATCGCCTCTAGCAGAAGGGCCATCCCTAACTCCACCAGACGAGTTGAATACCCAGACATTTTGAGTATATGTTCACTGATAGACCCGTTCTCCTCCATTTTGCAAGCGTAGAACTTATCAGAGGTCTCATACCTCTCGATCCGAGCATTCCTATTAAAGATAAACTCCAACTCTTGGAACATCTCATATGCTCCATGACGTTCAAAAGGTCTTTGAAGTCCCAGTTCTAAGCCATACAATATTGCACACTGAACTATTGAGTAATCTCCAGAACGTGCCTCCCAAGCGTTCTTAACGTCTTCGGATGACATGTCCGTGGGTTGGTTACCAAGCGGTGCATTAAGGACATATGCCTTCTGGGAAGCCGTGAGGATAATCCTCATATTACGGGCCTAGTCCACAAAGTTACTTCCATCATCTTTCAACTTAGCTTTCTCTAGGAATGCATTAAAATTCAGGGGTGCTACTGCACGAGCCATTGATCTACAACATAAATAAGCAAAGGTTACTAAGACTATTGTTCAAGATAATGAGTTTAGTTAATCAAATTTCTAAAGCTCCCACTCAAATTGACATCCCTCAGGTCATCTGAGTGATAAATGATCCAAATTCACCAACTCAAGTCCGATCATCACGTGAGTTGAGGTGGTTTCAATGGTGAACATCATCATGTTGATCATATGTACTATATGACTCATGTTCGACCTTTTGGTCTCTTATGTTCTGATGCCATGTCTATACATGCTAGGATCGTCAAGTTTAACCCGAGTGTTTTGCATGTGCAACACTGGCTTGCACCCGTTGTATGTGAATGTAGAGTCTATCTCACCCGATCATCACGTGGTGTCTCGACACGACGAACTTTCACAACGGTGCACACTCGGGGAGAACACAATTTTACCTTGAAATTTAAGTGAGGGATCACCTTATAATGCTATCGTCGTCCTAAGCAAAACAAGGTGCATAAAAGGATTAACATCACATGCAAATCATAAGTGACATGATATGGCCATGAACTTGTGCTTTTGATCTCCATCTTGAAAGCAATGGCATGATCTCCATCGTCACTGGCATAACACCATGATCTCCATCATTGTGTCACCATCGGGGTTGTCACGCCCACCATGCTCATACTGCTATATCTACCGTTTAGCAATAAAGTAAAGCATTACATAGTGCTTAATGATTGACACGCAGGACATATAATAATGGCTCCTGCCAGTTGCCGTACTCATCGACATGCAAGTCATGATATTCTATACAACACATGATCATCTCGTACATCACATATATCTCAACATGTGATTGGCCATATCACATCACAACATACCCTACAAAAACAAGTTAGACGTCCTCTTATTGTTGTTGCAAGTTTTACGTGGCTGCTACGGGTATCTAGCAAGAACAATTCTCACCTACGCAAAACCACAATGGTGATACATAAAATGTTTTTCAACCTTCTCAAGGACCGCCTTTGTCGAATCCAATCCAACTAAAGTAGGAGAAACAGACACCCACCAGCCATCTTTATGCAACGAAGTTACACGTCAGTCGATGGAACCGGTCTCTCGTAAGCGTACGAGTAAGATTGGTCCAGGCCGCTTCATCCCACAATACCGCTGAACCAAAACACGACCAAGGGAGGAAGCAATATAAGCATCAATGCCCACAAACTCTTTGTGTTCTACTCGAGATCTCATCTACACAAAGACCTAGCTCTGATACCACTGTTGGGGAACGTGGCATGGGAAACAAAATTTTCCTACGCTTCACCAAGATCAATCTAGGAGATGACAATCTATGAGAGGGGAGAGTGGATCTCCATACCATTGTAGATCGCTAAGCGGGAAGCGTTAAGAAGCACAGTTGATGTAGTCGACCATCTTCAAGATCCAAATTGCCGAGTGTCCCGAGATCCAATCACGATCCGTGCTGATCTATCACCGAACGGACGGCACCTCCATGTTCAGCACACGTACGGCTTGATGACGATCTCCGCCTTCTTGATCCAGCAATAGGTAGCATAGAGGTATACGAGTTCTTCGGCAGTGTGATGGCGTTGCGGCAATGGTGGTGGAGTTATTCCAGCAGGGCTCGCCTAAGCACCGCTGAAAACCGATCTAGAGGAGAGGTAGCACGTGGCTTTTTTTCTATGTCCAAAAACCCTCAAACCTCTTGTATATAGAGGAGGAGAGCAGGAGGAGGCTTGGCTCTCGAGGGGCCAGCCCTTTGCTTCGGCCGAAGGTGGGGAGGAGGAGTCCCCCTCCAATCCTATTAGGACTAGGACTCCTCCTTTCCCACTTTTGCCTTCCTTCCACCCTTAGGTTTCCTTCCCCAGCCACATGCGCTTCCTGTGGGCCTTCCGCCAGCCCACTAAGGGCTGGTATTCCTTCACCCACAGCCCATGAAGTCTCTTGGGTCGAAATACCCCTCCCGATGGTCCCCCAGTACCCTCCCGGCACTCTCGGTACACTACGGATGAGCCGGAAACTTTTCCGGTGACCAAAATAGGACTTCATATATATCAATCTTTACCTCCGGAGCATTCCAAAGATCCTCGTGATGTCCGGGATCTCATTCGGGACTCCGAACAACCTTCGGTCACCACCATACATAACTCTATACTACTGAAATGTCACCGAACCTTAAGTGTGCAGACCCTGCGGGTTCGAGAACTATGTAGACATGCCCGAGACACCTCTACGATCAATATCCAATAGCAGGACCTGGCTGCCCATATTTATTCCGACATATTCTATGAAGATCTTTATCGGTCGAACCTCTATGTCAAGGATTCAGTTAATCCCGTATGATGTTCTCTTTGTTCTTCGGTATGTTACTTGCCCGAGATTCGATCGTCGGTATCTCCGTACCTAGTTCAATCTCATTGCCGGCAAGTCTCTTTACTCGTTCCGTAACACAAGATCCCATGGCTAACACTTAGTCACATTGCTTGCAAGACTTATTGTGATGTTTTATTACCGAGTGGGCCATGAGATACCTCTCCGTCACACGGAGTAACAAATCTTAGTGTTGATCCATGCCAACCCAGCAGACACCCTCGGAGATACCTATAGAGCACCTTTATAGTCACCCAGTTATGTTGTGATGTTCGATACACACAAGGCACTCCTCCGGTGTCCATGAGTTGCATGATCTCATGGTCATAGGAATATATACTTAACATGCAGAAAACTATAGCAATAAACTGACACAATCATATGCTACGTTTATAGTTTGGGTCTTGTCCATCCCATCATTCTACTAATGATTTGATCCCTTTATCAAGTGACATATCATGTCAATGGATAGGAAACCTTGACCATCTTTGATAAACGAGCTAGTTTACTAGAGGCACACTAGGGACAAAGTGTTGTCTATATATCCATGCATGCAATGTGTTTCCAATCAATACAAGTATAGCATGGATAATAAACAATTATCATGAACAAGTAAATATAATAATAAACACTTTATTTATTGCCTCTAGGCCTTGTATAATATAATAATAATAATATCATGAACAAGTAAATATAATAATAATATCATGAACTAGTGAAAGTATGAACCATAGGCCTTGTTTCTAAGCATTGCAATACCGTTTGTGCTCAATTTTGTCATTAGTTACCTTGTTTATTTGTTGGAAATATGCCCTAGAGGCAATGAATAAAGTGTTTATTACTATATTTCCTTGTTCATGACAATTGTTTATTATCCATGCTATAATTGTATTGATTGGAAACACCTTGCATGTGTGGATATATAGACAACACTTTGTCCCTAGTGTGCCTCTAGTAGACTAGCTCGTTGATCAAAGATGGTCAAGGTTTCCTAGCCATTGACATGAGATGTCATTTGATAACGGGATCACATCATTAGGAGAATTATGGGATGGACAAGACCCAAACTATAATCGTAGTATATGATCGTGTCAGTTTATTGCTACAGTTTTCTGCATGTCAAGTATATGTTCATATGACCATGAGATCATGCAACTCATGGACACCGGAGGAATGCCTTGTGTGTATCAAATGTCGCAACGTAACTGGTTGCCTTTAAAGGTACTCTACAGGTATCTCCGAGGGTGTCTATTGAGTTGGCATGGATCAACACTGGGATTTGTTACTTGGTGTGACGGAGAGGTATCTCGGGGCCCACTCGGTAATACAACATCACAATAAGCCTTGCACGCAATGTGACTAAGTGATGGCCACGGGATCTTGTATTACGGAATGAGTAAAGAGGCTTGCTAGTAACGAGGTTGAACTAGATGTGGATATACCAACGATCGAATCTCGGGCAAGTAACATACCGAAGAACAAAGGGAACATCATACGGGATTAACTAAATCCTTGACATAGAGGTTTGACCGATAAAGATCTTCGTAGAATATGTAGGAATGAATATGGGCATCCAGGTCCCTCTATTGGTTATTGACCGTAGAGGTGTCTCAGTCTTGTCTACATAGTTCTCGAACCCGCAGGGTCTGCACACTTAAGGTTTGGTGACATTTCAGTAGTATAGAGTTATGTATGGTGGTGACCGAAGGTTGTTCGGAGTCCTGTATGAGATCCCACATGTCCTTAGGAGCTCCGGAATGGTCTGGAGGTAAAGATTGATATATAGGAAGTCCTGTTTTGGTCACCGGAAAAGTTTCGTGCTCATCGGTAGTGTACCAGGAGTGCCGGGAGGGTACCGGGGGACCATCAGGAGGGGAATTTTGACCCAAGAGACTACATGGGCTGTGGGAGGATGAATACCAGCCCTTAGTGGGCTGACCGAAGTCCCACACAGGGCCCATGCGGCTGGGATGGAATTCCAAAGTGGAAAAAGGTGGAAAAAGGCTAAATAAGGAAGGAGTCCTAAACCGACTAGGAGTGGAGGAGTAGGACTCCTCCCTCCACTTCGGCCGAAGCCAAGAGGGCTTGTCCTTGCGGCCAAGCCTCCTTCTCTCCTCCTCCTATATACTAGAGGTTTTAGGGGTTTTGCACATAGATTTTCAGCCACGTGCTACCCTCTCCTCTAGTCTGTAGTTTCTCCTCTAGATCGGTTTCAGCAGTGCTTAGGTGAAGCCCTGCTAGAATTACTCCACCACCATCGCCGCAATGCCATCGCGCTGTCGGATAACTCATCTACCTCTCCGCTCCCTCTTGCTGGATCAAGAAGGCGGAGATCGTCATCAAGCCATACATGTGCTAAACGTGGAGGTGTCGTTCGTTCGGTGCTAGATCGGGACGGGTCGTGATTGGATCGTGAAGACGTTCGACTACATCAACCGCGTTTCTTAACGCTTCCCACTTAGCGATCTACAAGGGTACATAGATCCACTCTCCCTCTCATATATGCTCATCACCATGGATAGATCTTGCGTGTGCGTAGGAAATTTTTTGTTTCCCATGCAACGTTCCCCAACGGTTTTTATATTTTCAGATTATAAAAACCTATATCTACCATCCATATTACACTTGTATCACCATCTCTTTGCCGAACTAGTGCACCTATACAATTTACCATTGTATTGAGTGTGTTGGGAACACAAGAGACTCTTTGTTATTTGATTGCAGGGTTGTTCGAGAGAGACCATCTTCATCCTATGCCTCCCACGGATTGATAAACCTTAGGTCATCCACTAGATGAAAAATCGCTGCTGTCCTACAAAACTCTGCGCTTGGAGGCCCAACACGAGTCTACAAGAAGAAGGTTGCGTAGTAGACATCATAACCCTAGGTACCCTTGGTGTCTATATGAACCAGAGGGTCCCATTCGTAGAGGACAAGTCGACTCATCTAGGGCTTTAGTTCATACGATCTCGAGGTAGATCAACTTTGTAATTCTCACCCACATCAATATAATCATGCAGGGCATAGGATTTTACCTCCTCGTGAGGGCTGAGGCCTAGGTAAACAATGTCTCCTTCCTCCCCTGTTACCCATCGATCTAAGGTCCACAGCTCGGGACCCCCTACCCGAGATCTGCCTGCTTCGACGCCAACACATACACCCGCTTGCCATATCCAACTTTTTGAGAGAGAGACGCCTACTCATGTGTTGAGATCAAGATCATCCACTCACACCATATGGATCTTGATTGCTAGCCTCCCCAAGTTACTTTACATCCAATCATCCTCTTCTACACATGCCAAATCTGTGAGAGAGTGATTGAGTGTTGAGGAGACTATCTTTTGAAGCACAAGAGCAAGGAGTTCATCATAATTACCACATCTATTACCTTTTGGAGGGTGGTGCCTCCTAGATTGGTTAGGTGTCGATTAGGAGCCTTCTACTTCGTGTTGTGGAGTTGAACCAAGAAGTTTGTAAGGGCAACGAGATCACCTACTTCGTGAAGATCTACCCCGAGTAAGGCTAGTCCTCCGTGGACGTAGGCCATCATGGAATAGACATTGTTGCTACTTCGTGCACCCTTCGTGGGTGAAGCCCTCTATGGACTCTCGCGACCAATACCCTTCATGGGTTGAAGTCTACATAAACGTGGATGTACGATAGCACCACCTATCGGAACCACGAGAAAAATCTCCATGTCTCCAATTGTGTTTGATCTTCCTATCCTTACCCTCTGTTACATGTGCTTGTCTTTACTTTCCGTTGTGATACCGGTAGACATGCATGTGTGGGGTGAACTTGATTTGCAACAATTGATAAAATCTGCTAACCAATCAACTTGGGAAAAGGTTAGGTTTTTATTTGGTCAAGTAGTCTAATAACCCCCGCACCCTCTAGACCTACTTTCGATCCTACAAGTGGTATCAGAGCATTGGTCTCCATTTCATTGGTTTCACAACCTAGGAGAGTATGGCGTCTAGTGAAGGGAATTATCACCGTAGAGGTCCATATTTCGATGGTACAAACTTTGCTAGTTTGAAGCATAAGATAAAAATGCATATTCTTGGTCATAACCCTGCCGTAAGGGTTGTTGTTCATGTTGGCTTGCAAGGTGAATTCTTTGGTGATGGAAAGGAACTGAATTGTGAACCGAATTGTGAACCGAAATCTGGGATGCTTTGGTTCATATGCACAAAGGTACCGAATCTGTCGGGGAATCTAAGTTGGATGTCCTACAAAGTCAACTTGATAAGTTCAAGATTAAGGATGGTGAAGGAGTCGCGAAAATGTACTCTAGGCTTGCTCTCATCACCAATGAGATTGTCGGCTTAGGAAGCGAAGAGATTACCGACAAATTCATCATCAAGAGGATACTTAGAGCCTTGGATGGGAAGTACGACACCATGTGCACACTGATCCAAATGATGCCAAACTACAAAGATATCAAGCCCACGGAAGTCATTGGAAGGATTGTTGGTCATGAGATGTCACTCAAAGACAAGGAATAACTTAACAACAAGTCAAGCGGTGCTTACAAACCTTCAAGTGACACTCCCGCTACATCAAGTGAAAACCTTGTAACCAATTAAGATATAAGCCTCATGGTCAAGAAATTCAACAAGAGTAGAGGCAAATAAACAAATTCCAACTCAAGATATGAAGAGAAACGTTCATCTAGTCATGACCGGAATTGTTACAATTGTGGAAGGCCCAGACAATACTCAATGAGTGCAACCCCCCCCCCCCCCACACACACACATACACAAAACAATGGAAGAGTCACCAAGAAGAAAGAGCTCAACGGATGAGACACCTCGAAGAGAGATAAGGAGTAGAGATGATCATTATGAACGAAAATCCTCCCGGAGAAGTAAAGAATCAGAGAAGAAGGACTAGTACACCAAGAGCTACACAAGAAGAAGACATCAAACTCACTTTGGTGAACGGGTTTCCGGCTCCAAATCCAAGAACCACTCTAACAGAAGCTATCACTCCGACTCCTACTATAGTCAAGATGAAGGTG
Organism: Hordeum marinum; assembly: GCA_022496015.1. Classification (NCBI taxonomy): domain Eukaryota; kingdom Viridiplantae; phylum Streptophyta; class Magnoliopsida; order Poales; family Poaceae; genus Hordeum; species Hordeum marinum. The sequence continues at coordinate 235,727,507 of CM039672.1, read as the reverse complement.
TTGTCAAACTTGGACGCATTTCCTCCAACTCCTATGACATATTTGATTCACCAAATTAAGGGAGTGAAAGTTTCTTCATGGCTAAAGGCGCCAAGGAATCACACCCCCAATACATTGACTTTAATAGTGATGAGGATGACTTACTTGGAGATGATGACTTGCTATTTGACAAAACTAGTGATATTGGTCAAAATGAACTTGATAGTAATCACGCTAGTCAACATAAGTCATGTGATGAAGATAAGAAGGAAATAGAGAGACTAACTAAAGAATTGAACACTCTTAAGTTAGCCCATGAATCTACTCTAGAAGATCATAGAGAGCTTGTAAGAACTCATGAGAAGTTACGCTTCGAGAAGCTAAATTTGGAGCAAGAACATGAGTTTCTTAAAGCTATCAATGAAGATCTTCAAAAGAAGACATCCTCTTCTCTAGCCAGACGACTACTCTTGTCTGCATTCATTCCACAAGTTAAGACTAAGCAAACTAGTAATAAAGGCAAGAAATTTTCTTCAACTAGTAGCAATAAAAATGATCAATCCAATGATATTGTTTCTAGTAGTTATATTGGTTCCACTAATGATTCTCTTAGAAAAGTTACACTTGAGCAAGAAAATGATCTATTGGATGGATTATAGAGAAAGGTGTCTGCAAAAGTCTTTCCGGGTGTAAGTAATTCGAGGAAATTGTACGCATGCATGGAGGATACCGGAAGAACCATGGAATTGGCTATTTCAACGGCAATGGAGTTGAATGGTAAGAAGGTCAATACCCCAAGCCGAAGTTTGTTCCCCAAAATGAGAAGTGTGACCATACTATCCCCAAAGGAAAAAAATCTCAAGATGACCTTCCACCACAAGACCACAAGCTCAAGGGCAAGGACAAGCTTCAAGGAGAGATTAAAACATATGAAGATGAGTCCCAAGCCATGGTCAAGTGGGTTCCCAAGGCTACTACTAGCTCTAGATCATCAAGTGCTACTTCAACTCCAAGGATCCCTATCAAGTTGATGTGGGTCCCAAAATAGAAGAACTAGGGAGGTTCTTTAGGGGTGACTCCGCTAACACAATTCACTCACATTCATTTTTTGGCTAGGAATATATGCAATCATCATCAACTTTATGCAATAGTTCAAGGAGTCACACATTCCCTCACAGGTAAGCAAGGGATAAGGTAATTAATGAATCCATGGACATCATCATGTATGCATTGCACTCCATGTCCATAGATATCCTTGTATTTGACTCTTTTGGGGGGCTAACCCATGTAGGTGAAAAGAGTAAGAAACAACAAGGATTGCTCTCAACTCAAGATGATCTTCATCAACAATGAGCATCCACTACTACATCACCCACATGAAGTCTTCTACGACAAAACCAAGGTTAGTTTGTCCCTCTTAGGGGGGATGTCACATCAAGGGGAGATTTACTCTAAGACTTGAGTTAAAGCATCACCTAAAGATGTGATCACATTAAATGATTTATGTAAAACTGGTAACCCCACTTGTGTTTAAATGATGAGTATAACCTATGATCAAGTACTATTACTTGGCTCCTAAGTCAATATACGCATATATAGATGAATCCGTCATTGCCAAAGTGCTTGGTAGATACCAGAGTGGTTTTGCATGTTTGCCATATTTCATTTGACATTTTATTGTGTGAGCATGTTGGTATGCATATCTTTTCTCATTCGAGGATATCCAATTGTTGTTCTTTGGATTTCTTTTTTGTTTGGGCAATTGGATATGCAAGAATGCCTAAGTACCTCCCTCTAGCTATCTATGCTTTCTTGTTTCTAATTCTATTCATGCTAGCTTCATCACAAAATTTGAGCGAGCACTTTTTGAACCTTTGTGTGAGGAGCACTCGGAGTTCCGTTTCAATAGGAGCTGACTTCCAAAAGCTCCCAAGTGCAACTCGGTGTAACCAAACTGAAAAACTCAGTTCCACCGAAGCCTAGGGTTGATCTGATTTTACTATCTCAGTACCACCAATTTGATATTTTTGGCACCACCAAGTTTCAGTGCCATCTAACAGTTCAAAAACTCGGTGGCACAGAAAGGTTCAACTTGGTGTCACCAACAGCCAGGGGATATAAATACTTTGCGGACCTGACTTTTGAAATCAGTTCCTAAAACTTCGCCTCCTGCACCCCCTTGCTGCCAAGCTCGAGTCTCCGGACATTGTCATTGCCTCCCGCGTGCCCTCGCCATAGGATTCCTCCGCCGCCAACGCCAATCTTCACCGTTGTTGCCATCATAGCAAGACCTTCACCAAGTTAGGGTAAGGTTTCTTTGTGCTCCCAACTCCGATTCTTGCGCAAATAAGTTTAGTCCATCTACAATCAACGATTGCAATGCCCCCAACCAAAGGAAATATCCATTAGGTTAGAGAACAAAAGATTTTTAGATTTAATCGTCCACCAATTGAATCTCAGTGTCATCGAGTCAGAAAAATCGGTCTTAGCGGTTTGAGTTTTAGGGCTAGAGAGAACAATCTCAGTGAAACCGAGTTGCTCATTGCCAAGTTTTTGTTTAGGGGGTTGTTTGTGTCAGTGGCTCCGAAATGTATGACTCGGTGGAACCAAAATCCTCTTTGCAGAAGGTTAAATTTAAGAATTTGAGTTCAAATTTGCAAAAAAAAATTGAATTTTTGTAATTCTTATCCCCTCTACTCCTCTATATTCTATTCACAGGGTCAGCATGTCAGGGACATATGACAACCAGAATGATTTCAGAGAGAGGGGTATTGACATGAGCTCAAGAACAAGTCCAGAACAGAGTTCCTCATCTTCATAGGATCCAGGCACCCCAAGCTCTCATGGGTTTCCCAAGGCTGCCACCAGGTCAAGAAGAAAATTAAATTCTTATGAAGAAGGACTCAGATTTTGTGCCCAAGGAAGTACTTGCCAAGAAACAGTGGGACAAGAAAGAGAAGGCTGCAAAGAAATCTGCCACCGAGGCCACTTCTGCTAAGAGGCTAGCGAGGAAACAGTATGCCAATCATGAGGCAATGAGAGCACCTGAGAGTGCCATAGCAAACACATCACTATATGTTGAGCCTTCAAATAGCTCTATGCCTAAGAAGGTAGGTGACAATAAGAGAGCTAGGAAGAAGATTGTGTGTGTCATTGGTAGACCCACCTCTATGTATGAAGACCTAGTTGAAGCTGAGGAAGAGGAGGTGGAGGAAGAGCCAGCTGCCAAAGGTCCTCCTTCCAAGAAGAAGAAGTTGATGACAGATGCTATGCCCAGACAAGCTCCATCTACGAGCAAGCAATCATCTCCAAAGAAGCCTGCAGCACCCAATCCCAAGAGGACCACCAGAGATATTCCTCTTGCTGCAAATAATAATGGTTCTACTTGTAGAGATGACGAGGAAGAGAACTTGATAGTTTTGAGGAAGCTGAGGCCACACATGCCTAAAGACAATGATGCTCATCGAGTAGCTGAAGACATGAAGAAGAGAAGAGATTCAGGCATGAGGACATGGAGAGCAAATGACCCCAATGCCTCCATAAGAAAGACAGTTGTAGATGACAGGTTCTATACTAAAGAACAACAGGATTTCTATGAGACTGTCCTATTGGACAAATGCCTAGCAGCTAGTGACATGAGATATGTTGACTGGGCCTACATCAAGGAACATGAGGACTACTTTTCCAGTGTGTAGGACAACTTCAGGTGCATTGATATTGAGAACTTTGTTGGGAGAGAGATCACTTCCTGGAATGACGAGATGATAATGCAGTTCTACTCCACAGCTCATTTATCTCCAGATGGACGTATCATATGTATGACTAAGGGAGTTAGATACCAGTGTATAGTGGCTGATTGGGATACCATCTTAGGAGCCACATAGGTAGAGGAAGGAGATCTTGATGTCTATGTTGAGGCCAAGATGAGTCACAATTCAATGGCCAATATGCATATGGAAATCCCTGCCACTCATGTGCATTCACATAAGTTTGGTCATGTCTATCATTTGCAAGCACGACTACCCACCACCAACACTATCTTGAGGTATATCTTGATGCGCAAGTCTGGAGATGATAAGATGATTAGGGGGTGCTCCATAAATATGTTGCACCACATAGACACCCACACCAGATTTAGAGTGATGTATTTGATTGTTGAGACAATCAGGAGGACAGCTATTGATCAGAAACGATCTTGTGGATATGCTCCATACATTCAGATTCTCATCAACTCCAAGTTGGATAAGAATGTATATGCACTTGATCGTCCTCACATGCCACATCAGCCAGATTTTGAAGATAATGTTGTGGTGATGGACTCAACTCATACCACTTCATCTACTGCACATGTAGAGGCAGACGCAGCTAGAGCCACTATTGCTCAGGTTCCCAAGACAAAGAGCGAGCAAATGGCATACCTCATCAGCACCATCCAAGGGATGGATAAGGATATCAAAGAGATATTTGTCAACCAAGGAAGCCTTTAGAAGATTGTGGAAGATGAGTTCACTACTTAACAAGGTGGATGAGCTGACGAAGATTGTGGATGAACTCAAGAAGGAAGTGGATGTAGTGCCTCGCCATCATTTCACTGATGATGATGATGATGATGACAGTCCACTCTCAGGACCAGCACTCGGTTCAAGACCTAGGCTAGGACACCTACTGTGCCAGCTCCAGAGATGAGGCCTACTTCATCAGCACCTTCCATAGCTCCATCAGTTCCTCCTGCACCTCCAGTGTCTACTCCACCACCTTAGAGGACTTCAGCCAAAGCGTTTGCGAATGCTCTTCTCTCAACTCCTTCGACAACTACAGGAGCAGTTTCATCGTCTCGTGGAGGAGACCAATCCCAAAGCTACGATTAGCTCTATAGCTTTGAAATTTTCGGTAACTTGTTGCCAAAGGGGGGGAGGTTATAGATCATAGGGCTTCGAGAGAGAGTGTGTTGCATTTTGGTTGCTCTCTGCAGTTTAAAAACATATGGTTTATCGCTCGTTTGTTTAAAACTTCGTTGGTGTTTGATCATATACTTTTTGTCTATATGATGATCATTCACTTATTGTTTGGAGCGATGTGCTTATATAATTAACTCATATTAATTCTTTCACACCACCAAGTTGTATGTGACATGGAAAAGTGACCCATGATCCTAATCGATTGTGCATTTGCATTCAAACATAAATTTAAAATAGTTCACAAATTTAGGGGGAGCTCTTGCTTATCACATACCTATCAAAGCGATGATGCTATTCATTGATTATATATTTTATCAAAGCTTTTGATCTATATGTTGTCATGAATTACCAAAAAGGGGGAGATTGAAAGAACAACTTCTCCCTAGGTGGTTTTGGTAATTAATAACAACATAAATTTCAATGGACTAATGTTTCCACCAAGTGTATCTAAAGAGAAAGTTCAATGATGGGATGGCTAATGGATAGTGTGGAGAACCTCCCCAAGGAAAGGAAGGAATAGAATTGGCCATGCTTCAAGCTTGACTCTACATTTTCTATTTTGTGAGAAATCACTTTTGAGTCCATAGGAAAGCCAATACTATTAAAAGGGGATGAGGAATTATGATGATCTAGTTGCTCAAGTGTTTAGATATTAGCCACCAAAAATACTCACCCATTCTCCCACAAATACCTTTTGTCCAAAGACAAAAGTCGAAATTCGGTGACACCAACTTTCCCATTCGGATCCATCAAGTTTTACCCTAGACAGAACCCAAGCCAAACCCTAGCATCTCAATACAACCAACATTCCATTCGATGCAACCAAAACCTATGACCAATATTCTGTTAACCAATTTCTTAAAATCAAACCCGCCAAGTTTTGGGATTCGGGGATACTGAGTCTTGGTAACTGCCTAGGTCACCCATATTGGTACCACCAAGAATTATATATCGGTCTCACCAAAAAGGCCCAAGTAGACACATTTTGCACTAGTCTGTGCAACCGAATTTTCACTTTGGTTTCATCGAGTTGGGCAATAAAGTTGTAACGGTTGGATTTTTGGAGATGCCTATATATACCCCTCCACCACCCCTCACTCGCAAGAGAAGCACTCAGAACATACACCCACTTGCCATGTCCAATTTTCTCACAAAGAGCCGCCTACTCATGTGTTGATATCAAGATCATCCACTCCGACCATATGGATCTTGATTGCTAGCCTCCCAAGTTTCTTTCCATCCAATGAACCTCTTCTACCCATGCCAAATCTATGAGAGAGTGATTAAGTGTTGAGGAGACTATATTTTGAAGCACAAGAGCAAGGAGTTCATCATACTTACCATAGCTATTACCCTTTGGAGGGTGGTGCCTCCTGGATTGGTTAGATGTCAATTTGGAGCCCCCTACTTCGTGTTGTGGAGTTGAACCAAGAAGTTTGTAAGGGCAAGGAGATCGCCTACGTCGTGAAGATCTACCCCGAGTAAGGCTAGTCATCTGTGGACGTAGGCCATCATGGAATAGACAAGGTTGCTACTTCGTGGACCTTTCCTGGGTGGAGTCCTCCATGGACGTAGGCCATCATGCAATAGACAAGGTTGCTACTTCGTGGACCCTTCATGGGTGGAGCCCTTGAAAACACATTTGCTCCCTTGGTAGTTTTGGTAATTAATAATAACGTATATATCATTTAACTAATGTTTCCACTAAGTATATTTTAGGAAAAGTTCAATGATAGGGATGGCAAAAGGATTGTGGAGAAACCCCAAGATACAAATAAAATAGATTGGAAAAGCTTCAAGGAAGAGGACTCTACATTTTACTTTGTGAGAAATCACTTTGATTCCATAGGAAAGTCAATACTATTAAAAGGGGGTAAGGTATTGTTGCCGAACAAGATGCTCCAACGTGCACAAGTGATAGTCACCAATAACACCCGCAACTCTTCCACAAATACTCTGTCTAGAACCCTACCACTCAAATCAGTAAGACCAACAATTCCTATTCGGTATCACCGAGATTCAAACCCTAGACAGACCCATGCCAAACCCTACCATTCGTTGCAACTGATTGTGCATTAGTCCCACCGAGTTCAGGCTGCCAACTTTAGGTTTTCTCGATTCACAAAATTGAAATTTTAGAGTTTTTCAATCGGTGTCACCGAGATGAGGTTTTTGACTGTTGGACACCTTACTAGTACCACCGAGAATTATATATCGGCCTCACCGCGATTCGAAAGTTGCTACCTTTGTAGCAACTCAGTACCACTAAGATTAACACATCATTGTCACCGAGTTGGTCACTTAAGGTGTAACGGTTGGATTTTTGTAGATGCCTATATATACCCCTCCACCACCACTCTCTCACAAGAGAAGTACTCAGAACATATGCCCACTTATCCCAACAGATTTTTTTGAGAGAGAGCCACGTACTCATGTGTTGAGATCATGCCATTCCATTCCAACAATATGAATCTTGATCTCTAGCCTCCCCAAGTTGCTTTCCAACCAATCAATCTCCTCCACCAAAGCCAACTCTATGAAAGAGTGATTGAGTGTTCAGTAGTCTATCATCTTGAAGCACAAGAGCATGGAGTTCGTCGACATTATCTAGCCTATTACCTTTTGGAGGGCGATGCCTCCTAGATTGGTTAGGTGTCACTTGGGAGCCTCCTACTTTGTGTTGTGGAATGAACCAAGAAGTTTGTAAGGGCAAGGAGATCACCTACTTCATGAAGATCTACCCCGAGTTAGGCTAGTCCTCCGTGGACGTAGGCCATCATGGTATAGTCAAGGTTGCTTCTTCGTGGAACCCTTCGTGGGTAGAGCCCTCCGTGGACTCTCGCGACGGTTACCCTCTGTGGGTTGAATACTCCATAAATGTGGACGTACTATAGCACCACCTATCGGAACCACGGGAAAAATCTTCGTGTCTCCAAATTGCGTTTGATCTTCCTACCCTTCCTTTATTACTCATGTTTGTCTTTACTTTCCTCTGCTATACTCATATACATGCATGTGTAGGATGTGCTTGACTTGCTATGAATGCTAAAATCTTCCAACATTTAAAATTGGGAAAAAGTAGATTTTTATTTGGTCAAGTAGTCTAATCAACCCCCCCCCCTCTAGACCTACTTTAGATCCTACAAGTGGTATCAGAGCTTTGGTCTCCATTGCATTGGTTTCACAACCTAGGGGAGTATGGCGTCTAGTGAGGGAAATTATCACCGTAGAGGTCCGTACTTTGATGGCACAAATTTTACTAGTTGGAATCACCAAATGAAAATGCATATACTTGGTCATAACCCTGCTGTTTGGGCTGTTATTTGTGTTGGATTGCTAGGTGAATTCCTTGCGTATTGAAGGGAACCGGATCGTGAAGCGGCTACGGATGAATTGAAGATGTTGTAATACAATGCTCAAGCATGTGATATTCTCTTCAAGTGCCTATGCCTCGAAGAATTCAACAAAATCAGCCGTCTTAAGAATGCAAAAGAGATTTGGGATACTTTGGTTGATATGCATGAAGGTATCGAATCTGTGAGAGAATCCAAGTTGGATGTTCTTCAAAGTCATCTTGACAAGTTCAAGATGAAGGATGGTGAAGGAGTCGTTGAGATGTACTCTAGGCTAGCTCTCATCACCAATGTGATTCCGGCTTAGGAAGCGAAGTGATGACCGACAAATTCATCATCAAGAAGATACTTCGAGCTTCCGATGATAGATATGACACCGTATGCACATTGATCCAAATGATGCCCAACTATAAAGATCTCAAGCCTACAGAACCGATTGGAAGGATTGTTGCTCATAAGATGACACTCAAGGACAAGGAAGAGCTTCACAACAAGTCTATGTTCGAAATATGCTCTAGAGGCAATAATAAAATGGTTATTATTATATCTCCTTGTTCATGGTAATTGTTTGTTATCCATGCTATAATTGTATTGATTAGAGACATATTGCATGTGTGGATATATAGACAACACTATGTCCCTAGTATGCCTCTAGTAGACTAGCTCGTTGATCAAAGTTGGTCAAGGTTTCCTAGCCATTGACATGAGATGACATTTGATGATGGGATCACATCATTGGGAGAATGATGTGATGGACAAGACCCGAACTATAAGCATAGCATATGATCATGTTAGATTATTGCTATAGTTTTCTGCATGTCAAGTATATGTTCCTATGACCATGGGATCATGCAACTCACTGACAACGGAGGAGTACCTTGTGTGTATGAAACGTCACAAAGTAACTGGGTGACTATAAAGGTGCTCTACGGGTATCTCTGAGGGTGTCTATTGAGTGGGCATGGATCAAGACTGGGATTTGTTACTCCATGTGACAAAGAGGTATCTCAGGGCCCACTCGGTAATACAACATCACAACAAGCCTTGCAAGCAATGTAACTAAAATGTTAGTCACAGGATCTTTTATTACGGAACGAGTAAAGAGACTTGTCGGTAATGAGATTGAACTAGGTATAGAGATACCGACAATCGAATCTCGGGAAAGTAACATACCGAAGAACAAAGGGAACATCATACGGGATTAACTGAACCCTTGACATAGAGGTTCAATCTACAAAGATCTTCGTAGAATATGTATGAACCAATATGGGCATCCAGGTCCCGTTAATGGTTATTGACCGTAGAGTTCTCTCGATCATGTCTACATAGTTCTCGAACCCGCAGGGTCTGCACACTTAAGGTTCGGTGACGTTTTGGTAGTATTGAGTTATGTATGTTGGTGACCGAAGATTGTTCGGAGTCCCGGATGAGATCCTGGACATGACGAGGAGCTCCAAAATGGTCTGGAGGTAAAGATTGATATATACGAAGGTCATGTTTGAACTCCGGAAAATTTCGGGCATTTCCGGCAGGGTGTCGGGGGTTCACCAAGTGGGCCCACCACACCTCAAGTGGGTCACATGGACCTGAGGGTGGCGCACCAGCCCCTGGTGCACTGGGCAGCCGGTCCAAGATGGCCTATGCGGCTGGGCTTGAGGGAAAGAGGAGTCCAAGTGGGGGAAGGGGAGGAATCCTACTAGGAGTAGGATTGGAGGTAGACTCCTCCACCTCCTCCTCCTTGTGGCCGCACCAATGGGTCAGCTCTAGGGCGCCGGCCTCCCTCCCCTCCCTCCTATATATACTAGAGGGAGAGAGGGAAAAAGCACTCAAACCCAAAAGGTCATAGTGCATCCCTCTCTCCCGATAGATTAGTTCCTCTAGTTTTTCACGGGTGCTTAGGCGAAGCCCTACCGGAATAGCTCCACCACCACCTCTGTCGCGTCATCGCGCTGCCATAGAACTCATCTACCTCTCCCCTCCCTCTTGCTGGATCAAGAAGGTGAAGATCGTCATCGAGAGGTGCCGTCCGTTTGGCGCTAGATAAGGACGGGTCGTGATTGGATCGCGGGATGCTCGGCGATTTGGATCGTGAAGACGCTCAACTACATCAATAGCGTTTCTTAACGCTTCCCACTTAGCGATCTACAAGGGTATGTAGATCCACTCTCCCTCTCTTAGATGCTCATCGCCATGGATAGATATTGCGTGTGCATAGGAATTTTTTGTTTCCCATGCAACGTTCCCCAACAGTGGCATCATGAGCTAGGTCTATGTGTAGATGAGATCACGAGTAGAACACAAAGGAGTTTGTGGGCGTTAATGGTCAGATTGCTTTGTCACTTGGTCGTGTTTTGATTCAGTAGTATTGTGGGATGAAGCGTCCCAGACCAACCTTACTCATACGCTTACGAGAGACTGGTTCCATCAACTGGCATGTGACTTTGTTGCATAAAGATGGCTGGCAGGTGTCTGTCTCTCCTACTCTATTTGGATCGGATTCGACAAAGGCGGTCCTTGAGAAGGTTGAATAGAAATTTAAATATCATCATTGTGGTTTGTGCGTAGGTGAGAATGGTTCTTGCAAGATACTCGTAGCATCCACGTAAAACATGCAACAACAATTAGAGGACGTCTAACTTCTTTTTGCAGGGTATGATGTGATGTGACATGGCCAATTACATGATGAGATATATGTGATGTATGAGATTATCATGTTTTGCATAGAATATGACGACTTGCATGTTGATGAGTACGACAACCAACGGGAGCCATAGGGTTGTCTTTAATTATTTTCGCTGTTTTTGCTTTACTTTATTGCTATGAGTTAGCAATAGTCGTGGAAGCAACAGTCGATGCACAAACCCTGATGGCGACATGTTGATGGACATCAAGATGATGGAGATCATGGTGTCATGCCGGTGACGATGGAGATCATGTCGGTGCTTTGGAGATGAAGATCCATAGCACAAGTTCATGGCCATATCATGTCACTTATGATTTGCATGTGATGTTAATCCTTTTATGCACCTTGTTTTTCTTAGGACGACGGTAGCATTATAAGGTGATCCCTCACTAAAATTTCAAGATAAATTGTGTTCTCCCCGAGTGTGCACCATTGCGAAAGTTTGTCGTGTCGAGACACCCAGTGATGATCGGGTGTGATAGACTCTATGTTCACATACAACGGGTGCAAGCCAGTGTTGCACGTGCAGAACACTCGGCTTAAACTTGACGAGCCTAGCATGTACATACAAGGCCTCGGAACACAAGAGACCGAAAGGTCGAACATGAGCCCTATAGTAGATATGATCAACTTGATGATGTTCACCATTGTAACCACCTCAACTCACGTGATGATCGGACTTGAGTTGGTGAATTTGGATCATGTATCACTCAGATGACAAGAGGGATGTCAATTTGAGTGGGAGCTTTAGTAATTTGATTAACTAAACTCATTATCTTGAACAATAGTCTTAGTAACCTTTGAATATTTATGTTGTAGATCAATGGCTCGTGCAGTAGTTCCCCTGAATTTTAATGCGTTCCTAGAGAAAGCCAAGTTGAAAGATTGATGGAAGTAACTTTGTGGACTAGGCCCATAATCTGAGGATTGTCCTCATGGATTCCCAGAAGGCTTATGTCCTTGATGCACTGCTTGGTGATCCACCCACTCCCGTGTCGTGCGAACATGTTAGGAATGCTTGGGAGACACGACCTGGAGATCACTCAATAGTTCAATGTGCAATGTTGTATGGCTTAGAACCTGGACTTCAAAGACGTTCTGAACGTCATGGAGCGTATGATATATTCCAGGAGTTGAAGTTTATATTTGAGAAGAATGCCCAGATCAAGAGGCATGAGACCTCCGATAAGTTCTATGCTTGCAAGATGGAGGAGAACGGGTCTGTCGGTGAACATATACTCGGAATGTTTGGGTATTCGAACCATCTGGCTGGGTTAGGGATGCCCCTTCCGCCGAAGGCGATCACTGACAGAGTTGTTCAACCATTGCCACCTAGCTACAAGAGCTTTGTGATGGACTATAACATGCACGGGATGAACAAGTCAGTCGTCGAGCTATTTGCAATGCTGAAATCGCTGAGTCTGGAATCCGAAAAGAGCATCAAGTGTTGATGGTCAATGAAGCCACTAGTTTCAAGAAGAATGGCAAGGGCAAGAAGGGTAAATCCAAGAAAAGTGGCAAAGTACTTGCCTCTCCTGTGAAGAAACCCAAGGCTGGACCCAGGCCAGAAACTGGGTGCTTTCATTGCAAGGGAACTGGTCACTAGAAGCGGAACTGCCCCAAGTATCTAGGCGACAATAAGGCAGCTAACACCAAACAAGGTATATATGATATACATGTTATTGATGTATACCTTACCAACTCTTGTTCTAGTGCCGGGGTATTTGATACCGGTTCGGTTGCTCACATTTGCAACTCAAAATAGGAGCTACGGAACAGACGAAGGCTGGCTAAGGACGAAGTGACAATGCGCGTGGGAAATGGTTCCAAGGTTGATGTGATCGTCGTCGACACGCTCGCTCTTGTTACCATCGGGATTAGTGATGAACCTGAATAATTGTTGTTTGGTGTCTGCGTTAAGCATGAACATATTATCTGGATCTTGTTTATTGCGAGACAGTTACTCATTTAAATTGGAGAATAATGGTTAGTCTATTTATATGAGTAATATCTTTTATGTTCATGCACCCAATGTGAGGCGTTTATTCATATTGAATCTCAATCGTGATGATACACATGTTCATAACATTGATGCCAAAAGATGTAGAGGTCATAATGATAGTACCACTTTCTTGTGGCACTGCCATTTAGGTCATATTGGTGTAAAACGCATGAAGAAGCTCCATGCTGATGGACTTTTGGAGTAACTTGATTTTGAATCACTTGACACATGTGAACCATGCCTCATAGGCAAGATGACTAAAACACCGTTCTCTGGAACATTGGAACGGGCAAGTGATTTGTTGGAAATCATACATATTGATGTGTCCGATCCAATGAGCATTGAGGCGTGCGGTGGATATCGTTATTTTCTCACCTTCATTGATGACTTAAGTAGACATGGGTATATTTACTTAATGAAGAACAAGTTTGGAACATTTGAAAAGTTCAAGCAATTTTAGAGTGAAGTTGAGAATCATCGTAACAAGAAGATTAAACTTCTATGATCTGATCGAGGAGGAGAGTATCTGAGTTATGAGTTTGGCAGTCACTTAAGACAGTGTGGAATTGTTTCACAATTGACACCGCCCGGAACATCACAGCGTAATGGTGTGTCTGAACGTCGTAATCGAACCTTATTAGATGTGGTGCATTCTATGATGTCTCGTGCCGATTTGCCACTATCGTTTTGGGGTTATGCATTAGAGACAGCTGCATTCACTTTAAATAGGGCACCATCGAAATTTGTTGAGACGACCCCATATGAACTGTGGTTTGACAAGAAGCCAAAGTTGTCATTTCTTAAAATTTCAGGATGTGATGCTTATGTCAAAAAGCTTCAGCCCGAAAAGCTGGAACCCAAAGCGGAGAAATGCATCTTCATAGGATACCCAAAAGAGACAGTTGGGTATACCTTCTATCTCAGATCCGAAGGCAAAGTGTTTGTTGCAAAGAACGGAACATTTCTTGAGAAAGAATTTCTCTCGAAAGAGTTGAGTGGGAGGAAAATAGAACTTGATGAGGTTATTGAACATTTACTTCAACTAGAGAGTAGCGCAGCGCAGAAAGATTTTTTGTAGAGCCTGCATCGATTAAAGAGGAAGTTAATGATGATGATCATGAAGCTCGGATCAAGTTACCATCGAACCTATTAGGTCGACAAGGGCATGTGCTGCTCGTGAGTGGTACGACAACCCTGTCTTAGAGATCATGTTGTTAGACAACCATGAACCTACAAGCTATGGAGAAGCGATGATGGGCCCAAGTTACGAGAAATGGTTAGAGGCCATGAAATCCGAGATGGGATCCATGTATGAAAACAAAGTATGGACTTTGGAAGTATTACCTGATGGGCGAAAGTCCATTCAGAACAAATGGATCTTTAAGAGGAAGACGGACGAGGACGGTAATGTCACCGTCTATAAAGCTTGACTTGTGGCAAAGGGTTTCTCACAAGTTCAAAGAGTTGACTACAGTGAGACCTTCTCACCCGTAGCGATGCTTAAGCCTGTCAGAATCATGTTAGCAATAGATGCATATTACGACTATGAAATTAGGTAGATGGATGTCAAAACAATGCTCCTTAATGGTTTCCTTAAGGAAGAGTTGTATATGGTACAACCGGAAGGTTTTTTCGATCCAGAGAATGCTAACAAAGTTTGCAAACTCCAGCAATCCATTTATGGACTGGTGTAAGCATCTCGGAGTTGGAATATGCGCTTTGATGAGGTGATCAAAGCGTTCGGGTTTATACAAGTTTACGAAGAAGCTTGTATTTACAAGAAAGTGAGTGGGAGCTCTATAGAGTTTCTAATATTATATGTGGATGGCATATTGCTGATTAGAAACAATATAGAAATGCTGGAAAGCGTGAAGGAATATTTGAACAAGAGTTTTTCAATGAAGGACCTAGGAGAAGTTGCTTTCATATTAGGCATTAAGATTTGTAGAGATAGATCGAGACGCTTAATAGGACTTTCATGGAGCATATACATTGACAAAGTTTTGAAGAAGTTCAAAATGGATCAGTCCAAGAAGGGGTTATTGCTTGTGTTGCAAGGTGTGAAGTTGAGTAAGACTCAATGCCCGGTGACTTCAGAAGATAGAGAAAAGATGAGTGTTATCCCCTATGCTTCAGCCATAGGCTCTATCATGTATGAAATTCTATGCACAAGACCCGATGTGAGCCTTGCCAAAAGTATGGACGGAAGGTTTCAAAGTGATCCAGGAATGGAGCACTAGACAGCAGTCAAGAATATCCTTAAGTGCCTGAAAAGGACTAAGGAAATGTTTCTCGTTTATAGACGTGATCAAGAGCTCGTCGTAAAGGGTTACATCGATGAAAGCTTTGACACTGGTCCGGATGACTCTAAGTCACAAACCGGATACGTATTTATTCTCAATGGGTAGCAGTAAGCTGGTGCAGTTCCAAGTAGAGCGTGGTAGCTGATTCTACATGCGAAGCAAAGTACATCGCAGCCTCAGAGGCGACAAAGGAAGGTGTCTGGATGAAGGAGTTCATGACAGATCTTGGAATAGTTCCAAGTGCACTGAATCCAATGGATTTGTTCTGTGACGACACTGGTGCCATTGCTCTGGCCAAGGAACCAAGGTTTCACAAGAGGACCAGACACATAAAGCGACGCTTCAATTCCATCCGCGGGTACATCAAGGAGGAGGACATAAATATTAGCAAAGTGCACATGGATCTGAATGTCGTAGACCCGTTGACTAAACCTCTTCCAAGGGATAAACATTATCAACACCAGAACTGTATGGGTGTTAGATTCATTACAATGTAAATCACATAGTGATGAGAGATAGATTGTTGACTCTAGTGAAAGTGGGAGACTGTTGGAAATATGCCCTAGAGGCAATAATAAAATGGTTATTATTATATTTCCCTGTTCATGATAATCGTTTATTATCCATGCTATAATTGTATTGATTGGAGACACATTGCATGTGTGGATATATAGACAACACTATGTCCCTAGTATGCCTCTAGTAGACTAGCTCGTTGATCAAAGATGGTCAAGGTTTCCTAGCCATTGTCATGAGATCTCATTTGATGACAGGATCACATCATTGGGAGAATGATGTGATGGACAAGACCCAAACTATAAACATAGCATATGATCATGTCATTTTATTGCTATAAACATAGCATATGATCATGTCACCAAGAAGATGAAGCCTAAGAGATGAGTCACCTCGAAGAGAGAGAAGGAGTAGAGATGATCGTTATGAATGAACACCCTCAAGGAGAAGTAGGGACTCAGAGAAGAAGGACAAGTACACCAAAAACTACTCAAGAAGAAGACATCAAGCTCATGTTGGTGAATGGGTTTTCGGCTTTGAATCCGACAACCACTCTGAGAGAATCTATCACTCGAACTTCTACTATAGTCAAGATGAAGGTGTTGCCGGACTTGCACTAGTGACAACCAACTCCTATGACATATTTGATTCACCAAATGAAGGGAGTGGATGTTGCTTCATGGATAAAGGCCCCAAGGTATCAGACCCTGAGTATATTGTTTCAATAGCGATGAGGATGACTTGTTAGTAGATTATAACTTGCTATTTTATAAATCTAGTAATGTTACTCAAGATGAACTTGTTAGTAATCACTCTAGTCAAGATAAGTCGTGCGTTGATGATAAGTTGGAAATAGAATGACTAACTCAAGAACTAAACACTCTTAAGTTAGCTCATGAATCTACTCCACAAGATCATAGAGAGCTTGAAAGGACACATGAGATGCTCCGGTTCGAGAAGCTCAATTTAGAGCAAGAGCATGAGTTACTTAAAGCTATCAATGACGATCTTAGAAAGAAGACGTCCTCTTATCTAGCCAAACGACTTCTCTTAGCTACATTCATTCCACAAGTTAAGGCTAAGCAAACTAGTAACAAAGGCAAGAAAGGTTCTTCAACTAGTAGCAATAAAAATGATAAATCCAATGATATTGCTTCTAGTAGCTCTACTGATCCCACTAACACTTCTCTTAGCCAAGTTACCCTTCAGCAAGAAAAATGAACTTTTGAAAGGGATTATAGAGAAAGGTATCTACAAGAGTCTTGCCGGATGTAAAAAATTTTAGGAAATTGTACGCAAGCACGGAGGATACCGGAAGAACCATGGCATTGGCTACTTCATTGCTAATGGAGTTGAATGTGAAGAAGGTCAATACCCCAAGCCCATGTTTGTTCCTCAAAAGGAGAAGTATGAAAATACTCTCCCCAGAGGAACAAAATCTTAAGATGACCTTCCACCACAAGACCCCAAGCTCAAGGGAAAGAACGAGCTTCAAGAGGACATTGACTCATATAAGATGAATCCCGAGCTTTGGTGAAGTGGGTTCCCAAGGCTATTACAAGCTCAACTTCTACAAGTGCCACTTCAACACCAAGGATCCCCATCAACTTGACATGGGTCCCCAAGAAGAAGAACTAGATAAATTCTTGAGGGGTGACTCCGCCAATGAAATTCACTAATATTCATTATTGGCAAGAACTAGTTGCAATCAACAGCAACATTATGCAATAGTTCAAGGAGTCACACATTCCCTCAAAGGTAAGCAAGGGACAAGGTAATCAACAAATCCATGGACGTCATTATGTTTGCTTTGCACTCCCTGTCCATAAATATCCTTGTATTTGTCTCTTGTGTGTTGGGACTAAACCATGTAGGTAGAATAGTAAGGAAACAACAAGGATGCTCCCAACTCATGGCGATCTTCATCAACATTGAGCATCCACCACTACTTCACCTACACGAAGTCTTCATCGACAAAACCCAAGGCTATTTTATCCCACCTATGGGGGATGTCACATCAAAGGGGAGCTTTACTCTGAGACTTATAGTATGTGACAACATTAAGTGCTTTATGTAAAAGTGGTAATCCCACTAGTGCTTAAACGATGAGTATGACCTATGATCAAGTATTCTTACTTGGATCCTAAGTAAATATACTCATATATAGATGACTACGTCATCGCCGAAGTGCTTGATAGATGCTAGTATGTATGTGCATGTTTGCCATCTTTTCATTTGACATCTTATTGTGTGAGCATGTTGGTCTGCATTTCTTTACTCATTCGAGGACATCCAATTGTTGCTATTTGAATCTTGTTTTATTTTTGCCAACTGGATGGACAAGAATGCCTAGGTCCCTTCTCTAGCTATCTATGTTTTCTCGTCTCAAATTCTATTTATGCTGCATCACAAAATTTGAACGAGGACTTTTCGATCTCTCTGTGTGAGGAGCGCTCAGAGTTCCGTATCGACAAAGGACTGGCCATTAAAACCTCCCAAGTGCATCTCGGTGGAACCAATCCAAAAATCTCGTTCTCACCAAATTCCTAGGGTGATCTGGTTTTTCACCTCGGTACCACTGATTCCATCTTCTCGATACACCGAGTTTCCCTGTCAACAGACAGTTGAGGAACTCGGTGACACCAAAAAGTTAGAGTCAATGTCACCGACAGCCACGGGTATATATAGAGGCGGACCCGACTTTTGAAATTATTCTCTCAAACGTCATCCCCTCAAAACCCTAAGCTGCCGAATAGAGGCCCTGGTCATCGCCAGTGTCTTCCCGAGCGCCTCTGCCGTTGGAAGTCCACGTCGTCGACGGAATCTCCAACCCCCTCGCCATCGTAGCGAAGTCTTCACCAAGCTAGGGTATGATTTAGACCCCCTCGTGCGCTCCCATCTCTGAATCTTGCACATTAGGACTTTTCCATTGATAAGCCACTCTTTCAGATTGATCCATGCACACAAAATTCCCGTAGAATAGCGAACGAAAGATTTTCTGGGGTTTGTCGTCCGCAACCTGAATCTCGATGGAACCGAAGCATACGAATCGGTAGCATCGATTCACTTTTCTTGACAAACTGAGAACAGCTCGATGGAACCGAGTGCCAGTTTTTGATGTGACTAAAAGCGGTGCCAAGTTCCTAGAATGGACGTTGTCTGTCATGGTGGGTCCGAGAAGTTTGCCTTGGTTGTACCGATATTCATCTGGTAGAATGCAAACCTTGTGAAAAAAATTGTTCAAACTTTGAAAAACTTCTGCATTTTGTGATGACTCAACCCTTCTACTCTTTTGTATTCTTTTAATAGGGTTAGAGATGTCTACTTCAAAGGATAGTCAGAACTTGAAGGAGCAAAATGTTGACATGAGCTCTAGCACTAGTCCAAACAAGAGCTCATCCTCTTCAGATGATGTGCCTAGCTCACCTGATCTGCCTAGAGCTGCAACAAGGGTAAGAAGAAAGCTCAATTCTGATGAGGAAGATGAGGACTTCATACCTGATTAAGTGCCTCCCAAGTCCAATCAGGACAAGACTGTCAAGAAGCCTACTGAGAAGACAATCAGGAAGGAGTATGCCCCCTCTGAATCTATGAGAGCACCTGAGATCTCTAGAGGCACCATGACTGTTGAGCCTTCCAAGAAGTCTATGCCCAAGAAGGCTAGTGAGAAGAAAGCCAGGAAGAGGATTATCCATGTTATTGGTAGGGCTACCTCCATGTATGAGGACCCAAAAGATACTGCTGCTAAGGAGGAGGAGGAGGAAGATTCAGCTGCAAAGGCTCCTCCCAAAAAGAAGCAAAAGAAACTTTTGTCTGATGCTATGCCCAGGCAATCTGCACCCAAGGGCAAGCCAACTGGTTCCAAGAAGCTTTCTGCACCCAAGCCCAAGAGGTTCTCTAGAGAGATTCTAGCTTTTGAGAAGAATGAGGGATCTACCTCCAGAGATTTAGATGAGGATGCTATGTCACCTTTGATGAAGCTGAGACCACACCTTCCAAAGCACAATGACAGTCACTTGGTTCCTGAGGACATGAAGAAGAAGGAGTCAGGTCTAAGAAAATGGAGAGTTGTTGATCCTTACTCACAAAGGAGAAATATTGTTGTTGACTACAGGTTTTACACCAAAGAGCAGCAAGATTTCTATGAAACTGTATTGCTTGACAAGAGCCCAGCTGTCAGTGATATGAGGTATGTGGATAGGAAGTACATCAAGAGAATGAAGACTACTTCCCAAGTGTGCAAGACAACTTTCATTGCATTGGCCTAGACAAGTTTGTTGGCAAGGAATTCACTGCATGGAATGACAAGATAATCATGCAATTCTACTCTACAGCTCATTTCTATGGAGATGGTAGAAATGTATGGATGACTGAAGGTGCCAGATATGAGTCCACTGTTGAGGAGTGGGCTGCCATCTTAGGATTCCTAGAGGTGGAAGATGGAGATATCTGCGTTTACTCTAAGCCCAAGGCAAGCCACAATGCCATGAAGGACATGTATAATGCAATCCCTCCTACACATCTGAAGTCTCATAAGCTAGGATCGATCTATTACCTCTAGGCAGGTCTTCGCACCATCAACACCATTCTGAGGCACACTTTGATGCCTAAGTCAGGAGATGAGAAGATGATCCGAGGCTACTCCATCAACTTACTGCTTCTTATAGACCAGCACCAGAGATTCAGAGTGATGGATATGATTGTGGAGACAATGAAGAGGGTTGCTGCTAAACAGAAGCGATCATGTTGGTATGCACCATACATCCAGATGCTCGTCAACTCCAAGCTGGAGAAGCACATTTTTGTTCATGGTAGACCTCATTTGCCACTGTTGCCAGAGTTCGAGGAGAACATTGTGGAGATGGACCCAGATCATCCCACATCAGCTACAGCACAAGCACATGCTGAGGCAACTTCAGACACTAGTGCTCAGCCGCCCATGACCAAGAGTGAGCAGATGGATCTTCTTGTCAATTCTCTGCTTAGTATGCACAAAGACATTTCCAACATCCTGAAGAACCAAGAGAGCCTCTCAAGTATTGTTGACAACAAGTTTCACTCCCTCAATAACAAGGTGGATGCACTCTCGATGATAGTGAATGAGCTTGATACGTCTCCAACGCATCTATAATTTTCGATGATGGCATGCTATTATATTATCTATTTTGGATGTTTAATATGCTATTTTATATTGTTTTTGGGAGTAACCTATTAATCTAAAGACTAGTGCCAGTTTCTGTTTTTCCTTGTTTTTGAGTTTTTCAGATATGGAATATTAAACAAAGTCCAAACGGAATAAAACCTTCGGAAGGAATTTTTCTGGAAGGAAACAAATCAACCACGCTTGGAGTGCACGGCAAGAGAGCTACCAGAGAGCCACAAGCCTGCTAGCCCCCCCCCCCTAGTAGCGCCTAGTAGGCTTGTCATCTCCCGACATGTCTTCTAACCCTAATCTTTCGCCTATAAATTCCCAAATATTCCCCCAACATCATAACAAGCCACGCAAATACTTTCCCGCCGACAGAAGCCTCCATTCCCGAGAGATCCAATCTTGGAGCCTTTTCCGGTAATCTGCCGGAGGGGGGTTTCGATCATGAAGGGCATCTACATCAACTCCATTGCCCCTCCGGTGATGCGTGAGTAGTCTACCACAGACCTATGGGTCCATAGCTAGTAGCTAGATGGCTTCTTGTCTCTCTTTGATTTCAATACCATGTTCTTCATGATCTTCATGGAGATCTATCCGATGTAATCCTATTTTGTGGTGTGTTTGTCAAGATCCGATGAATTGTGGGTTTGTGTTCAGATTATCCATGAATCTTATTTGAATCTTCTCTGAATTCTTATATGCATGATTTCATATCCTTGCAAGTCTCTTTGAGTTATTGGTTTGGTTTGGCCAACTAGATTGGTAATTCTTGCAATGGGAGAAGTGATTGGTTTTTGGTTCAATCTTGCGGTGTCCTCACCCAGTGACATAGTAGGGGTAGCAAGTCACGTATTGTATTGTTGCCATCAAGGGTTAAAACATGGGGTTTTCATCACATTGCTTGAGTTTATCCCTATACATCATGTCATCTTTCTTAATGCATTACTCTGTTCTTCATGAACTTAATACTCTAGATGCAGGCAGGAGTCGGTTGATGTGTGGAGTAATAGTAGTAGATGCAGAATCGTTTCGGTCTACTTGATATGGATGTGATTCCTATATGCATGATCATTGCCTTGGATAACTACATGATTATTCTCTTTTTTATCAATTGCTTGACAGTGATTTTTGTAGCCACCATGATATTTGCCTTCAAGAGAGAAGCCTCTAGTGAAACCTATGGCCCTCGGGTCTACTTTTCCATAATATACTTTTAGATCTATAAACCAAAAATACTTTGCTACAATTTATTTACCTTTTACTTTCTGTTCTCATTTACATCTATCTCTATCGGATCTAATCCTTGCAAATAATCGTGAAGGGATTGACAACCCCTTTATAGCGTTGGGTGCAAGAGTTTGATTGCTTGTGTAGGTGGATCCATTGGTGACTTGCTTGTTCCTCCTACTAGATTGATACCTTGGTTCTCAACAATTGAGGGAAATACTTGTCTACTTCGCTTCATCACCCTTTCCTCTTCAAGGGAAAACCAACGCAAGCTCAAGAGGTAGAAAGAAGGATTTTTGGCGCCGTTGCCGGGGAGGATACACATCAAGCCTACCAAGTACCCATCACAAACGCATCTCTTGCATTTACATTATTTGACATTTGCCTCTTGTTTTACTCTCCCCCACTTCTAAAACGATTTTCAAAAAATACCAAAAATATTTGCCTTCTTGTTCGCCCTTCTTTCGTTTTCCTTTTGTTTGCTTGTGTGCTTGATTGGTTGCTTTGTCACGGTGTCTAAAAATACCAAGTTGTGTGATTTTTCCAATACTAATAATAATGATTTTATTAGTACTCTGATTGCTCCCGCCACTAGTGCGGAATCTTATGAGATCAATGCTGCCTTGCTTAATCTTGTTATGAAAGAACAATTTTCTGGCCTTCCTAGTGAAGATGTCGCATCCCATCTAAATACTTTCATTGAGTTGTGTGATATGCAAAAGAAGAAAGATGTGGATAATGATATTGTTAAACTGAAGCTAATTTCGTTCTCATTACGAGATCGTTCTAAAACTTGGTGTTCATCTTTGCCTAAAAATAGTATTGATTCATGGAATAAGTGTAAAGATGATTTTATCTCCAAGTACTTTCCACCCGCTAAGATCATCTCCCTTAGGAACTATATAATGAATTTTAAGCAACTTGATCATGAGCATGTTGCACAATCTTGGGAGAGGATGAAATTAATGATTAGGAATTATCCCGCACATGGTTTGAGTTTATGGATGATTATACAAATTGTCTATGCGGGATTGAATTTTGCATCTAGGAATATTTTAGATTCCACCGCGGGTGGTACTTTTGTGGAAATGACTTTAGTAGAATCTACCAAACTCCTAGATAATATTATGACAAACTACTCTCAATGGCTTACCGAAAGATCTCCTACTAGTAAAAAAGTGCATGCTATTGAAGAAATAAATACTTTGAGTGAAAAGATGGATGAATTGATGAAATTGTTTGCTAGTAAGAGTGCTCCTATTGATCCCAATGATATACCTTTGTCTTCTTTGATTGGGAATAATAATGAATCTATGGATGTGAATTTTGTTGGTAGGAACAATTTTGGTAATAACATGTATAGAGGTAATTTCAACCCTAGGCCGTTTCCTAGTAATTCCTCTAATAATTATGGTAATTCCTACAACAATTCTTATGGAAATTATAATAATATTCCCTCTGATCTTGAGAATATTGTTAAATAATTTATTGGTTCACAAAAGGTTTTTAATGCTACTATTGAAGAAAAAGTGCTCAAGATTGATGATTTGGCTAGGAGCATTGATAGAATTTCGCTTGAGATTGATACTTTGAAAGTTATATCTACTCCACCTAAGCATGACATTAATGAATATTTTAAATCCATGAGAATCTCTATTGATGAAAGTAAGGAAAGAACCGCTAGAATTCGTGCTAAGCGTGAATCGCTTGAAAAAGTGTTTTCTCGTGGAAATAATGATGAAGATATCAAAGTGATTGATATGACACCTATTGAATCTTTGTTTTCCAATATAAATCTTGATAAAAATGGGGCTGGAGATAAGTCAACTTCATTTAAAGAGCGTCCCAATGATTCGGAGTTTATAGATCTTAATGCTAAGATTGATAAAAGTGGGATTGAAGGGGCCAAAACTTTAAATAGCAATGAACCCACTATTTTTGATTCTAAGGACTTTAATTATGATAGTTGATCTTTGATTGATTGTATTTCCTTGTTACAATCCATGATGAATTCTTTGCATGCTTATAGTCAAAATAAGGCTTTTACTAAACATATAGTTGATGCTATGATGAAATCTTTTGAAGAAAAACTTAGTTGGAAGTTTCTATTCCTAGAAAGATTCATGATGAGTGGGACCTACTATAAAGATTAAAATTAAATATTATGAGTGCCATGCTTTGTGTGGTTTGGGTGCTAGTGTTTCCACGATCCCGAAAACTTTATGTGATGTGCTAGGCTACCATGATCTTGATGATTGCTCTCTAAATTTGCATCTTGCGGATTCTACTATTAAGAAACCTATGGGAAGGATTAATGATGTTATTATTTTTTCAAATAGGAATTATGTGCCCATAGATTTCATTGTTCTTAATATATATTGCAATTATACATGTCCTATTATTCTTGGTAGACCTTTCCTTACAACGATTGGTGCAATTATTGACATGAAAGAAGGAAACATTAGATTCCAATTTTCATTAAGGAAAGGTATGGAAAACTTTCCTAGAAATAAAATAACATTGCCTTATGAATCTATTATTAGAGATACTTTTGGATTGCATACCAAAGATGACAATACCTAGATCTTTTGTGTTCTACCTAGCTAGGGGCGTTAAACGATAGCGCTTGTTGGGAGGCAACCCAATTTTATTATTGTGTTTTTTTTATGTTTTTCAGTGTACCCCACATTATTAATTATGTAATAATTGTGTTTTGGTGTTTTAATTAGTGTTTGAGCCAAGTAAAACCTTTGGGTGATATATGGTAGTTGTTGATTTGATCTTGCTGCAAAACAGAAACTTTAGCGCTCAGTCTAGGAATTTTACAGATTTTTCAGAGCGTCTAATGAGTCTGAATTTTTTTTTAAAAAATTATATATAAATTTAAAAGGTTTTCCTAATATTTCAGAATTTTTTGAGTTATATAAGTATACAAAGTTTTCCGATTGTTGCAGGCTGTTCTGTTTTCCAGAGGTTCTGTTTTCTTTGAGTTGTTTGTCTATTTTGATGAATCTTTGGGTCGCATCATGGGGTACGAACCATGGAGAAGTTAGAATACAGTATTTATAACACCAATATAAATAAATAATGAGTTCACAACAGTACCTAAAGTGGTGATTTATTTTCTTATACTAACGGATCTCACGAGTTTTCTATTGAGTTTTGTGTTGTGAAGTTTTCAAGTTTTGGGTAAAGATTGGATGGACTATGGAATAAGGAGTGGAAAGAGCCTAAGATTGGGGATACCCAAGGCACCCCAAGTCATATTCAAGGATACCAAAGAGCCTAATCTCGGGGATGCCCCGGAAGTCATCCCCTCTTTCGTCTTCAATCCATCGGTAAATTTACTAGAGGCTATATTTTTATTCACCACATGATATGTGTTTTGCTTGGAGCGTCTTGTATGATATGAGTATTTGATTGTTAGTTTTACACAGTCATACTTGCTGCACACATCTTTTGAGAGAGAGACGCTGAATCGTGAATTTGTTAGAATACTCTATGTGCTTCACCTATATCTTTTGAGTCAGGCAATTTTGCTCTATATGCTTCACTTATATTTTTTTAGAGCACGGTGGTATTTGCGTTTTATAGAAATACTTGAACTCACGTACCTCACTTATATTATTTTGAGAGTCTCTAAACATCATGGTAATTGGTCTAGCTTATGAATTTAGTCCTAATATGATAGGCATCCAAGAGAGATATAATAAAAACTTCCATATTAAGTGCATTGAGTATTTATGAGAAGTTTGGTTCCTTGCATAAAGTTTTGAGATATAAAGATGGTAATGTTAAGAGTCATGTTAGGAATTAATTGTGATTTGGTAAAAATACTTGTGTAAAGGTTTGTGATTCCCTTAGCATGCACGTATGGTGAACCGTTATGTAAGGAAGTCGGAGCATGACTTGTTTATAGATTGTCGACCTTTGTGTGAGGGTTGGGAGCACGTGATGGTTAACTCCTACCAACCTCTCCCCTAGGAGCATGCGTTTAATACTTTGCTTCGATGACTAATAGAATCTTGCAATAAGTATGTGAGTTATTGATGACTAATGTTGAGTCCATGGATTATACGCACTCTCACCCTTCCACCTTTGCTAGCCTTGCCGCGCAACTTTCGGTGGTACAACAAACACCTTCCTCAAAACAGCCACCATATACCTTCCTAAAAATAGCCATCATATACCTTCCTCAAAACAGCCACCATATATGTTTCCTCAAAACAGCCACCATACCTACCTATTATGGCATTTCCATAGCCATTCTGAGATATATTTCCATGCAACTTCCACCGTTTCCTTTTATGACTTGCACCAACACTTCCATATTGCATATAGTCATATTTTGTCATAGGCATCGAGTTGTAATTTTCTTTTGAGTTGTAAGTAAATAAAAGTGTGATGATTATCATTATTAGAGCATGTCACATGTGAGGAAAGTATGATGGAAGCTATGATTCCCTCACAAGTGGGGATGAGATTCCAGACTTCATGAAAAAAGTGGCCAGTGAAGCCCAAATAAAAAAATAACAATAAAAGAGGCCTTAGATGCCACCAAAAAATAGAGAGAACAGAGAGAAGGGGCATTGCTAATACCTTTTTCCACACGTGTGCTTCAAAGTAGCACCATGATCTTCATGATAGAGAGTCTCCTATTTTGTCACTTTCATATAACTAGTGGAATTTTCTTCATAACGCACGTCCACTTAGTTTCTTTTTGAGCTTTCATACACTTATAGCTCTAGTGCATCTGTTGCATGGCAATCCCTACTCACTCACATTGATATCTATTAATGGGCATCTCCATAGCCCGTTGATACGCATAGTTGATCTGAGACTATCTTCTCCCCTTCCTTGACAACCTCCACCATATTCTATTCCACCTATAGTGCTATATCCATGGCTCACGCTCATGTATTGCGTGAGAGTTGAAAAAGTTTGAGAAAATAAAGGTGTGAAAACAATTACTTGACTTTTCATCGGGGTTGTGTATGATACAAATACTTTGTGTGGGGAAGATGGAGCATAGCCAAACCATATGATATTGTAGGGATAACTTTCTTTTGCCATTATATTTTGAAGAGATACAATTGCTTTACTGGTATGCTTGAAATGTTATTGATTTTATATCAATGTTAAGATTTTCTTTTGAGTCTTACGGATCTGAATATTCATGCCACAATAAAGAATATTACATGGATAAATATGTTAGGTAGCACTCCACATCAAAAATTCTGTTTTTATCATTTACCTACTCGAGGGCAAGCAGGAATTAAGCTTGGGGATGCTGATAAATATACAATGTATCTATAATTTTTGATGATGTCTTGCTATTATATTATCTGTTTTGGATGCTTTATACACATTAATATGCTATTTTATATTATTTTGGGGACTAACCTATTAATCTAGAGCCTAGTTCTAGATTCTGTTTTTTCCTTCTTTTTAAGTTTTCCAGATATGGAATAATAAACGGAGGCCAAATTGAATAAAACCTTTGGAAGGAATTTTTCTGGAAGGAAACAAATCAACCAGGCTTGGAGTGCACGGCAAGAGAGCTGCCAGGGAGCCACAAGCCTGCTAGGCGTGGGGCCCCCCTGGCCGTGCCTAGCAGGCTTGTCGTCTCTCGGCAGGTCTCCTAACCCTAATATTTGGCCTATAAATTCCCAAATATTCCCGCAATATCGTAACAAGCCACGCAAATACTTTTCCGCCGATAGAAGCCTTCGTTCCCGAGAGATCCAATCTTGGAGCCTTTTCTGGTAATGTGCCGGAGGGGGTTTCGGTCATGGAGGGTATCTACATCAACTCCATTTCCCCTCCGATGATGCGTGAGTTGTCTACCACAAACCTACGGATCCATAGCTAGTAGCTAGATGGCTTCTTGTCTCTCTTTGATCTTCAAGACCATGTTCTTCATGATCTTCATGGAGATCTATCCGATGTAATCCTCTTTTGTGGTGTGTTTGTCAAGATCCGGTGAATTGTGGGTTTATGTTTAGATTATCCATGAATCTTATTTGAATCTTCTTTGAATTCGTATATGCATTATTTCATATCCTTGCAAGTCTCTTCGGGTTGTTGGTTTGGTTTGGCCAACTAGATTGGTAATTCTTGCAATGGGAGAAGTGCTTGGTTTTGGGTTCAATCTTGTAGTGTCCTCACCCAGTGACATGGTAGGGGTAGCCAGGCACGTATTGTATTGTTGCCATCAAGGGTAAAAAGATGGGGTTTTCATCACATTGCTTGAGTTTATCTCTCTACATCATGTCATCTTTCTTAATGCATTACTTTGTTCTTCATGAACTTAATACTCTAGATGCAGGCAAGAGTCGGTCGATGTGTGGAGTAATAGTAGTAGATGGAGAATCGCTTCGGTCTACTTGATATGCACGTGATGCCTATATGCATGATCATTGCCTTGGATAACTACATGATTATTCACTTTTCTATCAATTGCTTGACAGTAATTTGTTTACCCACCATGATATTTGCCTTCAAGAGAGAAGCCTCTAGTGAAACCTATGGCCCCCGGGTCTACTTTTCCATAATATACTTTCAAATCTATAAACCAAAAATACCAAAAAATACTTTGCTGCAATTTATTTATCTTTTACTTTCCGTTCTCGTTTACATCTATCTCTATCGGATCTAATCCTTGAAAATAATCGTGAAGGGATTGACAACCCCTTTATAGCGTTGGGTGCAAGAGTTTGATTGTTTGTGTAGGTGCATCCATTGGTGACTTGCTTGTTCCTCCTACTGCATTGATACCTTGGTTCTTTACAACTAAGGGAAATACTTATCTACTTCGTGGCATCACCCTTTCCTCTTAAAGGAAAAACCAACGCAAGCTCAAGAGGTAGCAGAGCTCAAGCAGAAAGTAGATGATGTGCCTAGCCCACACTCCACTGATTATCATGATGATGATGACGAAGATGAGGATAGTGCACCTGTCAGGACGACTGCTTCTACTTCTTGAGCTTGCGTTGGTTTTCCCTTGAAGAGGAAAGGGTGATGCAGCAAAGTAGGTAAGTATTTCCCTCAGTTGTTGAGAACCAAGGTATCAATCCAGTAGGAGGAACAAGCAAGTCACCAATAGATGCACCTACTCAAACAATCAAACACTTGCACCCAACTCTATAAAGGGGTTGTCAATCCCTTCACGGTTACTTGCAAGGTTTAGATCTGATAGAGATAGATAGGAAAGATTGCGAGAAGTAAAAGGTAAAAAATGCAGCAAGGTATTTTTGGTATTTTTGGTATATAGATCTGAAAATTATGGAAAATAGACCCGGGGAGCATAGGTTTCACTAGAGGCTTCTCTCTTGAAGGAAAATAACATGGTGGGTGAAGAAATTATTGTCAAGCAATTGATAGAAAAGCGTATAGTTATGATGATATCCAAGGCAATGATTATGCATATAGGCATCACGTCTGTGTCAGGTAGACCAAAACGATTCTGCATCTGCTACTATTACTCCACACATCGACAGACTCATGCCTGCATCTAGAGTATTAAGTTCATGAAGAACAGAGTAACGAATTAAGTAAGATGACATGATGTAGAGGGATAAACTCAAGCAATATGATGAAAACCTCATCTTTTACCCTTGATGGAAACAATACAATACGTGCCTCGCTACCCCTACTTTGTCACCGGGTGAGGACACCGCAAGATTAAACCCAAAACTAAGCACTTCTCCCATTGCAAGAATTACCAATCTAGTTGGTCAAACCAAACCAATAACTCGAAGAGACTTGCAAAGATATGAAATCATGCATATAAGAATTCAGAGAAGAACCAAATAATATTCATAGATAAGCTGATCATAAACCCATAATTCATCGGATCTCGACAAACACACCGCAAAAGAGTATTACATCAGATAGATCCCCATGAAGATCATGGAGAACATGGTATTGAAGCACAAAGAGAGAGAAGAAGCCATCTAGCTACTAGCTATGGACCCGTAGGTGTATGGTGGACTACTCACGCATCATCAGAGGGGCAATGGAGTTGATGTAGATACCCTCCGTGATCGGATCCCCCTTTGGCAGATTACTGGAAAAGGCTCCAAGACTGGATTTCTCACGAACGGAGGCTTCCGACGGCGGAAAGTATTATCATTGCTATTTTTTGTATTGGGGGAATATTTGGGAATTTATAGGCCGAATATTAGGGTTAGAGGACCTGCTGGGGGCACAAGCCAGGGGGCGCCCCCCTGGCCGCGCTAGGGTGGCTTGTGACCTCCTGGCAGGTCTCCTACCTTCCTCTCCAAGTCTGGTAGATGTCTTCTGGTCCAAGAAAAATCATCGCAAAGATTTTATTTTGTTTGGACTCCGTTTAATATTCCTTACCTACAATACTCAAAAACAAGGAAAAAACAGAAACTGGCACTAGGCTCTAGGTTAATAGGTTAGTCCCAAAAATAATATAAAATAGCATATTAATGCATATAAAACATCCAAACAGATAATATAATAGCGTGGAACAATCAAAAATTATAGATACGTTGAAGACGTATCAACATCGCCAAGCTTAATTCATGCTCGTCCTCGAGTAGGTAAATGATAAAAATAGAATTTTTGATGTGCAATGCTACCTAACATATATATCCATGTAATATCCTTTATTGTGGCATGAATGTTCACGTCCATAAGACTCAAAACAAAAGCTTAATGTTGACATACAAACAATAATAGTTCAAGCATACTAACAAAGCAATTGTGTCTCTTCAAAATATAATGGCAAAAGAAAGTTAGCCCTACAAAATCATAGTCTGGCTATGCTCCATCTTCCCCACACAAAGTATTTATATCATGCACAACCCCGATGACAAGTCAAGCAATTGTATCACACCTTTTATGTTCTCAAACTTTTTCAACTCTCACGCAATACATGAGCGTGAGCCATGGATATAGCACTATAGGTGGAATATAATATGGTGGAGGTTGTGAAGAAAAAGGAGAAGATAGTCTCACATCAACTAGGTGTATCAACGGTCTATGGAGATGCCCATTAATAGATATCAGTGTGAGTGAGTAGGGATTGCCATGCAACGGATAAACTAGAGATATAAGTGTATGAAAGCTCAAAAAGAAGCTAAGTGGGTGTGCATCCAATTTGCTTGCTCAAGAAGACCTGGGGCAATTTGAGGAATCCCATCACTGGAATTAGAAGCCAAGTTATGTAATGAAAATTTCCACTAGTATATGAAAGTGACAAAATAGGAGACTCTCTATCATGAAGATCATGGTGCTACTTTGAAGCACAAGTGTGGAAAAAATAGATAGTACCATTGTCCCTTCTCTCTTTTCTCTCATTTTTTGTGGGCATCAATGGCCTCTCTTTTTATTTTGGCTTCGCTGGCCTCTTTTATTTTTCATAGATTCCGGAGTCTCATCCCAACTTGTGAGGGAATCATAGCTTCCATTATCCCTTCCTCACATGGGACAATGCTCTAATCATGATGGTTATCATGCTTTTATTTATTTACAACTCAAGAATTACAAGTCGATATCTAGAACAAAATCTGACTCTATATGAATGCCTCCGGCGGTGTACCGGGATGTGCAATGATCTAGCATAGCAAATGACATAAAAAACGGACAAGCCATGAAAACATCATGCTAGCTATCTTACTATCATGCAAGGCAATATGAAAATGATGGTGCGTGTCATAATAAACGGAACGGTGGAAGTTGCATGGAAATATATCTTGGAATGGCTATGGAAATGCCATAATAGGTAGGTTATGGTGGCTGTTTTGCGGAAGGATATACGGTGGGTTTAATGCACCTGCGAAAGTTGCGTGGTACTAGAGAGGCTAGCAAAAGTGGAAGGCTGAGAGTGTGTATAATCCACGGACTCATGTTAGTCATAAATAACTCACATACTTATTGCAAAAGTCTATTAGTCATCGAAGCAAAGTATTAGACGCATGCTCCTAGGGGAGAGGTTGGTAGGAGTAAATCATCATTCGCTCCCGACCCTCACACAAAGGTTGACAATCAATAAAGAAATCATGCTCCGACTTCGTTACATAACGGTTCACCATACGTGCATGCTACGGGGATCACAAACCTTTACACAAGTATTTTTACCAATTCACAATTACTTCCTAACAAGACTCTAATATTACCATCTTTATATCTCAAAATTTTATGCAAGGAATCAAACTTCTCATAGTATTCAATGCACTTTATATGAAAGGTTTTATTATATCCCTATTGGATGCCTATTATATTATGACTAAATTCATACCATAAACCAATTACCATGCTGTTTAAAGACTCTCAAAATAATATAAGTGAGCTACGAGAGTTCAGTTATTTCTATAAAACAAAACACCACCCTGCTCTAAAAAGATATAAGTGAAGCACTAGAGCAAAATTGCCTAGCTCAAAAGATATAAGTGAAGCACATAGAGTATTCTAATAAATTCATGATTCATGCGTGTCTCTCTCAAAATATGTGTCCAGCAAGGATGATTGTGCCAAACTAAAAAGCAAAGACTCATATCATACAAGAGGCTCCAAGCAAAACACATATCATGTGGTGAATAAAAATATAGCCTTAAGTAAATTTACTGATGGATTGAAGACGAAAGAAGGGATGCCTTTCGGGGCATCCCCAAGCTTAGGATTTTTAGCATCCTTGATTTATTGGGGTGACTTGGGCATCCCCAAGCTTAGGCTCTTGCCACTCCTTATTCCATAGTCCATCAAATCTTTACCCAAAACTTGAAAACTTCACAACACAAAACTCAATAGAAAACTCGTGAGATCCGTTAGTATAATAAAATAAATCACCACTTTAGGTGCTATTGTGAACTCATTCTTTTTTTATATTGGTGTAATATCTATTGTATTCCAACTTCTCCATGGTTCATACCCCCTGATACGGCCCATTGATACATAAAAACAGGTAAACAACACAAAGAAAACAGAATATGTCAAAAACAGAACAATATGTAGCAATCTAGAAACTTCGTATACTTCTACAACTCCAAAAGTTCTGAAAAAATCGGAAAACCTGGGACATTTGTATATCAATCTTTTGTAAAAAATTCAGACTCGTTAGACGCTCTGATAAATTTATAAAAGTCTTGGACTAGGCACAAAAGTTTCTATTTTCAGCAAGATCAAATCAACAATCACCATAGACCATCCCAAAGGTCTTACTTGGCTCAAACACTAACTAAAACACCAAAACACAATTAGTACAGAGGTAATAATGTGTGAAACACTCAAAAAGAGAAGAAAAAAACAAAAAAATAAAAGTAAAATTGGGTTGCCTCACAACAATCGCTAATGTTTAACGGCCCTAGCTAGGCATAACGATTTCAATGATGCTCACATAAAAAGTAGTAATTGAGATATGCAAAAGAGCATCACGAATAGCATGAAAAACACATTTAAGTATAACCCACTTCCTATGCATAGGGATTTTGTGAGAAAACAATTTATGGGAACAAGAATCAACTAGCATAGGAAGGCAAAACAAGCATAACTTCAAAACTTTAGACACAAAGAGAGGAAACTTTATATTATTGCTATTCCTACAAGCATATGTTCCACCCTCATAATGAATTCAGTAGCATCATTGAGTAATCCAAAAATATAAGCATCACATAAATCATTATTTTCATATTTCACAAGCATAAAATTTTCTTTACTCTCCACATAAGTAAATTCCTTATCATCCATGGTAGTCGGAGCAAACTCAACAAAATAACTATAATGAGACACTTGATTGACACAACCACACTACAAATTAAAATTATGATGATAAGTTTCATGGTTATCATTACTCATTATAGCATACATGTCATCACCATCACCATAAATAGGAGGCATGCAATCATCATAATAAATTTTCTCATCAAAACTTGGGGGACAAAAAATATCATCTTCGTCAAACATAGCATCCCCAAGCTTATGGCTTTGCGTATCATAAGCATCATGGATATTTAGTGAATTCATACTAGCAACATTGCAATCATGCTCATCATTCAAGGGACTATCATGAATCACCTTATAAATTTCTTCTTTCAACACTTCATCAAAATTTTCAGATTCATGATTTTCAAACAAAACTTCATAGAGATAATCAAGTGCACTTGACTCACTAGCAATTGGTTCATCAAAATTCCGCCTTTTAAAAATTTAGCAAGTGGATGAGGACCATGTTAATAAATTTTTAGCGAGCGAAGATGCAAGCAAATAGAAGGCACATGGGATCACAAGCAAACAAAAAGAGATCCGGCGAGAAAAAGGGCAAACGAAAAAGGGAAGGCGAATAAAACACTAAATTGGTGAAGTGGGGGAGAGGAAAATGAGAGGAAAATGGAAAATAATGTAAGTGCAAGAGATGAGTTTGTGATGGGTACTTGGTAGGCTTGATGTTTATCCTCCCCGGCAACGGCGCCAGAAATCCTTCTTGCTACTTACTGAGCTTGCGTTGGTTTTCCCTTGAAGAGGAAAGGGTGATGCAGCAAAGTAGATAAGTATTTCCCTCAGTTGTTGAGAACCAAGGTATCAATCCAGTAGGAGGAACAAGCAAGTCACCAATAGATGCACCTACACAAACAATCAAACACTTGCACCCAACGCTATAAAGGGGTTGTCAATCCCTTCATGATTACTTGCAAGGATTAGATCTGGTAGAGATAGATAGGAAATATTGCGAGAAGTAAAAGGTAAATAAATTGCAGCAAGGTATTTTTGGCATTTTGGGTATATAGATCTGAAAATATAATATGGAAAATAGACCCGGAGGCCATAGGTTTCACTAGAGGCTTCTCTCTTGAAGGAAAATAACATGGTGGGTGAACAAATTACTGTCGAGCAATTGATAGAAAAGCGCATAGTTATGACAATATCCAAGGTAATCATTATGCATATAGGCATCACGTCCATGTCAAGTAGACCTAAACGATTCTGCATCTACTACTATTACTCCACATATCGACCGACTCATGCCTGCATCTAGAGTATTAAGTTCATGAAGAACAGAGTAACGCATTAAGTAAGATGACATGATGTAGAGGGATGAACTCAAGAAATATGATGAAAACCCCAAATTTTTACCCTTGATGGCAACAATACAATACGTGCCTCGCTACCCCTACTTTATCACTGGGTGAGGACACCGCAAGATTGAACCCAAAACTAAGCACTTCTCCCATTGCAAGAATTACCGATCTAGTTGGCCCAACTAAACCAATAACTCAAAGAGACTTGCAAAGATATGAAATCATGCATATAAGAATTCATAAAAGAACCAAATAATATTCATAGATAAGATGATCATAAACCCACAATTCATCAGATCTCGACAAACACACCGCAAAAGAGTATTACATCGGATAGATCCCCATGAAGATCATGGAGAACATGGTATTGAAGCACAAAGAGAGAGAAGAAGCCATCTAGCTACTAGCTATGGACCCGTAGGTGTATGGTGGACTACTCACGCATCATCGGAGGGGCAATGGAGTTGATGTAGATACCCTCCGTGATCGGATCCCCCTTTGGCAGATTACCGAAAAAGGCTCCAAGATTGGATCTCTCGGGAACGGAGGCTTCCGACGGCAGAAAAGTATTATCGTTGCTCTTTTTGGTATTGGGGGAATATTTGGGAATTTATAGGCCGAAGATTAGGGTTAGAGGACCTGCTAGGGGGCCACAAGCTAGCCCCCCCATGCCGCGCTAGGGTGGCTTGTGACCTCTTGGCCGGTCTACTGCCTTCCTCTCCAAGTCAGGTAGATGTCTTCTGGTCCAAGAAAAATCATCGTGAAGATTTTATTCCGTTTGGACTCTGTTTAATATTTCTTATCTACAATACTCAAAAACAAGGGAAAACATAAAGTGGCACTAGGCTCTAGGTTAATAGGTCAATCCCAAAAATAATGTAAAATAGCATATTAATGCATATAAAACATCCAAAATAGATAATATAATAGCATGGAACAATCAAAAATTATAGATACGTTGGACACGTATCAACTGCTCAGTTCAGGACTCAGCCCAGGACACCCACAGTGCCAGCTCCAGAGATGAGACCGGCTTCATCTACTCCAGCTACAGTCACTTCAGCTCCATCAGCTCCACCAATTCCTCCAGTTGCTACACCAACTCCATCCATGACATAGGCAGAGGTCTTCGCCGATGTCGTTATCTCGACTCCAACTTCAGCTATCGGAGGAGATCAGCCCCAGAAGAACGATTAGCTCTATACCTTTGAACTTTTTGGTAACTTGTTGCCAAAGGGGGAGAAGTTGTATAGATCACTAGGGCTTTGAGAGAGAGAGCGTTGGTTTTTATTTCTTTTTCAAAAACATTTTCTATCTTTTGGTTTGGATGTGTTAAACTTTGTTTGTGTTTGATCATACACTTATGTGTGTTGCTATTATTTCCTATCATTATGATGTTTATGAGATGAGCATTCACTTTGCTTGATTGTGTTGTGCTATGATATTCAGTCTCATTATTCTCGCACACCACCAAGATGTATGTGACATTAAAGAAGTGCCCCATGTACCTAATTGATTGTGCATTTGCATACAAACGCAAATTCAAAATAATGCACAAATTTAGGGGAAGCTCTAGCTTATCACATACTTCTCAAAGCGACAATTACATTCATTGATTATATCATATGTCAAAGCTTTGATCTATATGTTGCCATCAATTACCAAGAAGGGGGAGATTGAAAACACATTTTCTCCCTTGGTGGTTTTGGTAATTAATAACAACATATATATCATTGAACTAATGTTTCTAGTAAGTATATTTCAGGAAAAGTTCTATGAAAGGATGGAAAAAGGATTGTGGAGAAACCTCGAGATACAAAGAAATGGATTAGCAAAGCTTCAAGGAAGAGGACTACACATTTTACTTTGTGAGAAATCACTTTGAGTCCATAGGAAAGCCAATACTATTAAAAGGGGGTAAGGTACTATTGGTGAACAAGATGCTCAAACATGCACAAGTGATAGTCACCAATAACACCCACAACTCTTCCAAAAATACTCTGTCTAGAACCCCACCACTCAAATCGGTAAGACCAACAATTCCTATTCGGTCTCACCAAGATTCAAACCCTAGACAGACCCATGCCAAACCCTAGCCATTTGGTGCAACCGATTCTACATCGGTGCCATCGAGTTAAGGCTGCCAGCCTCCAGTTGCCTCGATTCACAAAATCGGAATTTCTGAGTTTTTAAATCGGTGTCACCGAGATGAGGTTTGTGACCGTTGGACACCTGATTGGTACCACCGAGAATTATATATCGGTCTCACCAAGCTTTGAAAGTTTCTACCTTTGGAGCAACTCGGTACCACCAAGATTCACACATCGGTGTCACCGAGTTGGTCACTTAAGGTGTAACGGTTGGATTTTTGGAAATGCATATATATATACCCCTTCACCACCACTCACTTGCAAGAGAAGCACTCAGAATAGATCCCCACTTATCCCAACTGGTTTTCTGATAGAGAGCCACCTACTCATGTGTTGAGATCATGCCATTCCATTCCAACCATATGAATCTTGATATCTAGCCTCCCCAAGTTGCTTTCCACCCAATCAATCTCTTCCACCAAAGACAGATCTGTGAGATAGTGATTGAATGTTGAGGAGTCTATCATCTTGAAGCACAAGAGCAAGGAGATCATCGACATTATCGAGCCTAGTCCGTCATGGACGTAGGCCATCATGGTATAGTCAAGGTTGCTACTTCGTGGAACCCTCCATGGGTAGAGCCCTCCATGGAATCTTGCGACCGTTACCCTCCGTGGGTTGAAGACTCCATAAACGTGGACATACGATAGCACCACCTATTGGAACCACGGGAAAAATCTTCGTGTCTACAAGTTGTGTTTGATCTTCCTACCCTTCCTTTACTACTCATGCTTGTCTTTACTTCCTACTACTATACTCGTATACATGCATGTGTAGGGTGTTCTTGACTTGCTATGAATGCTACAATTTGCCAACATTTGAAATTGGGAAAAGTAGATTTTTATTTGGTCAAGTAGTCTAATCACCCCCCCCCCTCTAGATCTACTTTCGATCCTACATCCCTCCATGGACTCTCACAACCGTTACCCTCCGTGGGTTGAAGTCTCCATAAACGTGGATGTATGATAGCACCACCTATCGGAACCACGTGAAAAATCTTCATGTCTCCAATTGTGTTTGATCTTCCTATCCCTACACTCTATTACATGTGCTTATCTTTACTTTCCGCTGCTATACTCGTAGATATGCATGTGTAGGGTGAACTTGATTTGCAACAATTGATAAAATCTGTCAACTAATCAACTTGGGAAAAGGTTAGGTTTTTACTTGGTCAAGTAGTCTAATCACCAATGCAAGAGACTCGCTCAGAAAATCCGAGGTAGCGGGCACACTGGTGGATGTACCGATCTGCCACCACACCGGCATCGCAGCCATATCTGACTCGCATGGTGTCAAGGATGCAACACCTCGACGATGTCGTCTTGGTCATCCCTACGCCAGTCAACAACTCCTACAATCCGAATGCCACCAGCAGCTCCTTGTCAGAGTGCAGCAAGCACTCTGATGATTCAAGCTAAAATCAAGACAGTGATTCGGGTAGAGAGGAGTCCATATCAATGGTGGTTCTTTCAGACAACGAGCCGGAGCAGCGGGAGCAGAAGGTGCAGATGGTGGCGCCCATCGTCAACACCGGGGAGGGTGACATAAAACTCCCGATTAACGTTGAGTTGTTGCATGATGCACCACTTTTGGTGAAGCAAGAAGTGGAGGAGGTGGTGGAAGCATAGGAGGACAAGAAAAAAAGGTTGTGTTGGTTCCTGAGGAGGTGCGGCGCTCGGAGCACCTGAAGCTGTTGAAGAAGTACTGAATAAGTGAAGATGTTAGTTAGGTATGCTGAATATATCTCAGCATGTAAGTTAGTTGTAGTTAATTGTAGTTGTTTAGATGTGTTGAATATATTTTAGCACATAAGTAATTGTAGTCTGTATTTTGCAATGTGATGGCAAGATCTATCTAAACAATCTACCTATGTATGTTATGTTGTTTTTCTCTCAAGCAAGAACTATTTGAACTATCAATCTATGCCAAAAGAAGAACTATCATAACTATCTCTCTATGCCAAAAGAAGAAACATGGATAGCTTTCCAAAAATAGAAACTTTCAGACATGCAACATCAACCAGATGCAACTAAATTTGGCATGATGGTACAATTCTTGGCATGTTGTCATTGCTCGGAAATTTTGGAGTTTAACTTAATTCTACTGAATTTAACTGTAAAGGTTCAGTTAACTAACAAAGTACATTTAAGTGAAAACATTCAGTTAACTGAAAAGGTTCGGTTAACTGACAAAGTTGAGTTAAGTGAAAAAGTTTAGTTAAATGAAAAGGTTATGTTAACTCACAAAGTTCGATAAAATGAAAAAGTTCAGCTCAGTTGACCAATGTTTAGTTAAATAATCCATGTGGATTTAACTGAACTTGTGATGATGAGGTTCGGGTTCATTGCCAAAGTTCATGTTCATTGCCACTTATGCACCCACAAACTTGCACTCTAGATGCTCACTTTGGTCCAAAGTTCACTGCTCTTATCCACCACCACCAGATCCCCTTCTTCTTCCTCATCTCCACTTTCCTCCTCTCCTTCCCCCTGTTCCTGTTCAAGCTCCAGGAGCCATGGTTTCGTGGGATGATCTATCCACTGGTTCTAAAGATGACTATATGCCAAGCAAGGTTAGTGATCTCCGCGCAACTACTGTTAACAAGAAGCTAGGGTTTTGTGGAAAAGGGAAAAGGAGTTTTTGTGTCAGATCTGAATTGTTTTTCCTTGTTTTAGCCACCTGCTACCGTTTTATGTGAGGGATGGAGTGGCCTGGCAACAGATCTTGATGTAAGATGTGATCATGGATCAGATTGTGCTTTTTTTTTTACATTTCAAGATGTTGATACTGGCATGAGGTTCCTTTCTTGCTCACAAAAGGTAAGTTAAAAGTTCCAAAAATTATGTTAAAGCAAAATAGGTTTAGTTAGTGAAAATTTGTTTTTTATGAAATGATAGGAAATTGCTAAATGCAAAATGGGTTGACTCTGAGTGGCCTGATGCTTTGAAGTTGAGACTAGCTAGCATATGGAGCATGCATGATGAGGAGACTAGACAGATGCTCAAACAAAATGTTTTGAATGCTGAGGAGAACGTGAAGATTCTGAGAGGGAAGGAAAAGATTGAAGAAAAACTAAGATTGTATAAGTTTCTTTTGCTAAGTTTGTGGCTGACAAGGAGCATGCAATCGGCCAATTAGGTAGCACACAACTTGCTATGATTGGTCTCAAGGAAGAGCTTGAGAAGAAGAAGATGGCTGAAAAATCAATTACAAACATCCATCACATATTGAGGAAAAAGGCAGAGAAACAGAGGGACCAAGCCACGCAAGAGATGGACAAGTTAGTGGAAGAGAGGGATCATCTAAACGAAGAGAAAAGGAAGCTTGAGTACATGATTGGTGATTTGTTCAAACACAAAGATGAGACAAGGGTCAAGATTACGAAGCTTAAGGGGATCCTGGATGAAATAGATTAATGCTATTCTGTTGTAATGATATTCCCAAACTGAAACTACTAGAGCTCTAAATTTAGTTGTGTTTGAACTTAAGTTTACTCAGATTTGAAACAAATTAATGTTATCCTTCTATCATATGCTCAGCTTAAATTTACTTATGCCCATTTTTACGAGTATACTGATTTGGAACATTTGCCACTTCCAGATCATGATTTGCAGCCAGCTAAGGTTGGTCCATTTCAGTCCAAATAAGGAAAACACCAAAAACAACATTAACAAGTAGAATTATGTGACACAATATAGGCAGAAAGCTACATCCTCCCTACTACTTCAGAGATCATCCATTACAACCACACCAAAATAAACCATTACATTACATGTCCATTACAACCACTTGATAATGCAGCCAAACCCCGAAATAATGGCTTTCTGCTAAATGGTCTGCTAATTTAAGAACTACTACAACTAAGACACCTACTCATCTATTCAGTTCTTCATAATGAATATGAAACAAAGCACACAAAGCACCATGACACTAGCCATCACCAACTTCATCACCAGTAGGATCTCTCTACCCAGGCCAAGCAGCATAGCACCTTGTTGCTTGGTAGCAAAGTTCTTCTCACTAGGTCTAGCAAAATTGACTCTACATGTATTGCCTCTTCCATCCATGCCCCTCCCAGCTATGGTTATTCCTGCATTTGATTATGTCCTCTTCCTCCGAAGCTCTTCCCTTCTATCCTCAGCCGCATC
Source organism: Hordeum marinum (assembly GCA_022496015.1). Lineage (NCBI taxonomy): Eukaryota > Viridiplantae > Streptophyta > Magnoliopsida > Poales > Poaceae > Hordeum > Hordeum marinum. Next base: position 235,685,996 of record CM039672.1, on the reverse strand, counting down.
AATTGCATCTACAGTACCATTTCCACATATTCTAGCTCCCAGTGCAACAAATCACAGGTGACCTAGGAATAAAAAATAAATATTTACTTCACAGAGACAAATAGAATAACCAAAGCAATGCCATGTATGAGAATGACTTAAAAACTACATCTAACTTTGAAATGTTCTGTTAGCTGAAAAAGTTAACAGAATAGACTAAATGAACCACAACAAACTAGAACAGTTGAGCTAGATCAAACAAGAAACTTAAAATGTTATGTTAACTGGAAATGTTCAATTAACTGTAAAAGTTTAGTTATCTAAAAATGTTCAGTTAACTATAAAGTTCAATTATCAAAAAATGTCCAGTTAATTGTTAAATTTGCAGTAGCAACCAGTACTATGAATCATAGATAATATTAACTATTAAGTAGTTTAGTAAAGTCAAGAAGGCCACGAATCATTAGAACTAGCATGTCAAGCATTACAGGATGAATCATCACAACCAACAGATCAAGCACGAATCAAAAGAGATCAAGCTTACAGTGTGCTTGCTGCACTTGTAGAACACCTTCATCGTTCTCCTTGGTGGTACAACGGTAGAACTTCACAGGGTCGCCACAATCGGGCACCCGATCAATGGCACAACCATAGAGTGGCCACGCAGTCCTGAGTAGAAAAAGCTCGAAGATGAAAAGACGATGACCCCGGTGGAGTGAGGTAGCTCCACGCAACATCACTCGTCTGGTAGCCCCAAGCGACAGCTGAAGTGGATACCTCGGCGGCGGCAGAGGGCGGCGATAGTGGATGTGGCGGCGATAGAGTGTAACATCCCAAAATTTCATTTTGGAATGTTATGATTATAGCTATGCATCTAACAGCATCATTGCTTGAATGTATGTGTTTGTTGAAATGCCTTTTCTGACTTTCTAAAAGTCCTTTCTACTATTCCCTATGTTGCTTTCACCTATTGGAAATTTTGGTTATAAGTTCAAATAAGAGAGGAGGAACATGACACTCCACACCAGGTACTAATTGGTGATATATTTGAACAATAATAACCAGGGGTTATTTTTAAAATATTTGCAAAAGGGGTTTAAAAAACAATTAGGCAATTTCTGAAAATATTATTTTTCTCAAAGTATTCAAATGACAGAATAGAAATGTTCATTAAATAGCATTTATTATTCTGTTAATTTTGATATATAATACCCCTATATTTAGAGATGATTTGAATGCTTTAAATGTATTTGAATGTCTCTGGAAAATTATTAAAAAGAAACGGTAACCGTTTCCGGTATTAAACGGGCCGGCCCACGACAGTTAATCGCGAATTAATTAGAAGCTGGCCGACCGAGCGCAGTAACGCCTCCCTCTCTCTCTGACGCTAGGTCCCACACCCGACCGGCCGTTGCCCCGAAACGGTCATCGCCCTCCTCCCCGCGCGCGCCGGACCCGACTCGCCGGCCGTTTCCTCCCTCACCGGATCTCTCTCCTCTTAACTCCCCCGCACCCCTCGAGCGCCCTATAAGTAGCCGGCCACTTCCCGCATCCGTTCACCCCGAGTCCCCTTTTTCTCTCTCGCCGAGACGCTGTCAATTGCTCGCCGGAGCTACTTCCCCACCGGAGCTCGCCGTCGACCGTAGCCACCACATCCGACCACCGTTCGCCCCATTGTTGCCACCAGTCGACTCCGGAGAACCGTCGCCGTCGCCCGGACCATTTCCCCGTCCTCCCCGACCACCTGAGCGCCTCGCCGTCGTCCTCGCCGCCTTCGGATCGCCGGAGAAACCCCGACGCCGGCAACCTCTCCCCCGTAAGCTCCCTCGACCATCTGATCCCGAATCAACGACCGTGATAGATCGGATTTATTCCGAACCGTTTTCTTCTTCCGATCGGTCGCCTGCCCGTAGCTCTCGCACGCACACCCCCCCTTAGCCAATAAGACAGTGCCACGTAGCCCCCTGGCCGTTGGAAAGTCAGTTTTTCTTTTTCAGTTTTGTTTTAATTAACAGAATGTTTTCAAATTTTGTTTTGCTTATATCTATTAATCTATTTAGTGTTTTGAGTTGATTCTTTTTGCAATAGCTCACAATTTTCATGTAGTTTCACCCTGTACTTTCAAATTTCAAATTTGAACTATAAAATTTGAACTTAATCAAATTTGCTCAAAATCTTCAAATCTGAATAACTAGAGTTTGAAAATAGATTTTGATGTGAATCTTTTTGCTACTGTTTGGTATTAGTTAGGACTATCGTCATGTTTAGTTTGAGGATTTTCAGGATATATTTGATTAATGTTTTAACCAAAAACAGAATCTGCTTAGTATTATAATATAGTTTTATAAACTCAATTTTAATTAGTTTGTTTTAGAATTTGGTTTTATTTGTTTATTAGGTTCTGTAGTAAACACTTAGTGTCTTCACTCACTGTTAATAAAAAAATATAAATTTGCTTAGTTTAATTTTATTTAACATAGGAATCACAATGTCTTTTCAAATAGGCTTAATTTGACTAAACAACTAACTAGTAATAGTTTTGTTTTCAAACAAAGTTTTGTATATTTTGTTTCTGTTTTCTAAGACAGATTTAGTAGTAAATTATTTTCTATCAAGAACATGTTTTACTAATAAATAATAAGTTTAGTTTTTCATTCTTTTGTTAATATAACTATAGTTGATTCATATAGTGTTTATCACAAACTTGTATAAACTTTATTAAACTTTTCCCAACAAACTTAAATTGATTATATTTTGTTTATTAATAAAATATTCTATTGTTGCCTTGCTATCAACAATTGTCTTGTTATTTCAAAATAGTTTTATTATGTAGTAGTGTTTTCATCATCTCCTTTGGAAAACAAAACCTTGTGTGTTTTACTTGCTAGAGTCTTTTGTGCATTGTTTGCCTTGATTGTTTAGTACTTCTTTGCTGAATGTTATGAGTACTTATTTTGGTTGTATGCTTATTTGAGTGCTTGTTTGCTTCGTTAGATTATTCGGAGTGCGAAGCTTGTTACTTAGAGTCACTCACGTACGAAGATCATCAATCAGGCAAGTCACTTTGATCATATTTTTACCCATGTTTTATATGCATTAGTTCTAACCATCTCCCCAATTGCATGCAAGATAGGTTAGTTGGAAACTTGGTTACATGTTGTAGTATCATGTGGTAGGTACCTCCTCAACCCTCTTTGACAACTTTGGCCCCGGGAAACGTTGTTTTACTTTTGCTATGCTATTAGTAGACGGGGTTGGTTGTGTGATTCATGAGAGTTGAGAAAGTTAATAATTTCAAGACCTACATAATGATCAAGATTTCAAGACTCCAAGTTTTCAACATACCTCTGGCTGGATGATGGTTGAACGGCACCCTGGAGAAACCAGTGGTTAGCCTAGGTGATGCTGGAGATGGCCAGTATTCACGCGGAAAGGTCCACCCAGGCACAAAGAGATGGATGGGTGCTTCAAAACCCAAGGCTTACCTGCACAGCCACAAGTCATTATGGGCTCTGGCTTGGTTGGATATCGTGGTGACCCTGGACAGGCGGTGCTACGAGAGGTAGAAGAACGGTAGGAAAGGATGGGCACCGACAGAGTCGCAGGGAAACCCTTTGGAAGACCATGTTTTGGTCATCCGTTTCTCAAACACCCTGAAGTGCGAGAAATCAAACGGAGGCGACCAAATCTTGTGGGGAACGTGTGCAAAACTCTGCAGAGTATTCCAAACCTAATCGATTAGCCGTGTCCACGGTCATGGACGACTTGAGCCAAAGGAATTGAAACTTCCGGAACTCTCAACACAATTAATAATGATGATGTGGGTATTAACAATTTTGGGAATGAGAATTGGTTGGTGGAACCATCTCATTAATCAACCAACTTAGTAATGTTTTGCTTAGCCCCTTTTCTTGATGTAGGAAAAATTGGCTTTACGCAAAAACTTACACCACCACCTGCCATATAAGCATATAGACTAGCTGATTATTTTCACCCCTCTCTTGTGACTTTGCCGGCATATTCCATATGCTGACCTACACGGCTGCAACGTATCATGTTGCAGAGTATTTTTCCGACCAGGAGTGAGGACGCGTTCTATGCTCAGTGAGATGCCCTTGGAGTCGGATGGACTCATCTACCGTCGACGCTTCCGCAAGATTTAGATATTCTCATGAGTTGGCCTTTGGCCACTTTATTGTAATATTATTGTAATAAAGGACTCGATATGAGATTTCGATTAATATAATGCTGTGTGATTTCCCTTTGATATATACATTGATGTACCGTGTGTGTACCAGCATGATCTTGGGATGGTACGGAAACACCGGAGACTTGACCTTTCAGGTCGGGTCGTTACAGAAATGGTATCAGAGCACACGCTGACCGTAGGACGTAACCTCTAGGATTGGAAAGCCTTAGCATTGTTTCTCCTTGTCTTTAAATATCTTTCATCTATTCGTTTCTGATTCCTCTCCGATTATTTCAAAATTTATAGATGGCCACTTTCATCCCAGTGTTGATCACGGAGTTTTGCCAGCCTGACGCAACGATGCCTTTTGGTAAGGAGCTGATGAGGATCGTCAAGGACGTAAGGATTTCTTTGCCGAGCATCACCGGGATTCCTATCATGTCATTTCCCCAAGATGGACGCTACAGGATCGAGGTGCATATCCCAGGGAAGACTTTTGGGAATCGGAAGAAACCCATCGACTTCAAGTTCGTGGCACCCAGCTGGATACTTGGAAGAGACATGGCCATTCATCGTGCCCTTGGACGTATTCAGGAGGAATACAGAGGTGGAACCATTTCACCAGGACTCAGCATGGTTTGTCGCAGAGATGCCAATGGAAACATCATAACTCCTCCCACTGCAGACACAACTATCTCCTATATCCAGACCCTGGAGACTCACATCAGGACTCTGGAGCTTCGAGTTCGTGCTGACACAAAGACTATCAAGAATCTGATGAACCGCGAGCTGGATCTTGAAGCTGATCTGCGAGAGGCCAACTATGAACACGAGCATGAAGTGAAGGACTTCCTAGAGAGGATTGGTGAGCAGAATGCACGCATCGCAACTCTGGAGGAGCAGCTAGACATGGGGGAAAACCTTCACCCCGAAGGAGACTTGGCACCCTTCATCAGCGACGATGAAGACTATGAGGAAAGCACCACAGGAGGACCTACGACTATGCACTTTTGAGGAAAACATTAGTTATGCCCTCCATGTATCTTTTATTTTCGTCGTTAAAGCGGAGGTCGATGCTTAGTTGTTTGAGATTTGTATTCCTGATGTTTGACATTGATTGAATAAATGAATGAGTGTTTGGTGTGATATGTTTGTTGCATTGCATATGGGTAGTGAATTTCTTCTAGACCCTTGTTCTATTCTAATTCTCATCCCTCTGAAAACAGCAAGATGCCTCCACGACGTGAGACCGACTTCACTTTCCCGTCGGAACTCACTCAACTCCTTCAGCAACAGAATGCATTGATGCAGTTATTGATTCAGAATCAGACCAACAACCAGAACAACAACAACCACCATCCACCCCAGACTGACAATCTCACCCGTTTTCTGAGGTTGAACCCTCCAACTTTCAGCTGCAGCACTGAGCCCATTGTGGCAGATGACTGGCTCCGTAAGATAGAGAGAGAACTTGTCACCGCTGGATGTACTGACGCTGAGAAGGTGCGATTTGCCGCACATCAACTGGAAGGACCAGCAGCTTCATGGTGGGAGAACTACACCACCACTTATCCTATTGCAGATGTGACTTGGGAGCAGTTCAAGCTTGCTTTCCGCACCGCTCATGTTTCAGCTGGAGCCATGAGTCTAAAGAAGCGCGAGTTTCGCAACTTGCGCCAGGGTAATCGCTCTGTGGCCCAATATGTGGAAGAGTTCAACATGTTGGCCCGTTATGCCCCAGGAGATGTGGCCGATGATGCAGCCAAGCAAGAAAAGTTTCTGGAAGGACTCAACGACGAGTTGAGCATACAGCTGGTAGTGGCTAATTTCAACAACTACCAAGAGCTGGTGGATAAGGCACTTATTCTGGAAGGTAAACAACAGTAGATTGAAAACCGCAAGCGGAAGTACACTCAGGGGAAGTTCAACTCTGGAACTCATCAGAAGCCTCGTTACTCCCCGTACTCCGGGAATACCGGATCAGGAAACAGTAAGTTTGGAAAGCACACTCATGCTGTGCATAACCATGGAGGCCACCATCATGGAGGAAATGGGAACAACCGTCCCAACCATGGTAACTTCAAGAGTGACAATGGGAATGGGAACAACAACCAGCACCGTCAAGTTCCTGCTCAGAAGGATCTGAGTCACATCACCTGTTTCAAGTGTTAGAAGACAGGGCACTATGCTACTGAGTGTCCCCAGAGCAAGCAAAGCAATGGAAATGGCAACTCCGCAGCCAAGAAACCCAATCCGTTTCCCCGTGCTCAAGTGAATCACATCGACGTGGAAGAAGTCTATGATCAACCCGAGACTGTGGTTGGTAAGTTTTTATTGCATTCACGTCCTGTTACAGTACTTTTTGATTCTGGTGCAACTCATTCATTCATATCAAGGGTAGTTGTGGATAACTATGGTTTGCCCACCAAAACCCGTAGTCAGCCCATTAAGGTTAGTTCTCCAGGAGGTATGATGATGGCAGGGATAGGATGCCATGCCTTGAAACTCAATATAGGAAACCATGTTTTTCCCACCGATCTCATCGTCTTAGAATCCCAAGGATTGGATGTAATCCTAGGCATGCATTGGATGACCAAGTATGAAGGAAATCTTGATTGCCTCAGCAAGTCTGTTTCACTCACCACCCCGGAGAACAAGAGGATTAAGTATGTATCCCGACGCACACGTATGAGTGCTAGGTTAAATGCCCTCACAGGAGTTGTTCAGGAGGAAGTACCTGTGGTAAAAGATTATCTGGATGTATTTCCGGAAGAATTACTAGGCATGCCACCAGATAGGGAAATTGAGTTCTTAATAGAGCTACAGCCAGGGACAGCTCCAATTTCCAAGAGACCCTATCAGATGCCCGCAAATGATCTGTTGGAAATCAAGAAGCAGATTAAGGAGTTATTGGACAAAGGTTATATTCGCCCAAGTTCATCACCTTGGGGAGCCCCAGTACTTTTGGTGGAGAAGAAGGATAAATCTTTGAGAATGGTAGTGGACTATCGTGCCTTGAACGAGGTGACTATCAAGAACAAGTACCCTCTGCCGATGATTAATGATTTGTTTGATCAGCTAGTAGGAGCCAAAGTATTCTCTAAGATCGATCTTCGATCAGGGTATCATCAACTGAAAATTCGTGAATAGGATATACCCAAAACAGCTTTCACCACGAGGTATGGCTTGTATGAGTATACGGTCATGTCTTTTGGATTGACTAATGCTCCTGCCTACTTCATGAATTTGATGAACAAAGTATTCATGGAATACCTAGACAAGTTTGTTGTGGTGTTCATCGATGACATTCTGATATTCTCCAAGAACGAGGAAGATCATAAGGAACATTTGCGTTTAGTTCTGGAGAAGCTGAGAGAGCATCAATTATATGCCAAGTTCAGCAAATGTGAATTTTGGCTGACGGAAGTCGGATTCCTTGGACATGTTATTTCCGGAGAAGGAATAGCAGTGGACCCCGCTAAGGTTGAAGCCGTCACCGAGTGGAAGTCACCCACCTCAGTTAAGGAGATCCGCAGTTTCCTTGGACTTGCTGGATATTACCGGAGATTCATTGACAATTTCTCAAAGATTGCCAAGCCCATGACAGAGTTGTTAAAGAAAGAATCCAAGTATGTTTGGACCGAGGAATGTGAAACCAGTTTCCAAGAGTTGAAGGAACGTTTGGTCACAGCCCCAGTATTGATCTTGCCCGATATTCGGAAGGATTTCCAAGTTTATTGTGATGCCTCACGTCAAGGACTCGGAGGAGTACTTATGCAAGATGGAAAAGTTGTAGCCTATGCTTCCAGACAGCTACGACCTCATGAGTTAAATTATGCCACCCATGACTTGGAGTTAGCAGCCGTAGTGCACGCACTCAAGACTTGGAGACATTTCCTTATCGGAAATAGTTGTGATGTTTACACTGACCATAAGAGCCTGAAATATATTTTCACTCAAAAAGAGTTGAACCTCAGACAGAGGAGATGGTTAGAGTTAATCAAGGACTATGACATGAGATTACACTACCATCCAGGTAAGGCTAATGTTGTAGCCGATGCCTTGAGTCGGAAAACTTATGTGAACACACTCACAGCGGGAGGATTACCCCAAGAGTTAGTCGATGATCTCAGAGGGCTCAAGCTAGAGATAGTTCCAAGAGGATATGTTGGTACACTGGAAATTCAGTCCACCTTGACCGAAAGAATTCGTGAAGCCCAGAGATCGGACAAGGAGATAGCTGAGATTAAACAGAGAATGGAAAATGGTAAAGCTAAAGGTTTTCGTGAGGATGAACACGGAACTTTGTGGTTTGAGAACCGAATCTATGTGCCCAATGAACCAGAGCTCAGGAAGTTGATACTTCAGGAAGCCCACGATTCACCTTACTCGATACACCCAGGCAACACCAAGATGTATCTGGATTTAAAGGAAACTTATTGGTGGACAGGTATGAAGAAAGATATTGCAGAGCATGTTGCAATATGTGATGTTTGTCAGCGAGTAAAGGCAGAACATCAGAAACCAGCAGGGTTACTACAACCTTTGCCGATACCCGAGTGGAAATGGGAAAAGCTTGGTATGGATTTCATCACAGGATTGCCCAGGACCCGTTCAGGTTATGATTCTATCTGGGTAGTGGTTGATCGCTTGACCAAGGTGGCTCATTTCATCCCGGTAAAGACCACCTATACCAGTGCTAAGCTAGCCAAGATATATATGACCAGGATCGTATGTCTGCATGGAGTTCCAGGAGTATCGTGTCAGATAGAGGAACACAATTTACCTCAAAGTTTTGGCATCAGTTACATGAAACTTTGGGTACAAGGCTAGAGTTCAGTACAGCCTTTCATCCGCAGACAGATGGACAGACTGAGAGAGTCAACCAGATTTTGGAGGACATGTTGAGAGCTTGTGCGCTAGATTATGGATCTAGTTGGGATGATAACTTACCTTACGCAGAATTTTCGTACAACAACAGTTATCAGACCAGTCTAAAGATGGCCCCTTTCGAAGCTCTATACGGAAGGAGGTGCAGAACACCACTGACATGGGATGGTGTTGGAGACCGAAAACTTTTTGGTCCCGACCTTATCCAAGATTCGGAAGAGAAAGTCAGGTTGATTCGTGACAGACTCAAGATAGCTCAATCTCGACAGAAGAATTATGCTAACAGCAAGCGCAAGGAAGTGACGTATGAAGTGGGAGACAGAGCATATCTTCGTGTATCCCCGCTTCGAGGAATCAAGAGATTTGGTGTTAAAGGAAAATTAGCACCCAGATTCATAGGCCCCTACAAAATTCTTGAACGTAGAGGTGAAGTCGCATACAAACTGGAATTGCCGGAAGGATTATCCGAAGTTCATGATGTGTTCCATGTTTCCCAGCTGAAGAAATGTCATGCCGAGATGGCTGATATCCCTTTGCGAGACACAGTGCCCCTAGAGGCCATACAGCTTGAAAGTGATCTAACTTATGAGGAGAAGCCAGTCAAGATCCTTGAGACATCCAACAGAGTTACCCGCAGCAAGATCATCAAGTTCTGCAAAGTTTTGTGGAGTCACCATACCGAGGAAGAAGCCACCTGGGAACGCGAAGAAGATCTTCGCGAAGACCATCCGCACCTATTTTCTAGCCAACCCGAATCTCGAGGGCGAGATTCATCTTAAGGTGGGTAGGTTTGTAACATCCCAAAATTTCATTTTGGAATGTTATGATTATAGCTATGCATCTAACAGCATCATTGCTTGAATGTATGTGTTTGTTGAAATGCCTTTTCTGACTTTCTGAAAGTCCTTTCTACTATTCCCTATGTTGCTTTCACCTATTGGAAATTTTGGTTATAAGTTCAAATAAGAGAGGAGGAACATGACACTCCACACCAGGTACTAATTGGTGATATATTTGAACAATAATAACCAGGGGTTATTTTGAAAATATTTGCAAAAAGGGTTTAAAAAACAATTAGGCAATTTCTGAAAATATTATTTTTTTCAAAGTATTCAAATGACAGAATAGAAATGTTCATTAAATAGCATTTATTATTCTGTTAATTTTGATATACAATACCCCTATATTTAGAGATGATTTGAATGCTTTAAATGTATTTGAATGTCTCTGGAAAATTATTAAAAAGAAACGATAACCGTTTCCGGTATTAAACGGGCCGGCCCACGACAGTTACTCGCGAATTAATTAGAAGCCGGACGACCGAGCGCAGTAAAGCCTCCCTCTCTCCCTGACGCTAGGTCCCACACCGACCGACCGTTGCCCCGAAACAGTCATCGCCCTCCTCCCCGCGCGCGCCGGACCTGACTCGCCGGCCGTTTCCTCCCTCACCGGATCTCTCTCCTCTTAACTCCCCCGCACCCCTCGAGCGCCCTATAAGTAGCCGGCCACTTCCCGCATCCGTTCACCCCGAGTCCCCTTTTTCTCTCTTGCCGAGACGCTGTCAATTGCTCGCCGGAGCTACTTCCCCACCGGAGCTCGCCGTCGACCGTAGCGACCACGTCCGACCACCGTTCGCCCCATTGTTGCCACCAGTCGACTCCGGAGAACCGTCGCCGTCGCCCGGACCATTTCCCCGTCCTCCCCGACCACCTGAGCGCCTCGCCGTCGTCCTCGCCGCCTTCGGATCGCCGGAGAAACCCCGACGCCGGCAACCTCTCCCCCGTAAGCTCCCTCGACCATCGGATCCCGAATCAACGACCGTGATAGATCGGATTTATTCCGAACCGTTTTTTTCTTCCGATCGGTCGCCCGCCCGTAGCTCTCGCACGCACACCCCCCCTTAGCCAATAAGACAGTGCCACGTAGCCCCCTGGCCGTTGCAAAGTCAGTTTTTCTTTTTCAGTTTTGTTTTAATTAACAGAATGTTTTCAAATTTTGTTTTGCTTATATCTTTTAATCTATTTAGTGTTTTGAGTTGATTCTTTTTGCAATAGCTCACAATTTTCATGTAGTTTCACCCTGTACTTTCAAATTTCAAATTTGAACTATAAAATTTGAACTTAATCAAATTTTCTCAAAATCTTCAAATCTAAATAACTAGAGTTTGAAAATAGATTTTGATGTGAATCTTTTTGCTACTGTTTGGTATTAGTTAGAACTATCGTCATGTTTAGTTTGAGGATTTTCAGGATATATTTGATTAATGTTTTAACAAAAAACAGAATCTGCTTAGTATTATAATATAGTTTTATAAACTCAATTTTAATTAGTTTGTTTTAGAATTTGGTTTTATTTGTTTATTAGGTTCTGTAGTAAACACTTAGTGTCTTCACTCACTGTTAATAAAAAAAAAAATTTGCTTAGTTTAATTTTATTTAACATAGGAATCACAATGTCTTTTCAAATAGGCTTAATTTGACTAAACAACTAACTAGTAATAGTTTTGTTTTCAAACAAAGTTTTGTATATTTTGTTTCTGTTTTCTAAGACAGATTTAGTAGTAAATTATTTTCTATCAAGAACATGTTTTACTAATAAATAATAAGTTTAGTTTTTCATTCTTTTGTTAATATAACTATAGTTGATTCATATAGTGTTTATCACAAACTTGTATAAACTTTATTAAACTTTTCCCAACAAACTTAAATTGATTATATTCTGTTTATTAATAAAATATTCTATTGTTGCCTTGCTATCAACAATTGTCTTGTTATTTCAAAATAGTTTTATTATGTAGTAGTGTTTTCATCATCTCCTTTGGAAAACAAAACCTTGTGTGTTTTACTTGCTAGAGACTTTTGTGCATTGTTTGCCTTGATTGTTTAGTACTTCTTTGCTGAATGTTATGAGTACTTATTTTGGTTGTATGCTTATTTGAGTGCTTGTTTGCTTCGTTAGATTATTCGGAGTGCGAAGCTTGTTACTTAGAGTCACTCACGTACGAAGATCATCAATCAGGCAAGTCACTTTGATCATATTTTTACCCATGTTTTATATGCATTAGTTCTACCATCTCCCCAATTGCATGCAAGATAGGTTAGTTGGAAACTTGGTTACATGTTGTAGTATCATGTGGTAGGTACCTCCTCAACCCTCTTTGACAACTTTGGCCCCGGGAAACGTTGTTTTACTTTTGCTATGCTATTAGTAGACGGGGTTGGTTGTGTGATTCATGAGAGTTGAGAAAGTTAATAATTTCAAGACCTACATAATGATCAAGATTTCAAGACTCCAAGTTTTCAACATACCTCTGGCTGGATGATGGTTGAACGGCACCCTGGAGAAACCAGTGGTTAGCCTAGGTGATGCTGGAGATGGCCAGTATTCACGCGGAAAGGTCCACCCAGGCACAAAGAGATGGATGGGTGCTTCAAAACCCAAGGCTTACCTGCACAGCCACAAGTCATTATGGGCTCTGGCTTGGTTGGATATCGTGGTGACCCTGGACAGGCGGTGCTACGAGAGGTAGAAGAACGGTAGGAAAGGATGGGCACCGACAGAGTCGCAGGGAAACCCTTTGGAAGACCATGTTTTGGTCATCCGTTTCTCAAACACCCTGAAGTGCGAGAAATCAAACGGAGGCGACCAAATCTTGTGGGGAACGTGTGCAAAACTCTGCAGAGTATTCCAAACCTAATCGATTAGCCGTGTCCACGGTCATGGACGACTTGAGCCAAAGGAATTGAAACTTCCGGAACTCTCAACACAATTAATAATGATGATGTGGGTATTAACAATTTTGGGAATGAGAATTGGTTGGTGGAACCATCTCATTAATCAACCAACTTAGTAATGTTTTGCTTAGCCCCTTTTCTTGATGTAGGAAAAATTGGCTTTACGCAAAAACTTACACCACCACCTGCCATATAAGCATATAGACTAGCTGATTATTTTCACCCCTCTCTTGTGACTTTGCCGGCATATTCCATATGCTGACCTACACGGCTGCAACGTATCATGTTGCAGAGTATTTTTCCGACCAGGAGTGAGGACGCGTTCTATGCTCAGTGAGATGCCCTTGGAGTCGGATGGACTCATCTACCGTCGACGCTTCCGCAAGATTTAGATATTCTCATGAGTTGGCCTTTGGCCACTTTATTGTAATATTATTGTAATAAAGGACTCGATATGAGATTTCGATTAATATAATGCTGTGTGATTTCCCTTTGATATATACATTGATGTACCGTGTGTGTACCAGCATGATCTTGGGATGGTACGGAAACACCGGAGACTTGACCTTTCAGGTCGGGTCGTTACATAGAGGATGCAGTGAAAGCAACGAGGGTGATGACATTGGATACAACGGCGGCAATGGAGGCCAACGGCGGTGTGGCCTAGGATTCAGAGGGGAGAGGAGAGCGAGAGGGAGAAGCGAGCAAAGGGGGAGAAGCGAGCGGAGGGGAATCGCAACCAGGTGGTGCGGTGCGGTCCTGATACGTCTCCAACATGTCTATAACTTTTTATTTTTCCATGCTATTATATTATCATTCTAGGATGCTTTTTAGGCATTTACTTGCCGGTTTACATAATTTTTTAGCACTAACCCATTAACCTAGTGGCAAGTGCCAGTTGTTGTTTTCTGTACATTTTTGGCTTTTCAGGAATACTGTACCAAACGAAGTCCAAATACCCCAAAAAAATTTAATGATTTTTTATGCGCAAAATAAGGACCTGGAAGCTTCAGGGGAAGACCGGAGGGCACACAAGATCCCCCAAGCCAACAGGTCACCCAGGGGGCTGGTCGCGCCCTCATGGCTTGGGGCCACCTCCCTGGCCCTCTCGCGTTGTTCTCTGTCTTATAAATTTTCTTTAATCCCAAAAACCCTAGAGAGCCTCGCGAAACACTTTTTCTGCTACTGCAAGTCTCTGTTCCCCCGTGTGCCCATCTGGAGACCTGTTCTGCTGCCCTGCCGGAGGGAGGGTCGGTCACAGAATGTTGGGGAATGTTGCATGGGAAACAAAATAATTCCTATGTACACGCAGGATCTATCCATGGTGATGAGCATCTACGAGAGGGAGAGTGGATCTACATACCCTTGTAGATTGCTAAGAGGAAGCATTAAGAAACGTGGTTGATGTAGTCGAACGTCTTCGCGATCCAATCACGAGTCGTCCCGCGATCTCATCACGAGCCATCCCGCGATCCTATCGTGGTCCTTCCGATCTAACGCCAAACGGACGGCACCTCCGCGTTCAGCACACGTGCAGCTCGATGACGATCTCCACCTTCTTGATCCAGCAACAGGGGGAGGAGAGGTAGATGAGTTCTCCGCCAGCACAACGGCATGGTGGCGGTTGTGGTGGAGCTGATCCGGCAGAGCTTCGCTAAACTATACCGAACAGATCTAGAGGAGAAGCAATCTAGAGGGAGAGAGGGAAGCACGTGGCTTTTCGGGTGGGCTGCCCTCTCTCTCCCTACACTATATATAGGAGGAGAGGAGGAGGTGGGGCGCCCAGATCCAATCTAGGAGTGGCGGCAAAGGCAAAGGGGGAGGCGCCCCCTAGGGAAACCCTAGGGTGACTTGCCCCCCAAGCCAGGTAGAGGGAACCCTAGAGGGGGCGCCTCACCTCTCATGGTTACATGGTAAAGAGTGAGGGGGCGCACATCCCCTTAGTGGGCTGGTTTTCCCCCTCCCCTTAGCCCATGAGGCTCCCCAACACTTGTCGGGGCCCCTCGAAACCCCTTTTGGTACTCCTGGTCATAACCTGGTACCCCCGGAACGCTTCTGAATTCCGATTCCCTTCGTCCTATATATTTATCTTGACCTCTAGACCAGTTCGGAGTTCCTCGTCACGTTCGGGATCTCATCCGGGACTCAGAACAATCTTTGGTCACCAACACATATAACTCAATCCTATCGAAACGTCACCGAACCTTGGGTGTGCAGATCCTGCGGGTTCGAGAACTATGTAGACATGACCAAGACACCTCTATGGTCAATAACCAATAGAGGGACCTAGATGCCCATATTGGTTCCTACATATTCTACGAAGATCTTTATCGGTCGAACCTGTATGTCAGGGGTTCAAATAGTCCCGTATGATGTTCCTTTGGTTCTTCGGTATATTACTTGCCCAAGATTCGATCGTCGGTATCTCTATACGTACTTCAATCTCGTTACTGGCAAGGATCTTTACTCGTCTCGTAATACAAGATCCCATGGCTAACTCTTTAGTCACATTGCTTGCAAGGTTTATAGTGATGTTGTATTACCGAGTGGGCCCTGAGATACCTCTCCGTCACACGGAGTAACAAATCCCATTCTTGATCCATGCCAACTCAACAGACACCCTCGGAGATACCTATAGAGCACCTTTATAGTCACCCAGTTATGTTGCAACGTTTGATACACACAAGGCACTCCTCCGGTGTCAGTGAGTTGCATGATCTCATGGTCATAGGAACAGATACTTGACATGCAGAAAACTATAGCAAAAACTGACATGATCATATGCTATGTTTATAGTTTGGGTCTTGTCCATCACATCATTCTCCTAATGATGTGATCTCGTTATCAAATAATATCTCATGTCCATGGCTAGGAAACCTTAACCATCTTTGATCAACGAGCTAGTCTACTAGAGGCATACTATGGACACATTGTTGTCTATATACCCACACATGTATTTAGTTTCCAATCAATACAATTATAGCATGGATAATAAATGAATATCATGAACAAGCAGATATAATAATAACCAATTTATTATTGCCTCTAGGGCATATTTCCAATAGTCTCCCACTTGCACTAGAGTCAATAATCTAGTTCACATCTCCATGTGATTTACATTGTTATGAATCTAACCTGGGGTTCGATCATGCTTTGCATGTGAGAGAGGTCTTTAGTCAACGGTCTGCAACATTCAAATCCGTGTGTTCTTTGCAAATCTATATGTCCTACTGCTGATGCTACCATGCTCCACTTGGAGCTATTCCAAATGGCTGCTCCACTATGCGTATCCAGATTGCTACTCAGAGTCATCCGGATTGGTGTTAAAGTTTGCATCGACATAACCCTTTATGACGAACTCTTTATCACCTCCATAATCAAGAAATATTTCCTTTGTCCTCTAGTCACTAAGGATAATCTTGACCATTGTCCAGTGATCCACTCCTGGATCACTCTTGTACCCCTTGACAGACTCATGGCAAGGCACACACAGGTGCGGTACACAGCATGGCATACTATATAGAGCCTATGGATAAGGCATAGGGGACGACCTTCGTCCTTTCTCTTTCTTCTGCCGTAGTCGAGCTTTGAGTCTCACTCAACTCCACACCTTACAAATCAGGCAAGAACTCTTTCTTTGATAGATCCATTTTGAACTCTTTCAAAATCTTTTCAAGGTATGTACTCATTGAAAGTTTTATCAGACGTCTTGATCTACCTCTATAGATCAAGATGCCCAATATTTAAGTAGCTTCATTCTAGGTTTTCATTTGAAAACTCCTTTTCAAACAACCCTTTATGCTTTCCAGAAATTCTACATCATTTCGGATCAACAATATGTCATCCACATATACTTATCAGAAATTCTATAGTGCTCCCACTCACTTTATTGTAAATACAAGTTTCTCATAAACTTTGTATAGACTCAAAAACTTTGATCACCTCATCAAAGCGTATATTCCAACTCCAAGATGCTTGCTCCAGCCCATAAAGGATTGATGGAGCTTGCACACCTTTTAACATCCTTCCGACTGGCAAAACCTTCTAGTTGTATCACATACAACCTTTCCTCAAGTAAACTGTTAAGGAAACAATGTTTTGACATCCATCTGCCAGATTTCATACTTGAAAAATGCAGAAACTGCTAACATAATTCCAACAGACTTTAGCATCGCTACGGATGAGAAAGTCTCATCGTGGTCAACTCCTTGAACTTTGTCAGAAATTTCTTTGTGACAAGTCAAGCTTTATAAATGGTGACATTCACCATCAGCGTTTGTCTTCATATTAAAGGTCCATTTGTACTCGGGCAAGACTACCAAAGTCCATACTTGGATTTCATACATGGATCCTTTCTCGGATTTCATGGCCTTTAACCATTTGTTGGAATCCAGGCCCATCATGGCTTCTCATAGCTCGTAGGTTCATCATTGTCTAACAAAATGACCTCTAAGACAAGGTTACCGTACCACTCAGGAACAGTACACGCCCTTGTCGACCTACGAGGTTCGATAGTAACTTGATCTGAAGCTTCATGATCATCATCATTAACTTCCTCTTCAACTGTTGTAGGCTCCACAGAAACATCTTTCTGCACTGAGCTACTCTCTGGTTGAAATAAAGGTTCAACAACCTCGTCAAGTTCTATCTTCCTCCCACTCAATTCTTTCGAGAGAAACTCTTTCTCGAGAAAGGACTCATTTTTAGCAACAAACACTTTGCACTCGGATTTGAGATAGAAGGTATACCCAACTGTTCTTAGGGTATTCTATGAAGATGCATTTGTCCTCTTTGGGTTCGAACTCATTAGGTGAAAAACTTTTTCACATAAGCGTCGCAGCCCCAAACATTAAGAAATGACAGCTTAGGTTTCTATCAAACCATAATTCATACGGTGTCATCTCAAGGGATTTAGATGGTGCCCTATTTAAAGTAAATGTAGTTGTCTCTAATGCATAACCCCAAAACGATAGTGCCAAAACGATAAGAGACATCATAGTATGCACCATATCCAATAGAGCACGACTATGACGTTCGGACACACCATCACATTATGGTGTTCTAGGTAGAGTGAGTTGTGAAACAACTTTCACATTGTCTAAAGTTGTATGCTAAACTCGTAACTCAGATATTCACCTCCACGATCATATCGTAGACATTTTTATCTTCTTGTCACGATGATCTTAAACTTCACTCTGAATTTGTTTAAACTTTTCAAATGTTTCAGACTTGTGTTTCATTAAGTAAATATGCTCATATATACTCAAATCATCAGTGAAGGTAAGAAAATAACGATATCCACTGCATGCTACAACACTCATTGGACCGCATACATCACCATGTATAATTTCCAATAAGTTACCAGCCCAATCCATCATACCGAAAACGGGGTCTTTAGTCATCTTGCCCATGAGGCATGGTCTGCATGTCTCAGCCGATTCAAAATCGAATGAGTCCACAGATCCATCAGCATGGAGTTTCTTCATGCGATTTATACAAATATGACATTTAGCGGCAGTGCCACAAGTATGTGGTACTATCATTATTAACTTTCTATCTTTTGGCATCAATATTATGAACATGTGTATTACTACGATCCAGATTCAACAAACCATTCTCATTGGGTGCATGATCATTGAAGGTATTATTCATGTAAACAGAATAACCACTATTCTCTAACTTAAATGAAAAACTGTATTGCAATACACACAATTCATGTTCATGCTTAATGCAACCACCAAATAACATTTATTTAGGTTCGTCACTAATCCCGAAGGTAGAGAGAGCGTGCGATGTTGATCACATCAACCTTGGAGACATTTCCAACACAAATCATCACCTTACCCTTAGCTAGTCTCCGTTTATTCCGTAGCTTTTATTTCGAGTTACTAACATTTAGCAATCGAACCGGTATCCAATACCCAGGTGCTACTGGGAGTACTAGCAAGGCACACATCAATAACACATATATCAAATATACTTATGTCGAAGTTGCCAACCTTCTTAACTACCAAGTATATAGGGTTGTTCCGCTTCAGCGACCGCTCTCCTCATAATAGAAGCACTTAGTCTCGGGTTAGGGTTAAACTTTGGGTTGCTTCACTGGAACAGCAACTGACTTGCCATCCATGAAGTTTCCCTCCTTACCCTTTCCCTTTTCAAAACTAGTGGTTTTACTAACCATCAACACTTGATGCTCCTTATTGACATCTACCTTTGCGGTGTCAAACATCACGAATAGCTTAGGGATCATCATTTCCATCCCTGGCATAATTATAGTTCATCACGAAGTTCTAGTAGCTTAGTGACAGTGACTTGGATAACTATATCAATCACTATCTTATCTAGAAGATCAACTCCCACTCGATTCAAGCAATTGTAGCACCCAGACAATCTGAGAACATGCTCGACGATTGAGATATTCTCCTTCATCTTGTAGGCAAAGAATCTTGTTGGAGATCTCATATCTCACAACACGGGCACGAGCCTGAGATCCCAATTTTAGCTCTTAGAACATCTCATGTGTTCTGTGACGTTCAAAATGTTTTCGAACCTCAATTCTAAGACGTAATGCATGACGCACTAAACTATCAAGTAGTCACCGGAACGTGCCTGTCAGATGTTCACAACATCTACAGATGACGCTAGAAGGGGTGGTGCACCGAGCGGTGCATTAAGGACATAAGCCTTCTGTGCAGCAATGAGGACAATCCTTAGATCATGGACCGAGTCCGCAATATTGCTACCATCATCTTTCAACTCTATTTCTCTAGGAACATATAAAAATTCAAGAGAGCTACATCGTGAGCTAGTAACCTACAACATAATTTGCAAAGACACTACTGACTATGTTCATGATAATGAGTTCAATTAATCATATTACTTAAGAACTCCCACTCAAATTTACATCCCTTCGGTCATTCGAGTGATACATGATCCAAATTCACCTACTCAAGTCCGATCATCACGTGAGTTGAGGTGGTTTCAATGGTGAACATCATCATGTTGATCATATCTGCTATATGACTCATGTTCGACCTTTCGGTCTCTTGTGTTCCAAGGCCATGTATGTACATACTAGGCTCGTCAAATTTAACCCAAGTGTTCCGCACATGCAACACTGGCTTGCACCCATTGTATGTGAACGTAGAGTCTATCACACCCGATCATCACGTGGTGTCTCGACACGACGAACTTTCTCAACGGTGCACACTCGGGGAGAACACAATTTATCTTGAAATTTAAGTGAGGGATCACCTTATAATGCTACTGTCATCCTAAGCAAAACAAGGTGCATAAAAGGATTAACATCACATGCAAACCATAAGTGACATGATATGGCCATGAACTTGTGCTTTTGATCTCCATCCTTAAAGCACCGGCATGATCTCCATCGTCACCGGCATGACACCATGATCTCCATCAACGTGTCGCCATCGGGGTTGTCGCTCCCACCATGCTTCTACTACTATTGCTACCACTTAGGATAAAGTAAAGCATTACAAGGTGCTTAATGATTGACACGCAGGTCATACAACAATTAAAGACAACCCTATGGCTCCTGTCGGCTACCGTACTCATCTACATGCAAGTCATGATATTCTATAAAAAACATGAGCATATCTTATATCACATATATCTCATCATGTAATTGGCCATATCACATCACAACATACCCTGCAGAAACAAGTTAGACGTCCTCTAATTGTTGTTGCATGTTTTACGTGGCTGCTACGGGTATTTAGCAAGAACAATTCTCACCTATGCAAAAACCACAACGGTGATACATAAGTTGCTTTTCAACCATCTCAAGGACCGCCTTTTTCGAATCCGATCCAACTAGAGTAGGAGAGACACACACCCGCCAGCCATCTTTGTGCAACAAAGTTTCACGTCAGTCGATGGAACCGGTCTCTCGTAAGCGTACGAGTAAGGTTGGTCCGGGCCGCATCATCCCACAATACTGCTGAATCAAAACACGGCCAAGGGAGGAAGCAATCTAAGCATCAACACCCACAAACTCCTTTGTGTTCTACTCATGATCTCATCTACACATAGACCTAGCTCATGATGCCATTATTGGGGAACGTTGCATGGGAAACAAAAAAATTCCTAGGCACACGCAAGATCTATCCATGGTGATGAGCATCTACGAGAGGGAGAGTGGATCTACATACCCTTATAGATCGCTCGGTTGACATAGTCGAACGTCTTCACGATCCAATCACGAGTCGTCCCGCGATCTCATCATGAGTCGTCCCGCCATCCTATCGTGGTCCTTTCGATCTAGCGTCGAATGGACGGCACCTCTGCATTCAGCACACGTGCAAATCGATGACGATCTCCACCTTCTTGATCCAGTAATAGGGGGCAGAGAGGTAGATGAGTTCTCCGCCAGCACAACAGCATGGTGGCGGTGGTGGTGGAGCTGATCGAGCAGAGCTTCGCTAAGCTATACCGAACAGATCTAGAGGAGAAGCGATCTAGAGGGAGAGAGGGCAACACGTGGCTTTTCAGGTGGGCTTCCCTATCTCTCCCTCCACTATATAGGAGGAGAGGACGAGGTGGGATGCCCTAGATCCAATCTAGGAGTGGCGGCCAAGGCAAATGGGGAGGCGCCCCCTAGGGAAACCCTAGGGTGACTTGCCCCCCAAGCCAGGTGGAGGGAACCCTAGAGGGGGTGCCCCACCTCTCCTGGTTACATGGTAAAGGGTGAGGGGGCACATAGACCCTTAGTGGGATGGTTTTCCCCCTCTCTTGGCCCATGAGGCCCCCCAACACTTCTCGGGGCCCCCGAAACCCCTTTCGGTACTCCTGGTCATAACCTGGTACCCCCGGAACGCCTTCGAACTCCGATTCCCTTCATCCTATATATCGATCTTCACCTCCGGACCATTTCGGAGTTCCTCGTCATGTCCGTGATCTCATATGGGACTCTGAACAACCTTCGGTCACCAACACATATAACTCAATACTACCTAAACTTCACCGAACCTTAAGTGTGCAGACCCTATGGGTTCAAGAACTATTTAGACATTACCGAGACACCTCTACAGTCAATAACCAATAGCGAGGCCTGGATGCCCATATTGGTTCCTACATATTCTACGAAGATCTTTATCGTCGAACCTCTATGTCAAGGATTCAGATAATCATGTATGATGTTCCCTTTGTTCTTCAGTATGTTACTTTCCCGAGATTCGATCATCGGTATCTCTATACCTAGGTCAATCTCGTTACTGGCAAGTATCTTTACTCGTTTCATAATACAAGATCGCGTGGCTAACTCTTTAGTCACATTGCTTGCAAGGCTTATAGTGATGTTGTATTACCGAGTGGGCCCTGAGATACCTCTCCGCCACACAGAGTAACAAATCCCAGTCTTGATCCATGCCAACTCAACATACACCCTCGGAGATACCTGTAGTGCACCTTTATAGTTACCCAGTTACGTTGCGACGTTTGATACACACAAGGTACTCCTTCGGTGTTAGTGAGTTGCATGATCTCATGGTCATAGGAACAGATACTTGACATGCAGAAAACTATAGCAATAAACTGACACGATCATATGCTATGTTTATAGTTTGGGTCTTGTCCATCACATCATTCTCCTAATGATGTGATCCCGTTATCAAATAACATCTCATGTCCATGGCTAGGAAACCTTAACCATCTTTGATTAACGATCTAGTCTACTAGAGGCATACTAGGGACACATTGTTGTCTATATACCCACACATGTATTTAGTTTCCAATCAATAAAATTATAGCATGGATAATAAACAAATATCAAGAACAAGGAAATATAAAAATAACCAATTTATTATTGCCTTATGGCATATTTCCAACATAGAGGACCTCTAAATCGACCTTGCTTCTACCATGGTGATGTGTGAGTAGTTCACCACACACCTATGGGACCATAGTTAGTACCTAGATGGATATCTCTATCTCTCTCTATTCTTCAATACAAAGTTCATCGCATCTTCGTGATGATCTATTCGATGTAATCACTTTGTGTGGTGTGTTTGTTGGGATCCGATGAATTGTGGGTTTATGTTCGGATTATTCATGAGATTATATTGAGTTCCTTGATGGTATTTTCATATATATGTAAGATTATATGATATATTTGTAATTCTCTATGATCTATTGGTGTAGTTTGGCCAATTAGATTGATTTATCTTCAATGGGAGAAGTGTGTTGTAGTGGGTTCAATCTTGTCGTGCTCAATCCTAGTGACAGAAAGGGACATGACACATATTGTATTACTTCCACTGTGGGTAAAACGATGGGGTCTATTCATACTAGTTGGATTTACTTTGTCTGCATCATGTCATTGGTCTCCAAGCATTACTCTGTTTCACTTAATACTCTAGGTGCATGCCGGATAGCTGTCTATGGGTGGAGTAATAGTAGTAGATGCAGGCATGAGTTGGTCTACTTGCTTACGGACGTGATGCCTATATGTAATGACCATTGCCATGAATAAATATTGCATGACTATGCGCTTTTCTATCAATTGCCCAAAAGTACTTTGTTTACCCACCGTATGCCTTCTACAAGAGAGATGCCTCTAGGGAAAACTATGGACCCAGGTCTATTCATAAATATATTTATAAACACTCTTATTTCCTTGCTGCCATTATTTACTTTTCATTTATTTTCTATTTTATATTTATCAAACTATCATCTACATAACTCATTGCTTGCAAGTAATGACTTCAAGGGGATTGACAACCTCTTGCCCGTGTTGGGTGCAAGTGTGTGCTCTTTTGTGTGTAGGTGCTGAAGATGGGAAATTGTGTGGTTCTCCTATTTGTTCGATAACCTTGGTTCTCACTAAGGGAATTATTATCTATATTGTGCTGCATCATCCCCTCCTCTTCGGGGAAAAAAACTAACGCAGCTCACAAGTATCAGGAAGGATTTCTCGCGTCGTTACCGGGGAGTGTCACCAATTTCATATCAACTACATTCTCACAAATTATCATTCACGTGTTCTACTTTTTATTTGCTGTTATATTTTGCTTGCTATAAAAAACAAAACAAAAACAAAATATTTATCTTTGCTAGTTTGCTTGTTTGCTTGCAATAATCATGTCATTACACAAAAATAGAGAATAATTACTTATGGACCCGCATAAAGTTTTCTACTTGGATCATCTTTGATCCATTTTTGCTCATTCTAAAAACCCCAACTAGTTTAGTTGATGGAAAATCATTGGACGATCATGCTCATTTTGTGAGTCACCAATTGTCTCAAAAGGGAAAAACCTTATGGAATCACATAAATTTTTTGCTATGCTATGCTTGGAATCTGCGTGAAATATATGATTTTACTTGTTGCTCAGAGAACCCTACAAACACCTTCCCTACCTATGTGATGTTAATGATAATGAAATCTTATCCTCTTATGCCAAGGGTGTTTATAGTTACTATTATATCGAACAAAATTGAAGAATTTGTTGCTTTTAAGGGTGCTTATGAAGTTGCTTCTTTGATTGACAAATATAATGCTACTCTGTACAAATCTAATTTTTTTTGCCATACTTAAATATTGCTATGAAACTTTGCTCCTAATCCCTACGTTAAAGAATTTATTGAGAGAATGTGTGCTGCTTTGGAAGAAAATATGATTCCATTGATTCGACTGAAATATCCCCTAGTAATGAAGGTGATGCTTGCTATTCTTATGTCCACAATACCAATATTTATGATGCTTATGGAGATGAACTTGCTATAGTTCCTTATGTCGAAAATGAAAGTATTGCTATTGCATCCAAAAAGCATGATTGCGATAGTGTTGCTATAAATTTTATTAATGTCAATTGCGATAACGATATGCAAATCTACAAGCTTGGGGATGATAATTTTGTTATAACCACTACTCATTGCAATGATCATGATTGGGGTGATGATGTTTCTTTTGATCTTGAAAATTTGTCTAAGCATCATGATGAGTATGTTGTTGATAATAATATTTTCAATAATATTGAAATTGGGTTTGGAAGAGTGTCAACTTTAGGTAGAAATAACCCCACATATTTTGAGAGTGTTCAATCTAATGATTTTTTGATAAACATTGATTTGGAGAGGTCATGACTTTAGTTGATGTTAATCCCACTATCTTGGAAGATTATAAAACTTTTATGCATGTGGATCATGAAGATAATATTTTATATGGTAGTTATATTGTTGAATTTGATTATGATCCTACATGTAACTATTATGAGAGGGGCAAATATGGTTATAGAATTTGCATGTTACTCAGTTACCTCTCTTTGTGTTGAAATTATTAATGCTTCACTCTTTCTATTTGCATATGCAAGATACTACTTATCTTAATAACTTGTTTTCCTATAAAAGTCCTATGCTTCACATATATCTTTTGAGCTAAGCAGTTGCTCTAGTACTTTGACGCAAGTCGATGATCGGTGTGTGATTGGGTTGAATGGATACTCCGGAAGTTGGGAGCGCAAACTAGAGTAATGTGAAACTTAATTTCACTCGAGCATTGATTGTGATCAAGAAAATAAGGGACTAAAAGTTATAGGTGGAGTCACATGGAGTCTTGGAGTAGCAGCGGTACTCATGGGATAAACTCAAGTCTAATGTACGTGAAAGTTTGACGCATGGACAAATTCAAGGGGGTGAAGAAATTCGCCCAGGTGGAGTTTGTTAGGTTGTGTTGAATATAGTATACAAGCTAGGTTACAGTTGGACTTGTAGTTGTATTGTGTTTAGACAAGGTATGGAGTTGTGTCCTAATAGGACACTTATATCCTTGACCTTGTATATAATAAGGGGTAGACACACGATGCGGCTTATGCCAACATAATAGCACAGGCACGCAAGGAAAGACGACGGAGCGTGGCGGCGTCCGGGCGGCCAGGGTGCGATATTGTGACGATGTCAGGAGGAGGAGCGCCCGTAGTGAGGCCCCAGGAATGTAGCCATGTTGATGAACCTCGTAAACAAATCTCAGCGTCATGCTCGTGTGATTCCTTGGTCCTCAAATGATCGACTACGTGCCTAAAATTTATTCAGACAAGGAATCTAAGAAAGTTCAATGATTTGCGAAACGGAAATGAAAAAAAGAAAATAAAACCAAACGTAAGAAAATGGGAAAACTAGAAAAGAGAAAAGACGCAATAAGAAATAGACCTCCTAGTCGATGTCCTTTGGCATCCAACGGGAGAGCAACACGTGAAACGAGTCGCAAATAGGTTGGCCTACTCCGGCGTGCATTGTTTCGCTTTTCTCTTTCTCTTCTTAATAGTTGTTTTGTTTTGGAAAAGAGTCAATTGTATATTTAAAGGAATCTAAATAAAATAAAAAGCTATTTTAAAAATACTACAATGTTTAGTTTGTTTTAAAAAAAGTTATGTTATTCTTATTTAATTTAAAATTTGAAAATTCACTTCTTTATTTTATCAATTTAGGATTCGAGAGAAGTAGTACTTCTTTGAGGTTCGCTAATGCGTAGGATGCGTAGGAGCCGATGTCACTAGAAAAGTGGACGCATTCCAAAAAAGTTTCAGAAGATGCTAATGGTCCTAGGCCTTTCATAAATTGAGATTTGGTCGTAGAAGGACCGAATTGAGAAATTGAACTTCTGGGTTTGGAAACTGGGGGGTTGCTTCGAGAAAAAATCCTTTCTTTCTCGTTCACTCTGGGGTGTGCAGACTTTCACAGTATATATAAAAAATCGTTGTACATAAAATAAATCAATGTGCATTTGAAAAAAATGTTAACCATATATTTGAATAATATTCAATGTGTATTTAGAAAATGTCCAACATATATTAGAAATAATATTTATAATACGGAATGGTATAAATAAGAAAATAGCTGGAAAAACAGACCTAGAAGTGAAAAGTAAAAAACCAGAAAAGAAAGAGAAATAAATAAATAAATACCCAAAAAAACAGAAAATCACACGCATCCTGAGTTGGCCTGCCCATAGATCCTTGCATGTGGGTTCTAACAACCACCAGTGCCAGTAGGCGAAGAATAGGCGTGAGAGCTATGTATCACATTAAACGAGATAGAAATGAAGCAGCTGTTATGATTTCGAGCTCATGTGAGCTCGGGTGGACAGTAAAATCAAAACACAATGAAAAATGTTTCAAAAAAAATGACTTTTGTTATAAGATTTAACAAATGTTTCGATAGCTCGTAAAATTTCAGCGCCAGATGACATTCGTGTAAAGTGTGGCGTTTTGTTTTTTGCCACACTTTACACCAATGTCATCTGGCGCTGAAATTTTGCGAGCTATCAAAACATTTGTTAAAATTTCACACACAAAAAATCAGATTTTTTTAAACTTTTTTTATTTTAATTTGATTTTACTGTTCATCCAAGCTCACATGAGCTCGGGACTAGAACAACACTTTCGTGATAGAAAAAACTACCACATGGAGAGACTACAGTATCGGGTCGGCTTCCAGAAACAGGCATGAAGAGGGGGGAACGGATCGATCCTTGGTCTGCAGCATGATGCACTACGCTCCACACGTCGGGTTGGTGCTAATGTAGCTGGGCGCGTCCTACTAGAACTGAAAAGATAGGATTTTCACTGGGTTTTCTGGATTTTATTGTTTCTTTTTGTATTTCATCGGGTTTCCTTTGTGTGTGTTTTTCATCGGTTTCTCGGTTTTCTTGGGTTTTTTCTTTCTTGATTTTTGTCTTTCTTTAGTTTTTCTTCATATCTTTCTCCGTTTTCACTGTTTTTTCATTTTTCTTTGGTTTTGTTTCTTTCTTTCTTGTTTTTCATCGTTTTCCTTTAAATACTAGATTAATATTTTTTGAAAACACGGTTAAAATCATTCTATAAATTTCTAATATTTTTCAAATGCTCGAATAAAAAAAATTTAATAACAGTTCAACATTTTTACTCAAATGCTTTGTTAATATTTTTATATACATAACCAAATTTTTGTCATCATTTTCTAAACACATGGTCAACATATTTTCTATAAACATTTAATATTTTTAAAATTCTTTATTAATATTTTGAAATATTTTTTCAAAACAAAATCATGTGCTTGACTAACATTTTGTGAATACATGATCAATTTTTATACAGTTTTTATATATGTGATAATCATTTTCTTTATACACGTTTAATATTTTTCAAATGCCTGGTCAAGATTTTAAAATGTTTTTCATAGAGTTTTTGTAGTATATATTTATAATATTTTAAAGCATATATAAATTTAAAAATAAAACAAAAAAGGAATAAGAAAACATAAAAAGCAGAAAAAAGAGGTTGTAGCCTCCCGTGCGGCTGGTCCAGCCCATGTGAAGCTTCCCCGACGCGAGACTTCCCTTTATCTCGTTTGAAGTGGGAGATAGGTGCACCCAAGAAGAGGAGACTCATGTGGGCTTAGTGAGTGCAGCTAGTGTTGTGAGTGTCTTTTTTCATTCGGGTTCTTTATTAGAACCATCAGAGTGAGTGAATTTTATCGTGCCGATCCCTTAGTCTGTGTTTTCACACATGGTTCATGGGCGATGACCCGAGGCCTAACAATTAGTTTTAGGCGTTTTTCAAGAGAAAAAATGTTTAGGTGTGTCTACACACTAACTGTTAGATAAACAATTAACTTTTTCATAAAAAAATGAGCTCTGCTACACTATGGCCGGCGGATCTTTTAAAAGGATCCGTCGCCTCGCGAGTCGTCGGACCTAACGGATTGAATGTTCAAGCGTCATCTTCTATCATGCAACACAGGTCGTGTTACATGATATTCTTATGACATGAGTTATGTTGCGGAAATTTTGCACCATGGATCAAGTTATAGTTTTTTTCTACAACTGAGGTTGTGTTATAATTTTTGCTTTGTGACATAAGTCTTGTTTTAAGACACATGTGGTTATACGTGGGACGCGTGGCTTGTGGACATGTTTGTGCGCCGCACGATCAAGTGTTAAACTGTTAATCAGACAGTTGCTGACATGGTTGACAGGAAACATTTCCCTGAAGAAATAGGGCACAAAATTAAATCTGGCTGCATTAACAGTATAAACTTGCACGCCTACTTCAGTTTGAAGAATGCCCATCCCGTTTATCTACGTATAGTGGTGCCTGTCTAGCTAGCATGGCAGCACCCCAACGATGGACGGGTCACGGGTGAGCAGTCCACAGCAGCGCCACTAGCAGAATATATCAATCAGAGTATGGAGCGAATCGGATCCGACTCGCTCCTCTGACTTACATCAATCTACTGCCGAGGTACGTAGTACGTCCTGCACCGTTCGTTACCGATCTGACGATGTGCGTTTTTTTCCTCTTTGCCGTTCGTGTCCACACAAACACAAACAGCCCATGTGGTCAAACAGGACGGCCCATCGATTCATTGCTCACCTGAGCTCTCGTCTCGCTTTACAAAAAAATCTTGCCTCACCTTTTTTCTACGGAACCTCGTCAGAAGGTCAGGAGCTCTGTCATTGCATTAAGAAGAAGAGAATTGATCCAGTTTATAAGTGAAACCGAATCGAAAACCTCACATAGTGACCCAGTTTATGAGGAAAACCAGGCCAAAAAACCGCACAAGCAATGTAGCCTCGTCGACCACCCAACCCAACGCCACAATTGCAACAAACACACACCACCAGCTCCGGAGCCGCCGCTCCGACATCCTCCGCTCGCTCGCGAGCCGCATCGTTGCATGACACAGACACCTCGTAGCCCTTGCTACACAAGACGCCCGCCTGCAGACCATAAACGTTGCGCGAGACATCCGGGGCCATCGCCCCGACGTGCCAGCCAGACCGACCCCTCAGATCGCGTCAACCAGGCCGACGAACTCGCTACCCTCGTAGGACCAGGTCGCCACCCATACCATGTTGAGCCACGGGTCTACCCCATAGGACCGCCGCTGCATGGCCATCCGAGGCCGCCGCCTCGACATACATCCACCGTCCGGGGCCGCCGCCCCGGCATCCACCACCCTGACCACAAGGCAACCCTGCAGCTGTCGAAAACCCGCTGCCCCATAAGTGTCAAGTTCCAAGGCGACGCCTCCAAGAAGGTAACAACATAGGTGTCGTTGTCGCCCACTCCGACGGAGCTTGGATTTTCACTCAGAGATCACATGACACTCATGGCGGTAGAGGTAGCTCCACAATGAGGCCTTCGGGAAGGAATGCGACGCCCGAGAGCGACGCCATCATCGGCACCGACCAAGCAAGTACAAAGCATTCGCCCGGAGCACCTCCTTCACCGTCGAGCCACACAAGGAAGCCCGAAGCTTTTGAGCGCAGCAAACTGAGCAGGGGCATCGTTGCCGACCACCAATCCACGTCTGCCCCGAAGACCAGAGACCTATCTCCACGACCACCGGAGCACACCCACCTATGCGGCGCCGCCATGCCTTCATCCATAACTGCGGTTCACCGCCACCACCGCAGCTCCATAAGCCAAGGGAGGAGCCCCCGGCACCCGAGGGCGCCCTGTCGCGGCCATAGGAGCACATCCGAGCGCCACCACCAACGGATCTGGGAGTTGGACCCGCAGCGGTCAGCCATAGCACCACCTCCCCACCCAAACCGAGGGAGGAAGAGGAAGGTGCCTCCACCAGGTCCGGGGCCATCGCCCCGGCTTGCCATCTCCGGCAAGGCGCCGCCGCCGGCGGCTGTCGAACGTGGTCGTGCCGCCGAGGGCGCCAGATCCGTCGTGCACGCCATCGCACGCGCCCGCATCTTGCGTCGCCAAGCTAGTGTCGCCCGCCTCCACCGCGGGCCGTCGTGGCCGAGCGCGCCGCTCCGCACCACCGCTCCGAGGCCGCCGCCCCGGCGTCCGCGCCAGCTCCAACCCGCACCGCCCGCCATGCACCTCTCCCGCACGATCTGTTGGAAATATGCCCTAGAGGCAATAAATAAAGTGTTTATTATTATATTTCCTTGTTCATGATGATCGTTTATCATCCATGCTATAATTGTATTAATAGGAAACACATTACATGTGTGGGTAAATAGACAACACTTTGTCCCTAGTATGCCTCTCGTGAACTAGCTCGTTGATCAAAGATGGTCAAGGTTTTCTAGCCATTGACATGTGATGTCATTTGATAATGGGATCACATCATTAGAAGAATGATGTGATGGACAAGACCCAGACTACAAACGTAGCATATGATCGTGTCAGTTTATTGCTACTGTTTTCTGCATGTCAAGTATGTGTTCCTATGACCATGAGATCATGCAACTCACGAACATCGGAGGAGTGCCTTGTGTGTATCAAACGTCGCAACGTAACTGGGTGACTATAAAGGTGCTCTATAGGTATCTCCGAGGGTGTCTGTTGAGTTGGCATGGATCAAGATTGGGATTTGTTACTCCGTGTTACGGAGAGGTATCTCAGGGCCCACTCGGTAATACAACATCACGATGAGCCTTGCAAGCAATGTGTCTAAGCGTTAGTCACGGGATCTTGTATTACGGAACGAGTAAAGAGACTTGCCAGTAACGAGATTGAACTAGGTATGAAAATACTGACGATCGAATCTCGGGCAAGTAACATACCGAAGAACAATGGGAACATCATACGGGATTAATTGAATCCTTGACATAGAGGTTCGACCGATAAAGATATTCATAGAATATGTAGGAACCAAAATGGGCATCCAGGTCCCGCTATTGGTTATTGACTGTAGAGGTGTCTCGGTCATGTCTACATAGTTCTCGAACCCGCAGGGTTTGCACACTTAAGGTTTGGTGACGTTTCGGTAGTATAGAGTTATATAGGGTGGTGACCGAAGGTTGTTCGGAGTCCCGGATGAGATCCCGGACGTCCCGAGGATCTTCGGAATGGTCCGGAGGTAAATATTCATATATAGGAAGTTCTGTTTTGGTTGCCGGAAAAGTTTCGGGCTCATCGGTAGTGGACCGGGAGTGCCGGTAGTGTACCGGGAGACCATCGGAGGGGTATTTCGACCCAAGAGGCTCCATTGGCTGTGGGATAGTGTTTACCAGCCCTTAGTGGGCTGGTGTAAGTTCCACACAAGGCCCATGCGGTTTGGGAAAAAGGCCTAAACAGAAAACGTGGAAAAAGGCAAAAATAGGGTGAATCCTAGTCCTACTAGGATTGGAGGTGAAGTCCACCTCCTCCACCTGGTTCAGCCGCCTCCTTGGAGGCTTGGCCCTTGTGACAAGCCTCCTCCTCTCTTCCTCTTATATATACTGGAGGTTTTAGGGTTTTTGCACAGAATTTTCAGCCACGTGCTGCCCGTTCCTCCAGTGCATAGTTTCTCCTCTAGATCGGTTTTCTGCAGCGCTTAGACGAAGCCCTACCGGAATAGCTCCACCACCATCGCCAGAGCGCCATCACGTTGCCGGAGAACTCTTCTTCCTCTCCGCTCCTTCTTGCTGGATCAAGACGGCGGAGATCGTCATCAAGTTGTACGTGTGCTGAACGCGGAGGTGTCGTTCGTTCGGCGCTAGATCGGAAGGATCGTGATCAAGTTCGTGGGACAGATCGTGATCAAGTTCGTGGGACGGATCATCATTGCATCGCGGGACGGATCGTGATTGGATCGCGGGACACATGGTGATTTGGATCGCGAAGACGTTCGACTACACCAACCGCGTTTATTAACGCTTCCCGCTTAGCGATCTACAAGGGTATGTAGATTCACTCTCCCTCTCGTACATGCTCATCACCATGGATAGATCTGCGTGTGCGTAGGAAAAATTTTATTTCCCATGCAACGTTCTCCAACAGTGGTATCAGAGCTAGGTCTATGTGTAGATGAGATCTCGAGTAGAACACAAAAGGTTTGTGGGCGTTGATGATTAGATTGCTTCCTCCCTTGGTCGGATTTTGGTTCAGCGGTATTGTGAGATGAAGCGGCCTGGACCAACATTACTCGTACGCTTACAAGAGACCGGTTCCTCGACCGCAACTTATTGCATAGATGGCTTGCGGGTGCCAGTTTCTCTCACTTTAGTTGGATCGGATTTGACAAAGGCGGTCCTTGAGAAGGCTGAAAAGCAACTAGTGTATCACCGTTGTGGTTTTTTTGTAGATGAAAATTGTTCTTGCTAGATACCCGTAGCAGCCACGTAAAACATGCAACAACATTTAGAGGGCGTCTAACTTTTTTTTGCAGGGTATGTTGTGATGTGATATGGCCAATTACATGATGTGATGTATGAGATGATCATGTGATGTATAGATTATCACGACTTGCATGTCAATGAGTACGGCAACCGGCATGAGCCATAGGGTTGTCTTTAATTATTGTATGACCTGCGTGTCAATCATTAAGCGCTATGTAATGCTTTACTTTATCGCTAAACGGTAGCAATAGTAGTAGAAGCGTGTTGGGTGTGACAAGCCCGATGGCGACACGTTGATGGAGATCAAGATGATGGAGATCATGGTGTCTTGCCGGTGACGATGGAGATCATGCCGGTGCTTTCAAGATGGAGATCAAAAGCACAAGTTCATGGCCATATCATGTCACTTATGATTTGCATGTGATGTTAATCCTTTTATGCACCTTGTTTTGCTTAGGACGACGGTAGCATTATAGGTGATCCCTCACTTAATTTCAAGATAAATTGTGTTCTCCCCGAGTGTGCACCGTTGCAAAAGTTCATCGTGTTGAGACACCACGTGATGATCGGGTGTGATAGACTCTACGTTCACATACAACGGGTGCAAGCCAGTGTTGCACGTGCAGAACACTCGGGTTAAACTTGACGAGCCTAGCATGTACAGACATGGCCTCGGAACACAAGAGACCGAAAGGTCAAACATGAGTCATATAGTAGATATGATCAACATAATGATGTTCACCATTGAAGCCACCTCAACTCACGTGATGATCAGACTTGAGTTGGTGAATTTGGATCATGTGACACTCAGATGACCTGAGGGATGTCAATTTGAGTGGGAGCTTTAGTAATTTGATTAACTAAACTCATTATCTTGAACAATAGTCTAAGTAAACATTGCATATTTATGTTGTAGATCAATGGCTCGTGCAGTACCACCCCTGAATTTTAATGTGTTCCTAGAGAAAGCTAAGTTGAAAGATGATGGAAGTAACTTTGTTGACTGGGCCCGTAATCTGAGGATTATCCTCACGGCTTCCCAAAAATCATATGTCCTTGATGCACCGCTTGGTGACCAACCAGAAGATGTGGCATCCGAAGACGTTAAGAACGCTTGGGAGGCATGTACTGGAGATTACTCAATAGTTCAGTGTGCGATATTGTATGGCTTAGAACCAGGACTTCAAAGACGTTTTGAACATCATGGAGCATATGAGATGTTTCAGGAGTTGAAGTTTATCTTTCAGAAGAACGCCCGGATCGAGAGGTATGAAACCTCTGATAAGTTCTATGCTTGCAAGATGGAGAAGAACGGGTCTATTAGTGAACATATACTCAGAATGTCTGGGTATTCAACTCGTCTAGCGGAGTTGGGAATTGCCCTTCCGCCAGAGGCGATCACTGACAGAGTTCCTCAATCACTGCCACCTAGTTACAAGAGCTTTGTGATGAACTATAACATGCACGGGATGAACAAGTCAATCGCCGAGCAGTTTGCGATGCTAAAAGTCGTTGAGTCTGAAATCCAGAAAGAACATCAAGTGTTGATGGTCAATAAAACCACTAGTTTCAAGAAAAATGACAAGGTCAAGGGCAAGGGCAAGAAGGGTAAAACCAAGAAGGATGGCAAAGCAGTTGCTACTCCTGTAAAGAAGCCAAGGCATGGACCCAAGCCAGAAACTGAGTGCTTTCATTGCAAGGGAACTGGTCACTGGAAGCGGAACTACCCCAAGTACCTGGCTGACAAGATGGCGGCCAACGACAAACAAGGTATATATGATATACATGTTATTGATGTGTACCTTACTAGCTCTCGTAGTAGTGCCTGGGTATTTGATACTTGTTCGGTTGCTCACATTTGCAACTCAAAGTAGGAACTACGGAATAAACGAAGGCTGGCAAAGGACGAAGTGAAGATGCGCGTGGGAAATGGTTCCAAGGTTGATGTGATCGCCGTCGGCACGCTCTCTCTTCGATTACCATCGGGATTAGTGATGAACCTGAATAATTGTTATTTAGTGCATGCGTTAAGCATGAACATTATATCAGGATCTTGTTTATTGCGAGACGGTTACTCATTTAAATCAGAGAATAAAGGTTGTTCTATTTTATATGAGTAATATCTTTTATGTACATGCACCCAATGTTAGGGGTTTATTCATATTGAATCTTGATAGTGATTACACACATGTTCATAACATTGATGCCAAAAGATGTAGAGTTGATAATGATAGTACCACTTTCTTGTGGCACTGCCGTTTGGGTCATCTTGGTGTAAAACGCATGAGGAAGCTCCATGCTGATGGACTTTTGGAGTCACTTGATTTTGAATCACTTGACACATGTGAACCATGCCTCATGGGCAAGATGACTAAAACGCCGTTCTTTGAAACAATGGAACGAGCGAGTGACTTATTGGAAATCATACATACTGATGTGTGCGGTCCAATGAATGTTACAGCGCGTGGTGGATATCGTTATTTTCTCACCTTCACTGATGACTTAAGTAGATATGGGCATATTTACTTAATGAAACACAAGTCTAAAACGTTTGAAAAGTTCAAGCAATTTCAGAGTGAAGTTGAGAATCATCGTAACAATAAAATTAAGTTCCTGTGATCTGATCGAGGAGGTGAATATCTGAGTTATGAGTTTGGCAGTCACTTAAGACAGTGTGGAATTGTTTCATAGTTGACACCGCCCGGAACACCACAACGTAATGGTGTGTCTGAACGTCGTAATCGAACCTTATTAGATATGGTGCGTTCTATGATGTCTCTTGCTAATTTGCCACTGTTGTTTTGGGGTTATGCATTAGAGACAGTTGCATTCACTTTAAATAGGGCACCATCAAAATCCGTTGAGACGACGCCATATGAACTGTGGTTTGGCAAGAGGCCAAAGTTGTCGCTTCTTAAAGTTTGGGGATGTGATGCTTATGTCAAAAAGCTTCGGCCTGAAAAGCTGGAACCCAAAGCGGAAAAATGCGTCTTCATAGGATACCCGAAAGAGACAGTCGGGTATACCTTCTATCTCAGATCCGAAGGCAAAGTGTTGGTCGCTAAGAACGGAACATTTCTTGAGAAAGAGTTTCTCTCGAAAGAATTGAGTGGGAGGAAAATAGAGCTTGATGAGGTTATTGAACTTTACTTCAACCAGAAAGTAGCGCAGCGTAGAAAGATGTTTCTGTGGAAACTACAACGGTAGAAGAGGAAGTTAATGATGATGATCATGAAGCTTCGGATCAAGCTACTATCGAACCTCGTAGGTCGACAAGGTCGCGTACTACTCCTGAGTGGTACGGCAACCCTGTCTTGGAGGTCATGTTGTTGGACAACAATGAACCTACGAGCTATGGAGGAGCAGTGATGGGCCCGGATTACGAGAAATGGTTAGAGGCCATGAAATCCATGTATGAAAACAAAGTATGGACTTTGGAAGTATACCTGAAGGGAGAAAGGCCATTCAGAACAAATGGATCTTTAAGAAGAAGACAGACGCGGACGGTAATGTCACCGTCTATATAGCTCGACTTGTGGCAAAGGGTTTTTCACAAGTTCAAGGAGTTGACTACGATGAGACCTTCTCACCCGCAGCGATGCTTAAGTCTGTCAGAATCATGTTGGCAATAGCTGCTTATTTCGACTATGAAATTTGGCAGATGGATGTCAAAACAACGTTCCTCAATGGTTTCCTTGAGGAAGACTTGTATATGATGCAACCAGAATGTTTTGTCGATCCAAAGAATGCTGACAAAGTTTGCAAACTTCAGCAATCCATTTATGGACTGGTGCAAGCATCTCAGAGTTGGCATAAGCGTTTTGATGAGGTGATCAAAGCGTTTGAGTTTATACAAGTTTATGGAGAAGCTTGTATTTACAAGAAAGTGAGTGGGAGCTCTATAGCGTTTCTAATATTATATGTGGATGACATATTGCTGATTGGAAACAATATAGAAATGCTGGAAAGCGTGAAGGAATATTTGAACAAGAGTTTTTCAATGAAGGACCTAGGAGAAGCGTGGTAGCCGATTCTACATGTGAAGCGGAGTACATCGCAGCCTCAAAGGCAACGAAGGAAGGTGTCTGGATGAAGCAGTTCATGACAGATCTTGGAGTAATGCCCAGTGGCACTGAATCAAATGAACCTGTTCTGTGACAACACTGGTGCCATTGCTCTGGCCAAGGAACCAAGGTTTCACAAGAGGACCAGACACATAAAGCGACGCTTCAACTCCATCCGCGATTACATCGAGGAGAAGGAGAAAAATATTTGCAAAGTGCACACGGATCTGAATGTTGCAGACCCGTTGACTAAACCTCTTCCAAGGGCTAAACATGATCAACACCAGAACCGCATGGGTGTTCGATTCATTACAATGTAAATCACATAGTGATGTGAGCTAGATTATTGACTCTAGTGCAAGTGGGAGACTATTGGAAATATGCCCTAGAGGCAATAAATAAAGTGTTTATTATTATATTTCCTTGTGCATGATGATTGTTTATTATCCATGCTATAATTGTATTAATTGGAAACACATTACATGTGTGGGTAAATAGACAACACTTTGTCCCTAGTATGCCTCTCGTGAACTAGCTCGTTGATCAAAGATGGTCAAGGTTTCCTAGCCATTGACATGTGATGTCATTTGATAACGGGATCACATCATTAGGAGAATGATGTGATGGACAAGACCCAAACTACAAACGTAGCATATGATCATGTCAGTTTATTGCTACTGTTTTCTGCATGTCAAGTATGTGTTCCTATGACCATGAGATCATGCACCTCACGAACATCGGAGGAGTGCCTTGTGTGTATCAAACGTCACAACGTAACTAGGTGACTATAAAGGTGCTCTACAGGTATCTCCGAGGGTGTCTGTTGAGTTGGCATGGATCAAGACTGGGATTTGTTACTCCGTGTGACGAATAGGTATCTTAGGGCCCACTCGGTAATACAACATCACAATGAGCCTTGCAAGCAACGTGTCTAAGTGTTAGTCACGGGATCTTGTATTACGGAATGAGTAAAGAGACTTGCCAAAAATGAGGTTGAACTAGGTATGGAGATACCGACGATCGAATCTCGGGCAAGTAACATACCGAAGAACAAAGGGAACATCATACGGGATTAACTGAATCCTTGACATAGAGGTTCGACCGATAAAGATCTTCGTAGAATATGTAGGAACCAATATGGGCATACAGGTCCCGATATTGGTTATTGACCGTAGAGGTGTCTCGGTCATGTCTACATAGTTCTCGAACCCGCAGGGTCTGCACACTTAAGGTTTGGTGACGTTTCGGTAGTATAGAGTTATGTATGGTGGTGACTGAATGCTGTTCAGAGTCCTGAATGAGATCCCGGACGTCACGAGGATCTCCAGAATGGTCCGGAGGTAAAGATTCATATATAGGAAGTCCTGTTTTGGTCGCCGAAAAAGTTTCGGGCTCATCGGTAGTGTACCGGGAGTGCCGGTAGTGTAGCGGGAGACCATCAGGAGGGGTATTTCGACCCAAGAGGCTCCATGGGCTGTGGGAGAGTGTTTACCAGCCCTTAGTGGGCTGGTGGAAGTCCCACACAAGGCCCATGCGGTTTGGGGGGAAAATGCCTAAAGACAAAAGGTGGAAAAAGGAAAAAATGGGATGAATCCTAGTCCTACTAGGATTGGAGGTGAAGTCCACCTCCTCCACCTGGTTTGGCCGACTCCTTGGAGGCTTGACCCTTGTTCCAAGCCTCCTCCTCTCTTCCTTTTATATATACTTGAGGTTTTAGGGTTTTTGCACAGAATTTTTCAGGCACGTGCTGCCCATTCCTCCAGTGCATAGTTTCTCCTCTAGATCGGTTTTCTGTAGTGCTTAGGCGAAGCCCTGCCGGAATAGCTCCACCACCATCACCGGAGCATCGTCATGCTACCGGAGAACTCTTCCTCCTCTACGCTCCCTCTTACTGGATCAAGACGGCGGAGATCGTCATCAAGTTGTACGTGTGCTGAACGCGGAGGTGCCGTCCGTTCGGCGCTAGATCGAAAGGATCGTGATCAAGTTCGTGGGACGGATCGTGATTGGATCGCGGGACGGATCGTGATTGTATCGTGGGACGGATCGTGATTGGATCGCGGTACGCATAGCGATTTGGATCGCGAAGACGTTCGACTACACCAACCGCATTTCTTAACACTTCCCGCTTAGCGATCTACAAGGGTACGTAGATCCACTCTCCCTCTCGTAGATGCTCATCACCATGGATAGATCTGCGTGTGCGCAGGAAAATTTTTGTTTCCCATGCAACATTCCCCAACAGTCCCACACAAGGCCCATGCGGTTTGGGAAAAAAGGCCTAAAGAGAAAAAGTGGAAAAAGGCAAAAATAGGGTGAATCCTAGTCATACTAGGATTGGAGGTGGAGTCCACCTCCTCTACCTGGTTCGGCCGACTCTTTGGAGGCTTGGCCCTTGTGCCAAGCCTCCTCCTCTCTTCCTCTTATATATACTAGAGGTTTTAGGGTTTTTGCATGGAATTTTCAGCCACGTGCTGCCCGTTCCTCCAGTGCATAGTTTCTCCTCTAGATCAGTTTTCTGCAGCGCTTAGGCGAAGCCCTGCTGGAATAGCTCCACCATCATCGCCAGAGCGCCGTCATGCTGCCGGAGAACTCTTCTTCCTCTTCGCTCCTTCTTGCTGGATCAAGACGACGGAGATCGTCATCAAGCTGTACATGTGCTGACCGCGGAGGTCTCGTCCGTTCGGCGCTAGATCGGACGGATCGTGATCAAGTTCGTGGGATGGATCGTGATCAAGTTCGTGGGACGGATCGTCATTGGATCGCGGGGTGGATCATAATTGGATCGCGGGACGGATCGTGATTGGATCGCGGGACGCACGGCGAAGGAAGGTGTCTGGATGAAGCAGTTCATGACAGATCTTGGAGTAATGCCC
This sequence comes from Hordeum marinum, assembly GCA_022496015.1. Taxonomy (NCBI): domain Eukaryota; kingdom Viridiplantae; phylum Streptophyta; class Magnoliopsida; order Poales; family Poaceae; genus Hordeum; species Hordeum marinum. The sequence goes on along the minus strand of CM039672.1, from coordinate 235,646,196 downwards.
AGTGGCACTGAATCAAATGAACCTGTTCTGTGACAACACTGGTGCCATTGCTCTGGCCAAGGAACCAAGGTTTCACAAGAGGACCAGACACATAAAGCGACGCTTCAACTCCATCCGCGATTACATTGAGGAGAAGGACAAAAATATTTGCAAAGTGCACACGGATCGGAATGTTGCAGACCCGTTGACTAAACCTCTTCCAAGGGCTAAACATGATCAACACCAGAACCGAATGGGTGTTCGATTCATTACAATGTAAATCACATAGTGATGTGAGCTAGATTATTGACTCTAGTGCAAGTGGGAGACTATTAGAAATATGCCCTAGAGGCAATAAATAAAGTGTTTATTATTATATTTCCTTGTGCATGATGATCGTTTATTATCCATGCTATAATTGTATTAATTGGAAACACATTACATGCGTGGGTAAATAGACAACACTTTGTCCCTAGTATGCCTCTCGTGAACTAGCTCGTTGATCAAAGATGGTCAAGGTTTCCTAGCCATTGACATGTGATGTCATTTGATAACGGGATCACATCATTAGGAGAATGATGTGATGGACAAGACCCAAACTACAAACGTAGCATATGATCGTGTTAGTTTATTGCTACTGTTTTCTACATGTCAAGTATGTGTTCCTATGACCATGAGATCATGCACCTCACGAACATCGGAGGAGTGCCTTGTGTGTATCAAACGTCACAACGTAACTAGGTGACTATAAAGGTGCTCTACAGGTATCTCCGAGGGTGTCTGTTGAGTTGGCATGGATCAAGACTGGGATTTGTTACTCCGTGTGACGAATAGGTATCTTAGGGCCCACTCGGTAATACAACATCACAATGAGCCTTGCAAGCAACGTGTCTAAGTGTTAGTCACGGGATCTTGTATTACGGAATGAGTAAAGAGACTTGCCAAAAATGAGGTTGAACTAGGTATGGAGATACCGACGATCGAATCTCGGGCAAGTAACATACCGAAGAACAAAGGGAACATCATACGGGATTAACTGAATCCTTGACATAGAGGTTCGACCGATAAAGATCTTCGTAGAATATGTAGGAACCAATGTGGGCATACAGGTCCCGATATTGGTTATTGACCGTAGAGGTGTTTCGGTCATGTCTACATAGTTCTCGAACCCGCAGGGTCTGCACACTTAAGGTTTGGTGACGTTTCGCTAGTATAGAGTTATGTATGGTGGTGACTGAATGTTGTTCAGAGTCCTGAATGAGATCCCGGACGTCACGAGGATCTCCAGAATGGTCCGGAGGTAAAGATTCATATATAGGAAGTCCTGTTTTGGTCGCCGAAAAAGTTTCGGGCTCATCGGTAGTGTACCGGGAGTGCCGGTAGTGTAGCGGGAGACCATCAGGAGGGGTATTTCGACCCAAGAGGCTCCATGGGCTGTGGGAGAGTGTTTACCAGCCCTTAGTGGGCTGGTGGAAGTCCCACACAAGGCCCATGCGGTTTGGGGAAAAATGCCTAAAGAGAAAAAGTGGAAAAAGGAAAAAATGGGATGAATCCTAGTCCTACTAGGATTGGAGGTGAAGTCCACCTCCTCCACCTGGTTTGGCCGACTCCTTGGAGGCTTGACCCTTGTGCCAAGCCTCCTCCTCTCTTCCTTTTATATATACTTGCGGTTTTAGGGGTTTTGCACAGAATTTTGCAGGCACGTGCTGCCCATTCCTCCAGTGCATAGTTTCTCCTCTAGATCGGTTTTCTGTAGTGCTTAGGCGAAGCCCTGCCGGAATAGCTCCACCACCATCACCGGAGCGCCGTCATGCTACCGGAGAACTCTTCCTCCTCTCCGCTCCCTCTTGCTGGATCAAGACGGCAGAGATCGTCATCAAGTTGTACGTGTGCTGAACGCGGAGGTGCCGTCCGTTCGGCGCTAGATCGAAAGGATCGTGATCAAGTTCGTGGGACGGATCGTGATTGGATCGTGGGACGGATCGTGATTGTATCGTGGGACGGATCATGATTGGATCGCGGGACGCATAGCGATTTGGATCGCGAAGACGTTCGACTACACCAACCGCATTTCTTAACACTTCCCGCTTAGCGATCTACAAGGGTACGTAGATCCACTCTCCCTCTCGTAGATGCTCATCACCATGGATAGATCTGCGTGTGCGTAGGAAAAAATTTGTTTCCCATGCAACGTTCCCCAACAGTCCCACACAAGGCCCATGCGGTTTGGGAAAAAAGGCCTAAAGAGAAAAAGTGGAAAAAAGCAAAAATAGGGTGAATCCTAGTCCTACTAGGATTGGAGGTGGAGTCCACCTCCTCTACCTGGTTCGGCCGACTCTTTGGAGGCTTGGCCCTTGTGCCAAGCCTCCTCCTCTCTTCCTCTTATATATACTGGAGGTTTTAGGGTTTTTGCACGGAATTTTCAGCCACGTGCTGCCCGTTCCTCCAGTGCATAGTTTCTCCTCTAGATCAGTTTTCTGCAACGCTTAGGCGAAGCCCTGCTGGAATAGCTCCACCATCATCGCCAGAGCGCCGTCATGCTGCCGGAGAACTCTTCTTCCTCTTCGCTCCTTCTTGCTGGATCAAGACGGCGGAGATCGTCATCAAGCTGTACATGTGCTGACCGCGAAGGTGTCGTCCGTTCGGCGCTAGATCGGAAGGATCGTGATCAAGTTCGTGGGACGGATCGTGATCAAGTTCGTGGGACGGATCGTCATTGGATCGCGGGGTGGATCGTAATTGGATCGCGGGACGGATCGTAATTGGATCGCGGGACGGATCGTGATTGGATCGCGGGACGGATCGTGATTGGATCGCGGGACGCACGGCGATTTGGATCGCGAAGACGTTCGACTACACCAACCGCGTTTCTTAATGCTTCCTGCTTAGCGATCTACAAGGGTACGTAGATCCACTCTCCCTCTCGTAGATGTTCATCAACATGGATAGATCTACGTGTGCGTAGGAAATTTTTTGTTTCCCATGCAACGTTTTCCAACACGATCCAGATCGAACACGAGGCGAGCCACACCCACGACCATGCTACCCCACCACCGCACCGCCCGGCACACGGCCCACGCTCTGCCGCCGCCGAGACTACGCCGGAGAGCCGCCGCGTCGCTGCGCCCGGCGCTAGCGCCGCATCTTGTCGTGGCCGCCCTGTCCCGCATCGGGGCCACCGCGCGAGGAGCCAAGAACTCCCCGCCGCTGCCGCCGCCGGCCAGGCTTTGCCTGGCCGCACCCTGTGGCGGCGGCGAGGGAGGAGGAGCGGGGTGGAGGAGGCCTATGGCGGCGGCGGCGTGGTCGCCCTCCCCGTCGCACGCGGGGCAACGCGGAGGGGAAAAAACCGTGTGTTTCTTCTTTCGTTATGATATTTTGCTCCTCGCCTTTCTTCCTCCCCTCGCCTTAGGGTTCGCCAGCGGGAAGGATGCGACGCCTCCTAGCCGTGGAGGCGGCGGATCCAGGCGCTGCTCCGTCTAGGTGTGAGGCCGCCTAGCAGTGGAGGCGGCGGAGCCAGCAGCTGCCTCGTCCAGGGCGCAATGCCTAGTCAAGGCCATGGAGTTGCTGTGCCGGCGCTGTTTGAGGCCGTGGAGCTGCGGAGCCGGTGTCGTCAACGCCGCCGAGCTGCCGAGGCCACGAAGCCAAGGTCGTCAAGGCATGTGCGGGCCATCTGCTCTGCGGCTTGCATTGTGTCTTGTGTACGAGTGTTTTCAAAGTAAAAAGAGAGAAGCTCCTGCAGCATTTTGAGTAAATGTTATGATTGAATTAGTGTTCTCATTTGTCCTTCTACTTTGCGGAATTGGTCAAACTTGAAATGTTTTTGTATATGTGCAGAGTTGAACACATTTGTATGGAAAATTGTCCTGCTCCAGTAAGCAGACAACCTGTGTGTGTGTGAAATCGGACCGAACTCATAGAAATGCATTGGATTGAAATGTTGTGATATAAATTGTATCAGCCTCTTCTTCCCTCTCGTTGCTTCTTGCATCAAAAAAGAATGCTTGATCACAGTTTCGTAGACTGCTTCTTTCATCACAAAAAGGGATGCCTAATCCGAGTTCACCAGTCTACTTCTTCCATCACAAGAAGAGAAATTTGATCAAGCTCTAAAGTAATATGATGTTGAAAGTTCTATCAATTTCAGAAAAGTGATGCCTGGTCCAAGTTTAACAGGCTACTTCTTCCATCCAAAAAACTACGGAGACTTACGTGAGATTAAGGAGCAGAGCAGCCGGTCGGGCGCTAAGGATCTCCTACCGATCAAATTTGGCGCCGTTTCTTTACTGCTGGCGTCTTTTTTTGTGCCTTCTTGCGTCTTTTTCCCTAGCTTTCCTCGCTTTCTTCTCGGTAGCGTTGGACTGGGCGATGGGCCGTATTTCCAGCTGAGCGAGAAAGCTGGCATGGCTTGTAGTTTTTGATAGTACCGTTGGATTTCTGACAGTAGAACATATAAAGTCGGAGGATCTCGTTCCAGCGAGTCGAGATGCCATGTCTCGTAAGGCTGTAAGCGAGTGCGTCGCCGCCTAGCTTCGAAGAAGTTCGCAAGTCTATTGGCAAAAAAAAGGGGGAAAAACCGCAAGTCTAGCTTCATGATGCTGCCTTCCTAGTTCGCTTATCCAGTACTACCAAATACTCATCCGTGGGCATCACGGAAGGATCCAGTAAGTGTCACCCGCGTCTTGCACAGTCCAGACCGCAGTGCAAAAAGTCCACACGACCACACTGCCCTCCCGGGCCGTCGGCGTTCTCACCCCACCTCCCCCAGATAGCTCTCGGCCACGACGCTACGCTCCAGTCGCGTGGCGCGTGCCGGTGCCAGGTTCAACCGAAGCAGGCGCCGGCGCGCGGCAAGGAACGGGCCGCCCGGTCGCCGGTGGGGGTGGGTGGGAACCGTGCGTGAGCGCGGTAACGGTAGTAGTAGTAGAATAGAACCCTTCACGGCGCGCGGCGCGGCGTCTACACGCGAGAGGGAGACACGGCACCGGCCCGGTCTGCCTGCCAGCCAGCCACGCCTGCACGACGTGGCGGGCACAGCTCCGCGCCGCGCCGCGTGCGGAAACTGCCGCTTTCCTCGCGGGTGCGCGTCGTCACGGCCCGTTCCGTCCCACGACCCCCTGTTCCGGCGACTCGGCACGGCACGGCACCGCACCGCACCGCGCTCCCCGGAGCCCGCTCGCTCGTTCGTTGCTCCTTTCATGGAAAGCTGGCCATCATCTTTATGAATGTCCGTTCACGAACACGGCAGTGCCAGATTGCTACTTGCATGTTTTTTTTTCTTTTGTTGTTGACGGGCGTCACTGGCACAGCTGTGCGATGTAAGATTTGCTTCTGGCTGCGCGGTGCCGTGCCATCCACTAGTTCCTGCATCTGCTGCATGGCGAGTTAACCACGGCAGGACCAGTACGCGCCGCTGCCGTGCCAGCCACTAGTTGATGTGACCAGTTAAAAACGAGTACTAGAGCCGGGTGGGTGGGTGGAGATAGCAATGGACGGTCACGGGGAGGAGGCATCAAATGAAGGAAACCCCACCAGACTTTGTGGGGATGGATGGCGTGACATAGTCCAAACGGACAGCGAGAAAAAGGACAGGCCGATGCATTTTGCTTACATGCTGACGGCCATGGTGCCTTCCGCCGTTGAAGATGCGTTTTTTTATGCTCTTGATTCTTCACCGTCAGTTTCGATTATTATTTTTGCTATGAGAAATCAAATCTGCTGTGATTGGATTGTGTCCCTGCCAAGAAAGAGCACAATCGCCTAAGATTCCTGCCAACGTGCATTTTGGACAAGTTGAGCCAGATGAGCTGGATGACAATTGCTCAGTTCGTAATCATTTCTCTTTTTTTTTCATTTTCATTTTCTTTTTTCTTCTCAAAGATTGTTTACAGCCGGTATATACACGCTGACTTCTCGTCTATCACCTCACAGCTCAGATGCATCCATCCATCCATCCATCAATAAGGACACGGGCATTTCGAGCTTAAAATCTGAATCTGATCTCGTCAATGAGTATGCTTCGCATCCACATTCCACAACGGTACATGAAGCAGCAGCCACATCAAATGGGCATAAAAAATCCGTAGCAACACATCAATGACAATGGCAGTAAGAATTGCAATTGTGGTGACTCTCCTGCGAAGACGACGCGGCGCAGGGGCTCTGAGGATGTAGCGCCGGGAGGCCGCAGGCTCGCCGGAGCTCGCTGTACCGGCGGACATCGAAATCCCGGGCTTGCATCAGACGCTTCTGCTTCACCGCAAAACGGCTCTGGAAGAAGCCCTCGAACGACGGCTCCTTCTTGGTCCGGAGGAAGAAGGCGTAGCCAGCCATGAAGTAGGTGGACGTCACGAAGAAGCAGATGGGCTCCATGACGTCCCAGGAGAGCTCCCAGAATGTGAGCCTCATGAAGCCGGCCGTTTGGAGGGCTAGGGCAGCCAGCCCTCCCCACAGCTCACGCCGCACCTGGAGCGTCGCCATGCGGTCGATGTCTACCTTCTGGGCCTCCATGGCCTTCAGCTCCTCCCTTGCGGGGTGATTCTCACTAACAGATAGCCCTCGCGGTATGGGTATGGCCTTCTCAATTGCTTTGACAACCTGAAATTTTTAAGAAAAAGGACACATTTCCAAATTTTACTTGTCTGCTCTTCTTTCAATCAAAGAAAGAGCAATGCTGGAAGGACAAAAACATTTCACTCAAACTGTATACAACTGGATTTTGAAAACAAATGCAAAATGTTTTGCTTCTATCATCCACATGGATTCAGATACCTTCCAAAAGCTTTTCACTCAAACTGTATATGACTGGATTTTCAAAACAAGTGCAAAATGTTTTGATTCTATTATCCACATGGATTCAGATACCTTCCAAAAGCTACAAGACTAAATCATGCAAAAAGATTTTCCACAACTATTGTTGTCGCCACCAACAGCCACAACTTGCAAGGGGTAGCTTGCCAAGTTATGGTGACAACAGAGGGACCAAGCAAAAAACAAACAATAAATCGTACCACTTGTCTTGCCTACAAGTGCTATGACCTAATCAGAACCAGATGGCATGTGATGATGTTCCTAAACTTTGTTTAGGTGCACCCAGAACTTTTTGGGGGGGGTGGGGGGTCAAGATAAGAGAAGTAGATTTGTCATTGACTTGTTAGCCTTGCGTTGGTCTCCTATTTTTCAAATGGGAAGGGATGCAGCTTATTTATTCAGCAGGAAATAACAACATTTTTTTAGTACTTCATAGCTCATGAAAACAAACAGCAGTAACAAGATCAATTATAAACTGTTGCAGTGAAGATGCAGGTGACAGATTGAATTCTCTAAACATAATTGATATTTTTGGAAGTAAATAGCTTTCACCCTAACAAACGAACGGAACCAGTGACAAGGACACCACATCATGATGGGCCATTCTGGTGTCGCAATTGCCAAAAAGGGATGATCTCATGGTCACAACAGGCACTACAGCTTATGCAAATGTTAGTTGTTCTACTACATCTTCCACTATGTGAACAGCTAATCGTTAGGATGCATGACATGCTCAAAGGTAAATCAACCCACCACCACCACTGACATATGATTGTACTGTAGATTTGAATCTTCTACCATGCAATTTAAACAGCAGATTCATAATATCAATTGCTTATCACTGACATCTAATTGTAGATCGGACAACAGCAAGTGGAATGGTGCTTCCCTAATGTGTCTCTTAAACAATGGAGTAGAAAATCCGGTGAAGTACTTCAGTATGAACATCTATATGACTGCCAATGGAAATGGAGTTGAAAAAATGTGCTCAAACCAATTCTAGTTCCAATCAATCAGCATGGTGACTAGACGCCAACCAATCTGAATATAGAGAATAAGCATGCATGTTCTTTTTTTTTGGGTGCCCAATGGCAGCTAGGTTCTCCTCATGTTCATTCATCGGAGATTATTTTTTTTTTGGAATTTTTGCAAGACTGTCTTTTAGTTTCTTCCCTCCTCAGATTTAGATCGAGGGGTAGAAATTAGATCTGTTTTCCTTCTGGTTTTGAGAGAAGAAAGGAAACTCCCATCTTGGAACGGAACGGGACGGGGGGGGGGGGGGGGGGTAAAATCCCCCAAACTTTTGGTGTCACAACTGCTCTATTGTTTTAGAACACCGCCGTTTCTTTGGTTCATTTCCTGTTGGGAGAAACATGCAAAACACGCGAAAAATCTCATCAGATCTCTAGCCTTGTGAAATCCGTACCCGGTGACCCGGATTAAAATGAACAGTAGAACAGGAGAAGAGAAGAACAGAGCAACCAACGTGTCTTTTTTTTTTGTCTGTAAAAGACGCTAACTGCAAGGCAAAGCTAGACCACAGAGGTTGGGACGGATCAAGCAACACTTAGACAGGTCATTGATTTGATTTGATTTGAAGCAGCGAAATGGGAGGAGGATGCGAGGGGCCGTACCATTTCGGGCCTGAGGAAGACGGTCCTGCCGAGCACGATGACGGATCCGGACTCGTCGAGCGCGCGCGCGACGGAAGGCCCGTCGTCGGCGCCCGCGGCGTCGCAGCAGAGGCGCAAGAACTCGGCATGGGTGACGGTGCCCTCGCGGGACGCCCGCACCCGCGCGCGCGCCGCCTCCATCTGCGTGGCGCGCAGCACCTTGCGCGCCTCCTCCACCGTGAGGCTGCCCACCACCGCGGCGGCCGCGGTGGCGTCCCTCTCCCTCGGCGGATGCGGGGGCTGGGGCTGGGGCCGGGCCGGGGCGGGCGGCACGAGGCCGTCGAGGTTGATGCGCGGGAAGGAGACGCCGAGGTGGTCGCGGATCCGGTCGGCCAGGGGCATGAATCCCACGTCCGGGGGCACGGCGGGGCGGAAGGCGGGGCGCTGCTCCTGCATGAAGCGGCGGGGCGTCCCGTAGGCCCGCTGCGGGGCCGCCGCCGCGAAGCGCTGCGCCACGGCCCTCCTCAGCGCGGCCGCCATTGCTCTGATGTGCCTCGGCGCTGCGCTGCCGCTGCTTGCTCCGGACCCGACGAGCGGGGGGAGGGAGAGGGACAAGCGGAAGGGGAGTGGAATCGAGCGGAAGGCAGGGTTAATAGGGTCGGGGTCGGGGACGGGGCCGTTGATTTGTGGTGGAAGGAATGGTGGGGCGTGGGCGGCTATTTATACCCCCGCCGCTTGCGTCCCGGCTGTCCGGGCCAGGCTGCGGCTCGCCCACGCAACGGTGCGTCCGACGCCACCCAGCCCCCGAGTTCCCCTCGCGTGTGCCAGTAATCTTTGGCAGTAAGTAGAGTTTTCACCTTTCACAGGCTAGCAGCTTTGATTTTTCTTTTCAAGAATGAATCCATTTTAACTATTACTCCCTCCATTCCTTTATGTAAAGTGTATTATTTTTGGCACGGTGATCAAGGCACGAAATTATACACATGTAAGGACAAAATTAACCTTGGTAAAATAAGTCATTAGCGGCAACTAAATTGATTTAGGCTAGGAAAGTAAGAGATACACACAATCAAGAGAAAGAGATACTTTTCTTTTTGTCTTTACAAAAAGAGATGCATGCAATCAGGGGATAGATACTTTCCTTTTTTTAAGGGCTAACGACGGAATTACAAGAAATTATAAGACATACACCTTACATTGTGAAATTTTATCAAAAAACAAATACACCTTATATAAAGAAACGGCGGGAGTACTACGTAAAGTTTGCGGCCATTTGACTTCACGAGTTGGTCGTCCTCCTCCCTGGTTCTTCGCTTCTGCCTCCCCGGCGGCATTTGGAAAATGACACCTGCCGTTGAGCCTTCGACGCACCATCTTCGAACGTTTCTTTTTCTTTTATTTTCTTCGTTTCAAGACAAATGTATTAAACTTAGTATAACTCTATATTAGAGTTGATATAAAGTTAAAACAGTTATTTTAAAACAAAAGTTGTATAAAAAATATTTATTTTATAAGATGATACTAATCTGTAATAGGTTTGAAGAGCGGTTCGCAACGGTAGCCGACACCACGGACGGCTATGGCTATACCAAAAACTATCAGACTCTCCTTTTTTTTATCGATATCAGACTCTTCTTTTCAATGTTAAAAATCGTTAACCACTTGTTCTCAAACTCTCTATGTCAAAAATTATTGACCAGCTTACTACTGTAGCTAGCCCTGACTGGTTACTGGTATAATTTTTTGCTCGAAATAGCGTTTCCTAGCTACGTATCTCCCACACGTTCATTGTGGGGTGCCTTTTTTTCTTCTTCTCCCATGGCAGAATGCGGTGCGTTCTACAACGGCCAGCAGGCAAACGTGCATGCGGTGCTGGTTTGGCGCCGAGTAGTTTTTTGGATTGTCGTTATGGCGTTCCTATTTTCGTAGCACCAGCATCTGCACGTTTTGGTGCTTCTTTGGCATGTACAGCGTGTAGCTTTTTGTTTATACTATAATAATGTATCAGCTCTCTGAATATTGAGGCGAGTGAGGTCATTGGCAGTTTGTACTCCCACGTGAAAGACTTTTCTGTTAGAAAAAAGTGTGCTCTCCAACGTGTTTCTTTTTTCAAAAAAAAGTGTGCTCTCTAACGTGATTTTTTTCAAAAAAAAAAGTGTGCTCCAACGTGTGGCACGAGTCAGTTACAGGGTTTGTTGGTTCTGGGGAGATTAATTTCATCAAATACCAACGCACTGATCGAAGGGTGCAGACATATATAAATTGAAAAGTTTACATATATGGGTCCTATGGAAGTTTTGCGTCATGGATTATGCGTTCAGACTCTGCTCGGATAAGCATGGATCAGATCGCCAAATCGATATGGAGTGTAAGGAGAATAATTGCAATAAAGTTTTGCTTCTTTTACGAGAAAAAGATACAGTCGTAGCCACACAGCTAGTGCTGCATTTTCTTTTTGAGCGGTACACAGCTAGTGCTACGAAGTATTAAAGAGAAAATGAAAAGGTCTTAGGGACCTCATTGCCTTATTTAATATTGCCTCATACAAACATGAAAATTACAAGCATGAGATTGCATGTATCGATAACAATCCTAACATACAGTGCACGTGTTTGGCTCACTTGTTGGGCATAAGGTTGTGCAGCCTAACGAGTCGAGTTTAATTATAGGATTGATATGTGATGCATATGGACCAAGCTTGATCTGTGATGAAACCACTCATCAAAAATTATCTTGATAATCAATTAAAAAATTATGAGGCCATGTTTATATTGGTATTTATACTAAAATGGTTGTATGCATTCTTGGTTGGTGCAGAGGCCGGGAGGTAAAAATCTCTCTCATTTTATGGAATCAAATATTTGAGAGAGCAATTAACTCACGCAGGAAGTTATTGGTTCATGTAACTCCCTCGTCCGCCCCCGTGGGCGGCCAGGGGAAACCCTAGCCGCCGCCCGGCGGCGGGGTCATTTCCCCTCCTCCCCTGATGCCATGCGGTGCGGGACGTGCCGTGCTGGTGAGAACGAGGCACTCGTGCGGGGCGGCTCGGCGGCGACACGGTCGGCCGTGCTACGAGCACTGCGATGCGATGGTGCGGAGGCGCCTGCGCGGAATTTTGGTGGGACGTGTTGGCGTGTTGGGAGGCGGGGCGTCTAGTCGCCGCGGCGGCTCCATCAGATCCAAGCATATGACAAAGAGGGTTGCGGCGACGCGGGATCACTGGCGGGGATCGCTGGACGTGGCTGGTGGTTGGACGTGTTCGTCACGTCCGGTGACTAACCCTTGGTCACCAAGTTGCAAATGGCATGGTGGCAGGTGTGGCCCGCCAGCAACTGGGCGGGTCTCGACGGGTTCTTCTCATCATGCCGGGATTCAACCCTGGTCTTGGTCCTTGACACCACGGGTAACTCCAGGGGAAACCCTAGGTCTGATTGGAATCGAGCGATGATGTTGCTTTTGTATCGTAATCCCTCTTGAGGTCGTCATATTTGGAGTTTGTTCAGGTGGAAGGGACCAGCGACGCCGACGGCGTACGGACTATGGTGCGACTGCCAATGAAAAACGCGTCAACTTTGGTCATGGCAGACAATGGCGGCGTCTCTGGTGTCGCTTCCCTATTGAGGCATCGTCGTTGCCGTTTGCGTCATCAGTTTCGGGATGCTCCAAGGGAAATCCCAGATCTGGGTCTCCCGAATTGGACGATGATAGTGTATTTGGTGTCGTTTGCCTGCCTGGGGGCATCGTTTTGAAGCAAGTGATGGCTGGAGGGACTAGAGGATGAGTCGTATTCCATCCACCGCAAGGCCGACGGCGGATCCCGGCGGCATGGCAATGCGGAGTTTCGGCGACGGGCGCACGCAGATGGATACGTGCAGGATGGTGGCGCTGTCTAGCGCCGTGGTGGCGTCGATGGCATGCCTGACGAGGTCGGTGCATCCGTACCTGCTCTGGAGATGGATCAGCGGAAGACGATGGCGGCGGCTTCTCATAGTGCGCCTGGACCGGTGTGTGACACAGTCCGAGTATGTGGCTGGGCTGGGGCACCAAGCTGTAAATATTAGGCTTTGGTGTGATGTCTATTTGGTATTCAGTTCGGATTGCATCCTTTCATCAAGGGCATAGGAGTAGCTACAAGTGTTGCCAAGAACAGTGACTTCGGGCTTATTGAGTATTACTCCCTCCATTCCTAAATATAAGACCTTTTAGAGATTACACTATGGACTAGATACAGATGTACATTTTTATTGAACACCAAGCTGAAAAAAGGCTCTTCCTTTACATGGCAAAGTATCATGGCCGGTACATAATCTTTAAAACGTGGATATATTTGGCGTGTGGGGAATGAACATAATATTAACATCTAGGATGATGCCTAGATTCCAAATTGTGTCACAAGGAAAATTATAACGCCTAAGGGGGGACGACTATTGTCTAAGGTAGGTGACCTGATCAACCCTGTTTCCAATACTTGGGATGAAGAACTCATTGCACAAACAATGTGGCCCATCGATGCACAACGGATTCTGTATATCCCACTACCTCAATATGATATGCCAGATTTCATTGCTTGGAGTTTTACGAAAAATGGTATGTTCTCTGTTCTATATGCCTACTCAGTGGAATGGGATCACCGGTATGGAAATAAATTAAAATATTTTAATGGGATGGGACGAACCACATTAAGCCCTATTTGGAGTAAAATCTGGCACTTACCTTGTCCGACAAAAGTTAAAATCTTTATATGGCGCATGCTTCATGGAACGCTTCCATGTCGGGGTACACTTGTAAATAGACATATGAAGATCTCGCCAATTTGCCCTGTTTGTTATGAGGGCTTAGAAGACGCAAAACATATGCTCTTCCTATATAGTAAAGCCAAGGAGGTATGGAAAGGCTAGGGTTGGATGATATTATTGATAAAGCATGTAAGATCGCCCGTGCTGGAGAAGAGCTGTTGGCATATTTGTTGCTATTGCCAGATCAAGAATTGTGTATTTTGCGCCAACACAATGTATGTGAAATGATTGCTATTGTTACATGGTACCTTTGGTGGGAGAGACGACAAGTCATGCATAACAAGATAATACAAAATGCTCAACAGATTTCAATGGGGATTCTAGCCCATACGTCAAACTATGTGAATGCATCGTCCACAAAGGCTTCTACGAGAAAAGAAGGTTGGTCATGTCTCCCTAGGGTGTTTGTGAAACTTAATGTTGACGTTTTTCTTGACCATGATAATCTTAAGGGAACAATGGGGTCGGTTCTAAGAGATGACAAAGGTAGGTTCATCGCTGGAGGAAACGGAAAGATTGACTATTGCGCGAATGTTTTAACGGTGGAAGCATTAGCTCTCAAATTTGGTCTAACACTAGCACAAAGGGTAGGATATAACCGCCTCATCATTAACTCCGACAACCTTGAAGTGATTGAGAGCATGCAGGACAAAGGGCAATCGACAGGAGTGGCGGCGGTGATTTTCGATGACTGTTTCCATTATGCCTGTGATTTTATAATTTCGAGATTCGAACATTGTAATAGAGAAGCAAATAAAATAGCTCATGAGCTTGCTAGATTAGCTAGGTTTTCTTTTATTCGGAGTGGTTTGAGGAGCCTTTATGTGAAATTGTAACGATTCTCACAACCGATGTACTGGTTATTTCTAATGAATAAAGCTTGGCTTATTTTCAAAAAAAAAAAGATACGGATGTACATAGACATATTTTAAAATGTGAACTCACTCATTTTGCTCCGTACGTAGTCCATGATGGAATATCTAAAAGGTCTTATATTTTGGAACGGAGAGAGTACTTTATAAGATTTTTATAAATAGTTAATAAAGTGGCTGCATGCATCATCCAAATGCAAAGACCGAGGGCCTTCTTTAAAAAAAAAGATAGTTATATGCGTTGATGGTTCGTTTTTGCGACGGTAATGGTCGTTCCGTGATTCACTCGTCTTAATATAATTTATATTATATGTTTGAGATGGTTTGGTATTTACGATTAACTTTTATATTAGAGTTGTCTGTTGAAAAAAAAAAGCAGAAAAGAAGAATAGTCTTGTTTTGCGAGGAAAGAAGAAGAATCTTAGACACGCCGGGTCGCGGGTACTCCCGCCTTTTCTTTTTTACTTTCGCATATAAATTTTGTTTGGAGTCAAACTTCGTAAAGCTTAATTAACTTTTAGAAAAAAACATCAACATTTATAATCCGAGATCAATAACATTAGATGATCATGAAAACAATATCATTAGATGGATCATGAATACAAAGTCTTGCATTTTTATTGAGAAATCTTCCTTTCTTAATTTATCTCACCATTTTCCTGAAGATGATTTTCTTTGATCCTAATGTGGACACGCACGTCTTTAAATCTCCAGCTGCGAGGGATTACGAGTATATTTGACACAGGCTGGTAAACTGACAACGTCCATCAAATATATCGACATATATATTCTCTGATGCTACTCAAACTCTACCTGGAAATCTCATGGCCTCTCCTGACCTTGTCTTATCCTGCAGTTTGGCTGAAAACCTGTGAATCAATTCGATTCTTTTGTGCTCGCATCGATTCGAGACATACCATATATTCACCGGCGTACGTGAGATATATCGATTTGTGAAGAATATTTACGGGTAGTGGCTGGCGCGCGCGGCCGCGGCGACGGGACACACTCTGTCTCTCTTTTTTTGGATGGAAAAGGCTAGACATCTTTCGTGTATGCGTAAGATATGATGCATTTCTGGGAGTTCATCGATCTCCTTGCGAGATTAGATGTGACCGTGGCTAGGATCAGACGTGACCGCGGCTAGTGGCGGTGTTATCTCCTGCCGTAGAATCATGTTCCAAATACCAACAACGAATATCAAGAAGAACAAAGCTAAATAATTGAAGCTTGGATACATTGGCAACATCTGTTCCTTTTTTTGTTACCTTTTTCATTTCTTTGCACAACCCGTGTCGTCAAACTGTATTTTTGCGCAACCCCATGTCGTCAAATTTTAGTTGGATATATCAACTATTTTGCATTTACAATATAACATTACCTATGTGTTGATAACTACTAGAAGCTAATGTTTGCTTTAATTGGATCTTTATGCTGAACTTTTTTAGTGCACTCGACGTATTCGTTTTATTGGATACACGAGATGGATTTTGATCTAAAAAATTGCGGCGTCTTGAATTTCCCTCTAAGTTAAAAGTGTTCTTCAACATTATGTACATTCGGATAAACGTACGTGACAATATGATATCATTGCAGCTTCTACTACAAACAAGAAATATTGTACATCTCTTCGATTGGTGTATAGTGCAGACGGGTGAGTTATACATTTAACACCATCTTGGAAAAATTACATCACTCTGCCATCTAATGTTGAGCATATTGGGAAAATATCTTGTCGTACATTCAACGTCGCCCCAGATTTTCCGCAAATAAAAAATGCCCCGTCATGCAATACTTCAGATATTTTTTAAAAATGGTTGAGGGGAATTGATAAATCATCCAGCCCTCTTAGTTTGGTTGGGCGGCATCGGGTTTTCTTGGTCATCTATCTATGTATAAATGGAGTCATCTTTGACAACAAGAAACTTCATTCTTCGCCCTTGGGATCAGCCACCGTATTTCACATCGTGAGAAAGACACGCGGGGATCAATTCAAGCAACATTGAACCTGCAAGCAACCAAGAACCCGTATACTTACAATGCAGAAGGGCCTCCTTGAGGGTGGTTGCCTCCAATCCATCATTCATCGCTCGTGTTGCAATGCTCACAACGCTCGCCTCTCTCTTTCGAAGCAATCCGGCCTTTCGGGACTGGACAACAAGCTCATCTGCCAAGCCATATGGGTTCTATGAGCACCAGCTCGGGCTGCTCATCACTTCGACCCCATCCTTTGATTTTGTGCGGGGGTCTGGTCTCAAGGACCCCACCCGCACAAGAACAATTTAGGGTTTGTGGATAATAAAGTTCGCTTAAATGTAACTATGGTAAGCACAATCTATATGAAAGATGCAAAGGTCAACGGATCAAAGTAAAAGCACAAGTGATATAGCTTGGGTATATAAACAATTGATACACGCATAGACGAATATGTATCCTATAAGGACCGAGAGTACATCGACCAGGGGGGGGGAGGTGAATGGGAGATCCAAAATTTCTTGCGAAACTTTGAACGAACCCTCGTCACAGTAGCGGAGATAACAAAGAAGATACATAACCGAAGAAGAACCTTAAACCAATACTAGCGAAGGTTAACCCAGATGGGGTACTGAGCAAAAATCTTGAGGAAACGACTGATAATAACCTTCTCGAAGTAGCTGGCATAATAGATAAGAAAAAGAGAAGTGCAAATGTGATCTCAAGATAATACACAAACATATGAACGAGGGATATCTTGACAGGAATGCACAAAACAAATGGAATAGCTCAATAAGGAACGAATGTTAAGTGCATACAAGAAGATAATTGTCGCAAATAGTGAGAGTAAGGTGAGAAAGTAAACCATTGGTGCTCAAAAGCGAGATTTGATTTGGTAGACCCGTCCACTCTTCTTTAAATGGAGGGACTTGTGATTGAACATAGGAGAAAATCTCTCTCTGTCCTATTCTCCGTCAACTCGAAGCTGATCACACTTCAGTTGATTTCACTCTGGGTAGATGCTTATCGGCGATCTCCAAATAGACATGCAGACCGGCCAATGGCTGAACGACACGATTCCGACGGACCGAAATTAATGACAACGGTAACATTCCTTGTGGAGCCGATAATGCACCGGGGGTGCCGGAAGGTTTTCGAGGGTCCACAGGAAGGGGCCACCAGCCCCGGAGGGTCCCATGGGCTATGAGAGGAGGCGCACCAGCCCCTGGTGGGCTGGCCGCCCCTTCACTACTAGGGAAAAGCTTATAGGTAGATGCTTACTAGTAGAGCGGGTTTATACCCCTCGCTACTGCTACTTACTAGTAGCGTGGGTTTATGCCCCTCGCTACTACTAAGTTGATAGTAGTAGGGCGGGTTTATAACCCTCGCTACTACTAAGTTGATAGTAGTAGGGCGGGTTTATAACCCTCGCTACTACTAAGTGGTCTCTATCATGCCCCCCGGGACATGCCATAGTAGTAGCGAGGGGTATAAACCCCCGCTACTACTAAGTTGATAGTGGTAGCGAGGGTTTGTACACCTCGCTACTATTAAGTACAAGGTAGGTGAAGTGCCCATATCCTCGGCCGAATCCCTCCTCTCTCCCTCACTCTCCCCCTCTGTCCATAGGCTATCCCATGGTGCTCCTACCCAAGCACGTCTCCTCCTCCATGCCCAACGAGTTCATCTCCTCGCGTCACTGGCGTCTAGGAGCTCGCCTGTCTCCCCCCTCGCCTCTATGCCACCATGACAGAGCACCTCACCACCGGCGACCAACCCCGCCGCTACCACCATCTCCTTCCTCTCTCCCTCGTTTTTATTTCTCTCTCTCTCCCTCTGGTTTGACTCACCCTCCCATGTCCTTGACCGTGCAGGTCGTCGTCATAGACGACCAGGAGCTCGCTGCCCTGGCTGCGAAAGAGGAGCCCCATGCTGCTACCTTGCTTGGCCATGGATCTGGACCCTCTGGAGTAGCCGTCGCTGGATCTAGTCTACCGCTGCCCTTCCGCACCTCCAGCGACCCCTGCCGGCACTGGATCGAACCATTGTTGCTATTGACAGCACGCACGGGATCGAGAATTTTGTTTGTTTGTGAAATTAATAGTAGTAGCGTGGGTAGCACCCAGGGGCGGAGCTAGGATTTGAGAAAAGGGGGGGAGGGGCGAGGAGAATCGCACATAAAACTAGCACAAGTATAAGTCAAATCTTGAATAATAGCCAATGATTTGCAACTAAAGCAAGCCATTTTTTTTTCTGTTTAAATGGAACTCAGCATCCACCAAGCTAATCTAATAAGTCAATAGTCTCAGCGACCACAAAATTTACAACTATTTTTGTCCTAGTATAGGCAACCATGGTCGAAGAAACTTTACTTTGAAAATGTGAATTGCGAGTTCCTAAGCTAAAACGAAATTTATTGGCAGCTACCTACATTTCGAAAGCATGTTTGATAATCTCATCAATTGTGAATCGTAGACAAATTAGAAAATAAAATAAATAGATTTCCAGCACTCTTACCTTATGTCCTTATAATCCATGCTTGCATTTACAAATTCCATTATCATCTCGAGGTTTGGATGTCATGCCATAACCACAGATCAACGGCAGGTTAGCACCCCACTACCGATTCTGCTTAGTAATGCACAAAATAAAGGTAAGATCAGGTTTGGTTGCATGCCTGTATGAGAATCACCAGATCGGATTTGGATTCACGATCAGGTCGGTTCGATATGGATTGATCTACTGCCAATGCATCAATTGTGGGTTGGGCTACTTCTGGGCTATACTTTTGGGCTTGGGCCGTTCAACAATCGGCACTTCTCTATACCGTAGTCCCTGCTCGATTCAAAGTACCAGGTTATCCTATTTCATCGCTAATTTCCGATCGATCCAAAGTACCGTAGTCCCCGCTCGTACCTGTTGAGGGGGGCCGATCCATAGGGGGGTCTGGCCCCGCTCGCCCCTTCCTCCGCCCCTGGTAGCACCCACGCTACTACTAACAGACGCAGTAATAGCGTGGGTGCACCTGCGCTATTACTACAAGTTAGTTGTAGCGTCGTAGTAGTAGCGAAGGCACCCGCGCTGCTACTAGTTGTTTAACCCCAGCTACTATTAGGCTTTTCCCTAGTAGTAAGCTTCCACAAGGCCCATGCGGCCGAAGGGTAGAGGGGGAACCCTAAAAGGGGTCGGCCACCCCTTCTCGCCGCCCCCCACCCTCTTGGGCGCCGCCCCTAGGGGTGGGAACCTTAGGGAGCCGAGCCCCTCTCCCTCTCCTTCTCATATATATATATATATATATGATTGAGTCATCAGGTCGGTTCGATATGGATTGATCTACTGCCAATGCATCAATTGTGGGTTGGGCTACTTCTGGGCTATACTTTTGGGCTTGGGCCGTTCAACAACCGGCACTTCTCTATACCGTAGTCCCTGCTCGATTCAAAGTACCAGGTTATCCTATTTCATCGCTAATTTCCGATCGATCCAAAGTACCGTAGTCCCCGCTCGTACCTGTTGAGGGGGGCCGATCCATAGGGAGGTCTGGCCCCGCTCGCCCCTTCCTCCGCCCTTGGTAGCACCCACGCTACTACTAACAGACGCAGTAATAGCGCGGGTGCACCTGCGCTATTACTACAAGTTAGCTGTAGCGTCGTAGTGGTAGCGAAGGCACCCGCGCTGCTACTAGCTGTTTAACCCCAGCTGCTATTAGGCTTTTCCCTAGTAGTAAGCTTCCACAAGGCCCATGCGGGCGAAGGGTAGAGGGGGAACCCTAAAAGGGGCCAACCACCCCTTCTCGCCGCCCCCCCTCTTGGGCGCCGCCCCTAGGGGTGGGAACCTTAGGGAGTCGAGCCCCTCTCCCTCTCCTCCTCATACATATATATATATATATATGTGTGTGTGTGTGTGTGTATATATATATATATGTGTGTGTGTGTATACACACATATATATACACACACACACATATATATATGACAAATGTTCCGTACGACCGGGTGTAGTTACACTCATTTTTGTTTGGTATGTTGTAGGTAGTATCTAGCATATCGGAGAATATGTACGCGTAGTATGTAGTATATAAGAATATTTAGATAGTATATCTACTATTTTTTAGATAGTATGTATCATATTTTTAGCATACTCATTTTTACGTACAAATATATACGTATTTCATAATACGATAAAAACTATGAATCAACTATATTATTTTTCATGTAACACACCTTAGAGTATCTTATATATAGTATGTGAACATACTCAAAGTAAGAAATTAGTATATATACTACCACATGATAGTATATAAGACATGGGAGCAACTACACACGGTAGTAGGAGCTATTTTTCCTATATATATGTGTGTGTGTGTGTGTGTGAGAGAGAGAGAGAGAGAGAGGGCGGAAGGGCTGCACGACCACAAGCCACGATGCAGGCCTTCCTCATGACGCAGCCCTTCCTCCCTCCCAGATTACTTCTCATCTAGATTGTTTCGGCGCCGCTTAGCGAAGCTCTGCCAGATCAGTTCCATCACCACCGTCGCTAGCCGTCGTGCTGCCGGAGAACCCATCTACCTCTCCATCCTCGCTTCCTGGATCAAGGAGGCGAAGATCGTCATCGAGCTACACGTGTGCTGAACGCGAAGGTGACGTCCGTTCGGCGCTAAATCGGAAGGAACATGATGGGATCGCGAAACGGATCGTGATGAAATCGCGGGATGACTCGTGATAGGATCGCGAAGATGTTCGACTACAGCAACCGCGTTTCTTAATGCCTTCCGCTTAGCAATCTACAAAGGTATATAGATCCACTCTCCCTTTCATAGATGTCCATCATTATGGATAGATCTTGCGTATGCGTAGAATTTTTTTTGTTTTCCATGCAACGTTCCCAGCAATCAGACACTCGTAGGGCTAATGTCCGATGGTTAAGGCAAGCGATTGCCTGTTTTTCGCAAGCGATTCGTCCATGAAGATGCCCTCTAATCAAAAAATGTTCAACATGAAAATGCTTCGTCTCGTCGAAACTCGAAACGGTTAAATTTGCTTTGGGGTCGTCTTCACCTGAGGTCGTTTATGCACTGTGAGACCAAAAACAAATCAAGTGTCTCTGATTTACCTAAAGTTTGAAACTTTTGGTTAATTTTGAAAAGAATTGAACGGGATTTGGATTTTTTTCTAGGAATTCTCGCCTCATAAATAAATAAGAGGTGATTGCCGATTAAACAACACACAGTTGCAATCAATTTACCACTTTTATCTTTTATCTTTTCTCCTTAACGCTAGTTCTTTTTCTTTTCGTTCTTCGTTGCAGGACGGCGATTCATGAGGTCCTAGAGACGACCGGCTTGACCTAGGACAGCCCATCGCCACGATGCGTCCAGACGGGACCCCCTTTCGGGTGTGTGGGGTTTCAGATATACAAAACTGACGTTTTCAGTCGGGTACATTTTGACGTGAGCTACGGTGCATGGCCCCGACGTCGAGGATACACGATGACGTGTTCGTGTGCGAATAAATTGTACGTCTACTTTAGAATTCCCTTACGCCTATGTGCAACACGAAGACAATTTCACAACACTCCTTACTTTGTCGACAGAGGAGGGCCCTGTCGTGAGAGATGAAGCGAATCGCGTGATCGATTTCAAACGCGTCGTTATGTTATGAGTCAAATTCAAATATAAAGAAAAATGCCGACTTCTGACGAGCGAGCGGAGCGAGTCACGTCGGATCAGAATTGACCTAGGACTCCTGTACTATATATACCTCTCGTAAGCTATCATACGGAATATGTTGATCAGTTGTAAATTCCCGGCATTTATAACCTCTTCTGATGTAGTGAGATTTGGCTAGCTGACGCCCATATTCCCCCCCTCCCCCCCTTATTAAAGGGATTTTCCATATAAAAACCCGTGTTTCCTGCTTGATTTCGTACTTCATCCGGTGGCTACCAGCTGGGTAGTCAACTGACTATCCAGCTTTTTGTTCCAACTAGCATATGTGTAGACAAATTGGAACATATTTATATAGATTCATATATTTGACTACACTTTGAATTGACTACACAAGATTACATTTCTGACACCGCCACTAACTTCATCATGTTCTATTGCATGTCGTGTTTCTAACACTCGCTCTTTACGGCGGAGATCGACCGCTACGTACGCCTTCAGCCCTTCACGCCGTTGGCGCGAGTGCACGTCTCAGTCCACCGCACCGCTTGTCAACCGAGAGCTTCCACGAGACGAGACCGACCGATGCGTGTGCGTCCAACTTGTCAAACTCGTAGACCTGGCAGGCCGGCTCCGGATAGCAGCTTCACCGGGCAGCGATGGCCGCCGGTGCTCGCCCGCGCCGACGTGCACAGGTGGCGCGTCCATCCACTTTTCTGGTGGGCTGCTTGATCTGGGACGCGCACGCATGCACCCACGCACCAGCACCAAGCGCGGTCGCGGTCCGTGCCCTCGGCAACTTTTAGTTTGAACGGTGCGAGCGAAAATCGTGCGATGAAGGCAGCGTGTCAGGCGTAGGCGGCTGGCCGTCGTGAACGTCCATTTACGAGGGGCTGGCGGGGACGAAATATACGTCTCTGCAACTCGGTGCATGCATGTACGGTTGGATTTACCAGTTGGCAATCTACAAGATGAAAGTATCAATGGCCGTCGTGCTCGTCCATTTACGAGGGGCTGGCGGGGATGAAACATATGTCTCTGCAACTCGGTGCATGCATGTATGGTTGGATTTACCAGTTGGCAATCTACAAGATGCATGAAAGTATCAAGCATGGGTAAAGGCCAGCTCTTTTTTCCCCCCGGTGATGAGCTTCCGTCCGGAGATGGCTAGCCAGTCGCAGTCGCACCACGTACGCGTGACCTCGTCGGTCCAACGAACTGGACTAGACCGTCGAGCCGGTCGCATCGCACGCAGCCCTTGTCTACCGCGCGCGAGACCGTAGGCCCGGCGGACGGCGGGTTGGTTTGGCATTGCCGCTCCTCTCCCCCAGTTGCACCCGCACCAGGCCGTGCCCGGCCAGCTCGCGGTCACCGACGCGCACCGCACAGGTGTCGCGCGCCCACCGCCTCCTGCTTTCTGGTGGACCGCTAGCTCGCTCACCCGCACGCACGCGCACCACGGCCCCGCGCGCACGCAAGAGAGGGAGAGAGAGAGAGAGAGACGTGCGCGAGTTCGGATGGCCGCGGCGGCTTTGGTTCGCGCCGCGAGGGCTGAAAGCCTCGGGTTCCGCGTGCCAAATCGTGCAGTTGGGTTGCCTTTCTTCCTCACCGGAGCGGAGGGTGACGGGTCTCGCTTCAGCCTTGCAGTCGTGCTCGCCCATTAACTACCCCCAAACATTGGAGGGCGGAGGCGTCGCCTAGCTTTGATAGAGAGAGAAAGAGAGATAGAGAAAAGCAAATTACTAGTAAGCAATGGCGTGAATCAACCTGTCATGTGCAGAGATGGGTATCCTGGCGTCGTAATTACGTGCGTTTGGCGCATTGCGATCGCGTGTGACATCAAAGTTGACCACGCGGGTTCACGAGCGCGCGGGCACGTGTCTCCTCGCCCGCCGCACAACTTGTCAACCCAGTGACCGATTGCAGCTTGTCAACCCAGTGATCGATTTCAGCTTGTCAACCCTCATAGACCGGTTCAGTCACGAGCTACCGACGGCAGCGCACCAGAAAGCACCGAACGGACGGCCGCGGTCACCGGCGTCACAGGTGTCGCGCGCCCAGCGTCTCCCGCTTTCCGGTGAGCCGGGCGCGAACTTGCCGCGGTCGCCGTCCGTGCGGACTGCGGCGATGCTCGCCGCCGCCGCGGGCGCGTGACGAAAACGAAAGGCAGACGGGGTGGATCATCAGAGGCGTCGCGCTCGCCCATTAATCGCACGGAGATATCGGAGGGTCGATCAGACGTTAGCTCCGCTAATTATAATCATCACAAGGAGTACAATGAAATTAACTAAGGTCTCAGATACATTTACACTTCGGTCGCACGTTGAGTTGCAGTATTTATTTCCTGTCCACGGGCAGTTTCGATATGCATGCACACGGACGCAGAGTTTGGCGTCGTGATCACGTACACTAGCTTTGGTGCACTGAACAAACACACGTCCGGCTGATCAAATTTGGCGTCACACGTTACTCAACAGTTTCTGGTTTTGGAACCAACCTAGAATCGTTTTCCTCGCGTACCTGAACACGGCCACTAGCTGCGCAAAACAAATGTGGCCAAATTCCTCTCCGGCAAATTCTTTCACAAGGGTTTCCGAAAGAAACTTTTACAGGAGAGAACGGATAGCATCTGTTGTGCTGTGCGCGCGGAAGCCTCCGGTGTCTAGTGCCAGCCAGGATAGAACTTGATGTTTTTTTTTGGTGAACAGTAAAATCGAAAGAAAATAAAAATATAAAAAAACTGATTTTTTATAACGTTGAAAATTTTCATCATGAAATGACATTCGTGGTAGTCCTGAAAAAATAAATCGGTACTCCAAAATTCTTTCAAAAATAGTATTTTTAGAGTATCGATTTTTTTCTTGCCACCACCTCCAGGAATGTTCATTCATGATAAAATTTTGCAAGCACATAAAACATTCGTGAAAGGTTACCACAATTTTTTTGGTCATGTGGATCTACAAAAAGAAGCGATCAACGCCTCCAAGTTTATTAAGTATCTCAAGATTGTTAAGATTGATAGACAGGCTAACAAGGCGGTGCATGAGAAAGCTAAATTTAGCTTTGATAGCAGGTTCGATGGCGTGCTTTGTAATTGTGTTCCGTCCTGCGTGGCTAACTATGTAATGAACGATTGTAAGATTTTTGTTATTTTATCAATATATGGGTGAAGTTTTCAAAGAAAAAAAAATCAGTTTTCTTAAAAAAATACTATTATTATGATTTTTCTGTTTATCGGGAGCATCTGAGATCAGGTGCAAACACTTCACGTCCATTTTTTACCTTTATTGTGGGAGAACTTGATTCTTTCATTTTTTTTAAAAGAAAACTTCTGATCTATTTGTCATGCCATGGCAGTACAAAGAAAACAAAAATAATAAAAATTACGTCAATGTCCATAGACAACCTAGCAACGACCACAAGCACTTGAGCGAGGTGAAGGCGCGCTGCCGTCATCATCCCTCCCTCGTCGGAGCTGGGCCAAACTTGTTGTAGTAGGCAATCGGAAAGTTATCGTGCTAAGGCCCTACACGACCAACATACCAGAACGACAACCATCGCCGATAAACTTAAGTATATATCGAAAGAGCTCGACCAGTAGACACACGAACAAAGACTGGATCCAAATGGTTGCACCAAAGACCAGTACCAATCGAATCCCGCAAGATCCGGCGAAGACACATCTCCACACACACCCTCTAACAATGTGAGATGCATCACCATACGAGGAGAACCTTATTCCATCTTTAGGGACCGCCACCATCTTGTCTTCCTCAGGACGACACAAACACTGAATGAACACATAAAAAGACCTAAAAACAAAGGAAGATCCCTCCCGCCGGCAAGGACCGAGGACCACCACACCTTCATAAGCGACATGGCAGTGCACCAAGCGCGAACCGTCCGATGGGTGATACATCTCCGACGTATCTATAATTTTTAATTGTTTCATGCTATTATATTACCAATCTTAGATACTTTATATGCAATTTTAATATTTTATACCATTTTTGCAAACTAACCTATCGACCCAGTGCCAGTTGTTGTTTTCTGCCTAAGTTTGCTTTTACAGAAAATCAGTACCAAACGGAGTTAAACCGGTACAAAATTTGTTGACAATTTTTTCTGGATCAGAAGACATCGTAGAAGCTTCGGGGGAGGACCAAAAGACGTATGAAGAGATGGTAAGGCGACATGGCACGCCGAGGGGGGTAGGGCGAACTCTGATGTCTTGTGGGACCCTCGTGGATACGTCTGACATAATTCAAATGCTATAAATTTACAAATATTCTGAAACCCCAAGAGAGCCACCCGAAACAACTTTTTCGCCGTCACAAGTCTTTGTTCTTTCGCGATCCCATCAGGAAGCCTTTTTCGGCACTCTGCTGAAGGGAGAATCGATCACGGAGGGCTTCTACATTAATCTTGATGCACCTCCGATGATGTGTGAGTAGTTCACCACAGACCTATGGGTCCATAACGATTAGCTAGAAAGCTTCTTCTCTCTCTTTGATCTTCAATACAATGTTCTCTCCGGAGATCTATCTGATGTAATCTTCTTATGCGGTGTGTTTGTTGGGATCCGATGAATTTTGGGTTTATGATCAGATTATTCATTGAAAGTAATTTAGTCTATTCTGAACTTATCAGTGATTTATTAATTTATGTAATGCTTTTTGATCTATAGGTTTTCTTTGGCCAACTTGATCTAAAGATCTTCACTCAAAGTGGTACATAGTAGTGGGTTCAATCTTGCGGTGTCCTCACCCATTGAAAGTAGGGGTACACAGACACACATTTTATTGTTGATACTAAGGATAAGACGATGGGGTTTAATCATATCTATTGGTTTTATTTTGTCTACAATATGTCGCGTTGCTTAAAGCGTTACTCTGTTTGTCATGAACTTAATACCATAGATGCATGCTGGATAGCGGTCGGTTGGTGGAGTAATTGTTGGAAATATGCCCTAGAGGCAATAAATAAAGTGTTTATTATTCTATTTCCTTGTTCATGATAATTGTTTATTGTCCATGCTATAATTGTATTGATTGGAAACACATTACATGTGTGGATAAATAGACAACACTTTGTCCCTAGTATGCCTCTAGTGAACTAGCTCGTTGATCAAAGATGGTCAAGGTTTCCTAACCATTGACATGTGATGTCATTTGATAATAGGATCACATCATTAGGATAATGATGTGATGGACAAGACCCAAACTACAAACATAGCATATGACCGTGTCAGTTTATTGCTACTGTTTTCTGCATGTCAAGTATATGTTCCTATGACCATGAGATCATGCAACTCACGGACACATGAGGAGTGCCTTGTGTGTATCAAACGTCGCAATGTAACTGGGTGACTATAAAGGTGCTCTACAGGTATCTCCGAGGGTCTCTGTTGGGTTGGCATGGATCAAGACTGAGATTTGTTACTCCGTGTGACAGAGAGGTATCTCAGGGCCCACTCGGTAATACAACATCACAATAAGCCTTGCAGGCAATGTGACTAAGTGTTAGTCACGGGGTCTTGTATCACGGAATGAGTAAAGAGACTTGTTGGTAACGAGGTTGAACTAGGTATGGAGATACCGACGATCGAATCTCGGGCAAGTAACATACCGAAGAACAAAGGGAACATCATACGGGATTAACTGAATCCTTGACATAGAGGTTCGTTCGATAAAGATCTTCATAGAATATGTAGGACCCAATATGGGTATCTAGGTCCCTCTATTGGTTATTGACCATAGAGGTGTCTCGGTCATGTCTACATAGTTCTCGAACCCGCAGGGTCTGCACACTTAAGGTTCGATGACATTTCGGTAGTATAGAGTTATGTATGGTAGTAACCGAAGGTTATTAGGAGTCCCGGATGAGATCCCGGACATCACGAGGAGCTCCGGAATGGTCCGGAGGTAAATATTGATATATAGGAAGTCCTATTTTGGTCGCTAGAAAAGGTTCGGGCTCATCGGTAGTGTACCGGGAGTGCCGGTAGTGTACCAGGAGACCATCGGGAGGGGTATTTCGACCTAAGAGGCTACATGGGCTGTGGGAGAGTGAATACCAGCCCTTAATGGGTTGGTGGAAATCCCACACAAGGCCCATGCGGCTGAGAAGAAAAGCCCAAAGATAAAAAGGTGGAAAAAGGCAAAAAGACCAAAATAAGGAGGAGTCCTAGTCCTACTAGGATTGGAGGAGGATTACTCCTCTCCTCCTTGGTTGGACCGAAGCCTAGATGGCTTGGCCCTTGGGCCATGCCTCCTCCTCTCTTCCTCTTATATATAATAGAGGTTTTAGGGTTTTTGGCACTTGATTTTTAGCCACGTGCTACCCGTTCCTCTAGTGCATAGTTTCTCCTCTAGATCGGTTTTCTGCAGTGCTTAGGCGAAGCCCTGCCGGAATTGCTCCACCACCATCACCGTGGATCCGTCATGGTGCCGGAGAACTCGTCTACCTCTCCGCTCCGTCTTGCTGGATCAAGAAGGTGGAGATCGTCATCAAGCTGCACGTGTGCTGAATGTGGAGGTGTCGTCCGTTCGGTGCTTGATCGGGACAGATTGTGATTGGATCGTGGGACGCTCGGCGATTTGGATCGTGTAGACGGTCGACTACACCAACCGTTTTTCTTAACGCTTCCCGATTAGCGATCTACAAGGGTATGTAGATCCACTCTCCCTCTCGTAGATGCTCATCACCATGGATAGATCTTGCGTGTGCGTAGGAATTTTTTTGTTTCCCATGCAACGTTCCCCAACAGTGGTATCGGAGCTAGGTCTATGTGTAGATGAGATCTTGAGTAGAAGACAAAGAGTTTGTGGGTGTTGATGCTTAGATTGCTTCCTCCCTTGGTCGTGTTTTGGTTCTGCGGTATTGTGGGATGAAGCGGCCCGGACCAACATTACTCGTACGCTTACGAGAGATCAGTTCCCTCAACTACAACTTGTTGCAAAAGATGGCTGGCGGGTGGCAGTTTCTCCTACTTTAGTTGGATCGGATTTGACAAAGGCGGTCCTTGAGAAGGTTGAAAAGCAACTAATGTATCACCGTTGTGGTTTATGCGTAGGTGAGAATTGTTCTTGCTAGATACCCGTAGCAGCCACGTAAAACATGCAACAACAATTAGAGGACGTCTAACTTGTTTTTGCAGGGTATGTTGTGATGTGATATGGCCAATTACATGATGTGATATATGTGATGTATGAGATGATCATGTGTTGTATAGAATATCACGACTTGCATGTCGATGAGTACGGGAACCGGCAGGAGCCATAGGGTTGTCTTTAATTATTGCATGACCTGTGTGTCAATCATTAAGCGCTATGTAATGCTTTACTTTATTGCTAAACGGTATCAATAGTAGTAGAAGCATGAAAGGAGCGACAACCCTGATGGCGACACGTTGATGGAGATCAAGATGATGGAGATCATGGTGTCGTGCCGGTGATGATGGAGATCATGCTGGTGCTTTCTA
Source organism: Hordeum marinum (assembly GCA_022496015.1). Lineage (NCBI taxonomy): Eukaryota > Viridiplantae > Streptophyta > Magnoliopsida > Poales > Poaceae > Hordeum > Hordeum marinum. The sequence goes on along the minus strand of CM039672.1, from coordinate 235,617,007 downwards.
GATGGAGATCAAAAGCACAAGTTCATGGCCATATCATGTCACTTATGATTTGCATGTGATGTTAATCCTTTTATGCACCTTGTTTTTCTTAGGACGACGGTAGCATTATAAGGTGATCCCTCACTTAAATTTCAAGATGAATTGTGTTCTCCCCGAGTGTCATCGTTGCGAAAGTTCATCGTGTCGAGACACCACGTGATGATCGGGTGTGATAGACTCTACGTTCACATACAACGGGTGCAAGCCAGTGTTGCACATGCAGAACACTCGGGTTAAACTTGACGAGCCTAGCATGTACAAACATGGCCTCGGAACACAAGAGACCGAAAGGTCGAACATGAGTCATATAGTAGATATGATCAACATGATGATGTTCACCATTGAAACCACCTCAACTCAAGTGATGATCGGACTTGAGTTGGTGAATTTGGATCTTGTGACACTCAGATGACCTGAGGGATGTCAATTTGAGTGGGAGCTTTAGTAATTTGATTAACTAAACTCATTATCTTGAACAATAGTCTAAGTAACCTTTGCATATTTATGTTGTAGATCAATGGCTCGCGCAGTAGCACCCCTGAATTTTAATGCATTCCTAGAGCAAGCTAAGTTGAAAGATGATGGAAGTAACTTTGTTGACTGGGCCCATAATCTAAGGATTATCCTCACGGCTTCCCAGAAATCATATGTCCTTGATGCACCGCTTGGTGACCAACCAGAAGACATGTCATCCGAAGACGTTAAGAACGCTTGGGAGGCACGTTTTGGAGATTACTCAATAGTTCAGTGTGCAATATTGTATGGCTTAGAACCGGGACTTCAAAGAAATTTTGAACGTCATGGAGCATACGAGATGTTCCAGGAGTTGAAGTTCATCTTTCAGAAGAATGCCCGGATCGAGAGGTATGAGACCTCCAATAAGTTCTATGCTTGCAAAATGGAGGAGAACGGGTCTATCAGTGAACATATACTCAGAATGTCTGGGTATTCGACTCATCTAGCGGAGTTGGGAATTGCCCTTGTGCCAGTGTTCTTCAATCACTACCACCTAGTTACAAGAGATTTTTGATGAACTATAACATGCACGAGATGAACAAGTCAGTCGCCGAGCTGTTTGCGATGCTAAAAGTCGCTGAGTCTGAAATCCAGAAAGAACATCAAGTGTTGATGATCAATAAAACGACTAGGTTCAAGAAGAATGGCAAGGGTAAGGGCAAGAAGGGTAAAAGCAAGAAGGATGGCAAAGCAGTTGCTACTCCTATAAAGAAGCCCAAGCATGGACCCAAGCCAGAAACTGAGCGCTTTCATTGCAAGGGAACTGGTCACTTGAAGCGGAACTGCCCCAAGTACCTGGCTGACAATAAGGCGGCCAACAACAAACAAGGTATATATGATATACATGTTATTGATGTGTACCTTACTAGCTCTCGTTGTAGTGCCTGGGTATTTGATACCGATTCGGTTGCTCACATTTGCAACTCAAAGCAGGAACTACGGAATAGACGAAGGCTGGCCAAGGACGAAGTCACGATGCGCGTGGGAAATGGTTCCAAGGTTGATGTGATCGCCGTCGACACGCTCTCTCTTCGATTACCATCGGGATTAGTGATGAACCTGAATAATTGTTATTTAGTGCCTGCGTTAAGCATGAACATTATATCTGGATCTTGTTTATTGCGAGACGGTTACTCATTTAAATCGTAGAATAATGGTTGTTCTATTTATATGAGTAATATCTTTTATGGTCATGCACCCAATGTGAGGGGTTTATTCATATTGAATCTTGATAGTGATGATACACATGTTCATAACATTGATGCCAAAAGATGTAGAGTTGATAATGATGATACCACTTTCTTGTGGCACTGCCGTTTATGTCATATTGGTGTAAAACGCATGAGGAAGCTCCATCCTGATGGACTTTTGGAGTCACTTGATTTTGAATCACTTGACACAGGCGAACCGTGTCTAATGGGCAAGATGACTAAAACTTCATTCTCTGGAACAATGGAATGGACAAATGACTTATTGCAAATCATACATACTGATGTGTGCGGTCCAATGAATGTTACAGCGCGTGGTGGATATTATTATTTTCTCACCTTCACTTATGACTTAAGTAGATATGGGTATATTTACTTAATGAAACACAAGTCTGAAACGTTTGAAAAGTTCAAGAAATTTCAGAGTGAAGTTGAGAATCATCATAACAAGAAGATTAAATTCTTGTGATCTGATCGAGGAGGTGAATATCCGAGTTATGAGTTTGTCAATCACTTAAGACAATGTGGAATTGTTTCACAGTTGACACCGCCTGGAACACCACAGCGTAATGGTGTGTCCGAACATCGTAATCGAACCTTATTAGATATGATGCGTTCTATGATGTCTCTTGATGATTTGCCACTATCGTTTTGGGGTTATGCATTAGAGACAACCGCATTCACTTTAAATAGGGCACCATCGAAATCCGTTGAGACGACGCCATATGAACTATGGTTTGGCAAGAGGCCAAAGTTGTCGTTTCTTAAAGTTTGGGGATGTGATGCTTATGTCAAAAAGCTTCAGCCTGAAAAGCTGGAACCCAAAGCGGAGAAATGCGTCTTCATAGGATACTCGAAAGAGACAGTTGGGTATGCCTTCTATCTCAGATCCGAAGGCAAAGTGTTTGTCGCTAAGAATGGAACATTTCTTGAGTGGGAGGAAAATAGAGCTTGATGAGGTTATTGAACCTTTACTTCAACGAGAGAGTAGCGCAACGTAGAAAGATGTTTCTGTGGAGCCTACGACAGTTGAAGAGGAAGTTAATGATGATGATCATGAAGCTTCGGATCAAGTTACTATTGAACCTCGTAGGTCGATAAGGGCGCGTACTGCTCCTGAGTGGTACGGCAACCCTGTCTTGGAGGTCATGTTGTTGGACAACAATGAACCTACGAGCTATGGAGGAGCGATGATGGGCCTGAATTCTGAGAAATGGTTAGAGGCCATGAAATCCGAGATGGGATCCATGTATTAAAACAAATTATGGACTTTGGAAGTATTACCTAAAGGGAAAAAGGCCATTAAGAACAAATGGATCTTTAAGAAGAAGACGGACGTGGATGGTAATGTCACCGTCTATAAAGCTCGACTTGTGGCAAAGGGTTTTTCATAAGTTCAAGGAGTTGACTACAATGGGACCTTCTCACCCGTAGCGATGCGTAAGTCTGTCTGAATTATGTTGGTAATAGCTGCTTATTTCGACTATGAAATTTGGCAGATGGATGTCAAAACAGCGTTCCTCAACGGTTTCCTTGAGGAAGAGTTGTATATGATACAACCAAAAGGTTTTGTCGATCCAGAGAATGCTGACAAAGTTTGCAAACTCCAGCGATCCAATTATGGGCTGGTGCAAGCATCTCGGAGTTGGAATAAGTGCTTTGATGCGGTGATCAAAGCGTTTGGGTTTATACAAGTTTATGGAGAAGCTTGTATTTACAACAAAGTGAGTGGGAGATCTATAGCGTTTCTAATATTATGTGTGGATTACATATTGCTGATTGGAAACAATATAGAAATGTTGGAAAGCATGAAGGAATATTTGAACAAGAGTTTTTCAATGAAGGACCTAGGAGAAGCTGCTTTCTTATTAGGCATTAAGATCTATAGAGATAGATCGAGATGCTTAATATCACTATCACAAAGCACACACCTTGATAAAGTTTTGAAGAAGTTCAAAATGGATCAGTCCAAGGAGGGGTTCTTGCCTGTGTTACAAGGTGTGAAGTTGAGTAAGATTCAATGCCCAGTGACTGTAGAAGATAGAGAAAAGATGAGTGTCATCCCCTATGCTTCAATCATAGGCTCTATCATGTATGCAATGCTGTGCACAAGACCCAAATGTCAGCCTTGCCATAAATATGGCCGGAAGGTTTCAAAGTGATCCTGGAACGGAGCACTGGGCAGCGGTCAAGAATATCCTTAAGTACCTGAAAAGGACTAAGGAGATGTTTCTCGTTTATGGAGGTGATGAAGAGCTCGTCGTAAAGGGTTACATCGATGCAAGCTTTGACACTAATCCAGATGACTCTAAGTCGCAAACCGGATACGTATTTATTCTTAACAGGGAAGCGATAAGCCTGGTGCAGTTCCAAGCAAAGTGTGGTAGCCGATTCTACATGCGAAGCGGAGTACATCGCAACCTCGGAGGCGGCGAAGGAAGGTGTCTGGATGGAGCAGTTCGTGACAGATCTTGGAGTAGTGCCCAGTGCACTAAATACAATGACTCTGTTCTATGACAATACTGGTGCCATTGCTCTGGCCAAGGAACCAAGGTTTCACAAGAGGACCAGAGACATAAAGCGACGCTTCAACTCCATCCGCGATTACATCGAGGAGAAGGACATAAATATTTGCAAAGTGCACATGGATCTGAATGCTGTAGACCCATTGACTAAACCTCTTCCAAGGGCTAAACATGATCAACACCAGAACTGCATGGGTGTTCGATTCATTACAATGTAAATCACATAGTGATGTGAACTAGATTATTGACTCTAGTGCAAGTGGGAGACTGTTGGAAATATGCCCTAGAGGCAATAAATAAAGTGTTTATTATTATATTTCCTTGTTCATGATAATTGTTTATTGTCCATGCTATAATTGTATTGATTGGAAACACATTACATGTGTGGATAAATAGACAACACTTTGTCCCTAGTATTCCTCTAGTGAACTAGCTCGTTGATCAAAGATGGTCAAGGTTTCCTAGACATTGACATGTGATGTCATTTGATAATGGGATCACATCATTAGGAGAATGATGTGATGGACAAGACCCAAACTACAAACATAGCATATTATCATGTCAGTTTATTGCTACTGTTTTCTGCATGTCAAGTATATGTTCGTATGACCATGAGATCATGCAACTCACGGACACCGGAGGAGTGCCTTGTGTGTATCAAACGTCGCAACGTAACTGGGTGACTATAAAGGTGCTCTACAGGTATCTTCGAGGGTGTCTGTTGGGTTGGCATGGATCAAGACTGGGATTTGTTACTCCGTGTGATGAAGTGGTATCTCAGGGCCCACTCGGTAATACAACATCACAATAAGCCTTGCAAGCAATGTTACTAAGTGTTAGTCACGGGGTCTTGTATTACGGAATGAGTAAATAGACTTGTCGGTAACGAGGTTGAACTAGGTATGGAGATACCGACGATCGAATCTCGGGCAAGTAACATACCGAAGAACAAAGGGAACATCATACGGGATTAACTGAATCCTTGACATAGCGGTTCGACCGATAAAGATCTTCATAGAATATATAGGAATCAATATGGGCATCTAGGTCCCGCTATTGATTATTGACCGTAGAGGTGTATCGGTCATGTGTACATAGTTCTCGAACCCGTAGGGTCTACACACTTAAGGTTCGGTGACGTTTCAGTAGTATAGAGTTTTGTATGGTAGTGACTGTAGGTTTTTTGGAGTCCCCGATGAGACCCCGGAAGTCATGAGGAGCTCCGGAATGGTCCATACATAAAGATTGATATATAGGAAGTCCTATTTTGGTCACCGGAAAAGTTTCGGGCTCATCGATAGTGTGCCGGGAGTGCTGGTAGTGTACCGGGAGACCATCGGGATGGGTATTTTGACCCAAGAGGCTACATGGGCTGTGGGAGAGTGAATACCAGCCCTTAGTGGGCTGGTGGAAGTCCCACATAAGTCCCATGCGGCTGGGAAGAAAAGCCCAAAGAGAAAAAGGTGGAAAAAGGCAAAAAGACCAAAATAAGGAGGAGTCCTAGTCCTACTAGGATTGGAGGAGGATTCCTACTCTCCTCCTTGGTTCGGCCGAAGCCTAGATGGCTTGGCCCTTGGGACAATCCTCCTCCTCTCTTCCTCTTATATATACTAGAGGTTTTAGGGTTTTTGGCACTTGATTTTCAGCCACGTGCTACCCGTTCCTCTAGTGCATAGTTTCTCCTCTAGATCGGTTTTCTGCAGTGCTTAGGCAAAGCCCTGCCAGAATTCCTCCACCACCATCGCCGCGGCACCGTCACGCTGACAGAGAACTCTTCTACCTATCCACTCCCTCTTGCTGGATCAAGAAGGCGGAGATCATCATCAAGCTGCACGTGTGCTGAACGCGGAGGTGCCGTCCGTTCAGTGCTTGATCGGGACGGATCGTGATTGGATCACGGGACACTCGGCAATTTGGATCGCGAAGATGTTCGACTGCACCAACCGCGTTTCTTAACATGCGCCGATTAGTGATCTACAAGGGTATGTAGATCCACTCCCCCTCTCATAGATGCTCATCACCATGGATAGATCTTGCGTGTGCGTAGGAAATGTTTGCTTTCCCATGCAACGTTCCCCAACAGTGGTATCGGAGCTAGGTCTATGTGTAGATGAGATCTCGAGTAGAAGACAAAGAGTTTGTGGGCGTTGATGCTTAGATTTCTTCCTCCCTTGGTCGTGTTTTGGTTCATCAGTATTGTGGGATGAAGCGGCTCGGACCAACATTACTCGTACGCTTACGAGAGACCAGTTCCCTCAACTGCAACTTGTTGCAAAAGATGGCTGGCGGGTGGTAGTTTCTCCTACTTTAGTTGGATCGGATTCGACAAAGGCGGTCCTTGAGAAGGTTGAAAATCAACTAATGTATCACCATTGTGGTTTATGCGTAGGTGAGAATGGTTCTTGCTAGATACCTGTAGCAGCCACGTAAAACATGCAACAACAATTAGAGGACGTCTAACTTGTTTTTGCAGGGTATCTTGTGATGTGATATGGACAATTACATGATGTGATATATGTGATGTATGAGATGATCTTGTGTTGTATAGAATATCACGACTTGAATGTCGATGAGTACGGCAACCGGCAGGAGCCATAGGGTTGTCTTTAATAATAATATGACCTGCGTGTCAATCATTAAGCATTATGTAATGCTTTACTTTATCGCTAAACTATATCAATACTAGTAGAAGCATGATGGGAGCGACAACACCGATGGCGACACGTTGATGGAGATCAAGATGATGGAGATCATGGTGTCGTGCCGGTGACGATGAAGATCAAGCTGGTGCTTTCTAGATGGAGATCAAAAGCACAAGTTCATGGCCATATCATGTCACTTATGATTTGCATGTGATGTTAATCCTTTTATGCACCTTCTTTTGCTTAGGACGACGGTAGAATTATAAGGTGATCCCTCACTTAAATTTCAAGATGAATTGTGTTCTCCTCGAGTGTGCATCGTTGCGAAAGTTCGTCGTGTCGAGACACCATGTGATGATCGGGTGTGATAGACTCTATGTTCACATACAATGGGTGCAAGCCAGTGTTGCACATGCAGAACACTCGGGTTAAACTTGACGAGCCTAGCATGTACAGACATGGCCTCGGAACACAAGAGACCGAAAGGTCGAACATGAGTCATATAGTAGATATGTTCAACATGATGATGTTCACCATTGAAACCACCTCAACTCACGTGATGATCAGACTTGAGTTGGTGAATTTGGATCATGTGACACTCAGATGACCCGAGGGATGTCAATTTGAGTGGGATCTTTAGTAATTTGATTAACTAAACTCATTATCTTGAACAATAGTCTAAGTAACCTTTGCATATTTGTGTTGTAGATCAATGGCTCGTGCAGTAGCACCCCTGAATTTTAATGCGTTCCTAGAGAAAGCTAAGTTGAAAGATGATGGAAGTAACTTTGTTGACTAGGCCCGTAATCTAAGGATTCGGCTTCCTAGAAATCATATTTCCTTGATGCACCGCTTGGTGACCAACCAGAAGACATGTCACCCGAAGATGTTAAGAACGCTTGGGAGGCACGTTCTGGAGATTAGTCAATAGTTCAGTGTGCAATATTGTATGGCTTAGAACCGGGACTTCAAAGACGTATTGAACGTCATGGAGCATAGGAGATGTTGCAGGAGTTGAAGTTCATCTTTCAGAAGAATGCCCGGATCGAGAGGTATGAGACCTCCGATAAGTTATATGCTTGCAAAATGGAGGAGAACGGGTCTATCAGTGAAAATATACTCAGAATGTCTGGGTATTCGACTCGTCTAGCGGAGTTGGGAATTGCCCTTCCGCCAGAGGCGATCACTGACAGAGTTCTTCAATCACCGCCACCTAGTTACAAGAGCTTTGTGATGAACTATAACATGCACGGGATGAACAAGTCAGTCGCCGAGCTGTTTGCGATGCTAAAAGTCGATGAGTCTGAAATCCATAAAGAACATCATGTGTTGATGGTCAATAAAACCACTAGTTTCAAGAAGAATGGCAAGGGCAAGGGCAAGAAGGGTAAAACCAAGAAGGATGGCAAAGTAGTTGCTACCCCTATAAAGAAGCCAAAGCATGGACCCAAGCCAGAAACTGAGTGCTTTCACTACAAGGGAACTGGTCACTGGAAGCGGAACTGCCCCAAGTACCTGGTTGACAAGAAGGCGGCCAGCGACAAACAAGGTATATATGATATACATGTTATTGATGTGTACCTTACTAGCTCTCGTTGTAGTGCCTGGGTATCTGATACCAGTTCGGTTGCTCACATTTGTAACTCAAAGCAGGAACTACGGAATAGACGAAGGCTGGCAAAGGACGAAGTGACAATGCGCGTGGGAAATGGTTCCAAGGTTGATGTGATCGCCGTCGGCACGCTCTCTCTTCGATTACCATTGGGATTAGTGATGAACCTGAATAATTGTTATTTAGTGCCTGCGTTAAGCATGAACATTATATTTGTATTTTGTTTATTGCGAGATGGTTACTCATTTAAATCAGAGAATAATGGTTGTTCTATTTATATGAGTAATCTCTTTTATGGTCATGCACCCAATGTGATGGGTTTATTCATATTGAATATTGATAGTGATGATACACATGTTCATAACATTTATGCCAAAAGATGTAGAGTTGATAATGATAGTACCACTTTCTTGTGGCACTGCCGTTTATGTCATATTGGTGTAAAACGCATGAGGAAGCTCCATCCTGATGGACTTTTGGAGTCACTTGATTTTGAATCACTTGACACAGGCGAACCGTGTCTAATGGGCAAGATGACTAAAACGTCATTCTCTGGAACAATGGAATGGACAAATGACTTATTGCAAATCATACATACTGATGTGTGCGGTCCAATGAATGTTACAACGCGCGGTGGATATTATTATTTTCTCACCTTCACTTATGACTTAAGTAGATATGGGTATATTTACTTAATGAAACACAAGTCTGAAATGTTTGAAAAGTTCAAGAAATTTCAGAGTGAAGTTGAGAATCATCATAACAAGAAGATTAAATTCTTGTGATCTGATCGAGGAGGTGAATATCCGAGTTATGAGTTTGTCAATCACTTAAGACAATGTGGAATTGTTTCACAGTTGACACCGCCTGGAACACCACAGCGTAATGGTGTGTCCGAACATCGTAATCGAACCTTATTAGATATGATGCGTTCTATGATGTCTCTTGATGATTTGCCACTATCGTTTTGGGGTTATGCATTAGAGATAGCTGCATTCACTTGAAATAGGGCACCATCGAAATCCGTTGAGACGACGCCATATGAACTATGGTTTGGCAAGAGGAAAAATTTATCGTTTCTAAAAGTTTGGGGATGTGATGCTTATGTCAAAAAGCTTTATCCTAAAAAGCTGGAACCCAAAGCGGAGAAATGCGTCTTCATAGGATACCCGTAAGAGACAGTCGGGTATGCCTTCTATCTCAAATCCGAAGGTAAAGTGTTTGTCGCTAAGAACAGAACATTTCTTGAGAAAGAGTTTCTCTCGAAAGAATTGAGTGGGAGGAAAATAGAGCTTGACGAGGTTATTGAACCTTTACTTCAACGAGAGAGTAGCGCAGCGCAGAAAGATGTTTCTGTGGAGCCTACGACAGTTGAAGAGGAAGTTAATGATGATGATCATGAAGCTTCGTATCAAGTTAGTGTTGAACCTCGTAGGTCGATAAGGGCGCGTACTGCTCCTGAGTGGTATGACAACCCTGTCTTGGAGGTCATGTTGTTGGACAACAATGAACCTACGAGCTATGGAGGAGCGATGATGGGCCTGGATTATGAGAAATGGTTAGAGGCCATGAAATCCGAGATGGGATCCATGTATGAAAACAAAGTATGGACTTTGGAAGTATTACCTGAAGGGCTAAAGTCCATTCAGAGCAAATGGATCTTTAAGAAGAAGACGGATGCGGACGGTAATGTCACCGTCTATAAAGCTCGACTTGTGGCAAAGGGTTTTTCACAAGTTCAAGGAGTTGACTACGATGAGACCTTCCTACCCGTAGTGATGCTTAAGTCTGTCAGAATTATGTTGGCAATAGCTTCTTATTTTAACTATGAAATTTGGCAGATGGATGCCAAAAGAGCGTTCCTCAACGGTTTCCTTGAGGAAGAGTTGTATATGATACAACCAGAAGGTTTTGTCGATCCAAAGAATGCTGACAAAATTTGCAAACTCCACCGATCCATTTATGGGCTGGTGCAAGCATCTCGGAGTTGGAATAAGCGCTTTGATGAGGTGATCAAAGCGTTTGGGTTTATACAAGTTTATGGAGAAGCTTGTATTTACAAGAAAGTTAGTGGGAGCTCTATAGCATTTCTAATATTATACGTGGATTACATATTGCTGATTGGAAATAGTATAGAAATGCTAGAAAGCGTGAAGGAATATTTGAACAAGATTTTTTCAATGAAGGACCTAGGAGAAGCTGCTTTCATATTAGGCATTAAGATCTATAGAGATAGACCTAGACGCTTAATAGCACTTCCACAGAGCACATACCTTGATAAAGTTTTGAAGAAGTTCAAAATGGATCAGTCCAAGAAGGGTTTCTTGCCTGTGTTACAAGGTGTGAAGTTGAGTAAGACACAATGCCCAGTGACTGTAGAAGATAGAGAAAAGATGAGTGTCATCCCCTATGCTTCAGCCATAGGCTCTATCATGTATGCAATACTGTGCACAAGACCGGATGTCAGCCTTGCCATAAGTATGGCCGGAAGGTTTCAAAGTGATCCTGGAATGGAGCACTGGGCAGCGGTCAAGAATATCCTTAAGTACCTGAAGAGGACTAAGGAGATGTTTCTCGTTTATGGAGGTGATGAAGAGCTCGTCGTAAAGGGTTACGTCGATGCAAGCTTTGACACTGATCCGGATGACTCTAAATCGCTAACCGGATACGTATTTATTCTTAACGGGGGAGTGGTAAGCTAGTGCAGTTCCAAGCAAAGCGTGGTAGCCGATTCTACATGCGAAGCGGAGTACATCGCAACCTCAAAGGCGGCGAAGGAAGGTGTCTGGATGAAGCAGTTCATGACTGATCTTGGAGTAGTGCCCAGTGCACTGAATCAAATGACCCTATTCTGTGACAACACTAGTGCCGTTGCTCTGGCCAAGGAACCAAGGTTTCACAAGAGGACCAGACACATAAAGCGGCGCTTCAACTCCATCCGCGATTACATCGAGGAGAAGGACATAAATATTTGCAAAGTGCACACGGATCTGAATGTTGCAGATCCGTTGACTAAACCTCTTCCAAGGGCTAAACATGATCAACACCAGAACTGCATGGGTGTTCGATTCATTATAATGTAAATCACATAGTGATGCGAACTAGATTATTGACTCTAGTCCAAGTGGGAGACTATTGGAAATATGCCCTAGAGGCAATAAATAAAGTGTTTATTATTATATTTCCTTGTTCATGATAATTGTTTATTGTCCATGCTATATTTGTATTGATTGGAAACACATTACATGTGTGGATAAATAGACAACACTTTGTCCCTAGTATGCCTCTAGTGAACTAGCTCGTTGATCAAAGATGGTCAAGGTTTCCTAGCCACTGACATGTGATGTCATTTGATAACGGGAGCACATCATCAGGAGAATGATTTGATGGACAAGACCTAAACTATAAACATAGCATATGATCGTGTCAGTTTATTGCTACTGTTTTCTGCATATCAAGTATATGTTCCTATGACCATGAGATCATGCAACTCACGGACACCGGAGGAGTGCGTTGTGTTTATAAAACGTTGCAACGTTACTGGGTGACTATAAAGGTGCTCTACAGGTATCTCCGAGGGTGTCTGTTGGGTTGGCATGGATCAAGACTGTGATTTGTTACTCCGTGTGACGGAGAGGTATCTTAGGGCCCACTCCGTAATACAACATCACAATAAGCCTTGCAAGCAATGTGACTAAGTGTTAGTCACGGGGTCTTGTTTTACAGAACGAGTAAAGAGACTTGCCGGTAACGAGGTTGGACTAGATATGGAGATACCGACGATCGAATCTCGGGCAAGTAACATACCGAAGAACAAAGGGAACATCATATGGGATTAACTGAATCCTTGACATAGAGGTTCGACCGATAAAGATCTTCGTAGAATATGTAGGAACCAATATGGGCATCTAGGTTCCGCTATTGGTTATTGATCGTAGAGGTGTCTCGGTCATGTCTACATAGTTCTCGAACCCGCAGGGTCTGCACAATTAAGGTTTGGTGACGTTTCGGTAGTATAGAGTTATGTATGGTAGTGACCGAAGGTTGTTTGGAGTCCCGGATGAGATCCCGTACATCACGAGGAGCTCCGGAATGGTCCAGAGGTAAAGGTTGATATATAGGAAGTCCTATTTTGGTTGCCGGAAAAGTTTCGGTCTCATCGATAGTGTACCGCGAGTGCCGGTAGTGTACCAGGAGACCATCGGGAGGGGTATTTCGACCCAAGAGGCTACATGGGATGTGGGAGAGTGAATACCATCCCTTAGTGGGCTGGTGGAAGCCCACACAAGGCCCATGTGGCTGGGAAGAAAAGTCCAAAGAGAAAATGGTGGAAAAAGGCAAAAAGACCAAAATAAGGAGGAGTCCTAGTCCTACTAGGATTGGAGGAGGATTCCTCCTCTCCTCCTTGGTTCGGCCGAATCCTAGATGGCTTGGCCCTTGGGACAATCCTCCTCCTCTCTTCCTCTTATATATACTAGAGGTTTTAGGGTTTTTGGCACTTGATTTTCAGCCACGTGCTACCCGTTCCTCTAGTGCATAGTTTCTCCTCTAGATCGGTTTTCTACAGTGCTTAGGCGAAGCCCTGCTAGAATTGCTCCACCACCATCGCCGTGGCGCCATCACGTTGCCGGAGAACTCGTCTACCTCTCTGCTCCCTTTTGCTGGATCAAAAAGGTGGAGATCGTCATCAAGCTGCACGTGTGCTGAACGCGGAGGTGCCGTCCGTTTGGTGCTTGATCGGGATGGATCGTGATTGGATCGCGGGACACTCAGTGATTTGGATCGCGAAGACGTTCGACTGCACCAACCGCATTTCTTAATGCTTCCCGCTTAGCGATCTACAAGGGTATGTAGATCCACTCTCCCTCTCATATATGCTCATCACCATGGATAGATCTTGCGTGTGCGTAGGAAATTTTTTGTTTCCCATGCAACGTTCCCCAACAGTAATAGTAGTAGATGTAGGTAGGAGTCGGTCTACTTCTGACAGACGTAGTGCCTATTTATTTAATCATGCAATGAATAACATCATACTATGCGCTTTTTTGTAAATTGCCCAATAGTAATTTGTTCACCCACCGTATGTCGTGCTTAAGAGAGAAGCCTCTACTGAAAACTATGCCCCCTGGTCTACTTTAATCATATTATAAAAACCAAAAATACCTTGCTGTAATTTTAGTTTTATTGCAATTTTTCAGTCTATCACTATCATATTTAATCCTTGTTGTTAATGAGTACAAGGGGATTGAGAACCCTCTTGCCCGCATTGGGTGCAAGTATTTTCTCTTTTGTGTTTAGGTGTTGTTGACGGTTGTTTGTGTGATTCTCCTATTGGTATGATAAACCGTGGTTCTCAACTAAGGGAAATATTTGCTACTACTATATTACTTCACCCTTCCTCTTCGGGAAAAATACTAACGCATCACAAGTAGCAAAAGAATTTCTCGCGCCGTTGCCGAGGAGATATCATCAAACAATTACAAGTTCCTTCATACAAATTATCATTTACTTGTTATACATTTATTTTATTTTATTTTTATTTATAAAATCAAAAACATAAAAATATTTTTCTTGCTTGTTTTCTTTATTATTTGTTTGCCACTATATCTCAAGAAAACACTTACTTGTGTGATTTCTCAAATACTAATAATGTTAATTTTATTAGTACTCCAATACCGCCTGCCACTGTGTGGAGTCATATAATATTAATGTTGTGTTGCTAAATCTTATTATGAAAGAACGATTTACTAGAAATCCTAATGAAGATGCTGCATCCCGTCTTAATACCTTGATTGAATTATGTGATATGCAAAAGAAAAAGATGTGGATAATGATATTGTCAAGTTGAAATTATTTCCTTTCTCACCAAGAGATAAATCTTAAACTTGGTTTTCATCCTTGCCTTGAAATATTATTGGTTCATGGGATAAATGTAAGGATGCTTTCATTACTAACTATTTTCCTCCTGCCAAGATAATATCTCTCAGAAATCAAATCATGAACTTTAAGCAACATGAGCAACAACATGTTGCACAATCTTGGGAAAGAATGAAAATTAATTATTAAAAATTGTTCCACTCATGGATTGAATTTATGTATGATTATACAAAACTCGTATGCGGGGCTTTGACTTTGTGTCGAGAAATCTTCTAGACTCTGCTGCAGGTGGTACATTCATGAGAATTACATTGGGAGAATCCATGAAGCTTCTTGATAGTATGACAACAAATCACTCCCCATGGCACACCGAACGAGCTCCAACTGGTAAGAAGGTAAATTCTGTTGAAGAAGTTTCTCATTTTAGTGATAAAATGGATGTTCTTATGAATATGCTTACTAGTAAAAATGCGCATGTTGATTCTAATGATGTCACGTTATCTATTTTGATTGAGAAAATAATGATGACATTGATGTGAATTTTGTCGCTAGAAATAATTTCAACAACAATGCTTATAGAAGTACTTTCAATCCTAGACTATATCCCGGTAACCCCTCTAAGAATATGTTCCATGATGCTTCCTATGATAAAAGGTTGCTTGAAGTTGAGAAAGCCACTAAAAACTTTGCGCATTCAAAATATGAAAGAAATGAATTATGTGTTAAATAAATCAAAGAACACTCTACTATGCTTCAAAAACTTAGTAAAAAAGTTGATGGGATTAATAAGGAAGTATCCAACATTAAATTACAACTTGCTCGAGATGAACAATTGATAGGAAAAATTTCCGACAAGCAAACTACACTAGTAAATAGAATCGCTGCTCTACCAGAGTCAGACATTCCAAATAGTGATGATGGAGACATAAAAACGATTGATGTGTCACCTATCGAATCTTTGTTTAGAAAAATAAAAATTTGATGAAAGGGGGACTGGAAATGAGTCAACTTTAGCTAGAAGGTGTCACAATTGCTCGAAGGGTGCTGATCTTAATGATACAAATAATAAAAGTGAGTTTGAAGAGGTCAAGACTTTACATAGTGATGTTCCACTACTTTAGATTACAATGACTTAAATTATGATAATTGCTCTTTCACTAAATTTATTTGCTTGTTGCAATCCATGATAAGTTCACCTAAGGCTTACAAACAAAATAAGGCTTTTTACTAAAACATGGTAGAAACAATGATTAAATGCCATGAAGAAAAGTTAGAATCAGAAGTATCTATACCGAAAAAATTACATGATGAGTGGGAATCTACTATTAAAGTTAAGATTAACTATTATGAATGTAATGCTTTGTGTGATCTAGGTGCTGACGTCTCTACTATATCAAAATCTTTATGTGACGTTTTCACCAACATGAATGAATGTTCCCTTAATTTGCATTTAGCGGATTCTACTATTAAGAAACCATTTGGTAGAATTGATGATGTTCTCATAATTGATAATGGGATTTACGTACCCGTGGATTTCATTGTGCTTGATATTGAATGCAATATGTCTTGTCTTATAATACTTGGTAGGCCTTTCCTATAAACCATAGGTGCCATTATTGATTCGAAAGAAGCAAATATAAGGTTTCTATTTCCCTTAAATAAAGGGATGGAACCCTTCCCAAGGATCCATTATGAGAGCCACTGTATTGCTTTGAAAGATGACAATACTTAAAACTATGCATTATGCCTAGCTAGGGGCTTAAATCAATAGCGCTTGTTGGGAGGCAACCCAATACTTATATTATTTGCAACTTTTTTTCTGCTCTGGTGTGATGACATAATTATTGCTATTGTATTTATTGCGTTTCTATCTTTTAATTAGTGTTTGTACCAAGTAAAGCCTTTGTGATGATTTGGATGATAGTAGAATTGATACGGTGCAGAAACATAAACTTTTACGCCCAATATTTTAATTTTAATTTTTAACCGGAATGTGATAAATTGCTGAAATTTTTACATAATATTTTTCTGAAAATTTCCACGTCATCCTAATTTTTTAGAATTTTTGGAGTTAGATAAATATGGTTTTAGTACACATCATTGTAGACTGTTCTGTTTTAGACATATTCTGTTTTTTTACTTGCATGGTGTGCTTGTTTTAATAATTCTGTGGATTGTATCAGGGATATAAGTCATGGGAGAGTTAGAATACAATAGGTACTATGCAAGAACATTATGCATCTATTTATGACAATACTTAAGGTGTTTGATCTTATTACTTTACTAACGGATCTCACGAGGTTTCTGTTGAGTTTTGTGTGCTAAAGTTTTCAAGTTTTGGATGAGAGCACGATGGATCAAGGAATAAGAAGAGATAAGACCCTAAGCTTTGGGATGACCAATGCAGCCAATGTAATATTCAAGGAAGACCCAAGCGTCTAAGCTTCGGTATGCTCCGGATGGCATCCCCTGTTTCGTCCATAATTCATCGTTATGTTACTTGGGGCTATATTTTTATTCATCATATGATATGAGTTTTACTTAGAGCATCTTGTACCATAGTTTTATTTTGTTTTCTTGTTATTTACCACAATAATTGTTTGTTGGACACACCTTTTGAGAGAGACACACATTCATCATGATTGTTAGAATAGTCTATATGCTTCACTTATATCTCTTGAGCTATGAAGTTGCTCATGTGCTTCATGTATATATTTAGAGCACGAGAGTGGTTATATATTATATAGAAAATATTGCACTATCATTCTTCACTTAAATATCTCTGAGAGTATTAAATAAGAAGTGGTAATGTGCACGGGTTATAAAGACTAGTCTAAAAATGATATATATAAGAGTGATATAATAAAAACTTTCACGTCGATCACCGAATTTGACTCGTGTGATTTTATTATATTAATGTACTAATATGAAATGGTACCGGTTCATGATTTGTTAGTAAACATATCAATATTAAAGCTAGTTATTAACTACTCATTGTCGGTCATGGCATGACCGGGATGTTGGAGCATTTATATTCCTCGGTGAAATCCTTGTGATGTTTGAGTCGGGCGCGCGCGATGGTTAAATCCTACCAACCTACTCCCTAGGGGCATGCAAGTATTAATTTGCTTCTAGGGCTAATAAAACTTTCACAATAAGTATGTGAGTTCTTTATGACTAATGTGAGTTCATGGACTATACACACCCCACATTTCTACATATTGCTAGCCTCTTTGGTACCGTGCATTGCCCTTTCTCACCTCGAGAGTTGGTGCAAACTTCGCGAGTGCATCCAAACCCCATGATATGATATGCTCTATAACACATAAGCCTACTTATATCTTTCCTCAAAACATCCACCATACCTACCTAACATGGAATCTCCATGCCATTCCGAGATATATTGCCATGCAACTTCCATTGTTTCGTTTCATGACATGTGTGTTTGTCATTACATTGCTTTGCATGATCATATAGAGTTGACATGATATTTATGGCGTTCATCATTGTAGTACATGTTATGCTAGATCATTGCATATCCTGGTACACTGCCATAGGCATTCATATATAGTCATATTGTTCTAGGTTTATCGAGTTGTAAGTAAATAAAAGTGTGATGATCATCATCATTATTAGAGCATTGTACGAGTGAGGTAAAGAATACTGGATACTGATGAGTCCTCCAAAGAATGAGGATGAGGTTCCATATTTTGAAAAAAAGAAAAAGAGAGAGAGAAGGAGAGAAGGTGTAGTGTTACTATCCTTTTACCACACTTGTGCTTCAAAGTAGCACCATGTTCTTCATATAAAGAGTCTCCTAATTTGTCACTTTCATATACTAGTGAGAATTTTTCATTATATAACTTGACTTGCATATTCTGATGATGGGCTTCCTCAAATGCCCGAGGTATTTTTGATCAAGCAAGTTGGATGCACACCCACTTAGTTTTAGTATTGAGCTTTCCTATACTTATATCTCTAGTGCATTTGTTGCATGACAATCCATACTCCTCGCATTCGTATCGATTGATGGTCCTCTCCATTGCATATTGATCTTCCGAGTTGATGTGAGAGTTTCTTCATTTTTTTCTTCCCTTCTGAATCCCTTTCACTGCATTCTGTTCCATCCGTAGTGCTATGTCAATGGATCACACTCATGTATTGAGTGGAGTTGAAAATGTTGAAGCGCGTGAAAAATTATGACCCAATTGCTTGACTTCAGACCAAAGGGCTCATGATTTGTACTTATTTTAGAAAGATGGAGTCATGCCATGCTTACACAATTCAATGATTAGGGATAACAATCATTAAACATAGCATATTTTGAATAGTAATTATTATGTTATTATATTCATGGATATTATTATGTTGGTATCAATTACTTCATTGTTTCACAATATTTATTTCGTAAAAGAGATTACATGATAAACATGCTAGGTAGCATTCAACATAAAAAATTCTGTTTTATCATTTATCTACTCGAGGACGAGCATGAATTATGCTTGGGGATGTTGATACGTCTCCAATGTATCTATTATTTTTTATTGTTTCATGCTATTATATTATCAATCTTAAATACTTTATATGCAATTTTATACCATTTTTGGAACTAACTTATTAACCGAGTGCCTAGTGCCACTCATAGTTTTCTACCTGTTTTAGGTTTTACAGAAAATCAATACAAAATGGAGTGCAAATGCTATGAATTTTTTGAAGATTTTTTCTAGACCATAAGACCTACGAGGAGACGACAAGGCGACAACGCATGCCCTGGGCGTGGTTTGATGTCTTGTGGGACCCTCATGGCTCCATATGACCTAATTCCAATGCTTCCCCAAATATTTTGAACCCCAGAGAGACACTCAAAACAATTTTCTCACTGCCACAAGTCTCTTGTTCTTCCCTGATACCATCCGGAAGTCTTTTTTTGTCACTCTATCGGAGGGGGAATTGATCACAGAAGGCTTCTACACCAACCTTGCTGCACGTTCGATGATGTGTGAATAGTTCACCACATACGTGTGGGTCCAAAGTGATTAGCTAGATGGATTCTTCTCTCTCTTTGATCTTCTCTTCAGAGATCTATCCGATGTGATCTTCTTATGCGGTGTGTTTGTTGGGATCTAATGAATTGTGGGTTTATGATTAGATTATTCATTGCAACTAATTTAATTATTCTCGACTTTATTATGTGTGATTTATGTAGTGATGTAATGCTTTCCGACCTATGGGTTTTCTTTGGCCAAGTTGATCTATCAATCTTCTATGGAAGTGGTGCATAGTCGTAGGTTCAACTTCCGGTGTCCTCGCCCAGTGATAGTAAGGGCAACCAGGAACGCATATTTTTGCTACTAAGGATAAATTGATGGAGTTTAATCAAATTGATTGGTTTTATTTTTGTCCACTTGATGCCATGTTGCTTAAAGGGTTACTCTGTTTATCATGAAATTAATACCATAGATGCATGTTGGATAGCAGTCGATTGGTGGAGTAATAGTAGTAGATGCAGGCAGGAGTGAGTCTACTTGTCACGAAGATAATGCATGTGTATTTGATCATGCCAGGATTAACATCATAACAGTGCACTTTTCTATCAATTTCCCAATAATAATTTATTTACCCACCATTTGCCATGCTTAAGAGAGAAGCCTCTAGTGAAAACTATGGCCCACGGGTTGATGACCCACAAGTATAGGGGATCTATTGTAGTCCTTTCGATAAGTAAGAGTGTCGAACCCAACGTGGAGCAGAAGGAAATGACAAGAGGTTTTCAGTAAGGTATTCTCCGCAAGCACTGAAATTATCAGTAACAGGTAGTTTTGTGATAAGGTAATTTGTAACGGGTAACAAGTAACAAGTGTAGGAAAGGTGCAGCAAGGTAGCCCAATGCTTTTTGTAGAAAATGACAGGCCTGGACAAACTCTTATTTAAAGTGATGTGCTCTCGAGGACACATGGGAATTTCTGTCAAGCTAGTTTTCATCATGCTCATTTGATTCACGTTCGTTACTTTGATAATTCAATATGTGGGTGGACCGGTGCTTGGGTGCTGCCCTTACTTGGACAAACATCCCACTTATGATTAACCTCTCTCACAAGCATCCGCAACTACGAAAGAAGAATTAAGATAAATCCAACCATAACATGAAACATATGGATCCAAATCAGCCCCTTACGAAGCAACACATAAACTAGGGTTTAAGCTTCTGTCACTCTAGCAACCCATCATCTACTTATTACTTCCCAATGCCTTCACCTAGGCCCAAATAATGGAGAAGTGTTATGTAGTCAACATTCACATAACACCACTAGAGGAGATACAACATACATCTCATCAAAATATCGAACGAATACCAAATTCACATGATTACTAATAACAGGACTTATCCCATGTCCTCAGGAACAAACGTAACTACTCACAAAACATGTTCATGTTCATAATCAGAGGAGTATAAATTATCATAAAGGATCTGAACATATGATGTTCCACCAAGTAAACCAACTAGCATCAACTACAAGGAGTAATCAACACTGCTAGCAACCCAGAGGTACCAATCTGAGGTTTGAGACAATGATCGGATACAAGAGATGAACTAGGGTTTGGAGAGGAGATGGTGCTGGTGAAGATGTTGATGGAGATTGACCCCCTCTCAATGAGAGGATCATTGTTGATGAAGATGGCTTCGATTTCCCCCTCCGAGAGGGAAGTTTCCCCGGCAGAACAGCTCCGCCGGAGCTCTAGATTGGTTCTGCCCAAGTTCCGCCTCGAGACAACGGCGCTTCATCCCGAAATCTCTCTTTTGATTTTTTCCAGGTCAAAACTCTTCATATAGCAGAATATGGGCACCGGAGGCCTGCAAGGGGCCCACAAGCCACCAAGGAGCGACCAGGGGGTAGGCCGTGCCTGGCAGGCTTGTGACCTCCTGGTGGGTTCCCTCTGGTATTTGTTTCGCCCAATATTTTTTATATATTCAAAATAATTCTCCTTAAATTTTCAGGACCGTTGGATTTGTGTAGAATAGCTCTCATATTTGCTCTTTTTCCAGTCCAGAATTCTAGCTGCCGGCATTCTCCCTCTTCATGTAAACCTTGTAAAATAGGAGAGAAAAGGCATAAGTATTGTACCATAATGTGTAATAACAGACCATAATGCAATACATATCAATATAAAAGCATGATGCAAAATGGACGTATCAACTCCCCCAAGCTTAGACCTCGCTTGTCCTCAAGCGAAAGCCGGGATCGATAAATATGTCCACAAGTTTAGAGATAGAGGTGTCGATAAAATGAAATATGGATGTGAGGGCATCATGATCATCTTTAGAACAACAATACTTATTGACATATAATTTCATATGCTAGAGTAACAATCCATTCACAAGGTAAAGTATGAATCAAGAACTCTATTGAGAACCAACAAACTATGCTCTCAGTCATCGAAGCAATTGCAATTTATCACAACATCGGAAAGAGTAAATATAAGAGCTTGTAAAGCAAATCCACATACTCAATCATATTTTAGTCTTTCATAATCGCTAACACTCATGCGGTACTCATGAGGTCAAAGCTTCAATTGGACATAGAGAAAGATAGGGGCTTATAGTTTTGCCTCCCAACTATTTTCCTCCAGGGTAATGTCAACAAAAATAACTCATGATCACCCACATCCGAGTGGATATATGTGTCTAGATCATTCTCCAACACATAATGCTTGCCAAGAGAGAAAGGCGAAATATAGGAAGTGGTGAAGATCACCATGACTCTTGCATAAAGGTAAGTACTTATAAACTAAAAGTAACAGATAGGCCCTTCGCAGAGGGAAGCAGAGGTTTTCATGCACTTTTTGTTTTTGGATGTGCAAACCCTTAATGCAAAGGAACGCCACGTTGTATTGCCCTTTGTGATAGCAACCTTTATTATACAGTCCGTCACTTTTATTTCTTTACTATCACAATTTCGTACAACGCTTATTTCCCCTTACAATAAAAGATCATACATATTTAGGAGCAATTCTTATTGCCTTTTGCACCGATGAAAACTTACTTGAAGGATCTTATTCAATCCATAGGTAGGTATGGTGGACTCTCATGGCAAAACTGGGTTGAGGGTATTTGGATGCACAAGTAGTATCTCTACTTGGTGCGGAAGTTTTGGCTAGTATGAGGTGGAAGCAAGCACTACATGTTGGAGGATCTATAACCATATAACTTCTATTCGGAAATAAGCAAACACAACCCATTATGTTGTGTTCCTTGTCCAACATCAACTTCTTAGAATATAATATTTTAATGAGTGCTCACAATCATAAAAGATGTCCAAGATAATATATTTATATGTGAGCCTCTCTTTCTTTATTACTTCCTTTTAATTGCACCAATGACCAATCGCTATGTTTGTCAACTCCCAACAAATTTCAATCAACATACCTCTTATATGTGAAGTCATCACTCCCCATAAGTTCATCATATATAATCTTTGCTTTTATTCTATTCTCCTTTTATTACCTTTTTTTCTCAAGATCATAGCAACAAGCAAAGCCCTCACATCAAAACTAATTTTTATTATATAACTCTCAGACTCGCTTACATAAGGGTAACATGAAGCAAAACTCAAAGCTAGACCACACTAAAAACTTTATTCTACTAGATCAAGATATAACCAAAAGGATCGAACTAAGAAAAACGAGAAAAGTAAAAGATGTGATGGGTGATACAATATCGGGGCACCTCCCCCAAGCTTGGCACAAGCTAAGGGGAGTGCCCATACCCATGTGTTTAGATGTCCTTCAGATGTGGTGATGTTATATTCTTGGCGATGATGCCCCTCAGAATGCGATTCTCCTCCTCAAGATTGTTATTTTGCCGTCTAAGATCCATTATCTCCTTGCGAAGCTTTCCGGTGACGGTTAGGGCTTCCATCACCCATGGATATTTCATTGCCGTGGGAGAATAAGCAACACTCTTTTTCATATTTTCATAAGTAAGAAATCTAGCATTGTGAGGGATGACCTAATTCGGAATTGCTGAGCTCTGAAGTTCCTCCACCATGACTCTAGGATGTAGACGATAGGTAACTTCTTGGTCTTCCTCCATGGCATCCACCCTTTTCAAGTCGGCCTCCATCTCTTCCTCCGCGGCCTTCCCAAAGTGATTGGCTTCGCTGTATGCTCCGGGCCCCGGTGTCAGGTGAGAGACACGGCTCTCCCCGATCGACTCTTGCGAAGACATCCTAATCTAAATCTACTGCATAAACAACTCAAAACGGAAATAGGAGGTATCATCGTGATCCGAAAATCCAAACCTTTGGGAGGTTAAATAATGATTTTTAACGACCAACAGGAGTGTCCTACAAGAAAACAGAGTCCGGAGGGTGCACGGGGTGGCCACAAGCCACCACAAGGGCACGACTAGGGGGTAGGCCGCGCCCTGAAGGCTTGTCGCCTCCTTGTGCACCTTTCGGACTACTTTAAATTTTCCTAATTTATTAAATATTCTAAAACTGAGAAAAATGCTATTGGGAAAGTTTTGGAATCGGTTTGCTTACCGTACCACATACCTATTCCTTTTCGGAGTCTGAAACGTTCCGGTAGGTCTCCCTAATGTACTCCTGTGGGGTTATGGTATTGATAATATTGGTTTCAATGGAGTACCTGGGATATAATGTTTGATTCTTTGCCCATTTACCACCTTCGGATTTGTGCCTTCGGCATTGTTGATCTTGATGGCACCGGAACGATATACTTCCCCGACAATGTAAGGCCCTTCCCATTTAGAGAGAAGTTTTGCTGCAAAAAATCTTAAATGAGAATTGTATAACAAGACATGGCCACCTACATTGAATTCACGCTTTTGTATC
Source organism: Hordeum marinum (assembly GCA_022496015.1). NCBI lineage: Eukaryota > Viridiplantae > Streptophyta > Magnoliopsida > Poales > Poaceae > Hordeum > Hordeum marinum. Next base: position 235,592,734 of record CM039672.1, on the reverse strand, counting down.
CTTTTATTATGACATCTCTTAAGTTTTTCTTTAAACAACTTGGCATTCTCATAGGCTTGGGTTCTCCATTCATCAAGTGAGCTAATGTCAAATAACCTCTTCTCACCAGCAAGTTTGAAATCATAGTTGAGCTCTTTGATTTCCCAATAAGCTTTATGCTCTAGTTCTAGAGGTAAGTGACATGCTTTACCATAAACCATTTTATAAGGAGACATACCCATAGGGTTTTTGTAAGCAGTTCTATAAGCCCATAATGCATCATCAAGTTTCTTAGACCAATTCTTTCTAGATCTATTAATAGTCTTTTGCAAGATCAATTTAGTTTCTCTATTGCTTAATTCAACTTGACCACTGATATCTACTACACAACTTTATTCTTGTAGACTCGTGTTGGGCCTCCAAGCGCAGAGTTTTGTAGGACAGTAGCAATTTCCCTCAAGTGGATGACCTAAGGTTTATCAATCCATGGGAGGCATAGGATGAAGATGGTCTCTCTGAACAACCCTGCAACCAAATAACAAAGAGTCTCTTGTTCCCCCAACACACTCAATACAATGGTAAATTGTATAGGTGCACTAGTTCGGCGAAGAGATGGTGATACGAGTGTAATATGGATGGTAGATATATGTTTTTGTAATCTGAAAATATAAAACCGCAAGGTAACTAATGATAAAAGTGAGCACAAATGGTATTTCAATGCTTAGAAACAAGGCCTAGGATTCATACTTTCACTCGTGCAAGTTCTCTAAACAATACTAACATACTTGAATCATTTGTAAATCCCTTACGTGCGACAAAGAGTTCACTCCAAAGTCACAAATAGCAGAGAACAAATGAAGAAATTATTGTAGGGTACAAAACCACCTCAATGTTATATTTTTCGATCAATCTTATGAGCCATCCCTATAAGTGTCATGAACAACCCTAGAGTTTGTACTAAAATAACACCTTAAGATACACATCAACCAAAACCCTAATGTCACCTAGATACTCCAATGTCACCACGAGTACCCATGAGCTTGGGGTGCCTTACTTGGGGTGCCTTGGAAATCCCCAAGCTTGATATTTTGTATCTCTTTCAATCCTCTCATATCATGGTTTCACCTATTCTCAAAAACTTCATCCACACAAAACTCGAAAAGAACTCGTGAGATAGGTTAGTACACATAATAATAAATCAACTCTTTATGTACTGACAAGACAAGTTTCACAATAATTTTAAAACATTAGGTACTTTATACTATCATTTCCACAATTTATATCTACCAATATAGGCTATGGAAACTATAGGTAAAGTAGATAACAAAACTATGACAACAATCTCTCCAAACAAAACAGTCTGTAGCAATCTATTAAACCAGTGTAATTATGTAACTCAAAAACTTATGGAAATTTAGGAAATGCTAAATAATTTATATGAAAATACTGTGTAAAAATTTGAGAAACTTTCCACGTTCCAGTAAAATATGAAAATTCAAACACTACATGAGAAGTTTCAATTTTCACACAACACATATCAAACATGCAATTCAAGCATCCTAAAGGCAATTCTTGGAAATTTTTATTGAAAAAAAAAGATTATAAATAAGACCTAACATAGAAAAACAAAATAAAATGACACTCCAAGCAAAAATCATATTATGTGACAAATAAAAATATAGCTCCAAGTAAGATATATCGATAGTGTTGAAGACGAAAGAGGGGATGCCTTCCGGGGCATCCCCAAGCTTAGACGCTTGAGTGTTCCTTGAATATTACCTTGGGTATGACATGGGAATCCCCAAGATTAGGTTCTTATCACTCCATATTCTCCTCATATTGGTATCTCACCCAAAACTTGAAAACTTCAATCACACAAACCTTAACGGAACTTTGTGAGAAGGGTTAGTGTAATAAAGATAGATGATTCACTTAGGTATTGTCAAGACAAGATTCATAGTTGTTCTCACGTAATACCTAATGTATTCCATCATTCCCACAATTTATATCACCGAATATAGGCTATGGGAACACTAAAACAAGCAAATTATGCATGCAAAACAGAATCTGTCAAAAACAGAATAGTCTGTATAGATCTGAATGATCACCATACTTCCCTGACTCTAAATTTTTTGAAAAATTATTAAAACTCAAGGAATTTGCATATAAATTTTGTGTAAAAATTTAAGAATATTTGACACTCCAGTAAAATCATATAATTCATATACTGGACGCAAGACTTTCTCTTTTTGCACAAAGTCAAACAAGCACGTATCTGCACTATCCCAAAGGCTTTACTTGGCACTTTATTGAAATAAAAGACACAAAACATGATTACCACAGTATCTTAATCATGTTAACACATCAAAACATAAAGTATAAGTGTTGGGTTGTCTCCCAACAAGCGCTTTTCTTTAATGTATTTTAGCTAGGCATGATGATTTCAATGATGCTCGTATAGGAATAATAATTGAAACATGCAAAGGAGCATCATGAATCTCATGAAAAGCACATTTAATTCTAACCCACTTCCTATGCATAGGTATTTTGTGAGCAAAACTTTTATGGGAGCAAGAATCAACTAGCATAGGAAGGCAAAACAAGCATAACTTCAAAACTTTGAACACATAGAGAAGAAACTTGATATTATTGCAATTCCTACAAGCATATGTTCCTCACTCATAATAATTTTCAGCAGCATCATGAAGTAATTTCACAATATAACTATCACATACAACATTCTTTTCATGATCTGCAAGCGTAGAAAATTTATCACTCTCCACATAAGCAAACTTCTTCTCATTCATAGTAGTGGGAGCTAACTCAACAAAATAACTATCATGTGACACTTGATTGACATAACCACATTGAATATTAAAATCATGATAATAGGTTTCATGGTTGTCATTACTCTTTATAGCATACGTGTCATCACAGTAATCATCGTAGATAGGAGGCATGCCATCATCATAATAGTTTTGCTCATCAAAACTTGGGGGACTAAAAATATCATATTCATCAAGCATAGCATCCCCAAGCTTGTGGCTTTGCATATCATTAGCATCATGGATATTCAGAGAATTCATACTAACAATATTGCAATCATTCTCATCACTCAAAGATTTAGTTCCAAATTTTTTAATAAGTTCTTCTTCTAACACTCGAGCATAATTTTCCTTTCCATCATTTTCACGAAAGACATTAAAAAGATGAAGCATATGAGGCAACCTCATTTCCATTTTTTGTACTTTTCTTTAATAAAACCAAACTAGTGAATAAACAAGAAAATAAAAGATTCAATTGCAAGATCTAAATATATACCTTCAAGCACTCACCTCCCCGGCAACGGCGCCAAAAAAGAGCTTGATGTCTACTACACAACTTTATTCTTGTAGACTCATGTTGGGCCTCCAAGCGCAGAGTTTTGTAGGACAGTAGCAATTTTCCCTCAAGTGGAAGACCTAAGGTTTAGCAATCCATGGGACTCTTAGGATGAAGATGGTCTCTCCTGAACAACCCTGCAACCAAATAACAAATAGTATCTTGTGTCCCCAACACACCCAATACAATGGTAAATTGTATAGATTCACTAGTTCAGCGAAGAGATGGTGATACAAGTGTAATATGGATGGTAGATATAGCTTTTTGTAATCTGAAAATATAAAAATAGCAAGGTAACTAATGATAAAAGTGAGCACAAATGGTATTGCAATGCTTAGAAACAAGGCCTAGGGTTCATACTTTCACTAGTGCAAGTTCTCTCAACAATACTAACATAGTTGAATCATATGTAAATCCCTCACGTGCGACAAAGAGTTCATTCCAAAGTCACAAATAGCGAAGAACAAATGAAGAAATTATTATAGGGTACAAAACCACCTCAAAGTTATCTTTTCCGATCAATCTTATGAGCTATCCCTATGAGTTCGTACTAAAATAACACCTTAAGATACACATCAACCAAAACACTAATGTCACCTAGATACTCCAATGTCACCATGGGTACCCTTGGGATTAATTATACGATATGCATCACACAATTTCAGATTCATCATGTTCAATCCAACACAAAGAACTTCAAAGAGTGCCCCAAAGTTTCTACCGGCGATTCAAGACAAAAACATGTGCCAACCCCTATGCATAGATTCCCAAGGTCACGGAACCCGCAAGTTGATCACCAAAACATACATCAAGTGGATCAATAGAACATCCCTTTGTCACCACGGATATCCCATCACAAGACATACATCAAGTGTTCTCAAATCCTTAAAGACTAAATCCGATAAGAAAACTTCCAAGGGAAAACTCAATTCATCACAAGAAGATAGAGAGGGGAAAACTCCGTATGATTCATCTATATCAGTAAAGCTCGCGGTACATCAAGAGCGTGCCATCTCAAGAACACAAGAGAGAGAGAGAGATCCTACACATAGCTACTGGTACATACCCTCAGCCCCGAGGGTGAGCTACTCCCTCCTCGTAATGGAGACCGCCGGGATGATGAAGATGGCCTCCGGTGATGGTTTCCCCCTCCGACAAGGTGCCGGAACAGGCTCCCGATTAGTTTTTCGTGGCTACACAGGCTTGCGGTGGCGGAACTCCCGATCTAGGTTTCTTTCTGGGGGTTTCTTGATTTATAGGAGCACTTGGCTTTGGAATCACGTCAAGGGGACTCCCGAGGGGCCCACAAGCCTGCTAGGCGTGGAAACGGGGGTGGCCGTGCCCCCTGGTTTGTGGCCAATGGGTGCCCCCTCCGGTTGATTCTTGCTCCAGTAGTTTTTATAATTTTCAAAAATATTCTCCGTAAATTGTCAGCCCATTCCGAGAACTTTTATTTCTGCACAAAAAACGACACCATGGTAGTTCTGTTGAAAACAACGTCAGTCCAGGTTTGTTCTAATAAAATCATATTAAAATCATATAGAATTATTGTAAACATGGCATGCATACTTCATAAATTATAGATACATTGGATACGTATCAACCACTAGACTCAGGTTGATGGGGAGATGCAATTCTATGATTAACGTCATACTTAGCAAGCAATTTACGGAAAGCACCATGAATAAAGTGTGAACCACCATCAATCATTAAGTATCCAGGGACTCCAAATCTAGGGAAAATAACTTCTTTCAGCATTTTAATAGATGTGTTGTGATCAACACTACTAGTTGGAATAGCTTCTACCCACTTAGTAACATAATCAACAACAAGTAGAATATGAGTATACCCGTTGTACTTTGGAAAAGGTCCCATATAATCAAAACCCAAAACATCAAATGGTTCTATAACAAGAGAGTAATTCATAGGCATTTCTCGACATCTACTAATATTGCCAATTCTCTAACATTCATCAAAGACAAGACAAACTTACGAGCATCCTTGAAGAGAGTAGGCCAATAAAAACCAGATTGTAATACCTTATGTGCAGTTCTATCTCCAGCATGGTGTCCTTCGTAGGCCTTAGAATGACACTTCTGTAGGATTTGTTCCTATTCATACTCAGGTACACAACGTCTAATAACACCATCTACTCCTTATTTATAAAGGTGTGGATCATCCCAAAAGTAATGCCTTAAATCATAGAAGAACTTTTTCTTTTGTTGGTATGTGAAACTAGGCGGTATAAATTTAGCAACAGCATAATTAAGATAATCAGCATACCATGGAGCTTTATGCGAAGCATTTATGAAAGCTAATTGCTCATCAGGAAAGCTATCATCAATAGGTAGTGGGTCATCAAGAACATTTTCTAACCTAGGCAAGTTGTCTGCTACGAGGTTCTCAACACCCTTTCTATCAATAATATGCAAATCAAATTCTTGTAGCAGAAGAACCCATCTAGTAAGTCTAGGTTTAGCATCTTTCTTTTCCATAAGATATTTAATAGCAACATGATCAGTGTGAACAGTTACTTTGGAATCAATAATATAAGGTCTGAACTTATCACAAGCAAACACAATTGCTAAAAATTCCTTTTCAGTGGTGGCATAGTTTCTTTGAGCGCTGTCTAGAGTTTTACTAGCATAATGGATAACATTTAATTTCTTATCAAATCTTTGTCCTAGAACAGCGCCAATGGCATAATCACTAGCATCACACATAATCTCAAGGTAGGTTCCTTCAGGTGGTTGAACAACAAGTGCACTGATCAAGGCTTTCTTAAGAATTTCAAATGCTTCTACACAATCATCATAAAAAATGAATGGAACATCTTTTTGCAAAATATTAGTGAGAGGCCTAGAAATCTTAGAGAAGTCTTTAATAAACCTCCTATAGAAACCAGCATGACCAAGGAAACTTCTTATACCTCTGATATCCGTAGGACACGACATTTTTTCAATAGCATCAACTTTAGCTTTATCAACTTCAATACCTCTTTCGGAGATTTTGTGTCCCAAGACAATACCTTCATTAACCATAAAGTGGCACTTCTCACAATTCAAGACAAGATTAGTTTCTTTGCATCTCTGCAAAACTCGATCAAGGTTGCTCAAGCAATCATCAAAAGAAGTTCCGTAAATAGAGAAGTCATCCATGAAAACCTCAACAATGTTTTCACAAAAGTCAAAGAATATAGTAGTCATACATCTTTGAAAGGTAGCAGGAGCATTGCATAAACCATAAGGCAGACGCATATAAGCAAAGGTACCGAAAGGGCAAGTAAAAGTATCTTCTTTTGGTACTCTTTTGACACATGTATTTGAGAGAAGCCAGAATAACCATCTAGAAAGCAAAAATGTGTGTGTTTGGATAGTCTTTCTAGAATTTGGTCAATAAAAGGTAGAGGGTAATGATATTTCCTAGTATCTTTATTTAATTTCCTAAAATCAATTACCATTCTATATCCTGTAACAATTCTTTGCGGGATCAATTCATTTTTATCGTTAGGAACTATGGTAATACCTCCTTTCTTAGGGACACAATGAACGGGACTAACCCATCTACTATCAGCAATAGGATAAATTATACCTGCCTCGAGAAGCTTTAATATTTCATTTCTTACCACTTCTTTCATTTTAGGATTTAACTGTCGTTGGTGATCAACAACTGCTTTAGCATCGGGCTCCATATTAATTTTATGCTCACATAGAGTGGGACTAATGCCCTTATGATCATCAAGAGTATATCCAATAGCAGAATGATGATTCCTCAGAGTTTTCAGTAATCTGATTGTTGGGGAACGTTGCATGGGAAACAAAAAAATTCCTACGCACACGCAAGATCTATCCATGGTGATGAGCATCTACGAGAGGGAGAGTGGATCTACATACCCTTGTAGATCGCTAAGCGGGAAGCGTTAAGAAACACGGTTGATGTAGTCGAACATCTTCACGATCCGTCCTGCGATCTCATCACGAGCCGTCTCGTGGTCCCATCATGGTCCTTCCGATCTAGTGTCGAACAGACGACACCTCCGCGTTCAACACACGTATAGCTCGATGACGATCTCCACCTCCTTGATCCAGCAAGCAAGGGTAGAGAGGTAGATGAGTTCTCTGCCAGCACAATGACGTGGTAGCGGTGGTGGTGGAACTGTCCTGGCAGGGCTTCGCCAAGCGCTACCATGACAATCTAGAGGAGAAATAGATTTAGAGGGGGAGGGAGAGGTTGCACCGTGGCTTGTGGTGCTGCAGACCTCCCTCCCCTCACATATATATAGGAGGGAGAGGAGGAGGGGGCTCCCTAGGGTTTCCCCTAGGGTGGGGCGGCGACCAAGGGGGAAACTTGGCCCCCAAGGCAAATGGGGCGCCCCACTTGGGCCAACCCTAGCCATTCCAGCCGCATGGGCTTTAGGTGGGAGGGGCGCCCAGCCCACCAGGGGCTGGTGCGCCTCCTCTCACATCCCATGGGCTCCTCTGGGGCAGGTGGACCCCCCCGATGGACCCCCAGAACACTTCTGGCATTCCCGTCACAAAACCGGCAAGTCCCAAAACTTTTCTGAAATCCGAATACCGACTTCCTATATATCAATCTTTACCTCTGGACCATTCCGGAGCTCCTCGTCATGTCCGGGATCTCATCCGGGACTCCAAACAACCTTCGGTCACCAACATACATAACTCAACTATACCGAAACGTCACCGAACCTTAAGTGTGCAGACCCTGAGGGTTCGAGAACTATGCAGACATGACTGAGACACCTCTATGGTCAATAACCAATAGCGGTACCTAGATGCCCATATTGGTTCCTACATATTCTACAAAGATCTTTATCAGTCAAACCTCTACGTCAAGGATTCAGTTAATCCCGTATGTTGTTCCCTTTGTTCTTTGATAGGTTACTTGCCCGAGATTCGATCGTTGGTATCTCTATACCTAGTTCAACCTTGTTACCGTCAAGTATCTTTACTCATTCCGTAATACAAGATCTAGTGGCTAACTCTTTAGTCACATTGCTTGCAAGGCTTATAGTGATGTTCTATTACCTTGTGGGCCCTGGGATACATCTCCGTCACACGGAGTAACAAATCTCAGTCTTGATCCATGCCAACCCAACAGACAACCTTGGAGATACTTGTAGAGCACCTTTATAGTCACCTAGTTACATTGTGACGTTTGATACACACAAGGTACTCCTCTGCCATTAGTGAGTTGCATGATCTCATGGTCATAGGAATAGATACTTGACATGCAGAAAACTGTAGCAATAAACTGACACGATCATATGCTACATTTATAGTTTGGGTCTTGTCCATCACATCATTCTCCTAATGATGTGATCCCGTTATCAAATGACATCTCATGTCCATGGCTAGGAAACCTTAACCATCTTTGATCAACAAGCTAGTCCATTAGAGGCATACTAAAGACATGGTGTTGTCTATGCATCCACACATGCATCTGAGTTTTAGATCAATACAATTCTAGCATGGATAATAAATGATTATCATGAACAAGGAAATATGATAATAAATAATTTATTATTGCCTCTAGGGCATATTTCCAACACTCATTTCTTCATGCTGTGAAAGGTTAGCAGTAATAATAACAGGATATATCTTCTTTTCATCAAGATAAGCACGTTTCAGAGTATCCGGTAATTGTTTAAGCTCAAACATGGGATTATCCTTGGGTGGAGGAGGATACCCAAGTATTTCAACATGCGAATTGTGTTTCAAAATAGGATGTTGATCAAAGAAAATCCTATCTATTTCATTCCTTTCATTCATATGCATATCGTTTTCATGGTCTAGCAAATATTGTTCTAAAGGATTAGTAGGAGGCACAGCAATAGAAGCAAGACCAATAATTTCATCCTCACTAGACAATTCTTTATCATGGGTTTGTCTATGAAATTTAGAGAAATTAAACTGATGGGACACATCCCCAAAACTCACGGTAACAATTTCTTTCTCACAATCTATCTTGGCATTGACAATATTCAAGAAAGGCCTACAAAATATAATGGGACAAAAATCATCTTGTGGGGAACCAAGAACAAGAAAATGAGTAGGATATTTTATTTTCCCACACAAGACTTCAACATCTCTAATAATTCCAACTGGTGCTATAATATCTCTGTTAGCAAGCTTATTAATGGTAACATCAATTTCCTCTAGCTCAGTTGGTGCAATATCATTCATAATTTCTTTATATAAGGTAAAGGGAATTGCACTCACACCAGCACCCATATCACATAAGCCATGACAACAATGATCTCCTATTTTAACAGAAACAATAGGCATGCCAACAATAGGTCTATGTTTATCTTTAGTATCAGGTCTAGCAATTCTAGCAGCTTCATCACAGAAATGAATAACATGCCCATCAATATTATCAACCAAGAGATCTTTAACCATAGCAATACTAGGTTAAACTTTAATTTGCTTATGGGGTGTAGGTGTTCTAGCATAGATCTTATGAGCCACAGTTGAAGCTTTAGCATGTTCCTTTATTCTAACACAGAAAGGTGGTTTCTCAATATAAGCAGTAGGAATAACAGGATCAACATTATAAGTAATAGTTTCGTCTTCAACTTCAATACGTTCAACTACTTTCACTTCAATGGGAGGATGATATTTAAACCACTTATCCTTAGGGAGATCAATATGAGCAACAAAATATTCACAGAAAGAAGCTACCATCTCAAAGTCAAGTCCATATTTAGTGCTAAATTGACGAAAAGCATCGGTTTCTACAAAGGATTTAACACATTCAAACTTAAGGTTATACCCGACTCCTTACCTTCGTCAAGTTTCCAATCTCCAGAGTTGTGTTTAATTCTTTCCAATAAATCCCATTTGAAGTCAATATCTTTCTTCATATAGGAACCAGTACAAGAAGTATCGAGCATGGATTGATCATTACGAGAAAGCCGAGCATAAAACTTCTGAATAATAATTTCTCTTGAGAGCTCATGATTGGGGCATGAATATAACATTGACTTAAGCCTCCCCCAAGCTTGAGAGATTCTTTCTGCTTCACGAGGCCAAAAATTATAAATAATTTTCTGATCACGATGAACTATTTGCATAGGATAAAACTTCTGATGAAATTCCATTTTCAATCGGTTGTAGCTCCATGATCCAATATCATCACATAGCCTATACCATGTCAATGCCTTCTCCTTCAAAGATAAAGGAAAGACCTTCTTCTTGACATGATCCTCGGGCAGACCTGCAAGCTTAAATAATCCACAAACTTCATCCACATAGATTATTTGCAAATCAGGATGTGGTGTTCCATCTCCTGCATATGGATTAGCTAGCAGTTTCTCTATCATACCCGAAGGAATTTCATAATAAATATTTTCAGTAGGTTCAGTAGGTTGAGGAGCAACTCTTTGTAATTCTAGTTGAATTGAAGATACCCCGAACAAGCACCCCAAAGGATTATTTTCCATAGTAACAAGTGACAGTAAATTTCAGCACACTATATAAATTTTTCCTTACCAGATTCCACTTACCAAAGGCGCTTCACTCCCCAGCAATGACGCCAGAAAAGAGTCTTGATGACCCACAAGTAGAGGGGATATATCATAGTCCTTTCGGTAAGTAAGAGTGTCGAACCCAGCGTGGAGCAGAAGGAAATGACAAGCGGTTTTCAGTAAGGTATTCTCTGCAAGCACTAAAATTATCGGTAACAAATAGTTTTGTCATAAGGTAATTTATAACGGGTAACAAGTAACAAGTGTAGAAAAGGTGCAGCAAGGTAGCCCAATCCTTTTTGTAGCAAATAACAGGCTTAGACAAACTCTTGTATAAAGTGAAGCGCTCCCGAGGACACATGGGAATTTCCGTCAAGCTAGTATTCATCATGCTCATTTGATTCACGTTCGTTACTTTGATAATTTGATATGTGGGTGGACCGGTGCTTGGGTGCTTCCCTTACTTGGACAAACCTCCCACTTATGATTAACCTCTCTCGCAAGCATCCGCAACTATGAAAGAAGAATTAAGATAAATCTAACCATATCATGAAACATATGGATCCAAATCAGCCCCTTACGAGGCAACACATAAACTAGGGTTTAAGCTTCTGTCACTCTAGCAACCCATCATCTATTTATTACTTCCCAATGCCTTCCCCTAGGCCCAAATAATGGTGAAGTGTTATTTAGTCGACGTTCACATAACACCACTAGAGGAGAGACAACATACATCTCATCAAAATATTGAACGACTACCAAATTCACACGATTAATTATAACAAGACTTATCCCATGTCCTCAGGAACAAACATAACTACTCACAAAAATGTTCATGTTTATAATCAGAGGAGTATTAATTATCATAAAGGATCTGAACATATGATCTTGCACCAAGTAAATGAATTAGCATCAACTACAAGGAGTAATCAACACTACTAGCAACCCACACGTACCAATCTGAGGTTTGAGACAAAGATCGGATACAAGAGATGAACTAGGGTTTGGAGAGGAGCTGGTGCTGGTGAAGATGCTGATGGATATTGACCCCATCTAGATGAGAGGACCATTGGTGATGAATATGGCTTCGATTTCCCCCTACGAGAGGGAAGTTTCCCCGGCAGAACAGCTCTGTCGGAGCTCTAGATTGGTTCTACCCAAGTTCCGCCTCGAGACGGTGGCGCTTCGTCCTGAAAGGTCTTTCTTGATTTTTTCCAGGTCAAAACCCTTAATATAGCAGAAGATGGGCACCGGAGGCCTTCCAAAGGGCCCACAAGCCACCTTGGTTCTCAAGTGAGGAAAATACTTTTTGCTACTATATTACTTCACCCTTCTCTCCCGGGAAAATCCTAATGCATCACAAGTAGTAGTGTGTCATCCAAGTAGAAGGGTCCAGTGTTGTCAACCCGATACAGTCTTTGATCATTCTCCAAATTCATTGCGTGCCGCGACACTTGAATTTTTTTTCGGGTCGTAGTCTCATTTTCTCTCTTACACACGATGCACAAGCCGCAATTTGTCCAAGTCTCTTATCAAGCCGGTCCGTAGTCAAGACCCTATTTTGAATAACAAGCCATGCGAAGAACCTAACATGAGGGGGGCTTCCAAACGTTCTTGTTTATAGTGGCAACCTTTGCACTTGACAAATGCACCTTGTAGCCGAACCCTGCCAAGTACTTGTCGTTCGCCGACCATCTTCAAATCATGTCATCTTCAATCTCCTCGCGCAGCTCCACATGGCTCAGACGTGTCTAGAGTTCAAAAAAATCAGAAAAATGTTGCATGGAGAAGGCATGGGATGTGCCAATCTCCCTAATACAAATGGCTCAGAAGATCCTCCCTGACTTCTAGTTCTTCCTCTTGGATGCAACAAAAATGAGGTGTGCGACATCCTTATGCCTCCTTGCTATTTGTAAACTGTGTTGGGACTTTTAACGAACATGAGGGGAGGTTTAACACAACATATATAAGTATTCCCCTTAGTGAGAACCAAGGTTAAAGAACCAATAGGATAACCACACAAATTTCCGCCTACAGAGCCTAGACACAAAAGAGCACACACTTGCACCCAACGCGGGCAAGAGGGTTGTCAATCCCCTTAAAGTCTTTACTTGGAAGTGATAAGCAGTGATAGATAGATAAATTGATGAATATAAATTATAAATAAAAAGAGAATAAACAATGAGAGAAATATTTTAGGAGTTCTTGTAATAATATTTATGAAGAGACCCGAGGGCCATAATGTTCGCTAGAGGCTTCTCTCTCGAAGAAAGCGTGTGGTGGGTAGACAAATTACTGTTGGGCAATTGATAGAAAGGCACATAATTATGTACTATTTATTCACAGAAATGATCATGTATATAGGCATCATGTCCATAAGCAAGTAGACCGACACTTGCCTGCATCTACTACTATTACTCCACCCATTGACCGCTATCCACCATGCATCTAGAGTATTAAGTAAAAAACAAAGTAATGCTTGGAGTATGATGACATGATGTAGACAAAGTAAATCCAAGTAATATGAATGAACCCCATTATTGTACCCTTAGTGGAAGCAGTATAATACGTGTCATGTCCTTTTCTATCACTAGGATTGAGCACCGCAAGATTACACCCACTACAACGCACCACTCCCACCGAAGATAAATCAATCTAGTTGGCCAAACCAAATCAATAGATTAGAGAGCATTACAAAGTTATCACAATCATCCATATAAATAACGAACAAGAATTTAATATATTTTCATGAATGAGATGAACATAAACCCAAAATTCATCAGATCCCAACAAACACACCACAAAAATGTTACATAGGATAGGTCACCGTGGGAATCGCGGTGATTATTTGCATTGAAGAACATAGAGAGACAATTAGCCATCTAGGTACTGGCTACGGACGTAGGTCTGTGATGAACTACTCACACATCACCATGGGAGCAACAAGGTTGATGTAGAGGCCCTCCTTGTCCGCCCCTCTAGCAGGGCACCGGTATAGGGATCCAGATGGGCACATGTCGGAACAGAGACTTGCGGCGGCGAAAAAAGTGTTTTGGGAGGCTCCCTAGTGTTTGGGGGATATTGGAGAATTTATAGCAAAGAGATCAGGGCTAGAGTCCGTGGGAGGTGGCCCCAAGCCATCAGGGCGCGACCACCCCTCGTGCACACCCTGTTGGCTTGGCGATATCCTGTATGGGCTCCGGCCCCCTCTGAAGTTTCCAGGTCTTATTTTTGTCTAGAAGAAATCATCAATTTTTTTTGGGGTATTTGGACTTCCTTTGGTAGACTATTCCTGAAAGGACAAAAACAAGCAAAAAACAACTAATGGCATTGGGCAGTGGGTTAATAGGTTAGTGCTAAAAAATAATATAAATCAGCAAGTAAATGCTTAAAAGGTATCCTAGAATGATAATATAATAGCATGGGACAATCAAAAATTATAGATACGTTGGAGGTGTATCACTCTCCCTTGCAACCAAGGAGAATCGTAGAAATGGTGTCTCCCACCCCCCACATTACCAGTGACAATGGTTGTGGGGGCATAAAAAGGTCCATGTCCACCTCATCGCACGGTTTCCCCATCAGTACCCACACCGTCCAAGATCTTTCCATTGAAGCCAAGGCCACCTCAATCTCAACGCATCTCCAAACTTCACCATGTGCAGAATCCCAAGACCCCCTAATTGAGTGGGGCTTCAGAAAGTAACTGAATTAACTTTCCATTACGCTCCAGAGACTTTATCTGTCATTAGTGCACTCCACCCTCTTGGAACTAGCAAATACATCGGGGCGATCCGAGGGGTGAGGAGATTCACCACCTACGATGTGAGCCTCTATTTCATAAAGCAGGATCAATTGACTATGGTGATGCACCCCCCTGAGCCGGAATCCTTGAAACAATCTTGTCCTCGAGGTACTAGAAATTGATCCTATTAAATTTCCACACCGAAAGCAGGAGATCCACATTTGATGGGGAAGGTGTTTCTAGAGATTGGCAGACTGTGCATGATTCAATCAAGATCAAGGTGTCCACAACGAATAGGGACAACCACACTCTTATAGAAGTTGGTAGCCAAACCGATAAACTCATGAAAGGACCTCAAAAGGGTTGCAAGGTGCTCAACACCCTCCCTGATGGTATTAGCAAACATAGTCATAGCATCTTCATAGAGTGAATTGTGAAATATTGTTCCTGCCCTTCGCTTTTGCGAAGAAGGCCATGGCAAGTGGCGAAATCAAAGATTTGCTGCAGCAGATCAATGACCAAAGTGAAGAGTTGGGTAGAGGGTGCCCCCTATCTAAGGCCACAGTCATGATGGATGGGAGTGATAGCTATCCCATTAAGTAGGACCCTTGAGGACATTGTACAAATCAATACAACGATCCTATCCCTAGAACGATCAAGAAACCCACTACATTGAAGAAGATCCAGGATGTACTCCTTGTTGAAAATATGCCCTAGAGCCAATAATAAATTGGTTATTATCATATTCCCCGTTCATTATAATCATCTATTATCCATGCTAGAATTTTATTGATTAAAAACTTAAATATATGTTTGGATACATAGACAACGCTGTGTCCCTAGTGAGCCTCTACTAGACTAGCTCGTTGATCAAAGATGGTTAAGGTTTCCTAACCATGGACATGAGTTTTCATTTGATAACAGAATCACATCATTAGTATAATGATGTGATGGACAAGACCCAACTGTAAGCTTAGCATATGATCGCATCACTTAAGTTTATTGCTACTGCTTTCTTCATGGTAAGTATCTATTACTAAGACCATGGGATCATGAAACTCCGTGACACCGTAGGAATACCTTGTGTGCTATAAAATGTCACTTTGTAATTGGGTGATCATAAAGGTGCTCTACAGGTATCTTCGAGAATGTCTGTTGGGTTGGCATGAATCGAGATTAGGATTTGTCACTCCGTATGACGGGGAGGTATCTCCGGACCCTATCAGTAATACAACTACACAAGAATCTTGCAAGCAATGTGTCTAATGAGTTAGTCATGGGATCTTGTATTATAAACGAGTAAATAGACTTGCCGGTAACAAGATTGAACTAGGTATGGAGATACTGACGATCGAATCTCGGGCAAGTAACATACCGCTGGACAAAGGGAATTGCATACGGTATTAACCGAATCCTCGACGTCGTTGCTCAACCGATCAAGATCTTCGTGGAATATGTAGGAACCAATATGGGTATCCAGGTCCCTCTGTTGGTTATTGATTGGAGAGATGTCTTGGTCATCTCTACATGATTCCGGAACCCCTAAGGTCCGTACGTTGAACGTTCGATGATGCTAAAGTAGTATTGGGATAATTGCGTTGGTGACTGAATGTTGTTCGTAGTCCTGGATGAGATCACGGATGTCAAGAGGAGCTTTGGAATGGTTCAGAGGTAAAGATACATGGGAATGTTCTAGAAGGTTCTGGAGTGGGGCCCACCTACATGGGGGACTGATAACTCACAAGTATAGGGGATCACAACTGTCTTCGCATGTAGTATTACACCCTAATTTATTGATTCGACACAAGGGGAGCCAAATAATATTAATTGGCCTTAGTAGTTGAGATGTCAATTCAACCACAACTGGGATATCTCTCCGCAACAAAGATTTTAGTAGCACTGCAAAGTAATTGTAGTGACTACAATAGTAGTAGTATTGTAGTAGTTGTGGCAGTAGGTGAATAAAAAGCAGAGCTAGATGGCAGTTCCTTACCTCCTCTCGTTCGAGAGGGGATGATCCTGGTTCGAGTATCTTTCAGATTCTTCATGGTAGCAATTGGATATCCTCAAGTGAACATAATAAATAGAGCAACGCTCCCCGGCAACGGTGCCATAAAATAGTCTTGATAACCCACAAGTATAGGGGATCGCAACAGTCTTCGTGGATAGTATTACACTTTGATTTATTTATTCGACACAAGGGGAGCCAAATAATATCTCTCTGCACCAAAGATTTTAGTAGCACAACAAAATAGTAGTAGTCACAACTATAGTAGCAATATTATAGCAGTTGTGACAGTCGCAACATCAATAGTAACTTAGCAAGATTCACTATATGTAAAGCATAGGCATGTGGATCGGTGATGGATAATGATTTGGATGAGATCAATCATGTAATAGTTACACACTAGAGCGACATAAAATTAGCTCCAATTCGTCAATATAATGTAGGCATGTATTCCGTATATAGTCATACGTGCTTGCGATAAGAACTTGTATGCCATCTTTTGTCTTACCCTCCCGTGGCAGCGGGGTCCTATTATAAACTAAGGAATATTAAGGCCTCCTTTTAATAGAGAACCAGAACAAAGCATTAACACATGGTGAATAAAGGAACTCCTCAAACTACGACAATCATCGAAAAGAATCCCAATTGTTGTCACATTGGGGTATGCGGATCAAGACACGTAATAGGTGCATACAACTTGCAAGATATGATCCAAATAACTCTTATATTCATGAAAATAATAATATATTGGGATCTAAAATCATGGCATTCGGGCCCTAGTGACAAGCATTAAGCATAGCAAAGTCATAGCAACATCAAACTCAGAACATACTGGATACTAGGGATCAAGCCCTATAAAATTAACTCGGTTACATGATCAATATCATCTAATCCCATCGCCATCCAGCAAGCCTACAAAGGAATTACTCAGTCTCGGTGGTGAGCATCATGGAGGTGCTGATGAAGAAGGTTTGGTGATGATGACGGCGACGAACCCCCCTTCGGGGAGCCCCAAACGGACTCTAGATCAGCCCTCCCAAGGAAGAATAGGAGGTGGCGTCGGCTCCATTTCCTAAAATTTGATGAAATCTTCTCTATGATTTTTCTCCGAAGATGTGAATTTAGAGGACTGGAATTAGGGCCGGAGGAGCCACGTGGGCTCCACAAGCTATCAGGGCGCGTCCAGGGGGTGGACGTGCCCTGATGGCTTGTGGCCCATAAGCAGCCCCCTCTGGTACTTCTTCGCTCCATAATTCCTCATATATTCCCGAAATAATTCACAAAATGTTTTGTCCAGTTCTGAGAACTTTTATTTCTGCACAAAAATAACACCATGGTAGTTCTGCTGAAAATAACGTCAGTTCGGGTTAGTTCCATTCAAACCATGCAAATTAGAGGGCAAAACGAGAGCAAAAGTGTTTGGAAAAGTAGATACATTTGAGACGTACTAAGGACCCACATGGATGTGGGTAGCAGCGCAAGGCCCCACACCCCTGGTCTAGGTGCACCAAGACCCCCCTAAAAGGAATATGATCATATCTCGAAGGGATAAGATCAAGATCCCTAAAAAGGGGGGATAGCGATTGGCGGGGAAGGCAATGAGGGATTTCCTTCCTCCCCCTTGACCAATGACCCTAGGGGCTTGGAGGAAAAGACACCAGCCCCTCTCATGCCTACATAAAGGTGGGGAGGCACAAGGGGTCAACATCCCTTCCCACGGCCGCATCCCGTCTCCCGTTACCCCCGTTCTTCCTCAGTTCGTCATTCCGGGGGCACTTGGCGAAGCCCTGCCAGCACTATGACTCCACCATCTCCACCATGCCATCATGTTGGTCGAGATCCCATCTACGTCTTCTCCCCCGCTCGCAGTATCGAGGAGGCAAAGACGTCATTGATACTTGTGATCTGCAGTAGGTTTTTTGTGAAGACAAACGATTAATTGCAACACAATACTGGTAAGTATTTCCCTCAGTTATGAAACCAAGGTTTATCGAACCAATAGGAATATCAATCCACAATCGTGTTCAACGTCCGGACACAAAAACTTGCACCCAACGCGGGCAAGAGAGTTGTCAATCCCCTTGATATCATTATTTGCAAGCAAGTGACGTGTGTAGATAATAGTAGATAATTATAAATTTAAAAATAAAATAAAAGGTAAATAAGAACAACAAGGTATATATAGGTTTGTAAATATATAAGTGAATAGATCCGGGGCCATAGTTTTCCCTAGCGGCATCTCTCATGAAAATAAGCATATGGTGGGTAGACAAATTACAATTGGACAATTGATAAAAAAGAGGCTAGTTATGAGATATTCACAACAATGATCATGTGTATATAGGCATCATTTCCAAAACAAATAGGCCAACTCCTGCCTGCACCTATTACTATTACTCCACTTCAAGAGGCCTTCCATGCTTTCCTCTCTATGTATTAAGTTCATGACAAATAGAGTAATGCATGGAGAACGATGACATGATGTAGAAAAAGTGAACTCAAGCAATATGAATAAACCCCATTGTTTTATCCTTAGTGGCAACAACACGAAGACATATCTTGTCCCCCTTCAAGCAAAACTCATATGATATGACGAATAAAAATGTAGCTCCAAGTGACATACCGATGGATTGAGACAAAAGAGGGGATGCCTTCCAGGGCATCCCCAAGCTTAGATGCTTGAGTCTTCCTAGAATATTACCTTGGGGTGCCTTGATATTCCCCAAGCTTAGGA
This sequence comes from Hordeum marinum, assembly GCA_022496015.1. Taxonomy (NCBI): domain Eukaryota; kingdom Viridiplantae; phylum Streptophyta; class Magnoliopsida; order Poales; family Poaceae; genus Hordeum; species Hordeum marinum. The sequence goes on along the minus strand of CM039672.1, from coordinate 235,573,398 downwards.
TCTTGCCACTCCTTATTGCTTTGTCCATCGTGATAACACCCAAAACTTGAAAATTTCAATCACACAAAACTCAACAAAACTTCATGAGATCCGTTAGTATAAGCAACATATCAAATACTTCAGGTACTATTATAAATTGATTGATATTGAATTATTGCATAATAGGTACTGTATTCTGACTTCTCCATGGCTTGTACAACCCGATATAATCCATAGCATCATCAAAACAAGCAAACTATGCAAGAAAAAGCAGAATTTGTCTGAAACAGAAGTCTGTAAAGATATGTAAAGAACCTATACTTGTGTAACTCTAAAAATTCTAAAAAATTAGGAAAACCTGAATAATTTTCATATAAATACTTTGTATAAAAATCATATCCAAAATACATTCCAGTAAAATCAGAGAAATTCCGCACTAGACACTAAAGTTTTTGTTTTTGCACCGTATCAATTCTACTCATCTTGTTAGTCATCCCAAAGGCTTTACTTGGCACAAACACTAATTAAAATATCATTACATAGGTAATAATCATGTTATCATACCAAAACATAAAGGAAAATAAAATAAAGATAAGTATTGGGTTGCCTCCGAACAAGCGCTATTGTTTTATGCCCCTAGGTAGGCATAATGCTTAGTTTCAAGTGTTGTAATAATTTTGGATATGATCCGTAATGCTCTAATCATATTCCCTTATTTCAGCAGGAAGTTTTATAATAGGGAATCATTAATAATTAAAGGGACTAAACTTCACAACACAAGGATCCGAAAGATCTATCTCGGGAGGAATATGAGGCTCCTCTTTGGGGTTTTCGTAAGTAATAGTCAACTCCTCATTGTATAAGTTTCGATAGAGGTATTTCCTTATTCTCTCTCAAGATCATAACCCATTCCAAGTTTTGGTATAGCAAATTTATCATTGTGTGCAGAAATCTTATCAACTAGGACATTAGGTGGGACCTTCTTTCTAAGGTTTTCATCATAAGCAACATAGTTTGTGGATTTTAGTTTTCTTATACCTTACAACTCATAAAGAATTACTTCTTTGGGTGGGCACTGACCATTAACCCTATAATGAGAAAATATATCTCTAGCCTCTTGCATGATATTATTAAATTCTTTAACAAGAAATATAGCGGTTGGATGTTTACTAGGAGCTTCCTGAATATTAGAGAATTCTAGAAACAACCATGGTATGAAAGGATGCATATAGAAAAATTGTATCTCCAGTTGTACTATAAGCAAAGATATAGCATCCACATAACATGTAGTTCTAGAAACAATGGAGCCTCCTATCAAGGGCAACGATCTTGCATAAGTGAAAAAAATCTTGAATCACACTCTTCCTAATAACATTCCCACTACCTATGCGGAGTTTCTTTGTTTGCATAATAGGTTCACTTTTAGAAGGATCATCATCTGCAAGGTTATCAAGTTTTTCCTTCGAAAATTCATCAAAATTTCTTTTAGCATTATTAACACTAGGTGAAGTTGGATATTCAATGTACTAGAAATGGAAGCACCACCAATTTCAAAATCTGACATGATAGCAACTTTCAAGCAAGTAAAACAAGAAAACTAGTAACAAGCGAAGATAAATATTTTGTATTTTTGTTTTTTATGAGACAAACTAAATATAATAGAAAATAAAAAGAAGAACAAGTGAATGATAATTTGTGTGAAGTTACTTGGTAGTTGGTGATGATATTCCTCAACAATGGCACCAGAAATCCTTCCTGATACTTGTGATCTACGTTGGGTTTTCTGTGAAAAGGAACGGGTAATTGAAAAAAAATACAGGTAAGTATTTCCCTCAGTTATGAAACCAAGGTTTATTGAACCAATAGGAATATCAATCCACAACCGTCTTCAACGGATGCACACAAAAAGCAAACAACTTGCTCCCAACGTGGGCAAGAGGGTTGTCAATCCCCTTGATCTCGTTATTTGCAAGCAAGTGAAGTGTGTAGATAATAGTAGATAATTATAAACTGAAAAATAAAATAAAATTTAAATAAGAGAAGCAAGGTATTTATAGGTTTTAAATATATAAGTGAATAGACTCGGCGGACATAGTTTTCCCTAGCGGCATCTCTCACGAAAATAAGCACACGATGGGTAAAGAAATCATAGTTATGTGATATTCACGGCAATGATCATGTGTATATAGGCAGAACGCCCAAAACAAATAGGCCGACTCCTTCCTGCACCTATTACTATTACTCCACTTCAAGAGCGCTTCTGTGCTTGCCTTTCTACATATTAAGTTCAGGATCAAGAGAGTAATGCATGGAGAACGATGACATGACGTAGAAAAAGTAAACTCAAGCAATATGAATAAACCCGATATTTTTATACTTAGTGGAAACAACACAAAGACGTACCTTGTCCCCTTCTATCACTGGGATATAGAAACTCGTCAGATTGAACCCACTAAAACGCACCCCTCTCACTAAAGAAACATCAATATCTACTTGGCCAAAGCAAATAAATAGAGCAAATTGAATTACAAAGCTATAATGATCATGCAAATAAGAATCATAATAACTTCAAAGAAGACTCAAATACTTTTCATGAATAATCTGAACATAAACCCACAATTCATCGGATCCTAACAAAAGCACCACACAAAAGAGTTACGTCGGATAGATCAAAGCTAAGATGAGATGATCATTGTATTGAAGATGAAAAGAGAGAGAGATAGCCATTTACGTACTAACTACGGACCCGGAGGTCTATGGTGAACTACTCACATATCAACATGAGGGCAGCAAAGTTGATGAAGAGGCCCTCCGTGAGCGATCCCCCCTCCAACAGGTTGCCGAAACGGAGCTCCACACGAGATCGCGGCGAAACAGAGACCTGAGGCGGTGAAAAAAGTGTGTCAGGATGCACTCTAGGGTTTTTGGAATACATGTGAATTTATAGGCCAAAGAACGGGGTCAGGAGACCCGCCAGGGAGGGACAAGTCATCAGGACGTGCCACCCCCTGGGTGCGCCCTATTGGCTTGTGCCTCCCTCGTGTGGCCTCCGGTCTTCTCCCAAAGCTTCCAGGTATTCTTTTGGTCCAGAAAAAATCATAAAAACATTTTGGGGCAATTGGACTTTGTTTGGTACTATAAACCTGAAAAGTAAAAAACACGCAAAAAATAGGAACGACACTGTGCAGTGGGCACTATGTCAATAGGTTAGGGCTAAAAAATAATATAATTTGGTAAATTATTACTCAAAAGTATCCTATAATGATAATATAATAGCATGGAACAATAAAAAATTATGGATATGTTGGATACATACCAATCATCGAGTTGCTCGTGTGTTGAACGCGGAGGTGCCGCCCATTCAGCATTGGATCGAATTGGATCGTGATTGGATCATGAAGTGTACCACTACATCAATTGTGTAATATATGCTTCCGCTTAACGGTCTATGAGGGTACATAGACACACTCTCAACTGTCTTTGTTATGCATCTCCATAGATAGATCTTGGGTGTTCGTAGTATTTTTTTCCATGATTCATTCCCCAAAACTCCTAGCAACCTGAATCAAATGCCCTTTGAATATAGAGTTTGAGGAAAAAGTAGAGAAGGTTTTATTTCTCCATGGAGCCTCCATGCGAGATTTACAACATACAGAAAGTTATCATGAATGTTCCATTTCTTGATGAAGGCGCTCTGGGGGTTCGAAACAAGGTTGTTCATGAATATTCCAAGGCGAGTGGCCAAAACACTGGTGATGATATTGGCAATGGCATGGATGAGGTTAATGGGACGAAGGTAAATGATCTCCTCCACCCCTCCTTCTCAGAGAGCAAGACAATGTTGGCGGAGTTCAGCCACTCGAAGTTCGCCATGTGGAGATTGTCGAGTTAATGAATGATGCACATGGTTTCCTCCTTAATGAATCCTTCTGGGCCCGCTGCCTTGTCCCTAACTTAGGGAAATTATAGCCATGATCCCATATTTTGTGATCGGATCATTAATTCCAATCATGTTAATGCCACCAAGGTTGGGGCCTTCCCAACCAAGGTCATGGGTCCTTGGCTGACATATCCCAGATGTTTCCACTAAATGCTTACGAAGAATGTCCTCCTTGTGTTGATGGTGTCGGTGTCAAAACCGGCGGATCTTGGGTAGGGGGTTTCGAACTGGGAGACTAGGATCAACAGTAATAGGAGACTAAGGGGACACGAGTTTACCCAGGTTCGGGCCCTCCTATGGTGGTAATACCCTACGTCCTGCTTGGTTGTATTGATGATATAAGGGGTTACATAGTTGATCTACCTCGAGATCATATAGCTAACACTAGACGAGTCATTCTATCCCTATACCCTAAAACCCTCTGGCTTATATAGATGCCAAGGATGCCTAGGGTTTACACGTGGTCGGTTACATGCCGAAGAGATAAACATGCCTAACTACTACATCAGAGTGGAGCGCAAGCCATGCATCTCGAAGCTTCCATCCTCGAGACTGGGCCTTCAAATCATTTGGTGTTTGGTAAGTAGCCCTCATAGTCCAGCCCATAACAATAGGTCGGCTATCCAAGGACCCCCTAATCCAGGACTCCCTTAGTAGCCCCCGAACTTGCCTCCAACACCAAGGGTCTTCAGCTTCGACTGCTTCGCGAACAGAGTCTTCGGCTTGCGAGGTGAGTTCCTTCCTGCCGAATAATAGTTCGGCCTCCGATGACAAGCAATCTCCCGCTTAGTGGCACGTCCGAATACTGTAAATTGATTGGCTTTGAAGCCCAAATGTCAGGGGATAAACAACAACCCTCTGATGACCTTTCCGACAAAAGGCTACGGCCCACCACTACCGCCAGGCCAGTTGTATAGACTCGATTCGTGGTTCGAGGTTGTTTTAATCATCACGATCTATCAATATACCGACCGTGTCCCGTTTCATACGGGATATACTTAATCATGCACACCTAACGACTTGTGCGCCTTAGGAAGTGGAAGGATTCATGGCGGAACGAGGCGAGTCCACATCGATAGGCCTCATAAAAAGAGAAGGAAAACCCCAAAAGCTTTTTTACGCTCTCCATTCAACTTCTCCGCCTCCCATTCCCTTGCGCCTCCAGAGCATAGATCTAGGTCTCTCCGTCCCCACCTTCGAGCTCAGCAATGGTGGGCTCCAACGGCCAGTGGGAAGCTTTCACGGTCACCAACCAGGACATACTCAACCTCAAGAAGGCTGGCTACCTCCTCGCCAACATCCCTCACCGCGCAGCGGAGGAGGGCCAAGTGACCCCACCCCCAAGCCAGCAGGCCCGTCCACAAGGCTGTGTGAGCCGTGCGATCGCATAGGTCCCCAAAATCGAAGGGGGCCCGATCAAAGGAAAAAACCACGAAAGTGTCTGGTTAATTCAGGAGCTCCTGGTTTTTTGGATGGCTCTCTCAATCCATAAATCGAGCCTGATGTGCATGAAGTGGAGCAACATTACCGTGAGGCCCCAGTACCCAGCCAACAGGCCCATAGTCAGCCTAGTATTGCTCACTTCCCTTTGGACCTAATTAGTGAAAGATCCAAAAAAAATAAGGCAGACTAGTTAATTACGGGGCCTACTATCTAGGAGTACAACGTGTGACCGCTTGCTGTTTTTTTGGGACAAACTGTGTGATCACCTACATAACTAGGTATGTATTTAACTTTAATCAAAATTAATATTATAAACACACTAGCCATAATCTAATTTCTAATTCCAAAATTCTTCCTTATGTGCTCACCTGCTACACTACTAGCATATTTCATTTCAAGAATGACTCAATGGATTTTTTTATTTTGCTAGTAAATTAAATTGATATCAAAATTTTGTTTCAAGAAATTGAAAGTGCGTTATATCGACTAGAGGGGGGGTGAATAGGCAATTTTTACAAATTCGTCTGGAATTTCAACTTTGAGGAATATGAAATGTGATGAATAACTAGCAGCGGAATAAATACTCAAGTGCATGAGGAACATAGTAACAACACAGTCTTCATGATGAAATGAAACATGCACAAATAGTAAGTAGCGTGACACAGGATAAGCAGTGATGAACAAGGTAACTTGAAGAATTTGAGGTGAGGAATTTGGAAGTCTTCAATCAAATTCTTCAAACAGTAACAATCAATTTCATCAACAAGTTTATGAGGAATAAGAGGTTGAGTAAATAGAACCAGGTAGCTCGATGAAGACAATGGTTTTATGACCCAGTTCCAACTGTTGTGACAGTTGTACGTTTGGTTTGGAGCGGCCTGGTATTTAAACTAGAGGACACACAGTCCCAGGACACGTAGTCCTTATCGTATTCTCTTTGAGCTAAGGTCACACAGTCCTCGCCCAACACTCGTCGTAAGTCTTCAAGGTAGACTTCCAAAACCCTCACAAACTGGTCACCTGGTGATCCACAATTTACTACTGGATGCTCTAGACCAAGGTCACTTCGTGATCCCCAATTGACTGCAGGAGCACTAGACCATGACGCCTAACCGTCTGGAGGATGCACAGTCCTCAAAGGTAACAAGCATCGAATCCACACAAGAATTTCTTCAGTGATGCTCAATCACTATGGGTTTGGTGGTTTGGTTGTGGGTTTTTCCTCACTGATGGTTTTCTCTCAAAGTCCTCAGAGGATGGGTTGCTCTCAGTTGACAAGTGTCAGTTCTCTCTCGGAGCAGCCAACCAACTAGTGGTTGTGGGGGGTGGCTATTTATAGCCAGGGTGCATCCTGATGTGATATGACATAAATGCCCCCAATGATATGACCGTCATGTGGATATGTGTGATTGGGGACAGCTGGCGCTAAGCACAGCAACGGTCGGATTTTCGAACTATGAAAGTCCTTAGACATATCATGTTCCTCACTTGTAGGCAATTCGCACTGGCGAAATCCTAACTCCTCAGTCATATCAATTTCCTTAGAGACCACAAGAACTTCGTCTTTGTCACTGAAGAACTTGACTGAACCATAAGAAATTTCCAAAAGCTTCACTCAAAGGATCGTATAGGTTGAGGATTTTGGAGTTGAGCATAAGTTGGAAATTTTCCTTAGTATTTCCTCGGCCCCCTTTAACAGTACGGTGTTTCCTATGACTCAAAGAAAGGAAATAAAACTACGAAAACAAAAGTATTCACGCTTCATAATCCTCGTTCATATCTTCCAGGTCACACAAACTTCCTCATTTTCAAAGTCTTCACCAAAGTCTTCACAAAGTCTTTAGTTGAAGACGTACATTTTAGGGGTCGATAATCTCCGAATATATCAAACTCCTCATCAACTTATAGAGCCTGCGTACACTCACAAACACATTAGAACCTTAACCTATAAGTCTTCAATACACCAGAATCACTAAGGGGCACTAGATGCACTAACAATCTCCCCCTTTTTGGTGATTGATGACAAATAGGTTAAGTTTTCAACGGGGATAAACATATGAAGTGAAAGTACAGAGTTTGAGGAATTTATTGCAAGATATATAAGAACTCCCCGTGAAGATGTGCATATTTGAGGATTTCCTTTGGACTGCAAATGCACATGGCAGGTTAAAACATGGAGAACTCCCCCTATATCTTGTAATTCATACACGCATTTGAACATATGATATGAAGAATTTGAAATCCGTGAGGAAAATGGTGTCGGACGAAATTCAGCATGTATGCATTAAGGTACTTGAGGAAATAAACATGCGAGGAAATAGTTCAAAAGTGTCAGACCACCATCGAACTTAAGTTTACAACTCAATCAAAAAAAGCTTCAGAAGAGCGAGATTTGAAACTTAAAACAAAAATAGCGCATATATAAAGACCCGCTTGAAGACTAACTCAATTTTTCTCCCCCTTTGTCATCCAAGACCAAAAGGGACAAAAAAGTGAGGACTAATGCTCCTTTGAAGAATTTCATCGGGTTGGCGAGGAAGGAGCGCCAGCGTTGTTGTGGTCGTTTGTCGATGTAGGGCCTGCTGCAGTGTCATCAATGTCTTCATCCTCATCGCATTCTCGAGATGAAGAATATGAACTTGTGACCATCAGAGGAACTTGGACTTTCTTAAATTTCTTCTGTGGAAGACGAGCCCTGTCAGGATTTTCCTCAAGATCCATCTCATTCAGTTCTTCAGAAGACATGAGGTGAGACAGTACGACCCAAGTGTGGTTGAGGTTTTCATGCGCATAGTAGTGATTCCTCTTCACAGTGTTCTGCATCAGAGTCATGTTTTGCACAATGTATCCAAGTTGACGCTTCACCCACTTGTGATTGCGATCGACCTTCTGATGAAGACTTATTAGGACCTCGCGATCAGTCATCACACGAGGGGCAGACTCTTGAGGTTTGTGAGCTGAGGCCTTTGCATCGGAGCCCCGAGTTGTAGTGTCATCATTGGTGGAGAAGGAAGCAACTTTGTGAAACTGTCCATCCAATGGACGAGTGCCTTCATCAATGACAGCCTTGCCTTTTCCTTCCACTGAGTCAATTGTGCTCTTGATGACATCGATTGGAGGCAGGAAGCCAAAGTGGTTCTAGAAATCAGCCTTGAAGGGAACTGAGGACTTTGCCCTGATGAGTTTCATTATCCAAGGCGCATAGGGCTTCTGTTCAAATGGAGGCAAACTAGCACTGGCCAATGTCCTCATGAAGAAGTCGTGCAAGTCAATGGGAATCCGATGAATGATGTTGAAGAGCATATTATTCATGACTCCCTCGACTTCTTCTTCTTCAGAATTGTGGCCCTTATGAGGACATAGAGTATTTATGAGTATGCGGTAGACGGTCCTGGGCACATAGAGCAAATCCTTCACAAGGAAGGTTTTCCGTTGAGGCTTTCCAGGAGGCAATGTCTTCATCAGCACTTGCATCAGCTGATTCGGAAGTGCAAGCTCATCAAACAGTTTGCGAGCTTCATCTGAGGGAATTGGAACTGGTACACACTGAAGCAATTCAGAAGCTTGAGCAGTGAAGTGTGTTTATCCTGTCATCCAGTCCAAAACCCAGGAGTTGACATCTGAAGCATTTCCACTAATATGCAGTGTGGCATAGAACTGAAGAATGAGTTCTTCATTCCAGTCGCAGATGTCGACGCAGAATGGAAGAATGCCTGCATCACGAAGAACTTGGAGCACCAGTGTGAACGATGGAAGGGTTTCCATGTCCGCATGAGGAATTTGGTGGTGCTCGAAGACTTTCTTCTTCTCAAAAAGGACTGATGCATAGTAGTTGAGCTGTGTTGCCATCCAGAATCTGTTGTGACCGGCCCTCGCAAAGTCATAAGGATTTGGACCTGTGAAGAACATGCGTTCATTGAAGAAATTGCTCTTGATGAATTTGGGGTGTACTAAGCCTTTGAATGGCATTCTTGGCTTCGGTTGAAAATTTGGCTTGAATCGGCCCTTAATCTCCTTTGGCATGGGAGGAACTCCTTCAGACTGAACAGTTTGGAGGGCTGGTTCCTTAGTTGCGAGGGGAGCATCAAGATCATCAGCTGTTGCAGCTGGAATTTCTTCAGTGACTTGGGTGATCAGATTAGCACATTCTTCATGTATTTCTTCATCGGAGCAGGCGACTAAGGAATCTGTGTCAGAGGAGTAGTCATTGGTGAATTTGGGTGTGCTGATTCCCAATATTCATCATTGATGATAGGAGTTGTGTTGCCAATGTCTACATCCCCATCAATTTCTTCAACTCCAGCTTCTTCCGCAGTGAACTGAAGCTGGGGCAATGATACCTTTGGAGTTGAAGAAATGTCTTCAACTTCAATTTCTTCATCAATCTGCTCTGTTGAAGCAGCAGAATGATCTTCATCTTCATCTGGGATGACATATTCCACCCCAAATGGTACAAGTTCATAGGCAGGTACAGAGGGAATTGGTGTAGCATCAATGGGTCCAGTTGAAGAACTTGGCATAGTCTTCAACTTCTTCACAATTGAGGATTCTGAATCTGATACTTTTCTCTTGAGAGTCTTTTCCTCTACAGTTTCAGCTTCTTTAGGTACGACTGATGCAGTCGCCCTGGTGGGTTCAGTTTCTTCAGGCGCAACAAAAGCATCATCTGGCCTTTTAGTTTCTCCAGGCACAACAGTGGTGGTTGTCCTGGCATGGTCATCAGTGGTCTGAGTTTCCTCAGCAACATTGACTGTTGCTTCTGGTGCAGAAGAATTCCCATCACCAGTCTCATTAGGCTAAGCAATTTCATCAGCAGCCTGAGGAATTTCATCAGACTAAGGATTTTGTGGTTGCGATCGAGCTGCAACCCTAGTGCTGTGATCCTTCACTTCAACTTGAGCAGCCCTGACGAATCTCACCTTGGTGCCCTTCCATTCAGCATCATACCTTTGTTGATCCTTAGAGAGTGTGCGAATTTTAGTCTGAATAGTGACGAGTTGATTTGGGGTCAAGTTCATCACATTATCTCTCAGAAACTTATCTTTCCGAGCCCTGTTCCTCTTAGCTCTCAGAGCTTGTTCTCTCTTCCATTTTTCTTTAGAGATGAAGTGGGTGAGGACATGATCCACTCCAAGAGGTAGATTTAGTGAAGAAAGTGGGGTGTTTGGATCTTCATGCCATATATCGATGAAGTTGAGGATCATCTTGGGATCCAGCATGAGAGGAACAGAGCTACCCTTGGCCATAGCAGCCCTCTGCTGACTTTGCCTGATGATTTCTTCAAATTCCTCATCATTAGCTTCATCATCATCATCCTCAGATCCCGAGGGTATGGTTACCACAACCTTGCTTGAGTGAGGACTTGGTCTTTGACCTCGTCCAGCAGTTTTCTTCAGCCTCAATGCAGAAGGGCTAGTTGAAGACTTTGTTGTAGTAGAGGGGCTTGCCGAGATCTTCAGAACTTTTGAGAATCCCTCAGTCCTCTTACATGATGCAAGATGCACTGGGGTTGAGGACTTTGCAGCTGCAACTGAAGACTGAGCAGCAACAGTACCAACATCTGAGACCTTTGTAGGTCGAGGCCTTTGAACTTGAGGAATCTGCTGTGATGGTTTTGAGGTTGAAGAACTTGTCTTCAAAGCAGATTTCTTCATCATTGTTTGCTTCAGAGCACTTGCACAGGCTCCAGCAGAGGCAGCAGCAGCAGAATCTTCATTGAATTTCTTCACTGCCTCTTTGGCTTTCCTCGCCAACTTGGCTTGCTACTTCTCCCACATGTGAGGAAAGTCCGCACCAGTCTTGAGGCTAGTAGGATCAGCAATTTGATTTGCAGCAAGGGGAGGCCATCTGCAAGGAGGTTTCACTACGAATTTCATCATGTATTTTGGAGTTACATAACGATATTCCTTCCATTCCCTTGCCCATCTCCTCTCAATTTTCTGGAGACGAATTTTTCTCTGCTTGGTCGTTTCTTTGCCATGAGTTTCTTCATCAGGTGTGCAGTAATCCTCATACAAGTCATGTGGAATCTCAAAAGCAGTGTGCACATCTGGCTTCTTTCCACCTTTCTGAGGTTTCTTTCCGTCAGCCATTTTCTTCACTTGAGGAATTTGAACTCTTGAGGACTCTGAAGAAGTACACAATTTTCCCTCAAGGAATGCTGCAAATGAGTTAAGTTGATGAGAACCTAGTGATTCATCAGCGGATATGTTATACCTATGAACAGAGTATAGGTGCGAGAAATTTGAAGAGGTCATATGCGTTCTCAGAAATTTTTAAATAAAAATAGGTGTGAGGAATTTGACCATGGTGTCTTGAGGAATTTCACTAAGTGTTCTTTGTCTCAGGTTCCAGAGTTTTGCAAATTTTGAGGATTCACACAATTGAGGAATCTTGAAGAAAATCATTACTTAGGGAAAATCATCAAGTATGCGAAGATGTAAGGTGCTTTAGAGTAAGATTCATGAAAAATAAACACCTTTTTAGGAATATGAAGAGCATTTGAAGATCAAACAAGGGCAGTAAAAATAAATTTTATTTACCCTGGTGAAGAACACGACGAACTCAGAGATGAGATTGGGAAGTTCATCAGTTCAGATCTCCCATGCCCTAGCTTGGTAGAGGGAGACAACTACAGCGGTGGTGGGATGAGGACTTCCACGGCCAATGCGAGTATGTCGACGATGAGGTCGAGGCAGTGAAGCTCTTCCTCACCGGCGTCGATGACTTTAGCGGCAGCGCTAGGTTGGAGCTCGGGATAAAGATGAGATGAGGAGTAACCGAGCACAGTTGAAGGGGAGGGGTTATTTATAGTGGGAGTGAAAACCAATCCGCCCAAAGATTTTGGACAAGATTGCCCCTGACCCTTGCTCTCCACGCGACAGGTGTCACCCACGTACTTAGAGGTGGCGATAGTGGGGGGTCGTGGGTTATCCAGCCACGGGAATCGGAACCGATTGAGCGGGAACCGCTGAAAATTTTGATAGTGAAAATTTCAAAGTTTCTGTCCGCAAATTCTTCAGCTGTCAAGGACACAGTGAAGACTTTCAACGAGTTTCAAAGTAGAACGCATATGAAGAATTTGTGAATAGACTGGGTTGAGTTTACCATAGAGGGGGAAGGGGTCCTATCACATTCACTTAGATGAAAATCAACTTGAGGAATTTGCAATAAGTTAATGCTGTTGAGGACATTGAAAACTCAAATATATTATATATATATAGTCAATGAAGAACATGAGTTTCAAAGTAGGAAGAATTTGAAAAGTTGAGGAATTTGAAAAGTTGAGGAATTTGATAATTTGAAGAATTTGCAAAATGACGAAAAACTCAATTTTGAAGAATTTCTACTTTGGTTGGTGGCGTGACCCACCGTATAAGAATGATGATTTCAGACACCGCGTACAATTGTCGTAGGGTTCTGAGAATCAAATTCTTCATTAATTTCTTCACACTTAGAGGGTTATTCTTCATTGATTGAAGAAAAACGTTACTTTGTGTGTTGCACACCTAAGTCATCAATTTTGCATAAGTGTTAGGATGTGTGTCCTTCTTCAAAGAACATTCGAAGATTCTAAGATATTTAGCTCACACCGCAACTTTCAAAATCACTTTTCATCCAAGGGCTTTGTGAAGATGTCGGCCAGATGTTCTTCAGTGGGGATGTGGTCAATGGAGATGTCGCCCTTGAGTACATGATCTCGAAGAAAGTGATGATGAATCTGGATGTGCTTGGTCTTGGAGTATTGAACTGGGTTGTATGCAATCTTGATGGCACTCTCATTGTCACAGTAGAGAGGCACATTCTTCAACTTGATGCCTTAGTCCTTGAGGGTTTGCTTCATCCATAGTAACTAAGCACAACATGAGCCAGCAACAATGTACTCAGCTTCAGTAGTAGAGAGTGAAACGCAGTTCTGCTTCTTTGAGGACCAACAGACTAAGGATCGTCCGAGGAAATGACATGTGCCTGAGGTTGACTTGCGATCCATGCGATCTCTAGCATAGTTAGCATCAGAGTATCTGACGAGGTGAAGATTTGAGCCCTTGGGATACCACAATCCAAGTGTTGGTGTGTGAGCTCAGTATCAAAGAATATGTTTCACAGCCTTATGGTGTGATTCCTTCGGTGTTGCTTGGAATCGGGCACACATGCAAACACTTAGCATAATATCAGGCCTAGATGCACATAGATACAATAATGAGCCAATGATGGAGCGGTATACCTTCTGATCGAAATCTTTACCATTTTCATAAGTGTAGAGGTGTCCTTTTGAAGGCATTGGAGTTTTGACTCCTTTGCAATCTTGCATGTCGAATTTCCTTAGAACATCCTTGAGGTACTTCTCTTGTGAGATGAAGATGCCGTTGTCTTGCTGACGAATTTGAAGACCTAAGAAGAATTTCAACTCTCCCATCATAGACATTTGATATTCTTCACTCATCATATAGGCAAATTCATCACTGTGATGTTTGTCAGTACAGCCAAAGATAATATCATCTACATATATTTGGCATATGAGCAGTTCATTGTCATAGGATTTTGTGAAAAGAGTGGGGTCGAGTGAACCGGGTTTGAAGCCTTTCTTCATGAGGAATTCCTTCAGAGTGTCATACCACGCCCAAGGGGCCTGCTTGAGGCCATAGAGGGCCTTGTTGAGTCTGAAGACTTTGTCAGGATGCTTAGGATCTTCAAAACTTGGGGGTTGAGCAACATATACTTGTTCCTCAAGCTTACCATTGAGGAATGCACTTTTCACATCCATTTGATATAAGATGATATTATGACGGTTAGCATAAGCAAGCAATATGCGAATAGCTTCAAGTCTAGCAACAGCTGCAAACGTTTCATCAAAGTCAATTCCTTCAACCTGTGTTGTAGCCTTGATCTACAAGATGAGCCTTATTCCTCAGCACAAGGCCATTTTCATATTGCTTGTTGCGGTAGATCCACTTGGTACCTATGATGTTATGCTTGCGAGGATCTGTCCACTTGACAAGTTCCCACACATTGTTGAGCTTGAATTGATGCAATTCCTCTTGCATAGCTTGAATCCACTCAGGCTCCTTGAATGCTTCATCAACTTTGGTGGGATCTATGATAGAGACAAAGGCAAAGTGCCCACAAAAGTTAGTTAAATGTGAAGCTTTTGAGCGAGTGAGGGGACCTGGTGCATTGATGTCATCGATGACTTTGTCAATCTGCACTTCATTTGCAACTCTTGGATGAGCAGGTTGATGTGGCTGAGGACTTCCTTCAGCACCATTTGCTTCAGGTGTATCAGCATGAAAGTCTTCATTCGTTGGAATGCACTATAGGAATCAGGCACTTTGCCGTGAGCCATCCCGGACGGCAAAGGCATGCATCCCGGATGGAAAAGTCTTTGTCGTCCGCCAGCAGACGGCCAACCGTCTGGCTGAATAAGCCATGGTAAAGGGCGCTTTGCCGTTTGCTGGCAGACGACAAAGACCTTTGAATCTTTGCCGTCCGCCAGCGAACAACAAAGGGCCTGGACGGCACATGTGGCAACTTAGCTCCGTTAAGGGCTTAACGACATGCTTTGCCATCAGCTGGCAGATGTCAAAGACCTTAGTTCTTTGCCGTCTGCGAGCTGACGGCAAAGCACCTGTTTTTTGCCGGCCTAGGTGGGTTCTTTGCTGTCAGCTGGCAGACGACAAAGAACCTTAGGTCTTTGCCATCTGCCAGCGGACGGCAAAGAACCCACCTAGGCCAGCCTAGTGCTACCCCAGGTTGCACAGGTAGCTGCCACGTGGCATCTTTGCCGTCTGCTAGTTGACGGCAAAGACCTTTGCCGTCTACCACCAGACGACAAAGTGGCTATACAACCCCTGTTTTTTCTGTTTTTCTTAAAATCATTCAATTTGACAGAATATCACATATATATCCAACATATCAACAATACAAGTTTCCAACAAGCATACCAACAATAAGTTTCAACAAGCATAGCAACAATAAGTTTCAACAAGCATACCAACAATAAGTTCCAACAACATATCCAACATATACAAGTTTCGAACAACATATCCAACATACATATCCAAAACAAGTTTCCAACAAGTTTCCATCAATGCAAGCTTCCTCATCTATAGCAAATATGCAAATTAGGAAAGATGAAAGTTAGAAGAAGAAGAAGACTAGCTAGAAGAAAAAGAAGAAGAAAAAAAGAAGAATTTATCTTCTCTTTCTTTTTCTCCTCTCCTCTCCTCTTCTCCAAGGTAGTAATGCCATTTTCTAGCTAACTAAGCATATCAAGTCATTTTGGAGGAAAAAAATGTTAAGTATAGGTCATTTTATAGCTATCCTAGGTAGAATATATCATTTTGGAGGTAAGTAAGGTTATTATGTCATTTTTGAGGAAAATAAGCTAAGTATAGGTCATTTTGGAGCTAAACCAAGGTTGTTATGCCATTTTTTTACCTAAGTGAGCTAATTATGTCATAAATGAACTAGCTAAGCTAATTATAGATCATCATTGAGCTATCCTAGGTAGTTACGCCATTTTGTACCTAAGTGAGCTAATTATGTCATAAATGAACTAGCTAAGCTAGCTATAGATCATTATTGAGCTATACTAGGTAGTAATGCCATTTTCTAGCTAACTAAGCATATCTAGTCATTTTGGAGGAAAAAAATGCTAAGTATAGGTCATTTTATAGCTATCCTAGGTAGAATATACCATTTTGGAGGTAAGTAAGGTTATTATGTCATTTTTGAGGAAAATAGCTAAGTATAGGTCATTTTGGAGCTAAGTAGGTCATTTCTTAAGCTAAGTATGCATTTGTTAATGATAACACTTGGGAAAACTTACCATCAACACGAAGGTGAAGGACCGGTAGGGTTTGCGCCAGGGTGAGATGTAGAAGGACCGGTCGTGGTTGCGGCAGACGTAGAAGGATCGGTCGATGCTTGTCGGGAGGCACGCTGCACCAAAGATCATTTGCAATGTCTCCTTAGCATGATGCAACTCAAATGTGAATACTAGTAACTAATGACCATTTAAATGAAACTCACCGTGGGTGCTATAGCAATATGGGCCATCGACGGAGGGGTCTGACCATTGTTCTGGCACACGGTCTACACATTTTGTTTTCACGAGTCATTCATATTAGTTAGTGATGAAACGAACATTACGTGCATGATTAGACTAATATGCAGGAGAAACTTACCACGAGGAGCTCGTATAGGGCCCGGTGAGACGCGTCGTTCCGGTTCCTCTCCTCCTCCAACAGCCTAACCGTCCTCTCCTCCATGTCCCTCTCCCTTTGTGCCGCCTGCCTGTTTGCCTCCGCCAGAAGCTCCTGGGCCCTAGACTCAATGGCGAGCTCCATTGGCCATGGACGAGGACTTATCTTAGGATCAGAGCTCGTCTAGCGCTTCTTGATCTCCGGAGAGTTCTAGGACAACGTATCAGTCCATCCCCAATGGCTATCGAGCCATGGGGCCTCCCGCCACCAGATATCATCATGAGCTCTGGATCAAAAGGACTCTGGATCAGGTTGAAGTCCTCCCCTTTCCTCGCCTTCCCCTCATCTCTGTACCTCATGAGCTTGTTGTGGGAGGAGATGTTGCTGAAGCTCTCTGGATGATTGAGGTCATCCTCCGAGAATGCCTTGGCTTTCTTGTACGAGGCAGTATGGGCCATGGGATAGAGGTCAAATAGAGGTGGCACCTCCTTCTTGTTTTCTCGCGCCAGAAAGAGAGGACCCCTATATTAGTTAAGGGCTCAAGCTAGCATGAAGAATGAAATTGCATGAATCATGAAGCAAACTGCATACCTAGTTATCCCCGAACTCAAACAGGTTGGAGCTCCCTTGATGGTGTGGCACACCTCTCATTTGGGCATGCTTATCCTTGGCCTTGTTGTGTTCGGCTAGCCATTCGGGAGAGCACCACTCATCCACTAATGCGTCCCAATAGTCCATCCTATCCGCACACCATCTCTGGGGCACCTAAGTTAGACAAGAGAAATTTCAGCGCTACGCCTACGAATCAAATCAAAGAAACTAAGTACAAGGCCTTAAGAATAGATAATTACCTTCATTACCTTCTCCTTACTCAGATAATTTTTGCGACACTTCTTCTTGGCCCTCTTAATGTTACTCGAGGCGTAGTAGTCTCGAATAGCCTGCACCCAAGCCTCGTGCCGCAAGTTCTGAAGTAGGCGCTTGCACTCGGCTTCGAGAACAACAGCCGATTTCGCCTCGTCTTCCTCAAGACACCTGTAGAAGATCTGCAATCAAACAAGACAACACTGATTAGTAAAATCACTAGGTGTTGTTGATTTTTAATTGTGTAAAGGAGAAATTACCCAAAAGCAACAGATCACAATGTCAGCCACCGTCTCGCACAAGACAGCATCGACCATGTCCTCCAGCGGGTCCGGGGCAGCCTTGTACAACTCCCAGGTCAGTGCTACCTGTGGAGCCTCACCCTCACCGGGCAACTGGACCTTCCCCGGGAAGTGGTGCCGGAGAAGCACACCAAGGACCTGGTTGGGCCTGCGGACACCACACTCGTATTTCAACCCCTGTAGTAGGACAAGGCCAACACCTTAGATATTAATTTGAAGAAACATGAAGGCAAAAGGTTAAAAAAGAGTAAATGCACTTACTTCTCTGCATTAGGCGCAATCAACCACCTTTGCTTGCGGGTTATCGGCACGGGCGGGAGCTTTGTACAACCACGCTGGTAGACCTTCTTGCCCTCCTCAACCGGCTTGCCCTCGCTATAGGTGTCCTCAGACAAGTTGTCCTCGCCACCATCAGCGTGGACACTAGCCTTCGGAGTCACGTGGGACGAAGACTCTGGGACCCGAGTCTCCTGGGACGATGACTCTGGGATCAGAGTCTCCTCGGACGAAGGCTCGGTGACCCGAGGCTCATCGACCCGAGGTTTGTGGACCAGAGTCCAAGACGGGTCCAAGTCAGACGGGTCCACCTGAGATGGAGCACTCCTGTGGTCGGGAGAATCAGCTGGGGGTGGCAGCAAGGAAGGCGCAACAGCCTTCCTACCTCTAGCACCTCTCTTCGTCTTCCCCCGACCTCTCCCGGTCGAAGAAGAAGCGCCCGCCGGTGTCTGCATGTTGTGTACCAGCGCTCTCCGGAGTTGCTAGTGTGGAATAATAGCACCCCTCCCAACACGCGCCAAGGAAGGAGGCTCTGAGCGCTCTCGACCCCCGCCCACCATCTGTTAACACCTTCAATGACAAAGAGTGAACGAAATTAGTTCAACATAAAAAAATTGAATACCTAATAACATGAACTAATTAATAATATATATGTACATAATAATAATTGAATACCTCAGATTACTAATATTAATCTTCATCGTCTATATATGCTCCAGGATCAATAAATGCATAATCATCATCACTATCAGTAATGACGTGCTCATCAACATCATCAATAAATGCATCAACATGTGGAAGGCCTCTATGTAATCGGTCAAGCATTGTCAAGTCATCCGAAGCAATAACCTCTTATTCCTCCGTCTCTTCTTGTTCCGGCTCAGGGGTGAAGTCGGGTTCACTGTTGCTGTCGACCTTAATGTTTTGGGGTGAAGTAGAGCGGTTCTTGAAACATTTTTTGGAAACACGTGTTTCTTGGAAGAATTCTCCTTCATATGTGTTTGGGTTAATGTGAGGTTCATAATCATCTTTATTGAGGGGAGGTGGTCTAAAATGTGGCGGCACATCATAAACGACATCCCAACCTTTCAAATTTGGATCCGTTTGGCAGGCCCACGGTAGATAGAAAACTTGGGTCGCCTGTTGAGCCGTAATATAGACATCAGGAACATCTAAATGGGTGCTTTGTTTGATTTCGACTAGACCTATATATTCATGAGTCCTTCTAGTCTCCTTCAGCTGGAACCAGTAACATTTGAAGACTACGACGTTTGGTGGGTTTTCACCAAAGAATGTAAGTTCATAAATTGCTTCAACTCTTCCATAATACTCGACCCCTCCTTCGCCGACAGCGAAGACACAACAATTTGCAGACTGTCGGTCGGCCATAGATAGCTCTTTGCCAAAAGTACGAAAGCGATACCCGTTGATGTCGTATTTGTTAAATGAACGGACCTTAAAGTCAAAACCATTAGCAACTTGTCTCAATTCGGAGTCCATAGACTCTGCATTAGCCTACAAGTTTAAAACGAAAGGATTGTTGCATTAGCCGCAAACTAGGCGAAGAAATGAAATCGTCTAATTAATGGAATTTACCGTTTGCTTGAACCAAGAGATGAAACTGGGATAGCCGCCTCCATGCTTTGCCAGAAGCTCATACTCTTCGATGGAATCCTTTTGGATCACCGCTCCATCCAAGAATTTGGCGACGTATCGACTGTATCACATATCTGGGAATAAGATCATTTCAAAGGAATTAGAAGTTGCGAAACAATGTACTGAGAACTTACTCGTTGTACGGCCGCACTTCTGTTAGGTTGTTGAAGATATACAACGAAATGGTCCGCCATTCTTCGACATCCAACCCTATTGATTTCGAAGCACCGACTGGTGCGAGCTTCCCTTTGAATAGGCTGAGGTTGAATCGACCTTTTTCACGGTTGCCATCATTGTACCGAGGCTTCGGATTATGCAAATGACGATTCTTGGCTTTGTAGTGTGCTGTCACGAAGTTTGCCTCGGCCGTCGATGCTTCAACTCTACGTTTATTTTTACATTTGCTCGAAGCGTCTTCTGTATCCTCTCAGTTGCGAAGCACCAACGATTTTGCACGGCCCCCCCAATCTTGCCTCGGTCAGGATATGCAAAATCAAATGCTGCATTGGATTAAAGAAGCCCGGTGGAAAGATCTTTTCTAACTTGCAGATCAACTCCGTCGCCAAGTCTTCCAGTTCGTCTAGCACGTCAGGTGATAGTTCTTTTG
This sequence comes from Hordeum marinum, assembly GCA_022496015.1. Lineage (NCBI taxonomy): Eukaryota > Viridiplantae > Streptophyta > Magnoliopsida > Poales > Poaceae > Hordeum > Hordeum marinum. The sequence goes on along the minus strand of CM039672.1, from coordinate 235,553,127 downwards.
CACAAAGAGCACGGAAAAAATAGCTCAGCTCTGCCAGTACTAGCCATTCATCCTCAGGGATAAAGCCACGCAACATCACCAGCATTACCCGCTCAAGCCATATGTGCCAATCATGACTCTTGAGACCAAATATTTTCAATTTGTCAAGACTCACTCCCCTCTTTAGATTCGCTGTATACCCATCGGGGAACATCAACTGCATTTTCACCCACAAGATCATTTCCCTCATAGCTGGCCTTCCAAGCATGAACCATGCCTTTGGCTTCCTCCAATTATTCTTTCCTTTCGGTTGTCGAATGTTTTGTAACGGTCTATCACATAGAGCCTCCTGGTCGACTCTAGCCTTAGGATTATCCTTCGACTTCCCATCTTTGCCGAATAATGTACCAAAAAGGGCCTCCGCGGTATTCTTTTCAGTGTGCATCACGTCGATGTTGTGTGGGCAAAGTAGGTCTTTATAGTAAGGCAAATCCCACAAACATATCTTGTGAGTCCACGCGTGTTTCGTATTATACCCTTCGAAATACCCTGGACGATCTGGATCCGGCTCGAGAGCGTTTATCTGATCCAGGATCTGTTGGCCTGTCAACACAGGTGGTGCAGTGTTTTTGACAACTCTACCTTTGATGAAATTCTTCTTGTCTTTTCTGAACTTATGGTCAGGATCCAGGATCTGTCTATGCATGTCGAAGCAAGAAAACTTGTGACCCGCCTCCAGCCAACGGAACTGAAGATCTGTCGTGCATGTGGGGCACGGAAACCTTCCATGCACACACCAGCCAACGAATAGCGCATATGACGGCAAGTCATGCATTTTGAAGTTCTTTTTTGTAGCGGCGTCGTATGTCTTGATCCCATTATCCCAGGCATCTTGCAATTCATCCTTAAGCGGTTGCATGTACACATTCATATTCTTCCCTAGATATTTGGGCCCCGGAATTATCAACGTCAGGAAAATGTTCTTTCTTTTCATAATCTCTCCAGGGGGGAGATTGAGTGGAATGACAAATACATGCCAACAACTGTATTATGCTGCCATCATACCATAGACATTGAACCCATCCGTGCTGATGGCAACTCGAGGATGCCTTGGATCTGTCGCTTTATCCTTATGTAATGCATCGAAGTGCTTCCACGCAAAAGCGTCTGAAGTGTGTCCCAACATTGGATTCCCATCTGCATCTAGTTATGTTCTTTTGCCCAATTTATGCCACGTCATCTGTCTAGCCGTCTCTTCGACCATGAAAAGACGTTGAAGTCTTCGTATGATTGACAGATACGGAAGAACATTAATGGGGATTTTGGTCTGACTCTTCTCACCCATACCGTTGTCTACCAGAACATACCTGGAAGCATTACAAATGGGGCAATAGTTCAAGCCCGCATACTCAAGCCTAAATAAGGCACATCCATTCTCACAGGCATCTATCTTCTCATAGGCCATCTTAAGTGCACGTAGGATTTTGTCCAACTGGTACGGGTTTGGTGGCAATACATGGCCTTTGGGTAGAACGCGTCCAAATATCGTCATCATCGCGTCGTAGCATTCTCTGCCCAGGTTGAGCTAAGCCTTCAGAGCCATTACTTGCGCGATGGCATCCAGCTGACAAAGCTCAGTGTGCTCGTGGAGAGGACGTTTTGAAGACTCCAACATTTCATAAAAGGCCTTTGCAGATTCCTCCATCTCATTTTTGAATCCCGAGCATCATCAAAGTCTTGCACCATGTCTTTGATCCCGGTACCATGCTTGTCGGTGTGACGATGAACCACCTCAGCTCTGGCACGTTGGGCAGACTCAACATGAAATGTCCGGACCATATAATTAGGCGTAAAACCCCACTTTTGCAGGTGTTTGATTATTTCAAACTCTGACTTCTTCTTACAGTTGTCGCAATCGACACAAGGGCACCAGGTTGTTTTCTGTCCATTTGCAAATGCGACTCTCACAAACTCCTTGGTTTTCTTTAACCATTCACAGGTCATGTCTTTCTGACTAGTGTGACCGATGTACATGCACCTACGATCACTCATCTTGCCTAGCTACTGGACACACACAAAATATATACATAATTCAGCAAACCATATTCATCAGTTAATAGAGTTTGTCAGTTTCATTACGTCGATGCAACCTAGATGCTAGTAGGTAAAGATAGGTTCTAATCCCACCCGAGTATGTGTAGATTTGGTTCGTTTTCCCATGCTCCGCTTCGGATCCGACGCAAAATTTTGGCAGCACCTCCCCGGTAGTCTCCTGATACACGTCTCGGCAATAAGCAGAGATGTGTACCCGGAGAACAACAGGGAGGCACTGAGAAAATTCTGCATGTTATTCCGATACCACCTTGGAGGCACGTTAAGTGTCCAGCATGTTACAATAAACTAAGATATGATCGGATTGTCTACAATTCGGGAATTGAGAGCTCATGTGATGTATTAATTGTGTGTGTAATGCAGGCTTCATCATCTATGGCGGCCACAAATGGAGCCGAGCTAGAGGATCTAAATCGGAAGCTGAAGCGCTCCGAAGACGAAGCTGAGGCTCAAGGTATGTTGAGACAGAATCCGAATGCCTTTGTCCGAATTTTATAGTCCGAATACAGTCAATGTAGATTCTTTATCTAGGTGTACTACAAGTGCAGCCTCAACGAAGGAGGTGGAGAGGCTCAAGGACGAACTCCAACGCGTGAAGGACGGGACGGCCGCCGAGAGGGCAGCAGCTAAGGAAACGGCTACCACCCTTTCCGCCATGTGGTCCACTAGTGGCAAGCATGAAGCTCGCGTGGCAGAGGTCTAATAGGAGCTCAAGGATGCCAGCGAGAGATGCGAGGCCTTGGAGCAGAAGAATAAGGCGAGATCGGCCGAACTGTCCACCATGAAAGCCGACCTCCAAAAGGAGCGGATGGACAGACTGTTCTACGAGGAGCAAGTGTGCCAGGCCAAGGAAATAGCCGATGGTAAGCCATACTCATTAAAGTACGTATTCAGGGATAGAAGATTCGAGTTGCTTACCTAGGTGTGGTGATCCTCAGGCGTGTCCATCGATCTCCAGAAGAGCACGGCAGTCACCAATTAGTTGTTCACCTCGCGGGGAGAGGGAGATGAAGCTCGGATGTTCTGGGCATAGTTTGGAGCCCCCGAGCGTCCTCCTGTTCTGGTGGAGCAGCTGAAACAACTGATGGAGCTGCACTGGATGGTGGAGCGAGTCATGAAGGACCTCTGCATCCACTTATGGCCCAGCGAGCCGCTACCAGGCAGCTACTTCGGCCTGGTGCAGAGACTGATCGCTGCCACGCCCCGCCTCGACACCATCAAGCGCTCCTCCTGCATCGAAGGAGTCCACATGGCCCTTGCCAAGGCCAAAGTGCACTAGCCAGGGCTAAATCCGATGAAGGTCGCCACTGACCTGCCGCCACCCAAGAAGGAGCACCGACGCCCTGAGCTATACGTCGATGGAGTGATGGAGAGCGCTCGGGTGATAGCGTTGCAGTGTTCAGGTGAAAATTATTTGAATGAGCTTGTAACGTGTCTGAAGACTTGTGATAACTTTTAATGATATTAGTATCTGCTCTTATATGGTTTTGCATTCCTTTATAACTCCTATGTGGTTTTTTAATACTGAAAGATGCGAGTCGTCGGCTTCAGCCCTGACGTAGATACTACATGGGGTGGCTTTGCCAATGCACTGTGTCCCTTAGCTATATTATCGGAACTCGAAGGCGGTGTAGTGCGACAGACTAGGTAATCAGACTATAGTGCTTTATTTCTTTCACTTAACCGAAGGGGCACGAAAAGGACTACGGGAAGCGTACGATTAGCCACCGGAGTGTCGTGATGTTCGTACGAACTGTGGCCGAAGCCAACATCATAATGTTTGCATAAAGGGCAAGTTCCTCGTATAACGCGGAATAACTGTTTACGAGGATTGAAGTGTAATACTTCTAGCTTTGGGTTCACAGATCGGATCGCGCATACTATGACAGTCCATTTTCGGCTTTCTTCCCTGAGGTGCTTGACCAGACTATCCAGAAACACAATCACAGGGGTGCTCCCTTTGCCCTTTTAGCCGAACGAGCGGAACATAAAGGGGCAAGTACAGGAGCCGGGCAACCCAACTTAATGACCAAAGACATAGTTCAGAACCGATGCATATAAAGTGAATGCCAAGACGCCAAACACACAATAGTTAAGGCAATTTGTGTTTGAAATCGAGCCCCCAGTCTATTAGCCAGTTGCCTCGTGTCATAACGAAGATGTTCACGAGAAGATGGAGAAATGAGAAAAGAAATATGCGCCAAAAATAGGATAAATGAGGTGAACTTGTGCCATGCAATTTTGCATTTTCTCAACAACTCTTATAACTCGGATTGCCGAAGCAACTTCTTACAGGTATGCAAAATAAAATAAAATCATAGAGGAGTTGTTGTACCATGGGTCTTCAATTGGTAACCTGACGTCCTCGATATGCCCCCTTGCTAGTTGACACCTCCTCTTGGGTGCACCTTGATAGGTGTTAGTTTTTGGCGGGCGGATTTTGCTAACAAAATCTTCAGAGGCCCTCGAATTGTAGGTGAGCTTTACGCCGTAGGCAGGCTCTTTTAGGAGCGCCTGCATTTTGTCCGAAGACGTATTGATAGTAGTGGGTCGGGCCAGCTAAACACTCATCTTTATTTCCCCACCGCTTCCCATGGAATCTTAAGTGTGAAGTTGTGCCTCCTTGGCACATACTTTGCTGGTCCTGAAGTTGTGCAGTGGGGGGCGAGTCCCTATAGATGGGAAGAGGAAGGATCTGAGTTTTCAGTCTGAAGCCAAACTCGCTTCGCAGCCTTATGTGCCTTTATGGCGGATGTCGGAACGTGCTGGTCTTCTTTGTATCTGAATTCGGCCACTAGGGCCAACACATGTTCCTCAGTTCTAAGGGAATGCTTCGTATTGCCGTTGACAGTAATGACCCCCTTGGGGCCCAACATTTTGAGCTCGAGGTATGCGTAGTGTGGAACCGCATTGAAACCAGCAAACGCTGTCTGGCCAAGCAACACGTGATAATCGCTGCAGAAGGGCACAATGTCGAAGATCAAATATTCGCTGCGAAAGTTGTCGGGCGAGCCGAACACAACTTCCAGAGTTACAGAGCCCGTGCATCGGGCCTCAACACCTGGTATCACTCCTTTGAAGGTAGTGCTGCTGGGTTTAATCCTTGATGGATCTATGCCCATCTTTTTCACCGTGTCTGAGTGAATTAGGTTGAGGCTAGTTCCTCCGTCCATTAGGACTTTAGTGAGGTGATACCCATCTATAATGGGGTCAAGGATGAGGGCCGTCGAACCCCCATGGCGGATACTAGTCGGGTGATCATGCCGATCAAAGGTGATCAGGTATGCCGACCATGGGTTGTACTTCGGGGCTACGGGTTCCACCGCGTAGACTTCCCAGAGGGCATGCTTCCTCTCCTTCTTTGGTATGTGGGTGGCGTATATCATGTTCACCGTTTTTACTTTGGGAGGGAATTTCTTCTGTCCGCCACCAATTGGACCCCGAGGCTCATCTCCGTCCTCGCTACGAGAGCTTTTGCCTTGGTCTTCGGGTGGTATCTTGCCAGCCTGCTTAAACACCCAGTAGTTGCGGTGCGTGTGGTTGGTGGGCTTTTCCAAAGTCCCATGGATTTGGCAAGGACTTGCCTTGATTTTCTCGAGTTGAGTGGGTCTGTCATGATTGCCTTTAGGGGCCTTCTTCTGCTGCCTAGGTCGAGAGTTGCGGAATCCGACATTAACAACCATGTCATCGGGATCATTATTATTGTGCCTACGCTTATTCTTATTGCGCTTTGAATTTCAGTTGCCATCCTGGGCCTCAGGTGCCACAGGATCTTTAGAATTGTGGTTGCGTCTTGCCAGCCGGTTATCTTCGCCCATGCAAAAGCGGGTCATGAGGGAGGTAAGGGCGGACATAGTCTGAGGCTTGTCATGGCCGAGTTGGCGGGCCAGCCATTTGTCCCGAATATTGTGCCAGAAGGACGCTATGGCCTCAGCATCCGGACAATCGACGATTTGATTCTTTTTAGTCAAGAACCAATTCCAGAACTGCCGAGCGGACTCGCCGGTCTTCTGGATGACGTTGCTGAGATCGGAAGAGTCTAGCGGGCGGACATAGGTCCCCTAGAAGTTAGAGCGGAACGCATTTTCCAGGTCTTGCCAGCATCCAATGGAGTTTTCGGGGAGGCTGTTTAACCAGTGGCGAGCTGGCCCCTTAAGCTTAAGAGGTAGATATTTGATGGCATGGAGATCATATCCTCGCATCAAGTGGATATGGAGAAGGAAGTCCTCAATCCATATAGTTGGGTATGTGGTCCTGTCGTACTGTTCTATATTCATGGCTTTAAACCCTTCGAGGAAGTGGTGCCGCATTACCTCATCTGTAAAGAACAGTGGGTGAGCGGCGCCTCTGACACGTGCTATGTCCCTCCTGTATTCGGCGTCTATATGGGGCAGTTGCATTCCCAGACTCTGTTGTTTTGGTCGAACCATGGTCTGTACCTGCCGCGTCTATCGGGCGAGTACTCTATGGATCCATAAATGGATCTAGTGCGGCCTGCTCTATGATCCAGGTTATCTCGCAGGTCGAACCTGTCATTAGGCTCTAAAGGCTCCTTACCCCATCTTCGAGGCATTGCCGGTATATAACCGGCATCGTCAACTGTCCTGTCCCGACCACGAGGGGGGCTGTCCAGCTTGTCGTACGGAGTACGGTCTGGAGATGGAGTATTAGTAAGTTCATCATCGAATTGCGGCAGCAGCCTTCTCCGAGGGTAGCTTTTGGGCTGGTTTGACAGACCATTGCCGTATACTTCCTCGGCTGAGTGGACTTTCATCCATCGATCATTGAGTTCGACCTGTTCGACTTTAAGTTCTCGTTCCTTAGCCTTTAGGCTGCGAGCCATTGCCTGATTTCTTCGCGATCTTCGAGGTTATCCGGGATGTACAAGTCATTGGTTTCCGGTATACCTTCCTCCTCAACCGGGGGAGGTACTCATCACCTTCAGGGTCATTGACGTTATCGGGGTTCTTTTGGTCCTCAGGCCCCTCTGGACCCTCAAACGGGTGCTCAGGGATGTCGGGATTGTCATGATCGGAGGGGGCATTACCGTCCCCATTGATGATAATAGCTCTTCTTCCCTTTTTGCTTTTGGACCGCTTATGCGATTTCTAATGGCTTGATGGCGCATCGCCTGATTTGTCGCTGTCGTTGTGAGGCGTGTTGTTGCTGTTGGTGGCAGGAGTATCCACCATGTAGACGTCGTATGTGGAAGTGGCGGTCCAACTGCCAGTGTTAACGGGGGTGGGAGCATTGCCCTCTTCATCCATGTATTCTGCCTCCTCAGAGGCATAGTCCAGCACGTCGGTTAAATCCTCGACGATGGCTATCAAGTGGGTGGTGGGTTGGTTGAAAATTCGTCCCCGCCCACACCCGACCGCTGAGGGCCCGATCGGATCCAGCTGTTCGGTATTCGTGGAGTTTACCTCCATGACGTCCGGACATGGGGAGTGCTTGGAAGGAACATGTGTCCGGTCATCTGGCTTAACAACTGGACCGGGATAAGAGATCGATTTGTCGCCATGGGTGACCCCATCGGCATGTCCGAAGAAGGGGCCCGTGGTTAAGGCCTCTCAGTCCTTGGAGGCTACATGCGAAGTTGCGAGCCCGATTAATGTCAAGTCACCCCGAGAGTCGATGGGGAACTCTAGGTTTCCAAATCTGATTTCACGATCAGGGGCGAAGTTCTCAATGCGGCCTAGATGGCCAGTGGAATCAGCGTGTAGCAAAACGCTGCCAAAGGCGAAGATCTGTTCGGGGACAAAGACGTCCATGTTGTGGACCTCTTCGTTGATGACAAGACGAGGCGTCGATTCCATCTCGCTCACACAGCAACTCTCAATGAAAGCACCATTGTCGGTGTCAAAACTGGCGGATCTCAGGTAGGGGGTCCCGAACTGTGAGACTAGGATCGACGGTAATAGGAGACTAAGCGGACACGAGTTTACCTAGGTTCAAACCCTCCTATGGAGGTAATACCCTACGTCCTGCTTGGTTGTATTGATGATATAAGGGGTTACAGAGTTGATCTACCTCGAGATCGTATAGCTAACCCTTGATGAGTCGTTCTGTCCCTATACCTTAGAACCCTTCGGCTTATATAGATGCCGAGGATGCCTAGGGTTTACACATGGTCGGTTACATGTCAAAGAGATAAACATGCCTAACTACTACATCAGACGTGGAGCGCGTGCATCTCGAAGCTTCCATCCTGGAGACTCGACCTTCAAATCTTTCGGTGTTTGGTAAGTAGCCCTCATAGTCCGGCCCATAACAATAGGTCGGCTATCCGAGGACCCCCTAATCTAGGACTAACTCAGATGGTCTGTGATTATACCTGGCCATGGGCAGCCAGGCCTGGTCAGCCCGGCCCAAAAAAGGTCGACCCGACCCGGGCCTGACCTTGCCCTTGGACCGGGCTCGGGACTAAATTTTGAGCCCAGTGGCCGGGCTGGGCCGGGCTTGGGCCTGAAGAAACCGGAGTTTATGCCTACGCCGGGTTGGCCCTGTCGGGCGGGCTGGGCTTTTTACGGGCTCAGGCCCTGCTTGGGCCCAAAAATCAGGCCCGAAGGACGGGCCGGGCTAGGCTCAGGCCTGGGTTTCTAGCGCCGGGCTTTTTTGGCCCGGCCCTAGGCCCGGCCCTTCCCGAGGTATGGCTAGGTATATCTGTGGCGAACCCATTGCTCCTTTTATAATCTGTGTATATGGTTTTCTCCGTCACACGTTGTCCCTGAGATGGAAGTACTTGCTATTGGCGTCACCCTCCTTGAACCGGGAAATGCAGGGACATTGCTTCTTTCTTACCCTTTCGAGAACCGCGAAGCTAATAACTTTGCAGTTCAGGCTAGATCGAAGATCCTGCTCCTCCAAAGAAATGACTTAGGATTCTTGGACAGTGTCAACGCCAAGCATGATGAGAAGGACAGCCTGGAGGAGCACCCTTGTCTTTGAAAAAAGGTTTATACTCCATTTCTCAAGGAGCAATCCCTTCGGCCGCAGCTTGTGGAATGAACGCTAAGCAGGCTCCACATGGCATGTGTCCTCCTCCAAGCATACAAAACCACATCCATTTTCTCATTTTCAAGGAATCAAAAGGCGGTGCCATCATGAGACATGTTTCTTGTGTGAATTCTTACACTATGTTTGTCGACAAGCTCTTGGGGAACCCTCCTACTGTGAAGTCCTTCCCTTTGCACCATATTGATTTGAGCTTCATGTGGGGATACACTTCCATTGTTGTTTGCATGATACATGACATAAATAGAGGAGGGACATTGGACAGTGGCCACATGAAGTGTAATGATAATGAGTACATGGTGACAGCACCATACCACATGACGAAGCCATCTGTTTCCTTTGTTGATGAGGATCTTGATCCAAGACCAGATCTTCCCCAAGGGGATGATGTGGATCATCCTAGGGTCATCACTGTGCCAATTGACCCATTGTCAAGAGACACATGCATGATACATTCCTATATACATAGGTGAATTTTATCCTTTACGCATGGCTTATTGGCACTCCCATGGATGGCAATACTACTTGACCTTCCTCCCTTTGCACCTATATATTTGAGACAAATGACAAACAAGCAATGGAGGAGGTCATGCATAAGCGAGCGCCAACACCATCCGCCTGGGAGCATGGGACCAGAAAAGCAACCATTAAGTTGAAGGTGAGGTTCCGGAACGTCAGTGGGCGTCCACGTAAAGTCTAGTACTTGTCAAACTCTCTGGATACCCCGTGCACATCAGGTCCTGCCACCAAGCTCTAAACATGTGAATTTTGTGAGCATAGAGTGATTAGCACTCAAACCACGTTCAACCATCCCTTGGTACCTGAAGATCTCTTGCTCCACCGCTGCAAGTGTGGCCTTCTTGCTTCCCTCCTTCTTTGGCCCTTGAATATCCCATATGTGGAGCACCCCCTCATGCATCTCAATGGCTTGGGGGTGTTTCATCTCCTCTAGAAGGTAGGGGTTGATGACTGTAAGGACATTCTCTTATGCTAGTGTTTTGGTGATGATTACAACTCACTAAGATCTAACCGTGTGTCAAGTTATACAAGTATTATGTGTGAGACACAAGACGGTTAGGCATTCCCTTCACACAGAAAAGACCGAAGACGGTGTTCTTTACGTGTTTATTTTCTTTGGTCATAGGGATCCCGTACTATTAAGAGGAAATCCACATTGGAAGGTCTTGGGGTGAATCAATACTCTCTCACATCCTTAGCACCCACCTCGTTCCTTCCCATCAAATAGAGAAAGGCCCTATTGTCCTTCCATGCAGGCTGTTATACCGCTATCCCGACCGGTTGCACCGCTCTCTATGGTCATTCGGTTTAACCGCCACTCCAGGGGTGATACCTGATACGTCTCCAATGTATCTATAATTTATAAATTATTCATGCCATGTTTACAATAATTCTATATGATTTTGGTATGCTTTTATTAGAACTAACCCGGACTGACGTTGTTTGCAGTAGAACTACCATGGTGTCATTTTTTGTGCAGAAATAAAAGTTCGCGGAAAGGGCTTAAAATTTAGTATGATTTTGTATGGACCAAAAGAGACCCCGAAAGCATTGGAGTTGGGCCAGAAGAACCACGAGGAGGTGACAAGCCACCTAGGCATGGCCAGGGGATGGTCACGCCTTGCAGGTTTGTCACTTCCTCATGGCCCCCCTTGACGTGAGATCGACGCCAAAAATTCCTATAAATATAGAAACCTCCTAAAAGAAACCTAGAATGGGAGTTCCACCGCCGCAAACTTGCAGAGCCATGCAAACAAATTTTGGCCCTCTCCGGCACCCTGCCGGAGGGGGTCACCATCACCGGAGGCCATCTTCATCATGCCAGACGGGCCATAAACACCATGGAGGCCAAGGACCAGAGGGAGAACCTCTCCCCACCGAGGGGGAGGCCATGAAGGAGGAAGCACAAGGGGGAGACTGTCACACCCTGTGTTTTGCCTCATGACTAAGTTATCATGACTCAAAAATTAGGACCAATTAAAACTTTTTGAGTGCATTTGAATGCTTGACTTGTGTGTTATTTCCTTGCTTGTTTGATTGCTTGCTAGTGCTCTGTAATTCATAAAACATCCTCCTACCCTCTAGAACTCTTTTCCTTGATCCCAACTCTATCCAATGATCATGCCATGTGAATAGGACTTCAAAATATTTTTACAAAATTTTATTTTGGCTAAAAAGCATTTATTCAAATTAGGTTTTCAAAACCCCCTGATTTGAGATTTGCACTGCAAGTCCCCAAATTGGGTGGACCCTTTTTCCCCAAATACTTTATCTGGAACCTACTATATATATGACTTCCCAAAACAACAAAATGTTATTTTTAAAGATTATTTTCTTATTCTATTTAAAGGCTTTTTCTTAAGGCCAAAAATGGTCCTTTATTAGGAAACGATATCTCGGATTGGTATACTACATGTTTCCTTAGCATAGAGATGCAACCTCTCAGACCTTGGATATATTAGCTGAACATTTGGATTTGTAGTGTCATGATCAAGCTTAGCGGCTTGTAAATTCTCCCGAGGATTTTATATAGGGATATATGTGAGTTAGCTATAGTATACATATGAGGTTTTCAGCATAATCCTTCTCTCAAAACATCGGAGATAGGAGTAGCATGTGTAATATTGGAGTTGACTTATATGAGATGATACCTTCGAGGATATAGGGTGATTTTCTTTGGAGTAATAGGTAGTACTATTGGCATCTAATAGTTGTGCTCAGGATAAGATGTTAGACGTTCACTCACATCCTAAGCTCCTTGAAACCCCGAAGCTTTACCGGACCATGCCGCGGTCGGATTATGACCATAGGTCTTGGTTCAAAGTCATTTGACTATGGCCGATACTCCACCCCGACCTCCACCAGACACGTTCGTATAGAAGATGGCCGCAAGGACCTGTATTAGGTTGGGCCAGAAGCCATGGACAAGTGGCCACCAGAAACAAACGACCGCCTCTCTCACACATCCGATGAGAAATGTGTTTATGTGGTATTTGGAGGAATATGTTGTTATCCTCACGGATGACATACTTATTTACCCAAATGAGCGGAAGGAACACCTTAGTCCTGTTCGGAAAAGCCCTAGGAACACCAATTATCATGCCTCTCGAGTATAAGGTTTCACCATTGAAGGAGTTGGACTACTTGAAGCACCCTCCCTACAAAACAAGACTTTCTTGCCCAAGCAAGATGAAGACCACTACGATTGCGAAGCCATGACAACGATGAAGAAGAAGAAAGAGAAGTCAACGACCACTCCTCTTCTGGCTACATCAACTAAACTATACAAAGAAGCACCAACGTCCAAACTCGATGAAGCCCTTGCACATCAAGATGATTAAAGATCCCCTTATTTTAACTGGTCACCTATTAGTTCTTGACCAAGAAGGAACTGAGGAGATGATAACACCACTCACTCCACCACCCTGAAGGTGTACATTGAGCATGACATCCGTACTCCTTTCAGATTCCTAGAACGGAGTGGAACGACTGCCACGACTTCATCATTAGCACCTTCTTGTGTTCAATCGAGGACGTGAACCTGATTGGATCGTGGTGAAACACCTATAAAGGGTAGTTCACCCCACTTGTCAAGCCTTAGACCTTGGGGAATTAGATGACTGTTCTATAATCTGGATAGTTAGCTTATCTAGAACCCCACTGAAACCTTCCCAGATGGTAGAACCAGTTTTTATGACAAGTCTCTAAGCTGAGTCTTTGGGACAAGACGCAGCGCATACCTTGCCACGGAGAGACGAGTAGACCATGTTGGGGAACATCGCATGGGAAACAAATTTTTTCCTACGTTCACGCAAGACCTATCCATGGCGATGAGCATCTACGAGAGGGAGAGTGGATCTACATACCATTGTAGATTGCTAAGAGGGAAGAGTTAAGAAACGCGGTTGGTATCGTCGAATGTCTTCGCGATCCAAATCACTGAGCATCGCGTGATCCAATCACAATCCGCCCCGATCATGCACCGAACGAACGACACCTCCGCATTCAGCACACATATAGCTTGATGACGATCTCCGCCTTGTTGATCCAGCAAGAGGGAGCAGAGAGGTAGATGAGTTCTCTTGAAGCGTGACGGTGCCACGGCGATGGTGGTGTAGCAATTCCGGCAGGGCTTCGCCTAAGCACTGTAGAAAACCGATCTAGAGGAGAAACTATGCACTAGAGGAACGAGTTGCACATGGCTAAAAATCTAGTGCAAAAACCCTAAAACCTCTAGTATATACAAGAAGAAGAGAGGAGGAGGCTTGATGAAAGAGCCAAGACCTCTAGGCTTCGGTCGACTTGGGAGGAGAGCAGGAATCCTCCTCCAATCCTAGTAGGACTACGACTCCTTCCTTTTTCGCCTTTTTTGCCTTTTCCACCTTTTCTCTTTGGGCTTTTCTTTCCCAGCCGCATGGTCCTTGTGTGGGACTTCCACCAGCGCACTAAGGGATGGTATTCACTCTCCCAAAGACCATGTAGCCTCCTGGGTCGAAATACCCCTCCCGATGGTCTCTCGTACACTACCGACACTCCCGGTACACTACCGATGAGCCCGAAACTTTTCCGGCGACCAAAATAGGACTACCTGTATATCAATCTTTACCTCCAGACCATTACGGAGATCCTCGTGACGTCCGAGATCTCATCCGGGACTCCGAACAACCTTTGGTTACCACCATGCATAACTCTATACTACCGAAACGTCACCAAACCTTAAGTGTGCAGACCCTGTGGGTTCGAGAACTATGTAGACATGACCGAGACACCTCTATGGTCAATAACCAATAGCGGGACCTGGATGCCCATATTGGTTCCTACATATTCTACGAAGATATTTATCGGTCGAACCTCTATGTCAAGGATTCAGTTAATCCCGTATGATGTTCCCTTTGTTCTTTGGTATGTTACTTGGCCGAGATTCGATCGGCGGTATCTCCATACCTAGTTCAACCTCGTTACCAGCAAGTCTCTTTACTCGTTCCATAATAGAAGATCCCGTAACTAACACTTAGTCATATTGCTTGCAAGGCTTGTTGTGATGGTCATAGGAACAGATACTTGACATGCAGAAAATAGTAGCAATAAACTGACATGGTCATATGCTACGTTTGTAGTTTAGGTCTTGTCCATCACATCATTCTCCTAATGATGTGATCCCGTTATCAAATGACATCACATGTCAATGGCTAGGAAACCTTGACCATCTTTGACCAACGAGCTAGTTCACTAGAGGCTTACTAGGGACAAAGTGTTGTCTATTTGCCCACACATGTATCTGAGTTTCCGATCAATAGAATTATAGCATGGATAATAAACGATTATCGTGAACAAGGAAATATGATAATAACTAATTTATTATTGCCTCTCCCACTTGCACTAGAGTCAATAATCTAGTTCACATCACCATGTGATTCGCATTGTTATGAATCTAACACCCAATGAGTTCTGGGGCTCGATCATGCTTTGCATGTGAGAGAGGTCTTATAGTCAACGGGTCTGTGACATTCCGATCCGTGTGTACTTTGCAAATCTCTATGTCAAACTGTAAACACTGCTACCACTCTCCACTTGGTACTATTCCAAATGGGTGCTCCACTATATGTATCTGGATTGCTACTAAGAGTCATCCGGGTTAGTGTTAAAGCTTGCATTGACGTAACTCTTTACGACAAACCCTTTATCACCTCCATAATTGGGAAACATTTCCTTAGTCTTTTGGTTACTAAGGATGATCTTGACCGCTGTCCAGTGATCCACTCCTGGATCACTTTTGTACCCCTTGACAGACTCATGGCAAGGCACACACCAGGTGCGGTACACAACATGGCATAATATAGAGCCTATGTCTAAGGCATAGGGGGACGATGTTCGTCCTTTATCTTTCTTCTGCCGTTGTCCAGCTTTGAGTCTCACTCAACTTCACACCTTACAAATCAGGCGAGAACTCTTTCTCTGACTGATCCATTTTGAACTCTTTCAAAAATCTTGTCAAGGTATGTACTCATTGAAAGTCTCATCAAGCATTTTGATCTATCTCTATAGATCTTGATGCTCAACAATTAGGTAGCTTTATCCAGGTCTTCCTTTGAAAATCACTTTCAAACAACCATTCATGCTTTCCAGAAATTCTACATTATTTCCGATCAACAACATGTCATCCACATATACTTATCAGAAATTCTATAGTGCTCCCACTCACTTCATTGTAAATACAAGTTTCTCATAAACTTTGTATAAACTACAAATCTTTGATCACCTCATCAAAGTGTGTATTCCAACTCCGAGATGCTTGCTCTAGCCCTTAGATGGATTGCTGGAGCTCGCACACCTTTTAGAATCCTTAGGACTGACAAAACCTTCTGGTTGTATCACATACAACCTTTCCTCAAGTAAACTGTTAAGGAAACAATGTTTTTACATCCATCTGCCAGATTTCATAATTGAAAAATGCAGCAACTGCTAACTAATTCCAACAGACTTTAGCATCACTACGAGTGAGAAAGTCTCATCATAGTCAACTCCGTGAACTAGTCGTAAATTTCTTTGCAACAAGTCGAGCTTTACAAATGGTGACATTTACCATCAATGTCTGTCTTCATTTTAAAGATCCATTTGTACTCAATGACCTGTCGTCCAACGAGCAAGTCTACCAAAGTCCATATTTGGTTTTCATACATGGATCCTATCTCAGATTTCATGGCCTCTAACCATTTGTCAGAATCTGGGCCCATCATTGCTTCTCCATAGCTCGTAGGCTCATCGTTGTCCAACAACATGATCTCTAAGACAGGGTTGCCGCGTCCCCGTCGACCTATGAGGTTTGATAGTAACTTGATCCGAAGCTTCATGATCATCATCATTAACTTCCTCCTCAACTAACATAGGCTCCACAACAACAATTTTCTGCGTTGTGCTACTCTCTGGCTGAAACAAATGTTCAACAACCTCATCAAGTTCTATCTTACTTCCACTCAATTCTTTCGAGAGAAACTCTTTCTCGAGAAAGGACCCATTTTTAGCAACAAACACTTTGCACTTGGATCTGAGATAGAAGGTATACCCAACTGTTCTCAGGGTATTCTATGAAGATGCATTTGTCCGCTTTGGGTTCAAGCTCATTAGGTGAAACCCTTTTTCACATAAGTGTTGCAGCCCCAAACATTAAGAAATGACAGCTTAGGTTTCTGCCAAACCATATGGTGTCATCTCAACGGATTTATATGGTGCCCTATTTAAAGCGAATGTAGTTGTCTCTAATGCATAACCCCAAAACGATAGTGGTAAAACGATAAGAGACATCATAATTTGCACCATATCTAAGAAAGCACGACTATGAAGTTCGGACACACCATCACACTATGGTGTTCCAGGTGGAGTGAATTGTGAAACAACTTTCACATTGTCTAAAGTTGCATGCCAAACTCGTAACTCAGATATTCACTTCCACGATCATATCGCAGACATATTTATCTTCGTGTCATGATGATCTTAAACTTCACTCTGAATTTGCTTGAACCTTTCAAACGATTCAGACTTATGTTTCATTAAGTAAATATACACTATATCTACTCAAATCATCAGTGAAGGTAAGAAAATAATGATATCCACCGCACGCTATAAGACTCATTGGATTGCATACATCAACATGTATCATTTCCAACAAATCACTTGCCCGCTCCATCAAACCGGAAAATGGGGTCCTTAGTCATCTTGCCCAAGAGTCATGGTTCGCATGTCTCAACCGATTTGAAATCGAATGAGTCCAAAGATCCATCAACATGGAGTTTCTTCATGTGCTTTATACCAATATGACATTTAGCGGCAGTGCCACAAGTATGTGGTACTATCATTATTAACTTTGTATCTTTTGGCATCAATGTTATGAACATGTGTATTACTACGATCAAGATTCAACAAACCATTCTCACTGGGTGCATGACCATTGAAGGTATCATTCATGTAAACAGAATAACCATTATTCTCTAACTTAAATGAATAACCGTGTTGCAATAAACACGATCTAATCACGTTCATTCTCAACACAAAACACAAAATAACATTTATTTAGGTTCGTCACTAATTCCAAAGGTAGAGAGAGCGTGCGATGTTGATCACATCAACCTTGGAAACATTTCCAACACACATCGTCACCTCACCCTTAGCTAGTTCTCCATTTATTCCGTAGCTTGTATTTCGAGTTACTAACATTTAGCAACCGAACCGGTATCCAATACCCAGGTGCTACTAGGAGTACTATCAAGGTACACATCAATAAAATGTATATCAAATATACTTATGTCGATGTTGCCAGCCTTCTTATCTACCAAGTATCTAGGGTTGTTCCGCTTCAGCGACCGCTCTCCTCATAATCGAAGCACTTTGTCTCGGGTTTGGGTTCAACTTTGGGTTGCTTCACTAGAGCAGCAACTGACTTCCATCCATGAAGTTTCCCTCCTTGCCCTTTCCCTTCTCGAAACTAGTGGTTTTACTAACCATCAACACTTGACGCTCCTTCTTGATTTCTACCTTCGCGGTGTCAAACATCACGAACAGCTCAGGGATCATTATTTCTTTCCCTGGCATTTTATAGTTCATCACCAAGTTCTAGTAGCTTAGTGACAGTGACTTGGAAAACTATATCAATCAATTTCTTTTCTGGTAGATCAACTCCCACTCGATTTAAGCGATTGTAGAACCCAGACAATCTGAGTACATGCTCAATGATTGAGCTATTCTCCTTTATCTTGCATGCAAAGAATCTTCTTGGAGATCTCATATCTCGCAACACGGGCATGAGCCTGAGATCCTAATTTCAGCTCTTAGAACATCTCATATGTTTCGTGACATTCAAAACGTTTCGGAGCCTCAATTCTAAGCCGTAATGCATGACGCACTAAACTATCAAGTAGTGATCAGAACGTGCCTGTCAGATGTTCACAACATCTACATATGACGCTAGAGGGGTTGGCGCACCGAGCAGTGCATTAAGGACATAAGCCTTCTGTGCAGCAATGAGGACAATCCTCAGATCACGGACCCAGTCCGCAATATTGCTACCATCATCTTTAAACTCTATTTCTCTAGGAACATATAAAAATTCAAGGGAGCTACAGCACGAGCAAGTAATCTACAACATAATTTGCAAAGACACAACTGACTATGTTCATGATAATGAGTTCAATTAATCATATTACTGAAGAACTCCCACTCAAATTGACATCCCTCCGGTCATTTGAGTGATACATGATCCAAATTCACCAACTCAAGTACGATCATCACGTGAGTTGAGGTGGTTTCAATGGTGAACATCATCATGTTGATCATATCTACTATATTACTCATGTTCGACCTTTCGGTCTCTTGTGTTCCGAGGCCATGTCTGTACATGGTAGGCTCATCAAGTTTAAACCGAGTGTTCTGCATGTGCAACACTGGCTTGCACCCGTTGTATGTGAACGTAGAGTCTATCACACCCGATCATCACGTGGTGTCTCAACATGACGAACTTTCGCAACAGTGCACACTCGGGGAGAACACAATTCATCTTGAAATTTAAGTGAGGGATCACCATATAATGCTACCGTCATCCTAAGCAAAACAAGGTGCATAAAAGGATTAACATCACATGCAAGTCATAAGTGACATGATATGGCCATGAACTTGTGCTTTTGATCTCCATCTTGAAAGCACCCGCATGATCTCCATCGTCACTAGCACAACACCATGATCTCCATCATCTTGATCTCCATCAACGTGTCACCATCGTGGTTGTCGCGCGCATCATGCTTATACTACTATTGATACCGTTTAGCAATAAAGTAAAGCATTACATAGCACTTAAAGATTGACACGCAGGTCATACAATAATTAAAGACAACCCTATGGCTCCTACCAGTTGCCGTACTCATCGACATGCAAGTCATGACATTCTATACAACACATGATCATCTCATACATCACATATATCACATCATGTAATTGGCCATATCACATCTCAACATACCCTGCAAAAACAAGTTAGACATCCTCTAATTATTGTTGCATGTTTTACGTGGCTGCTACGGGTATCTAGCAAGAACAATTCTCACCTACGCATAAACCACAACGGTGATACATTGGTTGCTTTTCAACCTTCTCAAGGACTGCCTTTGTCGAATCCGATCCAACTAAAGTAGCAGAAACTGCCGTCCGCCAGCCATCTTTTGCAACAAGTTGCAGTTGAGGGAACCGGTCTCTCGTAAGCGTACAAGCAATGTTAGTCCGGGCCGCTTCATCCCACATACCGCTGAACCAAAACACGACCAAGGGAGGAAGCAATATAAGCATCAACGGCCAGAAACTCTTTGTGTTCTACCCGAGATCTCATCTACACATAGACCTAGCTCATGATGCCACTGTTGGGGAACGTCGCATGGGAAACAAAAAATTTCATACGTTCACGCAAGACCTATCCATGGTGATGAGCATCTACAAGAGGGAGAGTGGATCTACATACCCTTGTAGATTGCTATGCGGGAAGCGTTAAGAAACGCGGTTGGTGTAGTCAAACGTCTCCGCGATCCAAATCGCCGAGCGTCCCGCGATCCAATCACGATCCGTCCTGATCAAGAACCGAACGGACGGCACCTCCGCGTTCAGCACACGTACAGGTTGATGACGATCTCCGCCTTGTTGATCCAGCAAGAGGGAGTGGAGAGGTAGACGAGTTCTACGGCAGCGTGATGGTGTTGTGGCGATGGTGGTGGAGAAATTCCGGCAGGGTTTCACCTAAGCACTACAGAAAACCGATCTAGAGGAGAAACTATGCACTAGAGGAACGGGTAGCACGTGGCTGAAAATCTGGTGCAAAAACCCTAAAACCTCTGGTATATATAAGAGGAATATAGGAGGAGGCTTGGCGCAAGGGCCAAGCCCTCTAGGATTTGGACAACTTGGGAGGAGAGGAGGAATCCTCCTCCAATCCTAGTAGGACTAGGACTCCTTCCTTTTTCGCCTTTTTTGCCTTTTTCCACCTTTTCTCTTTGGGATTTTCTTTCCCAGTCGCATGGGCCTTGTGTGGGACTTCCACCAGCCCACTAAGGGCTGGTATTCACTCTCCCACAGCCCATGTAGCCTCTTGGGTCGAAATACCCCTCCCGATGGTCTCCCGATACACTACCGGCACTCCCGGTACACTACCGATGAGCCCGAAACCTTTCCAGCGACCAAAATAGGACTTCCTATATATCAATATTTACCTCCAGACCATTATGGAACTCTCGTGACGTCTGGGATCTCATCCGGGACTCTGAACAACCTTCGGTCACCACCATGCATAACTCTATTCAACCGAAACGTCACCGAACCTTAAGTGTGCAGACCCTGTGGGTTCGAGAACTATGTAGACATGACCGAGACACCTCTATGGTCAATAACCAATAGCGGGACCTGGATGTCCATATTGGTTCCTACATATTATATGAAGATCTTTATCGGTCGAACCTTTATGTCTAGGATTCAAATAATCCCGTATGATGTTCCCTTTGTTCTTCGGTATGTTACTTGCCCGAGATTTGATCGTCGGTATCTCCATACCTAGTTCAACATCGTTACCGGCAATTTTCTTTACTCGTTCTGTAACACAAGATCTTGTGACTAACAATTAGTCATATTGCTTGCAAGGCTTGTTGTGATGTTGTATTACC
Organism: Hordeum marinum; assembly: GCA_022496015.1. Classification (NCBI taxonomy): domain Eukaryota; kingdom Viridiplantae; phylum Streptophyta; class Magnoliopsida; order Poales; family Poaceae; genus Hordeum; species Hordeum marinum. Next base: position 235,532,317 of record CM039672.1, on the reverse strand, counting down.
GAGTGGGCCCTAAGATACCTATCCATCACACGGAGTAACAAATCCCAGTCTTGATTCATGCCAACCCAACAGACACCCTTGGAGATACCTGCAGAGTACCTTTATAGTCACCTAGTTACGTTGCGATGTTTGATACACAAAAGGCACTCCTTCGGTGTCAGTGAGTTGCATGATCTCATGGTCATAGGTACAGATACTTGACATGCAGAAAATAGTAGCAATAAACTGACACGATCATATGATACGTTTGTAGTTTGGGTCTTGTCCATCACATCATTCTCCTAATGATGTGATCCCATTATCAAATGACATCACATGTCAATGGCTAGGAAACCTTGACCATCTTTAACCAACGAGCTAGTTCACTAGAGGCATACTAGGGACAAAGTGTTGTCTATTTACCTACACATGTATCTAAGTTTCCTATCAATACAATTATAGCATGGATAATAAACGATTATCATGAAGGTGGAAATATGATAATAAATAATTTATTATTGCCTCTAGGGCATATTACCAACAGTCTCCCACTTGCACTAGAGTCAATAATCTAGTTCACATCACCATGTGATTTGCATTGTTATGAATCTAACACCCAATGAGTTCTGGGGCTCGATCATGCTTTGCATGTGAGAGATGTCTTATAGTCAACGGGTCTGTGACATTCTGATCCGTGTGTACTTTGCAAATCTCTATGTCAAACTGTAAACACTGCTACCACACTCCGCTTGGTACTATTCCAAATGGGTGCTCCACTATATGTATCCGGATTGCTACTAAGAGTCATCCGGGTTAGTGTTAAAGCTTGCATTAACGTAACTCTTTACGACGAACCCTTTATCACCTCCATAATTGAGAAACATTTCCTTAGTCTTTTAGTTACTAAGGATGATCTTGACCGCTGTCCAGTGATCCACTCCTGGATCACTTTTGTTCCCCTTGACAGACTCATGGCAAGGCACACACCAGCTGCGGTACACAGCATGGCATAATATAGAGCCTATGGCTAAGGCATAGGAGACGACGTTCTCCATTTCTATTTCTTCTTCCGTTGTCGAGCTTTGAGTCTCACTCAACTTCACACCTTACAAATTAGGCGAGAACTCTTTCTCTGACTGATCCATTTTGAACTCTTTCAAAATCTTGTCAAGGTATGTACTCATTGAAAGTCTCATCAAGCATTTTGATCTATCTCTATAGATCTTGATGCTCAACAATTAGGTAGCTTTATCCAGGTCTTCCTTTGAAAATCACTTTCAAACAACCGTTCATGCTTTCTAGAAATTCTACATTATTTCCGATCAACAATATTTCATCCACATATACTTATCAGAAATTCTATAGTGCTCCCACTCACTTTATTGTAAATACCAGTTTCTCGTAAACTTTGAATAAACCACAAAACTTTGATCACTTCATCAAAGTGTGTATTCCAACTCCGAGATGCTTGCTCCAGCCCTTAGATGGATTGTTGGAGCTTGCACACCTTTTAGAATCCTTAGGACTGACAAAACCTTCTGGTTGTATCACATAGAACCTTTCCTCAAGTAAACTGTTAAGGAAACAATGATTTGACATCCATCTGCCAGATTTCATAATTGAAAAATGCAGCAACTGCTAACTAATTCCAACAGACTTTAGCATCGCTACGAGTGAGAAAGTCTCATCGTAGTCAACTCCGTGAACTTGTCATAAATTTCTTTGCAACAAGTCGAGCTTTACAAATGGTGACATTTACCATCAGCATCTGTCTTCATTTTAAAGATCCATTTGTACTCAACGACCTGCCGTCCAACAAGCAAGTCTACCAAAGTCTATACTTGGTTTTCATACATGGATCCTATCTCGGATTTCATGGCCTCTAACCATTTGTCAGAATCCTGGCCCATAATTGCTTCTCCATAGCTCGTAGGCTCATCGTTGTCCAACAACATGATCTCTAAGACATGGTTGTCGTACCACTCAAGAGCAGTACGCGTCCTTGTCGACCTATGAGGTTTGATAGTAACTTGATCCGAAGCTTCATGATCATCATCATTAAATTCCTCCTCAACTAACATAGGCTCCATAGAAACAATTTTCTGTGTTGAGCTACTCTCTGGTTGAAACAAAGGTTTAACAACCTCATCAAGTTCTATCTTCCTTCCACTGAATTCTTTCGAGAGAAACTCTTTCTCGAGAAAGGACCCGTTTTTAGCAACAAACACTTTGCACTTGGGTCTGAGATAGAAGGTATACCCAACTGTTCTCAGGGTATTCCATGAAGATGCATTTGTCCGCTTTGGGTTCAAGCTCATTAGGTGAAAACCCTTTTTCACATAAGTGTCGCAGCCCCAAACATTAAGAAATGACAGCTTAGGTTTCTGCCAAACCATATGGTGTCATCTCAACGGATTTATATGGTGCCCTAGTTAAAGAGAATGTAGTTGTCTCTAATGCATAACCCCAAAACGATAGTGGTAAAACGATAAGAGATATCATAATTCGCACCATATCTAATAGAGCACAACTATAACGTTCGGACACACCATCACACTATGGTGTTCCAGGTGGCATTAATTGTGAAACAACTTTCACATTGTCTAAAGTTGTATGCCAAACTCGTAACTCAGATATTCACTTCCACGATCATATCGCACACATTTTTATCTTCTTGTCACGATGATCTTAAACTTCACTCTGAATTTGCTTGAACCTTTCAAACGATTCAGACTTGTGTTTCATTAAGTACATATACACTATATCTACTCAAATCATCAGTGAAGGTAAGAAGATAACGATATCCACCGCACGCTATAAGACTCATTGGATTGCATACATCAACATGTATCATTTCCAATAAATCACTTTCCCGCTCCATCAAACCGGAAAACGGGGTCCTTAGTCATCTTGCCCAAGAGTCATGGTTCGCATGTCTCAACCGATTCGAAATCGAATGAGTCAAAAGATCCATCAGCATGGAGTTTCTTCATGCGCTTTATACCAATATGACATTTAGCGGCAGTGCCACAAGTATGTGGTACTATCATTATTAACTTTGTATATTTTGGCATCAATGTTATGAACATGTGTATTACCATGATCAAGATTCAACAAACCATTCTCACTGGGTGCATGACCATTGAAGGTATCATTCATGTAAACAGAATAACTATTATTCTCTAACTTAAATGAATAACCGTGTTGCAATAAACGCGAAGCTACAACCTTGACCCCTCCTATTCTAAACGTGAGACATCTTGATGTCACTAACCAACATGAGCAACCTCAATACAGCACACAGACACACTACTTGGCCACGTATTCTGACTTTGGAATACACACGCAAGCCAGGACCTTGCCAAACCCTGTTCACCCTCACATGAAGTCAACGATGCATTCGAAGACATATCTTCAGGCACTTCAAGATCCAGAAGCAAAACCACGCCGGAGCAGAAGCAACATGGAACGTGGAGACCACCTCACCTCTACATTTCCGCATCTTTCCCACGCCTAGCCAAGGAATCTCGGTGACGAGATTCTTGTAAGGGGGGTAAGTCTGTCACACCCTGTGTTTTGCCTCATGACTAAGTTATCATGACTCAAAAATTAGGGCCAATTAAAACTTTTTGAGTGCATTTGAATGCTTGACGTGTGTGTTATTTGCTTGCTTGTTCGATTGCTTGTTGGTCCTCTATAATTCATAAAACATCCTCCTACCGTCAAGAACTCTTTTCCTCAATACCAACTCTTGTCCAATGATCATGACATGTGAATAGGACTTAAAAATATTTTGAAAAAATATTATTTTGGCCAAAAAGCCTTTATTCAAATTAGGTTTTCAAAACCCCTGATTTGAGATTTGCACTGCAAGTCCCCAAATTGGGTGGATCATTGTTCCCCAAATGCTTTATTTGAAACCCAATATATATAAGACTTCCCAAAACCACCAGATATTGATTTTAAAGATTATTTTCCTATTTTATTTAAAGGCTTTTTCTTAAGGCCAAAAATGGTCTTTTATAGGAAAAAATTATTTAAATCCTTTAAACATATTTGAGAAAATTTTAGGAAAACTTAGTGGACATATATTGTCCATATATAAGAGTTTAAACACATGGCCATGTTCAAAATAATGGACAAACCCCTTCAAACCCATTTCTGCCTATTTCAAGAATTTGAAATATTTCTATAAGAAATATTATCAAATAAATCCAGGAAAATTCTAGCATGTCACATATGATATATATGGTCATATTGACAAGTTTCATCTCAATCCCAATTGTTTTTTTTCACCAAAATATCCCAAACCCTCTCTGTCCAGAATGATATTTGAACAACTTTACATTGTGAAGTTTGTCCTATTGATCCCAAACTTTCTGGGCATGTTTCAATACCCAAATAATGATGTTACACAAAGTGGTGCATCAAGGAGATTAGTTTAGCCTAACTAGATCTATAGAAACCTGATTGTGTTAAATTCTAGGGTTCACAAAGTTTGCATTATCAACTTTTCTCTATTGAGCTGAAACCTTGTGATCCATCTCAACTTTACTCATCATTTGATCCAGTTAAATATCATGGCAAGTAGAAACCATCTACTAGCCCAAACACATCACAAACACCTTCTGGCCATTTCAAAAAAAAACTACTCGTTCCACCACTTTAACTATTCCCCTTGCTCTCAAATTTTTACCACACCTTACCCTCAGCCCCTATACCTCCAGTAATAATTTCAGGTTCATAGCTCAAATATTTGGGGGGGGGGGGTAAAACCCCAAGATTCCCTCCTGGACAGCTAGTTTCTCCCTCTCTCCACTTGCCCTCTCACCTAAGGCCTATACAGAGCATCCTTTCTTAGGAACACAATGAATGGGGCTTACCCATCTACTATCAACAATAGGATAAAGTATACCTTCCTCCAGAAGCTTTAATATTTTAGACCAGTTCTTTCATCTTAGGGTTTAAGCATATCCAATAGCATCCATTTTCTTCTTCAAAGTTATAAGTAATCTCTTCTATTCATGCTCTGAAAGGTTAGCACTAATAATAACATGATATATCTTCTTTTCATCAAGATAAACATATTTCAAAGTATGAGGTAATTTCTTTAGATCAAACAAGAGATCTACTTTGGGTGGAGGAGAATCCCCTAAAATATCAACAGACAAGTTATGTTTAAGAATAGGTGTTTGTCTACGAAATATATCATTTATCTCATTTCCGTCATTCATGTGCATATCATTCTCATGGTCTACCAAATAATGTTCTAATGGATAGTAGGAGGCACAACAATAGAGGAAAACCAATTATTTCATCCTTACTAGGCAATTCTTTCTCATATGGGTGTATACCAAACTTAGAGAAATTAAATTTAGGAGACACATCACCAAAGCTTACTTTGACCTTCTCAGTAACACAATTCATTTCAGCATTAACGGTATTTAAGAAAGTTCTACCAAATATGATGGGACAAAATTATCTTGTTTAGAACTAGGTACTAAGAAATCAGTAGGGTACATAGTCTTTCCACACAAGACTTCAACATCTCTAACAATCCCAAGTGGTGTAATGGTGTCTCTATTTGCAAGTTTAATAGTAACATCAATTTCTTCAATCTCAGTGGGTGCTATGACATTCATAATTTCTTCATATAAAGTAAAAGGTATAGCAGTGACACTAGCATCCATATCACATAATCCATGGAAACAATGATATCCAATCTTAACAAAAACAACATGCATGCCAACAACTGGTTTATTTTTATCTAAGTCATCCTGAAGATTTCTAGCAAGTTTTGCAATTCTCGCAGCTTCATCACAGAAGTAAATAATCTAACCATAAATATTATAAACTAGAAGATCTTTAACCATAGCAATATTAGGCTCAACATTTATTTGTTCAGAAGGTTTAGGTGTCCTAACATAGCCTTTGTTAACCACAATTATAGCTTTAGCATGTTCCTTTATCCTAATACGAAAAGGTGGTTTCTCAATGTAAGAAGTAGGCACAACTCGATCAACATGAGAAACCATTGTTTCTTCTTTAACTTTAACAGGTTCCTCTAATGATTTTTCAATAGGTGGATGATATTTAAACCACTTCTCATTGAGGAGATCAACATGAGTAGCAAATTATTCACATAAATAAGCTACTATCTCAGAGTCAAGTACGTATTTATTGCTAAACTTATGAAAAGTAGCAGTTTCCATAAGAGATTTAACACAATCAAACTTAAGCTTTCTACCTAAATCTTACCTTTGCCTAATTCCCAATCTTTGGAGTTGCATTTAATTCTTTCCATAAGGTCTCATATAAGTTCAATAGTTGTCTTCATATTGGAACCGATAGAAGAAGAATGAAGTAGTATTTGACCATCATGGAAAGCCGAGCATAATTGTTTTGTATAATCATCTCTCTTGAGGGATCATTGTTAGGGAAATTATGCATCATAGATTTAAGGCTCCCCCATGGTTGAGCGATGCTTTCTCCTTCACGAGGCCAACAATTATATATAAATTTTAGCTCACGGTGAACTAGGTGCATAGGATAAAACTTCTGATGAAATTCCAGCTTCAAGTGATTCCAGTCCCATGATCCAATATCATCCAAGCATGTACCACATTCATGCCTTCCCCTCTAAAGATAAAGGGAAAACTTTCTTCTTAACTTCATCTCTGGGCAAACTTGCAAGCTTAAATAATCCACAAATCCCACCTACGTATATCAAATGGAAATCAGAATGAGTTGTACCGTCATAGGGATTAGCTAGCAGTTCCTCTACCATTCCCGAAGGAATCTCATAATAAATATTTTTAGTAGGTTCAGTAGGTTGGGAAGCAAGTTTTTCAACTTCCGTTCGAGGCGAAGATGCCCCGAACAAGACACACAAAGGGTGACCGTCCATAATAACAAGCAACAGTAAATTTTAGCATGTACCAAATATCTTTACTTACCAAATTCCAGTTACCAGAGATGCTTCACTCCCTGGAAATGGCGCCCGAAAACATTCTTGATGACCCACAAGTAGAGGGGATCAATCATGGTCCTTTCAATAAGTAAGAGTGTCGAACCCAACGAGGAGCAGAAGAAAATGGCAAGCAGTTTTCAGCAAGGTATTCTCTACAAGTGTTGTAAGTAACAGTGATAGATAGTTTTTTAGTAAGATAATTCGTAATGAGTGACCAGTAACAATAGTAGAAAGTGTGAAGCAAGGTAGACCAACTCTTTATAGCAAAGGACGAGCCAGAAAGTACTCTTATATAAAGCAAAAGCTCCCGAGGACACATGTGAATTACTGTCTAGTCATGTTCATCATGTTGAGTTGATTCACGTTCGTAACTTTGATAATTTGATATGTGGGTGGATTAGTGCTAAGGTGCTGTTCTTACTTGAACAAGCAATTCACTTATGATTACCCCCTCTCGCAAGCATCCGCAACTACGAAAGAAGAATCGAGGTAAATCTAACCATACCACGAAATGTGTGGATCCATATCTGACCCTTATGAAGCAACGCATAAACTAGGGTTTAAGCTTCTGTCACTCTCGCAACCCATCTACTTATTACTCCACAATTCCTTCCCTTAGGCCCATAACATGGTGAAGTGTCATGTAGTCGACATTCAGACGATGCCACTAAAAGAAGCAAGAACATACATATCATCAAAATATCGAACGAATACCAACTTCACATGATTACTTATAACAAGACTTATCCCATGTCCTTAGGAATAAAAGTAACTACTCTCACATCATCAACATGTTCAAGATAAGGTGTATAATAATGGCGATCAATGATATGAACATAATATCTTCCACCAAGTAATCCAACAAGCATCTAATCAACACTACTAGTAGCCCACAGGTATCATTCTAAGGTTTTGAGACAAAGATTGAATACAAGAGACAAAATAGGGTTTGTTGGGGATATAACCCCGCAATATGATCCGCCCTTAAGGCTCTGGGTCATATTCATGGCTCGTGAGCCGGCCCAAGGGTGAGGTGTAAAGTCTATGGCCCAGGAAGATAAGTGGTTGAAGGTGTGGGCCGCAAGGGGGCCCAGATGGAGAAGAACCGGGCATGTAAGCCGCTTGGGGACAACTTGAACAAGAAGATAGAGGAAGACTCGGATAGACAATGAGACTCGGTTAGACAATTGTAAAGACCCGTGGTCCTAAGCTCTTATATAAAGTTAGACCCACGGCGACTTAGAGGGCAGGTTATCGAGAACTAGGTCAAGCTTTAGCTCCCTTGTAATTGATACAACAAGCAATACAAGAACAAGCAGGACGTAGGCTATTACCTCGACTTGAGGGGACAAACCTGGGTAAACTCGTGTCTTTCGTCCCAATCAACCCCTTTGAGTCCATCACATTAGCGATGGACTCGAATCCAAGTCCGTTCACCCAGACATCTGTCGTGATAAATCCACGACAGTTGGCGCCCACCGTGGGGCTTGCGCTTGGTAGTGTTGAGTTCTCAAAGGGCTCTCTCCCAGGGCTCGAGGGATATGTGGTAGGAAGGATGAGCAAGAATCGCCATGGCCGGTTCTACATCGACGATGTCGGCTGGGGGCTTGACGCCGAGTCCGTGGAGTATGGATTCCGGGTTCCGTTTGGCGGGATCCATGTTTTCATCGGAAAGGCTGATGGATCTACACCCGGGCCGGACGTCTACACCAACATCGTCGAGCCGGCTCGGCGTCTCCAATCTGCAAGTAACGTGCGGCCTGCCCGCGCCAATCCAAGTCAGAGGCATGTATTTGTAGGCTTCACTCAAGGTATGGATCTGGAAGCATCCTGGTCACAGGAAACCCTTGTTTATTCAGAAGATGAATCTTCAAGTGGAGAAACAGAATCAGTGTACCATCTTGCAATGGTGGCCATGGGGCTACGACGATGCATACCCTGAGTCAGATGGCTTTGAGTCGGATGTTATGAAACCTCCGGTTCATGCGGCGGTGTTCATGGCGGGATCAGCCCCAGCCGTAAGTAACGCAGCCGCGGGAGCCGTCACTTCGGGTGATAACCCGCCGCCGCCGGCTCAAGTTCTTGTGGAGCTGATGGATGAACTCGCGGCTCTCATGGCCACTGAAGTCACACCAGATAATCAAGAAGCTCGGAATCTAGAGATTGCAAGGATGAAGGGACGGATGGCAGAGGAACGACAAAGGATGGCTGAGCTGAAGGTCCAGATGGAATAAGAGGCAGAACATATCAAGACAGATGCTTTCCGTCTAGGGCTGGGGCAAATGTCAGCAATGGCGGTAGACCAGAGGAGGCATTAGTCCTATCTACCAGAGCGTTATGAAGCGAGGAACCTCTTTAATACCCCTAGCGCGGGGCGAGCCGCGGGCGCGCTCGAGAGCCGCCCAACGGAACGGCCGGCGACTCATCCGGCCCAACGTAACCAAGCTTCACCTGGGGGCTTTCCAACGCCGGCAGGTCATTATTCTAACCCGGCCGAGAATATGGTAGCAGCTGCCGCCCGGCTTGAGACGATGCCTATCCCGGTTGAAGCACCCTTTGCAAAGTATGGGCGGAACGCCATCGGGTACTTGCTGACGGCCATGGCCCAGCAGGAGAGAAACGCTCATAGCCGGAGCCGCGTCCATTCAACCCCTCTTCCTAGCCATAGTTTTAGCCGGTGCTACGAGTCACCAGCAGGTTCCAGAAGAAACCATCACCGAGAGATTCCAACGGGTCACCGACCGCGAAGAGATACACAGGCATGTGTAAACCATGCGGGAAGCCCGCAAGAGGCGCCAGCTAGGCCGGCTTACCAAGAGCCCGGGCCTTCCGTTTCCGTAGGGGCAGGAGTAACCCCCAGGACGGGAGGGCTGCCATGTCTATCGCCGGCTCTCCAGAGTGAGCGGTTGCCAAAAGACTTCAAAGGTCCCTGCAAGGTCCCAAACTACACCGTTGATTTACCCCCAGAGGCCTGGGTGGAAAGCTATGAACTGGCCATGGAGATGCTGGATGTTAGTGAGGTAGTTTGTGCCAAGTATTTTGTTATGATGCTTGAAGGCTTGGCTCGTACATGGCTAAAGGGCTTACCACCTAATACCATCAATTCATGGGCAGAGCTCAGGGCTCGATTCATTAAAAACTTTCAAGGGACGTGCAAGCAGCCTATGACTATTGTGGATCTTGATCACTGTGTCCAACAAGAGAGCGAGTCGGCTCATCATTGGGTATGGCGGGTCTCGACAATTATTCACTCATCAGAGCAGATCACGGCGGCTCAAGCGGTGTTGATCTTAGAGAAGAACTGCCACTTTATTCCTTTAAAGCAGAAACTTGGCCGGCTCAAGCATACGTGTCAGGACATGGCGGGTCCGGAGCCGGATTTGGTTCTGGCGGATCAGCATCCGGTCATCCAGGTCAGGATAATCACGGGGGACAGCAGCCGCACTCTGGTAATAATAATCAACAACAGCAGCAACAGCGGAATCAGTACGGTTTTCAGAGTAACCCAAAGCAGCTCAGCTCCGGGCAGTACCACGTCTTCACGACTAGTCTCAATAGATGGGACCAAAAGTTGCGAAAACGGGCGGTCAATGCGGTTACGCCGGCTCTTCCACGGTATCTAAAGTGGTCTGAATATGACATAACATGGAGCCATGAAGATCACCCGCCATGCGTTGATGACCCGGGGCGGATGGCTTTGGTTGTAGCCCCCCAAGTGGGTGGGTATATGTTGAACAAGGTGCTCATGGATGGTGGCAGCAGCATAAACATCCTTTATTATGACACCTTCCGGCGGATGAAGTTGCTCGACAAGGACTTAAAACCTTCATCCACTGTTATTCATGGTGTGGTGCCAGGTAAGTCGGCGCATCCGATGGGCAGGATTTCTTTTGAAGTGGCTTTTGGCGATGAATACAACTACAAAGTGGAGTCCTTATGGTTTGAGGTGCTTAAGATCAAGAGCCCTTATCATGCCTTGTTTGGACGGCCGGCTTATGCTAAGTTCATGGCTCGGCCCTGCTATGTTTACTTACAACTCAAGATGCCCGGCTTAAACGGTACCATCACCGTTCATGGTAACCGAAATACGGCTATTGAGTGTGAAGAAGGAGATGCGGCTTACGCAGAGTCCAGTTGTGCCCAGGAGGATCTTAAGTTTTATAAGGAGAATGTTGATCCGGAGGATATGACCCACCTAAAAAAGCCAACCACGGAGGTTGAGCTGCCCCTCAAGTTTTCAGCAAATGATACCAAGGCAGTAGATTTCAATCCGGGCGACTCATCTAAGCAGTTCATCATTGGAGCTCATATGGATCCCAAATAGGAAAGCGCGCTCATCGAATTCATCCTTGAGAATCGGGACATCTTTGCATGGAAGCCCTCTGACATGCCAGGTGTACCGAGAGAATTCGCTGAGCACAACCTTAATGTGGATCCAAAGTTTAAGCCGATCAAACAGTTTCTGCGGCGGTTCAATGAGGAGAGACAAAAGGCTATTGGGGAAGAAGTTGCCCAGCTCTTGGCTGCGGGTTTTATTGTTGAAGTTTCTCACCCAGAATGGTTGGCTAACCTAGTGCTGGTGCTCAAAAAGAACGGCACCCGGCGTATGTGTGTGGATTACACGGACCTTAACAAGGATTGTCCGGCTGATCCCTTTGCCCTCCCACGTATTGATCAGATCATTGATGCTACAGCAGGATGTGAAAGCTTATGCTTCCTGGATGTTTATTCCGGTTATCATCAGATCAAGATGGCAGTGAAAGACCAGGAGAAGACGGCGTTCATTACACCCTTTGGGGCGTTCTGTTATGTATCTATGCCTTTCGAGCTCAAGAGTGCCCAGGCGACTTATCAACGATGCGTATAGAACTGCCTTCACAGTCAAATTGGCCGTAATGTTCATGCTTATGTTGGCGACATCATAGTCAAATCCAGAAAGAAGGAGACTCTTTTGGAGGACCTAAAGGAAACCTTTCTTAACCCGACCAAGTGTGTCTTTGGGGCTCCAGCAGGAAAGCTTTTGGGTTTCTTGGTCTCCGAGCGTGGCATCGAGGCTAACCCGGATAAAATCAAGGCTATTATTTCTCTAGGAGAGCCGGCGTGCATTAATGACGTTCAGCGCCTGGCAGGGCGGATTGCTGCGTTGAGCCGGTTCATAAGCCGCCTTGGAGAGTAGGCTATTCCTTTATATCAGATGATGAAGAAGACAGACAAGTTTGTCTGGAGTAAAGCGGTGGATGAAGCATTTGAGGCGCTTAAGAAACAGCTGACTGAGCCGCTAGTGTTAGCCGCTCCGGTTGAGAAAGAACCGTTGCTCCTTTATGTGGCGGCTAACAATAGGGCAGTCAGCGTTGCAATTGTGGTTGAGCGCAAGGAGGCTGGGAAGGAACGGTTTATTATATCAGTGTGGTCCTAGCAAAATCTAAGCAAAGATATCCGCATTGGCAGAAGTTGTATACGGAGTTTTCATGGCCAACCGCAAGTTAAAGCACTACTTTCTAGGGCACCAGATAACTGTGGTCAGTTCTGCTCCATTGGGGGATATTATCCAGAACAGAGAAGCCATAGGAAGGATTGCTAAATGGGCGTTAGAGCTGGGACCTCTTAATTTAAAGTATGTTCCTTGCACGACGATCAAATCCCAAGCTTTGGTGGATTTCATAAATGATTGGACAGAGTGTCAAGCTCCCGAAGAAAAGCCGGATAACACATACTGGACTATACACATTGATGAATCCAAGCAGTTAGAGGGGTTTGGAGCAGGGGTTGTCCTGACATCCCCAAAGGGTGACAAGTTTTGTTACGTGCTCCGGCTGATGTTTCCCTGCACTAACAATGCGCCTGAGTATGAGGCTTTGCTTCATGGTCTTCCATTAGCCAAGGAGATGAATTTGAGCCGGGTCAGGTGTTTGGGTGACTCAGATCTTGTGGCTCAGCAAGTTTCTGGCACTTGGGACTCCAAAGACCCGCGGATGGCGGCTTATAGGCACGCAGTTGATATTATTGCGGGTCACTTTAAAGGGCATCAGGTAGATCACATTGATCGTCGCAAGAACGAGGCGACTGATGCTTTATCACGGCTAGATTCCCAACGTAAGCCGGTGCCGCCTAATGTCTTTCTGGACATCTTACACCATCCGACTGTCACGATACCTTCAGAGGAAGATTTGGCTGTTCTTGACCCGGAGGCAGAATTGGTGGCGGCTCTGCACGCTATCCCCGATTGGACAATTCCTTATTTGGCCTATTTGACCCGGGGTGAGTTACCTGAAGATGAATACCTATCCAGAGAGATCACCCAGCGCTCTAAGTCCATGACGATAGTTAATGGTGAGTTGCATAAATGCAGTGTAACAGGGGTTTTTCAACGTTGTGTTTCACCAGAGGAGGGCCGGCAGATCTTGAATGAAATTCATGCTGGTGATTGTGGACACCACGCCGGCTCAAAATCTTTGGTGGCCAAGGCCTTCCGGCACGGGTTCTTTTGGTTCACGGCTCACAAGGATGCAGAGGATTTAGTTCGCAAGTGTGACAGCCGTCAGAAATTTGGCCGGCGTGCTCATGTTCTGGCTCAAGAACTGAGGATGATACCAATCACTTGGCCGTTTGCGGTCTGGGGGCTGGACATGGTAGGGCCCTTCAAGAGATCCAAGGACAAGAAAATGCACATCCTGGTGGCGATTGATAAATTTACCAAATGGGTAAAGGCAGAGCCGGTCAGCAAATGTGATGCAGCTACAGCGGTTCTGTTTATTAAGAAGCTGATCTACCGCTTTGGTTACCCACACAACATCATTACTGATAATGGTACAAATCTATCCAAGGGGCCTATGAAGAAATTCTGTGATGAAGAGCATATCCGGCTTGATATTTCTGCCGTGGCACATCCACAGTCCAACGGTCAGGCGGAGCGTGCCAATCAGGGAATTTTAAGAGGGATCAAACCGCGGCTTATGGTTCCTTTACAGCGAATGCCCAGGTGTTGGGTCAAAGAATTACCCTCCGTCTTATGGAGCATCAGAGCCACTCCTAATAGGTCCATGGGTTTCATGCCCTTATTTATGGTGTACGGTGCCGAGGCCGTCTTACCCAGTGACATTCGGCATGACTCGCCAAGGGTGGCGGCTTACGTTGAGATAGACAACGAGATGGCACGCCAAGACGCATTGGATGCTTTGGAAGAGGCACGAGAGTTAGCAGCGGCCCGATCGGCGATTTATCAACAAGACCTATGCCGCTATCACACCCGCAGGGTCAAGACCCGGACATTCCAGGAGGGCGACTTGGTGCTCCGGCTGATCCAAGACCAGACAAATATGCATAAGCTGTCACCTCCATGGGAAGGACCCTTTGTGGTCAGCAGAAATCTCAACAACGGGTCGTATTATCTCATTGATATTCGAAACGACTCAGATACGGCGGGTCAGGAGACCCGTCGGCCATGGAAGATCGCGCATCTCCGTCCCTATTTCACTTAAAGGGTATCGAGACCCACCATTGTACACTATCATTGTACATATCATAGATGTATAAATAAAGAAGCCTCTGCTGTTTCATGCATCCTCATATGGGAAAGATTACACAGTATTCCGATTGATGCATCAACTGAGATTGGCAAACGGAAGTAGATGCCTATCAGCCAGGCTTTATGCCACAAAAATCCGGCTCAGGAAAATGAGCCGCGGCAAGGGCGGCTTCCTACCTTTAGCCGGTACAGCTTCTAACGCCTATCCGCTGGCGCTTTGCGTCGTATCGCTGAACGGACAAAGGAAGTACTTTATTTAGCCGGTACAACTTCTAACGCCTATCCGCTGGCGCTTTGCGTCGTATCGCTGAACATTATGGGACAGAGGAAGTACTTTGTAAGATCTTTATGAATAATCAATAAAATTACTGAATGCATCGCCCAAATGCAAAGAGCGAGGGTCATCCTCATTCTTTTTGGAAAACTTCTCTTATATTTGGGGAAAATATTTATCAAGACTTCCCGCACATGTACCGAAAGATGATCCTTCCTGTAAAATTTAGGCAGTTGCAACCGTGTTAAGTTTCAGCCCGTGCAGCCACATACCACCACGCCTCCCGCATGGTCACACCACCATGCATCCCGTGACTACTGACTTAGGACATGTACAATGGTTGATAAGATAATTTTATCTTAAGTCTTGCATGTAATTTAGAAATGATAAAAAAAGTCTATAATGGGTCATTTTTTTAGCCTTATCTTGAGTAACTAGTTATTCCTAAAAATATGGTGAGACATATTGTGCTAAGAGATCATCTCTTGTCTTCTCTTAAATAAGAGAAGGCAAAACCCTTTTTTTAGGCCAATTTTTACCTGGCACTTCTAAGATAGCATCATTGTACATGTCCTTATAGCTTTAGACTATTAGGTAGGCTTGTCTAATGAGAAATATAAAAAAAAGGATAATATGGTTATGAACACTAAGAAAAGACGTCACCAGACAATTTTCAATTTTCTCTAAATTATAGAGACATCCCGTAAAACCATTTTTACAAGGAGATGTTTGCATGAGCTATTAGAGATGCTCTCATATGCAGCATATGTTGTTTGATGCACCATTTTTGTGAGAAGAATCCCCGTAAGATCTGTGGCACCATTGTTGCAGCGGAATATTCCTTGTCACATGGATATGCTACAATGCTACCAGAGTAGCAAAGGCGTCTAACAAGGGCTCATTCAACGATCCCACGATTATATGTTAGCAAAAATCTTTGGACTGCTAAAATCTACCCACAAACTACAACATACAATCTTTCCGCCGTGCAGTTTACACTCTATACACACATAATTTATTTCCACCAACAGGAGACCGTACATTGGGGATCCCATTAGCACATCTTCTCGTGATGCAACGAGACAAGTTGATGGCATATCCGCATACGCACACGGCACCGAGGGGCGAGGAGAAGGGACCTCCAAGCCTGGAGTCCCTGTAGATTCGTCCGGTCTTCTTCGTCACTGCTTTCGTGCTCCATATCCTTCACCCAGGCACAGTGGTCTGGGAGAATTAGCTTCATCTGGATTGGAAAACAGATATCACAATGGAGATTACGTGATGAACATCTCCTTAGATCCCCGTGGGAAACGAGCAGTACTATAGCGTCTTGAAAAAAAATACACATTACACAAAGCAAAATTTGTCCATGACTAGCTAGCATGGGTTCGGGATCCTCACGCCAACTTGAAGATTAATTGGAGCACCAGGCAGGTGGGCACCAGCTGCTAACGACTCACAAGCTGACCACCGATTTGGCACGGCCGGGAACTGACAGAGTTTGGACACGTTTGTTTTCCACTTCACTACTCATAAGTAAGTCGTTTCCCGACAAGTTTCGTTATGAGAGAGCATGTAAATACGCTCTCTCACGGTGATCGCGAGTTGGGCGAAGAGCGGTGCCGTGCGTGCGTGATGCTTCGGCAGTGGGCGTCACGTCTGGAAGTGTGCGGAACTACGTGTGAGAAAGGTGAGCTCCATGGACGCATGCGTCTAGAAAGCTCCATGGATGTGATGCCAATGTTTTGACCAGTGCACGAACCAGGGTCGCACGTAAAGTATAACTCTATTTAACGTTACAGCGACTTCTGTTTTTTTAGTACTATACTTGAAGCACTCTGCTTAGCACTCAGTGACTTCGTAGCTCCACGTGAAGCGTGCGTGTACCAGCAACACAGCGACAGGTATGCCGAGTGCGAAGGGGCGAGAGGCTTCCGTGCGCCGTGACATCGCCCACCAAACTTTGTTGTCAATGGAAAGATGGGGCGAGGGACTCCGATGCCACGACATGCCGCTTTCTCGCTAAACCAAAATCTTGCACGACGTAGTAGTTCCTCGGGCGTCAGGAAATCTTTGGACACTGCTGGCCGCGAAAGATCACTCCGACCTAATGCGATTGTCTTCTAATCTTTCTAATCCGGATATAGGATATCTTATATCTACCATCGTTTGACGACTAATGTGTTGAAACGAGCTCTTGCGAAGATGAAGGTGCCTCATAAGCCTCTACATCAAATTAATAAATCGCTCATTTTGCAGCTGAGCCGAGAAAGTAGCTTTGGAGCTAAACCAAGACGAGCTCCACCTGCAAACTCGCCCTTTGGAAGCGGAAGAGAAGAAGAGAGAACCGAACCGATCAGAGTGGACAAAACACGGAGGCGGTCAGGCGGCCATGTTTTGGGGTATCTCATAACTCCGGGGACAGGTTGTGACGGAGGCGCGCGCTACGTGCCAAGCTTCTCTCCGGCGCCAGCAAGCGAGGAGCGGTCGACGGCGCGGTAGCTTGTCCGTGGCAGATTCTTCCTGGACGTATTGTATCCCATGGACGGAGAAGTGGCAGACGTACGGGTATCACCAAATTGTTGTGCTTTATCACCGGTTAGTTGAAGAGTGTACCACACCCAAGTAAGTTAGAGCATCGGACGTTAAACCCGTCTCAAATGTCTGGAGTCACAAAAATACAACTCAAATGGCCTCCTCAAATGAACTTCAAACATCCGGTTAAACGGCACCATTCACATCTAGCTCAAATCTAAACCAGAAAGAGGGTGTTCAGGCGCGTCCGTCAGAAAGGCCTATTCCATCACAAATTACACAAATTCACCCCTCGATCTACCGAAGCCATTTTCTTTCTTCTTTCTTCTTCCTCATCTGCGATGTCCATCTCGCAGGTTCGCCACCGCTTGCGCTGCGTAGTCGTTCCGAGCCTCTGCGTCGACGACACCGGCACATCACTTTCTTCTCCCGTCCTCGCAGTCGGGGACGTCGTCACTGGCTCGGACACCACCGCGGTACGTCCGGCAACCCTTGGGATGCCCCTTGCGTTCTATGTGTTTGACACATTCTTCGACCCGGCTTTTTGCGATTTTTTGGGAAAACGATGAAGTGCGATGCTTCGTCAGACAAGAAGTATGGGCCGACGGAGCTTGATCAAATGATTCAAGGTGATTTTTTCGATTCATGGGATTCGGAAAAAGAAGTGGACATGATCATGCTCATGACCATGCAAGAGAAAATGGACTGACACGTGAAGCATATTCTCAATTTCAAGGGCTCAACCAAAGAAAGAAGAGTGATCACTTGGGATAGGGTCTACGGATCACAACTACTACAGAAGGACTACTTTGCTCTGGACCCAACTTTTTTGGTCGATACATGCTTTCGTCATCGTTTTCACATGCAAAAACTACTGTTTTTGCGCAATGTGGAGGGAGTGGAGGCTCACAATGACCACTTCAAGCTAACAAGCGAGTGTAGTGGCCAACTTTCTTTCTGTGCTAAGCGGAAATGCACAGCTGCTCTAAGAATCACTACTAGGAGAAAGGCTAGTAGTAACGCTGGAAAGAGGGCTAGCAGTAGCGCGGGTGTCAGCGCTACTAGTACAACGCTACAACTAACTTGTAGCAGTAGCGTTGGCTGGCCCATGCTACCGCTATACCTACTTAGCAGTAGCACTGGCCGAACCAATGCTACTGCTACTTAGCTGTAGTGTGTGTCCTGTGGGCGCTACTGCTACATAACTACTGCTACATAGATGTAGCGCCGGCACCATGCGCTACTGCTATATTTTCTATATTTACGTGTATTTTTTCGTACCACGCATTTGCATTGTATTTATACAGCTTTTATATAGTATTATAATCATATTAGATACATGCAATATCCTCATCATATCATACACATAATAGTCTCATCATATCATCACATCATCCAAGACAAATCATATATCGTCTCATCATAATCACGATATAGCGATACAAGTTAAGTGTTGACATGTCTCGAATACAAGCAACCGCATGGTCATCACATACACATGTCTCATCATCTATATCTAAACAAAGATATAGAAGAGAAGAGCGATCACTATGATCAAGAGCGCGATAATGTAGTTTTTGAGGCGCCGGTTCCGATCCCTCTCTCGTGCTAGCGTGCACCACCTCAAGTAACTATCTTTCTCTTCTGCTCTACTATCGAACCCCCTCTGGCTACCGCTCGGGAACTGGTGCACTTGGGTCTGACACGCAGGCCACTCGTCGTACACTCTTGGAACCTTCCCTACATACACGTCGTAGCACTTCTTCGGCATCGATGATCTATGTACCTGCATCATCACATGAGTCGATAATATGCAACATAATATATAGTTGAGCAACAGAAAGAGACAGAGTTAGCAAAAATAGAAGCAACATATCATAAACATAAATAACAAAGTTCATCGTACCCAAACTACCCTGACTAGAGTGATCTTCACTAGTTGAGGAGGACGGTTTAATTACATCACAAAGTTTCGTCGTGCAGAACTCAAAGCTTTGTCATAGATAAAGTAATGACTAAACGCACACATTGTCATATATCGTCAATCACTCAAAGATGTCATGCCATCGTTCCAAATCAGGGAGGAAGGACCAGAGCGAAGTGAAAGGCTTCAGGTCGAGATGTTGAGCGGCTACATGTGTTCGGACGTCTTCCCACGACATTTGCCCTTCTTCGTAGAACATCCCTGTTTTTCCGAGAACCTCCTTCATGATGACTTGGGAAAGTTCACGCTGGATGTGATATAACTCAACTCGGAGTCGATGATCCAGTAAATTTCCTAGTCTCTTTTCCCATTGTAGAATACGGTATCGTAGGATTTATGTGACATGCGAAGGTTCTGGCACTCCAGTCTATACTCCAGCATGTGGTGGAGGACATAGAATCCATCACTGGGAGTACTTCTCGGTTGCTGGATGCAGCAAAAGTTGATCTTATGGCTAAAGCAGGGCACACTCTTCCTTGTCTTCTTGACCGTGATCTCTCCACTCCGTTGGCCGTAGCTTAAGATAGCACTGCCTAGAATAACCATGATGTGGGTGTAATCCTTTTTCTTCATGTTCTTCGACGAGTCCAAGTAAAGAGCGTAGGAGAATCGGGGGTAAAGAATGATGAGGATGGCGCGCCCCTCGCTGCACAAAACAAGAACACCTCAAATTAGCAACCACGCGGGCAAATAAATAATTGAAATCGAAAGAAGGATATCCGCAGATAACTTACATGGGATGATAAGGCAGGAGAATCGACTCCTTGTCCTTATTGGAAACCATGAAATCGACAATGTAGTTCCTCGCATATTCATGGTGCTTTGTGCAGACTGTCAAGAAGCCCTCGTGCATAAAGTTCGGGTCAGCGACACAGATATAAGATATTTGCTCACGCCTTATGATGTAGTTCATGTACAAGGCATACAGGCGGACGAACATAAAATACAGTCTTGTCATGTGAAACATGTCGAAGATGTAATCGAATCGAAGAAAGAACTTATCCATGGGGAATGGTTGGACGTACAACCATTGTTGCGGCACATTAACCATGTAGAGCGGGTATCCTGGATTTGTCGAGGCGATAAGGCTTTTCTCTCTCAATAGCACATCGTCATGAACTCTCCTTAGATCGTCATATATGGCCTCTACCGCTTTCTTAGGTAGGATCGGATCACCGACTATATGGTATTTCGTTGCACCTTTGATAGGTGTACGATCTTGAACCCAAGGTTGCTGAGATGGCTGGCTCATAGAAGTAGCTTTGCCGCCATTAGGGACTTTCTTCGATCTCTTCCTATGCTTATTTGGTTCCGAAAGTGAGCCGTACATACCGTCCGTGACCACTGTCCCTAGTGTTGTTGGGCTCAGCAAATATGACCGACTCTCACGTTATTGTTGCTGGGTTGACGCGGCATCTGAAGTCGTGTCCTGCAAGGATTGCAGGAAGAGATACTTCTTGTAATCAGCCTTAGGATGTTCCTCCTTCGGCAATTCAGGCATCAGCTCATCACGCTCCAACCCTGAGTCATACTACTGCTGAGCCATCAATCATTCGTCATCATAGCCACTGGCACCGGTATTGAGATACCGTAGAGGGTCATCATCCTCGCCCATGGCATCATGCATTCCTTCTTTGACGGTGGCAACGTCATTAGCCACTAATGGAGTATCTTCCTCACGGTGTCCGCTATCACCCGGCACGACAGGCGCCGCTAATTGGGTAGGTGGGGTGATGGTGTCCATACCTTGCTGAGGCTACTTGGTCGTGGGTGTGCTCCCGGCTGTCTCCAGACGAAGGAGACTCTTAGGCCACAACAGGACCTAATTCTTGCAATTGCCAAGCCGTGGCGGGGTCTCGTCATCGTCTCCCCCTTGTAGCACCGGAGGAGCCAAATTCTCATAGCCCGTTGTGACACTGGCCACAGAAACCTTAAAGATGCCATGGGGCATCGACCGATTGTGTAACAATTGTTCCTTCGGCTTCACTATCGTCGCCTTTCCCATGTCCACCTTCTGGCCTCTTGTAAGAGAACATTTCTCCATGTGTGGTTTTGGTAATTGATGACATCCTATGGACTAATGGTTTCCTTGAGGTATATTCGAAGGATTTGTCCATAGGCACTTCTTGAAGTCCAACTGTTGGTTTCAAGGAGTTTATATGGTGACCAAGGTGGAATTCAAGGTGTTATCCAAAGATTGGTCATGTGAGAGTTGAGCTTACTGCAAGCATGTCTTGAAGAAGAAGATTGTGTGAGCATTCATATTTACCTTCAAGACATCATCTTTATGAAGAGTGAAGATAAGATACAAGGTTGATCAAGACTAAGTCAAAGAGTGAATCAAGGTGATCAACACACAAAGCGTACAAAGATGTATCAAGAGGGATCAAGTGATCCCATGGTATGGTAAGCATTGTCCATTATGCTTTGTGTACTAACCCATGGTCTACATGAGAGTTCTTTGTGGGGTTAGGTATAATTCAATGGGCTTGCATCAAGATGAAGATCCCAACCAACCCATGGAATATGACATCAAGTGGTAATCGTCATCAAGGTTGCGGCGTGCAAGCTCAAGTGAAGCATCACAGAGAGATCATGCTTAACGCTTATCGTCTATTATGGCGAAAATGGAACTGTGAAGATGTGCCGAAGAGTGGCTCACCCATGGTGGAGTATGGGGGAGCAATTCTCTAGTGTTCATCGAGCGGAGGCAATCAAGAAAGGGGGTCCATCTTGAGGAGGACAAGATCGTCATCATCTACCACAAGTGGACTATGCACAAGGCAAAGGTTTGACCTTGATAGGGTTTCCTATTTTACCGGTCTCATGGTGGTAGTTGGGAGACCGGATTATAGGACCGATAGTCGTACTATCAAGGGGGCTCTCAAGTGAGTACCTAGATCGTATCGTTCGTTGAGAGCTCAAACCATTGCATTCTTGGCATCGTGATCTTTCTTGGTTCTTGGTTGGTTTTTTCTATGTGGGTTCTTGAGCTTATGGTCAGCTTCATGACCAGCTCAAGTTCATCGAAAACGGAGTCCATATGCATCTTCTATGATGTTTTCGATGACTGGAGTTATTACCAGTTCTTCATTGATAGAGGTTTCACATCTCTATATCATTCGAGTTACCGCTCTTGTATAGCTCATGTCGTTCTGAATCCAACAAGCTTGAGTTTGCTCAATTCGGAGCTCATATCCGAAGATTATGGTAGTTTGGTTTTACTATTTCCATCTGGTTGCTTGGGTTCTTTGTTACTCTCCCAAGGGCAGTAGTACCGCTGGCCACAACGATAGTACCGTTGGGGGTTTCCGGATCTTCACGTGGGGCACCACACATAACTTTGTCTGGTGTCTGGTGACCAGCGACACATGAGCGGTAGTAGGGCGGTAGTACCAAGCGGTACTACCCCTGCCCCTACTACTGCTGAGATCTGCGTGTGGGCAGTAGTATAGCTCCCATAGGCGGTACTACCGCTTGTGTGCGGGCTGTGTGGGTAACGGTTGGACTTTCTCCCACCTATTTTATGGGGTGTTCTTCCCTAATGGTTCTTAACTCTTGAGCTCGTGTTCTTCCCCCATTGTTGACCTTCTTCGAGCTTGATAACTCTCAGTCCCTCCAATGATTCTTTCTAGTTCTTGAGGGAAAAGAGAGAGGAGATCTAGATCCACATTTCCACCAATCACTTTCTCCTCTAAGTGAGGGGAACCCCTTGGATCTAGATCTTGGAGTACTCCGTGTTCTTCTTCGTTCTTCCTCTCTTTTTCCTTCATAGAAATAGTTGTTGTGGTGGGATTTGGGAGACAAGGACTTGGGCACTCCGTGTGCCCTTGCCATTGCATTTGGTGCACAGGTTTGAGTTCTCCACGGTGGTACGTGGAAGTGAAGTTTGAGAAGTTTATTACTCTTGGGTGTTTAAGCATCCTAGAGCTTGTTCGTCTTGGGTGCCTTGGCGCCCTAGACGATTGGTGGTGCCTTAGAGCTCAATCATTGTGGTGTAAAGCTCCGGGCACACGTCGGGGTCTCCAATTAGGTTGTGGAGATTTCCCTGAGCATTTGGGGTTATGTCGGAGCCACGATCCATTGTGGTGAAGCTTCGTGGTGTTGTTGGGAGCCTCCAATTAAATTGTGAAGACTACCCCAACCTTGTTTGTACGTGTTCGGTGACCACCCTCAAGGGTCCCTTAGTGGAATCATGACATCTTGCATTGTGCGAGGCCGTGAGGAGATTACAGTGGCCTTAGTGGCATCTTGGGGAGCATTTTTCCTCCACACCGCTCCAAAACGAGATTACCATCCTCAAGGGTGTGAACTTCGAGATACATCGTCGTCTCCGCGTGCCTCAGTTATCTCTTACCCGAGCCCTTTACTTATGCACTTCAGTGTCACACCCTGTGTTTTGCCTCGTGACTAAGTTAACATGACTCAAAAATTAGGGCCAATTAAAACTTTTTGAGTGCATTTGAATGGTTGACTTGTGTGTTATTTGCTTGCTTGTTTGATTGATTGCTGGTGCTCTATAATTCATAAAACATCCTCCTACCCTCAAGAACTCTTTTCCTTGATCCTAACTCTTGTCCAATGATCATGCCATGTGAATAGGACTTGATTTTTTTTACAAAATATTATTTTGGCCAAAAAGCATTTATTCAAATTAGGTTTTCAAAAACCCCTTATTTGAGATTTGCATTGCAAGTCCCCACATTGGGTGTATCCTTTTTCACCAGATGCTTTATTTTGAACCTACTATATATATATGACTTCCCAAAACAACAAAAGATTATTTTCAAAGATTATTTTCACATTTTATTTAAAGTCTTTTTCTTAAGGCCAGAAATGGTATTTTATTAGGAAAAATATTTTTACACTTTCAAAATATTTGATAAAATTTAGGGAAACTTATTGGACATATATTTTCTGTAAATAAGAGTTTAAACACATGGTCTTGTTCAAAATATTGGACAAAACCCTTCAAACCCATTTTTGCCTATTTCAAGAATCTGAAATATTTATATAAGAAATATTATCAAATAAATCCAAGAAAATTTTAGCATGTAACATATGATATATGTGATCATCTTGCCAAGTTTCATCTCAATAAGAATTGTTTTGGTTCACTAAAATATCCCAGAACCCTCTCTGTCCAGATTAGAATTTGAGCAACTCTACATTGCCAACTGTCTCCTATTGATCTCAAACTTTTTGTACATGTTGTAGTCCTCCAATAATGCATCCACACAAAGTGGTGCATCAAGGAGAACAAATTAACTTTTCCCAATCCCCTCAAACCCGTTTGTGTTGATTTCAAGAGTTGGAAATTCTTGCATTATCAAATTTCCCCATTTGGTCCCAAACTTTTTGTGCATGATCTAATACCAAAATAATGCCACCACACCAAGTGGTGCATTTAGGAGAGTAGTTTAGCATGCTTAGATGTAAAGAAACCTAATTTTGTTAGTTTCTAGGGTTTACAAAGTTTACATTGTTTTATTTTCTTCAATCAATCTCACACTTGGTGATCAATCTGGTTTCTACCTTCTATTTCATCCTGATAAATCTCGTGGCAAGAAAACTCCATTTGCTATCCCAAAAACTCATCAAACACGTTCTGTATGATTGGTAAAAGTCATATTTCCCCCTCTTAATTTGTTCCCTTGGCCCTAAATTTGTACCATAGTCTCACATTGATGAATTTCACCTCCAGAAAGGAAAACCCAGCTCTGGTTCCATGGTTAAGTGGGGTAAAACTCCATTTTGCCCTCCTGGATAGCAGGAATCTTCCTCTCTCTCCACCTCCCTCTCATCCTAGTCAGCTCCCAGGGCATCCAATGCTAGATTCCCCTAGTCTAGACCCCCCCTTGTACCTCTAGACACTAGTGGCCATGCGCAAGACGACGTTGGCATGTCATGGCATGCCAAACGGGCGCTCCAGAGCGCGCTACAGTGCAAAACCACACTAGAGACGCTGCCCAATGGATGGTCCCGACAGCCTCGGGCCTCCCAACGTGTCCCTCGTGTCCCCCTCGACGTCCTCAACACGGCGCCCTGTCGCCCCCTCCTCCTTCTCCCTCTTGTCGCCCCACATCGCACACGCAGCGATCGCCCAAGTCGGCCAATGTGCAACTTCGCATGCGTGAGGCCTTGGAGCATGCCCAACTCTTTCTCTCACTCCTCTACATCATGGATGAGTTGCACGAACTCTCCAAACACGCTCTCGCGCCCCCCCGAGCCCTCCAGCAGTGGCAGAGAACGAGCCGACGCACGACCTCGTGATACACCGTCGCCCTCCCTATAAGAAGCCACCCCGAGCCCCTCTGTGCTCCCTTGGCTCTCTCTCACTCTCTCAAGCCTCCCTGTACTCCCCAATCTCCCTCTCTTCCTCTGCATTGATGGCAATGGCCGGAGCCTTGTCGGCGGCTTCCGCTTGAATTCGAGCTCTCCCCAGCTCCTCCTCTCCCCCTAACAGGACCATCAGAATGCCCATGCCATGAGGGATCTCTCCCAAGCGTCTGCTCCTCCCATCCATGCCCAAAACATTGAGTTCATCACCGGCCACCATTGGTCTTCGCTGCGGCTGACGCGATGCTCTCCCTGATGCTCTCGGAGAAGAATGAAGACCCCAGGGGTGTGCGGCTCCTCGCCCGAGCGCGCTGGTGCCCGGAGACTCGCCGAAGGCGGCCTGAGCCACCGGAACAGTGTCGGCGCACGCTCAGCCTTGCCTCCCCTACCCTTCCCTGTTTGGGCGAGAGGTGAGGGACGATCCTGACTGGTGGGGCCCACCTGTAAGCGGCTAATGGGTCGGACCCACCGTTTAAGTGGAGACTGGCTCCGCTGGACACACCTCTGCCCGGGGAAGACGTCTTTCCTCGGTGGCGCTTTCGACGTGGTCCTGCTCAGGCGCACGACTGAGCAGCTGGGCCGGCCCAGTCACTGTTTCGCGCTAGTGGGCTATGCCTGGCACGTTTAGCTAAAATATATTCCTCTTTTTCTTTTTTCTAGAGGGATAAGAATATTCATAGGAAATTCATTTTTATCCAAACTTGTTGATTCAAATTTCTACATCCTCCTAAAAATACCATCAATTTAATGGTGGCACTTCCAAAATTTTCCACCCCACTTTTCTGTAAGGTTCAAATTTAAGTTCAAATTTGAACTATTAGAGGCCACTTTGAAAAATCTCTAGAGCATTCACCATAGCTCCAAATGGAGTGATTCAAATTCCTAGGTGTGTCTAAATTCATGCTCTAATTGATGAGCATTTTTCCTTGCTATCCCTCTGCAATCTAGATAATTGAGATAATTTCTCATATAGGGACCACTGGTTAAATCCCTAGTATATTCATACTAACTCCAAATCTAATGAAACCACTTCCAAAAATATTCTAAAATCATTCCCTAATTGTTGGGTCCATCCACTCATTTTTACAAAAATATTTTCTGTGAACATCTCATAGGATCATCATTTCCTTTATTTGCACCATTCGAGACTCCCCCTCGATCCCCATGCTATGAAATCTCCTTGGTTATTTTTATCATGACCAGAGGTGTGAAAAATAAAACTCCTATTTATATAGAACTTTATTTTTTTCTGCTTGTTGTGTTGCTTATTGCGGTTGTTTTCACGATAGTTGATGAAGTAGATGAAGTGCTCGGAGTGGACGAGAAGCGTGTGAAGACCTCGAATACGTTCCTAATCCAGGCAAGCATCCCTTTACCATGACTAAGAAACCTTTTATTTTCATGGCATATAGCATGAATTCCATGATGTTGATCATGTTGATGTGGTGACCACTTTAGTGGGATGCCTCCGATAATTTACCATTGATACTTGCATCGTGCATGACCCTACCATTCTTATGAGGGTTTTGCGGATGGGAGTAGTTAGGTTGCTAGTAGTTTCTACGCAAGTGGGATGAGAATATGCATGGTGATGGGAACAAAAAATGATTTCAAAGACTTTTCAAAAACCCCGTCAGGTGCCACTAATGCGTGAGGGAGATGATGTTGAGTTGGGTAACCACCTGAGAAAGAAGTGTTGTAACGGAGCAAGTGAGTGTGTGTGTTTTCGAAAACGGATTAGATTTAAGATTTGTCGACCATCCCAACCTTACATGTACAACTACGATACCCCTTATGGGACGGGGCTTTGTTGACTACCTTAGTGGGTACTAGCATAGAGTCTGCCTTACTAGTGACGGGAGTGAAGTGGTCACTCACGATACAGGGTCATGCCGGAATGGACGATCATGCACTGTCTTTACTGGCACCGGGCACACCGTTGCGTGCCTTCATGGATTATACGTGTGATGTATATCATGAGGGATGGTACCAACGAGTGGACTCTTGTTTAGTATCACTAGGGGAAGGCAATGTTTAGGTGCTTACCTTGGTATGTAATACACCGCGAGTCATGGATGACATGGAAGTTCCCCGAGTCTTGTGGGTAAAGTGTGCAACCTCTGTAGAGTGTAAAACTATTCAAATAGCCGTGTCCACGGTCAAGGACAGTTGGGTGGTGCTACTTAAACTACGTCTAGTTGTTTTCGCAAGACTTGGTGTGTGTAGATGACACAAAGATGACACTTGAGATAAGTCAGATGACTTGACGTGATGACTGAACATGAGATGTTCAACCCCCTGTTTATGATGTTATCTGTAACTTGTTCATATGGATATCTGCCAACTGTTGATGCAGGCTTATATAGTTACTAGATCATGTCATTGCATTCAAAATTAGCTTTCTGCAAAATACCTACTTAGTGCTATACCATGCATTGTTATTGCCTAGTTCCAACATGGGTTGCTCGCGAGTACATTCAAAGTACTCATTGGCTTGCCATTGGTTATTTAATTGTCCAGTCATGGAAGAACAGGAATACGGTGAAGAGTTCGTTGGTGAAGAACATGCGAACTAGGACGCTTCTCAGTCAGAACGCTTGTAGGTCTAAGGCAAATGGCATGGGTTCATGCTTTCGATCAAGATTTCCGCTTCTTGTTACTTGCATCCTATCTATGTAAGATTTGGACGATCTGGCACTTATTTGTGTAAGACGGTATGTAAGGATGTAAGACTCTTGTATTCTAGTTTCTGTGTGTTCAGTGAGCATTGATATGTGGGACCACTTCATATGATCTCGAGGTAGATCAACTCTGTACTCGATACACCATCATCAATACAAACAAAGCAGGACGTATGGTTTTACCTCCATTAAGAGGGCCCAAACTAGGGTAAATACCGTCTCCCTTGTCTCCTGTTACCCATCGATCCAAGACCCATAGTTCGAGACCCCCTGCCCGAGATCCATCGGTTTTGACACTGACATTGGTGCTTTTATTGAGAATTCTGTTGTGGGATCGCTAGAAGGATCGATGAGTCGTCCATAGATTATAGTTTTTCTGGACAACGAATTTGTGTTCATCGTCCCTGTTTCCTCACGCGTCAGTTTGACGATTTCTTCGGTGGAATTGTGCGGAATTGTATCTACAACAACCCTGCAAAATTTCGTCGCATTTCGATGGAGGAATCTTTGGCAATCTCTGATCTACCAAAGCCCTGTCGCATCTGGACGAGAATCTGAACAAGTTTAGGGAAAGGAATCCAGCGCCAAGCTCAGAAGTCCATTGGAAAATTCCACCATTCATCAGCTATAGAATTCCTATACCAATCCTCCCTCAAAGTTTCAGGTCGATCTGACCGTCCAAATCTCAGACACATCCGATTACTACAACGAATTTTGGATCTATTTTCTGCATGAAAACGGATCCGACCCGAGTTCATCTTTTTCATGAACGGATTGTCGGACGTCCTTTTTGAAGGAAATTTTCTCATCATCTCGGTCATCTGACCAAGAGTTCGGCATCGCGAGGGACGAATAATCATTAAGAGAACCTCGTCATCCGTGGGTTGTATGGGTCGGATGCTCTGTTGCTTCATCAAGCTAGCATCGACCTCGTCACAAATTCCGACCTGCTTCGGCATCGCCGCACCATTACTTTTTCAAGCTGACGTCCACCACGCTGACCTGCTTTGACACGTCAGCTATCATGGGGCTCTAGTGTCACCTTACCGATCTGCTCCGTCACCTCGGACAGATTGGGGGCTTCGTCATCTCCTCATCAACCTGCTCCAGAGACTTCGGCATCACCAGCCGACCAGCTTTGACACCTAGGACGGCATGAGAGTTCAGCGCCACCAGCCGACCAGCTTCGACACCTCAGCTGGCATGAGAATTCGGCATCACCAGCCAACCTGCGTCAACACGTCAGCTAGCATGAGACTTCGGCGTCACCAACTGACCTGCATGAGACTTCGGCGTCCGCCGATCACAGCTTCACCATGTTAACTGGACCGAGGACTTCATCTCGCTACATCGATCGTGCAGCGTCGCCACTTCGTCAAGCCGAACTCTTCGTTCACGCACCTCGGTGCCCAGGCCATATTCCTTTACTTATTTGCTTCATTTAAAATAACTAAGTAGAAGATTTTTTTCAAAAAATATATATTATTACCTGTATATGTTATTACTCTTGGCTTGCACTATTTTATGAGTGTGGGAAATCGACTTCGACTGCCGTCACACGATTACCCCAGCGTCACCTTGCCGACCTACTCCACCATCTCGGCTGGACCAGGGGCTTTGCCTTGCCACATCGGCTGAGCTCTGACCCTACTTCGGGGTGCCGAACTCCTCGTTCAGACACCTCGGGGCAGGCTTGGGGCTAGGACCTTGTTCATGCCGAAGACTACGCACTAGATCTGACAAAGTTCGATGGGCATCCTCGTCCCACCACAAGCTCAGATCGCGTCATCTACACCTAGCACATTAACCAGCTAAGTCGCTTCCATGCTCAAAAACTTTTATTTTTAAATTTTGTTCGGTTCGACCAAGCATTGTACTTTTTTGACAAAAAGTTGTTTGTGAAAAAATTTCTTTGTCAAAACTTTCTTTGTTACAAACAAATTCAAATACCCTGTTTACTTGGGGGCTTCCTTTATAAACCCATTCCTCTTGCATATGATTATTAATGTATCACAACCTTCCTTGTTCGTGTTTGCGTCAATATATGCATCATGTTGACTTAAGTGTTTCGTGAAGCTGGGTTGCCTTGCTCCTGTGCTTACCCCTACGTTCCCAATTTTTCGGCTAGGGAGTAAAGGGAGCACCTCTGCGATTGTTACGATCGGGTCATCCGAACTCGTACCTCAGACGGGTGAAGCTGAAAGCTAGCGCTCTTACTGTTTTCAACTATGGTCGGCCACGATAGAAGACTTGCATACATAAATCTATTGCACACCCCTCATGGTAATCATGAGAACCCAAAGAAAAGAACCGTTTGTGGAACTATTTTATTTGAAGATACTTCTTACATTAAATAGTAATATAGCATAAGTTCCCTGGGTATACTTTGTCTGTTATAGCCTAATGGCTTGATTGCCTGGTTATTCGAAACACCTCCGATATCCTTGGATGGCGTAGTAGATAATTGTTTTTGGCCCTTCGCCGAAGAGGGAGAAGCCGACGGTCGGTTAAGATGCGTTTAAAGTTTGGGAGAACACATATATGATATAAGTACTTCGGTACATGCAATCATTATACATTAAATCTTTTACCCAAGTGACTTGGGGGCTCTTAAATTTGTATGAGTCATTTTATAATAAATGTTGTTTTCTTCTTGGTCGTTGCAAAGTCTTTTTCTACTAGTCCTTTTTTCGACACGAGTGTTTGGTCAATAGCCGGGTAGCCTAGTTTGTCTCCAAAGATGCTTGAGTTTAGTTCGCTAAACAGGCCTTGGAGAAACACTTTGCCCTCGGGATATTGAGGTTGAAGCCAAAGGCTGACCCGCTTTAAGTCTAAGAGATCGGATGTATCATGTTAAAACATGACCGAATCACATGTTAATTTTAAGACCAATTTCTGGATTGGCACCAAAACACTTGATTTAGTTCGAACGTCAAAGTTTTTATGTAAGTTTTTTGGATTTTCGATCTTATGGCGGTTTTAAGCTATTTGTATGTTTTTAGGAGGAGGGACATCGTCTTGACTGAGGTGCCATACGTAATAATTCAGCTTGAGAAATCTTTTCTGACCCGCTGTTTGGCATCTTATCTGCCGACCTCCACCTCGGCATCTCAGATATTGCTCTATATGCATCAGTTTCGAATTGTGTCTTTGGCCAATAGTTGGGTTGCCCTGCTCCTGTGATTGCCTCCTACGTTCCGCTTTGTTCGGCTAGGAGTGCAAAGGGAGAACCACTGCGATTATACTTACAGTTTAACTGGTCAAGTACCTTAGTGGAGAAAGCCGAAAACTGACTGACACAATGAGCGTAAGCTGGTCGGCAATCCGATGACCGTATTAAACAACAGGCCTTTCATAAAATTGGCCGAAGTGTTAACGGCTTGACCATGTCTGACGACGAACACTAACCGGGGGCTAGTAACTGGCCTCCCAGACTATAAGCTCCTATGACCAAGTGAAAGTCATTAAGCCTAGATATCTGATTGCCTCGTTTCCACTAACACAACTACCTCCGGGCACCTAGACGTCGGCTAAGGGTTGTCCTTACCGCAGAAACACCATGCGTAGCATCTACAAAGGGGTAGAAGCCGACGATGGGCCACTCACAAATGATAAACGGTCACAGTGGAGTCAAAATAGCATATAGCATAAAAACATTTGTATTCAGTATATGAGTGTTGCCTTCCATAATCATCGTTATAAAGCCATAAATATGCATCAATTTCACTTAAGATTTTGGCCAAGCTGGGTTGCTTGGCTCCTGTGCTTATCCCCTACGTTCCCGATTGTTCGGC
This sequence comes from Hordeum marinum, assembly GCA_022496015.1. Taxonomy (NCBI): domain Eukaryota; kingdom Viridiplantae; phylum Streptophyta; class Magnoliopsida; order Poales; family Poaceae; genus Hordeum; species Hordeum marinum. The sequence goes on along the minus strand of CM039672.1, from coordinate 235,500,236 downwards.
TAGGGGGTAACAGGAGCAACTCTGCGATTGTTACTTCTCGGTCATCCGTGTTAGTACCTCATACTGGGTGAAGCCAAAATCTAGCCATCTTAAGAATATAATTGGTCAGTGCTACTTCTCGAGCATGTGTTGGTTTCCATGAAGAGGAACGGTTGATGCAGCAAAGTAGATAAGTATTTCCCTCGGTTGTTGAGAACCAAGGTATGAATCCAGTAGGAGATACAAGCGTGTCCCCAACAGATGTACCTACACAAAGAATCATACTCTTGCACCCAATGCTATAAAGGGGTTGCCAATTCCTTCACGATTACTTGCAAGGATGAGATCTGTTAGAGATAGATTGCTTGAACGGAAAGTAAAACAAAAAGTTAAAAATAATGCAACAAAGTATTTTTGGTATTTTTGATTTTAGATCTGAAAGCATAAGATGGAAAATAGACCCGGGGTCCATAGGTTTCACTAGAGGCTTCTCTCATGATAGCAAGTATTACGGTGGGTGAACAAATTACTGTTGACCAATTGATAGAAAAGCGAATAATTATGAAGATATCCAAGGGAATGATTATGCATATAGGCATCACGTCCGTGTCAAGTAGACTAAAACGATTCTGCATCTACTACTATTACTCCACACATCGATCGACTCCTGCTCTGCATCTAGAGTATTAAGTTCATGAAAAACAGAGTAACGCATTAGGTAAGATGACATGATGTAGAGGGATAAACTCAAGCAATATGATGAAAACCCCATCTTTTATCCTTGATGGCAACAATACAATACGTGCCTCGCTACCCCTACTTTGTCACTGGGTGAGGACACTGCAAGATTGAACCCAAAAACTAAGCACTTCTCCTATTGCAAGAATTACCAATCTAGTTGGCCAAACCAAACCAATAACTCGAAGAGACTTGCAAAGATATGAAATCATGCATATAAGAATTCAGAAAAGACTCAAATAATATTCATAGATAATCTGAACATAAACCCACAATTCATCGGATCTCGACAAACACACCGCAAAAGAGTATTACATCAGATAGATCTCCATGAAGATCATGAAGAACATGGTATTGAAGATAAAAGAGACAAAAGAAGCCATCTAGATACTAGCTATGGACCCGAACGTCTGTGGTGAACTACTCACGCATCATCGGAGGGGTAATGGAGTTGATGTAGATGCCCTCCGTGATCGAATCCCCCTCCGATAGATTACCGGAAAAGGCTCCAAGATTGGATCTCTCGGGAATGGAGGATTTTGGCGGCGTAAAAGTGTTTTCGTGGCTCATTCTAATATATAGGGAATATTTGGGAATTTATAGGCCGAGAAATAGGGCTAGGAGAGCTGCCGTGGGCCCACAAGCCTGGGGCGCGCCCTATCCCCCTCGGCACGCCCCTAGGGCTTGTGGCCCCATGGTGGCTCTCCCGACTTCATCTCCACGTCTCTTGGTTTGCTTCTGGTCCAAGAAAAATTATTCCGAAGATTTTATTCCGTTTGGACTCTGTTTAATATTCCTTATCTGCAATTCTCAAAAACAAGGAAAAAACAAAAACTCATACTAGGCTCTAGATTAATAAGTTAGTCCCAAAAATAATATAAGATAGCATATTAATGCATATAAAACATGCAAAACAGATAATATAATAGCATGGAACAATCAAAAATTATAGATACGTTGGAGACGTATCAGCCAGCAATGATGGAAGTGAAAATTTAGGTTCACTAAGGACCACAGAGTTTGGCAACTTTGCTTGAACTAAATCCTCAATATTTTCCTCCCACATTGATCGGAGTTGAGGTTTCACGATCATGGTCAACATGATAGCCTAGGAAAAGGAACTTATAAAGGAACTATTTTTTTCCAGAAGATGTTCTTACGTTAACTAGTAATATAACATATCTCTCTGCGTACCTTTGTTTATAAAACCATATGGCTGGATTGCCTTGTTTGACGTAAATATTTTCCCTTATAAAGGCTTTATAAAGTAGGACAAACACTCCTTGGCTACTGGCCGAGGAGGTTGAAGCCGATGGTCGGTCAACAGAGTCTTGTACAATACGGATCCGAGCATTAATGATGTAAAGTACTTGGATACATAGAATCATTACAGATAAATTGTGTCAAACATAACAAAGTTTGTGTCAAACAAATATCGATCCTTCATTCAACCACTCGTGCCTAAATTAAGGCTCACGGGCTACTGCATTAGCTATTCAATGCAGAAAATCCTAAGTGCAACATGGTTTCCGAGGAGATTCGATCCTTAGGTTGGTCGGCCGCACCCAACCCGAGTCTCGGAAGCTTCTACGCACCGTGTTTACATCCCTAACGTATGTCGCCGAGCAAGAACTTGATTCTCGGGCCGATTTTGCAAATCGACCCGAGTCTCAGTGGCTACTGGGATTAGTGGTTTTATTTTAATTATTATTCTTTCCTTCAGGTGCATCTCGGGTTCTAGACCGACACACACCTTGAGGGCTACCAGCTATGTATCTCGGTAGAGAATAAATTACAGCAATCAGAAATAACTTCCACAGAGATGGTATCAGAGCCATCCTCGCTATAGGAAGCCCTTAGTTAGCATGATGTTAGTTAGGACAAAACCATTTTTTTCCATAACCTTCAAAATCACTTACAAAACCTCTAAATTTTTTTCACCTCTCCTAAATTTTGAAAGGAAGCAAAGGTTTTTTCCTTAGCATTTCCACCATCTTTCTCTTAACTCTCCTCGTCTAATTTTTCAAAACTTTGCAAATGGTCTGTACTACCCTTGTGGCCCTAACCATTGGATTTCTTGTAATCCTCGTGGGTAACCGGGAAGGAAGCCACCTTGCCAAACATTCACACAAGCTTGACGACCCCACGACAAGACGATACCAACAAAAGATACCTTCTCGAGGGATGAAGGCATCAAGACTAGGGAGATGGTGACACCCTCGACACTGCCCAAGATGATGCAACCTTGGCCTATGATGATCAGGGTATAAGATATGCAGAATCATGATATGCATCGCTAATAGAGAAACATTGTGCTTACTGTTGTTGTGTCAGCAACCATGGATGGATCGCCATTTGGTCCGCCTCACTATAGTGAGTAGAAAAAACGGTTCTCTTCATCCCAGCTCTCGGTGTCGATATTATCATCAACATAACTGACTTGTTATAAATCTATCATGCCTTGTTTATGTCATTGCATAAAGGATTGCCCACTTGGAACTCTCGACACCTTGAAGGACAAGAAGGTATTGGCACGATTACAAAGACAACAGAAGACCCATCAACGACATCCATGAGCAACCACCTTCGTCAACAATTCACCAGACGCGAAGCTGTCAAGGACTTTTTAGACACAACCTGGATCATTTTGACGAACAACAACCAGATACATAGCGACGCCTGAACAAGACCCACAAGACCGAGCGGACTCCTCTCCAAGACACGAAACAAGCACGACTACTGAGTCCGAGGACCCTAGGGTAGGATAGGTCATGTGTCCCCTATGCGAAGTCAAGTCCGTATGATGGTTCAAATGGAACCATGATGTGTGTTTCTTGTTTTGCTTGTTCGTGCTTTGGTGTAAGTCACACTTTTGCCCTAGGCAACAAGTGCGCGACTATATCACCTACCTTACCTTCATGTTTGTGTTTGCCCTTTTCGGACTTGTTTGATTGCACTTGCACTATACCACCCCCTTAGGCACTCCTCTTGATGCTATTTTCTCTCCCCCATCTCGTCAACTGAAGACCAGCAAGTCAAGATGCACCAAGGATGCACCATGGAAAACAACCGACATCAAAGACTTCGACTACAATGGACTCAACCGGACGCAACCCCGTAGAGTTATGCTTTTCCCTCCAGATTGGAAACCCCTCCCTTGACCAACCTAGACATCACAAGCTCCCCCAGCACAACCCTATGATCACGTGTTTAATACAAGGATTTTCCAGAGCATTTATTGAGCTTCAATAACCCCTTCTTTGCACTAGGTTCATTATGGAGCTAGTGATCATAGTGAACAAACATCCTTCATTCTTACGCTAGCACTAGAACCTTGATGCCATCGGAAGGATCGTTCTAAGGGTATATGATTTGTGGATAATGATTTGATTTAGCCATAATAGATGTCTTGAGGAAGCAGTTGAGACCCTTTGGTGGATTACGAGACTTAATGTTGGAAGACGAACTTGGTGGATCAAGATTGATAGAGTAGCATAACTTAATTGTCCCTTGAGAAGATTGGATTAGTAGGACAAATATGGTCACAAGCTGAAATTCTTGGTGGATAATGACTTGAATTTGGCAAGTAATGATGATAGTGGATTGATGGTGATATGATAATGACTGGAGTAACTAGTAGGCAATTTTTACTAGATGTAAAACTTGGATTTAAATAGGTGATTCTACTAGGTGCTCGAGATCAATCAAACCACATGGTTCGAAGTAATTTGGATTTAGTCAAATGATCTTGATAATGATACCATGTTTGTCGGTGGATGATAGTAGAAGGAATCGGATGATGTTAGGGATAATTTATTGACCTATATGAGCTCGACCTTGGAGTTTAGTTGGCCATGAGATTGGAAGTTCATGATAATAGTCCTTGAAATGACATGTGGATTATATGAACTCGAGGAGATTATGTTGGACACCATCGATGCTGGATTCGTAGCAGTAATGGATCATGGAATAGTGGATGATATTCCTGGATCGATTAAGTTGGATTCATAGGAAGGAAACAAGATCTTTTATTGGTAGTGTCATGATCAATCTTAGCGGCTTGTAAATTATCCCGAGGATTTTTATATAGGATATATGTGAGTTAGCTATAGTATACATGTGAGATTATTGGTATAGTCCTTCTCTCAAAATCTTGGAGATATGAGTAGCATGTGTAATATTGGAGTTGACTTATATGAGATAATACGTTCGATGATATTGGGTGATTTTGTTTGGAGTAATAGGAAGTACTATTGGCATCTAAGAACTGTGCTTGAGGATAAGATGATAGACGTTCACTCACATCCTAAGCTCCTTAAAACCTTTAAGCTTTACCGAGCCAGAATGTGGTCGGGTTATGACCATAGGTCTTGGCTCTAAGTCATTTGACTATGGCCGATACCCCACCCCGACCTCCACCAGACATGTTCATATGGAAGGTGGCCACAAGGACCTGTATTAGGTCAGATCACAAACCCATGGACAAGTGACCACCCAGAACAAACGACCACCTCTCTCACACATCCCATGAGCAATGTGTTTATGTGGTATTTGGAGGAATGTATTGTTATCCTCACGGATGACATACTTATTTACCCAATGAGAGGGAGGAACACCTTAGTCCTGTTCGGGCAAGCCCTAGGAACACCCATTACCATGCCTCTCGAGTATAAGGTCTCAGCTTGAAAGAGTTGGACTCTGCAAAGCACCCACCCTATAGAAGAAGACTTTCTTGCCGAAGCAAGATGAAGAACCAGTATGATTGTGAAGCCACGACAACGACGAAGAAGAAGCAAAAAAATTCAACCACCACTCCTCTGCCGGCTACATCAACTAGACTATATCCAGAAGCACCGACGTTCAAGCCCGATGAAGCCCTTCGACATCAATAGGATTATAGACGGCACCCTTGCTTTAAGTAGTCACCTATCAGTTCCTGACTAGGGTGGGACTGAGAAGTTAATGGCACCCTCACTCCACCACCTATCAAAGGTAGTTCACCCCGCTTGCCAAGCCTCGGACCTTGGGGACTAGACGGTTGTTCTATAATTTTGGATAGTCGGCTTATTTAGAACCCCTCAGAAACCTTCCCCGCAATGGCTACATAGAGACCATTAGATCGAACACTCGGAGACCCGCCAAAAACGCGCATTTGGAACAACGAAGACAACTGGTTGAAGATGGATGAAGAACATACCTGGGCAACTTATTCAAGCAGATGATCTCGATGCGAAACCTGCGATGACGCACCTCAGCACCCTCAAGGATGAAGACCACCTACGACTGAAGACCTCCTGCTTTAAGGAAGATAAGGACTTCCCCATCAACGAGAAGCCTACGCAAACTAACTTTGACTTCCTTACAATTGGAGATCCACGAACACAAGAAGATCAACTGCTCCAGCAAAGTCGACGATTCCCCATCACCAGGAAACTGCGCCAAGACCTTGACCCGTGTAGACTAAAGAGAGACATGTAGATGTCACTAACCAGTTTAGAGAAGCCCCGGTACCAACGTGCAGACACATTTTGTTGCCCGTACTCCGACTTTGGAATACACACGCAAGCCAGGCCCGTGCCTGAACCCCGTTCATCGGACCCTTAGCCCCTGGTTAGACCTAGCATACCGCAGGAACACTGTTCACTCTCAAACAAAGTCGAGTAATGCACTCGAAGGAATATCATCAGAGCACTTCAATATCCAGGGAGACAACCTCACCAGAGCAGAAGCAACCTAAGAATGTGAAGACTACCTCACTTCTGGATTTCCGTATCTTTTCAGCGCCTAGCCTAAGAATATCGGGGACGAGATTCTTGTAAGGGGGGTAGGTCTGTCACATCTTGTGTTTTGCCTCATGACTAAGTTAACATGACTTCAAAATTAGGTCCAATTAAAACTTTTTGAGTGCATTTGAATGCTTGACTAGTGTGTTGTTTGCTTGCTTGTTTGATTGCTTGCTAGTGCTCTATAATTCATAAAACATCCTCCTACCCTCAAGAACTCTTTTCCTTGATCCCAACTCTTGTCCAATGATCATGCCATGTGAATAGGACTTAAAAATATTTTTACAAAATATTATTTTGGCTAAAAAGCATTTATTGAAATTAGGATTTCAAAACATCCTGATTTGAGATTTGCATTGCAAGTCTCCAAATTGGGTGGATCCTTTTTCCCCAAATGCTTTATTTGGAACCTAATATATATATGACTTCCCAAAACAACAAAATGTTATTTTTAAAGATTATTTTCTTATTTTATTTAAAGGCTTTTTCTTAAGGCCCAAAATGGTCTTTTATTAGGAAAAAATATTTTTTATGCTTTCAAAATATTTGATAAAATTTAGGAAAACTTATTGGACATATATTGTCCATACATAAGAGTTTAAACACATGGTCTTGTTCAAAATACTGGACAAAACCCTTCAAACCCATTTCTTCCTATTACAAGCATTTGAAATATTTATATAAGAAATATTATCAAATAAATCCAAGAAAATTCTAGCATGTCACATATGATATATGTGATCATCTTGCCAAGTTTCATCTCAATATCAATTGTTTTGGTTCACCAAAATATCCCAAAACCCTCTCTGCATAGATCCAAATTTGAGCAACTCTACATTGTCGATTGTCTCCTATTGATCTCAAATTTTTGTACATGTTGTAATACTCCAATAATGCATCCACACCAAGTGGTGCATCAAGAAGAACATATTAACTTGTCCCAATCCCCTCAAACCCCTTTCTGTTGATTTCAAGAATTGGAATGCTTAGATCTACGGAAACATGATTATTTTAGTTTCTAGGGTTTACAAAGTTTACATTGTGTATTTTCTTCAATCAATCTCAAACTTGGTAATCAATCTGGTTTCTACCTTCTCTTTCATCCTGTTAAATCTCATGGAAAGAAAACTCAATTTGCTTTCCCAAAAACTCATCAAACACCTTCTGTATGATTGGTAAAAGTCATGTTTCCCCCTCTTAAGTTGTTCTCCTTGCCCCTAAATTTTTACCACAGTATCACATTGATGAATTTCACCTCCAGAAAGGAAAACCCGGCTCTGGTTCCATGGTTAAGTGGGGTAAAGCTCCATTGTGCCCTCCTAGACAACAATAATCTTCCTCTCTCTCCACCTCCCTCTCATCCTAGTCAGCTCTGAGGGCATCCAATTCCAGATTCCCCTAGCTAGAACCCCTTGTACCCCTAGACACTAGTGGCCACATGCAAGACGCTATTGGCATGCCATGGTATGCCAAACGAGTGTTCCAGAGCACGCTACAGTGCTAACCCGCACTATAGCCGCCGCCCAATGGATTCTCCCAATAGCCCCAGGCCTCCTAGCGTGTCCCCAGAGTCCCACTCGACGTCCTCAACACGGCGCCCTGACACCCCCTCCTCCTTCTCCCTCCCATCGCCCCACGTCGCATGCGCGGCGGCGGCCCGAGTCGGCCAATGTGCGACTTCGCACGAGCGAGGCCCTAGAGCACGCCCCACTCTCTCTCACACTCCTTTGCGTCGTGGACGAGTTCCACGAATGCCCCAGACACGCTCTCGCGGCCCCCCGAGCCCTCCAGCAGTGGTAGAGACCGAGCCGACGCATGACCTCGCGGTACACAGTGGCCCTCCCTATAAGAAGCCACCCCCGAGCCCCTCTATGCTCCCTTGGCTCTCTCTCTCACTCTCTCCAGCCTCCCTGCACTCCCCAATCTCCCTCTTCTCCTATGCATCGATGGCAATGGCCGGAGCCTTGCTGGCGACTTCCGCCCGAATTCGAGCTCTCCCAGCTCCTCCTCTCCCCTAGCAGGACCAGCAGAATGCCCATGCCGAAAGGGGTCTTTCCCAAGCGTTTGCTCCTACCATTTGCGCCCGAAACATCGAGTTCATCATCGGCCCCCGTCGGTCTCTGCTGTAGCTGATGCGGCTCTGTCCCCGACGCTCCCCGACAAGAATGAAGACGCCGGGGTGTGCAGCTCCTTGCCCCGAGCCCGCTGGTGTCCGGAGCCTCGCCGGAGGCGGCCTGAGCCGTCAGAACGGTGACCGTGCCCACTCGGCCTTGCCTCTACTACCCTCCCCTATTCGGGCGGGAGGTGAGGGACAATCCTGATTGGAGGGGCCCGCCTGTAAGCGGCTAATGGGAGGACCTGCAGTTTAAGTGGAGACGGGCTTCGCTGGACACGCCTCTGCCCGGGGAAGACGTATCTCCTTGGTGGCGCTTTCGATGTGGCCCTGCTCACGCACGTGGCTGAGCAGCTCGGCCGGCCCAGTCACTGTTCCGTGCTGGTGAGCTGTGCCTGGCCCGTTTAGGTAAAATATATTCCTCTTTTTCTTTTTTCTAGAGGGATAAGAATATTCATAGGAAATTCATTTTTTCTCCAAACTTGTTGATTCAAATTTCTACATCCTCCTAAAAATACCACCTATTTAATGGCGGCACTTCCAAAATTTTCCACCCCACTTTTCTGTAAGGTTCAAATTTCAGTTCAAATTTGAACTATTAGAGGCCACTTAGAATGGAGTAATTCAAATTCCTAGGTGTGTCTAAATTCATGCTCTAATTGATGAGCATTTTTTCTTGCTATCCCTCTGCAATCTAGATGATTGAGATAATTCCTCAAATCAGGACCACTGGTTAAATCCCTAGTATATTCATACTAACTCCAAATCCAATGAAACCACTTGCAAAAATCTTCTAAAATCATTCCCTAATTTTTGGGTCCATCCAGTCATTTAAAAAAATATATTTTATGTGACAATCTCATAGGATCATCATTTCCTTTATTTCCACCGTTCAAGACTCCCCCTTGATCCCCATCCTATGAAATCTCCTTGGTTATTTTTCTCATGACCATAGGTGTGAAAAATAAAACTCCTATTTATAGAGCACTTTTTTCTGCGTTTTGTGTTGCCTATTGCGGTTGTTTCCGGTGATAGTTGACAAAGTAGATGAAGTGCTCGGAGTGGACGAGAATCATGTGAAGACCTTGAAGATGTTACTAAGCTAGGCAAGCAGTCGTTTGACCATGACTAATAACCCTTTTATTTGCATGGAATATAGCACTTAATTCCGTGATATTGATCATGTTTATGTGGTGACAACTTCAGTGGGATGCCTACGATACTTTACCATTGATACTTGCATCGTGCATGAACCTACCATTCTTATGAGGGTTGTGCGGATGGGAGTAGTTAGGTTGCTAGTAGTTGCTACGCAAGTGGGATGGGAATATGCATGGTGATGGGAACAAAAATGATTTCAAAGACTTTTCGAAAACCCCTTCGGGTGCCACTAATGCGCGAGGGAGATGATGTTTAGTCGGGTAACCACTTGAGAAAGAAGTGGTGTACCGAAGCAAGTAAGTGTGTGTGTTTTCGAAAATGGATTAGATTTAAGATTTGTCGACCGTCCCAACCTTACATGTACAACCACGATACCCCTTATGGGGCGGGGCTTTGTTGACTACCTTAGTGGGTACTAGCATAGAGTCTGCATTACTAGTGGCGGGAGTGAAGTGGTCACTCTCGATACGGGGTCGTACCGGAATAGACAATCATGCGCTGTCTTTACAGGCACCGGGCACACTGTTGCATGCCCTCATGGATGATACATGTGATGTATATAATGAGGGATGGCACCAACGAGTGGACTCTCTATTTAGCATCGCTAGGGGAAAGGCAATGTTCGGGTGCTTACCTCGGGTATGTAATATACCGCGAGTCGTGGACGACACGGTTGTTCCCCGAGTCTTATGGGTAAAGTGCGCAACCTCTGCAGAGTGTAAAACTATTCGAATAGCCGTGTCCACGGTCAAGGACAGTTGGGAGGTGCTTTTTAAACTATGTCTAGTTTTTTTTTGCAAAACTTGGTGTGTGTGGATGACACAGAGATGACACTTGAGATAAGTCAGATGACTTGACATGATGACTGAACATGAGATGTTCAACCCATGTTTATGATGATATCTGTAACTTGTTCATATAGATATCTGCCAACTGTTGATGCACGCTTACATTGTTACTTGATCATGTTATTGCATTCAAAACTAGCTTTCTGCAAAATACCTACTTAGTGCTATATCATGCATTGTTATTGCCTTGTTCCAACATGAGTTGCTTGCGAGTACATTCAACGTACTCATTGGCTTGTCATTGGTTATTTAATTGGCCAGGCATCGATGAACAGGAATACGATGAAGAGTTCATTGGTGACGAACATGCGAACTAGGATGCTTCCCAGTCAGAATGCCTGTAGGTTTAAGGCAGATGGCATGGGTTCACGCTTTCGATCAAGATTTCTGCTGCTTGTTATGATTAAGTATTTGGGCCTTGCAGCCCTATCTATGTTACACTTGGCCTATGTGGCCCTTATTTGTGTAAGACGGTATGTAAGGATGTAAGGCTCTTGTATTCCAGTTTATGTGTGTTCAGTGAGCATTGTTCTCTAGGATCACTATGCACCTACATTCGATGATCACAACTTCTGAGTCGGGGCCCCCACATTTACTTTGTGATAGCCATATTGTTACATGACATATATCTTGCTATCACTTAGTTGTTTATCTTGCTTAGCATAAGTTGTTGGTGCACATAGGTGAGCCTAGTTGTTTTAGGTTTTGTGCTTGACATATTAAACTTTAGGTTTTGTTGACATATGAAGGGGTGTCCCACTTGGGCCTAGCTGATGCCTCAGACCGTGAGTCGCTTTCGGCTGCAATCCTATGCCGCTCTTTCTACAAAAGGAACGTGGATCGTTTAAAAGGTGAGTAAACATGCACTCGAATTGATCAAAAGCTAAAATTAGGGATTAAATTAATAATTACCAACAGTCTCATTAACTCCCTCATGACCGCGTCTATTTCGAAATCCTTCTTGAATGGGTCCCAACGGTATCGAGCCCTGATGATGTCACGCTCCTACGAGATGGTGAACTCCGCCAAGGGGTTTGGGATCCCTAGACTTTCGCGTTCCGCGTCCTCCTTGTCCCAGATGCGCCTCTTCCCCGAGTAACCATTACTTCCGAGGCGGTGGTACCCCATGTTCCTTTCTTGAAGCCCCTTCATGTACTCTCACTTTTCTTTGGCAGCTTTGGCAATGCAAGCCGCCTTGAATATTTCGAACTGCTCTTTCGTAATTGTCGGATTATCCTTTACAATCTCGGAGTAGGGTTTCTTTTGGATGATGATCCGTTGTTTCACCCTTACTTTCCAGGCGGACAACGTGTTGCTAAACTTGCACATGGCTTTGTTGTTTATCTTCTTCATTGTTGGGTCTAGCCACGATCTAGGATACTTGGATTCATCTCGGCCCGGGAACAAGGAACTCCGGTGGAGCTTCATTAGGAGGAAGTGCTCCATATTTGGTATCTTCCTTAATTTTTCGTTGTTGATGGTGGTGGTTTCCCGTAGGATGCAGCCTAATTGAATTTCGTACCACATGCATGCTTTCTCATGCTGTTTTGGCTCAAAATGGCCGGGGTCCACCTCTGTGACCACCAGTCTAGTAGTGCTGAGCTAGTTTGGGTGTTGTATCCTCTTCGGTTGCGTTTCTCTATCGGCTAATTTGCCAGCATCAGTGTTAGTGTCGGCGCCGGTGTCGGTGCCGATGGTGCAACCCTCGGATGTGATAGGGGGTACGACAACTGTTGCTCGTCCCGATAGTTAAACTAGTATTTTGCCGCCTGATAGACGTTGCAATTACAAGGACCCCCTTCTTCCCCTCATTCATCGTTGTTAGCCATGTTCCCTACGCTTAAGTCTAGTCAATTAATTCTAGATCTAATAAAACAAATAATGACATAAAAAGGCCTATGTTTTGCTAGAATGTTGATTCATTCCCGTTGAGGCAAATCCCGGGCACTCGATATGTCCTAGTTTCTCGTACAAGTCATTCCGAAATTCACGAAAAATTTCGACATGACCTTTGTTAATAAGTGGACATATCGAGCGCCTGAAATTTGTTGGAACGGAAATGAATCAACATTCCGACAAAGCATAGGCCACACAGAATCATTCCCTGGAAACAATGTTCAAATATCCATCTTCGACACTGCAAGACATACATCGACACGAATACAAATGCCCTAGTTTAACCCTCTCACTCTCCTTCTCTCTCTCTATATATATATATCCCAAGAATAATTAATGTGGATGAGCTTGAAAAGTTTGGAAGAAAATTTGCAAAGAAATGTTCTACCTATCAAAGAAATATAAATCCACAAACATGGTTTTATAGCTATTTGTTAATGCTATCTATCAAAGAAATGTTGTATCTATTTGTGAAGTAAAAATAGCACTTTAATGCTATTTCTACATATGTAATACCTAGGGTTCAATCTAAAACCTAGGGTTCTAACTAAACCTAGGCAGAGAGGAGAGGCGAGAGGGGAGGGGCGGGTGCCTTACAGGGGGCAGGGGACACGCCGGCGTTGATGTGGGGGTCGGAGGAGACGGGTGCGGCTAGAGGCTCCGTAGAGGAGGGCGACAGCGGCGATGGAGGGTGCACGGAGGAGGGCGCACGGAGGAGGGCGACAACGGTGGTGGAGGGTACACAGAGGAGGGCGACGGCGGCGATGGAGGGCGCAAAGAGGAGGGCTCGCGTAGGAGGGCGACGACGGCAATGGAGGGCGCGCACAGAGAGGAGGGCGATGATGACGGTGGATAGGAGGGATTTGGGGGAGAATGGGGAAGAAAGCAAGCGGGAGAGGATTAAGTCGATGTAGCGTTAGCACTGGTTTAGGACCAACACGATAGCTAACTTAGCTATAGCGTTGGTTCTAAACCGGTTAGCTATAGTGTTGGTCCTAAAATAGCGCTACCGCTATTGCTTTCCTTTTTTGTTTTCATTTTCTTTTTTACCTTTATCCTTTATCTATTTATTTTCATTTTAATTTCTATTCCTTTCCTTTTTATCACATCTTAGTTTTATTTGTATTTCTATTTTTTTCATTTTATTTTTCTTTGTTTTTCTCCCTCTGAAAAACGACTCATATGTATGATAGGAAGGGCAATATATATTATATCATTTGGCCAATAACGGTTAAGTGCATATACAAAATAGGAACATATATATAAATAACGGTTTTCTTCTTCTTCTTCGCGAATAACGTTTAAGTGTGTCGACGTTTTCCTTTCTATGTGAGCTTCTTTCGTTTCTTCTTTGCTGCTGAGTAATTGAGCACCTTGTTATGAATTTTCCTTTTTCATGGAGTGCAATTTTTCTTAGGTAATGTAGTCTTGCTTCTTCTTTTTACATATGCTTCATCATCATCATCATCTTCCCTCATCGGGTCGCCATACTAGTCGTAGTCTTCCTCGTTAGCGACCTCGTCCATTCCGATGATGCTCCTTTTGCCTCTCCTCACGACAACACGACTCGGATTGCTCGGGTCGGTTATGAAGAAGCATTGTGTCATGTGCTTAGCGTGTACCCATGGCTCAGTTTTGGCGATGATGTTAACGTTCATGGTAGCGCTCTTCACGTCGGGTATAGAGATGGTAGCGAAATACTTGTTTTCTCTAACAACGACCTTAGCCCATCTGACACATAACATCGCCGCACTGTGTAGTCCAGGGTAGTCAAGCTCCCAAATCTCTTTGACCCTTCCGTAGAATCTTTCAGTTGCGCCATTGTCGCCGGTCATGCATTCCATCATTACCACTGAGATCTGGTAATCATTGTTTATGTATTTGGCCTCCTTGTAAAATGTGCATCGGATATCATATGCCTCATAGGTCTTGAGGTTGGCTGCGGGGCCATGTGCTAAGGCGTTTATGAGCAATCCGTCTGCGTTGCCCTCTTCTGGGGGATTAGCAAGAACATGCTCTTTAAACCAACGCAAGAAAGTGGAGTTGTGCTCTCTAGTAACTTCAGCGTCCATCTTGTGTAGCACCTGGTCACGATACTTATTTATGATGGTTTCTTTGTGCAGTTCCATGAAAGGATCTACCACATCTAGGTGTTGTAGCACTACTAAGTTTGCTATATCCAAGTCGTTGTGTCGACCTGTGTAGTCCACATGCAATTCCCTCCAGCCGTTCGTGTGACCTTCTCCTTCAAGCCTCCCAATGTGCTTGTTGACGGAAAACCAACAACATGGTTTTCGTCCCTTAGATAATTCTCGCAGAAGGACATGCACTCTTGGGTCAGATAGCCCTACCCGATGCTTCCATCCGGACGAGACATGTTACGAACGAATCCTTTGAGGAACCCATTTATCCTCCCGAAGGACAACATGTTGTGAAGGAATTACGGCTCGAGGTCGATGATGTCGTCCACAATGTGGACACATGGATGCACCATGATGTCAAAGAATGTGGGAGGGAAGTAAATCTCAAGCTCATTTAGTATGACAACGATCTCTTCTTCTATCCTTCGAAGATGCTTCACACTCATCGACTTTCGAGAGATAACATCAAAAAGTTGCACAAAACTATAAGCAGTTCACGGACGTGCTCGTCCATTATACATCTAAGGGAAACCAAGAGGATCTGCATCATCATCACGTGACAGTTATGAGACTTCATCAACTTGAACCATTTCTTCTTGGTGTCTATAAATATGCTTATCTTCCCATAGTAATCGGAACTAACTTTGATTCCGGTAAGGCACTTGAAGAATTGACTAATCTCCTTCGGACTTAAGGTGAACCAAGAAGGGGCCCAATAATTCTCGTCCTTGTTATTGACTTTTCTGCCACTATCCCTCGCCTCCGTCTCTGTCTCTGTCTCCGTTGACTTTTTACGGGGCGGCATGTGCAGATTTACCCTGATTTTCAAATCTTCCAAGTCTCTTCTTGCCTTCGGCCCATTATTGGTCTTATCCGGCACGTTCACCAGTGTCGCAAGCAAGCTCTCAAGGACATTCTTCGTGATATTCATTTGATCAAGGCAATGAGGCATCTCGAGTTTGGGCTAGTACGGCAAGTCCTAGAAAATAGACATTGTTTTCCATACCTTCAGCAGCGGCTCCGGCGCCTTTTACATTGTCTTTCCCGGCACGGGGCACTGTTCCCAGTTTTCCAACAGCTCATCGATTTCGGCACAACTCCACTTATGTGGAGGTCCTTGATGCTCAACCTCACCATTGAATTGATCTCCACAGTTTCTCCATGGGTCGTCCTGCGCGAGCCATCTTCGATGCCCAATGTACATGATTTTACTAGACCCAACGTCTTTTGTTGACGTTAGCTACTGAGATGTTGTATCATCCATGCATTGCGTGCATCCACAATATCCGTGGCACTGACATATCCGCAATATCTATTGTATCATCCACACCTGTCTTGTGACATACCCATAACCGAGATAGTCATGCACCGTCATCATCAACATGGCTCTCATATAGAAATGCTTGCCTTTACTGGCGTCCCATGTATTGGCCAGTGTTTTCCATAACGTGTCTAACACCTCTTGAAGTATCCCCAGATAAAGATTAATATTATTTCATATTTGTTTAGGCCCTTGAATCAGGATGCTCATGTGTATGTACTTTGACTTCATGCACAACCAGGGGGAGGTTGTACATCCATACAAACACAGGCCATGTGCTATGGTTGGCGTTCTGGTTGCCAAACGTATTCATGCCATGGGTACTCACGCCAAGAACAATGTTCCTTCCATCATCTACGAAATATCTATATTCCGTGTTGAATGCTCGCCACTGACTATCATCCACTAGGTGTCTCAGCTTCGTATCATCTCCGTCGTCGGGCTTCACACTCTCCGCGTGCCAACGCATGAGCTTTGCTTCCTTAGGACTACAAAATATTGCTGCAGACAGGGAGTGATCGATGAGTACCATACAACTTTCTAAGGATATATCTTCCCGACCTTCTTGTATCGAGAAGCATTGCACATCGGACAACTGGTTTTTTCTGCGTGCTCCTTCCGATAAATGATTCAATCGTTCATGCATGCATGGTATCTAATGTGGACCATATCAAGAGGGCACACAATCTTCTTGGCCTCATCGACGCTAGTAGGACACAGGTTCCCCAAGGGAAGAACTTTATCATGTAGATATTTCAAATGCTCATCGAGGCTTGTGTCTGTCCATTTTTTTTGGCCTTTGTCTTTAGAAGTTTGAGCATGAAACTCAAGCGGGTCACCTCGGGATCGCAACCGTCATACAATGGAGTATTTGAGTCTACCTCTAGTTGCGCCAGCTTGGCCTCCTCTCTTGAAGCACTCTATCGCGAGTCATACTCTTGCGAACCAGGTCTTGAACATGAGGGTCTTGCACTGAACTTACTCACGTCGAAGACTACGGTATATCCGCCTCTTCTCCGTCGTGTATGGCCTCTTCTCTGCCATGTATGGCCTCTTCTCCGCCGTGTCTGGCCTATTCTCCGCCATGTATCGCCTCTTCTCCTCCACCATGTCCAGCACCCTCAAACTCTTCTTCGGGTCTATCATCATCGACCATATCTTCGCCTACCCCCATATCGTTATTGTCTGCCATGTGGACATCCTCATCATCATCTTCAATTATCCACCGAGTATAGCCATCCAAGAAACCATACATGAGTAGTTGCGCCTTCAAACTGCCATGGTCAAAGGGGTCCAAGATGGTGATTAGTTAGCATCTTCTACACAAACATATAACCCTAGCCCGGTTATTTCAATAATGTCTTAAACCACAGATTGCAACCATCTTTCCACCACTCTGCCATTGACCTTCATGATTGCTTGTGCGGTATAATAATCAAAATAATTTTAACCATGCATACATATATCAAAGTCATACGAAATTTTGACATGACCTTCCCTAAAAATATGGCACATAGAGTTTGCCCGAAATTCGCCAAAATAGAAATAAATCAATATTTCAGCAAAACCTAAGCAACTCATGTCAAGCACGATCCGACAAACACACATAGGCGGCGGCAACTCATGCCACACACACATATTCCCACCATCATAGCGCAGACACAAATATTTCCATTGATTCTTGCAAAGCACAACTTTTTATTCACTTTTCATCTCGAGAGAGGGTCAGGATCGATCGAGCCAACGTATATGTTAGATGGTCGGTACGGTGCCGCTATCTAGCTAGCAAGGGATCGAAAGAAGTAGGAAAAGATGCATGGTAGATCTAGTTGGAAGGAGATGCTCTACCTAACTAGTGGAGAGAGAGGGAAATCTAGCTAGTGAGATAAAATTCAAGAGGGAGACTGGAAGAGAGAAGGACGGAGAGACAAATAAATTCAAGTGAGGGAAAAGAAGCCATTAATGGAGCTCAATAATG
This sequence comes from Hordeum marinum, assembly GCA_022496015.1. Classification (NCBI taxonomy): domain Eukaryota; kingdom Viridiplantae; phylum Streptophyta; class Magnoliopsida; order Poales; family Poaceae; genus Hordeum; species Hordeum marinum. Next base: position 235,482,278 of record CM039672.1, on the reverse strand, counting down.
GAGGATATGGTGGATGGGGGCATTATGGGGAGATAAGATAGGTAGGAGAAGGAATAACTAAGTGAGGGAGGTAGAGGAGGGAGAGGGGAGGGGAGGGGGAGGGGGGAGGAAAAGATGGCTGCTACGAGTAGTAGTAGCGCTGGAGAAGAAATGCACTACTGCTAAGCATCATAGCAGTAGCACTGGACAGAGCCCCAACGCTGCTGCAAATCGGGGCCCACCTGCTGGCAACATACATCCATAGTGGTAGAAGTGCGCCACCGACATGCACTACTGCTATGGCATTAGTAGTAGTGCCGGTTTTGGACAGCCACTACCACTACAGGTAGCCACTGGCAGTGGCGACAGGACCACTTAGCAGCAGTGCTGGTTTGGTATCCCGAGCTACTGGTACTTGTCTACTTGTAGCGCTGGTCGGTTGCCCACGCTACTACTACTTAGCAGTAGCACTTTTCCTCTTTCCAGCGCTACCGAAATCCTATCTATAGGCTTTCTCCTAGTAGTGGATGCCTGCACTCGGTACTATCACAGATGCCATTGGTGAGATAGTTCGGATGAGGAGAACACATGCCTGAAGACAAGTATGAAGTTTTCCCCTACCATGGTGCAAGTATTTGGAGCATAGTGTCTGAAAGAACCAAATATGCAAGACACAAAAAACTTGTTGGCTATTGGAGAGGCCAGAGTGTTTCTAGAAATGCTCAAATCAATTGATTGTATGCATGGGCAATGGATGAACAACATTAAAGGTTTGCGAGGAATGTATCCAGGTCACACCAAAGAGGCCATACTAGAATCAGTGGCATCACATGACTGGATTTGACATGCATTCTTTGGAACATCGTGTTCTCACAACAACATCGATGTGATTCAACGATTTTCGGTGTTTAGGAGGCCTTTGTGACAGCCCAAGTGTTGTCCCTACCTTTTATGGCATGTAATCTCTTGTATGAACCTTGTGTCATGAGCTTTCTAAATGTTTTGCACCTTATCATACCATGTCTTGTCTTGCATTCATGCATCATGCATCATAGCATTCATCATGCCATGCTTGATACTTATGTGACCTTGTTTGTGAGTGTGGCTTGTGTTGTGTGATGTGGTTGGATCATGTGTGGTGCACCTCCTTCCTTTCCCCCTCTTTTCCCTTTTCAAGCAAACCATTCCAATACCCCTTTTTCTTCATGTTATTATTATCAGCGGATTTATCTTACTTTAAAAATTGTTTAAAAATGTTCAAGTGTTAGCCTAATTTTTTTTGAGCATGCGAGTGTTGGTCTTTTGTTGTTTTGAGATTTTATGCATATGGGGTATTTAAACAATTAAAACAGAGAAGTTTTTATCTTTTTATAAAACACGGCAACACAAGAAAAAAAACAGCCGGCAAAGGAACGGTCACCTGCCCCGTCGTTCTCCATTAGTGAGCGTGTGAGAGGTCAGAGAGAGAGCGCCTCCGCCGTCTCCTTTTCCATCGCCCGTCGCCATCAGCCTCGGGGGTATTTAAACCCCCTCGGCGTGCGTGCCTCCTCCGCTAGGGTTCCTCTCTCCCCTCACGCCGCCGCAGCTCCATTCTCCCTCTCCATCTCCCTCCTTCCTCTCCTTCTTTCCTCTTTCAGGTAAGGTCTATGAGAGGTGCAGAGAGTTTTAGAGAGAGCCGCCGGTCATCTTCGCTGCCGTCGCCGCGTCTCCGATGGGCCTTGTCCCCGGTGGTGATGGTGTGGAGCTCGGGGATCCTCCCCGTGTTCCATTCCCGCCGCTAGGAGGTGAGGAGCACCTCCCCGCAGTGCCAATTGCGTCGCCGTCGTCTGCAAGGGAGCGGGTCGTCGTCGGTCTTCTTCCTCCTCGTCGCCACCGTGTCTCCGCCTCTCCTTCCTCTCCGCGAGTCCAGCTCATCATCGACTTCCCCTTGGTGAGCAGCCGGTCCCCGCAGCTCCCTTTTCCCCCACGTAGGTCGTCGTGTCCGTCGCTGTCGTGTTCGTCACCGCCGGTCGGAAAGCATGGGCTTGAAGCTCGCCTCCTTCCTCCTCATCGCTAGGTAAGTAAGGGAATGGGACCCCGGTTGTTCCCTCTTGCGTGAGAGCCCGTTTGCCTCGCCGAAGAGCCCCTGTGTCGCCGGAATTGTCCGCCACCGTTGCTTGTTGCGTAGGTGTGTTGGGTTTTCAGTTTCCTCAGTGTATGGAGTGCGTGCGTGTGTTAGAGAGCTAGATGCCCTCCTATGTTAATGTTCGCGGCCGTAGCCAAGTGGCAACTGGCTCGGGGGTCGACCAGGTGATCATGGGTTCGAGCCCGAACCCTCCCCCTTTTTGTTTTTGTTTTCTTTCTTTTAATTTTTTCTTTTGTTTTCTCCTTTGTTGTATGTATGTGTATGTGCATACCCGTATGAGTGTGTGTATGTATGTGTATGTGCATGTGAGCTTGCACATATGTATGTGCTTGTGAGTGTGTGTGCTTCATGCATACATACTCATGTGTGCTATGAGTGGTGTGGTGTGTGTATATGTATGTATGTATATGTATGTGCTTGTGAGTGAGAGTGTGTCAGAGTGTGTATCATGTGCATATGCATATGCATATAGGCCTTGTGCATATATGTGTGCATATGTGTGTGGATGAACACCCACACACACGTGAGCATGTGCACACACGTGAGCATGTGTGTATGCAAGTGTATGTGTCATGTGCACTTGTGCATGTGAGTGGTGTGAGTGCCTTATGCATTGTGCATATGTGGTGCTTGAGTGTGTGTGGATGAACACCCCCCCTCATGGGTGGTATGTTCTTGAGTGAGCTTGTGCTCATATACCTTAGGCTTATGGAACATGTGTGTGTATGCTTTGGTGGTGTGTTTGTATAGAGTGTATGTGTGTTGGAGACAAGTGGGCCCTTCCCCACTTGACATACCCCCTTTGTTGTAGATATGCATGTTTATGAAGTGTTAGCTCAAGTTGTGGGCTGTGTAAGTTGCTATGTTGCTGTTTTGTGGCAGTTTGTTTGTTTTAGTGTTTTATGACTTGTGGGAGCCATACTTCATGGAATTGCTTGATCTTTGGGTCTATTGTGGTTGGTTTTTCATTGCCTAACCAGTGGCTACCTTGTAATGCCAAGAATTAGCCCATGGCCTTGTTGTCTTGTGTTTTGCCTTCGTACCTTGTCGTGAGCGTATCGTGACAACCGTAACTAAGTTTCTTATGTTCTTCATATGCATTTTCATCGTTTTCACATGGTGCATCCATATTTGCCATGTTCATGCATGTCTAAATAACTTAACATAAGGTTCTGTCCAGATTCATTAATATCCAATTCTTGCATGTGAAACATGGCTAGTTAGGATTGCCATGTTAAAACTCTTCACCTAAGCATGCATCATTATTGTTTGTGCACTGCACCTTGGTTGGTTGTTTATTCTTGATGCTCCTTTTGGGTAGACGCGAACGTTGAACCTGAGTACGAAGAGCCAGGCGAGGACAACTACGAGGATCCCGCTACTTGTTCCATAGAAGAACCAACAGGCAAGATGATCATACCCGGATCCCGATATTATTTTTTCTTGCTAGTTTCTCGCTCTTATCGTTACAATTGCGCTACCTACCACTTGAATATCAGCCTCCTAATTGCCATGATAGCCTCTAACCCTCCACATCCTAGCAAACCTTTGATTGGCTAAGTTATCGCTGCTCAGCCCCTCTTATAGCGTTCTTAGTTGCAGGTTCAGGTTGTTCCATGTGATAACATGGATTTGGCATATCACAATACTATCTGTTATTTAATTTAATGCACATATATATCTTGGTATTGGTGGAAGGCTTGGCCTTTTGCTAAGTGTTTTGTTCCGCTGTTACCGCCATAGTTTCTTGTTACCGGTGTTATGTTTTGCATACTTTGCGCTCCTAACATGCTCGGGGTTGTTATGGGAAACACCTTGTTTATTCGGTTGAGATTAAAACTTGTCTGGCAAGACCCAACATTGGTACTACATTTGCTTAATAACATAATAAAATTTGCATAGCGCTTTGCCACCCCATGGATAATTAATCAACCCTCGGGCCAGTGCTCCTCATGAGTGTTGGTCCAAACTAGAGTCATGTGCGGGGCCAACCCGAGGCAACTCGGGAGATTTCTATCAGGCCACTATATGTTGTGCTCATCCGGTCGTGTCCTAAGAACGAGATACGCGGCTCTTATCGGGTTCGTCGACACGTCGGGAGGTCTTGATGGATTTGTTTTACCTTTATCGAATGTCTTGTGTGTGGACTCTGACTTTCTTCGGGTTATCTCGATGTGTTGGAATTCCTTTGGAATTACCTATGATGATCACGAGATCTGTGGTCGAGGCTATTCCCGTGGAGTGTGGTTATTTGTGATGGACTAGTTGGAGCACCCCTGCAGGGTTAAATCTTTTTGAGAAGTCATGCCCACGGTTATGTGGCAACTTGGATATTTGTTTAACACCCGGTTATAGTAAACTTGAAGTAAACTCTAACAAAATACACCAACTGTGTGAGTAACCGTGATTGTCTCTTCTCGTGCACATGATCCGAGAGAGAACACGGTGGGGTTACGTCTGACGTAAGTAAGTGTTCAGGATCTCATAGAGGTCATTCTGGATCGATCGTTCATCGTAGGCCACTCATATTTATCTTCATGTTACGTAAGTTTAGCCACCATATATGCTTAGTGCTGCTGCAAACTAAACACATACCCCTTTCCAACCTTAAGCTTGAATAGTCTCGGGACCCGGGCACTTGATTGTTGAGTCCTTGTGGCTCACAGATTACTACAACACTCCAGGTACAGGTACAGATGAGTTCGTGCAGGATGATTTGACCCAGCTCGAGTGGGAATATGATGAGGAAAGAGGCAAGATGTACGTGACTTATCCAGACGAGTAGGGGTCCATGGTCGTGATCTTTGGGATAGCGAGATAGTATCATTTGCATCTGCTTTATCATTTGATTTCATCCGTAGTCAGACCCTGTCTTCATCTTGATGATTTGAACTCTGTGTGGAATTGTAATTTAGTATGTGGCGAGTTTAAGCCAACTTGTATTCTCATCTCTTTTGTAATGTATGATGCAATGATTCTATACTTGCGAATGGCAAGGTGCGCCTCTATCCCTTGCGAGGCCCTCGTGCCTTAAAATGGATAGGCGCGCATCTTGGGCGTGACAGCCTTGTAATGCGGAATCGCCACCATGCAACTACATTGTGACTACAACATGGGCTACTATCTTGCCAATGGCATCTATCCTCGGTTGGTGGCGTTTGTGAAAAACAATATCCATACCACATGATAACAAAGAACACCACTTTGCAAAAATGTAGGAAGCAACTAGGAAGGATATGGTGAGGGCTTTCGGAGTGCTTCAAGCCTGTTGAGGAATTGTTCATGGAACTGCAATGATGTAGGAATCAGAAACTTTATGGCAGCTGATGACATGTTGTGTTATTTTGCATAACATGATTGTCTAGGATGAGGGTGATGGTGTTACCCAAACCAATAATTTTGAAGCGCGTGAAGAACAAGTCTAAATCCGGGAAAATCAAGATGCAACCGAGCTTATGGATTTTCTGCACATGCATCAAAATCTTTCAGATCATCGGATGCTCACATAGCTACTCAATGATCTTGTGGATCATATGTGGAACCATAATTTAAACTAAAGAGCTAATGTTTGAGTTGTGCATTTTAAATAAAATTCATGTAAGAACTATGTATTTTTGTTGCATTACGTGTGAAATTGTCGTGTATGATGGATGTGCATGTATTTGAGAGTCCGAATTTGAGTTATGTGTATGTCATGCACAAGATATGAGTGGTCCTATGGATGCGCCAATGGACATGCCCGGGCGCGCCACAGATGTATAGGGGGCAGATTAGCCTAGTCTTGTTGTAGATGCTCCACATGGCATCCTCAAATTCCTCTATAGATGCCATGTTCAGGCTAGTTAGTGACCGGACATGGGAGAGAAAGAAAAAAGTGACCTAACCGGAACCTTCATATCATCCCTATACGTTCAGGCTGTCCGCAAACCCTCATATTGAGGACAAATGTAGAAAGGGGCTTGTGGACACGACCGGATGCGCCTGATCAGTTCGCCAGGGAGGATGCTGCCCACCCCGGACTATCTTTTTTCTTTATTTATTCTTTCATTTCCTTCTCTCTTCATCTCCATCAAATACATGTAAGTTGCCAGACATTGAGGAAGAAAATAAAAAATATGTCAGCATGAACAGATAAATAGGGTCTCAAAATGAACAAGTCTGGTCACGTGCCCGTGAACATTTAGGGCGCATTTGGTTGCCTCCAGTGAATGGTGATCACATTGAATGCGTTGTTGAGTGGAACCATGTTGAGAGAAAACAGAAGAAAAATCAACATATGCACCTCGATTGGTTGCCCGCATTCGAGGTTGCTTGCTGATGAGGTCACCTACCTGAGGTAGGGTCAAGGACCAGATATCTAGGGCCCACATGGGGTCCCACATGATCATAAGAGTTCTTGAATTACTTTGGCATTCGAACAATTCTTTTAGGTCCACTCAGATCCTTGGAAGCCATTCGAACGTCATCTAGCCAAGCTTCGCCACTCAGACGAGAAGAAGTAAAGGCCACGAAGGAGCAACAACGTTTGGGGGACTTAACTCCCATAAAGTACCGTGAATACGACGTTACCTATAAGGCCCTTAGTTAACACGTCTATTTCTAGTAACTCCAGCAATTACCGTCATTAACTACCTTAGTAATGGCACTCGGCAAGAGGTGGTGCACTCTATATAAGCCACCCCCTGGTGCTAGAGCAAGTGTTATGAACTCTCTATAATCAGATACACCCATAAGAAAACACTAAGCCCTAGTCTCTAGACGTAGGGTCTTTACCACTTCCGAGTGGGGCCTGAACTCATACATCCGAGTGCTACATCTATGCCATAGCTAGGCTTCTCCCTTACTCGTACGTACCCCCCCCCCACCGTACTACTGTTAGTCTTAATCCCACAACAGTTAGTGCCCACCGTGGGGCAGCACGTCTAGAAAATTCCGGCACATGTGGAATTCTAATTTTGCCAGTCAACATGTTGGCACTCAGCGGCAAGATCCTCTTCAATACTGTCCGCTTCATCGCCGACGGCTCGGCATGGTTGCATGAAGATCCCCTGGACACAAACGTGTTCCCCTCTCGAGGAGCGACACACTTCCGTGTGGCGGCGCACGGTGTCCTCCTTCGACAGCCATCAGAGCCTTATGGCTCCTTGCCCGCCTGCTCCACTTGCGGCCATCACAAGCGGTCTGGGCGCTGAAGGCTACGGTGGTGGATTGAGCACGTTGTCGCACGACAGTTCACTATCATTCAAGTGGTCGTGCTCAACTCCAACGAGCCCACGGTCAACCTATTCCCCTCTTAGGGCGACGAGTTATCCGATGGGTTGGAGTACAAGAGCAGCGAAGATGTTGGAGAGATACTGATGCCCAACACCACCAACCACGGGGTTCCCGGGTATTCCGTGAGCGATTCCCTTGGACGAGACGGTGGCGCAACAATGGCAACACCGACGGCTCCGTATCTCAATCTCCACTCGGGAGTAGCGGGAGGAGAGGAGGAGGAGACACGACGAAGTCCTGCTTACTCCCATTGCAGGAACTACCCCGGAAGAGATAGCCTTGGAGGCCACACATGAAGCCACTTTGGCTCAGCCCGAGCGGCTCGAGCGACTCCAGTGGTCACTCGACAACTATGTAGCGAGAGAGTAATCAAGCTTTAGCCGCATTTGGCGTCCGTTGTTCCCGAACAATAGACCGCCGAAGATCCCAATGATGCGCACACTGATGGAGAATCTGGTTGCGGCCACTCGGATTGCTGAATCTTTTCAGCCATCCGGTACCGCGGCTGGAGAGGGCATTCGGCAGATCCAGACTTTGCTAAAGACCGCGTTTAGACAGAATTCCGAGGTATCACAATCACATCAACACATACATAGCAGGTATGCACGGGCCGATAAGGTCCGGTCCGTGCACAACCCGCATGTGTACGGAAAGTGCAAGCAGTCTCCTCCTCTTTCGAGAGGCCCGCATGGGGGACATTGACGCGACGACCGTGACGTTAGTCGGACACCCCCTCCGAGGGTTGAATCATTTGACAAGCAGCCTTATGACGATGGTCGACCTCACCGAGAAGACCGTGATCAGAGTCCCCCTCGGCCCAGGGTCTATTAAGAAGGTGGCCGACGACCTCCTCTGCTCAACGCCAGACCTATAATTAGGCAGAACGTGGTGGACAAGAACAGGTTGATCAGCGACCGAGTGAATGGACGGGGAACTTCAGGGCTCGAGTGTTTCAGTAGGTACATCTGAGAGGCTGACATCTCCCCACTATAGGTTGGCGATGGGGATGGGAAAATTTAATGGCGAATCCAAGCCAAAAACCTGGCTCGAGGATTACCGAGTGCCCGTCCAGATTGGCGGCGATGATGACTTTGTCACGATGAAGCATCTTCCTCTCATGCTGCTGGGATCTGCACGAGCCTGGCTGAATTAGTTACCTCCTAGCAGCATCTACTATTGGGAAAACCTGGCTCAAGTTTTCATCAAGACCTTCGAGGGCACATACAAGCATCTGGGTGGTTTGACAGAATTGCAGCATTGTGTTCAGAAGAGCAACGGAACACTCCGACAGTACATTCAGCGTCGGACCATGTTGTACAATACTGTCGAGAGTGTTACTGATCACCAAGTTGCTTGCGCCTTTAAGGCGGGCACTCAATACCGGGAGCTCATCCTGACGTTTGGCTGATCGGGAGATCTGTCTCTCAGTTGGGCCATGGGAATTGCCAACAAGTACGCCAATGGCGAAGAAGAAGACCGCCTTCAAAGCGGCAAAGGGAGAGCTCACGACACCCCTCAGTTGGGAGGAAATGCTGGCAAAAAACAGAAACGGAAAGTCGATCCTCCGGGAAAGGCAGAAGTTGTGGTGGTTTCTGGCTAGCGAAAGCCTAAGCCAAAGAAGAATAAAGAATGGGCTAATAAGAAGAAGCCCAAGTACAAAACCGAGGTATTGGAGCAGCCCTGTGTTGTCCATACTAAAAAGACGAGGTGGGCAACGTGATCTATGCAAAGCACACCACTCGGGAATGCAGAATACTCAAGCAAGAGATGCGTAAGGAGACCTCTATTGAGAAGGACGATGATGAAGAAGGTGAAGATGCTCCCGAGTATCCAAACATCGACAAGGTCCTCAACATGATTTTTGCTAATGTGGAAAGCAAGAGCCGGTTGAAAGTCGTCAATCGGGAGGTGAACATGGCAGCTCTGACTGTCGTCAAGTACCTCAACTGGGTGAAGACTCCCGTTACTTTCCAACAATCAGATCATCCAACCCCACATAGCCAACCCTGGGAGGGAGGCACTAGTTGTTGACCTGAGAGTCAATGGAGTCCAACTGCGAAAGTCTTGATGGATGATGGCAGTGGGCTCAACATAATCTATGTCGACACTCTCAGGGCTATGGACATTCCGATGTACGTACCGAGCAAAAGAAACATGCATTTCCATGGGGTAGATTGTACTACCGTATGGACCAAATAATAGATTCTACTACCGGATGTGAATGCATGTCCTTCCTGGATGCGTACTCCGGGTACCCCCAGATCCGAATGTATGGACCTGATGAGATAAAAACAACCTTCATCACCCCATTCGGGTGTTTTTGTTATATCATGATGCTATTCGGTCTCAAAAATGCAGGGGCGACCTTCATGCGTATGATCCAAAAATGTTTGCAAAAGCAAATCAGTCAGAACATGGAGGCATACATGGATGACATCATGGTCAAGTCCAGAAAAGGTTCTGACCTCCTGGCAGACCTTGTTGAAACCTTCGAGAATCTCAGGCGTCCAATTAGAGCTTAATCCTTGAAAATGGACATTCAGAGTGCTATCAGTTAAGCTGCTCGGTTTTCTCATTTACGAATAGGAATCGACGCCAATCCTGACAAAATCGGTGCAATTGTCCGAATGGAAAAACCAGAGCGTATGCACGACGTACAGAAGCTCACGGTGTGCCTTGCAGCCATGAGCTGATTTACCTCTCGACTCTGTGAGAAGGCATTACCTCTTTAACGACTGATGAATAAGTTTGATAGCTTTGAGTGGACTCCCGAAGCACAAGCTGCATTCAATGAGCTCAAGGCCTTGCTTCCCACCCAGCCGGTGTTACACCCTCCGACCAGCCGAGAGCCTTTGCTCTTGTACATCGTGGCTACACGCCAAGTGGTTAGCACTGTCCTCACTTTGGAGCAAGAGTAATCAGGAAAAGCATTCAAAGTGCAAAGACCAGTCTATTACATCTCAAAAGTCTTGACCCCTTCCAAGCAATGGTATCCACACTATGAGAAACTGGTTTATGGCATTTACCTCATGGTTAAGAAGGTGGCTCATTACATTCAAGAGCACTCGGTCACAGTTAATAGTGATGCCCCCCTCTCGAAAATACTGCATAATAGAGATGCCACAGGGCGAGTGGCGAAATGGGCAATTGAGCTCCTCCCGTTGGAGATCAAGTTTCAAGGCAAGAAGGCGATCAAGTCTCAATGCTAGTGAATTTTTGGCCGAGTGGATTGAACAAGAATAGCTAGCCCCAAGTGTCCCCAAACATTGGACCATGTTCTTTGATGGGTCCAACATGCTCCAAGGATTTGGCACCGGGTGGTTCTCGTCTCCCCTAGGGCTGACCGAATGAGCTACGTCCTTCAATCCACTTTGATTCATCTAAAAGGAGGCCGAGTATGAAGCCCTCCTGTACGGGCTCCGAATGGCCCTCTCACTCGGAATCCGATGTTTGATGATATTCGGCAATTCAGACCTCATTGTCAATCAAGTGATGAAATAATGGGATATCCAGAGTCCAGCCATGACCGGGTAGTGCAATGCGGTCAGGAAACTGGAGAAGAACTTTGAGGGTTTAGAGCTGCATCACATACCCCGAGCGAAGAACCAGGCAGCAGACGACCTGCCAAAGATCGGTTCCACTTGGCGAGTCGTGCCGAAAGGCATATTCCTTGAGCATGTGTACTCTCCCTAGATCAGGGAAGATACTTTCACTCAAGAACCCTCGCATGCAGTCAGACCATCTAATCCGACTGAGGTTGACATTCCAACCGTGGTGAACTTTGTTCACGAGATATTAGTAATCACCCCCGAGTGGACCCAACCATATTTAGCATACTTGCTCCAACAAGAACTCCCTGAAGACAAAGAGGAAGCCCGGCGGATCATCAAACGATGTAAGTCTGTTGAAGTGATGGGAGAATAATTATACAATAAGAGCGCTACAGGTGTGACTCAGAAGTGTGTTTCCCTAGAGGAAGGACTGAACATCTTGCATGAGATTCATCCAGGAACCTACGGCCACCATGTATCCTCTGTGATGCAAGTAGCAAAAGCATTCCGTGCAAGCTTTTATTGGCTCCCAGCCAATGAGGCAGCAAAGGATTTGGTCGACCTCTATGCTGGGTGTCAGTTCTACAAGAATCAGACGCACAAGTCTGCATCTGCTCTCGCTCATCTGGTCGTTTGCCATGTGGGGTCTCGATATGGTCGGCCCTCTATGTACTGGGTCGAGTGGGTTTACCCACCTACTAGTAGCGTTGGATAAATTCACCATGTGGGTCGAAGTTAAGCCCATCAAAAGTTTGGATTCGAAGACTGCTATCAGTTTCATTCAGTAGATCATCTTCAGATTCGGAGTCCCACATGACATCATCACTGACAATGGGAAAAACTTTGAATCGGACAAATTCTGTGAGTTTTGTTACTCGGAAGTTTTCACTTTTTTCACCCTTGTGGTCCTAGTACTTTTTCTCACCCCTAGTGGCTGCACGGATCGATTTAGACCCTAAGTAAAAAACTATTCCGAATGGAGACACGATCTACACTTGGGGGCTTAGCAGAAGCTTTGTGCTTGCCTAAGTGTTGATATGTCGAGTGCAAGCATAACCTCCACTCGGATATCAAGATGGACATGACCATCATTGTACCCAACAATTACCTTCATTTTTACTCATTAGCTGCGAACCTGTTTTCGCCTAAGTGTAAAATTGTTCTGAGTGTGGTCCCGAACCACACTCGGGGACATAGACGCGATGCTGACCTCGCCTAAGTACAAACTGCTCTGAGTGAAGACATGATCTATACTCGGGGGCCTAGAAGCAGCTCCGTGCTTGCCTAAGTGTTGATATGCCGACTATAGGAACAACCACCACTTGGATATCAAGATGGTGAGGACCGTCATTGTTCCTAGGAACTACGTCCATTTTTACTCATTAGCTGCGAACCTGTTTTTGCCTCAGTGTAAAATTGTTCTGAGTGTGGGCCCGAACCACACTCGGGACTTAGACGCGATCCTGACCTCTCCCAAGTACAAACTATTCCGAGTGAAGACATGATCTACACTCGGGTGCTTAGCAGCAGCTTCCTGCTCGCCTAAGTTTTGATATGCCGAGTGTGGGAACTACCTTGACTCGAATATCAAGATGGACAGGACCATCATTGTTTCTAGGAACTACCCCTATTTTTGGTTTCATGCCTGGTAGGTCGACCATGGAAGCCATTTTCTTGGTATGAAAACTTATGGAGAGATATAGGGAGCAAAAGAAGGACTTGCATATGGTGTTCATTGACTTGGATAAGGACTATGGTAAGATACCACGGAATGTTATGTGGTGGGACTTGGAGAAACACAAAGTCCCAACAAAGTACATTACCCTCATCAAGGACATGTGCGATAATGTTGTGACAAGTGTTCGAACAAGTGATGGCGACAATGATGACTTCTCGATCAAGATAGGACTGCATCAGGGGTCAGCTTTGAGCCCTTATATTTTTGCCTTGGTGATGGATGAGGTCACAAGGGATATACAAGGAGATATCCCATGGTGTATGCTCTTTGCATACGATGTGGTGTTAGTTGATGATAGTCGGGCGAGGGTCAACAGGAAGTTGGAGTTATGGAGGGAAACCTTGGAATCGAAAGGTTTAAGACTTAGTAGGTCTAAAACCGAGTACATGAGGTGCGCTTTCAGTACTACTAGGCACGAGGAGGAGGAGGATGTTAGCCTTGATGGGCAGGTGGTGCCTCAGAAGGACACCTTTCGGTATTTGGGGTCAATATTGCAGAAGGATGGGGATATCGATGAAGATGTGAACCATCGAATTAAAGCCGGATGGATGAAGTGGCGCCAAGCTTCTGGCATTATCTGTGACAAGCGGGTGCCACAAAAGCTAAAAGGCAAGTTCTATATGACGACGGTTCGACCTGCAATGGTGTATGGCGCTGAGTGTTGGCCGACTAAAAGGCGACATGTGCAACAGTTAGGTGTGGCAGAGATGCGCATGTTGAGATGGATGTGTGGCCACACAAGGAAGGGCCGAAACCGAAATGATGACATACGAGATAGAGTTGGGGTAGCGCCAATTGAAGAGAAGCTTGTCCAAAATCATCTGAGATGGTTTGGGCATATTCAGCATAGGCCTCCAGAAGCCCCAGTGCATAGCGGACAGCTAAAGCATGCTTATAATGTCAAAAGAGGCCGGGGTAGACCGAACTTGACATGGGAAGAGTCCGTAAAGAGAGATCTGAAGGATTGGAGCATAACCAAAGAACTAGCCATGGACAGGGGTGCGTGGAAGCTTGCTATCCTTGTGCCAGAACCATGAGTTGGTTGTGAGATCTTATGGGTTTCACCTCTAGCCTACCCCAAGTTGATTGGGACTAAAATCTTGGTTGTTGTTGTTGTTGTTGTTGCAACCTGTTTTCGCCTAAGTGTAAAACAGTTGTGGGTGTGGTCCCGAACTAGAATTGGGGACTTAGATGCGATCCTAACCTTGCGTAAGTACAAACTACTCTGAGTGAAGACATGATCTACAATTGGGGGCCTAGCACCAGCTTCGTGCTCGCCTAAATGTTGGTATGCCAAGTGAAGGAAAAACCTCCACTCGAATATCAAGATCGATAGGACCATCAGTATTCCTAGGAACTACCTCAAGTTTTACTCACTAGCTATGAACCTGTTTTCGCCTAAGTGTAAAATTGTTCTGAGTGTGGGCCCGAACCACGCTCAGGGACTTACACGCGATCTTGACCTCGCCTAAGTACAAACTACTCCGAGTGAAGACATGATCTACACTCGGGGCCTTAACAGTAGCTCCATGTTCGCCTAAGTGCTGATATCCCGAGTGCAGGAACAACGTCCACTCGGATATAAAGATGGACAGGACCATCATTGTTTGTAGGAACTACCTCCAATTTCACCCATTACTATAAAACCTCTATGAGTGTTGACCCGAGCCGCACTCGCGGACATGGCTACGCCCAAGTACTTCGGTATTTCCTACAAGATCCAAAACCTTCCGAACAGGAATAAACCTCCAAGTCAAACAGAGGTAAACAAACTGCATTATGTTTGAAACAAAAGGGCAGATAACCATGACCATCAGGTCACATCAAATGTACGGTTACATAAACCACTCGGCATTCTGAGGCAAATCTCACTTCAAACGGGGCTGCTACATCGGTAAAGGTGTCGAGGTTGATGACGTCCGCGATCTGAGTGGCCGCCTCGAGGAACATCTCCATGAAGTCTTCGATCTTGGCGCTCTTCTGATTGACGACCTTCAGTGACTTCAGTTTCTCCTCGTCTATGCCCTTGCAATGGACTCGGACGAGAGAGAGAGAGAGAACGATGTCAGCTCCGGCTGAAAGTGCATGTAGTCCCCATGTGTGGTTTTGGTAATTGATGACAATCCTAATGGACTAATGTTTGCATTAAGTTATACATTTGAAGGAATGTTCCATTTGCAATGCATGAAGAATATTGGATGAATTGAAAGATGTTTTGTTCCATGGTTGATGCAAGAAGGAGATTGAATGGATTCGGAATGAATGCCATATACATATAGTTGTGCATCAAGGTTGAGCCATGATGGATCATGATCTTGAGAGAATGATTAAAGAGAAGAAGTCTACATATGGCTTGAAGATAGGATCATGATGTACTCATATATTGAGTCATCGATGATTATGTCTTGAAGCAATTGATTCACGTGAAGAATTCGTTGTGCCTCTCAAGGGATTGTGATGGAGCATGAAGGAGAACAAATGATGACCAATACGGTATTCATGGATAAACTCTATATGGTCATATGAAAATTTACATATGGGTAATCATGTCTTGAATAAATGAAGCATAGTGAAGAATTCAATATGGCCTTCAAGGCATCAATATTAAGCATGGAGTAAAGATAAAGGTTGACCAAGATAAAGATCAAATAATCAAACTTTAAATGGTCAACACACAAGTGCAAATGATGCATCATATAGGATCTTGTGGTATGATAAGAAATTGTCAATTGCACTTTGTGTACCAACCCATGCTATGTGCTGTCTATGTTTATGAGGGTTAGGTTATTCTCATGGGCTCGCATCAAGAGAGATATTCCAAGTGTCCATGAGAGGATGACATCAAGTGTTCATGATCATGGTTGACAAGGGCAAGTTCAAGATGACCATCCCGAAGGATCACATGCTTGAAGCTTGTTGATGACCAAATGATGGACAAAGTGAAGATGAATACAAAGCAAAGCTTCCCACATTGTGTATGGAAGAACTACTTGAAGACATCACCAATGTCTTGCCTTCAACTTGAGCCAAGAAGAAACATCAACATCAAGCTCAAGTGAAAGGCTTGAGTCAAAGGTATTAGTTCCTTTGGCGTTAGTGTTGTGGGGTGATGACCACCGAAGAAACATATACACTCAAGTATGGACTCTCGATAGCTATGTAGTGTATCTCTTTATGATTCTTGAGTTATAGGGATCCCGCACTATTAAGAGGGGATGAAAGGGGTTCTTGATGGACTTTCTCAAGTCAACAAGTTCTATTTCTACTTCCACACATCATATTCGAACTATTTCACTCCTATCCAGTACAAATACAATATGCCTATACATCTATCAAGGAAAATCCAAAGCCAAATAGGTTACCCAAATACATGATAAAAGCTTTGCATAATTTGCATCCTCCATTTTGGTTCATCTTGGGTGGTTCTCTATGTGAGGACCAGGGCTTTTTCCATAGCTTCAAAACGATCTCAAGATCATCAAAATCGGAGTCTGGATGTGAAAGTTATGCATGTTTTACTTTTGGGGTGCCTGCAGTTTTTGTGTCCTCCGGATATCCGGGATCTTCCTCGGAAATCTAGGACGCCGATGTCCAGAAACTATAACGAAGTGGTGTTTTTGTCCCCCGGATGTCCGGGGCCTTGTTCGGATGTCCGGAGCCTCAACTTTGGCCATATGTCCGGGGCCTTGGCCAGATGTTCGGGCCCTGTACCTTGCCTCTGTTTTTCTGTGTTCGTGTGCACACTTCAGAGCCGCCGGATGTCCGGCCCTTGGCCCGGATGTCCGGCCAGACACAACCACTTGCACTACAACGGCCATATTTGCACCCACACTATATATACCCCTTCACCACTTCGTGAAGGGGTTGAGCAACACATTCGTATGAACTCTAGAACACAAAAAGGCTCATTCTCACTTCTCCTACACCAAATCTTAGATCCCGGAGAGATCCACTCCCTCTCCCTCTCTTGACCAAAGGAATTCGTGATTTGAGCAAGTCTTGAGCATTTCCCCTTGATCTTGTTACTCTTGGAAGTTGGAGACTCCTAGGTGGTAGGAGTGCTCCGGTGAGGAATCAATTTGTGATTTGTCCCTCGGAAAGTTTGTGAAGGTTTGGAGGCCGTCTCAAGGTCTATCACTAGTGGTTGAGAATCGCCTTCGTGGTAATATCTCAAGGGGAGAATAGGGTGAGCCTTCGTGGCATTGGTGTGCCTTCTTGGCGTTGGTGTGCCTTCGTGGTAACATCCAACTCTCTAACAGTGACTAGCTTCCCTCCAAGGCAGTGAACATCGGGATACATCCTCGTCTCCGTGTCTTCGGTTATTTCTAACCCTAGCCACTACTTGTGATTTACTTTGGCCACTTGACCTTGCATTCACTATATATATTGTTGCCCTCATTATATTGTGTTGGTTAACATATCATAGAGATTATTTAGGCCGACACTTTATAGTCCGCAATTCATACTTGCTACTATTGATATATCTTGTGCTTAGTGTGACTTGCTAGCTTGTAACATTCATTTCCATACTTGTGATATATATTGAGTAAGTTTGCGTAACTTACTTGTGCTTACTCATATCCTCGTTGTTCTCATCTTGTTTATCCTATGTTGTTGGTGCACTTAGTGAGCCTAGTATATTTAGGATTTGTGCTTGAAAAGTATCCATTTAGTTCATTTCCGCATTAGGATATAGCCAAATCCATAAAAGATTTTAAAACGCCTATTCACCCCCTCTAGGCGACATCGAGGTCCTTTCAATTGGTATCAGAGCAAGGTCTCTCCTTATTAGGCTTCATCGCCTAGAGAGTAACGATGTTGACTAGTGAACTAGTGCACGATGACAAATTTTGTTTTAATGGCACAAATTACATTATGTGGAGATTACACATGCTTTGTCACTTTCGGGCCATGGGACCAAATGCTTTGCAGATTTTTGTTGTAGGGGATTCAAATCTAACGGATGGGCAATCTTCATCACTTGAGGATATGCATCTTGATAGTCAAGTTTTGAGTGCCATTCACCAAGCTATATCCTTCGAGGTGTTCAAGTCAATCTCGACTTGTTCGTTGGCTCATGAGGCTTGGACCAAACTTGAAGTTACATATGGTGGGTCCAACCTTGAGGGAGTCAATGATATTTGGAAGGAAGTAATGGAGGAGTCCTCCACCTTTTTATATCATGAAGAGCTCTCTATTGCTTCCACATCCGATTGCCTAGACACTTCAACATCTTCCACTTCACCAACATGTGGCTTGTCACAAGGTAATGACAAGGTGAGTGGGGAAATGTTGTATGATGATGATGTTGACAATGTCATTGATGATCCTTTATTTTTAAATGCTAGTATTATAGATTCCATGGACTTGATCACATCTAGCACCAAAAATTTCATACATTCTTGTGATGTTAGTCCATGCATATCATCTAATGATTCACTCATAAATTCTTGTGATGGTATGCTTGCTCGTTTGCGTTGCCATGTTCAAAATGCCTTGATTCCCTCTAGTTCTCTTTGTGAAACTAACCATGTAGAGGAAATCAAGAAGAATGGGGCACATTTTATTGATGATGATCCCTCTTCTCCAAAAGAATCAACATCAACACCCTTTACCCACATGTGCCTCATGGCGAAAGGTAATGATGAGGTATCATGTTTTCTTAGTGATAATGATGATAGTTGTAATGAGGATGATGATGATGACTTGACTCATAATCTCTATGAGATTGGGAAAACTCTTCATAGAGCTAAAAATAACACTTATAAAAGGTTGCAAGATGTTCTTGCTTGCTTTGAAGAACGTAATGATTTATTTCGTAACAAGCAAACGAAAAGTGAACAACTTGAACATGAACTTGCTATGGCTCATCAATCTCTTAGTGACTTGAGGTCTTCAAAAGAAGAGATTGAAATTACTCATTGTAAACTTAAAGAGGATTTTGAGCACCTTGACCTTGGATACAAGAATGTAAAAGGAGAGCTCACCAAACTATCTAAGTCTCATGAGGAACTTCAAGCTACTCATGCGAAGTCTCGAGTTTTTACATGCTCCTCTCATATTGATAATGATGCTTGTGCTACTAACTCTATCTTGTGTGAAGCATCGATATTGAAATAAAATGTTGAGCTTAGGACTCAACTTGATTTGCTCACTAGCAATTATGGTAAATTGGAAGAAAGTCATGAAAATCTCCCAGCCACTCATGAGGATCTTTTAATCTCTCATTATGAGCTAAAGTTAGCTCATGAGGCTATGGTCACCAAGGTAAAATCTTGTGAGTCTCATGTGGACATTAGCTCATCTTCTACTCGAAATGCCTTATTGCCATGTGCTAGTTCTAGCAATTCCTCTCTACATGATATTGATACATCTTGTAATGAATTGCTCACCATGCTTTGTTGCTATAACAATGAAGCTTCTACTTCTTCTAGTTCTTTTGTTAATACTAACCTTGTATAGGAAAATAAAGAGCTCAAGGCCCAAGTCACTAGTTTGAAGAAATACTTGGAAATTTTTTGTGATAATAACTTGAGTGTGCAAAAGGACCCTCAAGACAAAATAGGACTTGATTGCATATCAAACAAGAAGAATTCCAAGAATAGGAAGATGGGACAAGATCAAGTCAAGAATTCGGCCAACATTATTTGCTTCAAGTGCAAGAATGTTGGACACCATGTGAGATCTTGTCCATTGAAGAAGAAGGCTTCAAGTGTGAAGCATCAAGGGAATTGGCCTCAAGTTCAATCACAAGATAATGAAAGGCCTCTTTCCATGCTTAACGAAGATAATGTTCTCCAAGTTGAGAAGGTAAAGAAGAAGATAAAGGGGAGCACATGTTGCTATATTTGCCGTGAGAAGGGACACGTATCTTCATCATGTCCCAACGGTGATGTCTCTAAGCCTCCGATTGTCGATGATCATTATTCACTTGGAAAGGATAATTTTGGCAATTTGTTTGCCAAGTTTGTGGGCACCCAAAGTGGTTTGGGTAAATAAAAGACCATTTGGTTTGCCAAGCCTATTGTGACTAACTTCTTAGGACCCAACTTGGTTGGGGACCATCAAGCTCAAACTTGATCAATAGGTGTGTGGAGGGCATTGGAGACTTGGCTAGTTCATAAAGAAAAGTTAACCACCATTCATTTGAGAAAGCCAAGTCAAGTGGATTATCATCACATTTATCAATCCAATGCTCCTCTTTGCAGTAACTTATACTTATATTGTTTACATTGAAAGTTACTAGCCCCTTGCATGTTTAGGTTTTGCCTAGCATGTGTTTGTATATGTTGTGCCTCCTAGTATGCTTGATTTGAGTTATCTACCATGTATAGGTCGCAATGCACTTCATATATTTGTGTGTGTGGTTTCGAGCTTTTATTGCTTCATTAGTTGAATCTTATTTGGCTCTTTTGAGATATTCATGGATCATCACATTATGGGGGGTGATAAGTCACATGCATTCCTATATATGTGTGTTACAGCTTCATCTATATCTCACATATAAATCTCCTTGGCGGAGTCTTAAATATGGCCTCTCTCTGTATATATATTGCTCTGAAAAGTGGTCTCAGCCTCCGGACATCCGTCCCCATCGCCGGATTTCCGGGATGGCTTGGTTCCAGAATGAAAAAAATCCTGTCTCTAGGCGCCGGACATCCGGCACCTCCGCCGGACATCCGGCGGGTTAGGGTTCTGCTTTTTCTTAGGCCCCGGATATCTGGCTAATACCAGCGGATTTCTGACCCTCCTGCTTATCAGAGAGCCTCGAATCGACTGGGTCTGACCCCGGATGTCCGGGACCTATCCCAGATGTCCTGGAGGTTAAATATATATATATATATATATATATATGGGATATCACCTAGTATTTATTGTGCAAGACTATTTAGTTACTATGTGGTATGTCAAGTTCGTTTGAAATTCAATTTCCCTTCCATTGATTATTTTTTGTTGCATTTCATTTGCCTCTTGTGGATAATAAACGGATTATCACATTATGGGGGAGTGATATGCTTTGTGCATATCACAATACTTGTTAATGTGAACAATTGAGGTATGCCACTTAGAATTTATATTTGAGATTATCTTATATCTTTGTGGCATGCAATGCCTTGTTTACGTATGGCATTCTTGTGCGATTTTGTCCATGGTTATCCTAAAAATAGTATTTGGAAAATCATTTGATTAAATTCATTCCAATTTTTCCGTTGCATGATGATCTATCTAATTGGAATTTTAATAATATGCGATCCAAGCATTGTGTTTATTTCTAAACTCTCATGTTATGCTTGTGTTAGTATAGATGATCATGTACTTATTTGGTTTCTACAACGAATGATAACTCGAAATACCATTTCATTCAAGTTCATATTATTGGTTTTATGGAGTTATGGGAGTTTATTATCTCATTATTTATAGTGTCCTATATCTACTTGAGTGAGATATTCCTATGAATATGTGTGCAAAGCATATCTTATATCCTCATCGGTTTTCTTTGGTTCATATGTTGAAGTTTGTGTGCTATCATATGTTTATTTGTCACTTTGATTCATTTTGGACAACATGAATTACTAGTGATGTTATTGGAAGTATTAACGGTTATGTGTTCATTTGTCCAATTTGTATCTCCCTGGTTTTTGGTAGGCTTGTGCATGCATATTTACTATGTGTAAATTCT
The DNA here is from genome assembly GCA_022496015.1 of Hordeum marinum. NCBI lineage: Eukaryota > Viridiplantae > Streptophyta > Magnoliopsida > Poales > Poaceae > Hordeum > Hordeum marinum. Next base: position 235,460,931 of record CM039672.1, on the reverse strand, counting down.
CATGTCTTGTTTGCTTTAATTGATCCAATATATATATGGTATATCCATCAAATCCTTAATAGCTACGATGTGCATGAATTCAAATTCATATCTATATGCACTTACTTAAGTGGTGTTTGCCCAATATTTTGTAGTTATGCTAACTACTTTGGACCCAATAGGTTTGGGGACCAGAATGTACTTAAAAGTGATTTAGGTACATTGGAGAAACATTGTGTTCTTGGCTTATTGATGAATAAGGTGGTGTCACCACAAGAGAATTAGCGCCAAGCTTGGATGACTCATTGATCTACTAATTCATACCAATGCTTTCTCGGTAACAAGTATTTACTTCATGCATATACATAAATAGAGTCAACCTTGTGTAGGTTGCATCGTGACATGATTACTACTTGTTAAAAGTTGTGCTTCTTGCATATTCCTAAAAAAAATTACTTTATTGCAATTGTGAGTCATTTGAGAAGAAGCATATAATGAGGATCCATAAAATCATATTCATGTTTCACTTATCCCAAAATATGCCAATTAAGCAATTCATTGCATATCTATTCCTAAAATTTTCTCTCATGTGTAATTTTGATGAAATTGGAAAAACACTTTGCTTGTGGTATTTGCTATCTTACTTAGTAATTCATTTTTATGCAAATGAGATCAATTTGTGCCATGTGCTTTGTGCCATGTGCCTTGATCTTATGCTAGGATCATAGTTGTATAATAATGGATTCACTTGTGCATATCATGTTCTTACCAATTGCAACTATTTTGTGTATGCAAGTTTCTTTGTGGATACATAGACTACTATTGTCCACTTAGAAATTTTTATACATAAGAAAGTTCAGATCTTACCTTGATATCATTTACTCCTTGTCGGTCACCTCGTTTGCTTCCTTTCCATGATTTGGTGGTGGTCTTGGTAAGAGGGTGAGAAGTGAGTGCTTGTATGTTTTGCATATAATCTTGCGCACTCATGTGTTTTTAATGTATGTTGGACCCATACTTATCATGATGATCAAATTGGGTATTGATATTATATCTTGTCCAGATATTTTCTTTTCGATCTTTTGAATATTTTTCTCACATGTAGAATGCTTATTCTCATAGCATAGTATCTTGTTGCATTCTGTAGATCCCAAGCTCCTCAAATTTTCATCATTGAATATGTGCATTTGATTTTCACTGACATTTTGTAACATGCACACATTAAGGAGGAACTCATGCTATATTGGCTTCTAGATTTTTCCCATTTTGGCATTTGTTGCCAATGGGGGAGAAGTTTAGAGGGTTTAAAGATAAGTGTTCTTAGTTTGCTTGTTGTAACTCATGCTTACCTACCCTTGTTATATATGTGTGTTGCATGGATGAGTATTGTATATACTATATAGAGAAAACTTCACCTAGTTTGTGTCAACCAATATATGCAATGACATTCAAATTTCATTCACACATGCATATATTGTGGGGGAGTTTGATCTATATATTGTGGGTGTGCTAACATCAAATGCTTGTGTAGTGTTTGATGCTAGTACAACCGGTTTTGATAATTTGAAGTATCTTTGTGGAACTTGATGCTGTCAAAACCACCTCAAGTATACAATTTATCCTCGGATGAATTGCATACTTGTTCTAAAATTCAATATATAAACCCTCTTATTGAGATTGTCATCAACTACCAAAATGGGGTAGATTGAAAGTGCATGTAGTCCCCATGTGTGGTTTTGGTAATTGATGAAAATCCTAATGTACTAATGTTTGCATTAAGTTATACATTTGAAGGAATGTTCCATTTGCAATGCATGAAGAATATTGGATGAATTGAAAGATGTTTTGTTCCATGGTTGATGCAAGAAGGAGATTGAATGGATTCGAAATGAATGCCATATACATATAGTTGTGCATCAAGGTTGAGCCATGATGGATCATGATCTTGAGAGAATGATTAAAGAGAAGAAGTCTACATATGGCTTGAAGATAGGATCATGATGTACTCATATATTGAGTCATGGATGATTATGTCTTGAAGCAAGTAATTCATGTGAAGAATTCGTTGTGCCTCTCAAGAGATTGTGATGGAGCATGAAGGAGAACAAATGATGACCAATATGGTATTCATGGATAAACTCTATATGGTCATATGGTAATTGAGATATGGGTAATCATGTCTTGGATAAATGAATCATGGTGAAGAATTCAATATGGCCTTCAAGGCATCAAGATTAAGCATGGAATAAAGATAAAGGTTGACCAAGATAAAGATCAAATAATCAAACTTTAAATGGTCAACACACAAGTGCAAATGATGCATCATATAGGATCTTGTGGTATGATAAGAAATTGTCAATTGCACTTTGTGTACTAACCCATGCTATGTGTTGTCTATGTTTATGAGGGTTAGGTTATTCTCATGGGCTCGCATCAAGAGAGATATTCCAAGTGTCCATGAGAGGATGACATCAAGTGTTCATGATCATGGTTGACAAGGGCAAGTTCAAGATGACCATCCCGAAGGATCCCATGCTTGAAGCTTGTGGATGATCAAATGGTGGACAAAGTGAAGATGAATACAAAGCAAAGCTTCCCACATTGTGTATGGAAGAGCTACTTGAAGACTTCACCAATGTCTTGCCTTCAACTTGAGCCAAGAAGACACATCAACATCAAGCTGAAGTGAAAGGCTCGAGTCAAAGGTATTAGTTCCTTTGGCGTTAGTGTTGTGGGGTGATGACCACCGAAGAAACATATACACTCAAGTATGGATTCTCGGTACCTATGTAGTGTATCTCTTTATGATTCTTGAGTTATAGGGATCCCGCACTATTAAGAGGGGATGAAAGGGGTTCGTGATGGACTTTCTCAAGTCAACATGTTCTATTTCTACTTCCACACATCATATTCGAACATAGCATATTTCACTCCTATCCAGTACAAATACAATATGCATATACATCTATGAAAGAAAATCCAAAGCCAAATAGGTTACCCAAATACATGATAAAAGCTTTGCATAATTTGCATCCTACATTTTGGTTCATCTTGGGTGGTTCTCTATGTGAGGGCCAGGGCTTTTTCCATAGTTTCGAAACGAGCCCAAGATCATCAAAATCGGAGTCTGGATCTGAAAGTTATGCATGTTTTACTTTTGGGGTGCCTGCAGTTTTTGTGTCCCCCGGATATCCAGGATCTTCCCCAGAAATCCGAGCCGCCGATGTCCAGAAACTATAACGAAGTGTTGTTTGTGTCTCCCGAATGTCCGGGGCCTTGTCCGGATGTCCGGAGCCTCAACTTTGGCCAGATGTCCGGGGCCTTGGCCAGATGTCCGGGCCCTGTACCTTGACTCTATTTTTCTGTGTTCGTGTGCACACTTCAGAGCCGCCGGATGTCCGGCCCTTGGCCCGGATGTCCGGCCCGACACAGCCACTTACCGATCATGAAGGCATCCAGATTGCTTGTGACTTCCTCTCCGGGGGCGACCTCTTGATTGATGTCCTTGGCAGCCTTGCGCAGTCGGTCAAATAGGATAGTCACCTCCCCAATCGCTCCTCCAGCCGGAGGAGAGCAAGGGACGAGATATCATGGAGAAGGCCAGCAACTAGATCGAGTTCCTTTTCGATCTTGGACGTCTCCACTTCAAAGTCCACGTAGAACACTGTCGAAGTAAAGGGAGAAAGGGGTTGTTGGAAGACGAGTGAAAGATCATCTTAACTCGAAATACACTCGAGACATTGACATACCTTTGAGCTTCTCATTCATTTCGTTGCCCCAGTCTTCGATGAAGTTCTCCAACTCGATTCTCTTGGTTGACGCCTGCCTCAACTTTTGCTCGGCCTCGATGGCTTCCTCCACAGATTTCTTGGCAATGGCCTTCAGCTTCTTCTTCTCCTTATCCCACTTCTCGAGAGAGTTCAACTTGTCCTCAACTTCCTTCATCTTCCGACTAGCATCTTTCTGAGAAGACGTCAGCTCGGTGTCCTTCTTCTCCAGGGATCCCTTCATGGTGTCTATAGAAATGGAAGCCCAAAGCCTCTTAGTAAGTTGAAGATTTTCACTACATACATCTGATAAAGTAGCTTCAGTCGGACTAGGGAGAGGAATAAGTTCTACTGTAGTCGGACGGAGTGCATTTACCTTTGAGTGACCGCTTCTGTTGCTCCAGAAGCGCACTCTTGATCTTCTCAGCCTCAAGATTGAGATGCAAGTATTGATAACCCACAAGTATAGGGGATCGAACAGTTTTCGAGGGTAGAGCATTCAACCCAAATTTATTGATTCGACACAAGGGGAGCCAAAAAATATTCTCAAGTATTAGCAGCTGAGTTTTCAATTCAACCACAGCTGGAAGAGTTAATATCTGCAGCAAAGTATTCGGTAGCAAAGTAATATGGTAGTAACGTTAACGGTGGCAAACTGGTAGTAGCAATTTGTAGTGTTTGTAACAATAGCAACGAAAAAGTAACTGAGCGAAGATCAATATATGAAAAGCTCGTAGGCAATGGATAAGGGATGGATAATTATGTTGGATGGCATTCAGCATGCAACAACTATAACATAGGGTGACACAGAACTAGCTCCAATTCATCAATATAATGTAGGCATGTATTCCATATATAGTCATACGTGGTTATGGAAAAGAACTTGCATGACTTCTTTTATCCTACCCTCCCGTGGAAGCGGGGTCCTATTGGAAACTAAGGGATATTAAGGCCTACTTTTAATAGAGAACCGGACCAAAGCATTAGCACTTAGTGAATACATGAACTCCTCAAACAACGGTAATCACCGGAAAGAATCCCATTTATTGTCACCCAGGGGGATGCGGATCATAACTCGTAATAGGTGTCTACAACTTGCAAGATAGGATCAAGAACACACATATATTCATGAAAACATAATAGGTTTAGATCTGAAATCATGGCACTCGGGCCCTAATGACAAGCCTTAAGCATAGCAAAGTCATAGCAACATCAATCTCAGAACATAGTGGATACTAGGGATCAAACCCTAACCAAACTAACTCGATTACATGATAAATCTCATCCAACCCATCACCATCCAGCAAGCCTACGATGAGATTACTCATGAATGGTGGGGAGCATCATGGAATTGGTGATGAAGGATGGTTGGTGATGACGAAGGCTTCGTTTTGCCCTCTCCGGAGCCCAAAACGGACTCCAGATCTGGTCTCCCGAGGAAGAACAGGCGATGGCGGCGCCTCCGTATTGTGAAATGCGATGAACTCTTCTGTCTGATTTTTTTCTTGACAAATAGGGTTATATGCAGCTGGAGAGGAGGTCGGAGGAGCCATGAGGGCCCCACAAGCCTGCTCGGCGCGGCCAGGGGGTGGCCGCGCCTAGCAGGCTTGTGGCCTGCAGGTGGCCCCCCTCTGGTTAATTCTTGTGCCAGTATTTTTTATTAATTCCAAAAATATTCTCCGTAAATTTTCAGGACGATCCGAGAACTTTTATTTCTGCACAAAAATAACCCCAAGGCAATTCTGTTGAGAATAGCGTCAGTCTGGGTTAGTTCCATTAAAATCATGCAAATTAGAGTCGAAAACAAGGGCAAAAGAGTTTGGAAAAGTAGATATGTTGGAGACGTATCAACTCCCCCAAGCTTAAACCTTTGCTTGTCCTCAAGCAATTTAGTTGATAAACTGAAAGTGATAAAGAAAAACTTTTACAAACTCTGTTTGATCTTGCTGTTGTAAATATGTCTAACTTATGTTCATATTTTCAGCAAAGATTATAAACTAACCACATTCACAATAACATTTAGGTCTCACATTTACTCATGTCAATGGCATAACCAACTAACGAGCAATAATAACAAGTCTCGGATGACAACAATTTTATCAAAACAATCATGATACAATATGACATAATGGTATCTCGCTAGCCCTTTCCGAGACCACAAAACATAAATGCAGAGCACCTCTAGAGAACAAGGACTAACTAAACATTGTAATTCACGGTGAGAGATCCAGTCATGCTCACACTCAATATCAATTAATAGCAAGGCATACAAATGACAATGGTGCTCTCTAACTGGTGCCTTTTATAAGAGGATGATGACTCAACAATAAAGTAAATGGAAAGACCCTTCGCAGAGGGAAGCATTGATTTGTAGAGGTGCAAGAGCTCAAGCTTTTAAAACAGAGATAGGTAATGATTAGGAGCGGTATGCTTTCGTTTCTCACATAATGACCAAGAGATTTTCAATATCTTCCATGCTAGATACATTATAGGCAGTTCCCAAACAGAATGGTATAGTTTTTACTCCCCCTCCACCAATCAGTCACACTCCACGGCGGGCCGAATCCACGGGTACCGTCCATACAAACATAGTTCTCGGGGAGTTTCGTTTAATTATAGTTTGCCTTTTATTTTGATCATGGGACTGGGCATCCCGATTACCAACCACTTTCTCGTGAATGATAGTGAATCAACACATACCGTGAGAATAACCCACCTAGCGTGGAAGATACTCACAGACCCAATCGCCACATGAGCGATTTGGGCATACAAAACAGAAAGTTTATTTGAAGGTTTAAAGTTTAGCAGATGCAAATTTACTTGGGATGGCAGGTAAATACCGCATATAGGTAGATATGGTGGACTCATATGGAACAACTTTGGTTTTATTGAGATGGATGCACAAGCAGTATTCCTGCTTAGTACAAGTGAAGGCTAGCAAAAGACTGGGGAGCGATCAACTAGAGAGCGACACAGTCATCAACATGCTTTGAGATTAACCAACATTGAATGCAAGCATGAGTAGGATATAATTCACCATGAACATAAATATCGTGGAGGCTATGTTGATTTGTTTCAACTACATGCGTGAACATGTGCCAAGTCAAGCCACTTGAATCATTCAGAGGAGGATACCATTCTATCATACTACATCACAACCATTTTAATGCGCATGTTGGCATTCAAGACGAACCATTATCCACTCTTATCTAATTAAGCATGGCATGAATAACTATAATCTCTAATTGTCATTGCAAACATGTTCAACCCATAATGTACTAAATTCGGAACGATGAGCTAATCATGTTTACAAAAGCAAGGTCGAGTTCATACCAGCTTTTCTCCATCTCAATCTTTTCATCAAATATCGTCATTATTGCCTTTCACTTGCACGACCGAACGATGTGAATAATAATAAGAGTGCGCGTGCATTGGACTAAGTTGGAATCTACAAAGAATAAACCAAAGGAGAAGACAAGGCAACATGGGCTCTCTCTAAGATAAACAATAGTGCATATGAGAGCCACTCAACACGTCATCATGGTCTTCTCCTTACGACCCAAAGAAAAGAAAGGAAAATTATTTACACGGGAAAGCTCCCAACAAGCAAAAAAGAAGAACACAAAATCATTTTGGGTTTTCTCTTTAATGCTACAACTAAGCAACTAGGAAATAAAGCTAGAACTAATTTTTTTTGTATTTTCCTCAAAGTTTATTGAACACACAAGAAGAAAGCAAAACAAGAATTAAACTACCATGGATAGTACAATGAAAAATTATGAACACCGACAACTGAAATAAGCGTGTGAACATGAATGCAATGTCGGTGAGAAATATGTACTCCCCCAAGCTTAGGATTTTGGCCTAAGTTGGTCTAGGGCCACAGATGGAAATAACCTTCTCCGGGATACTCCGGAGGACACTGAGGGTTCCACTGGTTAGCAACCTCCTGTGGCTCCCACTGAAAAACAGGGGTCTGATATGGATCCAGAGCCGGTGCTGGCTCAGGTGCTGGGGGTTGCGCCAAACCCCAATATCGGTAGATGTCATCGGGCATAACAGTGTACCTGCCTAAATGAATATCAAACAAAGAAGAACCAGGTAGAGTAATAATCTCACAAGTACCCTGACTAAATACTAAATTTTAAAGTAGCCTCCTATCATCATTCTTTTTAATAACATCATGGGCTACCATACGGTCATAATCTAGAAACTTCGAGGGTATCAGCTTTTCATCTTTCTCGTGAAGCCTAATGGGTATCTCAAAATGTTTAGCTAAACGAGATGCATAGATACCTCTGCATATGGGCCCCTTCGAACGGTTGGTGTTCAACCGTTGGGCCACCATAGAGCCCAGACTAAAGGTTCTATCAGCCAATAAAGCATGGCCTAAAATAGCGAGGTCACGGGCACTAAGGCTTCCACTCTCCCACCGACCAACTAAACATCTTCCCGCAAATAATGAATAATAGCATAGCACGGGAAAATGTAAACTAGCTTCTCTTGACCTTGACATACCTCTCTCTTCTCCTACAGTGACTTCGGCAAAAAAATATTCCATGTCTCGATGACGTGGTTCCCTGATGCTGCCCTCATAGGGTATCTTGCAAACTTTGCAAAAATCATAAAGGTTCATTTTCTTAGGCACATCATATAAGTGAAATTCTACCCTAGGAGGGTCTTCCCTAGGATGAAAGTGAAAATTTTGCACAAAGGTATTAGTGAGCAAGAGGTGCTAGTCACACTTATCGTTGAGGAAGTCGGTGATGCCTGCATTCTCGGCCAAATAATAGAAATCTTCATAAATTCTGGCCGCCCTCAAGAATGTTTCACACGGCCATTCACATGGTCGGATTTCTGCGACGCGAGGAAGATTATATTTGGGTTTCTCCTTCATTTCATTTTCATCTTCCTTAGAACGCCGACTTGAAGAACCTCTTAGTAACCTTCTCAACATTTCTGAAAAATTCTGAAAAAGCTTAGTGAGTGAAAATAAAGGTGAAGAAAACTCAACTACACTCATAGTAACTACTCCCTCAAGTGCCTAGAGACTATATCATGCATCAAAACTACTTGGGACCATACAAATTTGACATGCAAGCTCAAGAACAAGGTCACCATAACAGCAAAAAATTTCAATATACAAGGCACTAGAACAAAAACTAATTGGACCATTGGAGGAGTCACATACCGATGAGCAATCCCCTAAAACATTTTTGCAAATGGAGCTTTGAGCAAGGAGATCAAAAATGGCAGCAAGATGAGCTAGAACACAGGTTTGAGCAATGGTGGGATTTTTTCTGGGGGAAGATAAAGTGAATGGGTGTTGGAATAAGTGGACGGGGGGCACGTGGGACTCACAACCCCAAGGGCGTGACCAGGGGGTGGCCACGCCCTGTAGGCTTGTAGCCCACTGGTGCAGCCCCCTTATGCATTCTCAGTGCAAAAAATTCTTAAATATTCTAGAAAAAATCATACTAGATTTTTAGGGGATTCTGGGAACTTTTATTTTGAGGTCATTTTTCTATTGCGTGGAAAACTCAGAAAATAGAAAAATAATAGTATTTTTACTTAATTTCATCTAGGTAACAGAAAGTAAAAGTGAGGTGCAGGAAGTTGTGCTTTCTAGATTCGTCCATCTCATGCTTATCAAAAGGAATCCATCAATAAGGTTTATCAAGACTTATTAACAAACTTCTTTCAAATAACATGAACCGAAGAATTTTCAAATAACACTAAGTTACATCAATGGGGATATGTATGTCCCAAACAATAAGTATATCATATTTCTTCTTGTCAACATTTCGATGAGCAATGCCCTAAAACAGTTTTGCAAATGGAGCTTTGAGCAAGGAAATCGAAAATGGCAGCAAGATGTGCTAGAACATGAGTGTGAGCAATGGTGTGATTTTTTTGGAGGAAGATGAAGTGAATGGGTGCTGCAATAAGTGGAGCAGGGCCACATGGGACCCAAAAGTCACAAGGGCGCGCCTAGGGGGGTGGACGCACCGTGCAGGCTTGTGGCCCACTGATGCAGCCCCCCTGATGCATTCTCAGTTCCAAAATTTCTTAAATATTCCAGAAAAAATCATACTAGTTTTTCAGGGAATTCTGGGAACTTTTATTTTTAGGTCATTTTTCTATTGCACGAAAAACTCAGAAAATAGAAAAGTAATAGCATTTTTACTTAATTTCATCTAGGTAATAGAAAGTAAAAGTTAGGTGAAGTTAGTTGTGCTTTCTAAATTCATCCATCTCATGTTCATCAAAAGGAATCCATCAATAAGGTTGATAAAGTCTTATTAACAAACTTCTTTCAAATATCATGAAACCCAAGAATTTTCGAATAACACTAAGTTACCTCAATGGGGATATGCATTTACCCAACAATTATTATATCACATTTCTTCTTGACAGTAGGAAGAGGGGACTCAAAGTCTCCAATAATAATTGTTGGAATTTTTTCAATAGAGTTGATACTATGAACTTGAGGTTGTTTCTTCAGAATGTGTATCGTATGTTCATTACCATTAATATGAAAAAGTGACATTGCCCTTGTTGCAATAAATAACAACCCCTGCAGTATTCAAAAAGGGTCTACCAAGGATGATTGACACACTGTCGTCCTCGGGAATATGAAGAATAACAAAGTCCGTCAAGATAGTAGCATTTGCAACTACGACAGGTACATCCTCACAAATATCGATAGGTAGAGCAGTTGATTTATCAGCCATTTGCAAAAGATCTCAGTAGGTGTCAACTTATTCAAATCAAGTCTACGGTATAAAGAGAAAGGCATAACACTAATACCAGGTCCAAGATCACATAAAGCAGTTTTAACATAATTTCCTTTAATAGAGCATGGTATAGTCGGTACGCCCGGATCTCCTAGTTTCTTAGTGATTCCATCTTCAAAAGTATAATTATCAAGCATGGTGGAAATCTCAGCTTTCGGTATCTTTCTTTTATTTGTCACAATATCTTTCATATACTTAGCATAAGGAGACATTTTCAAAATATCAGTCAAGTGCATACGTAAAAAGACAGGTCTAAGCATTTCAGCAAAGCGCTCAAAGTCCTCGTCATCCTTTTTCTTGGATGGTTTAGGAGGAAAGGGCATGGGTTTCTGAACCCATGGTTCTCTTTCTGTACCATGTTTCCTAGCAATGAAGTTTTTTTATCATATCTTTTATTCTTAGGTTGTGGGTTATCAAGATCATCAGCAGGTTCAATCTCCACATCATTATCATTACTAGGTTGAGCATCAGCATGAACATCATTATTAATGTTATCACTAGGCTCATGTTCATCACGAGATTGTGTCTCAACATTAGAAATAGAAATATCATTTGGATTCTCAGATGTATCTATAACAGGTTCACTAGCAGCATGCAAAGTACTACCATCATTCTTTTTCCTACTCTTATTGGAAGGAATAGGTTCATCACTATTAACTCTCTGAGAATCTTGTTCAATTCTCCTAGGATGGCCCTCAGGATACAAAGGTTCCTGAGTCATTCTACCACCTCTAGTCACAACTTTAACAGAATGATCATTGCCTTTACTATTCATCTCATTAAGCAAATCATTTTGAGCCTTAAGTACTTGTTCTACTTGAGTGGTTACCATGGAAGCGTGTTTACTAATAAGCTTAAGACAATTGATAGTTCTACTCAGATAATCACCCAAGCGATCAAGCATATAAGCATTATTTTTCAATTGTCTACTAATATAGGCATTGAAATTTTCCTGCTTCACGATAAAATTATCAAATTCATCCAAGCATTGGCTAGCAGACTTATTATAAGGAATATCTCCTTCATCGAATCAACTGAGAGAATTTACCTCTACTATATGTGTGGGGTTATCAAGACCATGTATTTCTTCAATAGGTGGTAGATTCTTGACATCTTCACCTTTAATACCTTTTTATTTCATAGATTTCTTTGCCTCTTGCATATCTTCAGGACTGAGGAATAGATACGTCTTTTCTTCGGAGTTGGCTTTGGAGGTGGTTCGGGAATAGTCCGATCATTATCATTGCTCAATATGTTATTCAATAGTAATTTAGCTTGTTCAACAGTTCGTTCCCCTGAATACACAACCAACACAACTATCTAGGTAGTCCCTAGAAGCATCAGTTAGTCGATTATAAAAGATATCAAGTATTTCATTTTTCTTGAGAGGATAATCAGGCAAAGAATTGAGTAATTGGAGAAGCCTCCCCCAAGCTTGTGGGAGACTCTCTTATTCAATTTGCACAAAGTTAAATATTTTCTGCAAGTCAGCTTGTTTCTTATGGGCAGAAAAATATTTTTCAAAGAAGTAATAAACCATGTCCTGGGGGCTACGCACACAACCTTGAGCAAGAGAATTAAACCATTTCTTAGCATCACCCTTTAATGAGAAAGGAAACAACTTAAGAATATATTAATAGCGAATTATTTCCTCATGAGTAAATAGGGTGGCTATATCATTCAATTTGGTAAGATGTGCCACAACAGTTTCAGATTCATAACCATGGAAAGGACCAGATTCGACCAAAGTAATTAACTTAGGATCGACAGAGAATTCATAATCCTTATCAGTGACAAAGATAGGTGAAGTAGCAAACTTAGGATCATATTGCATTCTAGCATTTAGAGATTTTTCCTTCCACTTGCGAAGCAATTTCTTAAGATCATCTCTATCCTGACAAGCAAGAAAGTCCCTAGCTACCTCTCCTTCCATAACATAACCCTCAGGTATATCAGGTAATTCATATCTAGGAGAGCTAGGTCTACTAGGTGAATCATAGTGTTCAGTTTCAATAACTTCATCAAATTCAGAAATATTATCAGTTTCAGCATTAGTATGGCAGAAGTATACTATCATCAAGGGAAGTATTATCATAAGCATAACCCATAGCAGAAGTAGCATCATCAATTACTTACGACATATCAAAATTACTAGCAGGTGGTGGTGTCGCAAACTTACTCGTACCAGAAGGTGAATCAAGTGCAGAGCTAGATGACAGTTCCTTACCTCCCCTCGTAGTAGAGGGATAGATCTTGGTTTTTGGATCTTTCTAATTCTTCATAGTAATCAACAGATATATATCCCAAGTGACTCAGAGAATAAAGCTATGCTCCTCGGCAACGGCGCCAGAAAAAGTTCGTGATAACCCACAAGTATAGGGGCTCGCAACAGTTTTCGAGGGTAGATTATTCAACCCAAATTTATTGATTCGACACAAGGGGAGCCAAAGAATATTCTTGAGTATTAGCAGCTGAGTTGTCAATTCAACCACACCTGGAAGACTTAATATATGTAGCAAAGTATTCAGTAGCAAAGTAATACGGTAGTAACGGTAACGGTGGCAAAGTGGTAGTAGCAATTTGTAGTGTTTGTAACAGTAGCAATGGAAAAGTAACTGAGCGAAGATCAATATATGAAAAGCTCGTAGGCAATGGATCAGGGATGGATAATTACGTCGGATGTCATTCATCATGTGACAGCTATAACATAGGGTGACACAAAACTAGCTCCAATTCATCAATATAATGTAGGCATGTATTCCATATATAGTCATACGTGCTTATGGAAAAGAACTTGCATGACATCTTTTGTCCTACCCTCCCATGGCAGTGGGGTCCTATTGGAAAGTAAGGGATATTAAGGCCTCCTTTTAATAGAGAACCGGACCAAAGCATTAGCACTTAGTGAATACATGAACTCCTCAAACAACGGTAATCACCGAAAAGAATCCCAATTATTGTCACCCTGGGGGATGCGGATCATAACTCGTAATAGGTGTCTACAACTTGCAAGATAGGATCAAGAACACACATATATTCATGAAAACATAATAGGTTCAGATCGGAAATCATGGAAGTCGGGCCCTAATGACAAGCACTAAGCATAGCAAAGTCATAGCAACATCAATCTCAGAACATAGTGGATACTAGGGATCAAACCATAACCAAACTAACTCGATTACATGATAAATCTCATCCAACCCATCACCGTCCAGCAAGCCTACGATGAGATTACTCACGAACAGTGGGGAGCATCATGGAATTGGTGATGAAGGATGGTTGGTGATGACGAAGGCGTCGATTTCCCCTCTCACAGCCCAAAACGGACTCCAGATCTGGTCTCCCGAGGAAGAACAGGCGATGGCGGTGGCTCCATATCGTGAAATGTGATGAACTCTTCTCTCTGATTTTTTTTCTCGACAAATGGGGTTATATGGAGCTGGAGAGTAGGTCGGAGGAGCCATGAGGGCCCCACAAGCCTGCTCGGCACGGCCAGGGGGTGGCCACGCCTAGCAGGCTTGTGGCCTGCAGGTGGCCCCCCTCTGGTTAATTCTTGCGCCAGTATTTTTTATTAATTCCAAAAATATTCTCCGTAAATTTTTAGGACGATCCGAGAACTTTTATTTTTGCCCAAAAATAACACCAAGGCAATTTTGCTGAAAACAGCGTCACTCTAGGTTAGTTCCATTCAGATCATGCAAATTAGAGTCCAAAACAAGGGCAAAAGAGTTTGGAAAAGTAGATACGTTGGAGACGTATCAGCAAGTCCCACACCTCCTTCTCCAGAGCATTGTAACAGTTCCTGAGCTGGCACACACTCTGCGGATGGAAAACAAAGAAACATCAATGAATACAATCGAATATAAGATGAAAGGTCATTCGGTTAAGTGACAAAGTTTTAAGATTCCCGCCGAGTGCTTTTAGTCGATGCCTGTATGGGAGACTACACCCAATGGGTGTGCTCCGCGTGACCCTGCTGGAACTATGCCAAAGATGAAGTATTTCCACAAGAAATTCGGTCTCTAAGACTCCCGCCGACTACTTCAGCTGACGGCAGTCTCAGGGACTACACCCAGTGGGTGCGCTCAACACGCCCCCACTGGAACTAGAGAACACCTAGTTGGTATGCCCCTGACGCAAACCCACTCGGGATCTAAAAGAAGTGCATATAAGACAAAAAAAATTGAATGAAGATGGGACTTACAAGAGTACTTACTCGGATGTTCTTCTCCAGTGCCCCACTAGCGTCATAAGCCTCTTTCAGCTTGTCGTTCATCAGCTTCAGCCGGATTAGTGCTTCCTTGCTCGCACCCCAACTGGTCCTTCGTGACGTGGTGTAGCGTGAAAATGGTAGTTGCGGGAGAATTTGGCAAAGGAGGTCCAAGTGTTGTCCCGGCTCCCGAAGAAGTTCCCCAAACCGGTGTTGATGCCTGAATAGGTGGGGCATCCCACATCAAGACGTCTACATCGGCGGAAGGGTTCGGTGGCTCAAGCTCTATCACTTCACGCGGTCCTGAAAACGGCCCAGGATCATTCAGAAGTGAACACGGTGGAAAACACAAAGTACTATACTACGTCAGAGAGGAATCAAGGGCCACCTTTCGAAGATGCAACATCAATGTTAGCTTTGTCCTTCTCCAAAGAGGCACTCAAAGTGTCGGCTTTGTAGTAAAGTCATTCAGAGCGTCACGTCATTCAGGCGACTAATTGTAATCACAATCGGTACAAGGATACTTACGCTAAGTCCACTGGCATGTTCATCTTCATCTTCGGCAAAGACAGCCTTTCGAGGTTTGTTGACAGTGACCTTCGGATGCTTGACAGTCTTCTTGGGCAATAGAGCAAGCTCGCCGCGCCCGCGCTTGGAGCTCCGAGTGGCCAGGGCAGGAACGGAGGGCTTGGCGGCACTCCACCCTTGTTGTTGCCTTAATGGATCCTAGGATCCTGGCGTGCCTTGGAGCGAGTCTCGGGCATAACCTCTTCTGATGGAGAGGATTCCGCTTCGTCCCTTGGGTCTGAGTCTTCCTCCTCCTCCTCTTCACTGCCTTCGCTATCCACCGCATACTCCTGCTCGTTGTCCGAGTCCTCATGTTGCTCGTTGTCGCTTATCACGTCGGCTGGGGCATTGTTGACAACGGGTAAAGCTCACCATGCTCATGAAGGCCTGCCGAGTGAAATTTATGTCAGCCCAGGTTTTTTACCAACAAGCATCGTATCATTCGGAAAACAACAACAATACATGGAAGTTACCTCATTCTCTGGATTTGTAGCCGAGAACGGAGGCACACGCCTCGTCCCCCTGGGATTGTCACGAGCCGGAGTGATAGTCTTGAGCTTGTTCTCCACGACCTCGGTGTTGAGTTCCTCCGGATGCATACGCGTGGGGTCACTTGGCCCCGAGTACATCCACATGGGGTGGGCTCTTGCCTGCAGAGGTTGAATCCTCCGGTGGAAGAAAACCTCCAACAAGTCCAGACCGTTGACCGACTTGCGCAATCACTAGGATATCTACTTCGACTTTCTCCTCCTTGGACACAATCAGTTTGGGCAGCCGCCAAATGCACCCGGCCGAGTACGGTGGAAGACACGATTGGCCCTCGCCGATTGGGATGTCCCAGCAGTAAAACCAAGTCCCTTGCCAGCCCTTGACCGTGTCAAGAAAAATCATTTGTGGAAAACTACCCATTCCCTTCAAATGGATACCTAAACCCCCGCAGAGCTGCGCTACGTTTTCCCTCTCGTCTAGGCGGACTTCTTTACGGTCATCACTCGACACGTAAACAAGTGTTTGAACAGACACCAGTGAGGGTGACAACCAAGGAAGTTTTCGCAAAGCGAGACGAAGGCCGCCAAATAAGATATGTCAATTGGGGGAAGGTGGTGGAGCCGAGCTCCCTAGAAGCTTGGGAAAGAGCGGAAGAAGGGACGGGGAGACAAAGAAAAACCTCTATCCATGTGAGTCGTGAGGAGGACCAGTTCGTACCCACAGGGCGCCAGCTCGACCTCTCCTGCTTCCGGTGGCCGGTGGCTCCCCGTGACTAGGAGTCCCTAGTTCTCCAGCTACTTTAGCCGGCAAGCGGTGGTCCATGGCGGCACCCAATCGCCTTGGACAAAGCTCGCCGGCATTCCTGCGCTCGAGGAAGACCCACACAAAGCCTTCTTCGCCTTCTCGGCCTTGGCAGTTGCGCTCCTCATCATCTCCGACAGGCGGGAGCAGTGAGTCAACAGAGTCGGGGAGCAGGCGGAGATCTCGACCGAACAGAGGAAGAATCGAGGAAGTGGGAAATGGGAGTTGTCTCTCTCTTTCCTCCACCCTGTAAAATCTTATACCTCGTTTTGATAGATTCACAGTCGTCGGATCCGCGGTCATCGCACAATCAACGGGTGGTGACAGATCCACAAAATCCTCGGGGCAGCGTTGTGGGGACGCGTGGTGATATTTGTGGTGCGAAAATCGAGGCGCCACATCCACTTTCCCCACTTCTATGACGCAACTTCCCACGTTTGCACGCTTCCCCATGATTTTTTGAAATTGCCAGAGATTTCGCCACAAGGTAGTCCGAATGAGATCTGTGCTAACTGGTGTGCTTCAACACGTGAAAACTCATCGAGTGAGCGAAGAAGGTTCGTCGATCACTCGAACGAATTCTTGACTGTGACAAGAACGACCTAAAGATCATCATTTTTCAGCAGTTCCAGTCTGAAGTTTCCACTAGCTTACACTTGAATCTTTGGATTTTCTCTCCTGAGAAGGAATTCAACTCAGCCAAATGACTCAAGACTGTTTGGGTCATTCTGATTCAATTATATCTGATTCTGTTATGGTTTAAAAGTCGAGTGAGAAACGACCCGACTCGTTTCCTGACGTCCCTGAGAGGCTGACGACGCCTCGACGCGTCGTTCACTCGTCCTCCCAAACCTCAACCGATTCGGGGGCTACTGATGAGGTCACATACCTGAGGTAGGGTCAAGGACCAGACATCTAGGGCCCACCTGGGGTCCCACACGATCATAAGAGTCCATGGACTATTTTGGCACTCGGATATTTCTTTTAGGTCCACATGGATCCTTCGAAGTCACTCGGACGTCATCTAGCCAAGCTTCGCCACTCGAACGAGAAGAAGTAGAGGCGACGCAGGAGCTACAACGTTCGGATGACTTAACTCACATAAAGTACCGTGGATACACCGTTACTTGTAATGCCCCTAGTTAACACGTTCGTTTCTAGTAATTCCAACAGTTACTGTCATTAACTAACCTAGTAATGGCACTCGACAGGAGATGGCGCACTCTATATAAGCCAGCCCCTAGCGCGAGAGCAAGGATTACGAACTCTCCTTAACCAGATACGCCCATAAGCAAACACTAAGCCCCAGGGCTCGAGACGTAGGTCTTTACCACTTCCTAGTGGGGTCTGAACTCGTACATCCAAGTGTTACATTTGTGTCGTAGCTAGGCTTAGCCCTTACTCGTACGCACCCCCGTACTACTGTTACTCTTACTCCCATGATACTTACATTAGGAGATTGGTTTAGGCATCTTGTTTGGTCGTCTGCATTGCCTCCGTGCATGCAAGTACATTTTTTTGGTTGCCTGCATGAGATGTGATTAAGATTAACATCTATCCATAACCCACACAGTTCCACGACAACTGCGGTGAATCTTGGCAAGGTCACAAATAGTTCATCGTGCCGTCATCATACTCGGCTCTGAGGCCACCGTCCATCGCCGCGGGCTCGCCTGTGCGGAACGCCGACCTCTTCGGGACGACGAGCAAGCCTCCTGCTGCCATCGAGTTTCTCTGTATCAAACGGTTGATCGTGCGCCGCCGCCAAGTTGCTCTGTTTCAAACTGTCGACCATGCACCGCCGTTGACTTTCTTTGTTTTAAATGGTTTACCATGCGCCACCATCAAGTTGTTGTCGGAGCTACGGCGAACCAGGTTCTGGAGTCGCTGCCGTACAGAAATCCCATGAGGAGAAGCGCTAAGGTAGAGGAAGGGGATGAGAAATGCAGTGTGTCTTGCACCATGGCGACTGTGATGGATGGTTGTCGTGGTGTCGCGTCCGACATGATGAGCATGGAGTCATGCGCGAGCGACCCCGTCGGCGGCCCAGCAAACTAGTTGCTAGCCTCCTCGCCGCAGAGAAAGTCCGCACAGAGGAGGAAAAATGCAGTGCTCGCGTCATGGCATCGTCTGTGCAGTACGACGAGAGAGAGAGAGAGAGAGAGAGAGAGGAGGACAAGATGACCGACGCCGAAAACAAGTCCAGTGTAGTAGGATGCAGGCTAGGAGGTCAAGTGGAACGGCGTCGAGGGCTATGAGAGAGGACAACAGAGAAGAAATTCAGCGTGTGCATAATTGCAGTGATCTTGTAATGGGATTGTCTAAACAGAAAATTTACAGCACGAATTTCATGTGGAACTCCGTGGCGAAGTTACTGATCAAAGGAAACTTCAAATGGTAGACCCTACACAACAAATATGACAAAATCCGTTCAAAATATTTCGAGACATGAACACGAAATTAAGCATTTACAGTCAATGAAACTACAACCGACCGCAAAAATAGAACCATAACATCGATATGCATCTTTTTCATGTAGAGCTTACCTCGAATCGAAGTACAATTATGCAGATTAAAGGGGAAAATGAAGAAAGGAGATTAGAGAGGAGGTTAGTGGAAGTAGAAGAAGAAGCAAGTACACAACATGCATCCCTCGAGACTCCTCTCATGCAAGGGGACCACCCATGTGCGGTCGCTGGGCATCGCCCATGCCTGGCTCTCGAGACACTGTCGATTCGAGCGTAGCTCACGGACAAGGCTTTGGGCTGCTTTAAACTTCATACAATGCAAGCCCAATAGTATACACAGGTAATCAAACAGCCCAATTTCCGTGCGGATTTGGTTGGACCATATGCGGGCAACAAACATGTCCTTAGAATATCTACAACCAGACGCCTCAAACAACCACTCATACGCCCACGGACACGCCCGGTCAGTGACCCGAGATGGGAGAAAAGAAAAAAAAGTGACCCAACCGGACCCCTCAAATTAACTGTATACGCCTAGGCTGTCCGCAAACCTTCATATCCATCTCACATATAGGGAGGATATGAGGGCTCCGGGACGCGTCCAGTCAGTCTGTCACGTAGGACGCGACACCACCCGGACCACCTTTTCCTTTTCTTTATTCATTTTTTTCTTTCGCTCTTTTTTTTCCACCAATCACGTGTAAGTGACCGGACATATGAGGAAAAAAATGAAAAATGTGTCTGCGCGGACAGACAAATAGAAAACATGCCTGGTCACTGATCGAGCGTGTCCACGGACGTTAGGTGTTCATATTTGCTATGTCCGACTATAGATGCTTTTAGGGAGTCAGATTTGATAAGTAAAGCTGTAGATGCTCTTGGTACACGAATATACGCAAATCATACGGCCAGGGTCCAAAACGATGTGTGTGTGATACGCATATAAGAAAAAGAAAGGAGTGGGTTAACCACACCCAAAGCAGAACAGAATTTCGGCATGCAATCATATCACATGGTGCTCGTGGCCGGGACGGGAAATGGGTGATTAATCGCTGACTGGACTGGCCCCCACAACAAATCAACAAACGGAGCCTTTTTATTTCCCTTTGAACTGAAGGCGACGCAAATCAATAGAAGCTTCACATTGATGGCGTCTCGTAGGAAACCGCAGAGAACAAGAAAAAAAGGAAATAGTCTCTGTTGCTTTGAGACATGAGCGGATTTGGCCCCACGCAGCCCAGCTGTTGTCTGGTCCCAGTTCCTTCGTGACTGTAGCGTTTACCGTATGTGGTTGCTACAGTATATGAAGGCTGTCTGGGCCCTGGCCCAATTCGTCTAGGGCTGGCCCATTTTTAGGTCAATCGCCGTTGGAGAAACATATTTTTCCTTTGGCCGGCATAAGTACGTGTTTCCATCGGGACAACGGCAAATTTGGAGGAACAGAAAACAAAAACGAATAGTACGCAGGTTCATCTTGGGCCTAGCGTCCAGGAACCTGGCCGTCGCCGCCAAGATAGCCAACCCTTTCGGCTCTGTTTTCCGATGGCTCCCTTTCGCCGGAGACCTCTTGGTCGTCGATGGCGAGGGGTCACGGGATCCCGTGCGTATGGATCGTTTTAGCTTTAGGTTCTAGGCCCCTGATAGCTTAGGTATTTGGATTTTTCGATGTCTTGGATTTGGCAACGGTGACGGCGATGCTAAATAAAGAAGCTTCGAATTTTGTCGACCAAGCGATTGTCTTTATGGTCGGCGATGAATTGAGAAACCGGTATGTTCAAGCAGGGATGTCGTGGTTGCCGCGGCATCTTTGTGATTGATATGTGTCCTCCGGCTTCGCCCTTGCGACGGTGTCTGTTCCAACGTACATGTGGAGCTTGAAAGGTAGCCGAGGAGCGGATGTAAATTGTGATTTGCATCGGCGACATCTGGAAGACAACGTGTATCGGGTTCGTGGTTGATGGATGACAGATATGGTTTTCTGCTTTGGCGTCTTAGTCGTGATGGGATGTCAGATCTGGAACTCAATGATGTGACCGAGGTGTTGCCCTAGTCTGATTCGTTCAATGGTAATAGTTTTATTTTTGGTGAGTCATTTTGGAGGTCCGCAAATCTGCATATCAGCGATAGAGCCGCATCAAGCTCGGGTGAGAAGGTGATTCATTATTTTTTTTCTTGCGATGGTTGTTATGGTGGTGCCGGAGGCAGGTGATGGACGTTGGTGTCAAGTTCAGAGACGTGTTGACCTCTTTTCAGTTTTATCATGTTGATCTTTACGTTACTTGTACTTTGTTTTTTATGATATTAATGAAAAACGTATTACCATGCAAAAAAAACTCAAAAAAAAGAACCACACAAGTTTTTCAATATCGTGACGAGGCGCTCCTCTATAAGTTAATTTCAATGAGAATACTATTTTCTTAAACAAATATGCATGAAAGTAAGTGGCTAAATGCAATTCCAGTTACTCCCTACGTTCCGTGTTGCCGTTAGGACGGCGGCAAATTCATATTTCCTTCGTAAAGAAATGTAAAAATGTTTAGATCACTAAACAGAAGGAATACTATATAGTACTATATCATATTGTTGGCTCACCCTACATTAAGTTTTGCAGATTACGTGAATCAAACTGGGTTTTCGAATGTGAAATGTACAACAAACCTCATTCTTCACTTCCATGACACATAATGCCCCCACAACCAGCCATACCGAGATACTTCACCACGATCCATTTGTGCAGCAACTTTCGTTGTTGTTTTCAGTCTTGGCTAGCCTTCCATAAGTGATCCGAATCATGATTCCACCCGGCTAGTTGGATGCCAGACCAGCGCGACAAAATTCAGGCCATTTGAGGGACAACTTGCCGCCACCTAGATCCAGCACTCTCACAGCCATCTCTCCCACATTGTAGGCATCGTATGAGCAGACAAAAAAGAATTGAACTATAGTTTTCTCAGATGAAGAACACAAGATAAATGTGCAATGTACTTCAGTAAGGCGCCTTTCATGCGATGGGCATACGTCCCTTGACAGTCCATATCTCTGGTTTGTGTAATCGGGTTATCAGCTTACGTCAGACATGCCCCAGTGGCGACTTTGGATGCCATGAAAACAGGGACAAAAAAATAAGAGGAGCAGTTAGGTCGCAAGCGGAAGATTTTGATGTGGTAGATGGAGCCAAGGAGATTGGCTTAGAAGACTGGTTTGTGACACTACTGAACAGTTGCATTACATCATAATCTTATCTGATCCTAAGAGAAGTACAAAACTCTGCAAATTTCAAATGAACATACTCTTAAGAATATATTTGACATCCCCACTGCCTTGTGAGTTGTGACGTCGTCATAGAGAAGATTAAAGAATTACAGTGGCTTAGATAAGCACTAAGCAGTGAAGAGAAGTCAAACAAATTATTGGATGGGTTAGGAGCTACCTGCCGTGGAAAATAAACAACCAGCGAAATTGCCTAGTGATAGGAAGCTGCGGATATCTACTGGCATATTCCATCGCTCGGTTGCTTCAACATTCTATCGCTCCATGAAATGTTACAGGCACATTAGCACAATTTTTAGGTCAGGTTCCCATCGAGAAATTGCAGAAGCAAGAGCTTTCCTTGTCATATCCACCGCCTTCGACACCTGCCGTACTAAAAGTCCACGAGCCAACCTATACAAAGTAATGAGCGTAAGGTGTCCTCCCTTTGATGATGGCTTCGTCAGTTCATCGACTAGAGTTTCTGCCTTCTCCATACGACCTTTGGTGCAGTAATCATTTACCAGTAAGTTTGTTAACCGAAAATTATGGTGGACATACCCTACTTTCCCACTCCCTGAAGGCTTTCTCAGCACCATCAACGTCATCTATATCTACTAATAAAGAAAATGGTATTCTTAATCCGTCAGGCTACGCGCTGGCGCTCATGCGCCCACGCGAGGCGACGTGCGCGGCGCGCCCATCCGCTCGCCCCACCCCGTGTTGTCTTCTCCTACCCCCTCACTCTCCCTCTCCCGTCTCCCGTCTCCCCTCCCCTTCCCCGCCCACGCCCAGATTCCCGCCGCTCCGTCTGGCTCTGTCGCGCGAATCCGGCTGCGGGAGGATGGCAGCGCCACTCCCCCATGCCCCGGTTCTTCGCAGGTCCCTTCCTCGGGTGGCTCCCCATCCCCTCCCCGGTCTTATAAGGAGGCCCTGCTCACGCCGAGTTCTTCCAACACCCGCCGTCGCCGCATCCTTGCTTTCGTTTCCTTGCCATCAAAAAGTTTTGCCACAAGTGCTACTCGACCGAGCACCTCGTTCGGGACTGTCGCAATCCCGTTCGTTGTCGGGACTGCGGGCGCTTCGGCCACCGCGGCTCAACATGCTGCCCGATGCCCTCTGTCGCTCCCCCCCCCTCGCTCCTCGGGAGGTTTCCTGCTGCCTCGTACTCCGCAGGGGGAGCACTGGATGGCGTGCCTGCTGCGCCTCTCGGACGAGGAGCGTCCCCGCGGCTTCCCTCCTCACCCCCCGACGCCCTTCCCCCGTGGGGCACCGATGTCGTGCGGCTCCTGCTCGGCTGTCTCCGGCGTCGCTCCCCCGCCTGCAGAGGCCCTCAGCAATGACGGCGGCTCACATGTCGAACAGGCGGCCAACACGCGTCGGCCTGAGTATGCGGAGTGCTTCATGCCCGCGGTGGTCGACATGTCCCACTCGCGTCGCTTCGCCTACACCCTCGTTGATCCACCGTCGGCCAGCCCCTTTGACCTCCTCCTTCGGGCGTTCGAGCGCCGAGTCGGCACCAACTCCATCGGCCTTGCCGCGTCCCACTACGGGACCATGATGGTCATCTTCGGCTCGGAGGCGGAGCACAACCACGTCATGCGCCTCTTCCCCTTCCCTATCGATGGGCACGTGGTCCGGTTGGAGCGCCCGGAAGACGGAGAAAACCGCTTCGGCTGGGACTACTCCTGCTTCGCCCAGCTCTCCGCCACCGGATACCCTCTCGAGCACTAGCACGAGGGGGGAATCCGCACCACTTTCTGATCGGTCGGGAACATCTGCTGCATCGACCCCCTTTGCCTCCACGACCACGACTTCTCGGCGGTGCGGCTCGTCATCCGCCTCGAGCATGAAGATGACGTGTCGTTCTCGCTCCTGCTCCGCAACTTCGACGGCGCCGTCTCCACCGACGTGTCCATCCGCGTCATCCGTTGCTGGACGACCTAGGAGGATGGTTCCTCGGTCTCCTTCTTACACTACGAGCGGGAAGACTCCCCGCCTCCTTCCCCTCGTGGCCGGTCCTCCCCTGGTGGCGGCGCTCCTCTTGGCCGCACCTCCCACGGGCTCGATGACATCGACACCGAGAACCTGAGGGGTTTTGGAAACCTCTCCCTCGCGCCTCTCCCCGCGATTCCGGTTGTCGCTCCCTTGCTGGACAGAGCCGGCATTGCGGCGTTCCCGTGCGTTGCCTCCTCATCGAGCCCTTCCCCGTGCGTTGGTGCTCCCTCTTCCCGTCGGTGACCCCTCTGGACTCGAAGGAGGATGACTTCGACTCCTCCGCTACAGTCTCTGAGGAACCCGAGCCTGACATGGCCGCTCTGGCCGTCTCTCCGCTCATGGCGCCCTCGACCTCACCTATGACGAGCACAAGCACATGGCGCTGAAGCTTTGTGGGCGGCGCAAGCGCGTCGTCGACAGCGAGTTCACTCGCCGGAGATCCCGTCTCGTCGGCAAGGAGCCGGCCAAGTACGTCAAGACCGCGCCAAGGCAGTCAAGGTGGCTTGCTTCAATGTCGGGAAGGGCTCTCCTCGCATGCGTGCGGCGGTCCGATCTGCGGGGCTTGACGTCCTCGACGGGGTGCCGGCTTTCACCTCTCTTCGTCAGCTTTAGGAGATAGGCGTTGTGTGTGGCATTGACATTGAGGCTCTTGCTGCCGGGGCAAGGGCTGAGGTGGCTGCTCGCGAGCCATGATCCCCCTTCCGGCCTTCCGATTTCGATGGGGCCCCGTGTGTTGCTTGTGCCCTAGGCCAGGCGGAGCGTAGCTTGTTTTCCTCCCGTGGGGGTTTGTAATGGCCTTAGGCCCTATCGTGTGCTTAACATGCGTGTTCCGGTTTATTCGCGGTCCGCCTTTTTTCGGTGTTCCTCGTTCTCTAATGACTAGCTCTTTCGGTATTTGTACCTGGAATGTGCGTGGTCTGGGTCACAACGACAAGTGCATGGACGTGCGTACAAACGTCAAGGCCATGCATCACCATTTCCTTGCTCTTCAAGAAACTAAGCTTGCTTCCTCCCCGCTGCTTAAAACTAACTCTTACCTCCCGACCCGCATCCGCACTTTCCTCCTGATCGATTTCGTTGGAGCCTCCGGAGGTATTTGCTCCACCTGGGATGACTCGATTTTCTCCCTTTCGGGTAGTTTCACATCCAAACACGCGTTGTCTGTTGACCTCTTCATTTGCTCCGATCACTCCCTTGTTCGTGTGATGAATGTTTATGCCCCTTGCGCCCATTCTGATAAAGCGGCTTTTCTCGTCAAGCTCTCCACCCATGCACCCCCTACCTCTACCCCTTGGGGTATTGTTGGGGATTTTAACCTCGCTCAAGTCCCTGCCGACAGTAACACTGACTCCTTCTCGCGATCGGAAGCGGCTTTGTTTAACAATTTTATCGACGGGCTCTCCGTCATCGATCTCCCGCTCCGTGATTGTCTATATACCCGGTCCAACCGCCAGACCTTGCCCATCCTTGCCCGCCTCGACCACGTTCTCGTCAGTGTGGACTGGGATGCCATGTTTCCCACCTCCACTATGTCGTCCTTCACCCGCTCCACCTCTGACCACGTCCCTCTGCTTGCTACCATTTCCTCTCGCGGCCCCGCTCTAAGATCTTCCGTTATGATAAAGCTTGGGCGCTCCACCACTCCTTCCGCATGCTTATTGTTTCTGCTTGGGCCTCCACGTTCCGCCCTAACGCGACGGCGCACCTTGTTGCTCGTCTGCGGCAGTGCAGAAGCAGCTGCAAGCGCTGGTCGAGGCGCCTCGCCCTGGTGGCCTTTCGGGAGCAGGATTGTCGCTTCCTCATCAACATCCTCGACTGCCTAGAAGAACTTCGCGTGCTCTCTCATCTTGAGGCTCTCCTGCGTTCCCTCACGGCTGATGCCCTGCAGGTCTCCATTAAGGAGCGTGTTTTATACTAGAAGCTTCGTGCTAAGGTTCGGTACGTCATTGAAGGTGATGAAAACACCCAATTCTTCCACGCCTTTGCCTCCTCCCGCTTCCGGAAAAACCACATCCCCGTTCTTTCCGTGAACGGCACCGATGTCACATCCCATGGTGATAAAGCGGCCGCCCTTAGAGATTACTATAGGCAGCTCCTCGGCACTGCCTCCCCGTGTCAATGGAATTTTTCCTTAAGGAATCTCTACCGCGACTCGCACATCCTCCCCGAGGAGCCCTCGGCCCCTTTCACCCCCTTGGAGATTAAAAATGTTTTTTTTGATATGAACAACCTCTCTAGCCCGGGGCCGAATGGCTTTGGCCCATCCTTCTACGTCAAGTTCTGGGACGTTATCGCCCCCGACATAGAAGCTCTTTTCGATGACTTCTACTCTAGTTCCATCGACCTTTCTCGTATCAACCACGCGTTCCTTGTTCTCCTGCCCAAATTCGAGGCTGCTCGCAGCCCCTCGGAGTTCCGTCCAATTTCTCTCTAGAACTGCATCATGAAGGCCATCACCAAAGCCCTTTGCACTAGGCTTCAACGATTTATTCATTCTCTTGTCGATCCCGACCAAACGGGTTTCCTCCATGGCCACCGTATCTCCGAGAACATCGTCTACGTTGCTGACCTAGTATGTGTCTGTCACATGCGGATGGCTCCTACGCTGCTGTTCAAAATCGATTTTCGCAAGCTTTCAACTCTGTCAACTGGAACAGTCTCCTCAAGATTCTCTTTGTTTGTGGCTTTGATAGGCGGTGGTGTGAATGAATTCGCTCCATTCTTTCCACCGGTCACACCTGCATCCTTCTTAACAACTGTCCCGGGGACTGGATCCTTTGTCGGAATGGTCTCCGGCAAGGGGATGCCCTATCCCCTTACCTATTCCTCCTCGTGGCGGATGTGCTCCAACGCCTTATCTCTTCTGCTAGTGCTTCAGGCCATCTAGCCTGCCCCATTGACCACTCTCTGTCATGCCCTGTTCTTCAATATGCTGATGACACCCTGATTCTCTATCGCGCGGACCTCCCCTGGGCCGTTCAGCTCAAAAACATCCTCAACTCATTCGCGAGCGCGACTGTCCTTGCGATCAACTTCCATAAGTCTGTGCTCATTCCCATGCACTATAGTGACGTGAACGTGGTCGCCATGGCGGCGGCCCTTCGCTGCCCATCTCCTCTTTTCCCCAGCCTTCCTGGGTCTTCTCCTCTCCCCCCTCAAACTCCTCATCTCCGCATACGACCCCCTCCTTCGCTCGTTCGATCGTTACCTCTCCGGTTGGCGGGCTCTTCTTCTCTCATCCGTTTGTAGGCTTGTCATGTGCAACGCCGTCCTAAACAACCTCCCCACGTACTTCATGTGCTCGTTCCTCCTTCCCCCGGGTGTACTTGAGCAAATCGATTGTAAGCGTCATGCCTTTTTTTGGACCGGCAGGGATACTTGTTCAGGTTCTCCCTGTCTAATTGCTTGGGATAAGGTGTGTGTTGATGTGCAGGAAGGTGTCTTCAGGATCCGCGATCTTCGATGACAAAACATGTGCTTGCTCCTCAACTTCGCCCACAAGCTTCACCTACCGGAGTGCCCGCCTTGGAAAAGGTGGTTCCTCCGGTGCTCCCATGATGACCTTGGCGATGGGTCGTCGACATGCTCCTTCCTCTAGAGCATCATCGACGTGGGCATGCCGACATATAGGGCGATCACCCGCGTGGACCTCGGGGATGGCCGTGCTACTTCCTTCTGACTGGACAGGTGCCTCCCAGGGTGGGCCCTTTGCTTCCAGTTCGAGGCGCTCTTCTCCCACTCGACAGGGCCGAACACCACCGTCGCCGATGTCCTTCATGACAGCATCTCTCTCCAGTCGCGGTTGTCGGCCGTGGCAGTGAGGGAGCTGGAGGCGGTGAGGGGGTTACTTCGCTCTGTCCACATCTCCACTCGCCCTGATCGGCGCTCCATGGCCTGGGGCTCGGAGACCCGGTTCTCCTCGCGTGTGGTCTACCGTGTGCTCTCCCTGCATGGCTGTCCCGACCTCGACTTCACTGAGATTTGGGCCTCCCGCCTCCTCTCGAAGGTCAAGGTGTTTGCGCATCTCCTCACCCTCCATTGCTTGAGCACGCGAGTGAACCTCCACGCCAAGGGCTTCTCCCTCACCCCATCGTGTGAATCCTGAGGCGCTGACGAGACTACCTTCACCTATTTATCGATTGTGCATGAGCTTCCGAGGTTTGGGGCGGCTCAACATGGGCTCCTTGACTTGCGTCAGAGAGGTGCTCTCTCCTCTCACCCACCGTCTGTCTCACGGCCATGCTGGCACGATGTGCTGCTTGTTCTCCTCTGGCACGTCTGGAAGGCCAGGAATGACGTTGTTTTCAACAACCGATGGTGCGCCATGACTGTGGTCCTTCAGAAGGCGTCTGACGACCTTCTTCTATGGAGTCGGCGGTTCGGCGACCGTGAAGGTCGTCAGATGCTGACGATTCACACCTTGCTCCTCTCGTTGGCTTAGTGTAGCCGAGTTTCCTATCCATGGGTTGCGTTGATGTTTTTTCACTTACCTTGTTGTTTTTATCACTTTGATGAAAACATTGTATGACTGCCACGTCCTTCGAGTAATATAACAACCGATGGGGAATCCCCCCCACCCCCGTCATTCTCAAAAAAGGCTATTTTATAGGAAAAAACTTATTGTTTCTGAAAATAAACCTGCAATACATATTAAATGTTTTTTAAAATACTCATATTTTCTAAACTGTAACTCCAAACATAACATGTTATATATGGAATTAGATTAGAAAACTATGTAGAATTTGAATATGGTCCTATTTTACCTATTAACCATTTAAAAACACTATCTAGGGTGCAATCTTAATCAATAATGCCTTACGCGTCTTTCTTTCATACCGGTACTGATCTGGATTGGGGATGAACACCTCAGCAAAATCAGGATTGGAGACGAATTGAAGATAAATTTGCTAGAGACATCCAATAAATAAGGGCATGCATGAAAAATAAATAAAAGAGGGACCTAATAAAAATGGGATGTCCGCTATAAAAGAAATAACAGGGAAAATGCAGAAAAGATTGGACAAAAATGAGATGTTGCGCTATTTCTCCTATATATAAGAAGAAAAAAGAGAGGACATGCATGCCAAAAAGTAAAAAGGAGGCAAGCATGAAAAAAAGACATGTTTGATAACATATAAATAGTGATGAAATAGGGATCAATACCTATGACATCTATGGCATAAAATAGTGATGAAATAGGACACAAGTACCTGCGTCCATAGGAGACCATACAAAAATGTTCTTTTGTATTTAAGAAATATGCATGTGAATTTTTTTTAAAGAGTTACAACAAAAATATTTGTATATACAAAATAAATATATGTGTAGTTTCCAAAACAAATGAAATCAGAGGTGAAGACCATATCAAATGTACCACTCTATTGCGATTGTTGGGCTTGAGGACAAACAAATGCGACACCAACATCTT
Source organism: Hordeum marinum (assembly GCA_022496015.1). Classification (NCBI taxonomy): domain Eukaryota; kingdom Viridiplantae; phylum Streptophyta; class Magnoliopsida; order Poales; family Poaceae; genus Hordeum; species Hordeum marinum. Next base: position 235,431,178 of record CM039672.1, on the reverse strand, counting down.
CTTTAAGATAGGTTGTAAACAACAAGCCAAGAGACTCTCTAGCAAGTGGGTGCATAAATTATCAAAAAGAAGATGTTGGCGAACCAAACTATGTGAGCTTAGAGAAGGCATGAGGAATTCCAAAGTGAAGCAGGATGAGCTCGGGACGCCGTCGTGGGGATGAGCTTGAGGTCATGGATAGAAGCCAGGAGCTAGAATGATGCAAGCCATGTTGAAACGGAATGCCTGTGGAATCTTGAACTGTGCTTTTGTAGGCTAAGATCATCTTTGTTTGGGCCGTAGCTACAAATTCTCATATTATAGACCATTTTTTTTTGTAAATTAAGAGCGTGTGGCATTCTTTTATCCCATTGCAACGCATGGGCCTTTTTGTTAGTTCATCTTAAGCAGCCCAGTCATCCTGCACATGTACATCGAGTTGCATACCGGAACTTTGGAACTTCAAGCAACTCCAACCGGGCTACCAAACGGACGTGCGGTTTGTCTGCTCTTTATCCGTTTGGGTCGGCATGTTCGCCTCATTTTTCGTTTGGGTCGATAGAGCGTCTAACGCGCCGACCCATTTTTCATTCACGCGGCCGGTTTTGCGGCCATTTTTTGATCGTTTTGTCACATATGTGTAAATTTTGACCCTAGGTTAACATAGTTCAGCAAAAATACATATATTTCATAGTTCGAGAACCACTTAAATATCTCATAGTTTACAAGTCAACGAAACATTAAATTTTCTCAAATACATTTGAAAGAAAAGATGCATGATACATCTATTGGTTGCCAAAATGAGCCCATGTATGCTCAACCAAATCATCTTGCAGCTGAACATGAGTTTCCCTATCACGCATCTAATGATGAAACTCGGTGAACTATGTGAACGTTGCCGCTCTTTCATGCTCAGGCATAACATTTTCACCCTAAAACTGAAACCCTTGATCGCAGAGATGTTATGGGCGCTCATCCTCTACAATGATGTTGTGCATGATTACACAATCAGTCATCACCTCACAAACCTGCTGGGTGCTTCAAGTTTTTGCAGGATACCGAACAATGCCACAAAGGCACGTTCCACATCCTTCCTAGCACTCTCTTGATCTTGTGTAAATCTCTTTCTCTTCTCCCTCACAGGGTTGGAGATTTTCTTGACAAGAGTAGTCCACTATGGATAGATATCGTTAGCTACATAGTATCCTTTGTTGTAGTGGTGGCCATTGATCTCAACATTGACCCCCGGTCAACTACCTTCTGCCATCCTAGCAAACACTGGAGAGCACTAGAGCACATTGATATCATTGTGAGATCCGACCATGCCGAAGAAAGAATGCCAAATCCAAAGATCTTGTGACGCAACATCCTCAAGTATGACAGTGCAAGCTCGGACATGGCCCCTATACTACCCCTGCCAAGCAGAAGAGCAGTTTTTCCACTCCCAATGCATACAATCTATGCTACCAAGCATCCCTGGGAACCCCTGCTGGCATTCATCGCCATCAATTATGTTGTACCAGCAACAGTTGGCTCTCTCAAGTACTCCAACCCAAACACAACTATGATAGCCTTGCAGAACATTTGCATGGACTCAAGGCACGTGGACTCATTGATCCGGACATACTCATCATTAAAATCACCGGGAACTCTGTGTGCAAGCATCCGAATGGCAGGAGTGCATTTCTGATAAGAGTAGAAGCCAATCTTTCCAATGGCATTCGTCTTGCACTTGAAATAATTATCATGCCCCCCTTCCGATACGGTTGAACACTTGCCTAGTCATACGGAAACGGTGCCGGAACATGTGATGTTTGAAGAACGGGTTGGGGGTCTCGAAGTAGTCCTTCCAGAGTAGGAAATGTCCACTCTCTCGGTTGTGATACAATGTCAGAGTGTGCCCCGGTATCGAGCCCCTAAACATAGGCCGCTGCCTACTTAGGTTGTCATGGACGACCAACGCAGTTGTCACGATCTCCTCATCATCGGATGAACAGTCATCTGAATCGCAAAGAACGCTGTATAAAAAGAACTCATCGTCAGAGTTCATTTATACCTTGCAGGCAAACCGTCGAACAGCTTGCGCACGTCATGGAAGAAACCGGTCGGTGAAGAGCCTCGGGAGGGTGACCTATCTATGGATGACTAGCTGGCAGGGACGGCAATGGGTCTAGGGCTATCGGGTGAGTCCGGGGCAAAGGGAGGGAGAGGAGACGGGCCTGCAAGCCACCGACTAGTGGGCCAGGGGGAGGAGAAGGGTGGGCATCGTGTGCGTCCGTCCCATGTTCGCGACACGCAAATGCGTCCCAAATTTGGGCCTCGAACGGGTTGCGGGCGGACAAAAGACGGATGGTTGTACGTTTGGGTCGCCACGTTGGGTCGAGTTGTGTGTCAGTGCCGACCCAAAAAGATACGCACAAACGAAATGGATCACCCGGTTGGAGTTGCTTTTATTGGCAATCCAAATACGACCCACCTCGCTATTCATTCTCAAATCACCACACATGGTAAGCAAGAACATATGCAACCCTGCCATTCTTCGGACCTATCTGCTATTCTGATTCTTGTCTAGCTTGCAAAGAGCCTCTCTTGCTGTCCTACTTTCATGAAGAAATCTGATAAATCTCGAACATTCGGACTTTAAGCATGCCATTCGAACGTTTTTTCATGACAACTTTAGTTGACGTTAGGTTGTAACTTTAGTTGTTAACACATGACAAATTTGTCTTGGTAAATTTTTTGTGAGAAAAATGCCATGTTTGTCAATCTCACGTTAAATAAACTTGCCATGAAAAACATTCGAGTTGCCATGCTTAAAATCTGAATATTCGAAATTTAGCATTTCCGTTCATGGAAGCCCTACAAGCTATGGAGAAGCGATGATGGGCCTGGATTCCGTCAAATGGTTAGAGGCCATGAAATCCGAGATGGGATCCATGTATGAAAACAAAGTATGGACTTTGGAAGTATTACCTGAAGGGCGAAAGGCCATTCATAACAAATGGATCTTTAAGAAGAAGACGGACGCAGACGGTAATGTCACCGTCTATAAAGCTCGACTTGTGGCAAAGGGTTTTTCACAAGTTCAGGGAGTTGACTATGATGAGACCTTGTCACCCGTAGCGATGCTTAATTCCATCAGAATCATGTTAGCAATAGCTATATTTTTCGATTATGAAATTTGGCAAATGGATGTCAAAACAGTGTTCCTTAATGGTTTCCTTAAGGAAGAGTTGTACATGATACAACCAAAAGGTTTTGTTGGTCCAAAGAATACTGACAAAGTTTGCAAAATCCAGCGATCCATTTATGGACTGGTGCAAGCATCTCGGAATTGGAATCTTCACTTTGATGAGGTGATCAAACCATTCGGGTTTATACAAGTTTACAGAGAATCTTGTATTTACAAGAAAGTGAGTGGGATCTCTGTAGCGTTTCTAATATTATATGTGGATGACATATTGCTGATTGGAAACAATATAGAAATGTTGGAAAGCATGAAGAAATATTTGAACAAGAGTTTTTCACTGAAGAACCTAGGAGAAGATGCTTTCATATTAGGCATCAAGATCTATAGAGATGAATCGAGACGCTTAATAGGACTTTCACAGTGCACATACCTTGACAAAGTTTTTAAGAAGATCAAAATGGATCAGTCCAAGAAGGGGTTCTTGCCTGTATTGCAAGGTGTGAAGTTGAGTAAGACTCAATGCCCAGTGACTACAGAAGATAGAGAAAATATGAGTGTCATCCCCTATGCTTCATCCATAGGCTCTATCATGTATGCAATGTTGTGCACAAGACCCGATGTCAGCCTTGCCATAAGTATGGCCGGAAGGTTTCAAAGTGATCCAGGAATGGAGCACTGGACGGCGGTCAAGAATATCCTTAAGTACCTGAAAAGGACTAAGGAAATGTTTCTCGTTTATGGAGGTGATCAAGAGCTCGTCGTAAAGGGTTACATCGATGCAAGGTTTGACAATGATCCGGATGACTCTATGTCTAAAACCAAATACGTATTTATTCTCAATGGGGGGAGTGGTAAGCTGGTGCAGTTCCAAGAAGAGCATGGTAGCTGATTCTACATGCGAAGCGGAGTACATCACTGCCTTGGAGGCGGCAAAGGAAGGTGTCTGGATGAAGGAGTTCATGATAGATCTTGGAGTAGTGGCCAGAGCACTGAACCCAATGACTCTGTTCTGTGATAACACTGGTGTCATTGCTCTGGCCAAGGAACCAAGGTTTCACAAGAGGACCAGACACATAAAGAGATGCTTCAACTCCATCCACGATTACATCAATAAGGAGGACATAAATATTTGCAAAGTGCACATGGATCTACATGTCACAGACCCGTTTATTAAACCGCTTGCAAGGGCTAAACATGATCAACACCATAACTTTATGGGTGTTAGATTCATTACAATGTAAACCACATAGTGATGTGATCTAGATTATTGACTCTAGTGCAAGTGGGAGATTGTTGGAAATATGCCCTATAGGAAATAATGAAGTGGTTATTATTATATTTCCTGGTTTATGATAATTATTTATTATCCATGCTATAATTGTATTGATTGGAAACTCAAATGCATGTGTGGATACATAGACAACACTGTGTCCCTAATATGCCTCTAGTAGACTAGCTCGTCGGTCAAAGATGTTCAAGGTTTCCTAGCCATAGACATGATACGTCATTTGATAACGGGAACACATCATTAGGAGAATGATTTGATGGCCAAGGCACAAACTATGAACGTAGCGTATGATCGTGTCAGTTTATTGCTATAGTTTTCTACATGTCAAGTATTTGTTCCTATGACCATGAGATCATGCAACTCACTAACACCGGAGGAATACCTTGTGTGTATCAAACATCGCAACGTAACCGGGTGACTTTAAAGATGCTCTACAGGTATCTCTGAAGGTGTCTATTGAGTGGGCAAGGATGAAGACTGGGATTTGTTACTCCGTATGATGGAGAGGTATCTCAGGGCCCTCTCGGTAATGGAACATCACAATAAGCCTTGCAAGCAAAGTGACTAAAGTGTTAGCCACGAGATCTTGTATTACAGAACGAGTAAAGTGACTTGCTGGTAACGAGATTGAACTAGGTATAGAGATACCGACGATCGAATCTCCGGCAAGTAACATACCGAAGAATAAAGGGAATAGCATACATGATTAACTGAATCCTTGACATAGAGGTTCAACCGATAAAGATCTTCGTACATTAGGTAGGAACCAATATGGGCATCCAGGTCACGCTATTTGTTATTGACCATAGAGGTGTATGTTCATGTCTACATAGTTCTCGAACCCGCAGGGTCTGCACACTTAACGTTCAATGATGTTTCGGTGGTATTGAGATATATGTGTTTGTGACCGAAGGTTGTTCGGAGTCTCGTATGAGATCCCAGACATCATGAGGAGCCGCGGAATGGTCCGAAGGCAAAGATTGATATATAGGAAGTCCCGTTTTGGTCACCGAAAAAGTTTCGAGTACTTCCGGTAGTGTACCAGGGGTGTCGGGAGGGTTCCGGGGGCCATCGGGAGGGTCCACCCACGCCGAGGGGGGTACATGGACCTTAGAGGTGGAGCACCAGCCCTTAGTGGGCTGGGCAAGCCAGCCCCTAAGGGCCCATGCGGCTGGGGTGTGTGATACATCTCCAACGTATCTACAATTGTTCATGATGGCATGCTATTATATTATCTGTTTTGGATGTTTTATATGCATTAATATGATATTTTATATTATTTTTGGGAACTAACCTATTAATCTAGAGCCTAGTGCAAGTTTCTGTTTTTTCCTTGTTTTTGAGTTTTCCATATATGGAATATTAAACGGAGTCCAAATGGAATAAAACCTTCAGAAATAATTTTTCTGGAAGGAAACAAACCTGCCAGACTTGGATTGCATGCCAGGGGACGTGCCAGGAGGCGACAAGCCTGCTAGGCGCACCCCCTAGCCGCGCCTAGCGAGCTTGTGATCTCCTGGCAGGTCTCCTAACCTTAATCTTCGGCCTATAAATACCCAAATATTCCCCCAACATCAAAAAGATCCACGCAAACACTTTTCCGCAGCCGGAAGCCTCCGTTCCCGAGAGATCCAATCTTGGAGCCTTTTCCGGTAATCTAATGGACGGGGTTTCGATCACGGAGGGCATCTACATCAATGCCATTGCCCCTCCGATGATGCATGAGTAGTCCACCATAGACCTACGGGTCCATAGCTAGTAGCTAGATGGCTTCTTCTCTCTCTTTGATCTTCAATACCATGTTCTCCATGATCTTCATGGAGATCTATCCGATGTAATCCTCTTTTGTGGTGTGTTTGTCAAGATCTGATGAATTGTGAGTTTATGTTTAGATTATCCATGAATCTTATTTGAATCTCTTCTGAATTCTTATTTGCATGATTTCATATCGTTGCAAGTCTCTTCGAGTTATTGGTTTGGTTTGGCCAACTAGATTTGTCGTGGTTTTGTCACGGTAGATGTCCGAAAACTTAGGTTCGAGGCCATCACTAAGGTGGTGGACTCAAAGGGGTTGATCAGGACAAAATACACGAGTTTACCCAGGTTTGGCCCCTTGGGAAGAGGTAAAAGCCTACGTCCTGCTTTGTGTGTATTGATTGGAGTATTGATTACAAGGGAGCGTATTCACTTGACCTAGCTCTCGATGGATTGGTTTCTGTCAAAGCCGTCCCCGAGTCTTGCCTTTATATAGGAGGTCAGACCCGGGTTACACGAGTCCCAAATCGACTCTTACAACGTGTTTGGTCATGTCTCTAAGCCGCCTTTCCTCCTTTGGCAAGTCGTCTCCGGGCGGCTCACCCGCCCGGGTCTCATCTCCTATCTCTGGGCCTCTGTCTCAGCCCATCTGGTGAGCCGCCATGCGGCCTAGCCTTCCTCCTCCGACCTACTTGATAGCGAGCCGCCAGGTATGACCTGGCCCCTCCTGGGCGGGTCTTATCGTGGGGTTATATCCCCAACATTAGGCCCCAGATTGATTTGAGCCTGTCCATGTCAATCTTCGATTTTATTTAGCGGCGAGTCTTACGTCCTTGTTACCCGCAAGAAAAGAATTTCATAACCTGCCATGACGTCACTTACGAATATGCCAAAAAGATTCCATGACATCCGCAACGGATCCTCTCCATAAAACTGTCGGCCCAAAAATTGAGGCGTCCACTTTGGTCATTCATCATTTCGCCTCCTTGATTCGCCTGCACACTATTTTGCCATCGCATCTCATAAATAGGGCCATGAGGGGGTCTTTTCTCTTTCCACCGCCCATGTCTTCTTCTTCCTCTCGACGCTTCACTCCTCCGGACCTCGTCGTCGTCCTCAACGCCGGTCGCTGCATCGACCTGAGTTAGTCTAGAGTTCCACCCGCGTCGACCGCATCCGTAAGGTACTCCTCTCAATCCTCGCCAGATCTGCAAGCACCTCATTTGAATCCCCGCGAGTTCATCAGGTTTATTAGCATTCTTCGCTGTTCATTAGATCGTTCATCGTAATGTAGCTTGAGAATCAGTCCCTAGAATCTCACAATGTTGTTAGTCCATCGCGGCTATCCATGCAGAGCCAATAGTCACTCATTATAGATTTGTATCTCCACTCTCCTCCATGCGATAGCTGCCTGTTCTTCCACTGCTGTTTTTAGGGTTTGGATATATTTCTTTTTTATCCTCGCCTGTAGATCCATAGACATGGTTGTGATATGTGAAACATGTTTGTCTACATGTAGTAATATTTGTAGCACAATCTTGCCCACTTAACCCGCCATCGAGTTACCGGCTCTTCCGATGAAATGTACTGGCGACTTAGCATCTCATAATTATGATAACCACTCCCGTCTTGATTGTTTGGCGTTTCTAACCGCGTCCTGCACCTTTCACAGTTTGACCCGCACCATGTTACGAGCACCTTCATCCTGTGATTGGGTCAGCTATGGAGTGACCGAGCAATTCTTGCTTGAGTTTGTAGAGACGGACTCATTGTCGGCTCAGGATGTCATCCACTGGCGGGTTCTTGGGTCATAGAAGAGGACCACCCCTAAGGAGGGGGAGGTTGTTATATTCGCCGATCACCTCCTCCACGGTTTCAGCCCGCTCGGGTAAAAAAATCCGAGACGTCCTCCACTTTTTAAAGCTTCACCCTCAAGACACTGCCCCAAATTCTGTCACCAACATGTGCAACTTCCAAGTCCTGTGTGACGTTTACCTGCAAGAAGAGCCATCTGTCGACCTCTTCCGTGATTTCTTCTACGTCAACTGCCAAACAGAAGTGGTGGCTGGACCAAGTTTGGAGCTCGGCAGCGTCTCCATCCAGAGACGGAGAGATCTGGCTTATGCGGCTGCCCTTTTGTCAAGCCACCCCCAAAGATTGGAATTGGACTTGGTTTTATTGCAAGGACACCTCTCCAGAAGGAGAAAATCAACTGTCGGGTTATCGCCCCACCCGGCTCTGTACTTCCACTGAACTTCCAGACTGAATGTCTGCCGCAAAACGAGCGAAGTATGCTCCAGCTTTTGCAAAGACCAAGGCCCTCCAAGCAAACGGCTTAACTGGAGTCGACTTAACCCGCTGCTGGGTCTCGTGGAAAGTTTTGCCACTAAGCTGGTGTGACCGGCTTATGTGTGAATATATAGGCGACATGAATGATCCTCTTTGTTTCAACCACACACCTCTGACAGAGGAAAATGTCAACTTTGCTGTTAAAGCACTTCTCTGTGAAACTCGAGAAGCTTGCAACACAACCGGGTTAAAACCTTTCGGCGTCGCAAACCCAGCTTCGTATGTAAGAAGCAACCTTCTTTTTAAAACTGCTTGTTCCTGTCTTAAACTTATACCTGGCATCTTTAACTCTTTTGGCGGCTCTTCATACAGGCCGACTCTAACTTCTGGAAGAAGAAATACAATGCCCCCGTGAAGAAGAATTCTCAGGCGGTTAACGCCCATGGACATAAGAAGAAAACTTCGGCTCAAGAACTGCTTTCACTCAATGACTCATAGGTAGAAAACTTGATTCCCTTAAGTGTCTCTTTATGCAACTTATTGACGTCGTTTGTACACAGGAGGAGACGGAAACGAGTCATGCCAACGCCCCTGAGGTAACTTACATTTCCTCCGACTCAGAGGTCTTACCACGAGAGAAAATACGGCGGTCGTCCGAAAAGTTCCTTTTTCACATCCTCTTGCTTACTTAGACCCCGAATTTCCTTTGAAAAAGCAACATCACGACTCACGGCATCAGACCCGGAGCTCCAGCTCTAAAGATCTTATGGTCGGCTTACCAAACTCCTCGGCTCCGCGGAAACGACCGGCTGAGGTGCTCTTTTAACCAAGTCATAATATCCGCCTTATACTCCTGTACTGTCACCTTATTCTTGTACTTTATTATCTCAATCTTATAGGAGTCACCCCCTTTGTCCGGTGACTCAACTGCCTCCAAGCTTCCTCCTATGAACCGAGAGTATGTCTTTTACCTTACAGTGCATGTATTATATTTTCCTTGCACCGCGTAATAACTTTTTTTTACTTCTAGGGCTCAAGCAAAACGAAGGAAGACAGGTGGGTCGACCATTCCTGCTACTGCCCAAAAGCCGGAATCTGCCGAGCCAGCTCCTTCCACTCCTGCTGAACCTTCTCAAGCTAATAAAGATGCACCTGAGCGCACTCCTACACCTTTAGAGCCGGAGGATCACCGCATGACAACTCCTGAGAGTCCAACGGCTAACCCTAAGCCGCCCAGTCCTTCGATCGCTATCGAAGATCCATCTCATCCTGACGTTATCATCACTAGGATGGGTTATCAGTCTTCTACACCTCATATGTTAACAAAACACGCCAGCAAGATTGACACTTGCTCTCTAGAAAAACTTGACTTCGGATTTCCCATGCTAGAGAAAATGTCTGCGCATGATCTGCATGCTGGTTACTTGAATCGTCTTTCTGCCATCCGCAACATGGGATCCAAACTTGTTGGATTAATGAAGAAAAAATATGAGGTACTCTCCTTGTCTTGTTTCTTCCCTTATACCTTTATGTAGCCCCCAAGAGCCGGTTTAATATTGCAAATAATGAACCGGGTCTTTCGAATCTTGTCATACTGTAAAGAACTTAGCCTGTAGCCCCCAAGTAACGGGTTAGAACACATATAAGCTGGTACTTACTTGAAATATAGATCCAAGTGTAGTCCCCAAGTCCGTGTCATTATGAAAATGATGATCTGGACCTTCCCTTGTTTAAAAGCTCAGCGGGTGTAGCCCCCAAGTCCGTATCATTATGAGAATGATGAGCCGGAATTTCTATGTAAACTTGGAGAGAAAATACAGACATTAGCCCCCAAGTGCCAAGTATATGGCTTGTAATCTGCTTGGGACTTGTATCAGAATAGCTTCCTCATTGCCTCATCTTGGCGACTTAACTTTTATAATCTGCCACTTGTACAATGCAGGAGGCATTAGACGTAGCTGAGTCTGAGCGAGCCGATTTAAGGGCAAATCTTACCACCCAACAAACCGCCCGAGCCACAGCTGAAGAAAAATTATGGGTGGCTATTGACAAACTTGAAAATCTCCAAATTGACTTTTCCACGTATAAGGAGACTGTCGAATCTGAACAAGCCGCCCTGTCAAAGCGTGCAAACGATACCGAGGAGCAGCTTAAGCTCACAGTAGAAGAATTGAAAACTCTCAAGGGCCATATATCCAAGATGACTGCCGCTATCTTTGGTAAGTATGCACGGCTTAGAAAATTCCCATGTCAAGTCAAAAATATCTTTCGGACGGCTTATCCTCGAATTTTTCTTTGCAGGTGAGATAAGCTGCCAATTATCCTCTGATAGTTTGATGAAGCTGAAGGCAGTATACACTTTGACGGAGCAACTATACATTAGAGCCCTCTGCACCATCAATGCCTTGATGACTGCCAAGTATGTTCCCAAGTTCATGAAGGGGGTCATAGAAGTCCTATCCACTCTTCCAAAGCAGATTGAAGAGCTGAGGCGATCATCCACCAGGAAGGGGGCAATAGCCGCTCTAAGCCGGTCCTTGGCCTTTGCTCTTGAACTGACTGCCGAAGAGATGATGAACGACTTCCCGTCCAAAAAGGATGACAGCTCAGACTTTACTGAAGATGACTATGCCAAATGCATAAAGGCCTCCAGGGTACTTGACTCCACCCTTGTCAACAAGATGGATCTAACTCCCTACCAGGCCACTTATGATGCAAACAATCAACGTCTACGCTGCCCACCCTTGAAGCAAGGGACTTGATCCCTGCATGTCGTAAGCTGCTCTTTGCCCCTAAAGTTGACCCGTCTCCACTTTTGGACGAAGCTGAGTTCGAAGACTTATTAAAATGCAACTTGGATGTGGATAATCTTCAGATCGAAGAGCGCAAAGACCCGGCGCAGGATGACCCGCTGGCAAGTTAAAAAACTTTGTTATTCTTGACCGACTGTAACCCGGCCGACTGAGCCGCCGGTATTTGGAAGTGTATGAAAAACTTTAAGTCCTTCATCTTTTGAGCTCCTGGAGAGCTTTGTAATAGGCGTAGCAGAAACTTGATTGCCCCAGCCATGCCATCGTGCACACATGACGTTACAACATCTTATGCACTTATAATCTGCCTTGCATTCTTCTCACAATGTCTTTCACCATACTTAACAGCGGTTCATCTTTTAGAAATAAAAACCTGCAAAAGAAAACAAGACAGAATGGTCTGCATTGTCATAAGGGCGGCTTGAAAAAGCATAACCCGGAGATGTTTAAAATTTGTTGTAGCCTTGCTTCTTCTTTCACAATGTTGCTCTGACCCGGTTTGGTAAACCGGCATGGTATGTACGTATGATGCAATGCATGATGTAATGTATGATGGAATGTACGATGCAATGCATGATGCAATGCATGATATTCTTGCTTTTCCACTTTTTTCAAAAACTCATATGATGGTTCTTCCTTTCTGGACTCGATGCTTCAGCCCCTACCAGTGCAGGGTGTCTAACAAGAGTGATCGTCAATTCCTTTGAACGGCTCAGGGTCTCTAGGCGAGATTAACTGATAAGAGCACAACGAACCAGAAAGAGGCACATCTGCCAGTTCTGTTGGGTGGACTCATTGCTTGAACTCATAACAATGCTCGGTTTCTAGACGAGATTGAAGAGCAGAACGTCCCAGAAAGAGACACGGACGCTGGTTCTGCTGGGTGGACTCGCCACTTGAACTCATAACAATACTCGGTTTCTAGGCGAGGATTGAAGAGCACAGCATCCCACAAAGAGACACGGGAGGGCATGAGTATCCCCAGGGCCCAGAAGCCCCCTCTCACGTGACACAGTCCGCTGTTTGAACCTTAACCAATACTTAGGGTCTCCTGGCAAGATTAACTATCCGATACGTTGAACAGATAGTGTCTCTAAGCGGTGATTAACTGGTAAGAGTTTGGCGGGCCACCTGTTGGAGAGGCATCAAAAGGGGGTAAGTTCACAACTCGCTGCACTCCTAATGATTTAATTGATGGAGTCAACATTTGGGTCCACAACCCGCCTTACAGTTGCTGAAAAGCCTGATCGAGAGGGTTGAAGCTTAACACGGTGGGTTGAAAGCCCACAAACGACCTTGTCGATGATATCAACTTGTGCACCATTTTGTAAACTGTCATCTTGTGGATCGCCAACTTGTAAGTCACCGTCTTGTGGATCGCCAACTTGTAAGTCGCCGTCTTATGGATCACCAACTTGTAAGTCGCCGTCCTGTAAGCCGCCATACAATGTTTTTGTTTTGGCTGAAGAATCGATCAAGAGGGTGAGCGAGCTAAACCCGGTGGGTTGGAAGCCCCCAAGTGACCATGTAGAAGTGTTCATCTTTACACAAATCTGTAATGCAAAAGAAAAACGGCAGAGGCCCCAGCTTGTAGGGATGCCAACTTTATTAAATGAAAAATATAGATACAATGAAGTATGTATGTAAAAAGATGGGAGTCGATGGCTCAAGTATAGTAAGGCCGCAGATTAGCGATATTCCACGGCCGGTGGGTCTCCTGTCCAGAAGTACGTGACTCGTCTCGTACGTCAATAAGATAATATGACCCATTGTTCAGATTTCTACTGACCACGAAATGTCCTTCCCATGGGGGAGATAGCTTGTGTGCATCCGTCTGATCTTGAATCAAACGTAACACCAAGTCACCTTCTTGGAACGTCCGGGTCTTGACTGTGTGGCTATGATAGCGATGCAGGTCTTGTTGATAAATCGCCGACTGAGCTGCCGCAAGATCGCGCGCTTCATCCAGAGCATCTAACGCGTCCTGACGCGTCGTCTCATTATCAGCTTCCACGTAAGCCGTCACCCGCGGAGGATCATGACGTATGTTGCTTGGTAACACAGCCTCTGCACCGTAAACCATGAAGAAAGGCATATAACCTATTGATCTATTAGGTTTAGTATTGATACTCCATAGGATGGAGGGTAGCTCCTCAACCCAACAGCTCAGCGTTCGTTGTAAAGGAACCATAAGACAGGGCTTGGTACCTCTCAAGACTTCCTCGTTAGCTCGCTCCGCCTGACCATTGGATTGTGGATGAGCAACAGCGGAGACATCAAGCCGGATGTGCTCACTTTTGCAGAATGCCTTCATAGCCCCCTTGGATAGATTTGTTCCATTGTCCGTGATGATACTATGCGGATAGCCAAAACAGTAGATCAATTTTTTGACAAACGGAACCGCCATGGATGCATCACATTCACTAACCGGCTCAGCCTCCACCCACTCGGCAAACTTGTCCACTGCCACCAAGAGATGGGTCTTTTTATCCTTAAACCTCTTGAAAGGTCCAACCATGTCAAGCCCCCAGACCGCGAACGGCCAAGTGATTGGAATCATCCGCAATTCTTGAGCCAACATGTGGGCACGTCTTCCAAACTTCTGACACCCATCACACTTGGCAACCAGGTCCTCTGCGTCCTTATGAGCCGTCAGCCAAAAGAAACCATGTCGGAAATCCTTGGCCACTAGGGATTTTGAGCCGGCGTGATGTCCGCAATCACCGGCGTGTATTTCATTTAAAATCTCCCTGCCCTCTTCAAGAGAAATACAATGTTGGAAGACGCCAGTGACACTGCGCTTATGCAATTCGCCATTAACGATGGTCATGGACTTGGACCGCCTCACAATTTTCCATGCTAGAGTCTCGTCCTCAGGCAACTCGCCCCGAGTCAGGTATGCCAAGTACGGTAACGTCCAATCCGGAATAACGTGCAGAGCCACCACCAGTTGTCCTTGCGAGTCAGGTATAGCGAGATCCTCCTCTGAAGGTAGCTTAACAGACAGGTGATATATCACATCCAAGAAAACATTGGATGGCACCAGCTTACGTTGAGAGCCCAGTCTTGATAATGCATCAGCCGCCTAATTCTACAATGATCAATATGATCCACCTGATAACCCTTGAAATGACCAGCAATGATATCCACCTCCTAATGATAATCCGCCATCCATGGGTCCTTGGAGTCCCACGTGCCTGAAACTTGCTGATCTACGAGGTCTGAGTCACTGACGCGTCTAACCTAGCTCAGATTCATCTCCTTGGACACACGGAGGCCATGAAGCAAGGCTTCATATTCAACTGCATTGTTAGTATAAGGAAACATCAGCCTCAACACGTAACATAATTTATCACCTTTGCAGGAAGTTAAGACAACTCCAACCCCTGATCCCTCCAACTGTCTGGATCCATCGAAGTGGATTGTCCAGTATGTATTGTTTGGCTTTTCCTCAGGTGATTGACACTCTGTCCAGTCATTTATGAAGTCCACCAATGCCTGAGACTTAACAGCCATGCGAGGCACATACTTTAGATTAAGTGACCCAAGCTCCAGCGCCCACTTAGCAATCCTGCATGTAGCTTCCCTGTTTTGAATTATATCACCCAATGGGGCAGAGCTAACCACAATGATTGGATGTCCAAGGAAGTAATGCCTCAACTTGCGGTTCGCCATGAAGACCCTGTATATCAGTTTCTGCCAATGCGGGTACCTTTGCTTGGATTCTATGAGAACCTCACTAACATAATAAACCGGCCTCTGAACCGGGTACACTTTCCCTGCCTCCTTGCCCTCTACTACAATCTGGCGCTGACAGCCCTGTTGTTAGCTACCACGTAGAGGAGAAAAGGCTCTTTCTCAGCCGGAGCAGCCAAAATCGGCGGCTCAACCAATTGCTTTTTGAGCGCTTCCAAGGCTTCATCCGCAGCCTTACTCCAGACAAAGGCATCCGTCTTTTTCATCATCTGGTATAGAGGAATAGCCTTCTCGCCCAAGCGGCTGATGAAGCGGCTTAAAGCGGCAATTCGACTCGCCAAGAGATGCACTTCATTGACGCTCGCCGGCTTAGCCAGTGACGTGATGGCCTTTATCTTGTCTGGGTTAGCCTCAATTCCCCATTCCAAAACCAAGAAACCCAGGAGTTTACCTGCAGGAACTTCGAAAACACACTTAGCCGGGTTAAGCATCATCTTGTAGACCCATAAGTTGTCAAACGTCTCCTTCAGATCGTCAAGCAACGTATCCTTCTTCCTTGATTTAACCACAATGCCGTCCACATAAGCATGAACATTGTGCCCGATCGGACCATGAAGGCAATTCTGCACACAACGTTGGTAAGTCATATGTGCACTCTTGAGCCCAAAAGGCATAGACACATAACAGAAAGCCCCAAAAGGTGTTATAAACGACGTCTTCTCCTGGTCTTTAACTGCCATCTTGATTCGGTGATAATCTGAATAGGCGTACAGGAAGCATAAACTCTCACAACCCGCCATCACATCAATAATCTGGTCGATACGAGGGAGAGCAAATGGGTTAACTGGACAGGCCTTATTAAGATCCGTGTAATCTATACACATATGCCACGTGTCATTCTTCTTAAGCACCATCACGAGATTTGCTAACCACTCCGGGTGAAACACTTCCACAATGAACCCTGCCGCCAAGAGCCGGGCCACCCCCTCTCCAATTGCTTTAGCCCGCTCTTCATTGAAACGGCAGAGGAACTGTTTGTTCAGTTTAAACTTAGGATCCACATTAAGGTGGTGCTCAGCGAATTCTCTCGGCACACCTGGGATGTCAGATGCCTTCTGTCGTGGATTTGTCACGGCAGATGTCCGGGTGAACGGACTTAGGTTCGGGGCGAAGACGCAACTACATGGTGGCTTGAAGGGGTTGATCGGAATCGAGAGACACGGAGTTTACCCAGGTTCAGCCTCTCCGATGGAGGTAAAAGCCTACGTCCTGCTTGTCCGGTATTGATGATGAAGAAGATCTCTCGGTTACAGGGGTGTCGTTTCCTACCTCTAATCACGAGAGCCTTTAATCTGTCTATCTCTAATCTCTTGTATTGTCTAAACTTGTGGACTTGTGTCTCTTCTCACTCTAGGGGTGCTCTACCCCTCCTTATATAAGTGGAGAGGGTAGGTTTACAAAATAGAGTCCTACTAGGAGTAGGATTAGGACTAGTCTCTCTAGAATCCTATTCCAGGTCTTGTAACCTTCGACAGGGAGTCTTTCTCTCTTTGAGCCTTCTCTTGTGAGCCTCCTGACGCCGGCTTACTCGCTGGGTCTTGGGCCTGGTCGTCTTGTGATCCGCCTATTGGGTTATTAATAAAATGTCATGTCTTTTTTGGGTCTCCTGTGAGTCGCCAGGCCGGGTCATACCGCGGGGTATATCCTCGACATTAGCCCCTAGATTAGTTTGAATTTGTTCATGCTCAGCTCCTGAAATAAGAATAACAAATATGTTAAGTAGCCGGCTTGCTCCTTTGGCCGGCTAATGAAATGGCTCCTCAGAAATCCGGGTCTTTTCTGCATATGAAATAGTCGTCTTTGATAATCATCTTGCTTGTCAATGTCCTTTGAAAAATATTGAGAATAAAACACCCATATGCCATTGAGTCGGCTTCCAATACTCTTGGCGGGTCATTTCCGCGGGGTCATAATCATTGATGATGTCGGGTCATTATCGTTGGTGACGCCGGGTCAAATAACTAGAATGTAGCTGACTTGATAAAAATATTGGGATGAAAATGCATCTGATGTAAAACCGGACTTCCATTGTTGTGAAGCAGGGCGGCTTATATAAAATTCGGCAGGTTATGATCTTTTGATAACGCCGGGTCATAAATGTTTGGTGACGTCGGGTCTAACAACTGAACTCCATAATTAACATCTTGAAAATTCTCCTCAAAGTTTTTGATATGTCCATATTACCTGTAGCCCCCAAGCTCCGAGATTATCCATGATGACTTGGTGCTTTGCAATAATATTTTGGACTGTGTAGCCCCCAAGTGCCGGGTTGTCCTGCCTGCAACAACCTGGGACTTATAACTGCCTTATACCTTTATAAAGCTTCGGCGGGTGTAGCCCCCAAGGGCTGGCTCATCAGAACATGATGCGCCGGGTCTTTAATTTGAATCTCTTAATCTTGTTGGAACAGCTGAATACTGTAGCCCCCAAGTGCCGGGTCGCATGCTTGCGGCGACTTGGGACTTTTAGAAAACTTGATCTGAGCAGTGTAGCCCCCAAGTACCGGGTCAGTAAGAATTACTGAGCTAGGAAAAATATAGAAAGACCGGCTCATCTCCTTGATATAATGTGGTCTTGCTGACAATGTAATGATTTGAAAACCGGCTTGCATTAGCCCCCAAGTGTCGTGGTGCATGCTTGCAGCGACATGGGACTTGCATATTTGATATAAACTAGACTTGAATAATGTAGCCCCCAAGTGTCGGGTTGTCTGCCACCGGCGACTCGGGACTATGTGAGAATAATATGACTCACCACAACTTGTGGGATGAATCTTTGACTATGGTTGTAATATAACCCGGAATGAATATCCTGGAATAATTCCTTCGCCTTTGGCATGAAATCACTGCTCGTGGTTGTGATGTAACCCGGAAACTGTATATTGGAGGAATCCATGAGTGTTGTAGATTACCACAGAGCACAATTGAAGAAAACCGAGAACCGGTTAATTAGATGACACAACATTATATCTGATTGGGCGTCTCTTGAAAAATAATGAATTCTCCGAGCCGGCTTGAAAACCCCAATCATCTAGTACTGGTTTTGATAAACCATGAAGATCCAGCCACATTGGCTATTAAAGATCCATTTGTTCTTGCAGAGTACTTAATGGCGGCTCATCCTAAGAGATAAAACCTGCAAAAATGAACAAGACAGAATATATTATGCATCGTTGTAAGGGCGGCTTGAAAAAACACAACTCAGAGATGTTATAACATTGCTCCTTCTTTCATAATCATTATCTGACCCGGCTTCATAACCGGCATGTCATGTGAATATGATTCGATGTATGATGCAATGTTGATGTAATGTACGATGCAATATATGATGCACTGTTTGACTTGTCAGTATTTTTGGTGCAAACGCCGGTTGTTAGGGTTAGATAAGCTACACCCGGAGGTGAGAAGCCCCCTTTTACAACTGTGGATAATCATGTTAGCCGGAGATGGCATAAAGCCAGCCAATAAGGCGTTTAGAACCGATACCCGAAGGTAATAAGCCGCCCTCAGCCCGCGGCTAATCGTGTTAGCCGAAGATTTGGCATAAAGCCGGCTGAGAAGGCGTTAGAAGCGATACCCGAAGGTAAGAAGCCGCCCTCGGCCGCGGCTAATCGTGTTAGCCGGAAGATTTGGCATAAAGCCACCCAATAAGGCGTTAGAAGCGATACCCGAAGGTAAGAAGCCGCCCTTGGCCGGGGCTAATCATGTTAGCCGGAAGATTTGGCATAAAGCCGACTGATAAGGCGTTAGAAGCGATACCCGAAGGTAAGAAGCCGCCCTTAGCCCGCGGCTAATCGTGTTAGCCGGAAGATTTGGCATAAAGCCGGCGGATAAGGCATTAGAAGCGATACCCAAAGGTAAGAAGCCGTCCTCAGCCCACGGCTAATCGTGTTAGCCGGAAGATTTGGCATAAAGCCGGCCGATAAGGCGTTAGAAGCGATACCCGAAGGTAAGAAGCCGTCCTCAGCCCGCGGCTAATCGTGTTAGCCGGAAGATTTGGCATAAAGTCGGCCGATAGGGCGTTAGAAGAGATACCAGGAGGTAAGAAGCCGCCCTCAGCAATCACAGTTGACATGTTAACTGGAATATTTGTGAATTCTTCTTGTAAATCGCCATCTTGTAAGCCGCCATCTTGTATGAAGGAACGACAGAGGCTCCAAATAAATTCAAGAACTTATGTTTGAATGGTGCATCACGGTAGTTCGTCCTCTTGGGCAACTTTTTTAATCTTCCGCCAAAAATGTAGTAGCCCCCAGGATCGGGTTAACTTTGCCATGACTCGGGGTTCTAGTTGAAAACGACCAAATGTGCCTTGCCATGTCTGTAGCCCCCGAGTCTTAAGTTGTCTCAAAGAGGCGGCTTGAGAATCTCCACTGAAAGTTGAGGTTTGACCGTGGCGGGTTATAGATGATCCCGTATGAATTGCTTCAATGATCCGGTCGATGGATCGTTCTGGCTGTTTGTTGAAGTGAACCAAACTGTAGTGGCGGCGACTTGTGCATCTGTCCTTTTGGCGGCTCGTGTAGACGAGCCCGGCACTATTATGCCAATGTAGATTGCACCGCAGGGCGGTGATTCAGAACCGTCTGTTGGGCGGCTCGTACCGGTAAATGCGCCCCTTGGCGTGTTGATGTAGACGTAGAGGCCAACCGTGGCATTGTAAGCCGGTGCTGTTTGTGAAAGACGCCACGGCGTTGTAAGCCGACGTGGATGACGAGAGATGGTCACGGCATTGTAAGCCGGCGCGGTGGCAAGAGACGGCATTGTACGCCGGCACGGTGGCGAGAGACGGCATTGTACATCGGCGCGGTGGCGAGGGACGGCCGCGGCATTGTAATCCGGTGCGGTGGCGAGAGACGGCATTGTACGCTGGCACGGTGGCGAGAGACGGAATTGTATGCCGGTGCGGTGGCGGCATTGTAAGCCGGTGTGGTGGCAAGAGACGGCCACGGCACTATAAGCCGGCGATGGCGAGAGACGGCCACAACGTTGTAAGCCTGCGCGGGTGGTGAGAGACGGCCACGGCACTGTAAGCCAGCGAGATGGAGATAGACGGCCACAACGTTGTAAGCCTGCGCGGGTGGCGAGTCGGCCGTGGTGTTGTTGGTGAATACCATACTACGGATACGGCGGCTTGCCGCGTCCATTGGGTGGCTCATACTGGCGGGTGAACGCGCGCGATACCAGCAACTTGATGTAGATCGTCCACGGGGACAGCGACTCACGCGCATCCATTGAGCAACGCGACTCGCAGGTGTGCACTCCAACTCCGCTTTATAGCGCCACATGAATGATTGTCCTGATATTTTTGTCAAATGAATATAGACGGAGAAAACCAAGTTTAGACATGCATATCGGCCCACTGTCTTCTTTCCTTTGCTGCTGGACCAAAGCACATAGGTTGCAGGGTAGTGAACCCTGAATATTTCGGGCTGCGGTTGAGCGAAGGCATCTTACGGTAGCAAGGGCAGCACCAGGGAAGGCAAAAGGCCAGCTCGCAAGGGCAGCACCAGCGAAGGCAACATGCCGGCTCATAGACAGGTGACTCGGCGGGCGAGAGATCGCCGGAGGCCACGACGGCTTGGCCAGCGCTATAGAGCCAGCCAGGCGCGGTAGAGCCAGAGGCCACAGCGTGACGGGTCAGCTCGCCCGCAGTATCGGAGGTGCGTGCGGCTCGCACGGGGCGGCTCGGACACGCCGGCGGTTCAGTGGTTGAGGTGCGGTGGCGGCTGGCCGTGGCAACGGCGGAGGAAGCACGACGAGGCCGAGGCAGCGGTCAGCGGGTGCACTAAGCCGGCCGGAGGCTCGGAGCAGGCGGCAGTTGGAAACCATAGCGGAGGAAAGGGCCGACCTGAGTCAAGGTGAAACGGCGGCTCACGGCGCGCGAGGTGGAGGCCGGGGCAGCCTCGGCATGGCGGACGGGTGAGGGCGAGGTGAACTCTTACGTCCGAATCTAGGCCATCGTTGAAAATTCTTTGATTCCGATTTTTGATAGATCTTGGGAGCCAAGCATGATCAGGCTTTGTTTTTTTTCACGTGGAAAAGTTTGGGAGTCCATCAGCTGATTACACCTTTTGTTCTCCAATCCTTCCTTGAAGTTTGTGCGTGTGTAATGTTTATACTAGTTGATGCTTCTTTATGTGAAAGAGCTTAGGAATCCACCAGCTTCGGCTTTTGTTCTGGCAGATGACGCTCGTAACACTTGTCTATGTTCACCTCGTATATGGGCGATTGTATGTGGAGGAGAAGCGATGGAACTCAGCGGCTTGTTCTGCCCACTTGTGCTTGATGAGAGCAAATCACATGTAGAGGGACAGCAGCAGCCAACCTCGGTGCGCACAGTCAATCACCTGGACCCAGAGTCATAGTGCAAATCAATCTTCATATCGCGTATGGAGCCACATAAAACCTCTGTCTGAAACCTGACGATCTCGGTGTCTTTTACGACGGCGCACATAATTAACACCAAGCCTAATCTCTCTCTTAATCTCAATCTCTTATTGTGTAGAGACGTGGAGCTATGGCTGCTTGTGGCTGATATACTTTTTCTTCTCTTCTGCTCGGTGTGCAACCCAGCTTTTGGAGCCTGGACCGCGTATTTGCTTGGTCTGGCGACCCTCGCCAACCATCGGCTTCTAGTTTTCTTCTATGTGTACAGATAGTACACGTATACTGAACCAATCTTGCTTTTTTACGTCTGAACTCCTTCGCTCGATATAATTGCTCATGAGATCTAATTGCTCATGACTTATAGATAATACTGACTTTGGCGAATTAGCTTGATGCGGATTGAATAATTTGTAAAAACACCAACAGCAACCGCGTGCAAATCCCTCGAATAGCTGCAGCGGAGACCGGACGGTAAATAAAGTTTGAATGGCATAGATGTCACCGCCGACGAAAAATCCTTCCGAGTCTAGATTTGAGATTGGAGTTGATGATGATTCTTTCATGTCGACTCCTTTTTCATCCAATTTTCTTCAACTGTTAAATCTCGAGTTTCTCGATCCCTTGAAGAGATCCCTCCAAGAACATAAACCACCGTGCGCGGCCCCATGGTGGGCGCCAACTGTCGTGGATTTGTCATGGCAGATGTTCGGGTGAACGGACTTAGGTTCGGGGCGAAGACGCAACTACGTGGCGGCTTGAAGGGGTTGATCAGAATCGATAGACACGGAGTTTACCCAGGTTCGGCCCCTCCGATGGAGGTAAAAGCCTACGTCCTGCTTGTCTGGTATTGATGATGAAGAAGATCTCTCGGTTACAGGGGTGCCGTTTTCTACCTCTAATCACGAGAGCCTCTAATCTGTCTATCTCTAATATCTTGTGTAGTCTAAACTTGTGGACTCGTGTCTCTTCTCCCTCTAGGGGTGCTCTACCCCTCCTTATATAAGTGGAGAGGGTAGGTTTACAAAATAGAGTCCTACTAGGAGTAGGATTAGGACTAGTCTCTCTAGAATCCTATTCCGGGTCTTGTAACCTTCGGCAGGGAGTCTTTCTCTCTTTGAGCCTTCTCTTGTGAGCCGCCTGACGCCAGCTTACTCGCCGGGTCTTGGTCCTGGTTGTCCTATGATCTGCCTGCCGGGTTATTAATAAAATGTCATGTCTTTTCCGGATCTCCTATGAGTCGTCAGGCCGGGTCATACCGCGGGGTATATCCCCGACAGCTTCCATGCGAAGATGTCTCGATTCTCACGGATCAATTCAATGAGCACGCTTTCCTATGCAGGGTCCATGTTAGCGCCGATAGTGAACTATTTTGATGAGTCGCCCGGAGTAAAATCCACCAGCTTTGTGTCATCCGCCGCAAACTTCAAGGGCGGCTCAGACTCTGTACTGGGCTTCTTCAACGGAGTCATGTCCGCCGGGTCGATGCTATCCTTGTAGAACTTGAGTTCTGCTTCCGCACAACTTGATTCCGCATAAGCCGCGTCTCCTTCCTCACACTCAATGGCCACCTTTCGATCGCCGTGCACTATGATCGTTTCATTGAGGGACGGCATCTTGAGCTGCAGATAGACATAACAAGGCCTGGCCATAAACTTTGCGAAAGTCGGTCGGCCAAACAGAGCATGATACGGGCTCTTAATTTTCACCACTTCGAACCACAAGGTCTCCACCCTGTAATTGTACTCATCTCCAAACGCCACCTCTAGGGCAATCTACCCCACCGGGTAGGCCGACTTACCTGGCACCACAACATGAAAAACTGTCGACGACGGCTTAAGAGCCTTGTCGGTTAACTCCATCTGCTAGAAGGTGTCGTAGTACAATATATTGATGCTGCTACCACCATCCATAAGTACTTATGTAAACTTATAACCCCCAACCTGAGGAGCTACCACCAGAGCCAGGTGACCCGGATTATTAACCCACGGTGGGTGATCCTCCCGGCTCCACGTGATTGGGTACTCCAACCACTTCAAGAATCATGGGAGAGCCGGCGTGGCTGCATTAACCGCCCTCTTATGCAGCTTCTGATCCCACTTGTCAAGGCTCATAGTGAAGACATGATACTACCCCCCGCAATGTTGCTTCGGTTTTCTCTAGTACACTGAGTGATTATTCTGCTACTGACCACCATTACTCGATTGCTGATGATGACCTCCTTGATTTCCTTGACCCCGGTAACCTGAACCTGACCCAACGGCACCGAAACCGGCTCCTGAGCCGCCCAGACCTAAACCGCCCGATGGGATGTTACCATTATTACGGTGCTGATGAAAGCTGTAATCTCGGAACTATCGCATAATGCTACACTCCTTCCATGTATGGATGGCCAGCTTATCCGGTTGGCTATGCACTGGGCAAGGCTTGTTAAGCGCCTCTTCCAAGTTGAAAGGCTAAGGTGCCTTATCCTTGTTGAACGGAGGCCTAAAATTTCCATTGCCCCTGGCACGATGTTCCCAACATTGGTGCTCGCCACTAACTCTGACCCGCCGTCCGAGTTCTTCCGTTTGCCATGGTTTCTGTTTCCAGCCCTGTTCTGTTGTTGACTCTTGCCATTGTTGCTCTTCTTACCCTAGGCTGATTTCTCATCATCGGAGCCCGGGTCTTTGGTGGTATCTGGATCTGCATATTTGGTGAGAGCCATCATGAGCTCACCCATATCCTGACAAGAACGCTTCAGCCACCCAACCTTCTTCTTAAGGGGTAGAAAGTGACAGTTCCTTTCCAAAATCAGAACCGCCTGAGATGCCGAAATATTCTCCGACGAGTGTATCACCGTCGAAACCCGCTAGACCCAATGATGGGCCGAGTCACCTTCCAGCTGCACACAGTGATCAAGATCTACGATCGTCATAGGTTGCTTGCAGGTTCCTCTGAAATTCTTAATAAAGTGTGCTTTCAACTGAGCCCAAGACGTGATGGTATTAGGCGACAAACCCTTTAACCAAGTGCGGGCCGGTCCTTCTAACATCATGATGAAGTCCTTCGCACATATCGACTCACTCACATCCAGCATCTCCATGGCAAGCTCATAACTTTCGATCCAAGCCTCCGGGGGTAGATCAGTTGTGTAGTTAGGCACCTTTCGTGGCCCTTTGAAGTCCTTAGGCAAACGTTCATTACTTAAATCCGCCGTGAGATACGGCACACCAACTCCCCTAGACGAAGTGCTGGCGGGTTTTTTTTTGGCGGCGGCTTAGGAATCTCTGGGTAATCCATCACCGATGTTGATCCTCGCTGAGTTCGACCCTATCCATAATCCCCTAAACATCCCTTTCAAGCATGTTATAATTGGAGGGGTTCCGCCTCTGCTCACAGTTGAAAACCGCCGGCGACTCTATGCGCTGGCTGTAGCTACGGCTGTGAACCGGCGTAGAGTGTACCTGGCTCCAGATGTATGTATACTTCTCTTGCTGAGCCACCGCCGTCTGCAACAGACTAATTGCATTCCGTGCCTCTTCAGCAAACGGTGTTCCTCCAGCCAAGGGGAGGGCGTCAAGCCTGGTAGCCGCCACTATCATGTTTTCCACCAGGTTAGAGTAATGGTTGGGTGGCGTCATGAGGCGTCGCGGCGGGTTCTTGTTCCTCCGCGGCCGGTCTGGCTGCCGCAGCGCCTCTGTGGCCCGGGTTACCATCGGCAGCGTACTTGGTCCGGCCCCAGGAGTGTTGAAGAGATTTTGAGGCTGAATAGGGAGACCAACTTGGGTCCTCCTATGCTGAATCGCCTCCAAAGCTCGCTGGTCTAGGCTAAAACAGAGAGCCTCCGCCCTCAAGCGTTTCGCCTCAGCATTCATCTGAACCTGCAGTGCGTTGGTATCCTCCTGGGCCTGAGCCATCTGTCCCTTGATCCAGTTAATCTTGGCACTGCACTCTGCCTGAGTTTTGGTCGTCACCTCTGTGGCCATTAGGGTCGCTAGCTCATCCATAAGTTCTAGTAAAACTTGAGCTGGCGGCTTAGGAGGCTCAGCATCGGGCGAGGCCGCTCCTGCCGCTGCTCCGAACGTCGTGTCGTTAAAAGCCGATGTCGGGCCTATCATGAACATGACGGCTTGGCTAAGCGGGTCATAGGGCTCCAGAATACTGTCGTCATTGGCATAGCCCCCTAACCCGCCATCGTGAAGCTGATAGATTGACTCTGCATCCCCATTGGAGTATCCTTCATCCGAGAAAGCCAAGGTTTCTCCTCCTGATATAGAATCTTTCTTGTCCTGCATAAAGCCGACGAAAGCACTCTTCCGCACGGGTTGAACACGGGTGGGTATCATGCGCCGGGCCGGCTCGATGAGGTCAGCGTAGACGTCTGGCCCGGGTGTGGATCCGTCGAGCTTGCTGATGAACACGTGCATCTTGCCAATGGGAACCCGGTACCCGTACTCGATTGAGACGGCCTCCGGCCCCCATCCTGAATCGTCGATGTAGAGCTTGCCGCAGCGACTCTTCGTCATCAAGCGACGACATATCCTTCAATCCCTGGGAGAGAGCCCTTTGAGAACTCAACACCACCGCGTGCTAGCCCCATGATGGGCGCCAACTGTCGTGGTTTTGTCACGGCAAATGTTCAAAGACTTAGGTTCGAGGCCATCGCTAAGGCGGTGGACTCAAAGGGGTTGATCGGGATGAAAGACACGAGTTTACCTAGGTTCGGCTCCTTGGAAAGAGGTAAAAGCCTACGTCCTGCTTTATGTGTACTGATTGGAGTATCGATTACAAAGGAGCGTATTCGCTTGACCTAGCTCTCGATGGATTGGTTTCTCCTCATTAATATAGTATCTTTCAGACCCGGGTTACACGAGTTCCAAACCGACTCTGACAACGTGTCTGGTCTTGTCTCTAAGCCGCCTTGCCTCCTTTCGCAAGCCGTCTCCGGGCGGCTCACCCGCCCGGGTCTTACGCCATCTCCTATCTCCGAGGCTCCGTCTCAGCCCATCTGGTGAGCCGCCATGCGTCCTAGCCTTCCTCCTCCGGTCCACTTGATAGCGAGCCGCCGGTTATGACTTGACCCCTCCTGGGCGAGTCTTATCGTGGGGTTATATCCCCAACAAGATTTGTAATTCTTGCAATGGGAGAAGTGCTTGGTTTTGGGTTCAATCTTGTGGTGTCCTCACCCAGTGACATAGTAGGGATAGCGAGGCACGTATTGTATTGTTGCCATCAAGGGTAACAATATGGGGTTTTCATCGTATTGCATGAGTTTATCCCTCTACATCATGTCATCTTTCTTAATGTGTTACTCTGTTCTTCATGAACTTAATACTCTCGATGCAGACATGAGTCGGTTGATGTGTGGAGTAATAGTAGTAGATGCAGAATCGTTTCGATCTACTTGATATGGACTTGATGCCTATATGCATGATCATTGCCTTGGATAACTACATGATTATTCACTTTTCTATCAATTGCTTGACAGTAATTTGTTTACCCACCATGATATTTGCCTTCAAGATAGAAGCCTCTAGCGAAACCTATGGCCCCAGGGTCTACTTTCCATTATATACTTTCAGATCTATAAATCAAAAAACCCAAAAATACTTTCTTGCAATTTATTTACCTTCTACTTCCCGTTCTCGTTTACATCTATCTTTATAGAATCTAATCCTTGCAAATAACTGTGAAGGGATCGACAACCCCTTTATAGCGTTGGGTGCAAGAGTTTGATTGTTTGTATAGGTGCATCCATTGGTGACTTGCTTGTTCCTCCTACTGGATTGATACCTTGGTTCTCAAAAACTAAGGGAAATACTTATCTACTTCGCTGCATCACCCTTTCCTCTTCAAGGGAAAACCAACGCAAGCTCAAGAGGTAACAAGAAGGATTTCTGGCATCGTTGCCGGGAGGATACATAGCAAGTCAAGACAAGATCTCTCCCGTCAACTTGCCAATTTCTGGAGCCATTGCCGGGGAGGATACATAGCAAGTCAATACAAGATCTCTCCCATCAACATGCCAATTTCTGGCGCCGTTGCCGGGGAGGATACACATCAAGCCTATCAAGTACCCATCACAAACTCATCACTTGCATTTACTTTATTTGCCATTTGCCTCTCGTTTTCCTCTCCCCCACTTCTAAAATGATTTTCAGAAAATACCAAAAATATTTGCTCTTTTATTCGCCCTTCTTTCTCTTGCCTTTTTTTTGCTCGTGTGTTGGATTGCTTGAACTCATGGCTATCCTTACACTATATCTAATACTCATGAGTATTAAGTTCTTAATTTTAAGCAAAGGGAGGGAGAAAACTTAAAAGATTCTTGGTATAGAATTTGCAATGCTCAAAATAGATCTATTTGTAAGCAATCTACTACTATTCTTTTTTGCAATTTTTATGTGGGTATTACTCCTTGGAATAGATATGTTCTAGGTACCATTATGGGAGGGAATTTCTTGGGAAGTCATACCTTTGACTCTTATAGCGCTATGATAAATTTGGTAGGTTCACCCCCAATCATGGTTAATGGAACAAACTTGACTTTGGAACATGTTGTGCGAAGGCTTGATATTATTGAAAAAAAGGTTGCTACGGTTGAGCTTATTGAAGAATTGGATAAAAATATTCATAATCACATTACTTAATATGGATCTAAAGTAGGAATTACATTTAAAATCTAAAGGAAAAGGAACCCATAGTTAATAAAAAATTGGAACAAGATTCCTCTAGAATTGGCAAGATAGAGGACATTTTTACCAACTTGGGATCTGCTTTTGCTTCGGTTCAAACTACTCCAATTCCTTTGCCTCCTAAGGCTACCAAGTTTGTTTATGTTCCTAAAAGTAAGGGTGAATCTTCTAGTAAAAGAGATGAAGTTCTTAAGATGATAAGTATTCACCCCAACTTTCTCAATATTATTAAGGAACCAATTGCCACCATTGAATCTCTTGATTTTTTGCCTAGGATTATTATTATTTATAAGAAAAACAGGCCCCTAGGGTTTATAAGTATTAAATTTAGGAATTTCATACCAAAGATGACAATACCTAGTTCTATTGCATTTTGCCTAGCTAGGGGCGTTAAACAATAGCGCTTGTTGGGAGGCAACCCAATTTTATTTTTGTGTTCTGTTTTTGCTTCTGTTTTTGAGTGTTTCCCACATTATTACTTCTATAGTAATTGTGTTTTCATGTTTTAATTAGTGTTTGAGCCAATTAAAACCTTTGGGGTGATCTATGGTAGTTGTTGATTTGATCTTGCTGAAAAACAGAAACTTTTGTGCTCAGTCCAGGAATTTTATAAATTATTCAGAGCGTCGAATGAGTATGAAATTTTAACACGAGATTCATATATAAATTTCCCAGGTTTGATAAGTTTTCAGAATTGTTTGGGTTACAGAAGTATATGAAGTTTTCATATTTCTACAGGCTATTCTGTTTTTGACAGATTCTGTTTTCTTTGAGTTGTTTGCCTATTTTGATGAATGTTTGGGTTGTATCATGTGTCATGAACCATGGAGAAGTTAGAATACAATAGCTATAACACCAATAAATAAATAATGAGTTCACAATAGTACCTAAAGTGGTGATTTATTTTCTTATACTAACGGATCTCACGAGTTTTCTGTTAAGTTTTGTGTTGTGAAGTTTTCAAGTTTTGGGTCAAGATTTGATGGAGTCTGGAATAAGGAGTGGAAAGATCCTAAGATTGGGGATGCCCAAGGCACCCCAAGTCATATTCAAGGATGCCAAAGAGCCTAAGCTTGGGGATGCCCCGGAAGGCATCCCCTCTTTCGTCTTCAATCCATCGGTAAATTTACTTGAGACTATATTTTTATTCACCACATGATATGTGTTTTGCTTGGAGCATCTTGTATGGTATGAGTCTTTGATTATTAGTTTGCCACAATCATCTTTTCTGCACACATCTTTTGAGAGAGACACACTGAATTGTGAATTTTTTAGAATGCTATATGCGCTTCACTTATATCTTTTGAGTTAGGCAATTTTGCTCTTTGTGCTTCACTTATATCTTTAGAGCACGGTGGTGTTTGCGTTTTATAGAAATACTTGAACTCTCATACCTCACTTATATTATTTTGAGTGTCTCTAAAATAGAATGGTAATTGGTCTAGGTTATGAATTTAGTCCTAATATGATAGGCATCCAAGAGGGATACAATAAAAACTTCCATATTATGTGCATTGAGTATTTATGAGAAGTTTGATTCATTGCATAAAGTTTTGAGATATAAAGATGGTAATGTTAAGAGTCGTGTTAGGGAGTAATTGTGATTTGGTAAAAATACTTGTGTAAAAGATTGTGATTCCCGTAGCATGCACGTATGGTGAACCGTTATGTAAGGAAGTCGAAGCATGACTTGTTTATAGATTGTCGACCTTTGTGTGAGGGTCGGGAGCGCGCGGGTTAAATCCTACCAACCTCTCCTCTAGGAGCATGCGTTTAATACTTTGCTTCAATGAATAATAGATTTTTGCAATAAGTATGTGAGTTCTTTATGACTAATGTTGAGTCCATGGATTATACACACTCTCACCCTTCCACCTTTGCTATCCTCTCTAGTACCACGCAACTTTCGCCGGTATAACAAACACCTTCCTCAAAACAGCCACCATATACCTTCCTCAAAACAGCCACCATAAATCATTCCTCAAAACATCCACCATACCTACCTATTATGGCCTTTCCATAGACATTCCGAGAAATATTTCCATGCAACTTCCACCATTTCCTTTTATGACATGCACCATCACTTCCATATTGCATATAGAGTCAAATTTTGTCATAGGTATCGAGTTGTAATTTTCTTTTGAGTTGTAAGTAAATAAAAGTGTGATGATTTTCATTATTAGAGCATGTCCCATGTGAGGAAAGGATGATGGGAGCTATTATTCCCTCACAAGTGGGGATGAGATTCCGGACTTTATGAAAAAATAAAAGAGGCCAGCAAAGCCCAAATAAAAAATAAAATAAAAGAGGCCTTAGATGCCCACTATAAAAAATGAGAGAAAATAGAGAAGGGACATTGCTACTACCTTTTTCCACACTTGTGCGTCAAAGTAGCACCATGATCTTCATGATAGAGAGTCTCATATTTTGTCACTATCATATAACTAGTGGAATTTTTCATCACGATGCACATCCACTTAGTTTCTTTTTGAGCTTTCATACACTTATAGCTCTAGTGCATCTGTTGCATGGCAATCCCTGCTCACTAACATTGATATCTATTAATGGGCATCTCCATAGCCCGTTGATATGCCTAGTTGATGTGAGATTATCTTCTCCTTTTCCTTGACAACCTTCACCATATTCTATTCCACCTATTGTGCTATATCCATGGTTCATGCTCATGTATTGCGTGAGAGTTGAAAAAGTTTGAGAAAATAAAGGTGTGAAAACAATTGCTTGACTTTTCATCGGGGTTGTGTATGATATAAATACTTTGTGTGGGGAAGATGGAGCATAGACAGACCATATGATATTATAGGGGTAACTTTCTTTTGCCATTATATTTTGAAGAGATACAATTGCTTTGCTAGTATGCTTGAAATGTTATTGTTTTTATATCAATATTAAGCTTTTGTTTTGAGTCTTACGGATCTGAATATTCATGCCACAATAAACAATATTACATGGATAAATATGTTAGGTAGCACTCCACATCAAAAATTCTGTTTTTATCACTTACCTACTCGAGGATGAGCAGGGGTTAAGCTTGGGGATGTTGATACGTCTCCAACATATCTATAATTTTTTATGATGGCATGCTATTATATTATCTGTTTTGGATATTTTATAGGCATTAATATGCTATTTTATATTATTTTTAGGAGCTAACCTATTAATCTAGAGCCTAGTGCCAGTTTCTGTTTTTTCCTTGTTTTTGAGTTTTGTAGATATGAAATATTAAATGGAGTCCAAACGGAATAAAACCTTCCGAAGTAATTTTTCTGGAAGGAAACAAATCTACCAGGCTTGGAGTGCACGCCAGGGGAGGTGCCAAGAGGCCACAAGCCTCTTTTGTGGTGTGTTTGTCAAGATCCGATGAATTGTGAGTTTATGTTCAGATTATCCATGAATCTTATTTGAATCTCTTATGAATTCTTATTTGCATGATTTCATATCCTTGCAAGTCTCTTCGAGTTATTGGTTTGGTTTGGCCAACTAGATTGGTAATTCTTGCAATGGGAGAAGTGCTTGGTTTTGGGTTCAATCTTGCGGTGTCCTGACCCAGTGACATAGTAGGGGTAGAGAGACACGTATTGTATTGTTGCCATCAAGGCTAAAAAGATGGGGGTTTCATCATATTGCTTGAGTTTATCCCTCTACATCATGTCATCTTTCTTAATGTGTTACTCTGTTCTTCATGAACTTAATACTCTAGATATAGGCAGGAGTCGATCGATGTGTGGAGTAATAGTAGTAGATGCATAATTGTTTAGGTCTACTTGATACGGACATGATTCCTATATGCATGATCATTGCCTTGGATAACTACATGATT
This sequence comes from Hordeum marinum, assembly GCA_022496015.1. Lineage (NCBI taxonomy): Eukaryota > Viridiplantae > Streptophyta > Magnoliopsida > Poales > Poaceae > Hordeum > Hordeum marinum. Next base: position 235,399,210 of record CM039672.1, on the reverse strand, counting down.
ATTCGCTTTTCTATCAATTGCTCGACAGTAATTTGTTTACCCACCATGATATTTGCCTTCAAGAGAGAAGCCTCTAGCGAAACCTATGGCCCCTGGGACTACTTTCCATTATATACTTTCAGATCTGTAAATCAAAAAACCCAAAAATACTTTGTGATAACCCACAAGTATAGGGGATCGCAACAGATTCCTAGGGTAGAGTATTCAACCCAAATTTATTGATTCAACACAAGGGGAGCCAAAGAATATTCTCGAGTATTCGCAGCTGAGTTGTCAATTCAACCACACCCAAAAGACTTAATATCTGCAGCAAAGTATTCAGTAGCAAAGTAGTATGGAAGTAATGGTAACGGTAGCAAAAGTAACGGTAGCAATTTTATAGTGATTGTGACAATAGCAACGGAGAAGTACCTTAGCAAGGATCAATATGTGGAAAGCTCGTAGGCAATGGATCGGTGATGGATAATTATGTTGGATGGCATTCATCATGCGACAGTTATAACATAGGGTGACACAGAACTAGCTCCAATTCATCAATGTGATGTAGGCATGTATTCCATATATAGTCATACATGCTTATGCAAAAGAACTTGCATGGTATCTTTTGTCATACCCTCCCGTGGTAGTGGGGTGACTAGACATTGTAATTCATGGTGAAAGAGATCCAGTCATGTTCATAATCAATATCAACTAACAGCAAAGCATACAAATGATGGTGGTGCTCTCTAACTGGTGCCTTTTATAAGAAGATGATGTCTCAACAATAAAGTAAATGGAAAGGCCCTTCGTAGAGGGAAGCATTGATTTGTAGAGGTGCTAGAGCTTGAGTTTTTAAACAGAGATAAGTAACGATTTTTGAGCGGTATGCTTTCATTGCTCACATAACGACCAAAATATTTTCAATATCTTCCATGCTAGATACATTATAGGCGGTTCCCAAACAGAATGATAAAGTTTGTACTCCCCCTCCACCAATGAGTCACACTCCACGGCGAGCCGAATCCACAGGTACCGTCCATACAAACACAGTTCTGGGGGAGTTTTGTTTAATTAGATTTTTCTTTTATTTTGAGCATGGAACTGGGCATCCCGAATACTAGCCACTCCCTTGTGAATGATAGTGAATCAACACATATCGTGAGAATAACTCACCTAGCATGGAAGATACTGACAGCCCCCAGTCGCCACATGAGCGATTTGGGCATACAAAACAGAATGTTTACTTGAAGGTTTAGAGTTTGGCACATACAAATTTACTTGGAACGGCAGGTAAATACCGCATATAGGTGGGTATAGTGGACTCATATGAAACAGCTTTGGGTAGGAGGGATTGGATGCATAAGAAGTATTCCTGCTTAGTACAAGTGAAGGCTAGCAAAAGACTGGGGAGCGACCAACTAGAGAGCGACACAATCATCAACATGCTTTGAGATTAACCAACATTGAATGCAAGGATGAGTAGGATATAAGTCATTATGAACATAAATATCGTGGAGGCTATGTTGATTTTGTTTCAACTACATGCATGAACATGTGCCAAGTCGAGCCACTTGAATCGTTCGCAGGAGGATACCATCCCGTCATGCTACATCACAACCATTTTAATATGCATGTTGGCACCCAAAACAAACCATTATCCACTCTTAGCTAATTAAGCATGGCATGAATAACTATAATCTCTAATTGTCATTACAAATATGTTTCACCCATGATGAACTGAATTTGAAACGATGAGCTAACCATATTTACAAAAGCAAGATAGGTTGAGTTCATACCAGCTTTTCTCCATCTCCATCTTTTCATCAAATATCGTCATTATTACCTTTCACTTGCACGACCGAACGGTGTGGATAATAATAATAGTGCACGTGCATTGGACTAAGCTGGAATCTGCAAACAATAACTCAAAAGAGAAGACAAGGTAATATGGGCTCTCTAATAGGTAAACAATAATGCATATGAGAGCCACTCGACATTTTCATTATGGTCTTCTCCTTATGACCCAAAGAAAGAAAAATCAAAACAAGAACGAGAAAAACTATTTACACAGGAAAGCTCCCAACAAGCAAAAGAAGAACGAAAAATCTTTTTGGGTTTTCTTTTTAATGCTACAACTAAGCAACTAGATATAAAGCTAGAACTATTTTTTTTGTATTTTTCTCAATGTTAAAAAAACACAAGAAGAAAGCAAAACAAGAAAATAGACTACCATGGATGGTACAATGAAAGAGTATGAATGCTGACTACTAAGTTGAGTGTGTGAACATCAATGTAAAGTCGGTGAGAAATACGTACTCCCCCAAGATTACGCTTTTGGCCTAAGTTGGTCTATGGCCATGGATGGAAAGAGCTCTCTCTTGGATACTTAGGAGCATCCTCATAGTTCAAATGGTTGGCGAACTCCTACGGCTCCCACTGAAAGACTGTCTCCGGGTACGGGTCAAGAGCTGGTGCAGACTCTGGAGCCGGCAGTTGCGTCAAACCCCAATATCTGTAAATGTCTCCGCGCATATTGGTGTACCTTCCTGAGCGAACATCGAACAAAGAAGAAGCAGGCAAAGTAATAATTTCACAAGTACCCTAGCTAAAAACTAAATTGTAAAGCAGCCTCCTATCATCATTTTTCTTAATAACATCATGACCTACCATGCGGTCATAATCTAAAAACTTCACGGGTAGCAGCCTCTCATCTTTCTCGTTAAGCCTAATGGGTATCTCAAAATGTTTGGCTAAACAAGATGCATAGATACCATCGAAAATTTGTCCCCTTCGAACGGTCGGTGTTCAAGTGTTGGGCCACCATAGCACCCAGACTAAAGGTTCTATCAGCAAATAAAGCATGGCACATAATGGCAAGGTCCGGAGCACTAAGACTTCCACTCTCCCAGCGACCAACTAAACATCTTCCCATAAATAATGAATAATAACGTAGCACGGGAAAATGTAAACTAGCCGCTCTTGCCTTTGACACGCCTCTCTCTTCCCCTACAGTGACTACGGCAATAAAATCTTCCATGTCTCGAGGACGTGCTTCCCTGATGCTACCCTCATAGGGTATTTTGCAAATTTTTCAAAAATAATAAAGGTTCATTTTCTTAGGCACATCATATAAGTGAAATTCTACTGTAGGAGGGTCTTCCCTAGAATGATAGTGAAAATTTTGCACAAACGTATTCGTGAACAAGAGGTACTGGTCACACTTATCATTGAGGAAGTCGGTGATACCTGCATTCTCGGCCAAATAATATAAATCTTCATAAATCCCGGTCGCCCTGAGAATGTATCACACGGCCATTCACATGGTCAAACTTCTGGGACGCGGAGAAGATTATACTTGGGTTTCTCCGACATTTCATTTTCATCTTCCTTAGAGCTTTGGATTTAAGAGCCTCTTAATAATATCCTCAGCATTTCTTTCTCTGAAAAATTCTGATTTTTTAGTGACTCAAAATAAAGGTGAACAAAACTCAACAAAACTCATAGCAACTACTTCCTCGAGTGCCTAGAGGCTATATCATGCATCAAAACTACTTGGGACCATACAAATTGGACATGCAAGCTCAATAACAAGGTCACCACAGCAGCAAAAATTTGCAATATACAAAGCACTAGAACAAAAACTAATTGGACCATTGCAGGAGTCACATACCGAAGAGAAATTCCTCAAAAAAGTTTTGCGAATGAAGCTTTGAACAAGGAGATCAAAAATGGCAGAAAAGTGAGCTAGCACACGGGTTTGAGCAATGGTGGGATTTTTTTCTAGAGGAAGATGAAGTGGATGGATGCTAGAATAAGTGCAGGGGGCCACATGGGACCCACAAGCCTGCTAGGCATGGCGAGGGGGTGGTCGGGCCTTGTGGGCTTGTGATCCATTGGTGCAGCCCCCTGCGGTGTGCTCAGTGCCATAAATTTTGAAATATTTCAAAAAAAATCATACTCCATTTTCAGGACATTTGAAGAACTTTTATTTTCAGGTCACTTCTTATTGCACGGAAAACTTAGAAAACAGGAAAAACATGGCATTCCTACTTAATTAAATCTAACTAATAGAAAATAAAAGTTGGGTACAGGGAGTTGTGCTTTCTAAATTCATCCATCTCATGCTCATCAAAAGGAATCCATCAATAAGGTTGATCAAGTATTATTAACAAACTTCTTTCGAATAACATGAAATCAAAGAATTTTCGAATAACACTAAGTTACCTCAATGGGTATATGCATGTCCCCAACAATAAGTAAATCATATTTCTTCTTGACAGTAGGAAGAGGGAATTCAAAGTCTCCAATAATAATTGTTGGAATTTTTTCAATGGAGTTGATACTATGAACTTGAGGTTGTTTCTTCGAAAAGTGGGTCGTATGCTCATTACCATTAATATGAAAAGTGACATTGCTCTTGTTGCAATCAATAACAGCCCCTGCGGTATTCAAAAAGGGTCTACCAAGGATGATCGACATACTGTTGTCCTCGGGAATAACAAGAATAACAAAGTCCGTCAAGATAGTAGCATTTGCAACTATGACAGGTACATCCTCACAAATACCGATAGGTAGAGCAGTTCATTTATCAGCCATTTACAAAGAGATTTCAGTAGGTGTCAACTTATTCAAATCAAGTATACGATATAAAGAGAAAGGCATAACACTAACACCAGCTCCCAAAACACATAAAGCAGTTTTAACACAATTCCCTTTTATAGAGCATGGTATAGTTGGTATTCCTGGATCTCCTAATTTCTTTGGTACTCCACCCTTAAAAGTATAATTAGCAAGCATGGTGGAAATTTCAGCTTCTGATATCTTCCTTTTATTAGTCACAATATCTTTCATATACTTAGCATAAGGAGACATTTTCAGAATATCGGTCAAGCGCATACACAAAAAGACAGGTCTAAGCATTTCAACAAAGCGCTAATAATCCTCATCATCCTTTTTCTTGGATGGTTTAGGAGGAAAAGGCATGGGTTTTTGAACCCATGGTTCTCTTTCTTTACCGTGCTTCCTAGCAATGAAATCTCTTTTTTCATATCTTTTATTCTTAGGATGTGGGTTATCAAGATCAACAGCAGGTTCAATCTCCACATCATTATCATTGCTAGGTTGAGCATCAGTATGAACATCTTCATTAATATTATCACTAGGCTCATGTGTCTCAGCATCAGAAACAGAAATATCATTTGGGTTTTCAGGTGTTCTATAACAGGTTCACTAGCAGCATGCAAGGTTCTATCATCATCCTTATTCCTCCTATTATTGGAATGACTAAGTGCATCAGTATTACTCCTTTGAGAATCTTGCTCAATTATCTGAGGGTGGGCCTCAGGATACAAAGGTTCCTGAGTCATTCTTCCACCTCTAGTCACAACTTTAATAGAATGATCATTGTTCTTACTATTCATCTCATTAAGCAAATCATTATGTGCCTTAAGTACTTGTTCTACTTGAGTACTTACCATGTAAGCATGTTTAATAATCACTTTAAGATGATTGATAGTTCTAATCATATAATCACCTAAGCGATCAAGCATTAAAGCATTATGTTTCAATTGTCTACTAACATAAGCATTAAAATTTTCTTGCTTAACAACAAAATTGTCAAATTCATCCAAGCATTGGCTAGCAGACTTATTATAAGGAATATTTCTTTCATCAAATCTACGAAGAGAATTTACCTCTACTACCCGTGTCGGGTTATCAAGACCATGTTTTCTTCAATAGTTGGTAGATTCTTAAAATCTGCAACTTTAATACCTTTTTCTTTCATAGATTTCTTTGCCTCTTGCATATCTTTAGGACTGAGAAATAGAATACCTATTTTCTTCGGAGTTGGCTTCGGAGGTGGTTCGGGAATAGTCCAATCATTATCATTGCTCAATATATTATTCAATAGTATTTCATTTTGTTCAACAGTTCGTTCCCTGAGAACATAACCAGCACAACTATCTAGGTGGTCCCTAGAAGCATCGGTTAGTCCATTATAAAAGATATCAAGTATTTCATTTTTCTTGAGAGGGTGATCAAGCAAAGCATTAAGTAATTGGATAAGCCTCCCCCAAGCTTGTGGGAGACTCTCTTCTTCAACTTGCACAAAGTAAAATATTTCCTGCCAAGGCAGCTTGTTTCTTATGGGAAGGAAAATATTTTTCAGAGAAGTGATAAATCATATCCTGGGGGCTACGCACACAACCAGGAGCAAGAGAATTAAACCATATCTTAGCATCACCCTTTAACGAGAAAGGAAACAACTTAAGGATATAATAGTAATAGATTTTTCCTCATGAGTAAATAGGGTGGATATATCATTCAATTTAGTGAGATGTGCCACAACAATTTTAGATTCATAACCATGGAAAGGATCAGATTCAACCAAAGTAATTAACTCAGGATCAATAGAGAATTCATAATCCTTATCAGTAACAAAGATAGGTGAAGTAGCAAACTTAGGATCATATTTCATTCTAGCGTTCAAATATTTTTCTTTCCACTTGCATAGTAATTTAATAGATCATCTCTATCATTACAAGCAATAAAGTCCCTAGCTACCTCTCCTTCCATAACATAACCCTCAGGAATATCAAGCAATTCATATCTAGGAGAGCTAGGTTTCGCAGGTATTTCGAAGTGTTCATTTTCAATAATTTCATCACTTTCAGAAGTATCATAATTATCAGCATTGCCTCTAGCAATTTGTTCATCAAGAAATTCACCCAGTGGCACAATATTATCAACGAAAGTATCATCATAGGCATCATGCATAACAGAAGTGGCATCATCAATTACTTGCGACATATCAGAATTACTAGTAGGTAGTGGTGTCGCAAACTTACTCATAATAGAAGGTGAATCAAGTGCACAGCTAGATGGCAGTTCCTTACATCCCCTCGTAGTAGAGGGATAGGTCTTGGTTTTTGGATCTTTCAGATTCTTCATAGTGATCAATATATATAAATCCCAAGTGACTTAGAGAATAGAGATATGCTCCCCAGCAACGGCGCCAGAAAAAGGCCTTGATAACCCACAAGTATAGGGGATCGCAAAAGTTTCTGAGGGTAAAGTATTCAACCCAAATTTATTGATTCGACACAAGGGGAGCCAAAGAATATTCTCGAGTATTCGCAACTGAGTTGTCAATTCAGCCGCACCTGAAAGACTTAATTTTTGCATCAAAGTATTCGGTAGAAAAGTAGTATGGAAGTAACGGTAACGGTAGCAAAAGTAACAGTAGCAGTTTTATAGTGATTGTAACAGTAGCAATGGATAAGTAACTTAGCAAGGATCAATATGTGGAAAGCTCGTAGGCAATGGATCGGTGATGAATAATTATCTTGGATGGCATTCATCATGCAACAGTTATAACATAGCATGACACAGAACTAGCTCCAATTCATCAATGTAATGTAGGCATGTATTCCATATATAGTCATACGTGCTTATGGAAAAGAACTTGCATGACATCTTTTGTCCTACCCTCCCATGGCAGCGGGGTCCTAATGGAAACTAAGGGATATTAAGGCCTCCTTTTAATAGAGAACCGGACCAAAGCATTAGCACTTAGTGAATACATGAACTCCTCAAAGTACGGTAATCACCGGAAAGAATCCCAGTTATTGTCACCCTGGGGGATGCGAATCATAACTTGTAATAGGTGTCTACAACTTGCAAGATAGGATCAAGAACACATATATATTCATGAAAACATAATAGGTTCATATTTTAAATCATGGCACTCGGGCCCTAGTGACAAGCATTAAGCATAGCAAAGTCATAACAACATCAATCTCAGAACATAGTGGATACTAGGGATCAAACCCTGACAAAACTAACTCGATTACATGATAAATCTCATCCAACCCATCACCGTCAAGCAAGCCTATGATGGGATTACTCATGAACGGCGGAGAGCATCATGGAATTGGTGATGAAGGATGGTTGGTGATGACGATGGCGTCGATTTCCCCTCTCCGGAGCCCAAAACAGACTCCAAATCTAGTCTCCCGACGAAGAACAGGAGGTGGCGGCGGCTCTGTATCGTGAAACACGATGAACTCTTCTCTCCGATTTTTTTCTCCGTGAATAGGGTTATATGGAGCCGAAGAGGAGGTCGAAGGAGCCACGAGGGCCCCACAAACCTGCTAGGCACGGCCAGGGGGTGGCCGCGCCTAGCAGGCTTGTGGCCTGCAAGTGGCCCCCCTCTGGTTAATTCTTGCGCCAGTATTTTTTATTAAATCCAAAAATGTTCTCCATAAAATTTCTGGATGGTCCGAGAACTTTTATTTCTGCACAAAAATAACACCAAGGCAATTCTGCTGAAAACACCGTCACTCCAGGTTAGTTCCATTCGAATCATGCAAATTAGAGTCCAAACAAGGGCAAAAGAGTTTCGAAAAGTGGATACGATGGAGACATATCACTTTGCTGTAATTTATTTACCTTTTACTTTCTGTTCTCGTTTACATCTACCTCTATTGGATCTAATCCTTGCAAATAACCGTGAAGGGATTGACAACCCCTTTATAGCACTGGGTGCAAGAGTTTGATTGTTTGTGTAGGCGCATCCATTGGTGACTTGCTTGTTCCTCCTACTGGATTGATACCTTGGTTCTCAAAAACAGAGGGAAATACTTATCTACTTTGCTGCATCACCCTTTCCTCTTCAAGGGAAAGCCAACGCAAGCTCAAGAGGTAGTAGTGTGGGAAAAGGAATACCCAAAGTGGGGGAAGGAAATCCAAGTAGGAGAGGAATCCTACTTGGAGTAGGAGAGGAATCCTACTTGGAGTAGGATTGGAGGGAGGCTTGGCCTCTACCTCCTTCGGCCGAACCCCTAGGGGAAACCCTAGGGTACCGGGCCCTCCCCTCCCTCCAATATATATTGGAAGGGAGAGAGGGCAGCCGCACCTAACCCTAAGCCATGACGCAGCCCTCTCTCTCCACTAGATCGTCTCCTCTAGTTTCGGCGGTGATTAGGCAAAGCGTTGCTGGAGTTCTCATCTACCTCTCCGCTCCCTCTTGCTGGATCAAGAAGGCGGAGATCATCATCGAGCTGTACGTGTGTTGAACCCAGAGGTGCCGTCAGTTTGGCGCTAGATCGGGACAGATCGTGATTGGATCGTGGGACGGCTAGCGATTTGGATCGCGAAGACGTTCGACTACATCAACCGCGTTTCTTAAAGCTTCCTGGTTAGCAATCTAAAAGGGTATGTAGATCCACTCTCCCTCTTGTATATGCTTATCACCATGGATAGATATTGCGTGTGTGTAGGATTTTTTTTTGTTTCCCATCAACGTTCCTCAACAGTGGCATCATGAGCTAGGTCTATGCGTAGATGAGATCACGAGTAGAAAACGGAGGAGTTTGTGGGCGTTGATGCTCTGATTACTTCCTCCCCTTGTATTTTCTTGATTCGGCGGTATTGTGGGATTAAGCGGCCCGAACTAACCCTACCCGTCCACGTACGAGAGACCGGTTCCATCGACTGACATCTGACTTTGTTGCATAAAGATGGCTGGCGGGTGTCTGTCTCTCCTACTCTAGTTGGGTCGAATTCGACAAAGGCGGTCCTTGAGAAGGTTGAATAGCAATTTGTGTATCACCATTGTGGTTTTGCGTAGGTAAGAATCGTTCTTGCTAGATACTCGTAGCATCTACGTAAAACATGCAACAACTATTAGAGGACGTCTAACTTGTTTTTGCAGGGTATGTTGTGATATGATATGGCCAATTACATGATGAGATATATGTGATGTATAAGATGATCAAGTTTTGTATAGAATATCATGACTTGTATGTCGATGAATACGGCAACTGGCAGGAGCCATAGGGTTGTCTTTAATTATTGTATGACCTGCGTGTCAATCATTAAGCGTTATGTAATGCTTTACTTTATCGCTAAGCGGTAGCAATAGTAATAGAAGGGTTGTGGATTTGTCACGACAAGATGTCCTCGTTGAGAGAACTTAGGTGTGAGGCCATCGCAACTATGTGGTGTCTTGAGAGGGGTTGGTCGCGGGCTCCTCGATCCCTCAAAAGCTCCCTTCAAGAACCAAAACACCATTGTGCTTTCTGCCCCATGGTGTGTGCCAACTGTCGTGGATTTGTCATGGCAAGATGTCCTCATGAGAGAACTTAGGTGTGAGGCCATCGCAACTATGTAGCGGCTTGAGAGGGGTTGGTCGGAATCGAGAGACGCGAGTTTACCGAGGTTCGGCCCCTCCGATGGAGGTAAAATCCTACGTCATGCTTTGTGTGTATTAATGATGAGGATGATCTCGATTACAAGGTGTTGTCTTGCTACCTCTAGTCTCGAGAGCCTATAATCTTTCTATCTCTAAAGACTTGAACTTCTCCCTCTTGTGGCGCCTTGCCCCTCCTTATATAGGTGGAAGGGGTAGGTTTACATGTAGAGTCCTATTGGGAGTAGGATTAGGACTAGTCTCTCTTGAATTCTAATCCGGGTCTTGTGTCCTTTGTGAGGGAGTCTTTCCTATCCTTGGGCCTTCTCTATGAGCCGGCCCGCCAAAACATGAGTCGGTGCTCCCATGAGCCACCTTCTGGGTCGTCGGGTCTTGTTGTTCGTCTGACCCACCTATCGGGTCACCAAATGAGCCGCCAGGCCTGGCCGGGTCACCAGTGAATCGCCAAGTCCCGATCGGGTCATACTTTAGGCCGGGTTATACCGCGGGGTAATATCCCCAACAAGAAGCATGGTGGGTGCGACAACCCCGATGGAGAAACAATGATGGAGATCATGGTGTTATGCCGGTGACGATAGAGATCATGCTGGTGCTTTGGAGATGGAGATCAAAAGCACAAGTTCATGGCCATATCATGTCATTTATGATTTGCATGTGATGTTAATCCTTTTGTGCATCTTATTTTGCTTAGGATGACAGTAGCATTATAAGGTGGCCCCTCACTAAAATTTCAAGATAAAATTGTGTTCTCCCCGAGTGTGCACCGTTGCGGAAGATCGTCGTTTCGAAGCACCACGTGATGATCGGGTGTGATAGACTCTACATTAACATATAACGGGTGCAAGCCAGTGTTGCACGTGTGGAACACTCGGGTTAAACTTGACGAGCCTATCATGTACAGACATGGCCTCGGAACACAAGAGACCGAAAGTTCGAACATGAGTCATATAGTAGATATGATCAACATGGAGATGTTCACCATTGAAACCACCTCATCTCACGTGATGATCGGACTTGGGTTGGTGAATTTGGATCATGTATCACTCGGATGACCGGAGAGATGTCAATTTGAGTGGGAGTTTTTAAGTAATATGATTAACTAAACTCATTATCTTGAGCAATAGTCTTAGTAACCTTTGCAAATTTACGTTGTAGATCAATAGCTCGCGAAGTAGTTCCCCTGAATTTCAATGTGTTCCTAGAGAAAGCCAAGTTGAAAGATGATGGAAGTAACTTTGTAGACTAGGCCCGTAATCTGAGGATTATCCTCACGGATGCCCAAAAGGCTTATATCCTTGATGCACCGCTCGGTGAAGCACCCACTCTAGTGTCATCTGAAGACGTTGTGAATGCTTGGGAGGCACGTTCTGGAGATTACTCAATAGTTCAATGTGCAATGTTGTATGGCTTAGAACCGGGACTTCAAAGATGTTTTTAACGTCATGGAGCATATGAGATGTTCTAGGAGTTGAAGTTTATATTTGAGAATAATGCTCAGATCGAGAGGTATGAGACCTCCGATGAGTTTTATGCTTGCAAGATGGAGGAGAATGGGTCTGTCAGTGAACATATACTCAGAATGTCTGGGTATTCAAACCATCTGGCTGAGTTATGGATGCCCCTTCCACTGGAGGCGATCACTGATAGAGTTCTTCAATCATTACCACCTAGCAACAAGAGCTTCGTGATGAACTATAACATGCAAGGGATGAACAAGTCAGTCGCCAAGCTGTTTGCGATGTTGAAAATCGGTGAGTCTAAAATCCAGAAGGAGCATCAAGTTTCGATGGTCAATAAAACCACTAGTTTCAAGAAGAATGTCAAAGGCAAGAAGGGTAACTCCAAGAAGAGTGGCAAAGCAGTTGCCCCTCCCGTGAAGAAACCCAAGGCTGGACCCAAGCCAGAAACTGAGTGCTTTCATTGCAAGGGAACTGGTCACTGGAAGCAGAACTGCCCCAAGTATCTGGCCGACAAGAAGGCGGCCAACACTAAACAAGGTATATATGATATACATGTTATTGATGTGTACCTTACCAACTCTCTTTGTAGTGCCTGGGTATTTGGTATCGGTTCGATTGCTCACATTTGCAACTCAAAACAAGAGCTACGGAATAACGAAGGCTGGCTAAGGACGAAGTGACAATGTGCGTGGGAAATGGTTCTAGGGTTGATGTGATCGCCGTCGGCATGCTCACTCTTCGATTACCATCGGATTTAGTGATGAATCTGAATAATTATTATTTAGTGCATGCGCTAAGCATGAACATTATATATGGATCTTATTTATTGCGAGACAGTTACTCATTTAAATTAGAGAATAATGGTTGTTCTATTTATGTGAGTAATATATTTTATGGTCATGCACCCAATGTGAGGGGTTTATTCTTATTGAATCTCGATAGTGATGATACACATGTTTATAACATTGATGCCAAAAGATGTAGAGTTGATAATGATAGTACCACTTTCTTGGGGCACTGTTGCTTAGGTCATATTGGTGTAACATGCATGAAGAAGCTCCATGCTGATGGACTTTGGCAGTCACTTGATTTTGAATCACTTGACACATGTGAACCATGCCTCATGGGCAAGATGACTAAGACCATGTTCTCTGGAACAATGGAATGGGCAAGTGACTTGTTGGAAATCATACATACCGATGTGTGCGGTCCAATGAGCATTGAGGCACGCGGTGGATATCATTACTTTCTCACCTTCACTGCTGACTTAAGTAGACATGGGTATATTTACTTAATGAAACACAAGTCTGAAACGTTTGAAAAGTTCAAGCAATTTCAGAGTGAAGTTGAGAATCATCGTAACAATAAGATTAAATTCCTACAATCTGATCGAGGAGGAGAATATCTGAGTTATGAGTTTGGCAGTCACTTAAGACAATGTGGAATTGTTTCACAATTTACACCGCCTGGAACACCACAGCGTAATGGTGTGTCCGAACGTCGTAATCGAACCTTATTGGATATGGTGTGTTCTATGATGTCTCTTGCCGATTTTCCACTATCGTTTTGGGGTTATGCATTAGAGACAGCTGCATTCACTTTAAATAGGGCACCATCGAAATCTGTTGAGATGACACCATATGAATTGTGGTTTGGCAAGAAACCAAAGTTGTCATTTCTTAAAGTTTGGGGATGTTATGCTTATGTCAAAAAGCTTCAGCCTGAAAAGCTGGAACCCAAAGCGGAGAAATGCGTCTTCATAGGGTACCCAAAAGAGACAGTTGGGTATACCTTCTATCTCAGATCCGAAGGCAAAGTGTTTGTCGCTAAAAATGGAACGTTTCTTGAGAAAGAGTTTCTCTCAAAAGAATTGAGTGGGAGGAAGATAGAACTTGATGAGGTTGTTGAACCTTTGTTTCAACTAGAGAGTGGCGCGGCGCAGAAAGATGTTTCTGTGGAGCCTACGTCAGTTGAAGAGGAAGTTAATGATTTTGATCATGAAGCTTCGGATCAACTTATTATCAAACCTCGTAGGTCGACAAGGACGCGTACTGCTCCTGAGTGGTATGGCAACCATGTCTTAGAGGTCATGTTGTTGGACAACGATGAACCTACGAGCTATGGAGAAGCGATGATGGGCCCGGATTCCGACAAATGGTTAGAGGCCATGAAATCCGAGATGGGATCCATGTATGGAAATAAAGTATGGACTTTGGAAGTATTACCTGAAGGACGAAAGGCCATTGAGAACAAATGGATGTTTAAGAAGAAGACAGACGCGGCCTGTAATGTCACCATCTATAAAGCTTGACTTGTGGCAAAGGGTTTTTCACAAGTTCAAGGAGTTGACTATGATGAGACCTTCTCACCCGTAGCGATGCTCAAGTCCGTCAGAATCATGTTAGCAATAGCTGCATTTTTCGATTATAAAATTTGGCAGATGGATGTCAAAACAGCGTTCCTTAACGGTTTCCTTAAGGAAGAGTTGTATATGATACAACCAAAAGGTTTTGTCGATCCAGAGAATGATGAAAAAGTTTGCAAACTCTAGTGATCCATTTATGGACTGGTGCAAGCATCTCGGAGTTGGAATCTTCACTTTGATGAGGTGATCAAAGCGTTCGGGTTTATACAAGTTTACGAAGAAGCTTGTATTTACAAGAAAGTGAGTGGGAGCTCTATAGTGTTTCTAATATTATATGTGGATGACATATTGTTGATTGGAAACAATATAGAAATGTTGGAAAGCATGAAGGAATATTTGAACAAGAGTTTTTCAATGAAGGACCTAGGATAAGCTGCTTTCATATTAGGCATCAAGATCTATAGAGATGGATCGAGACGCTTAATAGGACTTTCACAAAGCACATACCTTGAGAAAGTTTTGAAGAAGTTCAAAATGGACCAGTCCAAGAAGGGGTTCTTGCATGTATTGCAAGGTGTGAAATTGAGTAAGACTCAACGCCCAGTGACTGCAGAAGATAGAGAAAAGATGAGTGTCATCCCCTATGCTTCAGCCATAGGCTCTATCATGTATGCAATGTTGTGCACAAGACCCGATGTCAGCCTTGCCATAAGTATGGCCAGAAGGTTTCAAAGTGATCCAGGAATGGAGCACTAGACGGCGGTCAAGAATATCCTTAAGTACCTAAAAAGGACTAAGGAAATGTTTCTCATTTATGGAGGTGATCAAGAGCTCGTCGTAAAGGATTATGTCGATGCAAGCTTTGACACTGATCCAGATGACTCTAAGTATCAAACCGAATACGTATTTATTCTCAATGGGGGAGCGGTAAGCTGGTGCAGTTCCAAGCAGAGCGTGGTAGCTGATTCTACATGCGAAGCGAAGTACATCGCTGCCTCGGAGGCGACGAAGGAAGGTGTCTAGATGAAGGAGTTCATGACAGATCCTGGAGTAGTGCCCGATGCACTGAACCCAATGACTCTATTTTGTGACAACAGTAGTGCCATTGCTCTGGCCAAGGAACCAAGGTTTCACAAGAGGACCAGGCAAATAAAAAGACGCTTCAATTCAATCCGCGATTACATCAAGAAGGAGGGCATAAAAATTTGCAAAGTGCACACGGATCTGAATGTCACAGACCCGTTGACTAAACCTCTTCCAAGGGCTAAACATGATCAACACCAGAACTGTATGGGTGTTAGATTCATTACAATGTAAATCACATAGTGATGTGAGCTAGATTATTAACTCTAGTGCAAGTGGGACATTGTTGGAAATATACCCTAGAGGCAATAATGAAGTGGTTATTATTATATTTCCTTGTTCATGATAATCGTTTATTATCCATGCAATAATTGTATTTATTGGAAACTCAAATGCATGTGTGGATACATAGACAACACTGTGTCCCTAGTATGCCTCTAGTAGACTAGCTCATTGATCAAAGATGGTCAAGGTTTCCTAGCCATAGACATAAGATGTCGTTTGATAACGGGATCACATCACTATGAGAATGATGTGATGGATAAGACCCAAACTATGAACGTAGCATATGACCGTGTCAGTTTATTGCTATAGTTTTCTGCATGTCAAGTATCTGTTCCTATGACCATGAGATCATGCAACCACTGACACCGGAGGAATACCTTGTGTGTATCAAACATCGCAACGTAACTGGGTGACTACAAAGATGCTCTACAGGTATCTCCGAAGGTGTTTGTCGAGTGGGCATGGATCAAGACTAGGATTTGTTACTCCGTGTGACGGAGAGGTATCTCAGGGCCCACTCAGTAATGCAACATCACAATAAGCCTTGAAAGCAAAGTGACTAAAGTGTTAGCCACGGGATCTTGTATTACGGAATGATGATACTTGCCGGTAAGGAGACTGAACTAGGTATAGAGATGTCGACGATCGAATCTCGAGCAAGTAACATATAGAAGAACAAAGGGAACAACATACAGGATTAACCGAATCCTTGACATAGAGGTTCAACCGATAAAGAACTTCGTAGAATATGTTGGAACCAATATGGGCATCCATGTCCCACTATTGGTTATTTACTATAGAGGTGTCTCGGTCATGTCTACATAGTTCTCGAACCCGCAGGGTCTGCACACTTAACCTTCAGTGATGTTTTGATAGTATTGAGATATATGTGTTGGTTACCGAAGGTTGTTAGGAGTTCCGGATGAGATCCTAAACGTCACGAGGAGCTCTAGAATGGTCCGGAGGTAAAGATTGATATATAGGAAGTCCCGTTTTGGTCACCGGAAAAGTTTTGAGTATTTCCGATAGTGTACCAAGGGTGCCGGGAGGGTTCCGAGGGGCCATCAGGAGGGTCCACCCACGCCGGGGGGCACATGGACCTTAGGGGTGGCGCACCAGCCCTTAGTGGGCTGGGCAAGCCAGCCCCTAAGGGCCCATGCGGCTGGGGTGTGGGAAAAGGAAAACCCAAAGTGGGGGAAGGAAATCCAAGTAGGAGAGGAATCCTACTTGGAGTAGGATTGGAGGGAGGCTTGGCCTCCACCTCCTTCGGCCGAACCCCTAGGGGAAACCCTAGGGCGTCGGCCCCTCCCCTCTCTCCTATATATTTTGGAGGAGAGAGAGGGCAGCCGCACCTAACCCTAAGCCACGGTGCAGCCCTCTCTCCCCACTAGATCGTCTCCCCTAATTTTGGTGGTGCTTAGGCAAAGCCCTGCCGGAGTAGCTCCATCACCACCGTCGTCGTGTCGTCGTGTCGCCGCGCTGCCGGATTTCTCATCTATCTCTCCGCTCCCTCTTGCTGGATCAATAAGGCGAAGATCGTCATCGAGATGTACGTGTGCTGAACATGAAGGTGTCGTCCGTTCGGTGATAGATCGGTATGGATCGTGATTGGATCGCGGGACGGCTAGTATTTTGGGTCGCGAAGACGTTCGACTACATCAACCACGTTTCTTAACGCTTCCCGCTTAGCGATCTACAAGGATATGTAGATTCATTCTCCCTCTCGTAGATGCTCATCACCATGGATAGATCTTGTGTGTGCGTGGAATTTTTTTGTTTTTCATGCAACGTTCCCCAACACAAAGAGGCTAGTATTTTGTAACAATGTAAAAGGAGATATAACAATGAATCATAGTGGGATTTCAGGGTGGTTGGGTTAATCGAAAGGAAAGGAGAGAGCATCAATTCTCAAGAAGAATCAGTGAGAGAAGAAAAGGAAAGAAGAAAACCATTTTGGAAATAAAAAGGTATATATTGTAAATTATACTCTATTTTTATCACATAAAAAAGCGAGCTCACACAAGCCGCACATTTAACCATACGACTGTGTCTCCTAGTCACACACTATAATGATGGAAACCATAATAAATAATTTACTAGTCACACCATCGTATGTACATAATGTGGACAACCTCACTAAAAAATGTATTTTTAAACAAAGAGGCTACTATTTAGTAACAATGCAAAAGGAGATATAACAGTGAAGCATAGTATCGTGGCTGGTTTGGGAAGTAATATGCTATAGACTTACCTAGTAGCTACTTTCTCTATTCCTAATACTTTCTTTTTTAAAGATTTAACTATAGACTACATATACATACAAAACAAAATAAATGAATCTACACTCTAAATATCTATATACATCCGCATGTAGTCTGTAGTGAAATTTTTAAAAACACAAATATTTAGAAACGAAGAGAGTAGTAGCTAGAGTACAAAACTTACAAAAGTAATAACATTTTAAATGGTATCATCACATTCCATTTAATGCCAACCATTTTATGTCTTATTTCATGAATAATCTAAATTTCTATTCTTCCGATAAAAGCACATGTTTTACCTTTGTTCACATAGTCTTAAACTATTTGATCATTTTAATTTGTTGAGACATAAATATTCATGACATCAAACTGAGAACCCAACATTGAGCAAAGGTTCGGTTTTACAAATAATACCTAACATGTAACCATTTGTAGGGTATAACCCTTTCTAGGTTCATACACATCTTTTTTTTTCTATTGATATATTGAGACGTCAAGTTTTGGTATTTTCTCAATATAGAGACACACCGTGATTTTCTGAAAATTAAAATGTTCTTTATGTTATGACATTTTGTATAAAGAAAAATGTAAAGCCGCTCCAATTGATGCTGAAGCAAGCAAACCCTCCTTAAACCCAAGTAGCCAAAGGGAAAGGGAAAAAACCACGCCATGGCTTCCTCTTCCCTCTTCGCCGCCGGGCGCCGCCTTCTCCACTTGGGGCGCGGCAGGCTCCTCCAAGGCCGAGTCCGTCCCCACAACCCCACTCTCCTGCTCCTCCCTGTGCGCGCCGCGTCCTCTCCTCCCCCCAAGAGCGCCGAGAGGCCGCCGCGGCGACCCCCGGGCCTGCAGGCCACGCTGTGGCCGCTGGGCCACCCGGACACGCTTCTGGTGCCGGAGATCGAGCGCTGGGCGGACAAGGCCGGCAACCGCCTCCGCCCCGTGGAGCTCGAGCGCATCGTCAAAGAGCTCCGCAAGCGCCACCGCCACCGCCAGGCCCTCGAGGTACTGCCCTCCCCGTGCCCCCACTGACTGCCCGTCGGCTGTTCGATGAAATGCGGCAGTGGCTTCCCATGGCTCTGTTCGCCCGTTCATATCAATTCCCTGCCATTGACAGATGCTAGTATGACGTTTCTGAAATGGTGGCCTGATCTGTTTCTCATTTTTACCATGCTGTATAATCACGTGGATAACTTGCATTGGACTTCTCAAAGGGTTAACAAAATGAGGCTCAAGTTCATGTGGAGATTCATATGGAATTGGGTGCATCGAATGTACTATTACGCGGGATTTTGGCAACCCAATCCTAAGAACCAAAATACCTATGAAAATCATACAATCGAAAGAGGCGTTCAAAGAACTGCAAGGAAGATTTCCTTTCGAGTCATTGCTTACACATTATGACTATGCGTGACTAGATGATCCGAGTATGAAACAGTAGCACATGGTGCATAAAGAAGAAAGTGTCATGTTCAGTTTATTTTGATTTGCCTTGTGTCACAAACTTGAAATTTAGCGGGAATCAAGAGTTTAATCTGGTCTGTGTTTTATTTTGAACTCAATGTGGTCTGTAGTCAAAATACTTCTGCATTCATGTTTAGAATTAACAACGAACTATGGCAACCAAGGGTTTTGCAGCATGTAAATCATCAAACCCTTGAAATATGTATAACATAATAATAATCCCTATAGTTTGTCTGTAGTAATTATGGGGTATTTACGTACTCTTGAAATGCTTCATCAATTTCTTTCCAAACCTTTACTTTGCACAGGTCTCCGAGTGGATGAGTGCTAAGGGTCATGTCCGATTTTTGCCAAAGGATCATGCTGTTCACCTGGATTTGATTGGTCAAGTTCATGGAATCGGAGCAGCAGAAGCCTACTTCAATGGACTGCCTGATAAAGATAAGACGGTGAAACCCTACGGTGCACTCCTGAACTGCTACACACGAGGACTCATGGTTGATGAATCCTTGGCTCATTTTCAGAAGATGAAAGAGCTGGGTTTTGTGTTCTCTAGTCTCCCCTATAACAACCTCATGGGCCTCTATACTAACATAGGACAGCATGAGAAGGTCCCTTCAGTGATAGCAGAGATGAAAAGCAGTGGTATCATGCCTGACAACTTCAGCTACAGAATTTGCATAAACTCTTACGGCAAACGGGCAGATTTTTTCGGGATGGAGAACACCCTGGAAGATATGGAGTGTGAGCCTCAAATTGTTGTCGATTGGAATACCTATGCCGTTGTGGCGAGCAACTACATTAAGGGCAACCTAAGAGAGAAGGCAATCTCTGCCTTGAAGAAAGCAGAAGCAAAAATTGACATAAAAGATTCAGATAACTACAACCACCTGATCTCCCTCTACGGCCAGCTGGGGGACAAATCAGAGATGAAGAGACTGTGGGCACTCCAAATGTCAAACTGCAAGAGGCATATTAATAAGGACTACACTACAATGCTTGCAATGCTTGTGAGGCTTGATGAAATCGAAGAAGCTGAGGCCTTGTTGAAAGAGTGGGAGTCGAGCGAAAACGCATTTGACTTCCGTGTCCCGGATGTCTTGCTCACTGGATACCGGCAGAAGGACATGCTGGATAAGGCCGAAACGCTGCTGGATGACTTCTTGAAGAAGGGGAAGATGCCTCCTTCGACCAGTTGGGCCATTGTGGCAATCGGCTACGCGGAGAAAGGTGATGCTGCGAAAGCTTATGAGTTGATAAAAAATGCCCTTTGTGTTTATGCTCCGAGGAGTGGCTGGACCCCGAGGCCTGCGTTGATTGAGATGATACTCAAGTATCTTGGGGACGAAGGTGATCTCAAAGATGTTGAAACTTTCGTTCAACTGCTGCAAGCTGCTATGCCTATGAACTCAGATATGACCGACGCTTTGTCAAAGGCTCGTATGAGAGAAGAAAAGAAGGCTGGAGATGCAGAGAAAGAAGCTCTAAGCTCAACAAAGGCATCAGGATAATTTTACTGCAACTCTCAGGGCCAACTTATTGCGCCATGTAATTTAGTTAGTTAGTTGCCAATAAGAATTCATTTGATATTTAACTCGAATCTGAAACTTGCCATAAACAAATTGCTGCCTGGTTCTCCACAGGTTTGCATAGTGCACCCGCATGAACATCAATTTTTCTGATAAAATTGTAAAAACAAATGACCTTTTTGTGGACGAACATCAAAAAGTGCTCTAGCATCTTGCAAAATTTTGCCACAAAAGACATCCATAGTGGTCCATGCCAAAAAAATTACAGGCGTGCTCCAAAAATGTGTCGTTTTGAGTCCTTATTTTTTTGTGTGTGCAGGCCTCCACGGATGACTTTTCTAGGTGAAATTTTACAGGATGTTATAGCACATGTTGATGTTCCAACACAATTTTTATTTATTCGGATTTAACTGTTCATGCGTGAAAACCCATGTCACATATTGGCATGAAAGTGTAGTTGTGCAACAATACAGGTAGAGAAGACAATCAAACAATGTAAAGGGAAGAGGGTCAGCATGGCATATCTGTGGCATCTTTTCTATTTTGCATCTCCAACTTAACGTACCATAATGGATGAAAAGTGTACAACAAAACCAACCATGGTCTGGAGAACACATTTTCAACTAAACATGACATTATATTAGTAGGGGCATGCACGAACACTTCATAAACGTTACGAATCATACTTCTTTGAACTGTGAAACGATGGCTAATACTCATGTTCTCCAACATCCAACCTGAACCAAGGCAGCAAAAATGAAGTGGTGATACAAGACTAACAGGTCACTTATGAGGTCTTATAAGTTAATTTCTCCTGCAGCTGTCACAGTTCAAGCAAACGTGGCACTAGGATATCCAAGTTCAAAACATGGATTCATGAAATACATTGGCATAACAATGCCATCAATAGAGCAATTCGATATAGGACAGATGCTCGAAACACCATAAGACACGATATAGCACCGACATATCCGCTACTCCGAGAGAGTGGCCTTCAGCTCTCCACTCTTTTCCAGCTCGAGAACAATGTCACATCCCCCCATCAGTTCTGATTTGTAGTAGAGTTGGGGGAAGGTGGGCCAGTTCGAGTATGTCTTCAGACCTTGTCTAACTTCCTCATCAGATAGAATGTCAAAAGACCCAAAGCTTATCCCTGCTCCTTTCAAGGCATTCACCACTTTCGAACTAAAGCCACAACGTGGATTATCTGGGTTGCCCTTCATGAACAGCATCACTGGGGATGAGGAAATTAGGGCCTCTAGTCGGCCATCTAGGCTCTCTTTCGGAATAATCCCTTTCTCAGTCAGAACCTTCTTCAGTTCCCCACTCTTATGCATCTCCATCACTATGTCCGAACCACCAACCAGTTCACCCTTGATGTACACCTGAGGGTAACTAGGCCAGTTTGATAGAACCTTTAGGCCCTGCCTAACCTCATCATCTGTAAGAATGTCAAAACTTGAGAAAGGAATCTTCTCTTGCTTAAGAATGTGAACGACCTTTCCACTGAATCCACACTTGGGCTCCTCGGGTGAACCTTTGATAAATATCATCACTGGGTTAGAATTAGTGAGGCTCTCCAAACGAGCTTTCTGAGCTTCAGTAAGCCCAATTGCCTCAGGACTCTGTTCACTTGCAGATTCAGATATCACTGGCTCCTCAATTTCGATTCCTTGTTGCCGGAGAGGAATGTTGTGCTCCTTTAACACATCCTTCAGTTCACCACTTTCATGCATGGCAATAACAATATCACATCCACCAAGCAGCTCACCTTTGCAGTACAACTGAGGAAAAGTTGGCCAGTTAGAGAATTTCTTCAGCCCTTCACGTACTTCATTATCTGAAAGGATGTCAAAGCTCCCAAATTCAACACCTTCCTGCTTCAAAATGTCAACCACCCTTCGGCTGAAACCACACCTTGGTTCTTCTGGATTTCCCTTCATAAATAAGATGACAGGATGGGAATTGACAAGCTGCTCCAAGCGCTTCTTCAGTGTACTTTCAGCAGCAGAAGATCCATTTTGCCGTGCCATTTCTTGGATCTTTTCGAGTACAGCAGGCCCGGCAGCCACCCCCAAGCTAGCAGGTGCAGCAGACTGAGCAACATTGGCAGGCCCAGCTAACTTTGCAACCTTATTGGCTAGGCTGGCTGGGTTTGCGCCCTCCAAGGTATCAACAGGTTTGCCTTCCTGAAAAGAGATAAAATCATGCAACGATGACAACCTCTTACAAAGAAGGCAATATAGAGAACTTCCAAGGAATTCGATAAATACATTTAGCACAGCAATAAAGAAAATCTGGAAGCTAAAGCAAATATGACCTCAGATATGTACACAGAGCAAACACCATATGAAAATCCCAAGGTTGTGTGACACGTATAGGATGGCATTACAAAGGAGTCTCAGGTTAACACCAAAATACCAAGTGAAGGCATGACCAAACTAGCCTAGCAAAAAGGGACATTGTGCATGAGACCTCATGGGGTCCATCACAATATCATTAGGTTTGTTCTAGTCATACAGAACATTTCATTGTCCATACAACACTCCAATGACCTGAACTTGTAACTTCTAAGAGCCTGGATGGTACATCATCCCATGATTTTTTTACCAAAAGAAGCAAGAACATCAAACGTCCATGCTAGGATGAACCAATTAACTTATACATTTGTGCAGAATCTTTAGGGTAGACAGACTAGAGTAAATTCAGTGAGGTGTGTATCTGACTTCATTATTTCACAAGCATATGAAGGCATGGGTAGTTGGGTACACATAATTTATGTCATCGCTTGTAGAATACTTCATGCTTAGAAGTTTGAAAGTGGGTCCACACAATAATGTCAATACATGCCTCGTCATGAGGAGAGAACACATGTTTGATTTTTTCTGCCTTTAAAAATGGACAAGAGAACATGTGCAATTCAACTTTAACAATATAAGTAAGAAGAGTATCATGACCCTACCAGGATTCATTTTGTGAAGTATAAACAATGAAAAGAGGTCCATTAGCACGAACAAATCGCATTGTGTGAAAACTATAAACATCAAATACCTTGCAGAAAACAAAGTATGGCACTGCTGTAACTCCATATGCCTCTGAAATTTCCGGTTGTTCTTCAGCTTCAACCTGACAGAAGTTACCAACATGACGAGGATAAACAAGAAAAGGTTTCAGTATCCAAATTACGAAATGGTGTGTCATCCACAGAGCATAAAGAAATAATCATAATTATATGACTAAATAACACTACATAATAACCAAAGGATAATAGTCGCAAAGGAGAAATATTTGATTAGATCAGTCTTTTCCTAGAATCTCTGTCCAATGGCATCACATGATGAAATTATTAGAAAGAGGAGCAGTATAAAAAAATATCTACAGAAGGTTCGAGAAAGGTACCACTTGATCTCATAGTTGTTCCCCAAATTTATAGTCTAATAGAAGAACGAAGGGTTCAAATCACAAGTTAGTTGTCTTGGTTATCGTCAGCTGTCATTCCACACTCTTAACTGGGTCTATCAATAACCAAACGGGAAGAGACAAGGATTTCAAGCACAAACGGGTTGAATTCAGCTGTTATCTTGCGAGTCCAAACCTAATGTGGGGAGGGAAACGTTGCAAGCACAAGTTGGGCTGGATTCAAGTTAATCAACCGCATACATGTCACCTGCTAACTATACTACACACTCAACAGATAGTGCTTGTCGCATCGCAATAATAACTAAATAAACATGACTAATCATAATAGAAATAATAATCAAGCATGCGAAAAAGTAGCTTAGAGAGCAGCATGAATCACGCGCCAGAACCCTAAACGCGAATCTGTGCCCAGGGGCCTAGACCGCCGCAGAAGGATCGCGATCCACCGGAAACCGACCCGAACCCAAATCTTCCGCGACCACATGGGAGGAATCGGAGACATAGCAGCAGGCGGCGCGCGCGCGCGTGCGTACCCTGAGGAAGAGCGCGTGGGGGAAGTCGATGGCGAGGTGGGCGAAGACCTCGTCCATCTGCTTGGAGGCCTCGCACCAGGCCGCCCAGAAGTGCACCGCAGCGGCCCGCGCACCGCCGACCGCCGCGTCCAGCTCCGCCCTCGACCCCACCTCCCTCACCGGCCCGCCGCCGCTCGCCATCGCCGCTTCCGCTCCCTCGCACTTCCCAACAAAAAACAACAATCGACGGCGAGGACACACGAGAGACGATAGCAACCAGCGGGGGCGATTGGGGGAGAGAGAGACGACGGGATGATGACTCGTGGCGAGGGGTTGCGACCTGGGGTTTTCCTCTCCAGCCCCGTGCTGCGGTGCGACGGCGACGGAAGATTCCAGAAGGGCCCGGAACCGACCGACCTAGGCTGTTTGGGCCTAGCCGGAGCGGGCCAACGGCCCAAGATAAAAAGGGATCGATCTGACTGACGTGGACCCACGCGGCCGGCCCGGCAAAAGGGCAGAGGCTGCGGCGGCTGTGGGGTCCAGCCGCCGTCCCCCGGGACCCCTCCCCTCGGCTCCTCGCCCCGGCGACGAGCCTATATATAAACCCGAAGCATTTTTGAGCTGCCCACGGTGGCCACCGGCCAGAAACCCTAGTAGTCGCCACCAAACCCTTGGCCTGAATCCCCACACGCTGCCTCTGCCAATTCAGATCTGGGCCTTCCGTTCGTTGCTTTTTGTTTGATTCTCTTGATTGAGGTGTGTGTGCGTGCGTGAGTTTGCTGTATGGTTTTTATCGATGATACTCATGTAGAAATACTGCGTTATCTTCCTGATGACACCATTGTCTCGCTGAGATCCAAAGTCGCAGCAGCTCTTTGTTTTTGTTTTCCTTTGTCTGTTTTCCTCTGGATTTTACTTTGAAAAGTTTGAAGCGGGGAACCTCACTCCCTGGTGAAGTCCCTCAGACGAGATGTTATTACTTCTCTAAATGGATCATTGCTAAGAGAGTGTTCGATCTCTCTACCTCTCTCACCAGCGCTCTCTGAAAAATTGCGTAGAAAAGGAGGGAAAAAGAGGATCGCAATAGCTGTCGAACATTCAACATTTTCTAGGAAAAATAACCCTTTTGCGGCAAAAAAAAAACCCGGCGGGATTCGCTGTTTGTTACCCCCCTCCAGCCGACGTTTGCGACAAACCATGTATGTAACGATCAATGAATTTCTTCAGATAAGCATCGCTTGTTTAAGTTTTCGTTGATTCGATCTCCTAGGAACAAAATAATTCCTCAATTCGCTTTGACAACACGAATACACCAAGCGATGGTGGAGAAATACTGTGGCCATTATAACCACACATCTTAAAACAAAATAAAGATCGTGAGCAGAGCAACATGTATATTGTTTATGGTTACTACAACCCAGTCTAACAGTTTTGCTGGATTGTACCTGGTTGACAAACAGGCGTGTCTGCAAACATAAACATCATAGATACAACACGATTACAAGCAAAATAAACGTCAGCATCTCTAGCACACACTGTTCCCAGTATAGTCATGCATGCTTATTTACAGCTGCTCTAGTAGATTTACAACGGCTCTGGCAGAATGGTCTAGCTCATTTCCGGCGTTAGCGTGGCCTGGCCCATGAGCTTGACCCCCCGAATTATGCCATATATCCATCAGCTGCAAAGAAAGGAAGTGACTTCAGTGGCATCACCTGCTCCTGCAGCAAAGGGAATGTGAATGTGGTTGTGGTGAGTTCAGATTCAAGTAGACTCTTCAGCAAAACAGCAACAAAGGGGGCTCCGTGCAAGTGCATAACTGATGATACCTCGGCGTTCTCCAGATGTTCCGCAGGGAAATGGAGCCCAGTGGAACAGTTCTCCAGCATCTCAGGGGTCTTCATCCACGCCTTGTGGGCTTCGATGGACTTCAGCTTGTAGCGAAACATCTGCAAAAACAAATCCAATTTTCAGGACCAGTTAATTCGCACAAAGCTGAAAGTGTAGGCAGCAGCTGATCATGTGCTCCTCCAAACCTCAGACAACGAAATAGTTGGCTTTTCGAGCTCATCTCCCTCGACGTGAATCCCTGTACCCTGGCATTCTGGGCAAAGGATGGATGTTATTTTGCTCTTTGGCGCTGTTTTTGCCTTTCTTCCTCGTTTGCTTTTTCCCATCTTTGCAATTTGATCAGCCAGCACCTCATATTGGCACATAATAGTCCAGTGCAGTAAGCATGAAGTGTGAAATAGATGAAAAGCCTGGGAAAGAAAACTCATTTAGCCAAGAAGTCACAGCAGAAGGCTTTGAATTTAAGGATGGGACTATCATATTTGTTTGAAATAAGAAATCAGCATATGTTTGTACTGTACCAAGGAATCTCAGATGACAGTTTAAGGTAGTTCCAAAATCTTGTATCTCTACTCACAAAGGACTTTTTGAAGACCTAACTTTCTAATGGCATTTTCTTTCTTTTTTTCTCTATAAAGAAAAGTAATTAGGACTCGTTGCCTTCATCAAGAAAAAGAAAGAGGAAACGATGTTTGGAATTACTAACCCCACTGGAGTTTCTACTGCTGCAAGCTAGGTTTCCTGTGCTGCAGTTCAGCAAGGTGGCGACATCCTTTCCAGGAAGCATCGATCGCCCACAAATATCACAAACTTTCTCAGCAGCAAGTCGCTTCTGCTTCCTCAGCTCTCTCCTCATAGACTTGCTGGACAAGGGGCTGACTTGAAGATTGCCTGAGGTACCTGTTGGGGAACCAGTCACGATAGCTTGACTTTTGTCCTGAGTCTGGCCATTTGACTCTTCTGAAGATGCTTCTTGATCAGAAAATGACTTCTTCCTTCGCTTTCCACGATGTCCAGCCTCATCAATGACAAAGAAAGATCCAGCAGAGATGGGAAGGTCCTGATCTTCAGAAGGCCACTTCCTTCCCAACTCATATGCATAAGAGAAGTTGATAATGGCAAAACCAGATTGTTCATAGATGTCACATGCCTCAGAGCCCTGTGAGGCTTCTTCTCCTACCCAAGCACACCAGATTTTGCTGATCTTCTTATGAGCATCGCTAGCTTCAGCAATCTTGTATGCAATGTTTCCATAACCCAAGAGATGCACAGGCAAATTCAACACAACATCCTTTATCAATACACCAGGAATAACAAGCTGACCATTGGTTTCATTGCAGTTTGACAGAGCACTATCATCAGTTATGGCCGAAGATCTACCACTCGGACGTCCGTTTGCACCACCGGATGAGCCTTTTGCACCATTATGGGAGCTTGAACCATCTCTCAGCCTTGATGTCACCTCAGTGTCTTTCCCTGAGAAGTCAGGATGGGGAACCAGAGCAAGTTCTCCGGTGTTATGCGAGCTTGAGTCCAGCAAGAGCGGGTCATTCTCGCGTGAGTTGTTGAAGAAGAGCACACCATCATTGAACGGCCATGGCATGGGCCCAAACAGGGTGACCTTGGCCTCAGCATACCGCCGTGAGTGCAGATTCCCCTTGAGGTGGTCAAACAGCACATTGTCGCTGAAGCACTCGGTCAGGCAGATGGTGCAGAAGAAGATGACGCGCTTCCCGACACGTCGGAGCTCCACATACGTGTGCCCGTTCTGCCTCACCTCCCGGAGCGTGGCCTTGGCAGCAATCTCACGGATATCCACAGGAGCATTCCGCTGCAGCACCAAATCCTTCCCCACCATGGCGAAATCCCCTCGAGTTACTACCACCACCAGTCCCTTCAAATCCGCCTCTGTAGCTTACAAATGCCCCCAAATTAACCTCCAAGGCTACCTCCTCCCTGATTTCCCTTCCTTGAAAGTTGGAACTCTCAAGTTTCCACACACAGAAAAAAAAAGTCACCGCACTTGAGATCTTAGTTTCCTCCCGAGCCCTAAGATTGCAAGCTTCTTCTTCTTAACAAAAAGAGATTGTGACTAGCAGTACACAAATAGAACCTAACACGGACGGTCGTATTCGTATCTTTCCAGCCATGGGAATGGAAGCGAGCGTGAGGAACCTGCCGAGCAGCGCGAACTCCTCGCCAGTGGCGCCAACCCTAGTCATCAAATCAGACGCGGGAGGCAGCAAACCCTAGACTCCTGGCGCCCGCCGAATTGGCGCGCGGGTGGGGCGGGGAAGCGCGGCTGGCGAGGGGCCTAGCAGAGGACGACGACGGGTCGAGGCTGCTGTGGCGGGGGAGGAGGAGGAGGCTGGTGCAGGCTGCGGACGATGCTAGGCGAGGCGGCGGAGGAGCGGAGACGGCAGTCGGACAAGAGCGCCGAGGGCGTCGAGGCCATGTGGTGCCAACACGGCGGCGAGGGGGGGTCGTCGGCGCGCGGAATTCGCCCTCCTTTTTTTTTCGATTGTTTGCTTGGACGGGGAGGTTTGGTCTGGACGGGGCTGGAGAAGGGGAAGAAGGGGAAGGTGCGTGAGGAGAGGGGAAAAGGAGGCAAGCGCGTGGCGTGTCTGGACTCTGGGTTGATGGGAAGAAGGCGTGGTGAAAGAAAACGGGACTGTCCTCAGAAAAGAGAAAAGGACAGGTAGCCATACGGCCCATACCCAACCGCGGTTCACAAATAAGGGCATTTCTGGTAGATCGCTGTCTCGTGCGCGGGCGCTATCTGGCGCGATGGAGCGGCCGCACCAGGACCGTCCATCGCTGCATCGCACAGGCATACGTGGCCTGGGCGTCCCGACAATGTGGACGGTGGGTTTTCTTCTCTCTTCGAATTTTTTGGGGAACGCGCCGCTGCTGCCCTATCCTGCCGTTCCTCCTTCCCCTCCTCGCACTCACTCCAGTAACAAATCCCTCACCAAATCCAGACGAATCTCTAGATTTCCTTGCGAGCGCGGGTGGAGGGAGAGCCGGCGACGAGTCAATTAAACGAGCACGATGGCGGCCCGGCAAAGGATCCCGCATCATTTCGACGGGTGTGAGGAACGGCGGCGCGTGTGTGGTAGAAGGAGGAGAAGGCACCGGCGACGGGGGGAGGGGGGTCCAGCGCGAGGCGACGACGACACCACCGGCGACCAAGGTCAGTTCATCCCACGCGCTACCCCCTGCCCCTCTATCTCACATCTCACGTCTATTTGGGGGCTCGTCGCCGACGCCTCCGTCGTTATCGGTGAGGAGGGAGAGAGGGAAGGGAGTTTTCGTGCGAGGATGCGGGGGGCTGGGCGAGGGGGTCCGGTTTGGAGGTGAAGCAGCAAGGGTTGATATCCCGCACTCAGATCAGGTTCGGCGCCCGTGGCTGAGCTAGGAGAGGTAGGGGCGGCGCAGGTGAGATGAGGAAGCAAGGTACCACTGGGGATGCGACATCGTTATTTTCCTCTGCTATGACAAAACGTAGGCAACATTGTTAGAGACTCCTCTATTTTGTAGGCATTTTAGACGGAGATAAAATAGGCAATACTGTGTGTTTTTGTAGGCAGTCAGACAGAGATAAGCAGATATAGGTAGGCAACACCTAATACCATGGTCGGTGTAAGCAGTTTTTTGGCATGATTTCTCCTGTACCCTGCTTGCAATGGGAAGAGAGATACAGAGATACAGCCACACTACTAGAGATTGACTGAATTTTGAATAGACTTATTGAATTCGAGTTTGTGAGGCGAATCCAGGAGTCGGAGGTCAAGGAGGCTTTAAAGAGGATGAAAGGAGGTAAGGCGATGGGCCCCGATTGTATCCCCATTGAGGTGTGGAGAGGCCTCGGGGACATAGCGATAGTATGGCTAACCAAACTTTTCAACCTCATTTTTCGGGCAAACAAGATGCCAGAAGAATGGAGACGGAGTATATTAGTACCAATCTTCAAGAACAAGGGGAATGTTCAGAGTTGTACTAATTACCGTGGAATTAAGCTGATGAGCCATACAATGAAGCTATGGGAGAGAGTCATTGAACACCGTGTAAGAAGATTGACAAGCGTGACCAAAAATCAGTTTGGTTTCATGCCTGGGAGATCGACCATGGAAGCCATTTTCTTGGTACGACAACTTATGGAGAGATATAGGGAGCAAAAGAAGGACCTGCATATGGTGTTCATTGACTTGGAGAAGGCCTATGATAAGATTCCGCGGAATGTTATGTGGTGGGCCTTGGAGAAACACAAAGTCCCAACAAAGTACATTACCCTCATCAAGGACATGTATGATAATGTTGTGACAAGTGTTCGAACAAGTGAGGGCGACACTAACGACTTCCCAATTAAGATAGGACTGCATCAAGGGTCAGCTTTGAGCCCTTACCTTTTTGCCTTGGTGATGGATGAGGTCACAAGGGATATACAAGGAGATATCCCATGGTGTATGCTCTTTGCGGACGATGTGGTGCTAGTCGATGAGAGCCGGACGGGGGTTAACAGGAAGTTGGAGTTGTGGAGGCAAACCTTGGAATCGAAAGGTTTTAGACTTAGTAGGACTAAAACCGAGTACATGAGGTGCGCTTTCAGTACTACTAGGAACGAGGAGGGGGAGGATGTTAGCCTTGATGGGCAAGTGGTGCCTCAGAAGGACACCTTTCGATATTTGGGGTCAATGTTGCAAAAGGATGGGGATATCGATGAAGATGTGAACCATCGAATTAAAGCCGGATGGATGAAGTGGCGCCAAGCTTCTGGCATTCTTTGTGACAAGAGGGTGCCACAAAAGCTAAAAGGCAAGTTCTATAGGACGGCAGTTCGACCCGCAATGTTGTATGGCGCTGAGTGTTGGCCGACTAAAAGGCGACATGTGCAACAGTTAGGTGTGGCGGAGATGCGCATGTTGAGATGGATGTGTGGTCACACAAGGAAGGACCGCATCCGGAATGATGATATACGGGATAAAGTTGGGGTAGCGCCAATTGAAGAGAAGCTTGTCCAACATCGTCTGAGATGGTTTGGGCATATTCAGCGCAGGCCTCCAGAAGCCCCAGTGCACAGCGGACGGCTTAAGCATGCTGATAATGTCAAAAGAGGCCGGGGCAGACCGAACTTGACATGGGAAGAGTCTGTAAAGAGAGATCTGAAGGACTGGAGCATCACCAAAGAACTAGCCATGGACAGGGGTGCGTGGAAGCTTGCTATCCATGTGCCAGAACCATGAGTTGGTCGCGGGATCTTATGGGTTTCACCTCTAGCCTACCCCAACTTGTTTGGGACTAAAGGCTTTGTTGTTGTTGTTGTTGTTGTTGTTGTTATTGAATTCAAGTTCTAGAGAATAGGCAATTATGTGTTTTTGTTTTAGGCAAACTTAGCCGCCGTCTAACAAGTAGGCGCGATATGACACAATGCAGCGGCCAAAGGACAACCGTCCATCCCCGCGAAACGGTGGCGGGGGCGGACAGAAATCCCTAGCCTGCTGATTCAACGCCGACGGGAGAGTCTAGGCATAATCGCAGATCTCTTTGATTTTTTTGTTGCTGCGTTTTTTAGTTTTTGCAGGCAATTCAACTGCGTAACAAAATACAAAAGCAGGCAACTCAAAATTTTATCGCACAACTTTTTTTGATAGAGGTTTTGTGCAACTACATTTTTTGTGGTATGTCATATTGTATGATTAGTAACACAGGCTGGTCCATCTATGTGTTTTTTTTTAGATAATCATCTGGCTACTATGACATAGTGCAGACAATTTTTTTAGTCGTGAACATTTTTCTACTTCTCCTTTTCTTTTTTGGGCAGGGAGCAGGAAATTGAGAGATCTAGGCAAGGACATATTTTAAGATGGAGGTCTCGATAGATCAATACCTATGGGTTCTACACCAACGATCTACAACAACAACCAAGCAGCAGAGACCCATGAGTGTCCATCGTTCAACTTGAACAGGAGTTTGCACGAAGAAGAGTCCATCAAGAGAGATGCGCCCACAACAATGGAGCCACGGAACCTAGATGCTTACATGGCAGAAGGCGGAGACGACGACTGGGGGCTGGACCCAAAAGAGCTGCAGGAAGCATGCTATAAGGCAGAAGTGGAGTTTGCAAAGAAGAAACAGAAGGAGATGGAGGAGAGGATTGCGAACCAAAGCCTCTCTAACAATCAAGATTAAAAAACATCAGCCCAAACAATAGTGCCAATAGCAGATATTGCAAGCTCATCAAAAACACCAGAGAGTCACTGGACATGAAAGGAGAGTTGTAAGGGCTCCAGCGCAACTCAGGTCACCATACGTCAACCCATAGAACGCAGACCCATTCTACTGTTGGAAGGAAATGTGCGCCATATACGACACTGTGTGTCAGTTCAGTGGACCACAGAAGGTCACTAGGAGGAGGGCAACACATACTGACAACAGGCAAGACAGTAGAACCATAACGCCTTTTTCTTTTTTTCTTTACCTTTTTATTTTTCTCTTTTTTGTGTTTACCCCTCCTTTTTTAATCAACGAAAACTAACATTTTTTTTGCTTATTTTGTCTTCTTTGTTATTGTATCTCATCAACAGCAAGCCGATCATAAACTATGACGAGTTCTTCATCAACTGCAATGAACTTGCAAATTCAATGGTGCTAGAAAAGAAAATGGATAACATAGTTGCTGAGATTGCAATCACTTCGATGAGGGGATCAGATCCAAGGCCTAAGAGGAGAATAATGCCATTACGAATAGCCGTAAGCGTTTTTCTCATCCAACCAAAATAAATGTTAAGAATTTTTTTTGTGTTTTTTTGCCTAAACCCTTTTTTCACTATGTGGATCCACACATACTTCCAGAACAATAGTTTCACCAAGAATGACATAGATAAATATTTTGACAAAAAGACACAGAGGCTAAGCCGATGTGAATCAGTAAGATCAAAATGAAACCCCTGGTTCTCTAGTTTTTATATGGACTTCTTCTTTACTACCCATCACACAAAAACTTTCTTTCTCATGCATGAACAGATTTCGTTCCCAACACTCGAGATTCTTGACAAGGAGAGACCAAAGGAGTCAGGACACTATTGGTTGCTGGTGTTGAACATCAGAGACAATCATTTCGAGGCGTTAGACTCGGCAAGGATGCTGAAAGACAAGGCATTCATGGCAAGCGCAACAAAAATAATGGAGGGTATCAAGGCAAATTGGGAGGGACACTACAACAAGTCAAGTGTGCACATCAAAGATTAGGAACTGCAAGAAATCAGATGCCCAAGGTAGGAGAACAGGCAAGTCTACCCCCCACACCCTACATATTATTGTTCTTTTTTCCCCATGTTTCTTAAAATGTTTTACATTTTTTTGTACTCCTTGGCACTAAGGATCATCTTCTTTTTAGTCACACACACACAAGCCAATAACATCCAGCATGTGTGTCAACCACATACAACCAACCCCGACGACCACACATGCCCCCATGCCAACCACTCTCTCTTTCCAAAGTCACCTAAGACCGTTCGAAAGCAAAAAGATCGCCCGCCATCGGCGTGCTAGGTCACCAACCCCGACGACCTAGTCGCCCACACCCCCCACGCAAACCACTTTCTCTCGAAAGTCGCCTCAGACTGTCCGAAAGCGAAAAGATTGTCCGCCATCGGCGTGCTAGGTCACCCACCCCGACGACCTAGTCGCCCACACACACCCCCACGCCAACCACTCTCTCTTGGAAGTCGCCTAAGACCTTCCAAAAGCGAAAAGATCGCCCACCATTGGCATGGTAGGTCACCCACCCCGACGACCCAGTCGCTCACACACACACCCATGCCAACTCTCTCTCGGAAGTCGCCTAAGACCGTCCGAAAGCGAAAAGATTACCCGCCATTGGCATGCTAGGTCGCCAACCCCGACGACCTAGTCGCACACACACCCACGCCAACCACTCTCTCTCGAAAGTCTCCTAAGACCGTCGGAAAGCGAAAAGATCGCCCGCCATCGGTGTGCTAGGTCGCCAACCCCGACGACCTAGTCACCCACACATACCCCTATGCCAACCACTCTCTCTTGGAAGTCACCTAAGACCGTCTGAAAGCGAAAAGATCGCCCGCCATCGGTGTGCTAGGTCGCCCACCCAATGACCTAGTCGCCCACACCCCCCCACGCCAACCACTCTCTCTCAGAAGTTGCCTAAGACCGTCCAAAAGCGAAAAGATCGCTCGCCATCGGCATGCTAGGTCGCCTACCCCGATGACCTAGTCGCCCACACACCCCCCGCCAACCACTCTCTCTCGGAAGTCGCCTAAGACCGTTCGAAAGAGAAAAGATCGCCCGCCATCGGCGTGCTAGGTCGCCCACCCTGACGACCTAGTCGCCCACACACACCCCCATGCCAACCACTCTCTCTTGAAAGTCGCGTAAGACCGTCCAAAAGAGAAAAGATCACCCGCCATCGGGGTGCTAGGTCGCCCACCCCGACGACCTAGGTCGCCCACACACACCCCCACACCAACCACTGTCTCTTAGAAGTCGCCTAAGACCGCCCGAAAGCGAAAAGATCGCCCGCCATCAGCGTGCTAGGTCACCCACCCCGACGACCTAGGTCTCCCACACATACCCCCACGCCAACCACTATCTCTCGGAAGTCGCCTAAGACCGTGCGAAAGCGAAAAGATCGCCCACCATCGGCGTGCTAGGTCGCCCACCCTGACGACCTAGGTCGCCCACACACACACCCACGCCAAACACTATCTCTCGAAAGTCTCCTAAGACCGTTCGAAAGCGAAAAGACCGTCCGCCATCGGCGTGCTAGGTCGCCCACCCCGACAGCCTAGGTCACCCACACCCCCCTCCATGCCAACCACTATCTCTCGGAAGTCGCCTAAGACCGTCCGAAAGCGAAAAGACCGTTCGTCATCGGCGTGCTAGGTCGTCCACCCTGACGGCCTAGGTCGCCCATCAGTGTGCTAGGTCTTGTGCAGTAGACAAATGTTCACTTTTTGCAAAATAGCCCCCCCCACACCAACAGTTTTTGCACACAAATTTAGTTTTCTGAAATTTTTAGCAGTACCTTTTTCTTGTAGCAAAACTAGCAATTTAACACAGAGGCACACTGGTGTAATAGTTGTATGCCTACTCTTTTTTGGATTCTTTTTCAGTTACGACTGCAGAATTTTCATGGCGTACAATGTTGAACACTGGGATGGCACCCATCTCCTGGAGTATGGGCAAAAAGACATACTCAGTATGAGGAAGATTCTAACGGCAAAGAATGGTAGAGAGCAACCATAACGACATCAACTGGGCGAAGATGCTCAACATCAATATGGTAAATTTCACTATCAATCACGCATAAGCAACTCAATGTCATTTTTTCTCTTCGCATGCCTACACAGTCTAGTCATTTTTGCTGTCTTTTTTGTAGCAGGGATCATAAATAACATGGTCCATAGAACATAAATTACATGCTCCTTTTCACAAAAATGAAAACATTCAAATCTGAGTAATTATCTGGCAGCCACATATTTTTTTCCTGTCTTCTCTTTCTTCCCATTTTTTGCTTGTTGAACCAGTCAAACACTTCGGTTCAGCCCGGGCATGCAAGTGGCACAATTATGTCCTAACTCCTTGCAGTACGTCCTAACTCCTTACAGTACGCACACTTTGTCTTCTTCTTCGGGTGCAACTCAATGCTCGAGTAGTACCTCTTGTCTCTTTTCCGTCCTTTAGTCAATGACTTTGGGGGTTATGCAAAGGAGTTGATCTATGCTCTCCAACAGAAACTTCTGTTGGGGCAGATGGGGCTGCTGGTTGGGCATGTGCCGCTGGTTTCTTCTTCTTCCTCCTCAATTTGTAAAGTTGATTCAGTTCAGTCTCCAACGCGTGACCATAGGACCTGCACAAAGCTGCTCCTGCATCAGACATACTGCCCAATTTAGATATTTTGCCAAATATAGTATTCAGGGAAACATGCCTTATCTGCTGCAGAGACTCTTGTGGCATGGGATCAGGGACTTGTGAGTTAGGGGGAAAATCAGTAAGAAATGCGATCTGAGTCCATCTATGCAGTATGTAGTGCTCGGGGATCTCATCAACACCAAGGTGAGTGAACACTTTCAAGATGTGTATGCAAAACAACTCGTCCCTGTAAAACCTGCAACACTCACACTCATACTCTTGCTGCTCAACTAGTGCTGACACCATGTACGTTCTACGACCATAAACCCTAGCATAAATTCTGTTAGGCTCAAGAAGGTACATGTTGCTGCCTTGAGGCCTAACATTATACATGCCAATCATAGAAAACTCATGTTGAAACCTGTAGTATATATTCCTTGTGTAAACTCACAAAGCTTGCTTTTCAATTGGGAGCAGGAACCAAAGCCTTGGCTCCAGCTCATCCGTTCGGTAGTCATTACCTCCTTCTTTCACCAAGATCTTGTCGTTTATCTTCTCATATTGCTTCACAAAGTTAAGCACAGAATTCTGCAGGTTCACATACCTTTTTAGGACAACATTGAAGCCTTCACTCCATTGAGTCGACTAGAGGAATGGGAAGAAACAATTCCTGAAGTAGCAAGGAACCCAAAGGTGCTTGATCGCATACAGATCATCAAAGCGTTAATCTCCAGCAATACCAGGCGTATCAACCATAGCAGCCCACCTTGTCTCGAACTCCTCAAGAGTCATGATCAAGTCTATAAACTTATTGAATTCTTTAGCTAGCTCAGGATGCCTAGCCAAGAAACCACCCAACTTCTCTTGGGCTTTCTTAATGATATGCCAGCGGCAACTACGGTGAACCGCGTGTGGAAACATGTTTTCTATTGAATTCTTCATCGCCTGGTCCTGGTCAGTAATGATGTTGAGTGGGGCAACACCATGCATTGCTTTAATAAAGGCCTCAAACAATCAATCAAAACTACTCTCAAGCTCCTGCCGCAAGAAGCCACACCCCAGCATAAAGGATTGTCCATGCCTGTTCATCCCGATAAATGGAGCAAATGGCATGTTGTACATATTTGTCAAGTAGGTTGTGTCAAAAGAGATACAGTCATTGTAAGCTTTTATGTAGGCCTCTCGAGCCTTCCCATACACCCAAAACAAGTTCTCAGCTCTGCCTATTCCATCTTTCTTGACTTTGAAAAAGAAACCAGCATCTTCTTCATGCCTTTGCTCGAAGTAGGCAATTCTCTCAGCCAAATCGCCCTCATTTGCCTCAGCACTGCGAAGGATAGTTCTCATGTTGCTTATCGATTCTGGTGTATGACACAATAGAGGCCTGCCCATAAAATTCAGACATAACAGTCATCATCTGACGTGTTTCTGTTGGAAATATGCCCTAAAGGCAATGAATAAAGTGTTTATTATTATATTTCCTTGTTCACGATAATCGTTTATTGTTCATGCTATAATTGTGTTGATTGGAAACTAAATACATGTGTGGGCATATAGACAAACATTGTGTCCCTAGTATGCCTCTAGCAGGCTAGCTCGATTAAAGATGGTTAAGGTTTCCTGGTCAAGGACATGAGATGTCATTTGATATCAGGATCACATCGTTAGAAGAA
Source organism: Hordeum marinum (assembly GCA_022496015.1). Taxonomy (NCBI): domain Eukaryota; kingdom Viridiplantae; phylum Streptophyta; class Magnoliopsida; order Poales; family Poaceae; genus Hordeum; species Hordeum marinum. Next base: position 235,361,230 of record CM039672.1, on the reverse strand, counting down.
TGATGTGATGGACAAGACCCAAACTGTAAACGTAGCATATGATTGTGTTAGTTTATTGCTACTGTTTTTCTGCATGTCAAGTATATGTTTCTATGACCATGAGATCGTGTAACTCATTGAGATCGGAGGAGTGCCTTGTGTGTATCAAACGTCTTAACGTAATTGGGTGACTATAAAGGTACTCTATAGGTATCTCCGAGGGTGTCTGTTGGGTTGGCATGGATCAACACTGGGATTTGTTACTCCGTGTGACGGAGAGGTATCTCAGAACCCACTTGGTAATACAACATCACAACAAGCCTTGCAAGCAATGTGACTAAGTGTTAGTCGCGGGATCTTGTATTACGGAACGAGTAAAGAGACTTGCCGGTAACGAGGTTGAACTAGGTATAGAGATACCGACGATCGAATCTCGGGCAAGTAACATGGACAAAGGGAATATCATACGGGATTAACTGAATCCTTGTCATAGTGGTTCGACCGATAAAGATCTTCGTAGAACATGTAGGAACCAATATGGGCATCCAAGTCCCACTGTTGGTTATTGATCGTAGAGGTGTCTCGGTCATATCTACATGGTTGTCGAACCCACAGGGTCTGCACACTTAAGGTTCGGTGACGTTTTGGTATAGATCAGTTATGTGTGTTGGTGACCGAAGGTTGTTCGGAGTCCCGGATGAGATCCCAGACATCACGAGGAGTTTCGGAATGGTTCGGAGGTAAAGATTCATATATGGGAAGTTGGTGTTTGAGTTTCGGAAAAGTTCCGTGACCTGCAAGTGGTGTGTCGGAGTGCCGGAAGTGTTCCTGGGGTCCACCGGGTGGGCCCATCTACTCCGAAGGGCCACATGGGCTGTGATAGAGTGCTAGCCAGCCCCTGGTGGGCTGGCCGCATCTCCCATGCGGCTAGAGGCATGGGCTGGGCCAAAAGGGTGGGCTAGCCACCAAACTTGTTGGCCAAGCCACCCTGGCCGTCGGCCCACCTCCCTTGGCTACCGCACCAACCCTAGCGGAAACCCTAGGGCGGCCAGCCTCCTCCTCTTCCCCTATATATATGTGAGAGGGAGGAGGGCAGCCACACCCTAAGTCACGGCGCAGACCTTCCTTCCTCTCTGATTGCCTCTCTTCTAGTAGATTGGTTCGGCGCCGCTTAGCGAAGCTCTGTCGGATCAGCTCCACCACCACCGTCGTCACGCTTTCGTGCTGCCGGCGAACCCATCTACCTCTCTACTCCCTCTTGTTGGATCAAGAAGGCGGAGATCTTCATTGAGCTGCATGTGTGCTGAACGCGGAGGTGTCGTCCGTTCGGCACTTGATCGGGAGTTCGTGGGACGGCTTGCGATTTGGATCGCGGAGACGTACCACTACATCAACCGCGTTCCTTAACGCTTCTGCTTAGCGATCTACAAGGGTACGTAGATCCAATCTCTTTTCTCATCGATGCTTATCTCCTAGATTGATATGTTTCCCATGCACTGTTCCCCAACAGTGGTATCAGAGCTAGCTCTATGCGTAGATGAGATCTTGAGTAGAACACAAAGAGTTTGTGGGCGTTGATATTCAGATTGCTTCCTTCCTTAGTCTTTTCTTGGTTCAACGATATTGTGGGATGAAGCGGCTCGGACCGACTTTACTCGTACGCTTACGAGGGACCGTGTTCCATCGACTGACATGTGACTTTGTTGCATAAAGATGGCTGGCGGGTGTCTGTCTCTCCCACTTTAGTTGGATCGGATTTGATTAAGGCGGTCCTTGTAGAAGGTTGAAAAGCAATCTTCATATCACCGTTGTGGTTTTGCGTAGGTAAGAATCGTTCTTGCTAGATACCCATAGTAGCCATGTAAAACATGCAACAACAATTAGAGGACGTCTAACTTGTTTTTGCAGGGTATGTTGTGATGTGATATGGCCAATTACATGATGTGATATATGTGATGTATGAGATGATCATGTTTTTGTATAGAATATCACGACTTGCATGTCGATGAGTACGGCAACCAACAGGAGTCATAGGGTTATCTTTGATTATTGTATGACCCGCGTGTCAATCTTTAAGTGCTATGTAATGCTTTACTTTATCGCTGAGTGATAGCAATAGTAGTATGAGCATGGTGGGCGTGACAACCCCTATGACGACACAATGATGGAGATCATGGTATCATGCCGGTGACGCAGTAGATGATGCCGGTGCTTTGAAGATGGAGATCAAAAGCACAAGTTCATGGCCATATCATGTCACCTATGATTTGCATGTGATGTTAATCTTTTTATGCACCTTGTTTTGCTTAGGACGACGGTAGCATTATAAGGTGATTCCTCACTTAAATTTCAAGATGAATTGTGTTCTCCCCGAGTGTGCACCGTTGCGAAAGTTTGTCGTGTCGAGACACCACGTGATGATCGAGTGTGATAGACTCTACGTTCGCATACAACGGGTTTAAGCCAGTGTTGCACATGCGGAACATTCGGGTTAAACTTGACAAACCTAGCATGTACAGACATGGCCTTGGGACACGAGAGACTGAAAGGTCGAGCACGAGTCATATAGTAGTATGATCAACATGATGATGTTCACCATTGAAACCACCTTAACTTACGTGATGATCGGACTTGAGTTGGTGAATACGGATCATGTGTCACTCAGATGACCTGAGGGATGTCAATTTGAGTGGGAGCTTTAGTAATTTGATTAATTAAACTCATTATCATGAAAAATAGTCTTAGTAACCTTTGCTTATTTATGTTGTAGATCAATGGCTCGCTCAGTAGCACCCTTGAATTTTAATTCGTTCCTAGAGAAAGCTGAGTTGAAAGATTGTGGAAGTAACTTTGTTGACTGGGCCCGTAAACTGAGGATTATCCTCACAGTTTCCCAAAAGGCTTATTTCCTTGATGCATCGATTGGTGACCCACCTGCTCTCGTGTCATTCGAAGATGTTAAGAACGCTTGGGATGCACGTTCTGGAGATTACTCAATAGTTCAATGTGTAATGTTATATGGCTTAGAACCGGGACTTCAAAGACGTTTTGAACGTCATGGAGCATATGAGATGTTTCAAGAGTTGGGGGTTTATCTTTAAGAAGAATTTCTAGATCGAGAGGTATCAGACCTTCGATAAGTTCTATGCTTGCAAGATGGAGGAGAACGGGTCTATCAGTGAACATATACTCAGAATGTCTGGGTATTCGACCCGTTTGGCGGAGTTAGGGATGCCCCTTCCGCCGGAGGCGATCATTGGCAGAGTTCTTCAATCATTGCCACCTAGCTACAAAAGCTTCATGTTGAACTATAACGTGCATAGGATGAACAAGTCGGTTGTCGAGCTGTTTGCGATGCTGAAAGTTGCTGAGTCTGAAATCCAGAAAGAACATTAAGTGTTGATGGTCAATAAAACCACTAGTTTCAAGAAGCATGGAAAGGGCAAGAAGGGTAACTCCAAGAAGGGTGGCAAAGAAGTTGCTTCCCCCGTGAAGAAATCCAAGGCTGGGTCCAAGCCAGAAACTGAGTGCTTTCATTGTAAGAGAACTAGTCACTGGAAGCGGAACTGCCCTAAGTATCTGGCCGACAAGAAGGCGACCAACACCAAACAAGGTATATATAATATACATGTTATTGATGTGTACCTTACTAGTTCTCGTTGTAGTGTCTAGGTATTTGATATCAGTTCGGTTGCTCATATTTGCAACTCAAAGCAGGACCTACGGAATAGAAGGAGGCTGGCTAAGGATGAAGTGAAGATGCGCGTGGGAAATGGTTCCATGGTTGATGTGATCACCGTCGGCACTCTCGCTCTTCGACTACCATCGGGATTAGTGATGAACTTGAATAATTGTTATTTAATGCCTGCGTTAAGCATGAACATTATATACGTATCTTGTTTATTGCGAGACGGTTACTCATTTAAATCAGAGAATAATGGTTGTTCTATTTATATGAGTAATATCTTTTATGGTCATGCACCCAATGTGAGGGTGTTATTCTTATTGAATCTCGATAGTGATGATGCACATGTTCATAGCATTGATGTCAAAAGATGTAGAGTGGATAATGATAGTATCACTTTCTTGTGGCACTGCCGTTTGGGTCATATTGGTGTAAAACACATGAGGAAGCTCCATGCTGATGGACTTTTGGAGACTTGATTTTGAATCACTTGACACATGTGAACCATGCCTCATGGACAAGATGACTAAAATGCCGTTCTCTGGAACAATGGAACGAGCGAGTGATTTGTTGGAAATCATACGTACTGTTGTGTGCGGACCGATGAACATTGAGGCGCACGGTGGATATCATTATTTTCTCACCTTCACTGATGACTTAAGCAGATATCGATATATTTACTTAATGAAACACAAGTCTGAAATGTTTGAAAAGTTCAAGCAATTTCAGAGTGAAGTTGAGAATCATCGTAACAAGAAGATTAAATTCCTGCGATCTGATCGAGGAGGAGAATATTCAAGTTATGAGTTTGGCAGTCACTTAAGACAGTGTGGAATTGTTTCACAATTGACATTGCCTGGAACACCATAGCGTAATGGTGTGTCCGAACGTCGTAATCGAACCTTATTAGATATGGTGCGTTCTATGATGTCTCTTGCCAATTTTTCACTATCATTTTGGGGTTATGCATTAGAGACAGCTGCATTCACTTTAAATAGGACACCATCGAAATCCGTTAAGACGACGCCATATGAACTGTGGTTTGGCAAGAAGCCAAAGTTGTCGTTTCTTAAAGTTTGTGGATGTGATGCTTATGTCAAAAAGTTTCAGCCTGAAAAGCTGGAACCCAAAGCGAAGAAATGCGTCTTCATAGGATACCCAAAAGAGACCCTTGGGTATACCTTCTATCTCAAATTCGAAGGCAAAGTGTTTTTCGCTAAGAACGGAACATTTCTTGAGAAAGAGTTTCTCTCGAAAGAATTGAGTGGGAGGAAAGTAGAACTTGATGAGGTTGTTAAACCTTCACTTCAACCAGAGAGTAGCACATCGCAGAAAGATGTTTCTGTGGAGTCAACAATGGTTGAAGAGTAAGTTAATGATGCTGATCATGAAACTTCGAATCAAGTTGCTATTGAACCTCGTGGGTCGACAAGGACGCGTACTGCTCCTGAGTGGTACGACAACCCTGTCTTGGAGGTCATATTGTTAGACAACAATGAATCTACAAGCTATGAAGGAGCGATGATGGGCCCGGATTCCGAGAAATGGTTAGAGGCAATGAAATCCGAGATGGGATCCATGTATGAAAACAAAGTATGGACTTTGGAAGTATTACCTGAAGGGCGAAAGGCCATTCAGAATAAATGTATTTTTAAGAAGAAGACAAACGCGAACGGTAATGTCACCGTCTATAAAGCTCGACTGGTGGCAAAGGGTTTTTCACAAGTTCAAGGAGTTGACTACGATGAGACCTTCTCACCCATAGCGATGCTTAAGTCCGTCAGAATCATGTTAGCAATAGCTGCATATTTCGACTATGAAATTTGACAGATGGATGTCAAAACAACGTTCCTTAATGGTTTCCTTGAGGAAGAGTTGTATATGATGCAACCGGAAGGTTTTGTCGATCCAGAAAATGCTGACAAAGTTTGCAAACTCCAGTGATCCATTTATGGACTGGTGCAAGCATCTCAGAGTTGGAATAAGCGCTTTGATGAGGTGATCAAAGCGTTTGGGTTTATACAAGTTTACGGAGAAGCTTGTATTTACAAGAAAGGGAGTGGGTGCTCTGTAGCATTTCTAATATTATATGTGGATGACATATTGCTGATTGGAAACAATATATAAATGTTGGAAAGCGTGAAGGAATATTTGAACAAGAGTTTTTCAATGAAGGACCTAGGAGAAGTTGCTTTCATATTAGGCATTAACATCTATAAATATAGATCAAGACGCTTGATAGCACTTTCACAAAGCACATACCTTGATAAAGTTTTGCAGAAGTTCAAAATGGACCAGTCTAAGAAAGGGTTCTTACCTGTGTTAAAAGGTGTGAAGTTGAGTAAGACTCAATGCCCAGTGACTGCAGAAGATAGAGAAAAGATGAGTGTTGTCCACTATGCGTCAGCCATAGGCTCTATCATGTATGCGATGCTGTGCACAAGACCCGATGTCAGCCTTGCCATAAGTATGGCCGGAAGGTTTCAAAGTGATCCTGTAATGGAGCACTGGACGGCGGTCAAGAATATCCTTAAGTACCTGAAAATGACTAAGGAAATGTTTCTCGTTTATGGAGGTGATCAAGAGCTCGTCGTAAAGGGTTACGTCGATGCAAGATTTGACACTGATCCGTATGACTCCAAGTCACAAACCGGATACGTATTTATTTTCAATGAGGGAGCGGTAAGCTTGTGCAGTTCCAAGCAAAGCGTGGTAGCCGATTCTACATGCGAAGCGGAGTACATCGCAGCCTCGGAGGTAGCGAAGAAAGATGTCTGGATGAAGCAGTTCATGAAAAATCTTGGAGTAGTGCCCAGTGCACTAAATCCAATGGCTCTGTTTTGTGACAACACTGGTGCCATTGCTCTGGCCAAGGAACCAAGGTTTCACAAGAGGACCAGACACATAAAGCGACGCTTCAATTCCATCCGCGATTACGTCGAGGAGAAGGACATAAATATTTGCAAAGTGCACATGGATCTGAATGTTGCAGACCCGTTGACTAAACCTGTTCCAAGGGCTAAACAGGATCAACACCAGAACTGCATGGGTGTTCGATTCATTATAATGTAAATCACATAGTGACGTGAAGTAGATTATTGACTCTAGTGCAAGTGGGAGACTGTTGGAAATATGCTCTAGAGGCAATGAATAAAGTCTTTATTATTATATTTCCTTGGTCATGATAATCGTTTATTGTCCATGCTATAATTGTGTTGATTGGAAACTAAATACGTGTGTGGGCATATAGACAAACATTGTGTCCCTAGTATGCCCCTAGCAGGCTAGCTCGTTGATCAAAGATGGTGAAGGTTTCCTGACCATGGACATGAGATGTTATTTGATATCGGGATCACATCATTAGGAGAATGATGTGATGGACAAGACCGAAACTGTAAACGTAGCATATGATCGTGTCAGTTTATTGCTACTCTTTTTTCTGCATGTCAAGTATATGTTCCTATGACCATGAGATCGTGCAAATCACTGACACCGGTGGAGTGCCTTGTGTGTATCAAATTTCGCAACGTAACTGGGTGACTATAAAGGTACCCTATAGGTATCTCTGAGGGTGTGTGTTGGGTTGGCATGGATCAACACTGGGATTTGTTACTCCGTGTGACGGAGAGGTATCTCAGGGCCCACTCGATAATGCAACATCACAACAAGCCTTGCAAGCAATGTGACTAAGTGTTAGTCGCGGGATCTTGTATTACGGAATGAGTAAAGAGACTTGCCGGTAACGAGGTTGAACTTGGTATAGAGATACCGATGATCGAATCTCGGGCAAGTAACATACCAAGGACAAAGGGAATATCATACGGGATTAACTGAATCCTTGACATAGTGGTTCGACCGATAAAGATCTTCGTAGAATATGTAGGAACCAATATGGGCATCCAGGTCCCGCTGTTGGTTATTGACTGTAGAGGTGTCTCGGTCATGTTTACATGGTTCTCGAACCCTCAGGGTCTGCACACTTAAGATTCGGTGACGTTTTGGTATAGATGAGTTATGTGTGTTGGTGACCAAAGGTTGTTCGGAGTCCCGGATGAGATCCCAGATGTCACGAGGATTTCCGGAATGGTCCGGACGTAAAGATTCGTATATGGTAGGTTGGTGTTTGAGTTCCGGAAAAGTTCCGTGACCTGCAAGTGGTGTGACGGAGTGTCGGAAGTGTTCCTGGGGGTCCACCGGGTGGGCCCATCTACTCCAAAGGTCCACATGGGCTGTGAGAGAGTGCTAGCCAGCCCTTGGTGGGCTGGCCGCACCTCCCACCTCAAGGCCCATGCGACTAGAGGCTTGGGCTGGGCCAAAAGGGTGGGCTCGCCACCAAACTTGGTGGCCAAGCCACCCTGACCGCCGGCCCACCTCCCTTGGCCGCTGCACCAACCCTAGGGGAAAACCTAGGGCGGCCAGCCTCCTCCTCTTCCCCTATATATATGTGAGAGGGAGGATTGTAGCCGCACCCTAAGTCACGGCATAGCCCTTCCTCCCTCCCCGATTGCCTCTCCTCTAGTAGATTGGTTCGGCACCGCTTAGCGAAGCTCTGCCGGATCAGCTCCACCAGCACCGATGTCACGCTGTTGTGCTGTCGGCGAACCCATCTACCTCTCGCTCCCTCTTGCTGGATCAAGAAGGCGGAGATCTTCATCGAGCTACACGTGTGCTGAACGTGGAGGTGCCGTCCGTTCGGCACTTGATCGGGAGTTCGTGGGACGGCTTGCGATTTGGATCGTGGAGACGTACCACTACATCAAACGCGTTTTAACGCTTTCACTTAGCAATCTACAAGGGTACGTAGATCCAATCTCTCCTCTCATAGATGTTCATCTCCTAGATTGATCTTGGTGAAGCGTTGGAATTTTTTTGTTTCCCATGCGACGTTCCCCAACAGTTTCCATATTGCACCTATGCAATATTTTCAAGAACTCAACCTCCTCCGGCGGGATACCCTTGTGGCAGCGGAGGTACTTAGTGAGAGATGGCTTGTCAATCAGTTTCTGATTGTGGTCAGCAATAGCACCAATGCCCCCCACTTGTTACTAGTTAGCTTGACAGTCATCTTTGCTGAATAGTTGGTTTGCTTGATAAACTCTCTTCTCCTCTGCTTAACAAGCCCACTGGGAGATTTATAAGAGCTACAACCTACTTTCCTACTGCCATCATCTTGCCCATCAGCATGATCCTCAGAGTCTGAACTCAGGTTTTGAAACACAGGGGTGCAGGCATCATCATTGATTTTAGGCTTCCCTGATTTGTTACAACAAAACGTCTGTTTTTCAAGCACATTGGTATATCCAGACCTCCTAGAGGTGCCGGCTTTCATCGAGAAGTAAGCTTTGTAGTGCGCCTTAGCACCTTCAAGTGTGTCAAACTCCATGCCAATATAAGGTTCGTGCGGTCTAGACCGCACCTCGTTCTCATCAAATCCAAACAAGGCAGCACCACTTGTACAACCCTGCCCACCATTGCTAGGCAGAGTTGTACCCGAGTTGAACAGGGCAGGGGCAGGAGTTGTAGATTCCGTACCCGTAGTATCAGCCGCACCGACAGTAGCAGCTATAGCAACACGAAATTGCATACCCATGACATTCTGGACGGAGAAGTTCCTAACTCCAACGACTCGCCCACCCCCTCAATAGAGGTAGGCACTTTGTCAGGTTGGGCTTGCGTGCAGAACAGTGGACCACCATCACAATCAGTAAATTCACCAGGCAACTCGTTGTGATCAATCCCACCCATCTGCATTTTTCGTAATATAGGAATTACAATGGATCATACACGCAAGAAAAAAAATTCAAATGCAAAATGAAACAACAATCAGTACATCATGTAGATAAGTTTTCTACCAAACATCATTGTTGCCATTTTTCGTACCATTTTTTTGCCTACCATTTTTCTACCAATTTTTTACTGTACAACAAACAAAAACAAAACATCAGAAAAATATCATTCAACATGTAGGCATTTTCTATCATTGTTCTGCCTACTAGTTTTCAAATCTCCCTTTGATTATGTAAGCAACACAAAAACAAAACATCAGAAAAATATCATTCAACATGTAGGCATTTTCTATCATTGTTCTGCCTACTAGTTTTCAAATCTCCCTTTGATTATGTAAGCAACACAAAAACAAAACATCAGAAAAATATCATTCAACATGTAGGCATTTTCTATCATTGTTCTGCCTACTAGTTTTCAAATCTCCCTTTGATTATGTAAGCAACTACTTTCATACATGTTATTGTTTTTATAGTGTCCTTTTATTTTTGAGTTCCGGAATTTTAACATGAGGTCTCTCTTTGTTTTTGCAGAAGACGGGCACAAAACAATATCATGAAGATACAATTTCCATATCAAAAAAGCCTGTCTACCATCTAGTATAGCAAGAAGGAGATGCAGACAAGAAACAAGTCCGGGGGAAGGCAGATCTTGTTCTGTTTTTTAATACTAATTCAAAACTGTTGGCAAAACACTCATAGTACATGCAATTAACTAGGGAGAGGTACAGAGGGGAAGACTTTGCCCAGCTGGTACAATAAGACTAGTTTACCTTTTTGGTGTTTCTTGGGGAAGATTTTGCCCAGCTTGGGACAATATCTTGCCAAGAGTTGCAAACCGAGCTGAGTGTTTTTGTGTGCCCCCTCTTTATTTTTGCTCCTTGTGTTCTTTTCTATGTTTTCTTGCTTGAGAGGGAAGCTCCAGCCGTGCTAGCCCATGGCGTCTGGTGGCGGCTGGGGAGGGAGGGAGGAAGAATCTTGCACGCGAACAGATCTAAGTGGGGCATAGGGTTTTCCTGGACTTTTTTTCTTAGGATCGTTTTTTGTGGTGGTGGATGCCTGGAGGGAGGGGGCAGGCGAGACTGACAGCTGATGTATTGTCGGGAAGGGGAGGGAAAATCTTTCCCGCTTTTAGCACATGGGGAACCCTCACGTGAAGACTTGCCTTAAACGGCCGGCCGCTAGGTACTATAGCACAGTGCGCGGGCACTGCGTAGCAGCGTCCAAATTTAAATTGCACTCCTTAAGTCCAAAATTACTTATCATAGAAATTCCGGACGGATGGACTACTTTTCATTTCAAAAATAGTTACTTTAGGCCTTTTTTCATCTCGTAGATTCTCTAGATCTTGATTTCCAAAAATAGCCGCTCTTTCTTCAAATGTTTCCATACAACCTTCATTTGGACATATATTTCCATAACATATTTAATTCTAAAGATTATATTTTACTTGGACTCATGTTTCTTGAGGTGTGCCAGCTTTTTGAACAATGGGGTATATGTAGGCGCAAATGGGCATGAGGGAGGGGGACTCATTGGATTTGGGATGACATCCATACGAGCAGTGTACGGTATGTAGGCGGATCTAACAAAGGTACTGCTGCAGCCCGATGGTTCATTGGAGTGGGCATGCCACGATGGGAAGGTCATGGTTGAGCCAACAGAGTGGTGGGGAGCTCAACCATGGCGGGTGAGTAAGGACCATTTTGGCACCCTTGGCTGATAAGTAGATTTTTGCATCACTTGTTAGATTGTATTCTAGTGGCAAAATTCCTCATATCATATCCATCTAGCTTTTTTTCATGTTCACAATGCATAGTTTTCGAGCTCACGCATTTTGCCAAGTTCATTACATGGCTTTTATATTTTATTAGTATCCATTCTTTTGTTTTCCTTGTAGGTGTATTGGCATTCTCATGGACTTAGAACTTTTTTGTTTGGGCTTATACTTGAGCTTTTGCAACTTTTTCACTCCAGCTTAAAAGCCAAGAAAAGGTCCTACATAAGTACTTTTGGCTTCGGCTTTTGGTTTATGAATCAATATTTTCATATCATTGTATAAGCCAAAAGCCAAAGCCAAAAGGACCTAAATAGGAGTTTTTTCGCTTTTTAGCTCAAATGAAAAGGCTACAAAAGTTGAAGCATAAGCTCAAACAAATAGGGTTGTAACACGTTAAAGGGGACCAAGTCTGACCGCCAAGGAAGTCATAGCAACACACCAAGATAAAACTAGTGAAGAATCGCCGAAGTTGGTGCAAGTGTTGGCACGAGGAGGCATTGGGAGAGGATTAGGCTCCTCTAGAGCCCTTGGATGAAGGGTGGGTGGAGGATCCATGGAGAAGACCCGTGATGTCATCTATATATACACCTCCAACCCTATACGACACCGAGGACTCCCATTCATTTCATCATGTGTTGTCACACCTCCATTGTTGTAACAAGACCATCTTCACCATAGAAGAAGGGTCAAGAAAAGGAAGAAGGAAGAGGAAGGCTCCGCCAATGCCCCGCATCGGTTTGAGTGTTAGTGCCATCTCCACCGGCGTTGCCATGCCTTTCACCTTCACCAACTCGATGTTGGCTTATAACTTGTCTTTTCCCTTTATGTTAATCTCATACATGTTTGAGTAATTGTACTAGTTCTCGGGGAATAAAGATCAACTCTCACTCGTGCAACGACGTGCTATAGAAATGGTTCTTAATCCCTTTCCGCAACGGACGTTTAAACCACCGCCTTGCATGTGTGGGCGATAGGGGGTCCATTCCACATGACACGGAAAAATCATCAGTGATGGCGGTCAACGAACGCAAACGTTTGACAAAACTAAGCCTAAGGGATGTACACATCTATCACAAACGAGAGTCATCGACTAGCCGTTTGAGATATGTCATAATTCCCATATGACCCATCTTTGCTACTCGTGTGAGATTACATTAGCATCGCACGCGCTACTCTGTGATGCACCGTTTATGATGCATGCTACATCACAAACAGTTCATGATTGTAAATCGTGTAGAATGAGGCATATATCTCACACATTTAATTATACTATGACCGTATGTGATATGATATGAGAGTGCATACATTTATCCTTAAAATGTCTCAAATGAGTCGTCCATACTACCTGTGTCGGATGAAGGTTTATCACACACGTTCTTCTTTGACCAACATTTATGATGGACACGACATCATAAACAATTCATGGTACAATTCGTGTGTGTTAAGGAGACTATCACAAACACTTGACGATAAGTAACCGTGTGCGCTGGTGTTGTTAATCTCACACGTTATTTCTCGGCTGACCATGTGCGCGACAGAGATTCATCGCACATGTTGTGAGTGGAGAAACATTTGTGATCTTGAAGTTGATCGCAGATGTTTTGCTTTCTCAAACTATGTGCATTGTAATTGTCTGCATAGAATAATTTACCTTGAATTTAATACATGCATTCATAATTTAAATTTGAAAGTAGGAAATCATGTATTTCATATCGAAACATGTTTTAATATAGGTTGAAGAACGAATGCATAATTCTATTCACATACATATACTCAGGAACTACATAAGCATCAATTCGCAAACAAAGAAAATTACAGAAGGGACTAATAAAAAATTATGGAACAACAGTTGTATTAAAGACGGTAAAGGGAGGGCCGAAAGACATTCTTGTCGCTAGAGAAGGTAAAGCAGAATGCCCATATTGTGTCCTCCTCCATGCCTAACACACGAACGACCCTAGGCTAGCCCCTAGTGATGGACGCCCGCCCATCCTTCACTGTCTTCATTACGATGTATAAATACTCATTGTAGTCTCGATGAGACATTTTAACCTTCATTGCATATCCACCAATCATGTACTTTGCGAGGTAATCTTGAGTAAACTTCTTTGGGAACGACTGACGAGAAAAAGATTCAAACATTGTTGTGTGACAACTCATTATGGGCAGTACTAATAGAAGGCTACAAAGTTCGTAGTTACCATCCTATAGCTTGCCCTTGTGTTAGATAGAGCGTAAACTAATAGTCTAATTGGCATCGTTCGTCTCTTTTCGCTAACATTCCTTACGAGTTTTTTCACTTGATGTTGGTTCACGAATATTTCATTGCCCCACACGCAAAAAGGGTCCAAGCATGTATCTTTAACAAGGACATATGTACCTACAAACAACAAGTCAATATTAGAAGTTCAAATGTAGTTACAGAATTGTGTAATATATTACTTCATTAGTTCCACAATGTGTTGCTTATAAACATTTTGAGAAGTCAACATTTTCTAACTTTGACCAAGTTTGTAGAGAAAAACATATACATCTTGAATTCCAATTCCATTTCATTAGATACATCACAAAATTCCACATTGTATACATTTTGGTGTGGTATATATAAATAGTTTTTTGTTCGTAGTTTGCAAAGTTTGACTATTCAAAAAATCTATATGCAACCAACAGGCTTAAGTACAAGCATAAGCGAAGGGATGAAAAAAACCTCTATAGAAAACATCGGCCACTCCCATTGTTGTCATGTGCAATAACATGGAAAGTCATGATAAGTACAAGTGTACAACAAGCTTAACATCAACCAAATATACAAGGTATCTGCTTGAAAAAAACAAGGCATATATGCTCACTACAACAACCAAATACAGCCATTGGAAACTGGACAAATGCTCAATGCAACCAGTCTAACAACCAGATACAGAAAAGCAATGCATCTGCTTGAAAACTAGACAAATGCTCACTTTAATCAACCTAACAACCAGATATAGAGAAACAAGGCATCTGCTTAAAAACTAGACAAATGCTTACTGCAACCAACCTGCCAACCAAATTCAGAGAAACAAGGCATAAATGTTTAAAGCGGGAGTTAAGGGCACTGGTTAACAACAACAGGGATGACAGGTGGTATTGATGAAATTGAACTGCACAGTTCATAATTGCACATAATGAATTTTCACATTGTGAATAACTGAAGGAAAAAATGCATATATGCTCACTATAACAACCAAATATAGCCATTGAAAACTGGACAAATGCTTAATTAAACACTGCATGGTTATTGCATGAAAAAAGTTACTACAAAAATGGGTACGAGAGGGTTGATGACCCACAAGTATAGAGGATCAATCATAGTCCTTTCAATAAGTAAGAGTGTCGAATCCAACAAGGAGCGAAAGGAAATGATAAGCAGTTTTTAGCACAGTATTGTGTGTAAGTGTTGTGAGTAACAGTGGTAGATAGTTTTGTAACAAGGTAATTCATAACAAGTGACAAGTAACAATAGTAACAATGATGCATCAAGGTATCCCAATCCTTTTTGTTGCAAAGGACAGGCCTGAAAGTACTCTTATATTAAGAAGGTGCTCCTGAGGACACATGGGAATTTTCGTCTAGTCATGTTCATCATGTTGAGTTGATTCACGTTCGCTACTTTGATAATTTGATATGTGGGTGGACCGGTGCTAAGGTGTTGTTCTTACTTGAACTAAAAACCTGCTTATGATTAACCCCTATTGCAAGCATTCGCAACTACAAAATAATAATTAAGATAAATCTAACCATAGCATGAAACATGTGGATCCAAATCAGCCCCATATGAAGCAACACATAAACCGGGGTTTAAGCTCCTGTCACTCTCGCAACCCATCATCTACTTGTTACTCCACAATGACTTGTCGACATTCACATGACACCACGAATAGAAGTAACAACATACATATCATCAAAATATCGAACGCATACCAACTTCACAAGATTACTTATAACAAGACTTCTCCCATGTCCTGAGGAACAGTAGTAACTATTCATACATCATCAACATGTTCAAGATCATATGAGTAATAATGATAATTAAGGATCTGAACATAATCTTTTCCACCAAGTAATCCAACATGCATCAACTACGACATGTAATCAACACAACTAGTAACCCACATGTATCAATTTGTGGTTTTGGGACGAAGATTGAATACAAGAGATGAACTAGGGTTGGAGATGAGATGGTGCTGGTGAAGAGGTTGATGAAGATTGGTCCTCCCACGAAGGAAGAAATGTTGGTGATGATGATGGCTTCGATCTCCCCTCCCAGAGAGGGATTTCCCCGGCAAAATCTGATTGCCAGAGTGCAAAAGGGTTTCTGCGTCAATATGGCGACGCTTTGTCCCGAAAGGTTGTTTATTATTTTTTCTAGGGTAAAACACACTATATAGGAGAAGAGGGGCATCGGAGGACCAGCAGGGGGCCCACAAGCCATCTAGTCGAGCCCCTAGGGGCACGCGGCCAATTGGTTTGTGGCCTGTTGGCAGCCCCTCTCCGGTATATTTTTGCTCTAGAAATTCTTAAATATTCCAAAAATATTCTCCGTAAATTTTCAGGTCATTCTGAGGCTGGTGATTTTTCTACCTTTTTCTCGGTTTTCCATTCCAGAATTCCAGTTCCAGATATTTCCCTCCTTGTTATGTACCTTACATATTCATAGAGAATAAACATAAGAATTGTATGATAATGTGGAATAATGGACAAAAATAAGGTAGATAGTGTTAAGAAATCATGATGCAAAATGAACGTATCAACTCCCCCAAGCTTAGACCCCGCTTGTCCTCAAGTGAAAGCCGAACTCTAAAATAATGACCACATAATTTGAGAGAGATATGTCGATATAAACAGAATATGGACATGAGAGCATCGTGAATATCATCATAGCAACAAATTTTCAATTATATAGCCTCTCATGAACAAGTAACAATCTATTCACAACTGAAGAAATATGGAGCATAATCTTTGTTGAGAACCAACAAGCAATGCAATTAGTCCTTGAGATAATCATAGCTTTTGCAATCGAGAGAAGAGTCTATGTAAGAGCTTATATTTCTAGCAAGTTCACATATCAAATATGATGTAACCTTCTATGATTGCTAACATACATTACGTATTTTCGAAACACGTGACTCTGCGGTACACATAGGAACATGGTGGCTTTAATATTCTTGCTGTTGGGGAACGTCGCATGGGAAACAAAAATTTTCCTACGCACACGCAAACCTATCCATGGTGAATAGCATCTACGAGAGGGAGAGTGGATCTACATACCCTTGTAGATCGCTAAGCGGGAAGCCTTAAGAAACGCGGTTGGTGTAGTCGAACATCTTCGCGATCCAAATCGCCGAGCGTCCCACGATCTCATCACGATCCGTCCCGCGATCCAATCACGATCCGTCCCGTGAACTCATCACGATCCGTCCCGCGATCTCATCACAATCCGTCTCACGATCTTGATCATGATCTGTCCCGCGAACTCATCACGATCCGTTCCGCGATCACATCACGAACTGTCTTGCGATCTCGATCACGGTCCTTCCGATCTAGCGCCGAACGGACGGCACCTCCGCGTTCAGCACACGTGCAGCTTGATGATGATCTCCACCGTCTCGATCCAGCGAGAGGAGGTGGAGAGGAGAGAGAGTTCATCGGCAGCGTGACGGTGCTCCGGTGATGGTGGTGGAGTGATTCCGGCAGGGCTTCGCCTAAGCGCTGCGGAAAACCGATCTAGAGGAGAAACTGTGCACCGGTGAAACGGGTAGCACGTGGCCGGAAATTCTGTCCAAAAACTATCCAATCCACTAGTATATATAGGAGGAGAGGATAGGAGAGGCAGCCAAGGCCTTTGGGTCGGCCGAAATAGGAGGTGGGAGCAATCCTACTTCACCTCCAATCCTAGTTGGAGTAGGATTGCCTCCTATTGGCTGATTTTCCACCTTTTGCTTTAGGACTTTCTCTCCTGCGCCATGGGCCTTTGTGGCTGTTTTCCCAGCCCACTAAGGGCTGGTTATTATTCTCCCACAGCCCATGGACCTCTTGGGGTCGAAATACCCCTCCCGGAGGTCCTCCGGTACACTACCGGCACTCCCGGTACAATACCGATACTCCCGGTACACTACCGATGAGCCCGAAACTTTTCCGGAAACCAAACTGGGACTTCCTATATATGAATCTTTACCTCCGCACCATTCCGGAGCTCCTCGTGACATCCGGGATCTCATCTGGGACTCCGAACAACCTTCGGTCACCACCATACATAACTCTACACTACCGAAACGTCACCGAACCGTAAGTGTGCAGACCCTGCAGGTTCGAGAACTATGTAGACATGACCGAGACACCTCTACCGTCAATAACCAATGGCGGGACCTGGACGTCCACATTGGTTCCTACATATTCTACGAAGATCTTTATCGGTGGAACCTCTATGTCAAGGATTCAGTTAATCCCGTATATCGTTCCCTTTGTTCTTCGGTATGTTACTTGCCCGAGATTCGATCGTCGGTATCTCCATACCTAGTTCAACCTCGTTACCGGCAAGTCTCTTTACTCGTTCCGTAATACAAGATCCCGCAACTAACAATTAGTCACATTGCTTGCAAGGCTTATTGTGATGTTGCATTACCGAGTGGGCCCCGAGATACCTCTCCGTTACACGGAGTAACAAATCCCAGTCTCGATCCATGCCAACTCAACAGACACCATCGGAGATACCTGTAGAGCACCTTTATAGTCACCCAGTTACGTTGCGACGTTTGATACACACAAGGCACTCCTCCGATATCCGTGAGTTGCATGATCTCATGGTCATAGGAACATATACTTGACATGCAGAAAACAGTAGCAATAAACTGACACGATCATATGCTATGTTTGTAGTTTGGGTCTTACCCATCACATCATTCTCCTAATGATGTGATCCCGTTATCAAATGACATCTCATGTCCATGGCTAGGAAACCTTAACCATCCTTTGATCAACGAGCTAGTCCATTAGAGGCATACTAGGGACATGGTTTTGTCTATGTATCCACACATGCATTTAAGTCTCCGATCAATACAATTATAGCATGGATAATAAACGATTATCATGAACAAGGAAATATGATAATAACTAATTTATTATTGCCTCTAGGGCATATTTCCAACAGTCTCCCACTTGCACTAGAGTCAATAATCTAGTTCACATCACCATGTGATTCGCATTGTTATGAATCTAACACCCAATGAGTTGTGGGGCTCGATCATGCTTTGCATGTGAGAGAGGTCTTATAGTCAACGGGTCTACGATATTCAGATCCGTGTGTACTTTGCATATCTCTATGTCAAACCGTAAACACTGCTACCACACTCCACTTGGTACTATTTCCAAATGGCTGCTCCACTATACGTATCCAGATTGCTACTACTAGTCATCCGGATAGGTGTTAAAGCTTGCATCGACGTAACTCTTTACGACGAACTCTTTATCACCTCCATAATCAAGAAACATTTCCTTAGTCCTCTGGTTACTAAGGATAATTCCGACCGCTGTCCAGTGATCCACTCCTGGACCACTCTTGTACCCCTTGACAGACTCATGGCAAGGCACACATAGGTGCGGTACACAACATGGCATAATATAGAGCCTATGGCTAAGGCATAGGGGACGACGTTCGTCCTTTCTCTTTCTTCTGCCGTTGTCGAGCTTTGAGTCTCACTCAACTTCACACCTTACAAATCAGACGAGAACTATTTCTCTGGCTGATCCATTTTGAACTCTTTCAAAATCTTGTGAAGGTATGCACTCATTGAAAGTCTCATTAAGCATCTTGATCTATCTCTATAGATTTTGATGCTCAACAATTAGGTAGCTTTATCCAGGTCTTCCTTTGAAAATCACTTTCCAAATAACCGTTTTATGCTTTCCAGAAACTCTACATTATTTCTGAACAACAATATGTCATCCACATATACTTATCAGAAATTCTATAGTGCTCCCACTCACTTTATTGCAAATACAAGTTTCTCATAAACTTTGTATAAACATCAAAACTTTGATCACCTCATCAAAGCGTATATTCCAACTCCGAGATGCTTGCTTCAGTCCATGGAAGGATCACCGAAGCTTGCACACCTTTTAGCATCCTTAGGCCTGACAAAACCTTCTGGTTGTATCACATACAACCTTTCCTCAAGTAAACCATTAAGGAAACGATGTTTTGACATCCATCTGCCAGATTTCATAATTGAAAACACAGCAACTGCTAACATAATTCCAACAGACTTTTAGCATCGCTACGAGTGAGAAAGTCTCATCGTAGTCAACTCCTTGAACTTGTCACAAACATCTTTGCAACAAGTCGAGCTTTACAAATAGTGACATTCACCATCAATGTCTGTCTTCATTTTAAAGATCCATTTGTACTCAACGACCTGCCGTCCAATGAGCAAGTCTACCAAAGTCTACACTTGGTTTTAATACATGGATCCTATCTCGGATTTCATGGCCTCCAACCATTTGTCGGAATCCGGGCCCATCATCGCTTCTCCATAGCTCGTAGGTTCATCGTTGTCCAACAACATGACCTCCAAGACAGAGTTGTCGTACCACTTAGGAGCAGTACACATCCTTGTCGACCTACGAAGTTTGATAGTAACTTGATCCTGAAGCTTCATGATCATCATCATTAACTTCCTCTTCAACTAACGTAGGCTTCACAGTAACATCTTTCTGCGTTGCGCTACTCTCTGGTTGAACAAAGGTTTAACAACCTCATCAAGTTCTATCTTCCTCCCACTCAATTCTTTCGAGAGAAACTTTTTCTCGAGAAAGGACCCAGTTCTAGCAACAAACACTTTGCACTCGGATCTGAGATAGAAGGCATACCCATCTGTTCTTAGGGTATTCTATGAAGATACATTTGTCCGCTTTGGGTTCTAGCTTATTATGTGAAAACATTTTCCACACAAGCATCGCAGCCCCAAACATTAAGAAATGACATCTTAGGTTTCTATCAAACCATAATTCACACGGTGTCATCTCAACGGATTTAGATGATGCCCTATTTAAAGTGAATATAGTTGTCTCTAATGCATAACCCCAAAAATTATAGTAGTAAAACGATAAGAGACATCACAGTATGCACTATATCAATAGAGCATGACTATGATGTTCGGACACACCATCACACCATCGTGTTCCAGGTGGCGTTAGTTGTGAAACAAATTTCACGTTGTCTAAAGTTGTATGCCAAACTCGTAACTCAGATATTCACCTCCACGATCATATCGCGGTCATTTTTATCTTCTTGTCACGATGATCTTTAAACTTCACTCTGAATTTGCTTGAACCTTTCAAACGATTCAGACTTGTGTTTCATTAAGTAAATATACACTATATCTACTCAAATCATCAGTGAAGGTAAGAAAATAACGATATCCACTTCACGCTACAAGACTCACTAGATTGCATACATCAACATGTATCATTTCCAATGAATCACTTGCCCGCTCCATCCAACGGGGTCCTTTAGTAATCTTTCCCAAGAGGCATGGTTCGCATGTCTCAACCGATTCGAAATCGATGAGTCCAAATATCCATCAGCATGGAGTTTCTACATGCGCTTTATACCAATATGACATTTAGCGGCAGTGCCACAAGTATGTGGTACTATCATTATTAACTTTGTATCTTTTGGCATCATTGTTATGAACATGTGTACTACTACGATCAAGATTTCAACAAACCATTCTCATTGGGTGCATGACCATTGAAGGTATTATTCATGTAACCAGAATAACTATTATTCTCTAACTTAAATGAATAACCGTATTGCAACAAACATGATCTAATCATGTTCATGCTCAACGCAAAACACCAAATAACATTTATTTAGGTTCGTCACTAATCCTGAAGGTAGAGAGAGCGTGCAATGTTGATCACATCAACCTTGGAAACATTTCCAACATACATCGTCACCTCACCCTTAGCTAGTTCTCCGTTTATTCTGTAGCTTTTATTTCGAGTTACTAACATTTAGCAACCGAACCGGTATCCAATACCCAGGTGCTACTAGGAGTACTAGCAAGGTACACATCAATAACTCGTATATCAAATATACTTCTGTCGATGTTGCCAGCCTTCTTATCTACCAAGTATCTAGGGTTGTTCCGCTTTAGCGACCTCTCACCTCATAATAGAAGCACTTAGTCTCGGGTTTGAGTTCAACTTTGGGTTGCTTCACTGGAGCAGCAACTGACTTGCTATCCATGAAGTTTCCCTCCTTGCTCTTGCCCTTTTCGAAACTAGTGGTTTGATTAACCATCAACACTTGACGCTCCTTCTTGATTTCTACCTTCGCGGTGTCAAACATCGCGAACAGCTCAGGGATCAATACTTCTATCCCTGGTGTATTATAGTTCATCACTAAGTTCTAGTAGCTTTAGTGACAGTGACTTGGAGAACTATATCAATCACTATCTTATCTGGAAGATCAACTCCCACTTGATTCAAGCGATTGTAGTACCCAGACAATCTGAGTACATGCTCAACGATTGAGCTATTCTCCTTCATCTTACAAGCAAAGAATCTTGTTGGAGATCTCATATCTCGCAACAAAGGCACGAGCCTGAGATCACAATCTCTGCTCCTAGAACATCTCATATGTTCCGTGACGTTCAAAACGTTTTGGAGCCTCAATTCTAAGCCGTAATGCATGACGCACTAAACTATCAAGTAGTCATCGAAACGTGCCTGTTAGATGTTCACAACATCTATAGACGACGCTAGAGGGGGTGGCGCACCGAGTGGTGCATTAAGGACATAAGCCTTCTGTGCAGCAATGAGGACAATCCTCAGATCACGGACCCAGTCCGCAATTTTGCTACCAACATCTTTCAATTCTATTTCTCTAGGAACATATAAAAATACAAGGGAGCTACAGCGCGAGCTAGTAATCTACAACATAATTTGCAAAGACACTTTGACTATGTTCATGATAATGAGTTCAATTAATCATATTACTTAAGAACTCCCACTCAAATTGACATCCCTCCGATCATTCGAGTGATACATGATCCAAATTCACCAACTCAAGTCCGATCATCACGTGAGTTGAGGTGGCTGCAATGGTGAACATCATTATGTTGATCATATCTACTATATGACTCATGTTCGACCTTTCGGTCTCTCGTGTTCCGAGGCCATGTCTGTACATGCTAGGCTCGTCAAGTTTAACCCGAGTGTTCTGCGCGTGCAAATCTGGCTTGCACCCGTTGTATGTGAACGTAGAGTCTATCACACCCGATCATCACGTGGTGTCTCAACACGACGAACTTTCGCAACGGTGCACACTCGGGGAGAACACAGTTCATCTTGAAATTCAAGTGAGGGATCACCTTATAATGCTACCGCCGTACTAAGCAAAACAAGGTGCATAAAAGGATTAACATCTCATGCAATTCATAAGTGACATGATATGGCCATGAACTTGTGTTTAAGATCTCCATCTTCGAAACACCGGCATGATCTCCATCGTCACCAGCACAACACCATGATCTCCATCATCTTGATCTCCATCAATGTGTTGCCATTGGGGTTGTCACGCGCTGCATGCTTCTACTACTATTGCTACCGTAGCGATAAAGTAAAGCATTACATAGCGCTTAATGATTGACACGCAGGTCATACAATAATTAAAGACAACCATATGGCTCCTGCCGGTTGCCGTACTCATCGACATGCAAGTCGTGATAATCTATACATCACATGATCATCTCATGTATCACATATATCTCATCATGTAATTGGCCATATCACATCACAACATACCCTGCAGAAACAAGTTAGACGTCCTCTAATTGTTGTTGCATATTTTACGTGGCTGCTATGGGTATCTAGCAAGAACGATTCTCACCTATGCATAAACCACAACGGTGATACACTAGTTTGCTTTTCAACCTTCTCAAGGACCGCCTTTGTCGAATCCGATCCAACTAAAGTGAGAGAAACTGTCACCCGCAAGCCATCTAGGCAACAAGTTGCGTCGAGGGAACCGGTGTCTCGTAAGCGTACGAGTAATGTTGGTCCGGGCCGCTTCATCTCACAATCCCGCTGAACCAAAATACGACCAAGGGAGGAAGCAATCTAAGCATCAACGCCCACAAACCTTTTGTGTTCTACTCGAGATCTCATCGAACCATCAACCTAGCTCATGATGCCACTGTTGGGGAACATCGCATGGGAAACAAAATTTTTCCTACGCACACGCAAACCTATCCATGGTGATGAGCATCTACGAGAGGGAGAGTGGATCTACATACCCTTGTAGATCGCTAAGCGGGAAGCCTTAAGAAACGCGGTTGGTGTAGTCGAACATCTTCGCGATCCAAATCGCCGAGCGTCCCGCGATCTCATCACGATCCGTCCCGCGATCCAATCACGATCCGTCCCATGAACTCATCATGATCCATCCCGCGATCTCATCATGATCCGTCTCACGATCTTGATCACGATCTGTCCCGCGAACTCATCACGATCCGTTCCGCGATCTCATCACGAACTGTCTCGCGATCTCGATCACGGTCCTTCCGATCTAGCGCCGAACGGACGGCACCTCCGCGTTCAGCACACGTGCAGCTTGATGATGATCTCCACCATCTCGATCCAGCGAGAGGAGGTGGAGAGGAGAGAGAGTTCACCGGCAGCATGACGGCGCTCCGGTGATGGTGGTGGAGTGATTCCGGCAGGGCTTCGCCTAAGCGCTGCGGAAAACCGATCTAGAGGAGAAACTGTGCACCGGTGAAACGGGTAGCACGTGGCCGGAAATTCTGTCCAAAAACCATCCAATCCACTAGTATATATAGGAGGAGAGGAGAGGAGAGGCAGCCAAGGCCTTTGGGTCGGCCGAAATAGGAGGTGGGAGCAATCCTACTTCACCTCCAATCCTAGTTGGAGTAGGATTGCCTCCTATTGGCTGATTTTCCACTTTTTGCTTTAGGACTTTCTCTCCTGCGCCATGGGCCTTTGTGGCTGTTTTCCCAGCCCACTAAGGGCTGGTTATTATTCTCCCACAGCCCATGGACCTCTTGGGGTCGAAATACCCCTCCCGGAGGTCCTCCGGTACACTACTCCCGGTACAATACCGATACTCCCGGTACACTACCGATGAGCCCGAAACTTTTCCGGAAACCAAACTGGGACTTCCTATATATGAATCTTTACCTCCGGACCATTCCGGAGCTCCTCGTGACGTCAGGGATCTCATCCGGGACTCCGAACAACCTTCGGTCACCACCATACATAACTCTACACTACCGAAACGTCACCGAACCTTAAGTGTGCAGACCCTGCGGGTTCGAGAACTATGTAGACATGACCGAGACACCTCTACGGTCAATAACCAATGGCCGGACCTGGACGTCCACATTGGTTCCTACATATTCTACGAAGATCTTTATCGGTCGAACCTCTATGTCAAGGATTCAGTTAATCCCGTATATCGTTCCCTTTGTTCTTCGGTATGTTACTTGCCCGAGATTCGATCGTCGGTATCTCCATACCTAGTTCAACCTCGTTACCGGCAAGTCTCTTTACTCGTTCCGTAATACAAGATCCCGCAACTAACAATTAGTCACATTGCTTGCAAGGCTTATTGTGATGTTGCATTACCGAGTGGGCCCCGAGATACCTCTCCGTTACACGGAGTAACAAATCCCAGTCTCGATCCATGCCAACTCAACAGACACCATCGGAGATACCTGTAGAGCACCTTTATAGTCACCCAGTTACGTTGCGACATTTGATACACACAAGGCACTCCTCCGATATCCGTGAGTTGCATGATCTCATGGTCATAGGAACATATACTTGACATGCAGAAAACAGTAGCAATAAACTGACACGATCATATGCTATGTTTGTAGTTTGGGTCTTATCCATCACATAATTCTCCTAATGATGTGATCCCGTTATCAAATGACATCTCATGTCCATGGCTAGGAAACCTTAACCATCCTTTGATCAACGAGCTAGTCCATTAGAGGCATACTAGGGACATGGTTTTGTCTATGTATCCACACATGCATTTAAGTCTCCGATCAATACAATTATAGCATGGATAATAAACGATTATCATGAACAAGGAAATATGATAATAACTAATTTATTATTGCCTCTAGGGCATATTTCCAACACTTGCCACCCAACTCATTTACCTCAAGGACAATGTCAACAATAATGGAACATGATCGTTTACATTTAGCTGGATATATTTGTTTGAATCTTTCCGCAACATATAATGCTTGCCACTAAATAATTTGGAGAATAAGAACAAGGGAAATATTATTGACTCTCGCATGAAAATAAAAGTCGTAAGAGCGTAAAAGATAGGCCCTTCGCAAAGGGAAGCAAATGTTGTCATGAGCTTTTATTTGTTTGATATGTTTAATCTCTTAACATAATTGAACATTGCTTCATATTGCCCCTTGTGATAACAAACTTTATTATGCATTTTGTCGCTTTTAGTACTTCGCCATCACAAGATCATACAAAGCTTACTTTCACTTAAAATAAAATATCTTACATGATTAGGGCAATTTTATTTGCCTTGTGCCAGAATGACAACTTACTTGAAGGATCTTATTCAATCCATAGGTAGGTATGGTGGACTCTCATGGAAAGAAACTGGGTTTAATGGTTATGGATGCACAAGTAGTATCTGTACTTAGTGCGAATCTTTGGCTAGAAAGAGGTCCTAAGAAAGCATCACATGTTAAAGGATTCAATACCATATAACTTCTATGCAAATGTAGATGAACATGATCATTATGTTGTCTTCCATGTCCCACTTTAACACTTGGTCATTATGTAATATTTTGATGGAATTTTATTATATACTCTCACACTCGATTACAAGGATAGGTAGAACTCAAAGCAAAAACTCTAAACAAAGCAAATCTGAAATTTAACTCCCTAAATCACAAAAACTAAAGATCGAACTAAGATAGATAGTGGTGGTAAAAAGTGATGGTGATACGACATCAGGGCACCTCCCCCAATCCTGGAACAAGTAGAGGGTGGTGCCCATACCCATGTACTCAAGTGTTCTTCAGTGATGACGGTGTTGTTGTAGTAATATTCTTCTTCTCCAATTTGCGCTTGAGGATGAAGTTTTCTTCCTTAAATCGCTGTTGTCTTGCTCAACCTTCAATATCCTCTTGCATAGAGCTGCCTTGCTTTCCTGCAGAAAACGAGAAGGGATAAACTGGGTATTGGGTTTGTTCCTCCATTAGGGAGGCTTGACTTCTTGAACTCCACGTGCATATCTCCAAGTTGAGGTAGTGGAGCTTCATCTTCATCTGAGATAGCATCCGGGTCAACATCTTCTATTTCCACCAAGTAGGTGTCTTCTTCCTCCTCCGAGGACCATAGATAGGGGTAAATATCCCCAAAGTTCTTTGGATTGGCAACATAATGGGATACATAGCTCTCTCCATCTGAATCTTATGACGACATATTTTCTGATCTGCCAGAAAAACAGCTCGAAACAAGAACAGAGGAAAATCTCGCGATACCAGGTCAAAACATCTAGGAGTATATATAATGATTTTTTTCTAGGACAGAATACGTGTTTCAAAAGAAATTGGAGTCCAGAGGCCACACAAGGGACCCACAAGCCATTTGGTCGCGCCCCCAGGGGGCGACCTATTGGCTTATGCCTCCGCCATGGGTCCTTCCGACTCTGTTTTATTTTTGTAAATTTTATAAAATACCAAAAACGACAGAAATTATTTTTATGGAATTTTTGGAGTCGGTTTACTTACAGTACCACATACCTAGGCCTTTTCAGGTTTTGGAGTGTTCTGGAAGACTTTCTTGATGTGTTCTTCCGGTGTGATGGCTTGGATGACATTGGTTTCTTCACTAATGGGTGCACCTAAAATATAATGCTTAATTCTTTACCCATTCACCACTCTCGGGTTCTTGCCTTCGAAGTTGTTGATTTTTATAGCACCGGAGTGATAAACCTCCTCAACAACGTATGGTCCTTCCCATTTAGAGAGGAGATTTCCTGCAAAAAAACTGAAACAAGAATTGTACAAACGTACTAAGTCTCCTACATTGAGTTCTTGTTTGTGAATCCTTTTGGCATGCCATCTTTTAACCTTTTCTTTAAATAACTTAGCATTTTCATAGGCTTGCGTTCTCCATTCATCAAGTGAGCTAATGGCAAATAACCTCTTCTCAACGACAAGTTTAAAATCATAGTTAAGTTCTTTACTTGCCCAATAAGCTTTATGTTCTAACTCAAGAGGTAAATGACAAGCCTTCCCATAGACCATTTTGTGTGAAGACATACCCATAGGATTCTTATAAGCAGTTCTACAAGCCCAAAGTGCATCATCGAGTTTCTTAGACCAATTCTTCCTAGATCTGTTAATAGTCTTTTGCAATATTAATTTTATTTTTGGATTATCAATTCAACTTGACCACTATACTGGGGATGATAAGGTGATGCAATCCTATTATTAACATCATATTTAGCTAGAAGTTTACGGAAAGCACCATGAATAAAATGTGAACCACCATCAGTCATTAAATATCTAGGAACTCCAAACCTCGGGCAAATAATATCTTTAAGCATTTTAATAGAGGTGTTATGATCAACACTACTAGTTAGAATAGCTTCTACCCATTTAGTAATGTAATCAACAACAACTAGAATATGAGTATACCCATTTGAGGAAGGAAAAGGTCCCATAAAGTCAAAGCCCCAGACATCAAATGGTTCAACATCAAGTGAATAATTCATTGGCATTTCTTGACGCTTACCAATGTTGCAAACTCTCTGGCATTTATTGCATGAAAGGAAATAATTACAAGCATCTTTGAAAAGAGTAGGCCAATAGAAACCAGATTGTAATACCTTGTGTGTAGTTTGGTCACCGGCATGGTGTCGTCCATAAGATTCAAAATGACACTTCCGAAGAATTTGTACCTGCTCATGATGAGGTACACATCGTCTAATAATACCGTCTACTCCCTCTTTGTAAAGATGTGGGTCATCCCAAAAGTAATGTCGTAGGTCATACAAGATTTTTTTCTTTTGTTGATATGTGAAACTAGGTAGAATGTATTTATCAACAATATAATTAGCATAATCAACATACCAAGGAGCACTACATGAAGTATTTATAACAACGAGTTGTTCATCAGGAAAGCTATCATCGACAGGACGTGGGTCATCAAAAACATTTTCCATCCTAGACAAGTTATTTGCGACGGCATTTTCCAACCCTTTTCTGTCAGTGATATGCAAGTCAAACTCTTAAAGTAGAAGTACCCACCTAATAAGCCTAGGTTTAGCATCTTTCTTTTCCATAAGGTATTTAATAGCAGCATGATCGGTGTGAATAGTTATTTTGGAATCGACAATGTAGGGTCTAAACTTATCACAAGCAAAAAACAACTACTAATAATTTCTTTTCAGTGGTAGCATAACTCCTTTGAGCAGAACCTAGAGTTTTACTAGCATAATGGATAACATTTAACTTCTTGTCTACTCTCTACCCTAGAACAACACCAACAACATAATCACTAGCATCACACATAATTTCAAATGGTAGGTTCCAATTAGGCGGTTGAACAATAGGCACAGAAATTAAAGCATTCTTAAGTATTCCAAAAGCTTCTACATAATCATCATCAATAACAAAAGGAACATCTTTTTGAACAATATTAGTTAACGATCTGGAAATCTTAGAGAAATCTTTAATGAAATGCCTATGAAAACCAGCATGACCAAGGAAACTTCTTATACCTTTGATATCTCTCGGGCATGGCATTTTCTCTATCGCATCAACTTTAGCCTTGTCTACCACAGTGACCATTTAGAAATTTTATGCCCAAGCACTATGCCTTCATTAACCATAAAGTGGCACTTCTCCCAATAAAGACAAGACTAGTTTCTTCACATTTCTACACAACTCGATCAAGGTTGCTCAAGCAATCATCAACAGGAATCCCATAGACGGAAAAATTGTCCATAAAAACCTCAACAATCTTTTCATATGAAGTCAGAGAATATAGCAGCCATACATCATTGAAATGTAGCAGGTGCATTACATAAACCAAAAGGCATACCTCTTTAAGCATAAGTTCCAAAAGGACATGTAAAGATAGTTTTATCTTGATCTTCTTTTAACACAGGTATTTGAGAAAATCTAGAATATCCATCAAGAAAAAAAAGTGGGTGTGCTTGGATAATATTTCTAATATTTGATCAATAGAGGCAAGGGGTAATGATCTTTCTTAGTAGCTTTATTTAATTTTCTGAAATCAATTAGCATCCTATAACCAGTTACAATTGTTTGTGGAATAAGCTCATTCTTATCATTAGGGACAACAGTAATACCTCCTTTCTTAGGAACATAATAAATAGGACTTACCCACCTACTATCAACAATAGGATAGATTATACCTGCCTCGAGAAGCTTTAGTATTTCAGTTCTTACCACTTCCTTCATCTTAGGATTTATGCGGCGTTGATGATCAACAACAGGTTTAGCATTTGGTTCCGTATTAATCTTGTGCTGACATAGAGAGGGGATTATGCCTTACATCATCGAGAGTATATGCAATAGCAACCCCATGCTTCCTCAGAGTTTTAAGTAATCTTCTTTCTTCATGCTCTGAAAGGTTAGCATTGATAATAACATGATATATCTTTTTTCATCAAGATAAGCATATTTTAAAGTATCAGGTAAAGTCTTGAATTCAAACACGGTATCTCCTTTAGGTGGAGGAGGATCCCATAAAATATGAACTGGTAAGTTGTGTTTGAACATAGGTGTTTGTTCGAGGAAAATCTTATCTATTTCATTCCTTTCATTATTTTGCATATTATTCTCATGGTATAACAAATATTGTTTTGCAGGATCAGTAGGAGGTATGACAATAGAAGCAAGACCAATCATTTCATCTTTACTAGGTAATTTCTTCTCATGCGTTTGACTAGTAAACTTGGAGAAATTAAATTCATGACACATCACCAAATCTTAATTTAACCTTTTCAGTAGCACAATTGATTTTTGTATCAATAGTGTTCAAGAAAGGCCTATCGAATATAATGGGACAAAAGTTATCTTGTTTTGAACCAAGAACTAAGAAATTAGTGGGGTACTTGACCTTTCCACATAAAACTTCAACATCTCTAACAATCCCAAGTGGCGAAATAGTGTCTTGGTTTGCAAGTTTAATAGTAACATCAATATCTTCAATAGTAGAGGGTGCTATGTCAGTTATAATTTCTTGATATAGGGTGAACGGAACTAGCACCTAAAGCACACAAGCCATGATAATAATGATCTCCAATTTTAACTAAGACAACAGGCGTGCCTACGACTAGTTTATTCTTATCGAGCTCATCTCGCCCGTTTCTAACTGGTTTATTATTATCGAGCTCATCTTGCTCATTTCTAACTACTTTATTCTTATCGGGCTCATCTCGCCCGTTTCTAACTGGTTTATTCTTATCGAGCTCATCTCAACTGGTTTCTAGCAGCTTCATCACAAAGGTAGATAACCTGACCATCAATATTATCAACTAAGATGTCCTTAATCATAGAAAGTTTTAGGTTCAACATTTATCTTTCAGGAGGTGTAGATGTCCTAGCATGACTTTTATTGACCACAGTTGTAACTTTAGCATGTTCCCGAATTCTAACAGGAAAAGGAGGTTTCTCAATGTAAGTAATGGGAACAACAGGATCAACATCACTAACAATTATCTCTTCTTTCCAATTTTAATGGGTTCCTCTAATAGCGGTTCGATGGGAGGATGATATTTAAACCACTTTTCTATGGGAAGATCAACATGAGTAGCAAAATTTTCACACAAAGTAGCTACTATTTCAGAGTCAATACCATATTTGTTGCTAAACTCATGAAAGGTGTTGGTTTCCATAAAAGATTTAACAAAATCAAATTTAGGTTTTATACCTGACTCGTTAGCTTTGTTGAGCTCCAATATTCAGAGTTGTGTTTAATTCTTTCCAAAAGATCCCATTTGAATTCAATAGTTTCATTCATATATGTGCCCGAGGAAGAAGAATCAAATATATTTTTATCATCATGAGAAGGCCAAGCATAAATTTTTTTAATCATTTCTCTTGGAAGCTCATGGTTGAGGAAAGTGTGCATCATAGATTTAAGCCTCCCCCAAGCTTGAGTGATGCTTTCTCCCTTACGAGGCCAGAGGTTATATATATAATTCCGATCATGGTGAACTAGATGCATTGGATAAAACTTCTGATGAAATTCCAGCTTCATGCGATTCCAATCCCATGATTCAATATTGTACAATAGCCTGTACCACATCAATGCTTTTACCTACAAATATAAAGGGAAAAATTTCTTCTTAACCTCGTCCCTAGACAAACTTGCAAGCTGAAACAATCCACAAACCTCATCAACGAATATCAAATGGAAATCAGTATGAGTCGTACCATCATAAGGACCAAACAATAGTTTTTCAAGCATACCCGAAGGAATCTCATAATAAATATTTTTAGTAGGCGCAGTAGGTGGATGAAAAATTTCCCCATCTTTCATTCGGGGCGAAGATGCCCCAAACAAGCCACTCAAAGGGTGACTGCTCATAGTGACAAGCAACATTAAATTTCAGCATGTATAGAAAATGTTTCCTTACCAATTTCCACTTACCAAAAGCGCTTCACTCCCCGGCGATAGTGCCAGAAAAGAGTCTTGATGACCCCCAAGTATAGGGGATCAATATTAGTCCTTTCGATAAGTAAGAGTGTCCAACCCAACGAGGAGAAGAAGGAAATGATAAGAAGTTTTCAGCAAGGTATTCTCTGCAAGTGCTATGAGTAACAATGGTAGATAGTTTTGTAGCAATATAACTCGTAACGAGTGACAAGTAACAATGGTAAGAATGGTGCAGCAAGGTAGCCCAATCCTTTTTAGCAAAGGACATGCCTGAAAGTACTCTTATATTAAGAAAGTGCTCCCAAGGACACATGGGAATTTCTGTCTAGTCATGTTCATCATGTTGAGTTGATTCACGTTCGCTACTTTCATAATTTGATATGTGGGTTGATTGGTGCTAAGGTGTTGTTCTTACTTGAACAAACAACCTGTCTATGATTAACCCCCTCTTGCAAGCATCCCCAACTACGAAAGAAGAATTAAGATAAATCTAATCATAGCATGAACCATGTGGATCCAAATCAACCTCTTATGAAGCAACGCATAAACTGGGGTTCAAGCTTTTGTCACTCTCGCAACCCATCATCTACTTGTTACTCCACAATGATTTCCCTTAGGCCCATAACATGATGAAGTGTCATGTAGTCACGTTCACATGACACCACTAAGAGAAGTAACAACATACATATATCAAAATATCAAACACATACCAACTTCACAAGATTACTTATAACAAGACTTCTCACATTTCATCAGGAACAATACTAACTACCCATGCATCATCAACATGTTCAAGATCAGAGGAGAAATAATGATAATTAAGTATCTAAACATAATCTCTTCCACCAAGTAATCCAACAGGCATCAACTACGAGATGTAATCAACACAACTAGTAACCCACATGTACCAATCTGAGGTTTTGGGACAAAGCTTGAATACAAGAGATGAACTAGGGTTGGAGATGAGATGGTGCTGGTGAACAGGTTGATGAAGATTGGCCCTCCCACGAAGGAGGAAGCGTTGGTGATGACGATGGCTTCAATCTCCCCCTCCCGGAGAGGGATTTCCCCAGAAGAATATGACTGCGGGAGTGCAAAAGGACCTTTGCCTAGGTTTCCGCCTCAAGATGACGGTGCTTCGTCCCGAAAAGTTGCTTATTATTGTTTCTTGGGTAAAACACACCATATAGGAGAAGAGGGGCATCGGAGGACCAACATGGGGACGACAAGTCATCTAGTCACACCCTAAGGGGGCGTGACTAGTTGGCTTGTGGCCTACCGGCAGCCCCTCTCCTGTATATTTTTGCTCCCAAAATTATTAAATATTCCAAAAATACTCTGTAAATTTCCAGGTCATTTTGAGACTCGTGATTTTTTTGCCTTTTTCTTGATTTTCCGGTCCAGAATTCCAGTTTCCAGATATTTCCCTCCTTGTGATGTACCTTGCATATTCAGAGAGAATAAACATAAGAATTTTATGATAATGTGGAATAATGGACAAAAATAAGGTAGATAGTGTTAAGAAATCATGATGCAAAATGGACGTATCAAGGGCTAGCTACGAAAAGTATGATTTACTCACAGGATTTTGTCTCACTTGTCATGGATGGTCTCCTTCCACTTGGAATTTGTGGTGCCCATGGTGCGCTCCCTAATGTCGCAGATGGGATGTTTCATCTTATAATAGCCATAGTGTGTGCTCTTCTCTTGCTTGATGAGATTTGACTGTGGAGCTAAGGATCCCAAGCCACCGTTGTAGAACGTTTCCTTCAAAAATAACAAAAGGTGCTCGATGGCGTACAAGGATCGTAAATCCATGACCGTGAGGCGGAGGAGGTCAGCGACAGGGCCTTTGAAGAGATCGGTGTCGGTTGAACCAGAGGTGTTTCCGATGGACCACTTGACATGTGACATGGACCGAGTGAAGCCATCGATGTTGACAAGCTTGATGTCATAGCCAGCTCTCTTGAGATACAGGAATACGCGAGCCTGCGGACTTGAAGCCTTCATCATGGCAACGTAGTCAGGTCCTCACCAAATTCCGCGACGAGGTGTTCCTTTGGGATCGAAGGGTCGGCATGAACGGATCCCACCTCGCCAGCGTACAAGGGAGAAGCCATGATAGAACTCTGTTTGCTCGTACGCTCCCCGAGCTCCCCGAGCTCGAATATGTGGTCGGGTTAATTAGGTTGCAACTCTCTAGAGTACGGGATGGGGATCTGGTGGAAAGGGACACCGTCAGCCTCATCTAAAAACTTAGGGTGGCGATGGTGTATGTGGATGGATGGATAACCTGAACTTGTTTAGCAAGGAGGCATGGGTAGACCGGCTGAGGTTGGTGGTGGAGGGAGGCGGCAGGGGCGAGCTAGGGTTCAAGCGGGGGGGGGGGGGGGAGGGGAGCGGGGGTGTTGTTGTGTGGAGATGGTGGTGGGGTGTGTGCGTTTGCGGATGTGTCGCTACTATTGAAATTTTTAGTAGTAATGGTGTGGGTGGAGATAGTGGTGGACAAGGGATGTCAACGGTTCAAATGCCTCGGCAGCTAAAATTTTACTATAGGGTCGGTGGTGGACGAGGGAGGGTGGTAGTTGAAATACCGCTTCCACTTAAATTTTGGTAAAGAAACTGAAGCGGGGCGGGAGAACCAAGATCGCACACAGTCCAAACATAATAAACTGTGTATGCTCTACCGAAATGTTGCAAATCCACGAATTTTTGCATCACTCAAGGTGGGTAGATTTTTCTAAGATTTATCAAGGCGGTTTCATCTCACATGGTTCGTCCTCATTTTCAGACTCATATGTGAAATTCATCCTAAATTTTCACATGCCCACAAACACATGACACAAACATTTGGCTAATTTTCACCACAACATTGAGAAACTTGCCTTTTAAATCCCCATAAATCAAAAAATCGTCTGAAATTCTTGAAACTTACCCCAATGTCATGACACGACACTTATATGGCACGGTATTTTTTTGAAAAATTTGGGACAAGTCTCTTGCACACTAGAACTTCTCTCAAGAAGCATCATGGTTTTGATATGGAACATGTCACCTTTGTGGACGGAACGACATTTAGTGCCTCTTCTTGCCTTGATTTTTTCTACGGGCAACATAGACTAATGCAAGTGAGGTGTTCAAATGTGGAATTATTCAATGCTTGTTTGGTGCCCTTTATACATTAATTGAATTCTTCTAGCCATTTAATGTGCAAAATTCAAATTTGAACTTGCGCATGCTCCAGGGCACCGATATGGATTAGAAAACCATTTTTATGTCCTTGGGTCCATGTTTAGTCACATGCAATGATTACAAACATCTCGGTGTCGTGACTAGGTCGCAAAGATGATTTTTCTGGCTTTTAAATCCCCATAAATCAGAAACTCATCTGAAGTTCTTGAAACTTACCCCGATGACATGACATGACACTTATATGGCATGGTAATTTTTTGACCAATTTGAGACAAATTTTGGGACAAACCTCTTACAAATCACAGTTTCCCACAAGAAGCCTTGTGGTTTCGATAGGGACCATGTCACCTTTGTGGTTGAAACGATATTGAGTTTTCTAGGCATGCACTTAATACCAAGAACTCAAATTTCAACTACAAGCACGTGCTCTAGGGCACCAAATCGAATTAAAAACCATTTTTGTGTCGTTGGGTCCCTGTTTATATCCCATGCACTGAAGGTAAATGAATTACAACCATCTTGACATTGTGACTAGGCCACAACCATTGAGAATCTTGGGTTTTAAATCCCCGAGAACCCAAAGCTCATCTAAAATTCAGGAAACTTACCCATTGTTATACCACGACACATACATGGCTTGCTATTTTCTTGATGAATTTGGGAGAAAGTGCAAGAAGCCTCATGATTTTGATAGGGAACATCTCACCTTTGGTGCCTAAACTACATTCAATGCATCCTTTAGTGCACCAGTTCGACCCTTTTTATATATTAATTATGTTTTCCAAGGATTTAATACGCGTAATTCAAATTTTGAATTATAAGCACATGCTCTAGTGCACATTTTGTTTTTTGGAAAATCATTTTTGTTTC
Source organism: Hordeum marinum (assembly GCA_022496015.1). Lineage (NCBI taxonomy): Eukaryota > Viridiplantae > Streptophyta > Magnoliopsida > Poales > Poaceae > Hordeum > Hordeum marinum. The sequence continues at coordinate 235,325,196 of CM039672.1, read as the reverse complement.
CTTGGGTGCTTGCTTAGGTCTCATGTAACGAATGTGAATGAATTAGAAACATTTAAACATGATAGTCTGGCTGCAGTCATTGATAATCTTGGTTTTTAAATTCTCAGAAATACAAAACTCGTATGAAATTCATGAACCTTATCCCCATATCATGACACGGCTCATATAGGTCTTGGTACGATACATTTTCCAATTTGAGAATGTTACAAATATGAAAACAGGCAACATAGACATTTTGGTGTTGGAAATATGGCCTAGAGGCAATAATAAAATGGTTATTATTGTATTTCCTTGTTCATTATAATTGTCTATTGTTCATGCTATAATTGTGTTGACCGGAAACCATAATACATGTGTGAATACATAGACCACAACATGTCCCTAGTGAGCCTCTAGTGGACTAGCGCGTTGATCAATAGATGGTCACGGTTTCATGATCATGGACTTTGGATGTCGTTGATAACGGGATCATATCATTAGGAGAATGATGCAATGGACAAGACCCAATCCTAAGCATAGCACTAGATCGTGTAGTTCGTTTGCTAAAGCTTTTCAATGTCAAGTATCGTTTCCTTAGACCATGAGATTGTGCAACTCCCGAATACCGTAGGAATGCTTTGGGTGCGCCAAACGTCACAACGTAACTGGGTGGCAATAAAGGTGCACTACGGGTATCTCCTAAAGTGTGTGTTGGGTTGGCACGAATCGAGACTGGGATTTGTCACTCCGTGTGACGGAGAGGTATCTCTGGGCCCACTCGGTAAGACATCATCATAATGAGCTCAATGTGACCAAGGAGTTAGTCACGGGATGATGTATTACGGAACGAGTAAACAGGCTTGCCGGTAACGAGATTGAACAAGGTATAGAGATACCGACGATCAAATCTTGGGCAAGTATCATACCGATGGACAAAGGGAATTGTATACGGGATTGATTGAATCCCCGACATCGTTGTTCATCCGATGAGATCATCGTAGAGCATGTGGGATCCAACATGGGTATCCAGATCCCACTGTTGGTTATCGGCCGGAGAAGTGTCTCGGTCATGTCCACATGTCTCCCGAACCCGTAGGGTCTACACACTTAAGGTTCGATGACGCTAGGGTTATAGGGAAATGCTATACGTGATTACCGAAAGTTTTTCGGAGTCCCGGATGAGATCCCGGATGTCACAAGGAGCTTTGGAATGGTCCGGAGGTAAAGATTGATATATAGGAAGTCCAGTTTTGGTCACCGAAAAGTTTTCGGGCTCATCGGTATTGTACCGAGAGTGCCGAGAGGGTGCCGGAGGACCCCCGGGAGGGGTGTGACGATCATAGGACTTTGTGGGCCCTTAGAGGAGGTGTGCCAGACCTTATTGGGCTGGATAAGACCTTCTAGAAAGGCCCATGCGGCTGGAGGAGTAGAGATAAGGGCAAAGGTGCTTGAAAAGGAGGAGATCCACCTCCCTTGTGGGAGGTGGACTCTCCCTTTGATTCGGCCGAAGCACTCCTCCTTGGAGGAGATTCCAAGCCAGCCCTCCCTCTCCCTCCTCCTATATATACTTGAGGTTTTGGCCTTTTGAGAACAGTTTTGAACTCTCTCTCTCACGGCAAAGCCCTACCTCTCTTCTTCCTCCTCCGCAACGCTTAGGCGAAGCCCTGCCGGAATACCTTGCTACTCCACCACCACCACGCCGTCGTGCTGCTGTTGGAGCCCTTTCCTAGCCTCTCCTTCGTCCGTGCTGGATCAAGGCGTAGGAGACGTCACCGGGCTGCACGTGTGTTGAACGTGGAGGCGCCGTTGTTCGGCACTTAGATCGGAATCCACCGCGATCTGAATCGCTGCGAGTACGACTCCATCAACCGCGTTCTTGTAACGCTTCCGCTGAGCGATCTTCAAAGGTATGAAGATGCAATATCTCCCCACTCGTTGCTGGTTTCTCCATAGATAGATCTTGGTGACACGTAGGAAAATTTTGATTTACTACTACGTCTCCCAACAGTGGCATCATGAGCTAGGTCTATGCGTAGAATCTATGCACGAGTAGAACACAAAGCAGTTTTGGGCGTCAATTTTGTTAATTTGCTTACCACTACTAGTCTTATCTTGATTCGGCGGTATTGTGGGATGAAGTGGCCTGGACCGACTTTACACGTACGCTTACGTGAGACTGGTTCCACCGCCTGACATGCACTTGTTGCATAAGGTGGCTAGCGGGTGTGTGTCTCTCCCACCTTAGTCGGATTGGATTCGATGAAAAGGGTCCTTATGAAGGGTAAATAGCAATTAGCATATCATGTTGTGGTTTTGACGTAGGTAAGAAACGTTCTTGCTAGTAACCTATAGCAGCCACGTAAAAACTTGCAACTACAAATAAGAGGACGTCTAACTTGTTTTTGCAGCATATGCCTTGTGATGTGATATGGCCAAAGGATGTGATGTGATGCATTGTGATGTATGAGATTGATCATGTTCTTGTAATAGGATTCACGACTTGCATGTCGATGAGTATGACAACCGGCGGGAGCCATAGGAGTTGTCTTATTTTATTGTATGACCTGCATGTCAATCATAAACGCCATGTAATTACTTTACTTTATTGCTAAACGTTAGCCATAGTAGTAGAAGTAATAGTTGGCGAGACAACTTCATGAAGACACAGTGATGGAGATCATGATGATGGAGATCATGGTGTCGTGCCGGTGATAGTGATGATCATGGTGCCCGAAGATGGAGATCAAAGGAGCAAGATGATAATGTCCATATCATATCACTATATTGATTGCATGTGATGTTTATCATGTTTACATCTTATTTGACTAGAACGACGGTAGTAAATAAGATGATCTCTCACTAAAATTTCAAGAAAAGTGTTCACCCTAATTGTGCATCGTTGCTAAGGATCGTTGTTCCGAAGCACCACGTGATGATCAGGTGTGATAGGTTCTAACGTTCGCATACAACGGGTGTAAGCGAGATTTACACCCACGAAACACTTAGGTTGACTTGATGAGCCTAGCATGTACAGACATGGCCTTAGAACACGGAAGACCGAAAGGTCGAACATGAGTCGTATGGAAGATACGATCAACATGGAGATGTTCACCATGGATGACTAGTCCGTCTCACATGATGATCGGACACGGGCTAGTTGACATGGATCATGTGTCACTTGGATGACTAGAGAGATGTCTATCTAAGTGGTAGTTCACTAAATAATTTGATTATGTGAACTTAGTTATCATGAACATAGTCTAAAATTATCTTTACAATCTATATTGTAGATCCAATGGCCAACGCGAATGTCACCCTCAATTTCAACGCGTTCCTAGAGAAAACCAAGCTGAAAGATGATGGAAGCAACTATGCAGACTGGGTCCGTGGCTTGAGGATCATCCTCATAGCTTCCAAGAAATTGTATGTCCTTGATGCACCACTAGGTGACCCACCCCTTCTCCCAACAGAGCAAGACGTTGCAAACGCTTGGCATTCTCGCTGCGATGATTACTCCATTGTTCAGTGTGGCATGCTTTACAGTTTAGAACCGGGGCTCCAAAAGTGTTTTGAGCAACACAGAGCATATGAGATGTTCCAAGAGCTGAAACTGGTTTTCCAAGCTCATGCCCGGGTCAAGAGATATGACGTCTCCGACAAGTTCTTCAGCTATAAGATGGAGGAGAATAGTTCTGTCAGTGAGCACATCCTCAAGATGTCTGGGCTACACAACCGCTTGACTCAGCTGGGAGTTAATCTCCCGGATGACTCGGTCATTGACAAAATCCTCCAGTCGCTTACACCTAGCTACAAGAGCTTTCTGATGAACTACAACATGCAAGGGATGGAGAAGTCCATTCCTGAGTTGTACTCGATGCTAAAATCAGTAGAGGTCGAGATCAGAAAGGAGCATCAAGTGTTGTTGGTAAATAAGACCACTAGTTTCAAGAAAGGCAAGGGTAAGAAGAACTTCAAGAAGGACGGCAAAGCTGTTGCCGCGCCCGGTAAGCAAGTTGCCGGGAAGAAGAAAGAACAAGCATGGACCCAAGCCTGAGACTGAGTGCTTTTACTGCAAGGGTACCGGTCACAGTAACATTAAGGTATATGTGATATACTTGTTATTGATGTGTACCTAACCAGCGCTCGTGGTAGCTCCTGGGTATTTGATACCGGTGCAGTTGCTCACATTTATAACTCCAAGCAGGAGCTGCGGAATAAGCGGAGGCTGGCAAAGGACGAGGTGACGATGCACGTCGGGAATGGTTCCAAGGTCGATGTGATCGTCGTCGGCACGCTACCTCTACATCTACCTTCGGGATTAGTGTTAAACCTTAATAATTGTTATTTAGTACCAGCTTTGAGCATGAACATTGTATCTGGATCTCGATTGATGCGAGATGGCTACTCATTTAAATCTGAGAATAATGGTTGTTCTATTTATATGAGAGAAATGTTTTATGGTCATGCCCCGCTGGTCAATAGTTTATTTTTGATGAATCTCGAACGTGATGTTACACATGCCCATAGTTTGAGTACCAAAAAGTGTAGGGTTGATAACGATAGTCCCACTTACATGTGGCACTGCCGCCTTGGTCATATTGGTGTTAAACGTATGAAGAAGCTCCATACTGATGGACTTTTGGAGTCTCTTGATTTCGAATCATTTGACACGTGCGAACCATGCCTCATGGGCAAGATGACGAAGACTCCGTTCTCCGGAACAATGGAGTGAGCAATTGACTTGTTGGAAATAATACATACCGATGTATGCGGTCCAATGAGTGTCAAGGCTTGTGGTGGCTACCGTTATGTTCTCACCCTCACTGATGACTTGAGTAGATATGGGTATGTCTACTTAATGAAACATAAGTCTGAAACTTTTGAAAGGTTCAAGGAATTTCAGAGTGAGGTAGAGAATCAATGTGACAGGAAAATAAAGTGCCTACGATCTGATCATGGCGGAGTATATTTAAGTCACGAGTTGGCACGCACCTAAGGAAATGTGGAATTGTTTCACAATTCATGCCGCCTGGCACACCTCAGCGAAATGGTGTGTCTGAACGTCGTAATCGCACTCTATTAGATATGGTACGATCTATGATGTCTCTTACCGACTTACCACTATCATTTTGGGGATATGCATTAGAGACTGCTGCATTCACTTTAAATAGGGCACCGTCAAAATCCGTTGAGACGACACCATATGAATTATGGTTTGGAAAGAAACCTAAGCTGTCATTTCTAAAAGTTTGGGGATGTGATGCTTATGTGAAGAAACTTCAACCTGAGAAGCTCGAACCCAAAGCGGAAAAGTGCGTCCTTATAGGATATCCCAAAGAGACTATTGGGTATACCTTCTACCTACAATCCGAGGGCAAAGTTTTTGTTGCCAAGATTGGATCCTTTCTCGAGAAAGAGTTTCTCTCGAAAGAAGTAAGTGGGAGGAAAATAGAACTTGATGAGGTAATTGTACGTCCACTCGAACCAGAGAGTAGCGCAGCACAGGAAGTTGTTTCTGTGGAGCCTACACCGGCTAGAGAGGAAGTTAATGATGATGATCATGAAACTTCAGATCAAGTTACTATTGAACATCGAAGGTCCACTAGGACACGTTCCGCACCAGAGTGGTATGGCAACCTTGTCCTAGAGATCATGTTGTTAGACAACGGTGAACCTTCGAACTATGAAGAAGCGATGGCGGGCCCGGATTCGAACAAATGGCTTGAAGCCATGAAATCCGAGATAGGATCCATGTATGAGAAGAAAGTATGGACTTTGGTGGACTTGCCTGATGATAAGCGAGCCATTGAAAATAAATGGATCTTGAAGAAGAAGACTAACGCGGATGGTAATGTGACCGTCTATAAGGCTCGGCTTGTCGCTAAGGGTTATCGACAAGTTCAAGGAGTTGACTACGATGCGACTTTCTCACCCGTAGCGATGCTGAAGTCTGTCCAAATCATGTTAGCAATTGCCGCATTTTATGATTATGAGATTTGGCAAATGTACATCAAAACGGCATTCCTTAATGGCTTCCTCATGGAAGAACTGTATATGATGCAGCCGGAAGGTTTTGTCGATCCTAAAGATGCTAACAAGGTATGCAAGCTCCAACGCTCCATCTATGGGCTGGTGCAAGCATCTCGGAGTTGGAACATTCGCTTTAATGAAGTGATTAAAGCGTTTGGGTTTGTACAGGTTTATGGAGAACCCTGTATTTACAAGAAAGTGAGTGGGAGCTCTGTAGCATTTCTCGTATTATATGTGGATGACATACTGATAATGTGAAATGATATAGAACTCTTGGAAAGTGTAAAGGCCTACTTGAATAAGTGTTTTTCAATGAAGGACCTTGGAGAAGCTGCTTACATATTAGGTATTAAGATCTATAGAGATAGATCGAGACACCTCATAGGTCTTTCACAAAGCACATACCTTGAAAAGAAATTGAAGAAGTTCAATATGGATCAGTCCAAGAAGGGGTTCTTGCCTGTGTTACAAGGTGTGAGATTGAGTACGACTCAATGCCCGACCACGGCAAAGGATAGAGAAGAGATGAGTGTCATCCCCTATGCTTCAGCCATGGGCTCTATTACGTATGCCATGCTATGTACCAGACCTGATGTGAACCTTGCCATAAGTTTGGTAGGGAGGTACCAAAGTGATCTCGGAGCAGAACACTGGACAGTGGTCAAGAACATCCTGAAGTACCTGAAAAGGACAAAGGACATGTTTCTCGTATATGGAGGTGCCGAAGAGCTCGTCGTAAAGGGTTACGTCGATGCTAGCTTCGACACAGATCCGGACGACTCCATATCGCAAACCGGATACGTGTATATTTTGAATGGAGGGGCAGTCAGCTGGTGTAGCAGCAAGCAAAGCGTCGTGGCGGCATCTACATGTGCAGCGGAGTACATAGCTGCTTCGGAAGCAGCAAAGGAAGGAGTCTGGATGAAGGACTTCATCACCGACCTAGGAGTAATTCCAAGTGCGTCGGGCCCGATGACTCTATTCTGTGACAACACTGGAGCTATTGCCCTTGCGAAGGAACCCGAGTTTCACAAGAAGACAAGACACATCAAGCGCCTCTTCAACTCCATCCGTGATTACATTCAGGAGGGAGATATAGATATTTGTAAAGTGCATACGGATCTGAATGTCGCAGATCCGTTGACTAAACCAGTCTCATGAGCAAAACATGATCAACACCAGAATGCTATGGGTGTACGATTCATCACAATGTAACTAGATTATTGACTCTAGTGCAAGTGGGAGACTGTTGGAAATATGCCCTAGAGGCAATAATAAAATGGTTATTATTGTATTTCCTTGTTCATGATAATTGTCTATTGTTCATGCTATAATTGTGTTGATCGGAAACCATAATACATGTGTGAATACATAGACCACAACATGTCCCTAGTGAGCCTCTAGTTGACTAGCTCGTTGATCAATAGATGGTCACGGTTTCATGACCATGGACATTGGATGTCGTTGATAACGTGATCACATCATTAGGAGAATGATGTGATGGACAAGACCCAATCTTAAGCATAGCACTAGATCGTGTAGTTCGTTTGCTAAAGCTTTTCAATGTCAAGTATCGTTTCCTTAAACCATGAGATTGTGCAACTCCCGAATACCGTAGGAATTCTTTGGGTGTGCCAAACGTCACAACGTAACTGGGTGGCTATAAAGGTGCACTACGGGTATCCCCTAATGTGTTTGTTGGGTTGGCACGAATCGAGACTGGGATTTGTCACTCCGTGTGACGGAGAGGTATCTCTGGGCCCACTCGGTAAGACATCATCATAATGAGCTCAATGTGACCAAGGAGTTAGTCACGGGATGATGTATTACGGAACGAGTAAAGAGACTTGCCGGTAACGAGATGGAACAAGGTATAGAGATGCCGACGATCGAATCTCGGGCAAGTATCATACCGATGGACAAAGGGAATTGTATACGGGATTGATTGAATCCCTGACATCGTGGTTCATCCGATGAGATCATCGTGGAGCATGTGGGAGCCAACATGGGTATCTGGATCCTGCTGTTGGTTATTGGCTGGAGAAGTGTCTCGGGCATGTCCACGTGTCTCCCAAACCCGTAGGGTCTACACACTTAAGGTTCGATGACGCTAGGGTTATAGGGAAATGGTATACGTGATTACCGACAGGTTGTTAGGAGTCCCGGATGAGATCCCGGATGTCACGATGAGCTTCGGAATGGTCCGGAGGTAAAGATTGATATATAGGAAGTCTAGTTTTGGTCACCGGAAAGTTTTTGAGCTCATCGGTATTGTACCAGGAGTGCCGGGAGGGTGCCGGAGGACCCCCGGGAGGGGTGTGACGACCATAGGACTTTGTGGGCCCTTAGAGGAGGTGTGCCAGCCCTTATTGGGCTGGACAAGACCTTCTAGAAAGGCCCATGTGGCTGGAGGAGTAGAGATAAGGGCAAAGGAGTTTGAAAAGGAGGAGATCCACCTCCCTCGTGGGAGGTGGACTCTCCCTTTGATTCGGCCGAAGCTCTCCTCCTTGGAGGAGAGTCCAAGCCATCCCTCCCTCTCCTCACAACGCAACTCCCCAAAGACACAGGGGTAAAAGAAGAAGGAACGGGCTCAAGAAGGAAGACACAGACAATGATCTAAGTCGTTGCTATGTAATTCTTGATGGATTGGTGGGTGTGGATTTCCTCAATCTCCTTCTTTGTTGCCTCCACGACCTCCATATTCTCTCGCCTCTCCTGTGCCATCTTCCGAATTGTGGCCATGGGCATGATTTTTGCTGGAGAGTGTCGATGCTCTCCTTCACGTACGCATGAAGTTCCTTGACATGCGCCACAGATTCCTTCGCCAGCCCCTCACGCTCGATGTGGAGCTCTGATAAGTCTTCCAAAAGTTCCTAGGGGAGTTTTTTCAGTATCCCTTTCGAGGCACTTTGCTCCTCGAGCAGCTTCTTCCAGGCGGCCGTCTCCTCCTTCTCCCAGTCACGCTCATTGCGGAGCTTCACCTTCTTCCAAGCGGAGGTCGCCTTGTTAAGCGAGGTGTTGTGCTTCTCCAGCAGCTTCACCAATTCATTGATCATCGCCTCCTTCTTATCAATCTTAGGGCGAATGTCGTTGTCGGCTGAGGAATCCAACACTGTCAGCTCGTCCAGTTCACCTCCGAGGTGAATGCGCTTGGGATTGTCAGAGTTTTCGCCTCTCCGCGAAAGATCCTCCATGGCGTCTGAGGCACCGCCAGACATCTCTGCTATGACAAACGCGACATGGCTGGAGCTCTCTGGTGCTTTCCCGATGTGGCGGTGGGACCTCTCTGTTGCTTCTGCGGCCTTGGTCTTTCTTCCCTGGTTATATCTCGACCCAGAACCCCCCTCCTACCGGCCATGGAAGACAGAAGGAACGACTAACAAGAAAGTCTTGTTTATTGGTGATGGGGAGAGGAATGTGCAGTAATTTTGGAGTATGTGTTTTTATAGCCGACTGGTAAACAAATGCTAAGTGGGAACATGTTTAGGTTTGGCAGGTATGAACTGACTTGCAATAAATTAAAGTGTGGTAATTTGGAATGTGATGAGAAACAAGCACCAAATATATTGATAGTTTTGGTTTCCAAGACCAAAGTGCTTTATGGTTTTTAGAAGCCGTGTGGGGTGGCGTAGGTGGGCCCTCGTTCTTGGATGTGTGTACGTGTCTGCCCACTATCACACACGGTCCACACATCCTTAGTGCCCGATCGATGGGCCGTTGCGTATCTTACGGACTCCACATGATGGTTGACAAGAAGTGGCACGCTTTCGAGTGATCCATGGTGTACGTGTGTTAAGCATGCCACATATAAGTAAAAAATGACATGTCACAACAATAAGGAGGAGAAGTGCGCTTTGGGCACCAACATAGCATGGATCTTGTATTTTTATGCATTTATCTTGTTGGTCAATACACATAGCAAATCACATCGTGAACAATTAAACCAACAAACACGATGGTGATGATTTGAATAATCACATACAAGTGTTAACCATCAAGCGTTTGTCCACACCACACATAGCTTATTAGCAGAAATCGTGTGTACTATTATCGGTCTTCACACACAATTCAGATAACTGGCCTGTTTGCCCGATATCACACACATCTAGTTACGTCGAATCATTTCTGTTATTTCGAGTCATCGCACACAGGTCATCTGGGTGACCTGTATCTTGTATATCATGATGCGGAGCATCCCATGGTCATCCCCATGGACCCATCATCTACACCTCAAGCTCCACAAGGTCCCATGACAAGAGCTTGCGCACATGCCATTGAATCCTAGGTGACATCTCTCCTTGTCCAACCATTGTTTGATTCACTTGAGACATGGCTGCTACCTCAAGCGGAAGTCCTTTGCATACCTAGGGGTACTCGGGAGAGGAACATGTGAGAGATCACGAAGAACTACGAGGATGCCAAACTTGTAAGTACCAAGGAGGAACTATGGATGAGATACAACCTACGGACATCCGGACCCAGCCAGAATATCAAAGTAGTTCCAAAGCGGTCGGACGATCGACGCCGCCCAGACGTCCGACACCACCCAGCGCCTGGAGGCCCGAACCCCTCTGGTGTTCTGGCACTAAGGCATCAACATCGAAATCTCAGATTTCCGAAGCCTCTGGATGACCGAGCCTCGGACGACCAACAAGTCTCGGACGTACGATCCTTCGCGAGGCGCCGGACGTCCGACACCCTTCGGATGTCCAGACCCTGTCTGCGCACAACCACTTGGGCCTTGGACCATTTACCCCTTCATTTTCCTAAGACTATAAATACCCTTCCTCCTCCTCTAACTAGGATTAGCAATGTGTAGGCTCATAGCTAGTTGAGCATTGCTCCTTCCATATTCTTCTCCCTTGGAGATTGACACCTTTACGTGAGAAGATCCTATCGATGCCAAGGTCCCTATCTAGGGATGATACTCCGGGATATCAAGGCCCCTCCTCCGGAGTGGGAAGACTAACGCTATGTGTATCCTCTTGTTTACTTTTGGATCTTGTATCTCATGTGTTTGCATGGATTTAGTGGACGTGTGATTGGGGATCGTTCTTGAGTGTTCCTGAGTTTCTATCATTTCCCCCCTTTCCCCCCTCCAAGTGTGAAAAGATCAACCTCATCGGGTTTGCCCCGTATCATATTGGTATCATGAGCCATGTCGATTCACACCTTGGAGTCTCTCCCTCCACTTTCTAGCCGATTTTTGTTTTGATTTGACATAATTTAAAAAATTCTCATAGAAATAGCCATACCAAAATTTCTTGGATTAGTTGGATTTGAGGAGATTTTGTTGATTTGGATCTGTGGATTTCGTGGTACACAAGTGGATCAATCTTTCCCCATCACCCATCATTTTCCACCGCCAAATCGCACCAATTTTGCCCAAAAATTTTCTTTTGTTTCGAGTTCATCATCCCCAAGGTCAACCGGTGAGACCCACAGGCTCCGGACGACTGAGCACCTCCGGACGACTGTGCCCCGGACGTCCGAGCAACTCTAAACAAACTGAATTTTCAGCCTGAAAATTTTGTTTTCTCCACCATTTTCTTCCGCATTTGTCACCGCCAATTCTCCTGCAACCCTTTCATTTGAGATTTTGAGTCGCAAACTCGCCACTTCCTAAGGTGTTTCGGCTACTTAGGAGTGGTTCTACATCATCATCGCCGCTCATCATCACCCCGGATCATTGCCGACCTACTCAACTTTGACACTACATCGTAAGCCAGGACGGTAACCGCGACGACACTCTTAACATATACCCTTGCCATTGCATTGTTACCCCGAGCCTATTTGCGTTTCTTGCATAACGAGACTAGCCACTGAGTATTGTCGGGCTATGCTACTTGTGCACTTTAGTGATACATACTCCGCATAGCTTCAATTGTGTGGATATATCTTCGTATCATCTCTTGTGTTACAAATAGTACCTACATACATAATTGTTATCTTAGTGTGCATGTCCTGCATAGTGACCATACAAATATCATTGCCAAAAGAAAGAGAAGCAAAGCTTTTAAGCAAGAAAAAAGAGTAAAAGAAATAGCATCGCCAATTTTGCATATCATACTTGATCATCTTGGATCACTTGAGTGAGTGAGACGTGCCTCATACATACATAGCAAGTCGGGAATAGGAAGACGACGCACTTTGTTTCTTATAGGTTGTGCACAAGTTCGTATCACACCCATTTGAGCAATCATGCCAGCTTCTCTCTAGTGTTGTGCAACACGAGCGTTTTCTGTGGATTCCACATTTTGTGCTCATTCCTTGGTTGCATGACCCCACTTATCTATCCATGTGTGTGTTTTCGTGTATACTCATTGCTATTGATCTACACTGTCTTACTTGCGAATTTGCTAATCTCTTTCAACATTATTTAATATTGTTCTCAAATTTCTTGAATTTTGTGCCACTATTCCAACAAAGCTACTCCATAAGCATTATTTGTGTAGGTGTGAGAAGGACGATTTCCGGTACCAATTCTAGTATTTCCATATTTGCACATTGAGTGTTCTTGATCCATTGTCAACTTTTGGAACAGTAATTGGTTTTGTCTTCTCATTCTTCCACTTATATCTACTTGAGTGTTATGGATAGGTCTACCATGTCGAACATGACATTCTAGTAGCATGACGACGACGCGAATGTCCACGTCACCAAGTTGCACTTCTTCGACGCAAGATGTGTTGAGCGACCGCATCGAGCAACTCGCCACTGACTTGCATGAATCGGAGGTGTGCACACGGTACTACCTCAACACCAAGCTATCAATTCAAATGGAGGAGTTTCGTTCCTTGATGGTCAGTCACGCTCCTTCAACGTCTACTTCGTCAAGGCGACGTCACTCAAGTCACCCACTCATCGGAGTACTCTTTCGACGCAAGTCCTCCACGGGCACGTGTTCATCACCAAGACAACCGTTCCGGTCCAAGTTCACCACAAGGTCGCCAATGTTAAGCCACGAAGAATCCATCCATGGCAATGGATTACAAGGTCGACTCCGTGCTCAAGACCATCGTCATCGACAAGACCAAGACACATTGGATCAAGAACAATAATGACAACACCGAGAAGAACAACATCGTCGCCATGAACAAGCGCTTCAAGCATAACACGCCCTACAAGAAGCTACTCGCGCCTTGGAAGAGCGCAACCACCAAGCTCACATAGAACAAGAAGCACTCCGGCGAGAATGACAAGAAGAAGCCGCTTGCCAAGAGGAATATCAAGAAAGAAGGAAACAAGGGCAAGGACCTCATCAACGGACTCAAGCACATCACATCGAGCACAATGATGACGAAGCCCTAAGGCAACCACAATGTCAAATCAACAACAACAATTATGCACCTCCTCTACGTCAAGGACATCACCAAAACAATCACAGGTAGAACAACACTTCGGCAAGCTCAAGTTCACCATGCCTAAGTTCTCCGGAAGCAATGATCCAGAAGACTATCTCTCACGGGCACTCAAGGTTGACAAGATATTCCGTTTGCACAACTTTCAGGAAGAGAAGAAGATTGACATGGCTTCTCTTGATTTTCAAGACTACGTTCTCATTCGGGGGAACAAGTGATTGAGTGAAGAAGAGAAAGAGGTGAACCTACTATCACCACTTGGGACCAAACGAAGGACCTCATGAGAGCTTGCTTCATGCCAACCCACTACAACCGTGATCTCTTCAAGAAGCTACAACTACTCAAGAAAGGTACCAAGTCGGTAGAAGAATACTACCAAGAAATGGAAACGACCATGATCCGAGCCAATGTCAAGGAAGATGATGAGCAAACTGTTGGAAATATGCCCTAGAGGCAATAATAAATTAGTTATTATCATATTTCCTTGTTCATGATAATCATTTATTATCCATGCTATAATTGTGTTGATCGGAAACTCAGATACATGTGTGGATACATAGACGACACCATGTCCCTAGTATGCCTCTAATAGACTAGCTCGTTGATCAAAGATGTCATTTGGTAACGGGATCACATCATTAGGAGAATGATGTGATGCACAAGACCCAAACTACCAACATAGCATATGATCATGTCAGTTTATTGCTACTGTTTTCTAGATGTCAAGTATATGTTCCTATGACCATGAGATCATGCAACTCACTGACACCGGAGGAGTACCTTGTGTGTATCAAATGTCGCAACGTAACTGGATGACTATAAAGGTGCTCTACAGGTATCTCTGAGGGTGTCTGTTGGGTTGGCATGGATTAAGACTAGGATTTGTTACTCCGTGTGACGAAGAGGTATCTCAGGGCCCACTCGGTAATATAACATCACAATAAGCCTTGCAAGCAATGTGACTAAGTGTTAGTCATGGGATCTCGTATTACGGAACGAGTAAAGAAACTTGCCAGTAACAAGGTTGAACTAGGTATGGAGATACCGACGACCGAATCTCGGGCAAGTAACATACCGAAGAACAAAGGGAACATCATACGGGATTAACTGAATCCTTGACATAGAGGTTCGACCGATAAAGATCTTTGTAGAATATGTAGGAACCAATATGGGCATCCAGGTCCCACTATTGGTTATTGACCGTAGAGGTGTCTCGGTCATTTCTACATAGTTCTCGAACTCACAGGGTCTGCACACTTAAGGTTTGGTGACGTTTTGGTAGTATAGAGTTATGTATGGTGGTGAACGAAGGTTGTTCGGAGTCCCGCATGAGATCCCAGACGTCAAGAGGAGCTTCGGAATGGTCCAGAGGTAAAGATTGATATATGGGAAGTCCTGTTTTGGTCACCGGAAAAGTTTCGGGCTCATCGATAGTGTACCGGGAGTGTCGGTAGTGTATCGGGAGACCATCAGGAGGGGTATTTCGACCCAAGAGGCTACATGGGCTGTGGGAGAGTAAATACCAGACCTTAGTGTGCTGGTGGAAGTCCCACACAAGGCCCATGCGGCTGGGAAGAAAAGCCCAAAGAGAAAAAGGTGGAAAAAGGCAAAAAAGGCAAAAATAAGGAGGAGTCCTAGTCCTACTAGGATTGGAGGAGGAATCCTCCAATCCTCCTTGGTTTGGCCGACCCAAGGGATGTCTCCTTGGGAGCCAAGCCTCCTCCTCTCTCCCTCCTATATATACTAGAGGTTTTAGTGTTTTTGGCACTAGATTTTCAGCCACGTGCTACCCGTTCCTCCAGTGCATAGTTTCTCCTCTAGATCGGATTTCTGTAATGCTTAGGCGAAGCCCTGTCGGAATAGCTCCACCACCATCGCCGGAGCGCCGTCATGCTGCCGGAGAACTCTTCGACCTCTCTGTTCCCTCTTGCTGGATCAAGAAGGCGGAGATCATCATCAAGCTATACGTATGCTGAACGCGGAGGTGCGTCCGTTCGGCGCTAGATCGGAAGGATCGTGATTGGATCGCGGGACGGATCATGATTAGTTCACGGGACAAATCATGATGAGATCACGGGACGGATCATGATGAGTTCGCGAGACGGATCGTGATTGGATCGTGGGATGGATCATGATGAGATCGCAGGATGCTCGACGATTTGGATCGCGAAGACGTTCGACTACACCAACTGCGTTTCTTAACGCTTCCCGCTTAGCGATCTACAAGGGTATGTAGATCCACTCTCCCTCTCGTAGATGCGCATCACCATGGATAGATGTTGCGTGTGCGTAGAATTTTTTTGTTTCCCATGCAACGTTCCCCAATAGTGGCATCATGAGCTAGGTCTATGTGTAGATGAGATCTCGAGTAGAACACAAAGAGTTTGTGGGCGTTGATGCTTAGAGTGCTTCCTCCCTTGGTCGTGTTTTGGTTCAGCGGTATTGTGAGATGAAGCAGCCCAGACCAACATTACTCATACGCTTACGAGAGACCGGTTCCCTCAACCGCAACTTGTTTCATAGATGGCTTGCGGGTGCCAGTTTCTCTCACTTTAGTTGGATCGGATTCGACAAAGGCGGTCCTTGAGAAGGTTGAAAAGCAACTAGTGTATCACCGTTGTGGTTTTTGCGTAGATGAGAATTGTTCTTGCTAGATACCCGTAGCAGCCATGTAAAACACGCAACAACAATTAGAGGACGTCTAACTTGTTTTTGCAGGGTATGTTGTGATGTGATATGGCCAATTACATGATGTGATATATGTGATGTATGAGATGATCATGTGATGTATATATTATCACGACTTGCATGTCGATGAGTACGGCAACCGACAAGAGCCATAGGGTTGTCTTTAATTATTGTATGACCTGTGTGTCAATCATTAAGCGCTATGTAATGCTTTACTTTATCGCTAAACGGTAGCAATAGTAGTAGAAGCATGTTGGGCGCCACAACCCCGATGGCGACACGTTGATGGAGATCATGGTGTCATATCGGTGATGATGGAGATCATGCCGGTGCTTTCTAGATGGAGATCAAAAACACAAGTTCATGGCCATATCATGTCACTTATGATTTTCATGTGATGTTAATCCTTTTATGCACCTTGTTTTGCTTAGGACGACGATAGCATTATAAGGTGATCCCTCACTTAAATTTCAAGATGAATTGTGTTCTCCCCGAGTGTGCACCGTTGCGAAAGTTCATCGTGTCGAGACACCACGTGATGATTGGGTGTGATAGACTCTACGTTCACATACAACGGGTGCAAGCCAGTGTTGCATGTGCAAAACACTCGGGGTTAACTTGACGAGCCTAGCATGTACAGACATGGCTTCGGAACACAAGAGACCAAAAGGTCAAACATGAGTCATATGGCAGATATGATCAACATGATGATGTTCACCATTGAAGCCACCTCAACTCACGTGATGATCATACTTGAGTTGGTGAATTTGGATCATGTATCACTCGAATGACCGGAGGGATGTCAATTTGAGTGGGAGTTCTTAAGTAATATGATTAATTGAACTCATTATCATAAACGTAGTCAGTAGTGTCTTTGCAAACTGTGTTGTAGATTTCTAGCTCACGCTGTAGCTCCCTTGAATTTTTATATGTTCCTAGAGAAATAGAGTTGAAAGATGATGGTAGAAACATTGCGGACTGGCTCCATGATCTGAGGATTGTCCTCGTTGCTGCACAGAAGGCTTATGTCCTTAATGCACCGCTCGGTGCGCCAACCCCTCTAGCATCGTCTGTAGATGTTGTGAACATCTGACATGCACGTTCTGATGACTACTTGATAGTTTAGTGCGTCATGCATTACGGCTTAGAATTGAGGATCTGAAACATTTTGAACGTCACGGAACATATGAGATGTTCTAAGAGCTGAAATTAGGATCTCAGGCTCGTGCCCATGTTGCGAGATATGAGATCTCCAACAAGATTCTTTGCCTGCAAGATGAAAGAGAATAGCTCAATAATTGAGCATGTTCTCAGATTGTCTGGATGCTACAATCGCTTGAATCGAGTGGGAGTTGATCTTCTAGATAAGATAGTGATTGATATAGTTCTCCAAGTCACTGTCACTAAAGCTACTAGAACTTTGTGATGGACTATAAAATGCCAAGGATAGAAATAATGATCCTTGAGCTATTCGCGATGTTTGACATCGCTAAGGTAGAAATAAAGAAGGAGCGTCAAGTGTTGATGGTTAGTCGAACCACTAGTTTCGAGAAGGGCAAGAGCAAGGAGCGAAACTTGATGGATAGCAAGTCAGTTGCTGCTCCAGTGAAGCAACCCAAAGTTGAACCCAAACCCGAGACTAAGTGCTTCGATTATGAGGAGAGCGGTCGCTGAAGTGGAACAACCCTAGATACTTGGTAGATAAGAAGGCTGGCAACATCGACAGAAGTATATTTGATATACGTGTTAATGATGTGTACCTTGCGAGTACTCCTAGTAGCACCTGGTTATTGGATACCAGTTCGGTTGCTAAATGTTAGTAACTCGAAATAAAAGCTACGGAATAAACGGATAACTAGCTAAGGGTGAGGTGACGATGTGTGTTGGAAATGTTTCCAAGGTTGATGTGATCAACATCACATGCTCTCTCTACCTTCGGGATTAGTGACAAACCTAAATAAATGTTATTTGGTGTTTTGCGTTGAGCATGAACGTGATTAGATCGTGTTTATTGCAACATGATTATTCATTTAAGTTAGAGAATAATGGTTATTCTGTTTACATGAATAATACCTTCAGTGGTCATGCACCCAGTGAGAATGGTTTGTTGAATCTTGATCGTAGTAATACACATGTTCATAACATTGATGCCAAAAGATACAAAGTTAATAATGATAGTATCTCATACTTGTGGCACTGCCGCTCAATTTCATATTGGTATAAAGCGCATGAAGAAACTCCATGCTGAATCTTTGGACTCATTCAATTTCGAATTAGTTGAGACATGCGAACCATGCCTCTTGGGCAAGATGACTAAGGACCCCTTTTCCAGATGGATGGAGCGGGCAAGTGATTTATTGGAAATGATACATGTTGATGTATGCAATCCAATGAGTCTTGTAGCGTGCGGTGGATATTGTTATTTTCTTACCTTCATTGATGATTTGAGTAGATATAGTGTATATTTACTTAATGAAACACAAGTCTGAATCGTTTGAAAGGTTCAAGCAAATTCAGAGTGAAGTTTAAGATCATCGTGACAAGAAGATAAAAATGGCTGTGATATGATCGTGGAGGTAAATATCTGATTTACGAGTTTGGTATACAACTTTAGACAGTGTGAAAGTTGTTTCACAACTCACGCCACCTGGAACACCATAGTGTGATGGTGTGTTTGAACGTCATAGTCGTGCTCTATTGAAAATGGTGCTTGCTATGCTGTCTCTTATCGTTTTGCTACTATAGTTTTGGGGTTATGCATTAGAGACAACTACATTCACTTTAGATAGGGCACCATCTAAATCTGGTGAGATGACATCGTGTGATTTATGGTTTGATAGAAACCTAAGCTGTCATTTCTTAATGTTTGGGGCTGCAACACTTATGTGGAAAAGGTTTTCACCTAATGAGCTCGAACCCAAAGCGGACAAATGCATCTTCATAGAATACCCTAAAGACAGTTGGGTAAACCTTCTATCTCAGATCCAAGCATAAACTGTTTGTTGCTAAAACTGGGTCCTTTCTCAAGAAAGAGTTTCTCTCGAAAGAATTGTGTGGGAGGAAGATAGAACTTGATGAGGTTGTTGAACCTTTGTTCAAATAGAGAGTAGCGCAGCGCAGGAATTTGTTTCTATGAATCCTACGTTAGTTGAAGAGGAAGTTAATGATGATGATCATGGAGCTTCGGATCAAGTTACTATCGAACCTCGTAGGTCGACAAGGATGTGTACTGCTCCTGAGCGGTACGACAACCCTATCTTGGAGGTCATGTTGTTGGACAACGATGAACCTACAAGCTATGGAGAAGTGATGATGGGCCCGGATTCCGACAAATGGTTAGAGGCCATGAAATCCGAGAAAGGATCCATGTATGAAAACCAAGTATATACTTTGGTAGACTTGGTCGTTGGTCGGCGGGTCGTTGAGTACAAATGGATGTTTAAAATGAAGACAGACGCTCATGGTAAATGTCAACATTTGTAAAGCTCGACTTGTTGCAAAGATGTTTATGACAAGTTCAAAGAGTTGACTGCGATGAGACTTTCTCACTCGTAGCGATGCTAAAGTCTGTTGGAATTATGTTAGCAGTTGCTGCATTTTTCAATTATGAAATCTGGCAGATGGATATCAAAACATAGTTTCCTTAACGGTTTACTTGAGGAAAGGTTGTATGTGATACAACCAGAAGGTTTTGTCAGTCCTAAGGATGCTAAAAGGTGTGCAAGCTTCAGTGATTCTTCTATGAACTAAAGCAAGCATCTCGGAGTTGGAATATACACTTTGATGAGGTGATCAATGTTTTTGAGTCTATACAAAGTTTACGAGAAACTTGTATTTACAATAAAGTGAGTGGGAGCACTATAGTATTTCTGATAAGTATATGTGGATGACATATTGTTGATCGAAAATGATGTAGAATTTCTGGAAAGCATAAACTGTTGTTTGAAAAGAGTTTTTTTCAAAGGAAGACCTGGATAAAGCTACCTAATTGTTGAGCATCAAGATCTATAGAGGTAGATCAAGATGCTTGATGAGACTTTCAATGAGTACATACCTTGACAAGATTTTTAAAGAGTTCAAAATGGATCAGTCGGAGAAAGAGTTCTCGCCTGATTTGCGAGGTGTGAAGTTGAGTGAGACTCAAAGCCCGACAATGATAGAAGAAAGAGAAAGGGCGAATGTCGTCCCCTATGCCTTAGCCATAGGCTATGTATAGTATGCCATGTTGTGTACCGCACCTATGTGTGCCTTGCCATGAGTCCGTCAAGGGGTACAAGAGTGATCAAGAAGTAGATCACTAGACATCGGTCAATATTATCCTTAGTGACTAAAAGACTATGGAAACGTTTCTCGATTATGAAGGTGATAAAGGGTTCGTCGTAAAGAGTTACGTCGATGCAAGCTTTAACACTAATCCGGATGACTATTAGTAGCAATCCGGATACGTATAGTGGAGCAGCCATTTGGAATAGTACCAAGTGGAGTGTGGTAGCAGTGTTTACAGTTTGACATAGAGATTTGCAAAGTACATACGGATCTAAATGTCCCAGACCCGTTGACTATAAGACCTCTCTCACATGCAAAGCATGATCGAGCCCCAGAACTCAGTGGGTGTTAGATTCATAACAATGCGAATCACATGGTGATGTGAACTAGATTATTGACTCTAGTGCAAGTGGGAGACTGTTGGAAATATGCCCTAGAGGCAATATTAAATTAGTTATTATCATATTTCCTTGTTCATGATAATCCTTTATTATCCATGCTATAATTGTGTTGATCGGAAACTCAGATACATGTGTGGATACATCGACAACACCATGTCCCTAGTATGCCTCTAATAGACTAGCTCGTTGATCAGAGATGTCTATGGTTTCCTAGTCATGGACATGAGATGTCATTTGGTAACGAGATCACATCATTAGGAGAATGTTGTGATGGACAAGACCCAAACTACAAACATAGCATATGATCGTGTCAGTTTATTGCTACTATTTTCTGGATGTCAAGTATATGTTCCTATGACCATGAGATCATGCAACTCACTGACACCTGAGGAGTACCTTGTGTGTATCAAACGTTGCAACGTAACTGGGTGACTATAAAGGTGCTCTACAGGTGTCTCCGAGGGTGTCTATTGGGTTGGCAAGGATCAAGTCTTGGATTTGTTACTCCGTGTGATGGAGAGGTATCTCAGGGCCCACTCGGTAATACAACATCACAATAAGCCTTGCAAGCAATGTGACTAAGTGTTAGTCATGGGATCTTGTATTACGGAACGAGTAAAGAGACTTGCCAGTAACGAGGTTGAACTAGGTATGGAGATACCGATGATCGAATCTCGGGCAAGTAACATACCGAAGAACAAAGGGAACATCATACGGGATTAACTGAATCCTTGACATAGAGGTTCGACGGATCATGATGAGATCAGGGGACGGATCGTGATTAGTTCACGAGACAGATCATGATTGGATCACAGGACGGATCATGATGAGATCGCGGGATGCTCGGCGATTTGGACCGCGAAGACGTTCGACTACACCAACCGCGTTTCTTAACGCTTCCCGCTTAGCGATCTACAAGGGTATGTAGATCCACTCTCCTTCTCGTAGATGCTCATCACCATGGATAGATCTTGCGTGTGCGTAGGAATTTTTTTTGTTTCCCATGCAATGTTCCCCAATACAAACAATGGCGTGCTTCTTGAATGGTCTCAACTACCAAGTCTAGAAAATTGCGGACTTTGAACCATACTCCAACCTACTCTTGTTAGTACATCAAGAAACCAAGGTGGAACGTCAAGTGGAAGATGACTACAAGTACTCCAAGTTCTCTTCCAAGACCTACGACTCAAGTGCACAAGCTTCTCCAACCACGACGCCTTCGACTACGAAATGTACAACACCTACCAGTGACAAGTTAAGTTACAAGTACAACATGACTTAGTCAAGCTGCTCTCTTACTTAAAGTAACTACAAGCCAAGAGCTTCATCCTCTACACCAACAATGGATGCTACCGCTAAATCAAGCTCCATCAAGTGTTTCACATGCCAAGGCCGAGGCCACAAGAACTACGAGTGTCCAACAAGACGCACCATGATCCTTCAAGACGTTGGAACCTATGACTCTATGAGCAACGACGAGATGGAAGCACTGGAGCACGTGGCCATGCATGAACAAGTCAATGAAGGCAAAGATTCACAAATCTTTTGTGAAAATGGTCCGAGCCCCACTCTCGTTGTCTCAAAGATTTTGACACTTCAACAACAAAAATATGAGGACCAATGTTGCCACATCTTCCTTACCAAGGCGGCATCCAAGGAAAATCCGTCAAGGTCATCATCAACGGTGGAAGTTGCCACAATTTGGCAATTGACGACCTTTGCTCAAAGCTCCAATTGGTCTAGAACAAATACCCTCACCCCTACAAGGTCCAATGGCTTAGTGATTCTGGCACTCTCCATGTTGACCACACCGTGCAAGTTTCCTTCAACATTGGCACTTATGAAGACACCTTGGATTCTGATGTGGTTCCCATGTCCGTTTGCCATCTAATCCTTCGAAGACCTTGGCAATTTGACAGTGGCATCATCAACAATGGTCGAACCAATCACTATAGCTTCAAGATGAAGGGCAAGGAATATGTGCTTCGACCAATGACCCCGAGTCAAGTGACCGCCGACAAGCAAGCATCATCCCATCGCGGAGATAAAAGTGAGAGAGCGATCCACCTAAAAGAGAGTGGGCGCCACAAGCCAAATTTGAGTGACTCCACGATGAGGGACATGACAGATCTAGTTCTTTTAGCCACCAAAAGAGACTTGAGGGATGTGAGTGAGAGCTCGTCAAACGTTCTTCACTATGTACTTGTGTGCAACAATGAAGTCATATAGACTAACCCTTCATAAGATCTTCCTCTTGTGTTATATCGTTTGTTGCGGGAATTCCAAGACATTTTCCCAATGAGATGCCTCTAGGACTACCACCAAAATGAGGGATCGAACACCGCATCAACCTCATACCTGGAGCACCACTCCCAAACAAGGCACCTTACCGCGTCAACCACAAAGAGACTAGGAGATACAAAGGCAAGTCCAAAAACTCCTAGATAAAGGGCAAGTATGTGAGAGTTTGAGTCCTTGTGCGGTTCTGGTGATACTAGTACCTAAGAAAAATGGTAGTATGCGCATGTGTTCCGATTGCCATCCTATCAATGCTATAACCATTGATATCTCCACCCTATTACTCGCCTCGATGACATGCTAAATGAACTTAGCGATGCCACTATATTTTCAAAACTTGACTTGAAAAGTGGTTAATATCAAATATGTATACAAGAGGGCGATGAGTGGAAAACAGCGTTCAAAACTAAGTTTGGTCTCTATAAATGACTAGTGATGCCTATGGGCTTATCCTAAGCACCACGTATTTTGATGCGAGTCATGCATCATGTCTTACGACATCTCATTGGTGATTGCATTGTGGTGTACTTTGATGACATTCTTGTTTTTAGTGAGTCTCTAGAGGAGAATGCTAAACATGTTAGGGAAATATTACAAGTTCTTATAAATGAATAATTTATGCAAACATGAAAAAATGCACTTTTGGTGTTCACAAGGTTCTTTTCCTAGGATTTGTGGTTTCTTCTAAGGGTGTTCAAGTTGATGAAACTAAAATTGCTTCTATTAAAACTTGGTCCACACCCATCAATTTGCAACAAGTGCATAGTTTCCTTGGTCTATACGGTTTTTAATGTCGCTTTATTAAGGATTTTAGCATGATTGCATCTTCGCTACATGCTTTGAGCAAGAAGAATGCACCCTTCATTTGGGGACCAACACAAGACACCGCATTCCTTGAGCTTAAAATTTTTCTTACTCATGCACCTTTGCTTGCCTTACCCAACTTTGATAAAACTTTTGAAGTGCATTGTGACACTAGTGGTAATGGCATAGGCGGTGTGCTAATGCAAGAGAAGCGCTCAATTGCGTACTTTAGTGAGAAACTTTCCGGCGCTCAACTTAACTATCCCATATATGATAAGGATTGTATGCTTTGGTGAGAGTGTTACATGTTTGGGAGCATTATCTCCGTCCACATGAATTTGTCATTTATACCGATCATGAAACTCTCAAGTATCTTAAGGGTTAAACTAAGTTGAACAAAGGGCATGCTAAATGGAGTGAATTCACTAAGTCTTTTTCTTATGTCATCAAATACATTAAGGGTAAAGAAAATGTTGTGGCGAATCTGTTTACCGCGAATGCATGCTAGTTACTCAACTTGAATTAAATGTCATTGGTTTTGAGCATATCAAAGACTTGTATGAGCATGATGTTTCCTTTGCTACTTTGTATGCTAAGTGTCAAGTGAACCTTGTTGGGAAAACTACTACATGAAAGATGGCTATCATATGTGTGCTAACAAACTTTGTATATCTAAGTCTTCTATTCGTTTGTTGCTTTTGAAAGAAGCTCATGGTGGAGAACTTATGGGTCACTTTGGACGCGACAAGGCATATGCCATCCTCTCCAACAAGTACTTTTGGACCAAGATGTTTCGTGATGTTGCACACTTCACAACCGATACTCTACATGTCGCAAAGCTAAGTCAAAAGGTCAATCCCATGGTCTTTACATGCCTCTTCCTATACCTTTTCAACCTTGGGAAGACATTAGTATGGACTTTGTGCTTGGTTTGCCACGAACAAAAAATGGCCATGGTTTTGTTTTTGTTGTTGTGGATCATTTTTACAAGATGGCTCATTTTATTCCATGTCATAAGATCGACGATGCTTCACATGTTACAAATCTATTTTGTAGGGACATCTTACGACTACATGGATGCCCAAGACCATTGTCTCGGATCGCGACGTCAAGTTCCTCAGCTACTTTTGGAAGACTCTATGCACCAAGCTCGGGATCAGGCTCCTATTCTCTTTGTCATATCATCCACAAACCGATGGCAAAACGGAGGTGACAAACTAGACGCTTTGAACTCTCCTTCGCATATTGATCAAGAAGAACATCAAGGAATGGGGAGATTGCCTCCCCATCGCCGAGTATGCCTACAATCGTGCACGACACTTCACCACCGGCAAGTCTCCATTCCGAGTAGCCTATGGCTTCAACCCTTTTTCCCCATTGGACATACTTCCACTACCACTAAAAGAGTGCATTAACATGGACGCAAGCGCAAGGGAAAGTTACATCAAGAAGATTCATGAATGTACAAGGCACACGATCGAACGTCAAATGGAATGCATCACCAACAAGCGCAACATCAACAAGGACCCCATGGTGTTCAAGACAGGTGATCTTGTGTGGCTCCACCTACGCAAGGACCGTTTACCCGCTAAGGCGCAAGTCCAAGCTCCTTCAAGATGTTCGCACACTACAACAACAACGCTTACAAGATCAACATTCCACGCCACAAGTACAACATGAGCAACACCTTCAACATCCTAGATATATATCCTTTCCATGCCGATGAAGATCTTGATCCGAGGACGGATATCTCACAAGGGGGGTGGGTATATGATGCGGAGCATCCCATGGTCAACCCCATGGACCCATCGTCTACACCTTAAGCTCTACAAGGTCCCATGACCAGAGCCCGTGGACGCGCCATTGAATCCAAGGTGGCATATCTCGTTGTCCAACCATCGTTCGATTCACTCGAGACATGGATGCTACCTCAAGCGGAAGTCCTTTGCATACTCAGGTACCCTGGAGAGGAAGATGCGAACGACCATGAAGAACTACGAGGAAGATGAACTTGGAAGTACCAAGGAGGAACTATGGGCGAGCTACAACCTCCAGACGTCCGGACCCTCCTCGGACGTCTGATGCCTGGAGTCCAGCCCCAGCCAGAAGACCAAAGCAGTTCCTCAGCGATTGGACGATCGACACCGCCAGGACGTACGACACCACCCAATGCCCGGACGTCCGAACCTCTCCCGAGTCCCGATACCAAGGCATTAGCATCGAAATCTTGGATTTTTGAAGCCTCTAGACGATCGAGCCTTGG
Organism: Hordeum marinum; assembly: GCA_022496015.1. Classification (NCBI taxonomy): domain Eukaryota; kingdom Viridiplantae; phylum Streptophyta; class Magnoliopsida; order Poales; family Poaceae; genus Hordeum; species Hordeum marinum. The sequence goes on along the minus strand of CM039672.1, from coordinate 235,299,106 downwards.
AGGACCGACGAGTCTTGGACGCCTGGTCCTTCGCGATCCACCGGACCTCTGACACCCTCCAGACATCCGGACCTTGTCTGCGCATAGCCACTTGGACATTGTCCCATGTACCCCTTCGTTTGCCTAAGACTATAAATACCCTTCCTCCTCCCCTAGCTAGGGTTAGAAATGTGTAGGCTCATAGCTAGTTGAGCATTGCTCCTTCCATACTCTTCTCCCTTGGAGATTGGCACATCTAGGTGAGAAGATCCTATGGATGACAAGGCCCCTATCTAGGGAAGATTCTCTGGGATATCAAGGTCCCTCCTCCGGAGTGGGAAGACTACCATTTCGTGTATCCTCTTGTTGACTTTTGGATCTTGTATCTTATGTGTTTGCATGGATCTAATGGATGTGTGATTGGGGATCATTCTTGAGTGTTCTTGATTTTCTCTCATTTTCCCCTTTTTTCCTTCAAGTGTGAAAAGATCGACCTCATTGGTTTTGCCCCGTATCATATCACACACAACTTGATCTGAGCAACCTTTTGTGTTATTTCAGCTCATTGTACATAGGTCATCCGAGTGATATGTATGTTGTATAGCACACATAACTTGATCTTAGCAACCGTTTATGTTATTTTGGCTCATCGCAAACAGTTCATCTGGGCATCCAGGCAATGTGTTTGCCGTCTACCGCACACATCTTGATCTGGGTGATGATTTCTGTTATTTTCACTCATCACAAACAGTTCATTCAATTGACCTATATGTAGTCTATCGCACACATCTTGATCTGGGTGATCATTTGTGTTCTGCTTGATCAGTACAAACAGTTTATCCGAGTGAACTGTATGTCATGCATCGCACACACTTATATTAAGTTAACCATTTGTGTTTTTGTCCCATCACAAACATTTTGTGCGGGTCAACTGTGTGCCACGTATCTCACATGTAAGTCTTTTCTGAATCGTATTTGATGGTTCCGCCATCGCACACAGTTCGTGTTATTGGCGACGGAGCTTGAACTATACCGTTTGTGATTCATGCATCGCACACAGTTTTGTTGAAGGGTCTCTAAATGATGTGTCGTCTTTTGAACAATTCGACCCATTTTATACATCAGTTGTGTTTTCCAATGATTTAACACGCGTAATTCAAATTTTGAATTAGAAGCACATGCTCTAGGTCAGGAAAATTCATTGGGAAATCATTTTTGTGTCCCTAGGTGCTTGCTTAGGTCTCATGCAATGAATGTGAATGAATTAGAAACATTTAAGCATGATAGCCCAACCACAATCACTGATAATCTTGGTTTTTTAATTCCCATAAATAGAGAACTCGTATGAAATTCATGAACCTTATCTCGGTGTCATGACATGGCTCATATAGTTCTTGGTACCGTACATTTTCCAATTTGAGAAGGTTACACAATAGGAGGCAACATAGACATTTTGGAACAAATAGTTGCCACATTATTATCAGAAATGTTTGAATTACGTGAATTGTGAGCGTACTGATAACCATTTGGTGCAATGCGTCCAACTTTTTTACTTGATATATGGGGGTGTCATGCATGCAGGTGTTTGATAATAGGGCGCGTGCGGGCTTTCCGCCGCTGAAGCTCGACGGGACGCGTGAGAGTTGTCCACTGCGTAGGCTCGATGGGACACATGAGAGCAGTATGCTGCACAGGCTCACCGAGAAGCGAGACTTTGACCTCCGCCTTCCGCCCGCCTCTCTCCCAACTTTTGAAATAATGGTGTCTGACCCACTGTTTATCACACGATTAATGCGCCTGGACGGAGAGACAAGTTTGCTACTAAGCCCATTGCCCCGCTCAACATAACCATTGTTTTTTTCGTGCCTTGCTCACCGAGAACTTGAATTTTCGCATGTTTTCGACTCGTATACACGTACATACGAATGAAATAATATAACGACAAATTCGCATCGACAAAGGATAATAATTTTCTTACATATTTAGGATAATGAAAAATGCCATATGTGGAAAGTCCCCAAAGACACGGGGGCAAAAGAAGAAGGAAGAGGGTGAAGAAGGAAGATACACAGAACGATCTGAGTCATTGTTAAATAATTCTTGACGGATTGTTGGGCGCAGAGTTCCTCAATCTCCTTCTTCATCGTTGATACGTCTCCAACGTACCTATAATGTTTGATTGTTCTATGCTGATATATTATCGTTTGAGGATACTTTTTGCCATTTGTTTACCAATTTATAATATTTTAGAGCACTAACCTATTGACCCAGTGCCTATTGCTAGTTGTTGTTTACTGCATGTTTTTGACTTTCAGGTTTATAGTACCAAACGAAGTCCAATTGCCAAGAGACTCTTGGATGATTTCTCTGGACCAAAAGAAGACCTAGAAGCTTCGGAAGGAGGCCGGGAGCCGCATGAGGGCTCCACAAGCCAATAGGACACACCCTGAGGGGAGCGCCCTCATGGCTTGTGCCTCCCTCGGGCATCTCCTGATGCCCCTCTCTGGCCTATAAATTCTCTAATATCCCCAAAACCCTAAGAGAGCTCCCGAAAAACTTTTTCCGATGCCGCAAGTCTCTGTTCCGATGGGAGCCCATCTACACCTCCGTTCTGGCACCGTACCGGAGGGGAGATCAATCATGGAGGGCCTTTTCATCAACCTTGGTACCCTCACCATGATGTGTGAGTAGTTCATCACAAACCTATGGGTCTGTAGGTAGTACCTATATGGAAATCTCTCTCTCTCTCTCTCTTGATCTTCACTAAAATTTCCATCGCGTCTTTGGCTTGATCTATCCGAGGTAATCCCTTTGTATGGTGTTTTTGTCTGATCATCATTGCTTCGTAATGCTCTCCTATCTATTGACATAGTTTGGCCAACTAGATTGATATTTCTTCGGTGGGAGTGGTGCGTTGTGGTACGTTCAACCTGACGAGTTTCTAGATCCTAGTGATAGAAGGGGACAAGATACATCTTTGTGTTGCTGCTACTAAGGATAAAACAATGGGGTTTATTCATATTGATTGAGTTAAGTTTGTCTAAATCAAGTTATCGTTCTACAAGCATTACTCAGTTTTACTTAATACTCTAGATGCATGCTGGATAACGGTCGATGAGTGGAGTAATAGTGATAGGTGCTGGCAGGATGATACGTCTCCAACGTATACATATTTTTTTATGATGGCATGCTATTATATTATGTGTTGTGGATGTTTTATATGCATTAATATGCTATTTTATATTATTTTTGGGGCTAACCTATTAATCTAGAGCCTAGTGCTAGTTTCTATTTTTTCCTTGTTTTTGAGTTTTGCAGATATGGAATATTAAATGGAGTCCAAACAGAATAAAACCTTCGGAGTGATTTTTTTGGAAGGAAACAAATCAATCAAGCTTGGAGTGCACGACAGGGGAGGTGCCAGGGAGCCACAAGCCCTGCTAGGCGCGGGCCCCCCTGGTCGTGCTTAGCAGGCTTGTCGCCTCCCGGCGGGTCTCCTAACCCTAATCTTCGGCCTATAAATTCCCAAATATTCCCCCAACACCAAAAAGATCCACACAAATACTTTTCCGCCGCTGGAAGCCTCAGTTCCCGAGAGATCCAATCTTGGAGCCTTTTCCGGTAATCTGCCGGAGGGGATTTCGATCATGGAGGGCATCTACATCAACTCCATTTCTCCTCCGATGATGTGTGAGTAGTCCACCATAGACCTACGGGTCCATAGCTAGTATCTAGATGGATTCTTCTCTCTCTTTGATCTTCAATACCATGTTCTTCATGATCTTCATGGAGATCTATCCGATGTAATCCACTTTTGTGGTGTGTTTGTCAAGATCCGATGAATTGTGAGTTTAAGTTTAGATTATCCATGAATCTTATTTGAATCTCCTATGAATTCTTATTTGCGTGATTTCATATCCTTGCAAGTCTCTTCGAGTTATTGGTTTGGTTTGGCCAACTAGATTGGTAATTCTTGCAATAGAAGTGCTTGGTTTTGGGTTCAATCTTGCGGTGTCCCCACCCAGTGACATAGTAGGGGTAGCGAGGCACGTATGGTATTGTTGCCATCAAGAGTAACAAGATGGGGTTTTCATCATATTGCTTGAGTTTATCCCTCTACATCATGTCATATTTCTTAATGCGTTACTTTGTCCTTCATGAACTTAATACTCTAGATGCAGGTAGGAGTCGGTCGATGTGTGGAGTAATAGTAGTAGATGCAGAATCATTTCGGTCTACTTGACATGGACGTGATGCCTATATGCATGATCATTGCCTTGGATAACTACATTAGTATTCGCTTTTCTATCAATTGCTTGACAGTATTTTGTTTACCCACCATGATATTTGCCTTCAAGAGACAAGCCTGTAGTGAAACCTATGGCCCCCGGGTCTACTTTCCATAATATATTTCCAGATGTATGAACCAAAAATACCAAAAATACTTTGCTGCACTTTATTTACCGTTTACTTTTCGTTCTCGTTTACATCTATCTCCATCGGATCTAATCCTTGCAAATAATCGTGAAGGGATTGACAACCCCTTTATAGCGTTGGGTGCAAGAGTTTGATTGTTTGTGTAGGTGAATCCATTGGTGACTTGCTTGTTCCTCCTACTAGATTGATACCTTGGTTCTCAACAACTTAGGGAAATACTTATCTACTTCACTGCATCACCCTTTCTTCTTCAAGGGAAAACCAACGCAAGCTCATGAGGTAGCAAGAAAGATTTCTGGCGCCGTTGCCGGGGAGGATACACATCAAGCCTACCAAGTACCCATCACAAACTCATCTCTTGCATTTACAATATTTGCCTTTTGCCTCTTGTTTTCCTCTCCCCCACTTCACCAATTTGCCGTTTTATTCGCCATCTCTTTTTCGTTTGCCTTTTTCTCGTCAGACCTCTTGTTTGCTATGTTTGCTTGTGTTGCCATGTGCCTTCTATTTGCTCGCATATTTGCTTGCTCAAAATCCATTGATATGCATCCTCATCCACTTGCTAATATTTTCAATAGGCCAAAATATGATGAACCAATTGCTAGTGAGTTGAGTGTACTTGATTATCTCTTTGAAGTTTTTCTTGAAAATCATGAATTTTTTTCATGAAGTGTTGAAAGAAGAAAATTATAAGGTGATTCATGATATATCCTTGAATGAAAAGCATGATTGCCATGTTGTTAGTATAAATTATATGAATATCCATGAAGCAGCTAATGATATGCAAAACCACAAGCTTGGGGATGCTATGCTTGATGAAGATGAAATTTTTTGTTCCCCAAGTTTTGGTGATGACACATATGCTATAATTGATCATGAAAAGAATCCTTTATGTGATAGTTATATTGTGAGATTCCTTCATGATGCTACTGAAATTTATTATGAGGGAGTAACATATGCTTGTAGGAATTGGAATAATATCAAGTTTCCTCTCTATGTGTTCAAAGTTTTTTAAGTTATGCTTGTTTTGCCTTCCTATGCTAGGTTATTCTTGTTCCCATAAATTGTTTGCTCACAAAATCCCTATGCATATAAAGTGGGTTAGACATAAATGTGCTTCTCATAAGATTCATGATGCTTTCTTATATGTTTCAAATAGTACTTTTTATGTGAGCACCATTGAAATCATTATGCCTAGCTAGGGGCGTTAAACAATAGCGCTTGTTGGGAGGCAATCCAATTTTATTTTTGTTTTCTATTTTTGCTTCTATTTTTGAGTGTTTCCCACATTATTACTTCTGTAGTAATTGTGTTTTGGTGTTTTAATTAGTGTTTGAGCCAAGTAAAACCTTTGGGGTGATCTATGGTAGTTGATGATTTGATCTTGCTGAAAAACAGAAACTTTTGCGCCCAGTCCAGGAATTTTCAAAAAAATTCAGAGCATCCAATCAGTTTGAATTTTTTAGACAAGATTGATATTTAAATTTCCCAGGTTTTACTATTTTTCAGATTTTGTTGATTTATAGAAGTATACAAAGTTTCCAGATTGCTACAGACTGTTCTATTTTTTACAGATTCTGCTTTCTTAAGTTGTTTGCCTATTTTGATGAATCTTTGGGTTCTATCATGTGGTATGAGCCATGTAGAAGTTAGATTAAAGTAGGTATAACACCAATATAAATAGAGTTCATAACAGTACCTAAAGTGGTGATTTATTTTCTTATACTAATGGATCTCACGAGTTTTCTATTAAGTTTTGTGTTGTGAAGTTTTCAAGTTTTGGATAAAGATTTGATGGACTATGGAAAAAGTAGATGCAAGAGACTAAGATTGGGATGCCCAAGTCACCCCAAGTCATATTCAAGGATGCCAAAGAGCCTAAGCTTGGGGATGCCCTAGAAGGCATCCCCTCTTTCGTCTTCAATCCATCGGTAAATTTACTTGAGGCTATATTTTTATTCACCACATGATATGTGTTTTTCTTGGAGCGTCTTGTATGATAAGAGTCTTTGCTTGTTAGTTTTCCACAATCATCCTTGCTGCACACATCTTTTGAGAGAGACACGCTGAATCGTGGATTTATTATAATACTCTATGTGCTTCACTTATATCTTTTGAGTTGGAAAATTTTGCTCTATGTGCTTCACTTATATATTTTAGAGTACGGTGGTGTTTGCATTTTATAGAAATACTTGAACTCTCGTACCTCACATATATTATTTTGAGAGTCTGTAAACAGCATGGTAATTGGTATAGCTTATGAATTTAGTCCTAATATGATAGGCATCCAAGAGGGATATAATAAAAACTTCCATATTAAGTGCATTGAATATTTATGAGAAGTTTGATTCCTAGCATAAAGTTTTGAGATATAAAGATGGTAATGTTAAGAGACATGTTAAGAAGTAATTGTGATTTGGTAAAAATACTTGTGTAAATATTTGTGATTCCCGTATCATGCACGTATGGTGAACCGTTATGTAAGGAAGTCGGATCATGACTTATTTATAGATTGTCGAACTTTGTGTGAGCGTCGGGGGCGCGCGATGGTTAACTCCTACCAACCTCCCCCCTAGGAGAATGTGTTTAATGCTTTGCCTCAATGAATAATAGACTTTTTCAATAAGTATGTGAGTTCTTTATGACTAATGTTGAGTCCATGGATTATACGCACTCTCACCCTTCCACCTTTGCTAGCCTCTCTATTACTGCACAACTTTTGCCGGTATATCAAACACCTTCCTCAAAACAGCCACCATATACCTTCCTCAAAACAGCCACCATATATATTTCCTCAAAACATCCACCATACCTACCTATTATGGCATTTCCATAGCCATTCCGAGATATATTTGCCATGCAACTTCCACCGTTTCCTTTTATGACATGCACCATCACTTCCATATTGCATATAGAGTCATATTTTGTCATAGGTATTGAGTTGTAATTTTCTTTTGAGTTGTAAGTAAATAAAAGTGTGATTATTATCATTAATAGAGCATGTCCCATGTGAGTAAAGGATGATGGAAGCTATGATTCCCTCACAAGTGGGGATGAGATTGTGGACTTTATGAAAAAAAGAGTCCAACGAAGCCCAAATAAAAAAATGAATAAAAGAGGCCTTAGAAGCCCACAAAAAAAAGAGAAATGAGAGAAGGGACATTGATACTACCTTTTTACACACTTGTTCTTCAAAGTAGCACCATGATCTTCATGATAGAGAGTCTCCTATTTTGTCACTTTCATATAGCTAGTGGAATTTTTCTTCACGATGCACGTCCACTTAGTTCCTTTTTGAGATTTCATACACTTATAGTTCTAGTGCATTCGTTGCATGGCAATCCTCGCGCTCATGTATTACGTGAGAGTTGAAAAAGTTTGAGAAAATAAAGGTGTCAAAACAATGCTTGACTTTTCATCGGGGTTGTGCATGATATAAATACTTTGTGTGGGGAAGATGGAGCATAGCCAGACCATATGATATTGTGGGGATAAATTTCTTTCGCCATTATATTTTGAAGAGATACAATTGCTTTGCTAGTATGCTTGAAATGTTATTGTTTTTATATCAATATTAAGCTTTTGTTTTGAGTCTTATGGATCTGAATATTCATGCCACAATAAACAATATTACATGGATAAATATGTTAGGTAGCACTCCACATCAAAAATTCTTTTATTATTATTTACCTACTCGAGGACGAGCAGGAATTAAGCTTGGGGATGCTGATACGTCTCCAACGTATCTATAATTTTTGATGATGGCATGCTATTATATTATCTGTTTTGGATGTTTGATATGCATTAATATGCTATTTTATATTATTTTTAGGACTAACCTATTAACCTAGAGCCTAGTGCCAGTTTCTGTTTTTTCCTTGTTTTTGAGTTTTGAAGATATGGAATATTAAACAGAGTCCAAACGGAATAAAACCTTCAGAAGGAAACAAATCAATCAAGCGTGGAGTGCACGACAGGGGAGGTGCCATTGGAGCCACAAGCGTGCTAGGCGCGGGCCCCCCTGGCCGCGCCTAGCAGGCTTGTCGCCTCCCGATAGGTCTCCTAACCCTAATCTTCGACCTATAAATTCCCAAATATTCCCCCGACACCAAAAAGAGCCACACAAATACTTTTCCGCCGCCGGAATCCTCCGTTCCAGAGAGATCCAATCTTGGAGCCTTTTCCGGCTGGAGGGGGTTTCGATCACGGAGGGCATCTACATTAACTCCATAGCCCCTCCCATGATGCATGAGTAGTCCACCATAGACTTATGGGTCCATAGCTAGTAGCTAGATGGCTTCTTCTCTCTCTTTGATCTTCAATACCATGTTCTTCATGATCTTCATGGAGATCTTTCCGATGTAATCCTCTTTTGTGGTGTGTTTGTCAAGATCTGATGAATTGGGAGTTTATGTTCAGATTATCCATGAATCTTATTTGAATCTCCTCTGAATTATTATTTGCATGTTTTCATATCCTTGCAAGTCTCTTCGAGTTATTGGTTTGGTTTGGCCAACTAGATTGGTAATTCTTGCAATGGGAGAAGTGCTCTGTTTTTGGTTCAATCTTGCGGTGTCCTCACCCAATGACATAGTAGGGGTAGCAAGGCACATATTGTATTGTTGCCAAGGGTAACAAGATGGGATTTTCATCATATTTCTTGAATTTATTCCTTGACATCATGTCATCTTTCTTAATGCATTACTCTGTTCTTCATGAACTTAATACTCTAGATGCAGGTAGGAGTCGGTCGATGTGTGGAGTAATAGTAGTAGATGCAGAATCGTTTCGGTCTACTTGACACGGACGTGATGCCTATATGCATGATCATTACCTTGGATAACTACATGATTATTCGCTTTTCTATCAATTGCTTGACAGTAATTTGTTTATCCACCATGATATTTTCCTTGAAGAGAGAAGCCTCTAGTGAAACCTATGGCCCTCGGGTTGTCATGCCCAAGATGCGGTCCTATCCTTATTTTGGCACGAGGGCCTTGACGGTGATAGAAGCGCATCTTGATGCGTTCGCAAGAATGGGTATCATTACAAGTACATGTACGGAAGAGATGAGTATATGGAATTGGCTTACACTCGCCACAAGCTACATCAGAGTCACATCAATACAACAACATACTCAACATCATATAGAAGAGCAGGGTCTGACTACGGATGAAATCAAACGATAAAATGACATCCACCCTTGCTATCCCAGGTTGCCGCCTAGAACCCATCCTAGATTGATGACGACGAAGAAGAAGAACTCCAAATGAAATCAAGCAACACGCTCACATCAAATCATTGCATTACTTGTACCTGCAACTGTTGTTGTAGTATTCTGTGAGCCACAGGGACTCAGCAATCTCATTTCCAAGGGTATCAAGACTATTAAAGCTTAATAGGTAAGGTATGGTTAAGTGGTGAGGCTGCAGCAAGCGACTAAGCATTTATTTGAGTGGCTAACTTACGAGTACAAAAAGTAAAGTATGGTGGTCTACGCATAATGGACGTGAACTAGAAATGATCACTAACTGGTCCTGAACACCTACTTACGTCAAACATAACCCCACCGTGTTCTCTTTCGGATAAGGACTCACGAGAAGAGACAGGCACGGTTACGCACACAGTTGGTGTATTTTATTAGAGTTTACTTCAAGTTTGCTATGACCGGGTGTTAATCATCCAAGTTTTCCACATAACCACGGGCACGGCTTCTCGAAAAGATTTAACCCTGCAGGGGTGCTCCAACTCATCCATCACAAATTAACCAAACGCAGCGGGAATAACCTCAACCACGGATCTCATGATCATCCTATGCGATTCCATAGGAAATCCGACACCTCAAGATAGCCCGAAGAAGATCAGAGTTCCTCCCTCAAGACGTTCGAGAAAGGTAAAACAAATCCAGCAAGGCCACCTGGCGTGTCGACGAACCCGATAGGAGCCGCGTATCTCGTTCTCAGGACACGACCAGATGAGCACAGCGTACAGTGGCCTGATAGAAATCTCCCGAGTTGCCCCGGGTTGGCCCTACACAAGACTCTAGTTTGGACCAACACTCATGAGGAGCACTGGCCCGGGGGTTGATTAAATTATCCGCGGGTGCCGACGGGTCCCTATGCAATTTATTAGTTATTAGGAAAATGTAGCACCAATGTTGGGCCTTTCCAGACAAGTTTTATCCTAAAATGAAAATCAAGGGGGTCCCCATAACAATCCCGAGCATGTTAGGAGCGCTCAATTATAGAACATAACACCGGTTCACAAGTAACTAGGGCGGTAAGAGTGGAACAAAACATCGAGCAAAAGGCCAAGCCTTCCACCCTTTACCAAGTGTATATGTGCATTAAATTAAATAGCAGCAATATTGTGATAACAAAAGAATGTCCATGTTGTCACATGGAAGCAATTGCACCTACAGCTAGAAACGCTATAAGAAGGGCTGAGCAAGCGGTAACATAGCCAAACAACGGTTTGCTGGGATGTTGAAGGGTTAGAGGCTTTTCATGGCAATGTTGGGAGGCTTATCAAACAAGTGGTAGGTAGCGTGACATAACGATTGAAAACGAGACATCCAGCATGGCAATGATAGTAATGGTATCCAGGGAAATGTGTCATCTTGCCTGAGATCCCGCTCGGAAGAAGAACGAGTCCATGAAGAAGACGAGCCAACATAGTCGAACGAATCCTCACACTCCGAACGCTTTCGGAACTCTACCGAGAAGAAGCAATCCGAAACAAACAATCAACACACGGGAAACACCACAACATATTCATGCCATGATGCGCAAACAAACATGATGCATGTCCGATTTAAATATGCAAGGCATGGCAATTCACATCAAACAACTACTACACATTAAAGTGAAGCTCAATATGCAACGAGTTGCATATAGACGAAACTCCACGTTTGAATTATTTAGTTCATTCTCGTTTAGGTACACGACAATATTAAATGTTGTTAAACATGGCAAGAGGTGAAGCATAAGTAAACTATATATCAAGGCAACTTAAAAGAGGCCGGAAACAACTTATAGTATTTTCGAAACGACCTCATATGTTAATTTAGAAATTGGTCCAGATCTGAACTAATCATATTTTATATTGTTTGAACAACAGAATAACGGATACCACGCAATTCTATACATCATTCTAGTCGATTTACATATATAGAACATCTCAAACGGAGCTACGGTCTAAAAGATATGAGCAACACAAGATGAACATGTCATGAATGCAAATGCATGGAAAATACAATCACAAACATTCCAAATCATGAATGCAGCAAGTTATTATGAAACTACATGAGATTCTAAGAAAGTGTCATATATGGCATGTCCAAAACGGAGCTACGGTTCAACCACAAACACCCAAACAAGTTTTACTTGAAATCTGCCCAAAACAGCAACTTAGCATTTTGCACACGTAAAAAAACAACAAGTTACAATATTATAAAATGCACAAACTAAGCATGAGACAGTAGCATTTAACACACACTTCATTTCATCTTCACATATCATATTCAAAACATGCATGGATCACATGGTAGGAAGCTCACAATGTAGCTACTTGAAAACGGTTCCAGACTTAGTAAAAATAGCAGTTTTTGACAGTGCAGTTATTATCACGAAGGCATATTGACAGCAGTGAAACTATATGTTACAGGGCATATTATGGCATGAAACTTAACAGCATACTAAAGGACATTATCAACTACAAATAACTCCATTACACCTACCACAAAAGGGTTCTAGATCACTAGCAAATCACATGGCAAGACATCAACAAAATATTACAGATTCCAGACTTAGAAATATTTTGGACCCTCAAAATAGCAGAATTTTATAGCAAGTTGACAACAAAAAATAACACCTATACATGCATTTCTATGACAAGCAAAATGTCCAGGGGCTAGGACACATATCAAAGGGCATATCTCATGTTCAAAACTATTTCATATCATGCATGGATTAAATCCCACAAAGTTAATAAAAGGGCACCATGGCAAAATGACATGCACACAAAATGCTCAAATGACACAACTAAATGCACCGGTAAATACTATGGATTTTTCTACCCCGAGAACATATATAATATGCATAGGTTCGTGTAGAAAATTAATCACAATTAATTATGCAAGAATGGCCTAATCATCTTATAGCAAGTCATCTATGCAAATAAAATGCAAACATCATGCCAATATTTTTATCATGCATGAAAATGCGATGCCGATGATATGAACATTTTTAATATATGATTTATTTAATTCCGATGCATGACAAGTAATTATGCGCAAATGCAAAATCATGTCAAAATGCCAAACAATAGAAAATGGCATGTTAAATAATTTAGGCATGGATGAAAATGACATATTAATAATCTACACAATTTTCTACGCATTTAACATATATAAAATACTTTAATACGACTTACGGTTAAATAGTTATTAACGTTTTAAAATCGCATCGGGCCTACACACGAAATAACAAAAAAAGGCAGGGGGAGCTGGGCTCACCTTGGCCACTTGGGCCGGCTCGGGCGGGAACTTGGGCGAGGTTGGGCCGCTGCTGGGCCGAGGGCACGGCCCATGCGGGGTCAACGCGAGCGCACGAGCGGGCGCTCGTCCTCGTCCTCTGCTCGCTCCCGAGCATGGCACCCGGCGGCACGGCGGCGCTGGCCATCGGCGGATCCGGCAAAGGTGGGCAGTGGATCCGGGCTTGGGACGGGCAGATCCGGTCAGGGGCGCTCGGTTCTGGTGGCAGGGGAGGTCCTGGGGATGGCGGAGCTCCGGCGGCGGCGACCTGCGCGGAAGAGAGCTCGGGGATAAGAGAGAGAGGAGCAGGGCGAGAGGAAGAAGATGGAAGGAGAGGGAGGAGGAGCTAGTCCGACGCGGCGGCTCTCCGGCGAGGGCCGGCCGGGGCCTGGCGTGGGGCTGGCAGCAGCGGCGCTCGGGACGCCATGGATCGAGGGGCTGCCATGGGAGCTCGGGCAGGAGCTCGGGAGCGGGCCCAGATGGGCTTTCCCGGGTACAGATGGGCTCAGGCGGGCCTGGCGGCTGGAGGAGGGAGAAGCTGGGGTTTGGCACGGGGAACGAGGGGGATTTAGGTTAGCTGCCCAATTAGGAAGGGGAGGGGACTATTTATAGGTTTCGGGGCTAGGGATGACGGTCTCTGTCCGTTTTTGGACCGCCGGATGTCGATTCGACGGTCCGCAAGTGTAGGGGGCTACGGTGACTGTGCATATGGACTAGGGGGAGATGAGAGGGAAGTGCGGCCCGTGACATGAAGGTTTTAAAACACCGACGACGTTCGACGAAAACCGATAACCTCACTGCTATGAGTGTCCGACGGGATATCAAACGAACTCGGAACATGACGAAATTCGATGGGCGGTCTACCTACAATATAACAAGACCGCACGCCAAGTTACGACCCAATTCAAGAATATTTTTGCACGCACTTAAAAACGGTTTTATTTAAATGATGTCGCGGGCGCGTGCATGTGTGGTTGGTCTCGAAATGGGCAACGGCAAGAACGGAGAGAACCAGCAACTACGAACGAATGCAAGTTTTGAAAACGAGTGACGATGCTATGCAGATGATGCGAATGATGCGATGATGAATGCAACAACCAGACGAAACACAGACGAGAATGGAAAGAAAAGGGAATCTTCTGGAGCGTCGGTCCCGGGCTGTTACACGGGTCTACTTTCCATAATATACTTTCAGATCTATAAACCAAAAATACTTTGCTACGCTTTATTTACCTTTTACTTTCCATTCTCGTTTACATCTATCTCTATCGGATCTAGTCCTTGCAAATAATCATGAAGGGATTGACAAGTCCTTTATAGCGTTGGGTGCAAGAGTTTGATTGTTTGTGTAGGTGCATCCATTGGTGAATTGCTTGTTCTTCCTACTGTATTGACACCTTGGTTCTCAACAACTGAGGGAAATACTTATCTACTTCGCTGCATCACCCTTTCCTCTTCAAGGGAAACTAACGCAAGCTCAAGAGGTAGCACAGGAGTCGGCCTATTTGCTTATGGATGTTATGCCTATATACACATGATCATTGCCGTGAAAATCGCATAACTATTCGCTTTCTATCAATTGCCCAAGAGTAATTTGTTTACCCACCGTACGCTATTTCTATGAGAGATACCGCTAGAGAACTCTACGGCTCCGGGGTCTATTCACTTATATATTCACAAACTCTATTACTAAATTGTTGTTATTTATTTGTTTTTATGTTATTTTGCAATTTACAATTATCTACACAACTCACTTGCTTGCAAATAATGAGATCAAGGGGATTGGAAACCCTCTTGTCGGCGTTGGGTGCAAGTTGTTTGTTGTTTTGTGTGCGGCCGTTGAAGACGGTTGAGGATTGGTATTCCTATTGGTTTGATAAACCTTGGTTTCATAATTGAGGGAAATACTGACCCACGTTGTGCTGTGATAACCCGTTCCTCTTCATGGAAAACCCAACACAGATCACAAGTATCAATTGCCTCCACGACCTCCATCTCCTCTCGCCTCTCCTCCACCATCTTCCACATTGCGGCCATGGCACAGGATTTTTGCTGGAGAGCGTCGATTATCTCCTTCACATACACAAGAAGTTCCTTGACACGTGCCACAAATTCCTTCACCATCCCCTCGCGCTCGATGTGGAGCTTCACCAAGTCTTTCAAAAGTTCCTTGGTGAGTTCTTTCAGCCTCCCCTCTGAGGCACTTTTCTCTCCGAGCAGCTTCTTCCAGTTGGTGGTCTCCTTCTTCTGCTTGTTGTGCTCATTGCGGAGCTTCACCTTCTCGCCCGTAAGTTTCACGATGAAGTCGGTCGCCTTGTTAAGCGAGGTGTTGTGCTTCTCCAGCAGGTTCACCAATTCATCGATCACCGCCTCCTTCTTATCGAGCTTAGTGCACATGTCGTTGCTGCCCGAGGAATCCAACAGTGCTAGCTCGTCCAGTTCACCTCCGAGGCGAATACGCTTGTGATTTTCAGATCCGTCGCCCCTCCGCGAAAGATCCTCGAGGCGTTTGCGACGTCGCTGAACATATCTACTATGGCAAACACGACGTGCTTGGAGCTTTGTGGCGCTTCCCTGGCACGACGGTGGGACCTCTCTGTTGCTTTCGCGGCCTTGGTATTTCTTCCCTAGTTATATCTCGACCCAGAACCCCTCCTCCGACTAGCCATGGCAGACGGAAGGAATGACTAAAAAGAAAGGCCTATTTTTTTGGTGATTGATACGTCTCCAACGTATCTACTTTTCCAAACTCTTTTGCCCTTGTTTTGGACTCTAATTTACATGATTTGAATGGAACTAACCCGAACTGACGCTATTTTCAGCAGAATTGCCTTGGTGTTATTTTTGTGCAGAATAAAAGTTCTCGGATCATCCTGAAAATTTACGGACAATATTTTTGGAATTAATAAAAAATACTGGCGCAAGAATTAACCATAGGGGGGCCACCTGCAGGCCACAAGCCTGCTAGGCGTGACCACTGTTGGGGAACGTTGCATGGGAAACAAAAAATTTCCTACGCTTCACCAAGATCAGTCTAGGAGATGAGCATCTATGAGAGGAGAGATTGGATCTACGTACCCTTGTATATCGCTAAGCGGAACCGTTAAAGAACACGGTTGATGTAGTGGTACGTCTCCACGATCCAAATCACAAGCCATCCCACGAACTCCCGATCAAGTGCCGAACGGATGACACCTCCATGTTCAGCACACGTGCAGCTCGATGAAGATCTCCACCTTCTTGATCCAGCAAGAGGGAGAGGAGAGGTAGATGGCTTTGCTGGCAGCACGACGGCGTGACGGCGGTGGTGGTGGAGCTGATCCGGCAGAGCTTCGCTAAGCGGCGCCAAACCAATCTACTAGAGGAGAGGCAATCGGGGAGGGAGGAAGGGCTGCACCGTGACTTAGGGTGCGGCTTCCCTCCTCCCTCTCACATATATATAGGGGAAGAGGAGGAGGCTAGCCGCCCTAGGGTTTCCCCTAGGGTTGGTGCGGCGGCCAAGGGAGGTGGGCCAGCGGCCAGGGTGGCTTGGCCACCAAGTTTGGTGGCTAGCCCACCCTTTTGGCCCAGCCCAAGCTTCTAGCCGCATGGGCCTTGAGGTGGGAGGTGCGGCCAGCCTACCAGGGGCTGGCTAGCACTCTCTCACAGCCCATGTGGCCCTTCAGAGTAGATGGGCCCACCTGGTGGACCCCCAGGAACACTTTCGGCACTCCGTCACACCACTTGCAGGTCATGGAACTTTTTCGGAACTCAAACACAAACTTCCCATATATGAATCTTTACCTTTGGACCATTCCGGAACTCCTCGTCATGTTCGGGATCTCATTCGGGACTCTGAACAAACTTCGGTCACTAACACACATAACTCATCTATACCAAAACGTCACCGAACATTAAGTGTGCAGACCCTGTGGGTTCGATAACCATGTAGACATGACCAAGACACCTCTACGGTCAATAGCCAACAGCGGGACCTGGATGCCCATATTGGTTCCTACATGTTCTACGAAGATCTTTATCGGTCAAACCACTTTGTCAAGGATTCAGTTAATCCCGTATGATATTCCCTTTGTCCTTGGTATGTTACTTGCCCGAGATTCGATCATCGGTATCTCTTTACCAAGTTCAACCTCGTTACCGGCAAGTCTCTTTAGTCGTTCTGTATTACAAGAACCCGTGACTAACACTTAGTCACATTGCTTGCAAGGCTTGTTGTGATGTTGTATTACCGAGTGGGCCCTGAGATACTTCTCCGTCACATGGAGTAACAAATCCCAGTGTTGATCCATGCCAACCCAGCAGACATCCTCAGAGATACCTGTAGAGTACCTTTATAGTCACCCAGTTATGTTGCAACGTTTGATACACACAAGGCACTCCTCTGGTGTTAGTGAGTTGCACGATCTCATGGTCATAGGAACATATACTTGACATGTAGAAAAACAGTAGCAATAAACTGACACGATCATATGCTACGTTTACAGTTTGGGTCTTGTCCATATCAAATGACATCTCATGTCCATGGCCAGGAAACCATAACCATCTTTGATCAAAGAGCTAGCCTTCTAGAGGCATACTAGGGACACAATGTTTGTCTATATGCCCACACATGTATTTAGTTTCAAATCAATACAATTATAGCATGGACAATAGACGATTATCATGAACAAGGAAATATAATAATAAACACTTTATTCATTGCCTCTAGGGCATATTTCCAATAGTCTCCCACTTGTACTAGAGTCAATAATCTGGTTCACATCACTATGTGATTTACATTGTAATTAATCGAACACCCATGCAGTTCTGGTGTTGATCGTGTTTAGCCCTTGGAAGAGGTTTAGTCAACGGGTCTGCAACATTCAGATCCATGTGCACTTTGCAAATATTTATGTCCTTCTCCTCGACGTAATCGCAGATGGAATTGAAGCATCGCTTTATGTGTCTGGTCCTCTTGTGAAACCTTGGTTCCTTGGCCAGAGCAATGGCACCAGTGTTGTCACAGAACAGAGCCATTGGATTCAGTGCACTGGGCACTACTCCAAGATCTGTCATGAACTGCTTCATCCAGACACCTTCCTTCACTGCCTCCGAGGCCGCGATGTACTCTGATTCGCATGTAGAATCGGCTACCCCGCTTTGCTTGGAACTGCACCAACTTACCGCTCCCCCATTGAGAATAAATACGTATCCGGTTTGCGACTTGGAGTCATCTGGATCAGTGTCAAAGCTTGCATCGACGTAACCCTTTACGATGAGCTCTTTATCACCTCCATAAACGAGAAACGTTTCGTTAGTCCTTTTCAGGTACTTAAGGATATTCTTGACCGTTGTCCACTGCTACATACTAGGGTCACTTTGAAACCTTCTGGCCATACTTATGGTAGGGCTATCATCGGGTCTTGTGCGCAGCATCGCATACATGATAGAGCCTATGGCTGAAGCATAGGGGACGACACTCATCTTTTCTCTATCTTCTGCAATCACTGGGTATTGAGTCTTACCTAACTTCACACCTTGTAACACAGGTAAGAACCCTTTCTTAGACTGATCCATTTTGGACTTCTTCAAAACTTTATGAAGGTATGTGCTTTGTGAAAGTGCTATCAAGCGTCTCGATCTATCTCTATAGATCTCAATGCCTAATATGAAAGCAGCTTCTCCTAGGTCCTTCATTGAAAAACTCTTGTTCAAATATTCCTTCACGCTTTCCAGCATTTCTATATTGTTTCCAATCAGCAATATGTCATCCACATATAATGTTAGAAATGCTACAGAGCTCCCACTCACTTTCTTGTAAATACAAGCTTCTCCGTAAACTTGTATAAACCCAAACGCTTTGATCACCTCATCAAAGCGCTTATTCCAACTCCGAGATGCTTGCACCAGTCCATAAATGGATCGCTGGAGTTTGCAAACTTTGTCAGCATTTTCTGGATCGACAAAACCTTCCAGTTGCATCATATACAACTCTTTCTCAAGGAAACCGTTAAGGAACGCTGTTTTGACATCCAGGTGCCAAATTTCATAGTCGAAATATTCAGCTATTGCTAACATGATTCTGATGGACTTGAGCATCGCTACGGGTGAGAAGGTCTCATCGTAGTCAACTCCTTGAACTTGTGAAAAACTCTTTCCCACAAGTCGAGCTTTATAGACGGTGACATTACCGTCTGCGTCTGTCTTCTTCTGAAAGATCCATTTATTCTGAATGGCCTTTCGCCCTTCAGGTAACACTTCCAAAGTCCATACTTTGTTTTCATACATGGATCCCATCTCGGATATCATGGCCTCTAACCATTTCTTCGAATCCAGGCCCATCATCACTCCTCCATAGCTCGTAGGTTCATTGTTGTCTAACAACATGACCTCCAAGACAGGGTTGCGTACCACTCAGGAGTAGTACGCGTCCACTCAGGAGGCTCAATAGTAACTTGATCCGAAGCTTCATGATCATCATCATTAACTTCCTCTTCTACCATCGTAGGTTCCACAGAAACATCTTTCTACGCTGCGCTACTTTCTGGTTGAAGAAAAGGTTCAATAACCTCATCAAGCTCTATTTTCCTCCCACTCAATTCTTTCGAGAGAAACTCTTTCTCAAGAAATGTTCCGTTCTTAGCAACAAACACTTTGCCTTCAGATCTGAGATAGAAGGTATACCCAACTGTCTCTTTTGGGTATCATATGAAGACGCATTTCTCCGCTTTGGGTTCTAGCTTTTCAGGCTGAAGCTTTTTGACATAAGCATCACATCCGCAAACTTTAAGAAATGACAACTTTGGCTTCTTGCCAAATCACAATTCATATGGCGTCGTCTCAATGGATTTTGATGGTGCCCTATTTAACGTGAATGCTGCTGTCTCTAATGCATAACCCCAAAATGATAGTGGCAAATCAGCAAGAGACATCATAGAACGCACCATATCTAATAAGGTTCGATTACGACGTTCGGACACACCACTACACTATGGTGTTCCAGGCGGTGTCAATTGTGAAACAATTCCACACTGTCTTAAGTGACTACCAAACTCATAACTTAGATATTCCCCTCCTTGATCAAATCACAGGAATTTAATCTTCTTGTTATGATGATTCTCAACTTCACTCTAAAATTGCTTGAACTTTTCAAACGTTTCAGACTTGTGTTTCATTAAGTAAATATATCCATATCTGCTTAAGTCATCGATGAAGGTGAGAAAATAACGATATCCACCGCGCGCCTCAATGTTCATCGGTCCGCACACATCAGTATGTATGAGTTCCAACAAATCACTCGCCCGTTCCATTGTTCCAAAGAACAGCGTTTTAGTCATCTTGCCCATGAGGCATGGTTCACATGTGTCAAGTGATTCAAAATCAAGTGACTCCAAAAGTCCATCAGCATGGAGCTTCCTCATGTATTTTACACCAATATGACCCAAACGACAGTGCCACAAGAAAGTGGTACTATCATTATCAACTCTACATCTTTTAGCATCAATGCTATGAACATGTGTATCATCACTATCAAGATTCAATAAGAATAAACCCCTCACATTGGGTGCATGACCATAAAAGATATTACTCATATAAATAGAACAACCATTATTCTCTAATTTAAATGAGTAACCGTCTCGCAATACACAAGATCTAGATATAATGGTCATGCTTAACGCAGGCACTAAATAACAATTATTCAGGTTCATCACTAATCCCGATGGTAGTCGAAGAGCGAGCGTGCCGACGGCGCTCACATCAACCTTGGAACCATTTCCCACGCGCATCGTCACTTCATCCTTAGCCAGCCTCCGTCTATTCCGTAGGTCCTGCTTTGAGTTGCAAATGTGAGCAACCTAACCGGTATCAAATACCCACGCACTACAATGAGAGCTAGTAAGGTACACATCAATAACATGTATATCATATATACCTTGTTTGGTGTTGGCCGCCTTATTGTCGGCCAGATACTTGGGGCAGTTCCGCTTCCAGTGACCAGTTCCCTTGCAATGGAAGTACTCAGTTTCTGGCTTGGGCCCAACCTTGGGTTTCTTCACGGGGGAGCAACTGCTTTGCCACCCTTCTTGGAGTTACCCTTCTTTCCCTTGCCATGCTTCTTGAAACTAGTGGTTTTATTGACCATCAACACTTGATGTTCTTTCTGGATTTCAGACTCAGCGACTTTCAGCATCGCAAACAGCTCGGCAACTGACTTGTTCATCCCGTGCATGTTATAGTTCAACACGAATCTTTTGTGGCTAGGTGGCAATGATTGAAGAACTCCGTCGGTGATCGCCTCCGGCGGAAGGGGCATCCCTAACTCCGCCAGACGGTCGAATACCCAAACATTCTAAGTATATATTTACTGATAGACCCGTTCTCCTCCATCTTGCAAGCATAGAACTTATCAGAGGTCCCATACCTCTAAATCCAGGCATTCTTCTTAAAGATAAATTCCAACTCTTGGAACATCTCATATGCTCCATGACATTCAAAACGTCTTTGAAGTCCCGGTTCTAAGCCATACAAGATTGCACATTGAACTATTGATTAATCTCGAGAACGTGCCTCCCAAGCGTTCTTAACGTCTTCGGATGACACGGGAGCGGGTGGGTCACCAAGTGGTGCATCAAGGACATAAGCCTTCTGGGAAGCCAGGACGATAATCCTCAGATTACAGGCCCAGTCAACAAAGTTACTTCCATCATCTTTCAACTTAGCTTTCTCTAGGAACGCATTGAAATTCAGGGGTGCTACTGCGCGAGCCATTGATCTACAACATAAATAAGCAAAGGTTACTAAGACTATTGTTCATGATAATGAGTTTAGTTAATCAAATTACTAAAGCTCCCACTCAAATTGACATCCCTCAGGTCATCTGAGTACACATGATCCATATTCATCAACTCAAGTCCAATCATCACGTGAGTTAAGGTGGTTTCAATGGTGAACATCATCATGTTGATCATATCTACTATATGACTCATGCTCGACCTTTCAGTCTCTTGTGTCCCGAGGCCATGTCTGTACATGCTAGGCTCGTCAAGTTTAACCCGAGTGTTCCGCATGTGCAACACTAGCTTACACCCGTTGTATGCGAACGTAGAGCCTATCACACTCGATCATCACATGGTGTCTCGACACGACAAAATTTCGCAACGGTGCACACTCCAGGAGAACACAATTCATCTTGAAATTTAAGTGAGGGATCACCTTATAATGCTATTGTTGTCCTGAGGAAAACAAGGTGCATAAAAATATTAACATCACATGCAAATCATAAGTGACATGATATGGCCATGAACTTGTGCTTTTGATCTCCATCTCCAAAGCACCGGCATGATTAGGGATGATACCCGCAGGGTATGGTTACGGGTGGAGCCTCCCCATACCCTTACCCGTCCTGCCGGAGCTTACCCATCACCCGTACCCATACCCGTCAACGGGTACAATTTTTGCCCATACCAATTACCCGACAGGGTAGATGGATACCCGCGGGTAAAATTACCCATATTTCCAAAGCATCAATTTGAACAACTTATAGTCATAAACTACATCATGTAATATAGTTTACAAAAATAGGTTATAACAACATATACATATAAACAACAACACATAGACATATATTTTCAGTTCACAAATTCTTCACATAGTGTAGATTGTAGAGATAATTTTCATTTTACATAGTTTTTATATGGGTACATGGGTATGTGTGTATGGGTTATATGATCCCATACCCGTACCCGCTCTGCCCGATGAGTTTCAGATTTTCCTATTTATATACCCATGGGTAATTTTTTGTCCCATACCCTTACCCTAATAGGGTTTTTACTCACAGGGTACGTGGGTAAGGGGAACCAATTGCCATCCCTAGGCATGATCTCCATCATCACCAGCATGACACCATGATCTCCATCATCATGATCTCCATCATTGTGTCGTCATCGAGGTTGTCGCACCCACCATGCTCATACTACTATTGCTACCGCTTAGCGATAAAGTAAATCATTACATAGCACTTAAAGATTGACACGCAGGTCATACAATAATCAAAGACAACCCTATGGCTCCTGCCGGTTGCCGTACTCATCGACATGCAAGTCGTGATATTCTATACAAAAACATGATCATCTCATACATCACATATATCACATCATGTAATTGGCCATATAACATCACAACATACCCTGCAAAAACAAGTTAGACGTCCTCTAATTGTTGTTGCTTGTTTTACGTGGCTGCTATGGGTATCTAGCAAGAACGATTCTTACCTACGCAAAACCACAACGGTGATATGAAGATTGGTTTTCAACCTTCTACAAGGACTGCCTTAATCAAATCCGATCCAACTAAAGTGGGAGAGATAGACACCTGCCAGCCATCTTTATGCGACGAAGTCACATGTCAGTCGATGGAACAAGGTCTCTCATAAGCGTACGAGTAAATTCGGTCCGAGCCGCTTCATCCCACAATACCGCTGAACCAAGAAAAGACTAAGGAAGGAAGAAATCTGAATATCAACGCCCACAAACTCTTTGTGTTCTACTCAAGATCTCATCTACGCATAGACCTAGCTCTGATACTAGTGTTGGGGAACGTTGCATGGGAAACAAAACATTTCCTATGCTTCACCAAGATAAATCTAGGAGATGAGCATCTATGAGAGGAGAGATTGGATCTACGTACCCTTGTAGATCGCTAAGCGGAAGCGTTAAAGAACGCGGTTGATGTAGTGATACATCTCTGCGATCCAAATCGCAAGCCGTCCCACGAACTCCCGATCAAGTGTCGAACGGACGGCACCTCCGCGTTCAGCACACGTGCAGCTCGATGAACATCTCTGCCTTCTTGATCTAGCAAGAGGGAGTGGAGAGGTAGATGGGTTCGCCGGCAGCACGACGGCGTGACGATGGTGGTGGTGGAGCTGATCCGGCAGAGCTTTGCTAAGCGGCGCCGAACCAATCTACTAGAGGAGAGGCAATCGGGGAGGGAGGAAGGTCTGCACCGTGACTTAGGGTGCGGCTGCCCTCCTCCCTCTCACATATATAAAGGTGAAGAGGAGGAGGCTGGCCGCCCTAGGGTTTCCCCTAGGGTTGGTGCAGCGGCCAAGGGAGGTGGGTCGGCGGCCAGGGTGGCTTGGCCACCAAGTTTGGTCCAAGCCTCTAGATGCATGGGACTTGAGGTGGGAGATGCGTCCATCCCACCAGGGACTGGCTAGCAATCTCTCACAGCCCATGTGGCCCTTCGGAGTATATGGGCCCACCCGGTGGACCCCCAGGAACACTTCCGGCACTCCGTGACACCACTTGCAGGTCACGGAACTTTTCCGAAACTCAAACACCAACTTGCCATATATGAATATTTACCTCCAGACCATTCCAGAACTCCTCGCGACGTCCGGGATCTCATCCGGGACTCTGAACAACCTTCGGTCACCGAACCTTAAGTGTGAAGGCCCTGCGGGTTCGAGAACCATGTAGACATGATCGAGACACCTCTACGGTCAATAACCAACAATGGGACCTGGATGCCCATATTGGTTCCTACATGTTCTACGAAGATCTTTATCGGTCAAACCACTATGTGAAGGTTCAGTTAATCTCGTATGATATTCCCTTTGTCCTTTGGTATGTTACTTGCCCAAGATTCGATCGTCAGCATCTCTATACCTAGTTCAACCTTGTTACCGGCAAGTCTCTTTACTCATTCCATAATACAAGATCCCACGACTAACACTTAGTAACATTGCTTGCAAGGCTTGTTGTGATGTTGTATTACCGAGTGGGCCCTAAGATACCTCTCCGTCACACGGAGTAACAAATCCCAGTGTTGATCCATGCCAACCCAGCAGACACCCTCGGAGATACCTGTAGAGTCCCTTTATAGTCACCCGGTTACGTTGCGAGGTTTTATACACACAAGGCACTTCTCCGGTGTCAGTGAGTTGCACGGTCTCATGGTCATAGGAACATATACTTGACATGCAGAAAAAAAGTAGAAATAAACTGACATGACCATATGCTACGTTTAAAGTTTGGATCTTGTCCATCACATCATTCTGCTAATTATGTGATCCCGATATCAAATGACATCTCATGTCCATGGCCAAGAAACCTTAACCATCTTTGATCAACGACTTAGCCTGCTAGAGGCATACTAGGGACACAATGTTTGTCCATATGCCCACACATGTATTTAGTTTCCAATAAACACAATTATAGCATGGACCATAAACAATTATCATGAACAAGGAAATATAATAATAAACACATTATTTATTGCCTCTAGGGCATATTTCCAACAACCACCCCCCTCGCCGCGCCGAGCAGGCTTGTGGGGCCCTCATGGCTCCTCCGACCTCCTCTCCGGCTTCATATAACCCTATTTGTCGAGAAAAAAATCAGAGAGAAGAGTTCATCGCGTTTCACGATACGGAACCGCCGCCATTGCCTGTTCTTCCTCGGGAGACCAGATCTGGAGTCCATTTTGGGCTCCGGAGAGGGGAAATCGACGCCTTCGTCGTCACCAACCATCCTTCATCACCAATTCCATGATGCTCCCCACCGTTCGTGAGTAATCTCATCGTAGGCTTTCTAGACAGTGATGGGTTGGATGAGATTTATCATGTAATTGAGTTAGTTTGGTTAGGGTTTGATCCCTAGTATCCACTATGTTCTGAGATTGATGTTGCTATGACTTTGCTATGCTTAATGCTTGTCACTAGGGCCCGAGTGCCATGATTTCAGATCTGTACCTATTATGTTTTTATGAATATATGTGTGCTCTTCATCCTATCTTGCAAGTTGTAGACACCTATTACGAGTTATGATCCGCATCTCCCAGGGTGACAATATCTGGGATTCTTTCCGGTGATTACCGTAGTTTGAGGAGTTCATGTATTCACTAAGTGCTAATGCTTTAGTCTGGTTCTCTATTAAAAGGAGGCCTTAATATCCCTTAGTTTCCAATAGGACCCTGCTGCCATGTGAGGGTAGGACAAAATATGTCATGCAAGTTCTTTTCCATAAGCACGTATGACTATATATGGAATAAATGCCTATATTACATTGGTGAATTGGAGCTAGTTCTGTGTCACCCTATGTTATAACTGTTGCATGATGAATGTCATCCGACATAATTATCGATCACTGATCCATGGCCTACGAGCTTTTCATATATTGATCTTCGCTCGGTTACTTTTCCGTTGCTACTGTTATAAATACTACAAACTTCTACTACCACTTTTGCCACCGTTACCTTTACTTCCATACTAATTTGCTACTGAATACTTTGCTATAGATATTAAGTCTTTCCGATGTGGTTGAATTGACAACTCAGCTGCTAATACTCGAGAATATTCTTTGGCTCCCCTTGTGTCGAATCAATAAATTTGGGTTTAATACTCTACCCTCGAAAACTGTTGTGATCCCCTATACTTGTGGGTTATCAAGACCTTTTTCTGGCGCCGTTGCCGGGGAGCATAGCTTTATTCTCTGAGTCACTTGGTATATATCTCTGTTGATCACTATGCAGAAACTGAAAGATCCAAAAACCAAGATCTATCCCTCTACTACGAGGGGGGTTAAGGAACTGCCATCAAGCTCTACACTTGATTCACCTTCTTTTATGAGTAAGTTTGCAACACCACCACCTGCTAGTAATTCTGATATGTCACACGTAATTGATGATGCTACTTCTGCGATGCATGTTGCTTATGATAATACTTTGCTTGATGATACTGTGCCACTGGGTGAATTTGTTGATGAACAAATTGCTAGAGCCAATGCTAAAACTGATAATATTTCTGAATCTGATGAAATTATTGAAACTGAACACTATGATTCACCTGCTAGACCTAGCTCTCCTAGATATGAATTGCCTGGTATACCTAAAGGTTATGTTATGGAAGGAGAGGTAGCTAGGGACTTTCTTTCTTGTCAGGATAGAGATGATCTCAGGAAATTGCTTTGCAAGTGGAAGGAAAAATCTCTAAATGCTAGAATGCAATATGATCCTAAGTTTACTACTTCACCTATCTTTGTTACTGATAAGGATTATGAATTTTCTGTCGATCCTGAGTTAATTACTTTGGTTGAATCTGAAAGTGTTGTGGCATGTCTTACCAAATTGAATGATACAGCCACCCTATTTACTCATGAGGAAAAATTCGCTACTACTATATTCTTAAGTTGCTTGCTTTCTCATTAAAGGGTGATGCTAAGAAATTGTTTAATTCTCTTGCTCCTGGTTGTGTGTGTAGTCCCCAGGACATGGTTTATTACTTCTCTGAAAAATATTTTCCTCCCCATAAGAAACAAGCTGCCTTGTAGGAAATATTTAACTATGTGCAAATTGAAGAAGAGAGTCTCCCACAAGCTTGGGGGGGCTTCTCCAATTACTTAATGCTTTGTTGATCATCCACTTAAGAAAAATAAAATACTTGATATCTTTTATAATGGACTAACCGATGCTTCTAGGGACTACCTAGATAGTTGTGATGGTTGTGTTTTCAGGGAATGAACTGTTGAACAAGCTGAATTACTATTGAATAACATATTGAGCAATGATAATGATTGGACTATTACCGAACCACCTCCAAAGCTAACTCCGAAGAAAAGAGGTATTCTATTCCTTAGTCCTGAAGAAATGCAAGAGGCAAAGAAATCTGTGAAAGAAAAGGGTATAAAAGCTAAAGATGTTAAGAATCTACCACCTATTGAAGAAATACATGGTCTTGATAACCCAACACAGGTAGTAGAGGTAAATTCTCTCAGTAGATTTGATGAAAGAGATATTCCTTATAATAAGTTTGCTAGCCAATGCTTGGATGAATTTGATAATTTTATTGTGAAGCAAGAAAATTTCAATACCTATGTTAGTAGACAATTGAAACATAATGCTTATATGCTTGATCATTTGGGTGATTATTCGAGTAGATCTATCAATGATCTTAAGCTTATTAGTAAACATGCTTCCATGGCAACCACTCAAGTAAAACAAGTACTTAAGGATCAAAATGATTTGCTTAATGAGATGAATAGTGAAGACAATGATCATTCTGTTAAAGTTGTGACTAGAGGTGGTAGAATGACTCAGGAACCTTTGTATCCCGAGGGCCATCCTAGGAGAATTGAACAAGATTCTCAGAGAGTTAATACTGATGCACCTATTGAAAGTGCAATCTTGCCCTTATATTATATTTTGATGTTGATGACAATATACATGTAGAGGACTAATAATGTTTGTCAAGTAAATCTCAGGTATTAGTCCTCAAGTCTTAATAGTGCGGGATCCCTATACTCAAGAACAAAAAGAAAACGACATCCATAAACATCTTTGTTCCTTCCTTCTCAACTCATAATAATTCCAATCGTTCGTGATCCGCGCATATTGAGACTTGAGGACTAATACCTAAGATTTACTTGACAAACATTATTAGTCCTCTGCATGTATATTGTCATCAACATCAAAATATAATATAAGGGCAAGATTGCACTTTCAATCTCCCCCTTTTTGTTTGTTGATGACAATCATACATGTAGTATTGAAAATATTGCAATGTATTTCATAAAATCACAAGTCATATGATAATTTTGTCTAGGCTCCCCCTTAATGTCTGCAATCTTTGGATTAACAATAATTCAATGCACATATGTTATGTTTGCACAAGGGAGAGAGTTTGAAACATATGCAAGCCAAAGACAACCCATGACACAAGCTCATATGATAGAGAGAAATGATAGCATATAAGATAGTGCTTGATACATCATACCATAAACTCACAAATAAAGTCTTACAACCCAAAGAGCTTAATACAAATAATATGGTCCACACGATAGCATAGTAGACATAAGAGATACTACTCCCCCCCCTTGGCAGAAACACACAAAAAGGGGCGAAGACACAAGGTCACATAGAGGAACAACTCCTGGCAGATGTCATCACCATTGACTATCCTATCGAAGAACTCGGCATACTCCGCATGGGTCGGAAACCCAAAGGACGAGGAAGATGGATCAGGCAGGAGAGGATCATCATCATCGCTCGTCGGACTGCCACGAGTGTGAAGACACTGCTTGAGCCGATTCTTGGAGAGAGTGAGGCTTTGCTGGACATCATGATTCTGCTGATAGTTGAATGTGATAGCCTTCATGATAGCAGACTGGGCTTTCCCCATGAAGGAGGCAATACGGCCAAATGGGTCCCTCACGGAGGAAGAGGAAGCACCAGAAGCCCTCTAGGACTGAGCAGGAGCCTTGCCCTGGGCAGCAGGAGTCCTCCCGGACTGAGAAGGGGCAGTGGGCTAAACACGGGCAGACTCGTACATGTGAGTAGCAAGCTTCCATGAAGAATGCACAACTGTCTTGGCAACCTCAAAAGGAGCAGTGTGGTCTATCAGTGCCTGAATGAAATGAGCATAAGGAAACTGACGCGTGTGCTAGAAACTCGCTAGACGGATCTCATGCCAGATAAAGTGAGCAGTGTCAAGTGGCTCCGTAGGATGAGTGTGCATGCGCACCATGAGATCAATGCAATAGCTGCGTGCCCACGAGCGATCTCCCTTCTTTGGATAAAGAGTGCAAAGCACACACTGAAAGAGAATGTAATAGGGAGACCGAAAGATAGAGACCTCATTTGGTGGATACTTGGCCTCCTCATTAGTGAGCTGACTCGCAGGCTTGAGAAGCTGCATGCAATCATCAATCTTCATGTGTGTATGATTAGGATCCTCACTATGAATCTAATGAACAGAACTGGAAAGACCCAAAATCTAGACAAACTGGCTGTAAGAGATGCTCAATTGAGTATCATCAGTCATCCAGGTGAGGGACTTGTCAAGCCCAAAGAAACAGGTGGCGTAGAACTGAAGAATAGCACCTTCATTCCAGTCACACTTGAAAGTCATGGCCGGACCAAGAAGCATGTCATCAATGATCTTGACAGTATTGTCCGGGAAATGCCTGGGATGTTTGCGAAGAAAAGGCAAGTCCAAATAGTGCTGAGGTGCCAGGCCACACCCATGAACTAGTCTCGCATAGTTGTCCTGTTGCATGCGAGTACGTAACCAACGGTCTTCAGCATTAGCAACCATCTCAAATTGGTTGAGATCGCGTCTGAACTCGAGATAACAGCCCGTCCCCATGGTTTTGAAATTATGGACGGAGCGATCTCCACAGACAGGCATGTCCATGGAAATGGGGCGACCATGAGACACGGGCAGAGGGGAGCCCCGGACTAGAGGCATAGGTGGCTCCGGATCCCGTTGAGTTCCAAGCTTAGACTGACCAACAAGACGCGTGGGAACAAAGTCTTCATCTTCTTCCAGAACATAGTCCTCATCATGCGGATCAGAGTCATGGGATGGTCGAAAACGGTTGTGACTAGGCCGGGCAGAGGTCTTCTTAATGCGAGACTTTTTTGGAGGCCGGTTAAACTCCTCGGAATCGGTGGAGCCCTATCGTCAAGAAACTGAAAACAAAAGAAGGAGAGGACACCGATGAGAGGAACAAGGTAGAAATAATCATAGGATACAAAACAATGACACATGAAAATGTTGACATTTGGTCCATGAGCCTAAAACAAGTCTAGGTTAGGGGAAAATGTCAACATGACCAAGGTGAATGGCATGACCAATGACATGAAGTGGAATGATAGGAGGAACATTACATCTAGATGAACCATGGCGATTAGATTTCTTTTGAGAGAGATACATATGCACGCATGAAGCATATACCAAGGCACATCAATATGGGAGAAGAGATAAACCAGGCAGGGAGGGGCATACCATGTGGTTGTTATCCCTCGGCAGAGCCCTTGCCGACATTTTTGGTCTGTGCCATGGTGAAGCACGAGGGACCCCGGCACCAAGAGGTCCACCTCCTGGACGATTCGGACCACCAACTCACCAATGGAGTGGGTGAGGAGGTAGATTGGGGGGGAGGACATGGAGCGAGGAGATCGGGGGCCGGGAGGGATGAGGGAGACTGGGACGGCGGCAGGGGTTCAACGGCGGCACGGTGGCTGGGTGGGTTGGGGAAGAGAGAGGAGGGTGTTAGGGAAGAACTGCCCCGACCCCCTCTAGATTTAGTTCTTATACGCCCAACGGGACGGACATCCGGGATAGGTCCCAGACATCCGGGGCCAGAAGCAGCCGATCTGAGGTATTCTGTAACCAGGGTGTCGGATATCCGGCGCTATTGGTGTAACGACCCGACCTGAAAGGTCAAGTCTCCGGTGTTTCCGTACCATCCCAAGATCATGCTGGTACACACACGATACATCAATGTATATATCAAAGGGAAATCACACAGCATTATATTAATCGAAATCTCATATCGAGTCCTTTATTACAATAATATTACAATAAAGTGGCCAAAGGCCAACTCATGAGAATATCTAAATCTTGCGGAAGCGTCGACGGTAGATGAGTCCATCCGACTCCAAGGGCATCTCACTGAGCATAGAACGCGTCCTCACTCCTGGTCGGAAAAATACTCTGCAACATGATACGTTGCAGCCGTGTAGGTCAGCATATGGAATATGCCGGCAAAGTCACAAGAGAGGGGTGAAAATAATCAGCTAGTCTATATGCTTATATGGCAGGTGGTGGTGTAAGTTTTTGCGTAAAGCCAATTTTTCCTACATCAAGAAAAGGGGCTAAGCAAAACATTACTAAGTTGGTTGATTAATGAGATGGTTCCACCAACCAATTCTCATTCCCAAAATTGTTAATACCCACATCATCATTATTAATTGTGTTGAGAGTTCCGGAAGTTTCAATTCCTTTGGCTCAAGTCGTCCATGACCGTGGACACGGCTAATCGATTAGGTTTGGAATACTCTGCAGAGTTTTGCACACATTCCCCACAAGATTTGGTCGCCTCCGTTTGATTTCTCGCACTTCAGGGTGTTTGAGAAACGGATGACCAAAACATGGTCTTCCAAAGGGTTTCCCTGCGACTCTGTCGGTGCCCATCCTTTCCTACCGTTCTTCTACCTCTCGTAGCACCGCCTGTCCAGGGTCACCACGATATCCAACCAAGCCAGAGCCCATAATGACTTGTGGCTGTGCAGGTAAGCCTTGGGTTTTGAAGCACCCATTCATCTCTTTGTGCCTGGGTGGACCTTTCCGCGTGAATACTGGCCATCTCCAGCATCACCTAGGCTAACCACTGGTTTCTCCAGGGTGCCGTTCAACCATCATCCACCCAGAGGTATGTTGAAAACTTGGAGTCTTGAAATCTTGATCATTATGTAGGTCTTGAAATTATTAACTTTCTCAACTCTCATGAATCACACAACCAACCCCGTCTACTAATAGCATAGCAAAAGTAAAACAACGTTTCCCGGGGCCAAAGTTGTCAAAGAGGGTTGAGGAGGTACCTACCACATGATACTACAACATGTAACCAAGTTTCCAACTAACCTATCTTGCATGCAATTGGGGAGATGGTAGAAGTAATGCATATAAAACATGGGTAAAAATATGATCAAAGTGACTTGCCTGATTGATGATCTTCGTACGTGAGTGACTCTAAGTAACAAGCTTCGCACTCCGAATAATCTAACGAAGCAAACAAGCACTCAAATAATCATACAACCAAAATAAGTACTCATAACATTCGGCAAAGAAGTACTAAACAATCAAGGCAAACAATGCACAAAAGTCTCTAGCAAGTAAAACACACAAGGTTTTGTTTTCCAAAGGAGATGATGAAAACACTACTACATAATAAAAATATTTTGAAATAACAAGACAATTGTTGATAGCAAGGCAACAATAGAATATTTTATTAATAAACAGAATATAATCAATTTAAGTTTGTTGGGAAAAGTTTCATAAAGTTTATACAAGTTTGTGATAAACACTATATGAATCAACTATAGTTATATTAACAAAAGAATGAAAAACTAAACTTATTATTTATTAGTAAAACATGTTCTTGATAGAAAATAATTTACTACTAAATCTGTCTTAGAAAACAGAAACAAAATATACAAAACTTTGTTTGAAAACAAAACTATTACTAGTTAGTTGTTTAGTCAAATTAAGCCTATTTGAAAAGACATTGTGATTCCTATGTTAAATAAAATTAAACTAAGCAAATTTATATTTTTTTATTAACAGTGAGTGAAGACACTAAGTGTTTACTACAGAACCTAATAAACAAATAAAACCAAATTCTAAAACAAACTAATTAAAATTGAGTTTATAAAACTATATTATAATACTAAGCAGATTCTGTTTTTGGTTAAAACATTAATCAAATATACTGAAAATCCTCAAACTAAACATGAAGATAGTCCTAACTAATACCAAACAGTAGCAAAAAGATTCACATCAAAATCTATTTTCAAACTCTAGTTATTCAGATTTGAAGATTTTGAGCAAATTTGATTAAGTTCAAATTTTATAGTTCAAATTTGAAATTTGAAAGTACAGGGTGAAACTACATGAAAATTGTGAGCTATTGCAAAAAGAATCAACTGAAAACACTAAATAGATTAAAAGATATAAGCAAAACAAAATTTGAAAACATTCTGTTAATTAAAACAAAACTGAAAAAGAAAAACTGAATTTGCAACGGCCAGGGGGCTACGTGGCACTGTCTTGTTGGCTAAGGGGGGGGTGTGCATGCGAGAGCTACGGGCGGGCGACCGATCGGAAGAAGAAAATGGTTCGGAATAAATCCGATCTAATCACGGTCGTTGATTCGGGATCCGATGGTCGAGGGAGCTTACGGGGGAGAGGTTGCCGGCGTCGGGGTTTCTCCGGCGATCCGAAGGCGGCGAGGACGACGGCGAGGTGCTCAGGTGGTCGGGGAGGACGGGGAAATGGTCCGGGCGACGGCGACGGTTCTCCGGAGTCGACTGGTGGCAACAATGGGGCGAACGGTGGTCGGACGTGGTGGCTACGGTCGACGGCGAGCTCCGGTGGGGAAGTAGCTCCGACGAGCAATTGACAACATCTCAGCGAGAGAGAAAAAGGGGACTCGGGGTGAACGGATGCGGGAAGTGGCCGGCTACTTATAGGGCGCTCGAGGGGTGCGGGGGAGTTAAGAGGAGAGAGATCCGGTGAGGGAGGAAACGGCCGGCGAGTCGGGTCCGGCGCGCGCGGGGAGGAGGGCGATGACCGTTTCGGGGCAACGGTCGGTCGGGTGTGGGACCTAGCGTCAGAGAGAGGGAGGCGTTACTGCGCTGGGTCGGCCGGCTTCTAATTAATTCGCGAGTAACTGTCGTGGGCCGGCCCGTTTAATACCGGAAACGGTTACCGTTTCTTTTTAATAATTTTCCAGAGACATTCAAATACATTTAAAGCATTCAAATCATCTCTAAATATAGGGGTATTATATATCAAAATTAACAGAATAATAAATGCTACTTAATGAACATTTCTATTCTGTCATTTGAATACTTTGAAAAAAATAATATTTTCAGAAATTGCCTAATTGTTTTTTAAACCCTTTTTGCAAATATTTTCAAAATAACCCCTGGTTATTATTGTTCAAATATATCACCAATTAGTACCTGGTGTGTAGTGTCATGTTCCTCCTCTCTTATTTGAACTTATAACCAAAATTTCCAATAGGTGAAAGCAACATAGGGAATAGTAGAAAGGACTTTCAGAAAGTCAGAAAAGGCATTTCAACAAACACATACATTCAAGCAATGATGCTGTTAGATGCATAGCTATAATCATAACATTCCAAAATGAAATTTTGGGATGTTACAATTGGCCAGATATCCGGGGGACCCGCCGGATGTCCGGAGTATGTGTCGAATGTCTAGCACCTAGAGACTGTATTTGGCTTTCCGGAACCAAACCCACCGGATGTCCGGTGTACGTGCCGGATGTCCGGAGCCTGGGGTTCTTATTTTGACATTCTGGAACCAAGGCAGGCCGGAAATCCGGTGATGGGGCCGGATGTCTGGTTTTTTTGTAAAATGGATAGGGGACATATCTAAGACTCCGTCAAGGAGATTTGTATATGAGATATAGATGAATCATAACACACATATGTAGGAGTTTGCATGACTTAAAATAAAACACACACGCTCTAATTTAGCAAGATGATATTGATCGACACTACCATGTGTGAGCATACGTGATTTGGCACCACGAAGATTTGAACCTTGGGCCCAAGATCACTACTCCATCATTTTAAAGTACTATGGCTTTGACAAGTATAGTGACTTTGAGAGTGTTGGTTTTATTTGTGCATCATATAGGGTGAGAGAATTCATGAGTTGAATGTCTCCCCCTAAATACATGCCTACATCAAGACAAGACATGAAGTAAATTGCATGCATGGGTGCGGGATTTTACATAATGTTGTCAAGCTCCAAGATACCAAGTTCATGCCTAAGTTGACAAAACCTTGCTTCATCCAGTGGTTTGGTGAAAATGTCTGCAAGTTGCATATCTATACCAACATGAGCAATATCAACGTCACCCTTTTCCACATGATCTCTCAAGAAATGATACCTAATGTCAATGTGCTTGGTGCGGGTATGATCTTTGGGATTCTTAGCAATGTTGATGGCACTTTCATTATCACATAGAAGAGGCACATGTCTATAGGTGATACCGTAATCCTTCAAAGTTTGCCTCATCCATAGTAACTGAGTTGCACAACTGGCGGTTGCAATGTATTCGGCTTCGGTGGTGGAGAGAGCAACACAATTTTGTTTCCTTGAGGACCAACTTACTAAGGATCGTCCAAGAAATTGACATGCACCGGAGGTGGAGTTACAATCCACTTTGCCTCCAGCCCAATCTGCATTCGTGTACCCAATGAGATCAAACTTAGAATCCTTGGGGTACCATAGACCCAACTTAGGGGTGTGAACAAGGTATCTAAGAATTTGCTTAACCGCCTTATGATGACTTTCCCTAGGGGAAGCTTGAAATCTAGCACACATGCATACACTAAACATGATGTCTGGAATAGATGCACAAAGATAAAGAAACTAACCAATCATAGAGCAGTATTTAGATGGGTCAAAAGGGGTACTATTTGTGTCTTTAGTGAGTACAATTTTGGTTGGCATGGGTGTCTTACATGGACTAGCATCAGTCATGCCAAACTTTTCTAGGATATCCTTGAGGTACTTTTCTTGAGATAAGAATATTCCTTCTTGAAATTGTTGAATTTGGAATCCGATAAAGAATTTTAAATCCGCATTGAGTGACATCTCAAAGTTCTTGGTCATGGAGGCCACAAACTTCTTGCACAAATGAATGTTAGGAGAACCAAAAATGATATCATCTACATAGATTTGGCATAAGATCAAATCACCCTTGTCCCTCTTAGTACAAAGAGTGGGATCGATCACCCCTCTCACAAAACCATCATCGAGTAAAAACTTCTTAAGATGATCAGACCAAGAACGAGGTGCTTGTTTGAGGCCATACAAAGCCTTATGAAGTTTATAAACATAGTCTTTGTGATAGGGATCAACGAACCTAGGTGATTGTGATACATATACTTCTTCTTGTAGAGGACCGTTAAGGAAAGCACTCTTCACATCCATTTGGTGTAATGTAAAACCATTGAAAGTAGCATAAGCAAGTAAGATGCGAATAGATTCAAGACGAGCAACGGGGGCAAAGGTCTCACCAAAGTCCAAACCTTCAACTTGTGAGTACCCTTGTGCCACTAACCTTGCCTTGTTACGGATGATTAAACCATTCTCATCTTACTTGTTCTTGAAAATCCATTTTGTTCCAATGACATTGTGCTCCGTAGTTGGCCTCTCGACTAATGACCATACTTGATTACGTTCAAAACTGTTCAACTCTTCTTGCATGGCAACTAGCCAATTGTTGTCAATCAATGCATCTTGTACCTTGAGAGGCTCAACACTAGACACAAACGAGAAGCAAGAACAAAACTTTGTCAAATGTTTACGAGTGATTCTACCTTCCGATATGCCGGTGAGGATTTTGTTAACATCAACACGACCGGCCACTCGAGGCATGATGGAGGTTAGGGTTTTTCGAGGTTCAACTTCATGTCCATCATCCACATACTCAACATATGGATCATTAATGTGTGGTGGAAAATCTTCTTCTTCATATTGCATTTGTTGAGGTTCATCATCAATTCTTGCACTTTCTTGTTCTTGCCCTTGATGATGATCTTGTTCTTGAATAGGAACTTGATCATCTTCTTGTTCTTGAAGTAAGGGCATTGGTTGAGCAATAGGAGCTTGTGGAGGTATGGTTGTTGAAGTGGTTTGATGATGTGTGAAACTTCCATTTTCTTCTTCATCATGATGAGGTTCTTGTTCCATGGGAAGAAGAGCACCAACCCCCATGGACAAACTATCTTGAGGAGAATCTCCTTCACCTACATCACTTAGATCAACTTGCTCCCCATGGGAGCCATTAAATTCATCAAACACCACGTCACAAGTTTCTACAACACATCCATTGGATTTGTTGTAGACTCTATAGGCGTGAGAGTTTGATCCATAACCAACAAAAATGCCCTCGGTTGTTTTGGATTGGAATTTTCCTAACCGTTCTCTTTTGTTGAGGATGAAACATTTGCACCCAAATACACGAAAGTACTTGACATTTGGCTTGTTCCCGATTAGAAGCTCATATGGTGTCTTTTCCAATATTTTGCGGAGGAAGAGCCGGTTAGATGCATGGCATGCGGTGTTGACAGCCTCAGCCCAAAAACTATGTGGTGACTTGTACTCATCCAACATGGACCTTGCCATCTCTACAAGTGTGCGATTCTTCCTTTCTGCAACACCATTTTGTTGTGGCGTGTATGGTGCAGAATACTGATGCTCAATCCCTTCATCACTAAGAAATCCTTCCAAGGTGTAGTTCTTGAACTCGGAGCCATTATCACTTCTTATTGCCAAGATTTTGTTGTCAAACTTGCGTTGTGCTTGCTTGGCAAAATCAATGAAAGTGATCTATGTCTCGTCCTTGGACTTGAGGAAAAACACCCATGTATATCTTGAGTAATCATCAATAATGACAAGTCCATACTTTTTCCCACCAAGAATGTCCCATGAAGGAGGCCCAAAGAGATGCACATGAAGGAGCTCCAAAGGCCTTGAGGTAGATACAACATTCTTGGGTGGCTGCTTTGATTGATGTTGCTTCCCTGCTATGCATGCACTACACACATGATCTTTCTCAAATGATACATTGGTTAGTCCAAGGATGTTATTACCCTTTAAGAGATCTTGAAGATTTATCATGCCGACATGGGCTAGCCGGCCATGCCATAGCCACCCCTTGTCGGCCTTGGCCATTAGACAAGTTGCATGGAATGTGCTCTCTTTCGAGAAATCAACCATGTAAAGGTTTCCATCCAACTCTCCAACAAAGGCCACTTCGAGGGTATCTCTCTTAAAGACTTTCAAATCCGTTAGTCCAAAGAGTGTATCATAACCAACAGAATCCAATTGGCGAACAGAAAGCAAGCGATATTTAAGGGATTGAACAATCATGACATTTGCAAGAGACATGTCATTTGTGATAGCCACCTTGCCCAATCCGAGTACCTATCCTTTTGATCCTCCACCAAACGTAATGCTCATAAATGGTTGAATAGCTTCCATGAACGTAGAGCAATTCGCTATCTCCGGTCATATGATTTGTGCATCCACTATCGATCACCCATTTTACTCCACCGGAGAAAGCAACCTACACACAATTATGACTTGATTAGAGGCACCCATTTTACAATGGTACCTCTCAAGTTAGTCACAAGGGTCTTAGGGACCCAAATATCATAGAACCGGAATGCATTTTGAGGACCTCTCAACAGATTTTGCGTAAACTTCTCCATCCTTAGTCTTACGAAGTACATAGGATGGAGGCATGAACTCTTTTGGCTTGTTGAGAGTGGGCATGCCCCTTGTGTCCTTCCCACTAACAAACTTACCTTTCTCCTTGTGCCCTTCTCGTACAAATGTTTCTTTTAGAGGGGTGGTGCACTTTTGAGTAGACGTCTTCTTCTTGCTTGTGCTTGGGTCAAACCTGAGCCCCTCTTTGGAAAACACCTCATTGTGTTGGCTCAATACCTCATTAAGGTTCTTTTGTCCTTGAGCACATGTCATGAGACCTTTCTCGATTCGAGCCTTGAGAAAGCGATTCTCCTCAAGAATAGATGCTAGATCACTACTAGAGTTAGTAGTACAAGCATCGACATTGATAATAGGAGAAGAGTAAGCCTTGGCAAGAGTTTCAAGATAAGTAAGCTTGAGTGTCTCAAAACTCTTTGTAAGAAGGGTGAGATCTTCTTCCTTAGTCTTGAGGGACACGAATAGGAGCTCCCAATCCTTAGATAGAGAAGCATGAGACTTCACAAGCTTACTTTTATCATTCATCAACTCTACGCAAGAGTCCTTAGACTTTTTCAAGGAGGCAACATCTTTAGTATGAACATCAATGTTTGCACTAATTTTCGAGCATAGTTCATCATTTAGTGCTTCCTCATATTGGACTTTCCGCTCAAGGATTTCATATTTTTCCTTTTCCTCGGTTACGAGGGTTTCGAGTTCCTTAATGGTGATGGTGTGCTTACCCACCATCTCCATAAGCATACAAAACATAGAGAGATTCTTTCCTTTGAGGGAGAACATGACTTTATTTAATTTAGAAAGCATGGGGTCATCTATATAATTATCATCATGATTATCCTCTGCATCAAGGTACTCATCACTAGGAGTAAGAGGAGTGAGGAGAGGAGGATTTTATCGTGGGGTTACCTTGACCTTGTCAGGAGAGTTTTGGTCCTCTCCATCTTCTACCACAACCTTTACCATTAGGCACTTGTGAGTGTTGCCATTGTAGTATTTCATATATTTGTAGGTGACAACATCACCACTCTTGTTGACTAGCGTCAAAGTGTTTTTAGAATCTTGAGCAACTCCTACAACACCACTAACATCATCCGGATCAGATTCTTCATGAGCAACCATTGCTTTCCCATCTCTCTTCTTGAGCTTTGAGTTCAAAGGGTTTGGTAACTTTTTCTTGTGAAAGGTCTTGGGAAACCTTGGTTTATCTTCTCTCTTCTCATAGGGGCAATCGTTGGAGAAGTGGTTTGTTTCTTCATAGTTGTAACATGTTCTCACTTTCTTCTTCTGGAATCTTCCTTTGAATTTTCTTGCGCTAAACTTCTTGACAAAGAGGGAAATGTCTTCATATGAAGGGCTCTCATCGGAGTCAATCTGATCACCATCTTCATCCTCATCATCTTCTTCTTCTTCACTTTGCTCTTCTTCATATACATGCTTGGCCTTCAATGCAAGATTGATTTTTGATGTTGAGGTACCATGCATGGCAAGATGTTTTGTAGCATTTTCCTTTGACTCTTCAAAGAGTTGGAAAGTGGATATGATGTCATCTGGAGTCATTTCCTTGAATCCATGGTGTTGCCTTATGTCCCACACCATTTGGTGATGATACGGAGCAAGAGCAGGAAGCAACTTGTCCACGAGAAATCGCTTAGTCAAGTTGAATCCATCTTGTGTCTTGTCACATTCACATGACTCGATATCGGCGGTGAGAGTCATGAGACGCTCAAGGAGTTGCTTGGCAGATTCACCTTTCTCCATACAAAATTTTTGCAATTTCCCCTTGGCAATTTCATATGTAGCAAGCTAAAGAGTGGAGGTACCGGTCTTGGTCCTCACAATGCTATCCCATAATTCCTTGGCACTTGTGATATGTATGTATGGTCTACTTTGCTTGTCAGTCATACCTCTCCTTATGCACATGATTGTTGTGTCGTTGAGATTCTTTTCATATACCTCTCTTGGAGTAAGATTCTTCGGATCAACAGTTTTGTAGCCATATTCCAAGATCTCCAACATCTCATCATTTCCATATCAAAGATGATCCTGCATAGCAACTCTCCACAAAGAAAAATCGGTGGTGTCATTAGTAAAGGAGGTTTGCCTTGTGGGTTATACTTTGGTTTCTCTATTTGAGGTCTTGCATAAAGCCAAGGGACACTAGAGTGTTCATTACTAGAAGGTTGTTCACCAAGTGAAGGAGTAGGCACAACTGACCTCGATGTCGCACCACCAGAAAGTGGTGCAAGCATCGTGGTTAGTGTGGCTAGTCTCATTTGGACCAAGGACTCAAGAGAAGCATCATGCTCCTCCTTTTGCTTAGCCAGCGCTCGTTCCAGATCCTCAGAAGTGAAGGACTTGACTTCCATGGAAGCCCCGCCCGTACTCTTCGTATCCGCAACAAGGGGAGTCCCATTGGGGTTCATCTCGCTCTAGGGCGGTTAAGCCACAAGAATAGAGCATGAGGCTTTGATACCAATTGAAAGGATCGAGATGGACCTAGAGGGGGTGAATAGGTACAATTACACCTATTCCTTCCAATAAGAGTAGGAAAAAGAATGATGATAGTACTTTGCATGCTGCTAGTGAACCTGTTATAGATATGTCTGAGAATCCAAATTATATTTCTATTTCTGATGTTGAGACACAATCTGGTGATGAACATGAGCCTAGTGATAACATTATAATGATGTTCATGTTGATGCTCAACCTAGTAATGATAATGATGTGGAGATTGAACCTGGTGATGATCTTGATAACCCACAATCTAAGAATAAAAGATACGATAAAAGAAACTTCATTGCTAGGAAACATGGTAGAGAAAGAGAACCGTGGGTTTAGAAACCCATGCCCTTTCCTCCTAAACCATCCAAGAAAAAAGATGATGAGGACTTTGAGCGCTTTGCTGAAATGCTTAGACTTGTCTTTTTACGTATGCGCTTGACTGATATTTTGAAAATGTCTCCTTATGCTAAGTATATGAAAGATATTGTGACAAATAAAAGAAAGATACCGAAAGCTGAGATTTCCACCATGCTTGCTAATTATACTTTTAAAGGTGGAATACCTAAGAAACTAGGAGACCCCTGAGTACCTACTATACCATGCTCTATTAAAGGAAATTATGTTAAAACTGCTTTATGTGATCTTGGAGCTAGTGTTAGTGTTATGCCTTTCTCTTTATACCATAGACTTGATTTTAATAAGTTGACACCTACTGAAATCTCTTTGCAAATGGCTGATAAATCAACTGCTCTACCTATCGGTATTTGTGAGGATGTACTTGTCGTAGTTGCAAATGCTACTATCTTGATGGACTTTGTTATTCTTGATATTCCCGAGGACGACAGTGTGTCAATCATCCTTGGTAGACCCTTTTTGAATACTGCAAGGCTGTTATTGATTACAACAAGGGCAAGGTCACTTTTCATATTAACGGTAATGAACATACGGTACACTTTCCGAATAAACAACCTCAAGTTCATAGTATCAACTCTATTGAAAAAATTCCAACCATTATTATTGGAGACTTTGAGTTTCCTCTTCCTACTGTCATGAAGAAATATGATATACTTATTGTTGGGGAAATGCATATCCCCAACTTAGTGTTATTCCAAAATTCTTTGGTTTCATGTTATTCGAAAGAAGTTTGTTAATAAGACTTGATCAACCTTATTGATGGATTCCTT
Source organism: Hordeum marinum (assembly GCA_022496015.1). NCBI lineage: Eukaryota > Viridiplantae > Streptophyta > Magnoliopsida > Poales > Poaceae > Hordeum > Hordeum marinum. The sequence continues at coordinate 235,256,656 of CM039672.1, read as the reverse complement.
TTGATAAGCATGAGATGGACGAATTTAGAAAGCACAACTTTCTGCACCTAACTTTTACTTTCTGTTACCTAGATGAAATTAAGTAAAAATGCTATTATTTTTCTATTTTCTAAGTTTTCCATGCAATAGAAAAATGACCTGAAAATAAAATTTCCCAGAATCTCCTAAAAATTTAGTATGATTTTTTCTGGAAAATTTAAGAATTTTTGGTATTGAGAATGCATCAGGGGGCTGCACCAGTGGGCCACAAGCTTGCAGGGCACGGTCGCGCCCTTGGGGCTTGTGGGTCCCACGTGGCCCCCCCCTCCACTTATTCCAGCACCCATTCACTTCTTCTTCCCCTAGAAAAATGCCACCATTGCTCAAACCCATGTTGTAGCTCATCTTGCTGCCATTTTCGATCTCCTTGCTCAAAGCTCCATTTGCAAAACTGTTTTAGGGGATTGCTCATTGGTATGTGACTCCTTTAATGGTACAATTAGTTTTTGTTCTAGTGCCTTATATATTGCAAATTTTTGCTGTTATGGTGACCTTGTTCTCGAGCTTGCATGTCAAATTTGTATGGTCCCAAGTAGTTTTGACACATGATATAGTCTTTAGGAACTTGAGGGAGTAGTTACTATGAGTTTTGTTCACCTTTATTTTCACTCACTAAAATGTTGAGAAGGTTACTAAGAGGTTCTTCAAGCCGGGGTTCTAAGGAAGATGAAAATGAAATGAAGGAGAAACCCAAATATAATCTTCCTTGCGTCGCAGAAATCTGACCATGTGAATGGCCGTGTGACACATTCTTGAGGGCAGCCGGAATTTATGAAGATTTCTATTATTTGGCCGAGAATGCAGGCATCACCGACTTCCTCAACGATAAGTGTGACCAGTACCTCTTGCTCACTAATAAATTTGTGCAAAATTTTCACTCTCATCCTAGGGAAGACCCTCCTATAGTAGAATTTCACTTATATGATGTGCCTAAGAAAATGAACCTTTATGATTTTTGCAAAGTTTGCAAGATACCTTATGAGGTCAGCATCAGGGAACCACATCCTCGAGACATGGAAGATTTTATTGTCGCGATCACTGTAGGAGAAGAGAGAGGCATGTCAAGGGCAAGGGCAACTAGTTTACATTTTCCTGTGCTACGCTATTATTCATTATTTGCGGGAAGATGTCTAGTTGGTCGTGGGAGAGTGGAAGCCTTAGTGCCCCTGACCTCACTATTTTATGCCATGCTTTATTGGCTGATAGAACCTTTAGTCTGGGCTCTATGGTGTCCCAACGGTTGAACACCAACCGTTCGAAGGGGCCCATATTCGGAGGTATCTATGCATCTCATTTAGCTAAACATTTTGAGATCCCATTAGGCTTCATGAGAAAGATGAAAAGCGGATACCCTCAAAGTTTCTAGATTATGACCGTATGGTAGCCCATGATGCTATTAAAAACAATGATGATATGAGACTGCTTTATAATTTAGTGTTTAGTCGGGGTACTTGTGAGATTATTACTCTGTATGCTTCTTCTCTATTCGATATTCATTCAGGCAGGTACACTACTATGCCCGATGACATCTACCAATATTGGGGTTTGGCGCAACCCCCAGCACCTGAGCCAGCACCGGCTCTGGATCCATATTAGACCCTAGTTTTTCAGCGGGAGCCACAGGAGGTTGCTAACCATAAGCACGTATGACTATATATGGAATACATGCCTACATTACATTGATGAATTGGAGCTAGTTCTGTGTTACCCTATGTTATAACTATTGCATGATGAATGCCACCCGACATAATTATCCATCACTGATTCATTGCCTATGAGCTTTTCATATATTGATCTTTGCTGACTTACTTTTCCGTTGCTACTGTTATAAATACTACGAACTGCTACTATCACTATTTCCACTTTTATCGTTACTTCTATACTACTTTGTATTGAATACTTTGCTGTAGATATTAAGTCTTTCAGGTGTGGTTTAATTGACAACTCAGCTGCTAATACTCGAGAATATTCTTTGGCCCCCCTTGTGTCAAATCAATAAATTTGGGTTGAATACTCTACCCTCAAAAACTGTTGCGATCCCCTATAATTTTGGGTTATTAGTGATGGGGAGAGGAATGTGTGGTAATTTTGGAGTAGGTAATTTTAGAGCCAACTAGTAAACAACTGCTAAGTGGGAACACGTTTAGGTTTAGTAGGTATGAACTGATTTGGAATAAATTAAAGCGTGGTAATTTCGAATGTGATGGGAAACAAGCTCAAAATTTATTAATGGTTTTGGATCCCAATCCCGAAATGCTTTATGGTTTTTAGAAACCGTGTGGGCGTGTTCTTTGATGTGTGTATGTGTCTTCCCACTATCACACACGGTCGGCACATCCTCTATGCCTGATCGATGGGTCGGTGACAAGCCACAAGTATAGGGGATCACAACAGTTTTCGAGGGTAGAGTATTCAACCCTAATTTCTAGATTCGACACAAGGGGAGCCAAAGAATATTTGAGAGTATTAAGTTGTCAATTCAACCACACCTAGAGATTAAATATCTGCAGCAAAGTGATGAGTAGCACAGTAATATGATAGTTTGATAGCAGTGGTAACGGTAACAGTAGCAGTAACAGTAGCAGTAATAGTTTTGTAGCAAGTGTAATAGTAACAACAATAGTAGTAACTTAGCAAGAACAATAAGTGGAAAACTCATAGGCACAGGATCGGTGTATTCGTTGGATGATATTCATCATATAAGAGTTATAACCTAGGGCGACATATAACTAGCTCCAGTTCATCAATGTAATGTAGGCATGTATTCTGTAAATAGTCATACATGCTTATGGAAAAGAACTTGCATGACATATTTTGTCTTGCACTCCTATGGCAGCGGGGTCCATAAGGAAACTAAGGGATATTAAGGCCTCCTTTTACTAGAGAACCGAAACAAAGCATTAACACATAGTGAATACATGAACTCCTCAAACTACGGTCATCACCGAAAAGTATCCCGATTTCTGACACCCAGAGGTTTACAGATCATAACACGTAGTAGGTGCATATGACTAAGCAAGATCGGATCAAGAACATAGATATAATGATGATAACATAAACGGTTCGGATCTGAAATCATGGCACTCGGGCCCTAGTGACAAGCATTAAGCATGGCAAAGTCATAGCAACATCAATCTTAGAATATAGTGGATACTAGGGATCAAGCCCTAACAAAACTAACTCGATTGCATGATGAATCTCATCGAACTCCCCATCGACCAGCAAGCCTATGAAGGAACTACTCACTCCCGGTGGGGAGCATCATGGAATTGGCAATGAAGGAGGGTTGATGATGACGAAGACCGAAGATTCCCCAAACGGACTCCAAACTCGACCTCCCGAAAAGAATAGGAGGTGACGGTGGCTCCGTCTCGTGAAATGCGATAAAACTTTCTCCTTGTTCTTTCTCTCCGAAAATAGTAATTTATAGTGCTAGAATTAGGGTCAGTAGGTCCACGAGGTGGGCTCAACCCACTAGGGCACGCTTGGGGGGCTGGCTCGCCCTAGTGTATCATGCCCAACCAGGCACCCCCTCCGGTGGTTTTTGGCTACAGTAATTTTATTTATTTTAAAATAAATCTCCTAAAGTTTCGTTTGATTCCGAGAATTTTATTTCTACATAAAAACAACATCATGGTAGTTCTGCTGAAAACAGCGGCAGTCCGGGTTAGTTTCATTCAAATCATGCAAATTAAAGTCCAAAACAAGAGAAAAAGTGTTAGGAAAAGTAGATACGATGGAGATGTATCAAATCCCCCAAGATTAAACCCTTGCTTGACCTCAAGAAATTCAGTTGAAAAACTAAAAGTGATAATGAAAAACTTTTACGAACTCTTTTGTTCTTGTTTACATACATATGCTTAAGTAGCACCCAAGTTTTCAGCAAAGATTGTGACTAACCATGTCTACAATAACTCTTAAAGATTATATTAACTCATATCAATGACATAAGTAACTAGTGAGAAATAATAAAATATCTCAAATGCAAACACTTTTTCAAAACAATCATGATATAATATGACAATAATGGTATCTCACTAGCCCTTTTTGAGGCCGCAAATCATAAATGTAGATCACCTCCAAAGTTCAAGAAGCGACTAAACATTGTAATTCATGGTAGAAAAGATCCTGTCATGATGCATCCAACTTTCACTATACACAATGCATGAGGATGAAAATAGTGCTCTCAGATCTGGTGCTTATTTGAGAAGGTGATGACTCAACATAAAAGTAAATAGATAGTACCATCGCATAGGGAAGCAGGGATTTGCAGAGGTGCCAGAGCTCAAAGCTTAAATTAGAGATAAGTGTAATTTTTGTGAGGTACACCCTTCCTGTCAACGTTACGACCAAGAGCTATCAATATCTTCCATGTTAAACAAATTAGCGACGGTTCCCAAGCGGTAAAAGTATATGTTTACTCCCCCTCCACCAACAAACACACTCCACGGCTAGCCAAATCCATGGATACTGTCCATACCAACAACATTCCTGGGGGGCATTTGTTTTATTATTTGCATTTCGTTTGACTTCAGGACCGGGAATCCCTATTACCACCCCTCTCGTGCAAGGACGAGTGAATAAACAGTCATCATGATAATAACATGCTTAACATGGAAGATACTGATCACCCCCTGTCGCTCCATGAGCAGTCCACACACACAAAACATATGTTCATTTGAAATTTTAGAGGTGGCACATGCAAATTTACTTGGAACGACAAGGTAATACTGCATATAGGTAGATATAGTGGACTCATCTAGAATAACTTTGCTTTAAGGGTTTTTGATGCACAAGCAGTATTCCCGTACATGTGAAAGCTAGCAAATTGGTTGAGAAGCGGCCAGCTAGAGAGCGAAGACGGTCATGAACATGCATTATGAATAATAAACATTGAATGATATCATGAGTAGGATATGGACACCATGAACATACATATTGCGAAGGCTATGTTGGTTTTGATTCAACTACATGTGTGAACATGTGCCAAGTCAAGCCACTTGAAACATTCAGAGGAGGATGCCATATCATCATACTATATCACAACCATTTTAATGCATGTTGACATCCGAGATAAATCATTATCCACTCCTAAATACTTAAGCATGGCATGAGCAACTATAATCTCTTATTTTCATTGCAAACATGTTCGGTCATAATATGCTAAATCATGGATACTGGCTTAAACATATTTACAAAAACAAAAACAAGTTAAGTTCATACCCGCTTCTCTCTGCCACAGTCACTTCATCAAATATTGCCATTATTGCCTTTCACTTGCACAATCGAATGATATGAAAATAATAATACTGCAAGAGTGCCATGGACTAAGCTAGAATCTGTAAGAATTTTATTCAAGGGGAGAAGACAACGTAATATGGGCTCTTTGTTAGATCAATAATAATGCATATGAGAGCCTCTCAACATTTTCATCGTGGTCTTCTCCTTGGTATGACTCAATAAAAGGGAAAAGAATTTCAGAGAAACACACTAAAATATTTTTGGAGTTTTTAGTTTTTCCTGAAGAAAGCAAATTAATGAAGGGAAAACAAAAACGAGAAAAACTATTTACACGGGAGAACTTCCAACAAGCAAAAGAAGAAACAATAAATCTTTTTGAGTTTTCTTTTAATACTACAACTAATTAAACTAAGAAGAAAAACGAAAACAAGCAAGAAATATTTTTGGATTTTCTCAAAGATTTTTTCAAACACACAAAAAGAAAGCAAGGAAATAAATCTAACATGGATAATACAATGAAAAAGTGTGGACACGAACAACTTGAATGAAATGTGTGAACATGAATATAATGTCGATGGAGATACATACTTCCCCATGCTTAGGATTTTGGCCTAGCTTGGTAATCCCCATCCATAGCCTGGATAATAATCTGAATGATAGCCCATCGAAGCTCTTGGCGCAACCTCCTTAGCCCGTCTGGCACCTTCAACCTCCGCATTGTATGTGCGGGCCTCACTCTCAAGGACGTAGTATCTTCCCTTCTTGTGATAATCAAAGAGAGCAGGAGCAAGCAATATGATAGGTACAATGGGATCGTTGTTGAACCTCAAGTTGTAAGTATAATTAGTGATTGTGCACTTAAGGAACTTATGATGTTTCATGGCCTCAAAGTCTAAGTACTGATTAGGTAAGATATGATCATTAGGCCAAGAGGACACACCCAACCTCATAGCTAGACGGGAGGCATAAATCCCTCCATAAAAATAACCATTAGCAGTGTTGAGATTCAATCTTCACGCAACAATTGCTCCTAGATTATAATTTTTAATTCCCGTTACAATAGTGCGTATAAGACTCAATTAGGGGCACACAATGTGCTACAATCTTGCTTGCCTACAAGTCATTTGCCATTAAAGACTGCAAAGTATTGTATAGATGGGAAATGGATGCTTTTTATTCTACCTTGTGTCATTCCCCTATCTTCATCGTAGCAAATATTACTCAAAAATGACTCATACTCAGATTTTGGTGGTTCGTCTTGCGAACCCCGATATGGAATTTTGCACGCTTCACAGAACACGTCCAAAGGCATGGTGAAAGCTTTATTATAAAGGCTAAATGAGATTCTAGACTCACGAAGAAAATATTTAAATTTCTTAGTAAATGTCTCTATGAGGTCGAGGTGTTGGATGCACCTATCTTCGATGAAGGGGGCGAGATCGGTGTTGTGAACATACTTCTCAAATTCTTCCTTAATACATGCACCTTCCATGAATGTATTACATGGTCAAAGGCATGATTTGGTTTTGGCGTCCCGCATCGAGCTTGCACTTGGTTCAACATAAGATTGTCGTACAGAGCTTACACTTGACGATGCCCCCAAGGATCTTCTCCTTGAAGAACTCCTAAAGAATTGCATTTTTATTTGCAAACAATTTCTGAAAAAGTTGTGAAACAAAAATTTGTTAACAAAACTTCACAAGATTGATAGCAACTACTCATATGGGTGCCTAGAGGCCATATCAAGCATTCAAAGTACTTAGAACTCTAAGAATTCAACATGCAAGCTCATCTACAGCAACACCAAGAGTAGCTAATTATTCTGAAAATAAACCACTAAATCAAAAACTAATTGGAGCAATGGGAGAGTCACCTACCAAGAAGCAATCCCCCAAAATAGTTTCGGAAATGGAGCTTCGAGTAAAGAGATTGAAATCCATGGGTTTGTGAGAAAGAACAAGAGAGAAAGAGCTATGGTGTTTTTTCTGGAGGTAGGAGATGACAAGGGCTGAAAGAAGTAAGTGAGGGGACCCACGTGCGGATTTTCGTGGTTTTGTCATGGTAGATGTCCGAAGACTTGGGTTCAAGGCCATCGCTAAGGTGATGGACTCAAAGGGGTTGGTTCAGACGAGGAACACGAGTTTACCCAGGTTCATCCCCTCAAGAAGAGGTAAAAGCCTACGTCCTGCTTGTGTTGTATTGATTGGAGTATCGATTACAAGGGAGCGGATTTAGCTTGACCTAGTTCTCGATATATTGGTTTCTCTATAAGCCGCCCCGGGGTCTCACCTTCATATAGGAGGTCGAGGCCCCCAGTTACATGAGTCATACACCAACTCTTACAATGTAGACTATCCTGTCTCTAAGTCGCCTTGCCTTCTTGGGCAAACCGTCTTCGGGTGGTTTAACCACTCGGGTCTTCATACCATCTTCTGTCTGGGCCTCCTTCTTAGCCCATCTTGGTAAGCCATCAGTCCTATGTCTTTTAGCCCGCTTCTCTAATCTTGAGTATGAGCCACCAGTTATGACCCGGACCCACCTGGGCGGGTCTCACCACGGGGTTATATCCCCAACATTAGGCCCCTGGTTGATTTGAGCCTGCTCAGGTCAATCTTCAAACTCACTTGGTGGCGAGTCTCACACTCCATCACTTGAAAGAAAATATGTAACCCACCGTGACGTCACACCGGATATGCCAAAAAGATTCCATGACATTCACAACAAATCTTTTCATTAAAACTATCGGCCCAAAAATCCAGGCGTTCGTCTCGGTCGGTCAGTTTCTGCCACCTTGATTCCCGCGCCCGTTTCAACCTTCCAGCCTCTTAAATAGGACCGCCAAGGGTCCTTCTCATTTCCTCCGCCGCTTGTGCTTCTTCTTCTTCCTCTCGACGCTATCGCCCCCGAGCTCCATCACTCCGGTGAAGCTCCATCGTTGTCGTCATCCTAGGCCGCTGCATCAACCTGAACGGACCAGAATCTCACCCGCGTCCACCGCGTCATTTCTGGTAAGTCCTTCTTCCTCCCCTAGATCTGTAGCCTAGTGCTTCAAATATACCGAGTTCTTTGGCTCCATTAGAATGTGAGTTCTTCCTGAAATGCCAGATGATGAGCAGCTTTGTGGATCTTGTCGTGTTTATCCTCCCATTGTGGTAGGTTATATAGAATCCTCAATGGCTTAGTGTGGATCCATAGTTGTTCCCTCTTACCGCACTTAGTCTTATTAGTCTCCCTCAGTTCGTCGCTAGGGCTGAAATAAACTTGATTTTTCTCTGCCCGTAGATTTTTAGTTATAAAGACAACCTCTGAAACCTGTTTATCCACACTTAGTTGTATTTTCCATCATTGTTGTGTCAACTTAACCCACCATTGCGTTGGAGGCTCTCCTCACACACTATGATGGCGGCTTAGCATTATGATATTTAATTTCCTCATCCGTCTTAGTTGTTGAGTCACTTCTGATCCGCCACGTACCGTTACCTTTCACAGCCTTAACCCGCCGTCATGTCTCGGGCGTCTTCAACCTGTAACTGGGTCGGCTCTGCTATGTCCGAAGAGTTCCTACAGGATTTTGTAGACGCGGGAACTTTGTCGACTAAAACTGTCATTCACTGGCGGGTTCCGGGCAATGAGAAGAAACCAATCCCTAAAGAGGGTGAGATAGTCATATTTGTTGACCACCTTGCGTGTGGTTTCAGCCCGCCTGGTTCTAAATTCTTCCGAGATGTCCTCCACTTCTTCAAGTTGCATCCTCAGGATATTGCACCCAATCCATCTCTAATATGTGCAACTTCCAAATCCTCTACGAAGCTTACTTACAAGAAGAGCCATCAATTGACCTCTTCTGAGAGTATTTTTATGTAAACCGCCAGACTTAAGTGGCAGCCGGCCCAAGCTTAGAGCTCGGGGGAGCATCTATTCAAAGAAGACGATATATGGCCTTTCCAGTCGCTCGAATGCCAAGCCACCCCAAGGACTGGAATAAGACTTGGTTTTACTGCAAGTACACGTCTCCAAAGGGTGAACATCCGTTGTCGGGTTATCGCCCTACCCGCCTCCGCACCACAACGGAGCACCCAGACCAGATGTCAGCTTCTACATGAACGAAGTATGCTCCGGCCTTCGCCAAAATCAGAGCCCTCCTGGCCAATGGTCTAACCGGAATCGACCTGAACCGCTGTTGGATCTCTTGGAAGGTCATGCCTCTGAGCCGGCGGAACCGGCTTATGTGTGAATACACGGGTGACGCCAATGACCCCCTCTGCTTCAATCATACCACCCTGACAGAGGAAAATATTGTGTCTGCCATCAATGGACTTGTTTGTGAGTCCCAAGAAGCTTGCCGCTCCGTCGGGTTACCGCCTTTCCGTGCTTCTAACCCGGCCCCAGATGTAAGAACATCTTCCAAATATCTTTATCTCCGGGTTAACTATATATGTATATTGTGACCTTTAACCTCTTTCGGCGGCTCTCGCTTTTAGGCCAACTCCAGCTTCTGGAATAAAAAGTATACTCCTCATGCGAAGAAGTCTAAGGAGAAGACCGGTGCCCGGAAGAAGAAGGTTGTTGTCCCAGAGCAGCATGAAGTTGATGATTCAGAGGTATAATATGACTCTCTTGGCTGCCTTTTTATACGTCTTGCTGACAATACTCACTCACAGGAAGAATCGAAGACAAGCCATGCCAATGCTCCTGGGGTAACCTATATTTCATCTGACTCAGAACTCCTTTCACCAAAGAAGATACGGCGGGCCATCCAAAAAGTCCCACTTTCTCATCCTCTTGCTCACTTAGACCCTGATTTTGTTTTGAAAAAGCAACAACACACTTCCCGATGCCAAACCCGGAGCACCGGCTCTGAACATCTTGTGGCCGGGTTATCCAATTCTCCGACTCAGCGGAAACGGCTAGCTGAGATAATCTTTTAACTAAGTTCAGCTTTGTCAACTTTGTATTATAACCTTACTCTGCCTTACATATCTTTAACTGTCTTTCAGGAATCGCCCCCATCATCAGGCGACTCTACAGCAACTAAGCTGCCACCTCTAAAGATCAACCCGGAGTATGTGCTTTCATGTTTGCATCATATCCTTTGTCATCCTTGAACTTTATATAATAACCTTCTATGCTTTCCAGGGCTCAAGCAAAACGAAGGAAGACCGACGGGTCGACTTCTGCCCCCACTGCCCAAGATCCGGAGCCTGCCAAGGCAGACTCTCCTGCAGCACATGTTGAGCCTTCTACAGCAACAAAGGATGCGCCTGAAGAGGCTCATCGGTCCTCTGAGCCGGCAGCCTATGAGATGGCAACTGATAGTCCTCCCAGGACCATTTCTAAGCCGCCAAGCCCTTCAACAACCGTCGAAGAACCAATTCTTCCAGACGTCATTATTACTGGTACTGGCTTCCAATCTCCCAAGCCCCTTGTGCTGACCAAACACACCGAGAAGGCTAAAGCTTCTGACAGCCTGAACTTTGAGTTCCCTGTGCTGGAGAAGTTAACTGCCGACGAGCTACATGTTGGTTATCTGAACCGCCTATCCACAAGCCAAAACATGGAGCTCAAACTTGTCGGCTTAATGAAGCAAAAAATATGAGATATGTCTTCCTTTTCGTATACCCTTATGTAGCCCCCAAGTATCGGCTTAACATGTATATGTTGAGCCGGTACTCAGTGTTGATAATTTGCTCAAGTGTATCCCCTAAGTCCGCAAACTGTCGTGGATTTGTCGGCAGATGTCCGGGTAAACGGACTTAGGTTTGGGGTGATCGCAACTATGTGGCGGCTTGAGAGGGGTTGGTCAGAATCGAGAGACACGGGTTTACCATGGTTCGGCCCCTTGAGATGAGGTAAAAGCCTACGTCCTGCTTGTCTTGTATTGATGATGATGACAAAGATCTTGGTTCAAGGGTGCGGAATCGCTACCTCTAATCTCGAGTGTCTCTAATCTGTCTATCTCTCATGACTTGTCTATCTAAGATCTGTCTATTGAGGCGTCTAAAAAACTGACCCTCTCGAGGTGACCCGCCCCTCCTTATATAAGTTGAAGGGGCAGCTTACATCTAGAGTCTAAGTCGGATTGAGACTTAACCTATTATGACTTCCCATTGTGGGCTTCTCTTCATGAGCATCTGAGTCTCGGGCTTCTTATCTCAGACGGGCGGCTTACACCAGGCAGCTTACAACCGGGCGGCTTAACCGGGCGGCTTACAACAGGGCAGCTTAGAACCGGCTGGCTTATGTCGGGCATCTTATAACTAGGGATTATCTTCAAGACTCATCTTCAGTGACTCATCTTCAGGGACTCGTCTCCGGGACTTTAACTTTCAACCGGGTCATAATTGTCTGACGGGTCATAACTGTCTGCCGGGTCATACCGCGGGGTATATCCCCGACATTAGCCCCCATGTTAGCTTGAATTTATTCATGGTAACCTCCTGAAATAGGAATAGTAAATATGTTAAGTGGCCGGCTTGCTCTTTTGGCCAGCTTATGAAGTGGCTCCTAAGAAATCCGGGTCTTTTTTGCATATGAATGAGTCGTCTTGAAAATCGTCTTACTTGTCAGTGTCCTTTAAAAAATATTGGGAATAGAATACCCATACGCCATTGAATCAGCTTCCAATACTTTGGCTTAATGAAAAATAATAAATCCTCATGACATACTTCCGGACTTCCATTGTTGTGAAGCAGGGCAGCTTATATAAACTCTGGCGGGTTATGATCTTTTATAACATCGGGTCATGAATGTTGGTGACACCGAGTCTAACAACTGAACTCCATAATTAACATCTTGAAAATTCTTCTCAAAGTTTTTGATATGCCCATATTACCTGTAGCCCCCAAGCTCCGAGATTATCCATGATGACTTGGTGCTTTACAATATATTGGGCTCTATAGCCCCCAAGTGCCAGGTTGTCCTACCTGCAGCAACCTGGGACTTATAACTGTTTTATACCTTTATGAAATTTCAGCAGGTGTAGCCCCCAAGGGCCGACTCCTCAGTATGTGATGGGCCGGGTCTTCAATTTGAACCTCATAATCTGTTTGAACAACTGAACACTATAGCCCCCAAGTGTCGGGTCGCATGTCTGCAGCGACTTGGGACTTCAGAAAATTTGATCTGGGCGGTGTAGCCCCCAAGTGTCGGGTCAGTAAGAATTACTGGGCCGGGACTTAGAAAAATATAGAAAGGATGGCTCATCTCCTTCAGATAATAGGGTCTTGCTGACAATGTAATGATTTGCAAACCGGCTTGCATTAGCCCCCAAGTGTCGTGGTGCATGCATGCAACGACATGGGACTTGCATACCTGATATAAATTGTATTTGAATGATGTAGCCCCCAAGTGCCAGGTCGTCTACCTGCGGCGACTCGGGACTATGTGAGAATAATATGACTCATCATAATTTGCTGAATGAATCTTTGACTGCGGTTGTAACCCGGTATGAATATCCTGGAGGGATGCCTTTGTCTTTGAAATGAAATCCCTGCTCATGGTTGCGATGTAACCTGGAAAATATATGTTTGAGAAATCCATGAGTGTTGTAGTATACTACAGAGCACTATTCAAGAAATCCGAGAACCGGTCAATTAGATGACACGGCATTATATCTAATAGGGAGGCTCTTCAAGAATAATTAACTTTCCAATATGTCTTCAAAAAACCCCAATCACTTAATACTGGTTATGATAAACCATGATGAAGATCTAGCCATTTTGGCTATCAAAGATCTATTTATTCCTGCAGAAGTTCTTTCATCATACTTAACGGCGGCTCGTCTTAAGAGACAAGACCTGCAAAATTAAACAAGACAGAATATATTCTGCATTGTTGTAAGGGCGGGTTGAAAAAGCATAACCCGGAGATGTTAAAATATTTTCATAGCCTTGCTTCTTCTTTCATAATCTTGCTCTGACCCAGCTTGATAAGCCAGCATCACATGTGAATATGATGCAATGTATGATGCAATGCAATGTATGATGTAATATGTGATGTAATGCATGATGATCTTGCTTTTTCGATAACTCATATGCCGGTTCTTCTGGGTGGACTCGCTACTAGAACTCTTTAACAGCACAGGGTCTCTATTGAAATTGACCGTCAATTTCTTTGAATGGCTCAGGGTCTCTAGGCGAGATTAACTGATAAGACCGTAACGAACCAAAAAGAGACGCAGCATGGCATGAGTACCCTAATGGCCCATAAAATGCCTCTTACGTGACATAAATTCGTCGTTTGAACCTTAAATAGTGCAGGGTCTTTATAAGAGTAACTGTTTAAGAGTACGAAACGGGCCACATAGCGGAGAGTCAGCAGCAGATGGGTGAGTTTGTCCTTGCTTTCCGTAATTCGGCCTTCACGTGACAAGAGCCGCTGGTTTAACCTTGACCAATACAGGGTCTCTAGCGAGAGTGTCTACCAAATATGTTTGAACAGCTCAAGGTCTCTAATCGAGATTAACTAGCAAGAGTTCGGCGGGTCACATAGCGGAGTAGCATCATCATACAAGCAGGTTTAACTCAAACTTGCGATGGCTTAAGAGCCGATCAAGAGGGTGTGTAAGCTAATCCCGGTGGGTTAGAAGCCCCCAAATGACCTTGTTTACGGAGTCAACTTTTGGGTATATAACCCGCCTTACTGCGGCTGAACAGGCGATCAAAAGGGTGTGTAAGCTGAACCCGGTGGGTTGGAAGCCCCCAGATGACCTTGTTGACGGAGTCAACTTTTGGGCATATAACCCGCCTTACTGTGGATGAAGAGCCGGATCGAGAGGGTTGAAGCTTAACCCGGTGGGTTGAAAGCCCCCAAACGACCTTGTCGATGATATGAACTTGTGCACCATCTTGTAAGTCACCATCTTGTAAACTGCCATCGTGTACGAAGAAATGGCAGAAGCCTCCAAATGACTTTATGATGATCCAATAAATCCGGGCACCCATGTTTGAACGGTATATCTCGGCGGTTCATCCTCTTGGGAAACTTTTTAATTCTTTCGCCAATAATGTGGTAGCCCCCAGGATTGGGTTTACTTTTCTTGCAATGACCCGCGGTTCTTGTTGAGAAAGTGATCAAATGCGTCGAGCTATCTGTAGCCCCCAAGTCTTAAGTTGACTCGAAGAGGCGGCTTGAGAGTGTCCACTGAAGGTTGAGGTTGACCATGGTGGGTTATAGGCGATCCCATATGAATTACTTCCATAATCCGGTCGATGGTTCGTTCCGGTTGGTTGTTGAATTTCACCAAACTGCAGCGGCGGTAACTTGTGCGCTTGTCCGTCGGGCGGCTCGCGTCGATGAGCACCGCACCAATATGTTGATGTAGACCAGACTGTGGCTGGCGTCTTGCGCATGTCCGTTGGGCGGCTCATATAGGCGAGCCCGGCACTATTATGCCAATGTAGATTGGACCGTAGGGTGGTGATTCAGAACCATCCATTGGGCGGCTTGTACTGGTGTATGCAGCCACTAGCGTGTTGATGTAGACATAGAAACCAGCCGCGGCATTGTAAGCTGGTGCGGTCACGAGAGACGGCCATGGTGTTGTAGGCCGGTGCGGTCGCGAGAAACGGCCGCGGTGTTGTAGGCCGGTGCGGTCGCAAGAGATGGCCGCGTCATTGTAAGCCGGCGCGGTCGCGAGAGACGGCCGCGGTGTTGTAAGCTGGCGCGGTCGCGAGAGACGGCCGCGGCATTGTAATGCGGCATGGTCATGATAGACGGCCGCGGTGTTGTAATTCGGCGCATTGATGTAGACCGTCCAGGGGCGGTGAACTCACGCGCGTCCATCCAGCAACGCGACATGCTGGTGTGCGCACTAACTCCGCGGTTTAATGCCCCATGTATAATTGTCCTACGTAAAAATATTACAGGGCCGAGGTAATTGTTCTCGGATTAAACATATACTGAAAAATAAATAGAAGAAATAACACCTGGTATTTTGTTTTGCAATGGTATAAAACCATGTGCGTTTTGAACACAACCTCACAAGCATGCTCGGAGGCCGCAGCGGCACGTGATGCGATCGCTGACCCGGCGGTTGGGAGACTCAAAGGCCGTTGTGGCTCGCGGTGCAGCCGTTGACCCGACGGCAGGGCGACTCGAGGCCACTGCGGCTCACGGTGACAGGTCGGTCTGAGGCGGTGAGGTCGTGGCACTATGCCAGTGTGGCAAGTTGCGGCTGTAGCGGGGAAACGAACACGGTGTGATGGCGGTTTGACCAATCGACAGGCATGGCGACCCAAGGCTGAGGCCGGGCGTGGAAAACGGTCATGGCAAGGATGTGAGGCCATGGCACAATTGTTGTGGTGCGACGCGGGTGCGGCGGATGCGGCCGCGATGTTGGGCGGTAGAAGCCGGCTCAGCATATGTGTGGTGGCGACTCGGGCGAGCAGTGGCTCTTCCGCTGCAGCTGAGGCAAACGACGAAGGCTCGGTGCTACCATGGTGGCGGCTCGGGACACACGGGCCACAGCGACTGCAAGGCAAGGCCGGCCTGAGACTTTGCTGGCAGCAAAGAGGCGACGCTTCCAATGGTAGCTCGGGTTTGTGGTTGGAGGCGACACCGGCCCGACACAGGCGAATTGGAGGCAGTGACCTCGCGGGTCAATGTAAAGACGGCTCGACATCAACCATGGCTGGCTTGGAGCACCACATATGGTGCGACAGGGCAACTCGTGGCCGTGACTATGGCGGATGAAACATGCCGGCGAAGACAAGTTTGAGGCGCGGCGGCAGCTCCAGGAGGCGAGACACTCTTCGGTGACTCGGTGGCGCAGGGCCGGTGTCTCAACACCGAAGCGGGTCAGAGCAAAAATAGACCGCCGCAGCAGAGGCGAGACAGCATGGCTGGCCTGAAGCGATGGCAGCTTGAGTGCAGCGGTGGTTGCTTGATGTCGGTGCCTTCAGGCAGGCACGCGCAGAATATCTCGGCAGTGAGACCGGCGAGGCGGCAGACCGACCAGGGGTGCGAGGGCTCCTGTGGCAGGCGGCGGGGCCCCCCTGCCGCGGTAGAAGCGGCCCTTGGAACGGCGACTTCGAGGCATCGTCAAAGCAACGTCGGCTTGCAGCGGAAGGTGATTTAACCGTGGAGGTGGGGCGGCTTGATGATGCCGATTTGATACCATGATGGAGGGGATGAGCAGCGGTAGCGAGTGGTAGAAGGGCGCCGGCGTGGCTAGGCTAGGTCTGCAGCAGAGGAGGGCTCGTGACTGCTCGTCTAGGATGGCCTAGCGCGGCTTTGAATCACACCGGCGGCAACTCGGCAAGGCCTGCGGGACGGGCCAAGAACAGCGGCCCGCAACCCGGCTTGGGCGCACGGCTTGGGGTAGGTGACCGAAGGCGGGGCCGGCTCAATGATGGTGGGTCACACGGAGATAGCGGTAGTAGCAGGGGCGGCTTTGGCCCGGTTGGCGGGTTAGGCCGCTGAGGTAGCGGAGGCGGCCTGACGTGGCGAATCCGGGTCAGGGCTTTATTCGTTTCCGGGTCGTGAACTCCCTATAACCTGATTTATCTAGACTAGATCGAACTTTGCAACGGTTGACCTAATCTGCCCATCTGACTCAAAGTGGCTGATGACTTCTAGTTTCCTTTGGTAGATACATGTAGGTAGAATCCATGGCGACGACTCTTGCTTCATCCAGAAAATTGCGAGCCCCTCGATCCCTAGAAGAAATCCCTCTAAGACCTTAACACCAACGCGTGTGCCCCAAGGTGGGCGCCAACTGTCGTGGTTTTGTCACGGCAGTTGTCCGAAGACTTGGGTTCGACGCCATCGCTAAGGTGATGGACTCAAAGGGGTTGGTTGAGACGAGGGACGCGAGTTTACCCAGGTTCGGCCCCTCAAGAAGAGGTAAAAGCCTAAGTCCTGCTTGTGTTGTATTGATTGGAGTATCGATTACAAGGGAGCGAATTTCGCTTGACCTAGTTCTCGATTGATTGGTTTCTCTCTAAGCCGCCCCGAGGTCTCACCTTTATATAGGAGGTCGAGGCCCCGGTTACATGAGTCATACACCGACTCTTTCAACATAGACTATCCTGTCTCTAAGTCGCCTTGCCTTCATGGGCAAACCATCTCCGGGCGGTTTAACCACTTGGGTCTTCATACCATCTTCTGTTTGGGCCTCCGTCTTGGCCCATCTTGGTAAGCCATCATGCCTATGTCTTTTAGCCCGCTTCTCTGATCTTGAGTATGAGCCGCCAGGTATGACCCGGACCCACCTAGGCGGGTCTCACCACGAGGTTATATCCCCAACAGGGACCACAAGGCACCAGGGTGCCCCTGGGGTTGCTGGCGTGCCCTCGTGTCTTGTGGGCACCAGGTGCACCCCCCTCTGATGTTATTTGCACCAAAAATTCAGAAATATTCAGAAAAAATCGTGTTAAATTTTCAGGACATTCTAAGAACTTCTATTTTTTGGTCATTTTTTTATTGCACGGAAAAATCAAAAACAGGATAAACATGACATTTTATTTTATTTAGCTAAAAAAATAGAAAACAAAAGGAGGGAGTAAGGTTGTGCCTACTACATTCATCAACTTCATACCTCTCAAAAATGATCCATTAATAAGGTTGATCAAGTCTTATTAATAACCACCTTCGATTAGCATGAAACCGAAGAACTTTTGTGAAACACTAAGTTACCTCAACGGGGATATGCATATCCCCAACCATAATTATATCATATTTCTTTTGGTAGTAGGTAGAGTTAGTTGAAAACTTCCAATAGTGAGTGTCGGAGAATTTTCAATAACATTCACACCATTAACTTGGAATTGTTTCTTTGGAAAGTGCACTGTATGCTCATTACCATTGATATGAAAAGTGACTTTGCTTTTATTGCAATCAATAATAGACCCTGCAATATTCAAAAAGGGTCTACCAAGGATAATCGACATGTTGTCGTCCTTGGGTATCTCAAGAATAACAAAGTTTGTTAAGATAGTAATATTTGCAACAACAACGGGCACGTCCTGACAAATACCGATAGGTATAGCAGTTGATTTGTCAGCCATTTGCAAAGATATTTCAGTAGGTGTGAGTTTATTCAAATCAAGTCTTTTATATAAATAGAAAGGCATAACACTAACACCAGCTCCCAAATCACACAAAGCAGTTTTGACATAATTTCTTTTAACGGAGCAAGGTATAGTTTGTATTCCAGGATCTCCAAGTTTTTTAGGTACTCCATCCTTAAAAGAATAATTAGCAAGAATGGTGGATATTTCAACATCAGGTATCTTTCTTTTATTAGTGATGATGGCTTTCTAGTATTTAGCATAAAGAGGCATCTTTAAGATATCAGTTAAGCGGGTACGCAAAAAGACTGGCCTAATCATTTCAGCAAAGCGTTCAAATTCTTCATCAGCCTTTTTCTTAGATGGTTTAGGTGGAAAAGGCATGGGTTTATGAACCCATGGCTCTCTCTCTTTACCATGTTTTCTAGCCACAAAGTCTTTTTATCATATCGTTTATTTTTGGGTTGTGGGTTATCAAGATCAACAACCCGTTCTATTTCTACATCTTTATCTCGTTCTTTATCATTGTTTGGTTGAGTATCCTCATGAACATCACTATAATTATCACTAGGTGGGTGTTCATTACCAGATTGAGTTTCAGCATCAGAAATAGAGACACAATTATAATCATCAGGAGGTTTTTCTATCTCAGGTTCACTAGAGGCATGCAAAGTCCTATCATTTTTCTTCTTTTTTTCTTTTTCGAAGGACTAGGTGCATCAGCATTAATTCCTTGAGAGTCTTGTTCAATTCTTTTAGGATGACCTTTAGGCTAAATAGGTTCTTGGGTCATTCTACCTCCTCTAGTCACTACTAAAATAGCATCATCATTCATATTATTATGCATTTCATTAAGCAATTCTCTTCGAGATTTAGCAACTTGTTCTAAATGGGCTTGAACCATAGAGGCATGTTTTCCCACACCTCTAACATCATTACTGATTCTAAATAACAAGTCACTCAAGCGAGCAATCATATCAGAATTATATTTCAATTGTTTCAAAGCATTTGCATTGAAGTGATCTTGTTTCCTAATGTAGTTATCAAATTCATATAAGAATTGACTAGGTTGTTTATTGTAAGGAATGTCACCTTCATCAAACTTTAATAAAGAATTTACCTCTACCACCCGTGGAGGTGGTGGCATGTCAACGCCATGTATTTCTTCAATAGGTGGTAAATTTTTAACATCCTCGGCTTTAATACCTTTTTTCTTTCATACATTTCTTTGCCTCTTGCATATCTTCAGGACTGAGAAATAAGATACCCCTCTTCTTCGGAGTGGGTTTAAGTGCTGGTTCAAGAAGAGTCCAATCATCATAATTCTTCAATATGTTATTCAATAGTTCCCAGCTTGTTTGATAGTTCGTTCCCTGAAAACACAACCAACAAAATTATCTAGGAAGTCCCTAGAAGCATCAGTTAGTCCATTATAGACGATATCAAGTATTTCATTTTTCTTAAGAGGATGATCAGGCAAAGCATTAAGCAATTGGAGAAGCCTCCCCCAAGCTTGTGGGCGACCCTCTTCTTCAATTTGCACAAAGTTAAATATTTCCTGTAAGGCAGCTTGTTTCTTATGAGCAGGAAAATATTTGTCAGAGAAGTAGTAAATCATATCCTTGGGACTACTCACACAACCAGGAGCAAGATTGTTGTACCATATCTTAGCATCACCCTTTAATCAGAACAGAAATAATTTGAGAATATAGTAGTAGCGAATCTTCTCATCATGAGAAAAAAGGGTAGCTATATCATTCAACTTAGTAACATGTGCCACTACAGTTTCGGTTTCATAGCCATGGAAAGGATCAGATTCAACCAAAGTAATTAACTCTGGGTCAACAGAGATTTCATAATCCTTATTGGTAACAAAGATAGGTGAAGTAGCAAACTTAGGATCACATTTCATTCTAGCATTCAAAGTCTTTTCTTTATACTTGCATAGTAATTTCATAAGATCGTTTATGTCCTTAAAAGCAAGAATGTCTCTAGCTACTTCTCCATCCATAACATAACCTTCAGGTATCTTAGGCATTTCAAATCTAGGAGAGCTAGGTCTCATACGTGTTTTATAATTATCAGTTTCAAAGACTTCATCAGTTTTAGTAGTATCATCAGTTTCAGTAATTTCATTTGTCTTTATCTCTAGCAATTTGTTCATCAAGAAATTCACCTAGTGGCACTGTATCATCAAGCAAGGTACTAGCATCATCATAAGCATCGTTCATAGCAGAAGTAGCATCATCATAAGCATCATTCATAGAAGAAGTAGCATCATCAATAACTTCTGACATATCAGGATTAACAGCATGTGGTGGTGTTGCAAGTCTACTCATAACAGAAGGTGAATCACGTGTAGAGTGTGATGGAAAATCCATACCTCCCCTTGTCTTGGACGGAACAGTCTTGATTCTTGTATCCTTCCGGTTCTTCATAATGATAAATGGATATAAATACTAGGTCACCCAGCAAATATAGCTATGCTCCCTGGCAACAGCGCCAGAAAAAGGTCTTGATAACCCACACATATAGGGGATCGCAACAGTTTTTGAGGGTAGAGTATTCAACCCAAATTTATAGATTTGACACAAGGGGAGCCAAAGAATAGTTGAGAGTATTAGCATTTGAGTTGTCAATTCAACCACACCTAAAGATTGAATATCTGCAGCAAAGTGATCAGTAGCATAGTAATATGATAGTTTGATAGCAGTGGTAACAGTAACAGTAGCCGTAATAGTAGCACAGTAATATGATAGTTTGATAGCAGTGGTAACAGAAACAGTAGCGGTAATAGTTTTGTAGCAAGTGCAACAGTAACAGGAACAGTAGTAACTTAGCAAGAACAATAAGTGGAAAACTCGTCGGCACTGGATCGGTGTATTTGTTGGATGATATTCATCATATAACAGTCATAACCTAGGGCGACATAGAACTAGCTCCAGTTCATCAATGTAATGTATGCATGTATTTCGTAAATAGTCATACGTGCTTATGGAAAAGAACTTGCATGACATATTTTGTCCTACTCTCCCATGGTAGTGGGGTATATAAGGACACTAAGGGATATTAAGGCCTCCTTTTAATAGAGAACCGGAACAAAGCATTAACACATAGTGAATACATGAACTCCTCAAACTACGGTCATCACCGGAAAGTATCCCGATTTCTGTCACCCCGGGGTTTACAGATCATAACACGTAATAGGTGCATATGACTAAGCAAGATCATATCAAGAACATAGATATAATGATGATAACATAAATGGTTCAGATCTGAAATCATGGCACTCGGGCCCTATTGACAAGTATTAAGCATGGCAAAGTCATAGCAACATCAATCTTAGAACATAGTGGATACTAGGGATCAAGTCCTAACAAAACTAACTCGATTACATGATGAATCTCATCGAACTCCTCACTGCCCAGCAAGCCTACAAAAGAATTCCTCACTCCCGATGGGGAGCAAAATGGAATTGGTGATGAAGGAGGGTTGATGATGAAGAAGACCGAGGATTCCCCTCTCTAGAGCCCCAAACGAACTCCAGACTCGACCTCCCGATAAAGAACAGGAGGTGGCGGTGGATCCATCTCCTGAAACGCGATAAAAACTTTCTCCTTGTTTTTCTCTCTGAAAATAGGAATTTATAGTGTCGGAATTAGGGTCAGCAGGTCCACCAGGGCGCGCTTGGGGGGCTGGCACGCCTTGGTGTATCGTGCACAACCAGGACACCCCTCCAGTGGTTTTTGGCTCCAGTAATTTTATTTTTTGTAAAATAAATCTCCAAAAAGTTTCGTTCGATTCAAAGAACTTTTATTTCTGCACAAAAACAACATCATCGTAGTTTTGCTGAAAACAGCGGCAGTCCGGGTTAGTTTCATTCAAATCACGCAAATTAGAGTCTAAAACAAGAGCAAAAGTGTAAGGAAAAGTAGATATGATGGAGACGTATCAGCCGACGTGCCTCCCACTGGTGCCAGACGACGGTTGATCGGAAGTGGCGCCCTTCCTAGTGATCCATGGTGTACACGTGCTAAGCATGCCACATATAAGTAAAAAATTGACATGACACAACATTAAGGAGGAGAGAGGGCGCTTTGGGCATCGACATTGCATGAATCTTGTATTTAATTAACCTAATTAATTAATTCCTACCAAAAGGTCGATATGCGACATTTCCATACATTTATAATAAAACTTGCTAAAAAGGAAACATTGTCGGCCTTCCGACGATGGTCTGCTCGGACTCGATGCTCGATAGGCAGCAGCACCCTTCCGGCCGCTCAGGCGTTCACTCCGAGTGTCTGGACCCGCAGCCACGGTACCTGTTGGGGATATAACCCCGCAATATGACCTGCATTAGAGGCTCCGGTTCATATTGATGACTTGTAAGCCGGCCCATGGGTGAGCCGTAAGACTGGTGG
The DNA here is from genome assembly GCA_022496015.1 of Hordeum marinum. Taxonomy (NCBI): domain Eukaryota; kingdom Viridiplantae; phylum Streptophyta; class Magnoliopsida; order Poales; family Poaceae; genus Hordeum; species Hordeum marinum. Next base: position 235,233,942 of record CM039672.1, on the reverse strand, counting down.
TCCAGGAAGATAGACGGCTCAAGATGTGGGCCGCATGATGGCCCGGACGTAGAAGACCCGTGTGTGTAAGCCGCCTCAAGGACAACTTGGACAGAAAGATAGAAAGAGACTCGGAGTCACAAGAAGACCCGGATAGATAATTGTAAAGACCCGGTGGTCCTGACCTCCTATATAAAGGCAGACCCGGGTCGACTTAGAGGATGGGTGATCGAGAACTAGGTCAAGCTTCTAGCTCCTTGTAATCGATACACAAGCAATACAAACACAAGCAGGACGTAGGCTATTACCTCGACTTGAGGGGACGAACCTGGGTAAATCCGTGTCTTTCATCCCAATCAACCCCTTTGAGTCCACCCCGTTAGCGATGGCCTCGAATCCAAGTCCGTTCACCCGGACATCTGTCATGATAAATCCATGACAGTACTCGTATCCGCCTGAGCAGCTGTTGGCACTATGGTAGGCTCTTGGGGCTACTGGGCGGCCTGGGCCTCATCCAGTAGACCTTGACAACATGCAATCGTGCACATGGCAAGCTCGTGGAACCGCTCCATCTCTTTGTCTTCCAACTGGTAGCGAATTCTATGCATGACCTGCCCCTGCAAGATATCACGGTGGCAATCCTCTACTTTGTTGGGGACGTCATCTCCGCCGAATAGGTGCTTGGGCCTAGCCACATAATAGTCGGGATCGACGATGACACAGACACCGGTGAGCCTGACGAAGCTACCCACATACCCGCTCATCAATGAATGGCACAAGAATTTTGCCCATTCTTGGTGGGGCATCAGGCTGATGAGGGGCACTCGTGATGACGGCTCCTTTGGGTGGGTCATCGATCATGCCGACAAGCAGCTCTGTATCTTATGCGTGGTGGATGGCAAGCAACTCTTCATACTTCCCATGTAATAAGACCACTACGCGCCCAAGGAACGGCATGGCAAGATCGGTGCCGATGGGCCATGACGCCACCGACTCCATCTCATCGTCGAAGATGTACTCTAAGAAGGAGCGAGGGTTGATACGTCTCCAACGTATTTATAATTTTTGATGATGGCATGCTATTATATTATCTGCTTTGGATGTTTTATATGCATTCATATGCTATTTTATATTATTTTTGGGACTAACCTATTAATCTAGAGACAAGTGCCAGTTTCTATTTTTTTCCTTGTTTTTGAGTTTTGCATATATGGAATATTAAACGGAGTCCAAATGGAATAAAACCTTCGGAAGGAATTTTTCTGGAAGGAAACAAGTCATCCAAGCTTGGAGTGCACGTCAGGGGAGGTGCCAGGGCGCCACAAGCCTGCTAGGTGCCCCCTGGCCGTGCCTAGTAGGCTTGTCACCTCCTGACGGGTCTCCTAACCCTAATTCTTGGCCTAGAAATACCCAAATATTTTCCCAACATCAAAAAGAGCCACGCAAATACTTTTGTGCCGCCGGAAGCCTCCGTTCCCGAGAGATCCAATCTTGGAGCCATTTCTGGTAATATGCCGGAGGGGGTTTCGATCACGGAGGCCATCTACATCAAATCCATTGCCCCTCTGATGATACGTGAGTAGTCCACCACAGACCTATGGGTCCATAGCTAGTAGCTAGATGGCTTCTTCTCTCTCTTTGATCTTCAATACCATGTTCTTTATGATCTTCATGGAGACTATTCGATGTAATCCTCTTTTGTGGTGTGTTTGTCAAGATCCAATGAATTGTGAGTTTATGTTTAGATTATCCATGAATCTTATTTGAATCTCCCCTGATTTATTATATGCATGATTTCATATCCTTGCAAGTCTCTTTGGGTTATTGGTTTGGTTTGGCCAACTAGATTGGTAATTCTTGCAATAGGAGAAGTGCTTGGTTTTGGGTTCAATCTTGCGCTGTCCTCACCCAGTGACTAAGTAGGGGTAGCGAGGCACATATTGTATTGTTTCCATCAAGGGTAACAAGACGGGGTTTTCGCCATATTGCTTGAGTGTATCCCTCTACATCATGTCATCTTTCTTAATGTGTTACTCTATTCTTCATGAACTTAATACTCTAGATGCAGGAAGGAGTCGGTCGATGTGTGGAGCAATAGTAGTAGATGCAGAATCGTTTCAGTCTACTTGTCACGGACGTGATACCTATATGCATGATCATTGCCTTGGATAACTACATGAATATTCTCTTTTCTATCAATTGCTTGACAGTAATTTGTTTACCCACCATGATATTTTCCTTCAAGAGAGAAGCCTCTAGTGAAACCTATGGCCCCCGGGTCTATTTTCCATCGTATATTTTCAGATCTATACTTGGTGCAATTTATTTACCTTTTACTTTCCACACTCATTACATCTATCTCTATCGGATCTAATCATTGCAAATAATCGTGAAGGGATTGACAACCCCTTTATAGCGTTGGGTGCAAGAGTTTGATTATTTGTGTAGGTGCATCCATTGGTGACTTGCTTGTTCCTCCTACTCGATTGATACCTTGGTTCTCAAAAACTGATGGAAATACTTATCTACTTTGCTGCATCACCCTTTCCTCTTCAAGGGAAAACCAACGCATGCTCAAGAGGTAGCAAGAAGGATTTCTGGCGCCGTTGTCGGGGAGGATACACATCAAGCCTACCAAGTACCCATCACAAACTCATCTCTTACATTTACTTTATTTTCCATTTGTCTCTCGTTTTCCTCTCCCCCACTTCTAAACCAATTTTCAGAAAATACCAAAAATATTTGCCTATTTTGTTAGCCCTTCTTTCGTTTGCTTGTGTGCTTGATTACTTGCTTTGCCACCATGTCTGGAGCAGGGGAGGTTATCACTAAAAATCTGGGGGGTATTTCTAGTACTAATCTTGAGAAAAAATTTGAATCTTGCTCTCTATATCATGAAGCTGAATCTCCTCTTAAAACTAAAACTATTCAAGTCGGACATGGAAATATTATTGGTAAGAGTGTTATTCAAGAGTTCTTGGATTGTACGGGAACGATACCTATGACTAAGAGATATATTCTTCTTAGCATGAATAGTTATGTGGATGTTATTGTCATGCTCATTGAAAAATTGGAAAGTAAATTTGTGCACATTCATCCCTCTTTGCAGAAAGTGTTTTATGCACTTCCCAATATTAATCATCCTAAGGCTAAAAAGATTGCTACTATCACCTTATGCGATAATTTGATTTCATCATACAAGAAGCTAGGGAGATTTTTTATTTCTATGATAAAGATGTTGAACACCCTCCTATTGAAGAAATTCTCCATGATAAAGAAACCTTGCGTAGCCTAGAATCGAGAGACTATCAATCTTATAGTGAAAATCTTAGGAAGAGAGCTCCCTATGAGGAAGTCACTCACGCCTTCTATCATGAAACATATGAGGAATTTGATTGGATTACTAGGGGAATTTTGGAAGGGTATAAGGATGATTTCCTTGAAAATATGGTTAAGGAAACCGTTAGAAATAAGATACATGTGTTATATGATGATATCTATGGCGATGATCTAGACTACGGGTTTATGAATGTTAAAATTACTAGCCAGAGTCCTTTTCATGATTTAAGTTCTTATACTAGGAAATAAATAAAGGAAAGGATAGATCTAGTTAGAAAATATTTTGATGCTTTGATCAAGTTTGGGTTGCTTACCAAATATGACAATACCTATATCTATTGTGTTTTGCCTAGCTAGGGGCGTTAAACAATAGCGCTTGTTGGGAGGCAACCCAATTTTATTTTTGTGTTCTGGTTTTGCTTCTGTTTCTGAGTGTTACCCACATTATTAATTATGTAGTAATTGTGTTTTGGTGTTTTAATTAGTGTTTGAGCCAAGTAAAACCTTTAGGGTGATCTATGGTAGTTGTTGATTTGATCTTGCTGAAAAACAGAAACTTTTACGCTCAGTCCAGGAATTTTCTAATTGTTTTAGAGCATAGGATTGATCTGAAATGTTTACAAAATATTGATATATAAATTTACCAGGTTTTACTAATTTTCCAGAATATTTTGAGTTACAGATGTATACGAAGTTTTCAGTTTGCTACAGACTATTCTGTTTTTGACAAATTCTGTTTTCTTTGAGTTGTTTGCCTATTTTGACGAATATATCGATTGTATCATGTGGTATGAGTCATGGAGAAGTTATATTACAGTATTTATTGTTGGAAATATGCCCTAGAGGCAATAATAAATTAGTTATTATCATATTTCCTTGTTCATGATAATCGTTTATTATCCATGCTATAATTGTATTGATCGGAGACTTAGATGCATGTGTGGATACATAGACAAAACCATGTCCCTAGTATGCCTCTAATAGACTAGCTCGTTGATCAAACGATGGTTAAGGTTTCCTAGCCATGGACATGAGATGTCATTTGATAACGGGGTCACATCATTAGGAGAATGATGTGATGGACAAGACCCAAACTGCAAACGTAGCATATGATCGTGTCAGTTTATTGCTACTGTTTTCCGCATGTCAAGTATGTGTTCCTATGACCATGAGATCATGCATCTCACAGATATCGGAGGAGTGCCTTGTGTGATCAAACGTCGCAACGTAACTGGGTGACTATAAAGGTGCTCTACAGGTATCTCCGATGGTGTCTGTTGAGTTGGCATGGATCGAGACTGGGATTTGTTACTCCGTGTGACGGAGAGGTATCTCAGGGCCCACTCGGTAATGCAACATCACAATAAGCCTTGCAAGCAATGTGACTAATTGTTAGTTGCGGGATCTTGTATTACGGAACGAGTAAAGAGACTTGCCGGTAACGAGGTTGAACTAGATATGGAGATACCGACGATCGAATCTCGGGCAAGTAACATACCGAAGAACAAAGGGAACGTTATACGGGATTAACCGAATCCTTGACATAGAGGTTCGACCGATAAAGATCTTCGTAGAATATGTAGGAACCAATGTGGACGTCCAGGTCCCGCCATTGGTTATTGACCGTAGAGGTGTCTTGGTCATGTCTACATAGTTCTCGAACCCGCAGGGTCTGCACACTTAAGGTTCGGTGAAGTTTCGGTAGTGTAGAGTTATGTATGGTGGTGACCGAAGTTTGTTCGGAGTCCCGGATGTGATCCCGGAAGTCACTAGGAGCTCCGGAATGGTCTAGAGGTAAAGATTCATATATAGGAAGTCCCAGTTTGGTTTCCGGAAAAGTTTCGGGCTCATCGGTAGTGTACCGGGAGTGTCGGTAGTGTACCGGGAGGCCTCCGGGAGGGGTATTTCGACCCCAAGATGTCCATGGGCTGTGGGAGAATAATAACCAGCCCTTAGTGGGCTGGGAAAACATCCACAAAGGCCCATGGCGCAGGAGAGAAAGTCCTAAAGCAAAAAGTGGAAAATCAGCCAATAGGAGGCAATCCTACTCCAACTAGGATTGGAGGTGAAGTAGGATTGCTTCCCACCTCCTATTTCGGCCGACCCAAAGGCCTTGGCTGCCTCTCCTCTCCTCTCCTCCTATATATACTAGTGGATTGGGTGGTTTTTGGACAGAATTTCCGGCCACATGCTACCCGTTACACCGGTGCATAGTTTCTCCTCTAGATCGGTTTTCTGCAGCGCTTAGGCGAAGCCCTGCCGGAATTGCTCCACCACCATCACCGGAGCGCCGTCATGCTGCCGGTGAACTCTCTCTCCTCTCCACCTCCTCTCGCTGGATCGAGACGGTGGAGATCGTCATCAAGCTGCACGTGTGCTGAACGCGGAGGTGCCGTCCGTTCGGCGCTAGATCGGAAGGACCGTGATCGAGATCGTGAGACGTTTCGTGATGTGATCACGGAACGTATCGTGATGAGTTCGCGGGACAGATCATGATCAAGATCGTGAGACGGATCGTGATGAGTTCGCGGGACGGATCATGATGTGTTCGCGGGACGGTTCGTGATTGGATCGCGGGATGCTCGGCGATTTGGATCGCGAAGATGTTCGACTACACCAACCGCGTTTCTTAACGCTTCCCGCTTCGCGATCTACAAGGGTATGTAGATCCACTCTCCCTCTCGTAGATGCTCATCACCATGGATAGGTTTGCGTGTGCGTAGGAAAATTTTTGTTTCCCATGCGACGTTCCCCAACATTTATAACACCAATATAAATAAATAATGATGTCACAAAAGTACCTAAAGTGGTGATTTATTTTCTTATACTAACAGATCTCACGAGTTTTCTGTTAAGTTTTGTGTTGTGAAGTTTTCAAGTTTTGGGTAAAGATTGGATGGACTATGGAATAAGGAGTGGCAAGAGCCTAAGCTTGGGGATGCCCAAGGAACCCCAAGTAATATTCAAGGATGCCAAAAAGACTAAGCTTGGGGATGCCCCGGAAGGCATCCCCTCTTTCGTCTTCAAACCATCGGTAAATTTACTTGAGGCTATATTTTTATTCACCACATGATATGTGTTTTGCTTAGAGTGTCGTGTATGATATGAGTATTTGCTTGTTAGTTTGCCACAATCATCCTTGCTGCACACATATTTTGAGAGAGAGACGCTGAATCGTGAATTTATTAGAATACTCTATGTGCTTCACTTATATCTTTTGAGTTGGGCAATTTTGCTCCATATGCTTCACTTATATCTTTTAGAGCACGGTGGTGTTTTCGTTTTATAGAAATACTTGAACTCTCGTACCTCGCTTATATTATTTTGAGAGTTTCTAAAAACAGCATGGTAATTGTTCTAGGTTATGAATTTAGTCCTAATATGATAGGCATCCAAAAGGGATATAATAAAAACTTCCATATTGAGTGCATTGAGTATTTATGAGAAGTTTGATTCCTTGCATAAAGTTTTGAGATATAAAGATGGTAATGTTAAGAGACATGTTAGGAAGTAAATTTTTATTTGGTAAAAAATACTTGTGTAAAGGTTTGTGATTCCCGTAGCATGTATGTATGGTGAACCGCTATGTAAGGAAGTCAGAGCATGACTTGTTTATAGATTGTCGACCTTTGTCTGAGGGTCCGGGGCGCGTGATGGTTAACTCCTACCAACCTCCCTCCTAGGAGCATGCGTTTAATGCTCTGCTTCATTGACTAACAGACTTTTGCAATAAGTATGAGTTCTTTACGACTATGTTGAGTCCAAGGATTATACGCACTCTCACCCTTCCACTTTTGCTATCCTTTCTAGTACCGCGCAACTTTCGCCGGTGCAACAAACACCTTCCTAAAAACAGCCACCATATACCTTCCTTAAAACAGCCACCATATATATTTCCTCAAAACCGCCACCATACCTACCTATTATGGCATTTCCATAGTCATTTCGAGATATATTGCCATGCAACTTCCACTGTTTCCTTGTATGGCATGCACACCATCACTTCCATATTGCATATAGAGTCATATTTTGTCATATCGAGTTGTAATTTTCCTTTTGAGTTGTAAGTAAATAAAAGTGTGATGATTTTCATTATAGAGCATGTCCCATGAGAGGAAAGGATGATGGAAGCTATGATTCCCTTACTAGTAGGGATGAGAGTTCGGACTCTATGAAAAATAAAAGAGGCCAGTGAAGCCCAAATAAAAAATGAATAAAAGAGACCTTGGATGACCAATAAAAAAGGAGAGAAAAGAGAGAAGGGACATTGCTACTACCTTTTTGGCACACTTGTGCTTCAAAGTAGCACCATGATCTTCATGACAGAGAGTCTCCTATTTTGTCACTTTCATATAGCTAGTGGAATATTTTTCTTCATGATGCACGTCTACTTAGTTTCTTTTTGACCTTTCATACACTTATAGCTCTAGTGCGTTTGTTGCATGGAAATCCCTACTCACTCACATTGATATATATTTATGGGCATCTCCATAGCCCGTTGATACGCCTAGTTGATGTGAGACTATCTTCTCCCTTTTCCTTGACAACCTCCACCATGTTCTATTCCACCTATAGTGCTATATCCATGGCTCGCGCTCATGTATTGCGTGAGAGTTGAGAAAGTTTCAGAAAATAAAGGTGTGAAAACAATTGCTTGAGTTTTCATCGGGGTTGTGCATGATGTAAATACTTTGTGTGGGGAAGATGGAGCATAGCCAGACCATATGATATTGTAGGGATAGCTTTTTTTGCCATTATATTTTGAAGAGATACAATTGCTTTGCTAGTATGCTTGAAATGTTATTGTTTCTATATCAATATTAAGCTTTTGTTTTGAGCCTTACGGATCTGAATATTCATGCCAGAATAAAGAATATTACTTGGATAAATATGTTAGGTAGAACTCCACATCAAAAATTCTGTTTTTATCATTTACCTACTCGAGGACGAGCAGGAATTAAGCTTGGGGATGCTGATACGTCTCCAACATATCTATAATTTCTTATGATGGCATGCTATTATATTATCTACTTTGGATGTTTTATATGCATTGGCATGCTATTTTATATTATTTTTGGGACTAACCTATTAATCTAGAGCCAAGTGTTAGTTTCTGTTTTTTCCTAGTTTTTGAGTTTTGCAGATATGGAATGTTAAACAAAGTCCAAATGGAATAAAACCTTTGGAAGGAATTTTTCTGGAAGGAAACAAGTCATCCAAGCTTGGAGTGCACATTAGGAGAGGTGCCAGGGCGCCACAAGCCTGCTAGGCGCCCCCTAACCGTGCCTAACAGGCTTGTCGCATCCTGGCAGGTCTCTGAACCCTAATTCTTGGCCTATAAATACCCAAATATTCCCCCAACATCAAAAAGAGCCACACAAATATTTTTCCGCCGCTAGAAGCCTCCGTTCTCGAGAGATCCAATCTTGGAGCCTTTTCCGATAATCTGCCAGAGGGTGTTTCGATCATGAAGGGCATCTACATCAACTCCATTGACCCTCCGGTGATGCATGAGTAGTCCACCACAGACCTACGGGTCCGTAGCTAGTAGCTAGATGGCATCTTCTCTCTCTTTGATCTTCAATACCATGTTCTTCATGATCTTCATGGAGATCTATCCGATGTAATCCTCTTTTGTGGTGTGTTTGTCAAGATCCGATGAATTGTGAGTTTATGTTCCGATTATCCATGAATCTTATTTGAATCTCCTCTGATTTCTTATGTGCATGATTTCATATCCTTGCAAGTCTCTTCGAGTTATTGGTTTGGTTTGGACAACTAGATTGGTAATTCTTGCAATAGGCAAAGTGCTTGGTTTTGGGTTCAATCTTGCGGTGTCCTCACCCAGAGACAAAGTAAGGGTAGCGAGGCACGTATTGTATTGTTGCCATCAATGGTAACAAGATGCAGTTTTCATCATATTGCTTGAGTTTATCCCTCTACATCATGTCATCTTTCTTAATACGTTACTCTGATGTTCATGAACTTAATACTCTAGATGGAGGTAGGAGTCGCTCGATGTGTGGAGTAATAGTACTAGATGCAGAATCATTTCAGTCTACTTGTCACGGACGTGCTGCCTATATGCATGATCATTGCCTTGGATAACTACATGATTATTCGCTTTTCTATCAATTGCTTGACAGTAATTTGTTTACCCACCATTATATTTGCCTTCAAGAGAGAAGCCTCTAGTGAAACCTATGGCCCTCGGGTCTATTTTCCATCGTATATTTTCAGATCTATAGTTGCTGCAATTTATTTACCTTTTACTTTCCGCACTCGTTACATCTATCTCTATTGGATCTAATCCTTGCAAATAACCATGAAGGGATTGACGACCCCTTTATAGCGTTGGGTGCAAGAGTTTGATTATTTGTGTAGGTGCATCCATTGGTGACTTGCTTGTTCCTCCTACTGGATTGATACCTTGGTTCTCAAAAACTGAGGGAAATTCTTATCTACTTCGCTGCATCACCCTTTCCTCTTCAAGGGAAAACCAATGCATGCTCAAGAGGTAGCAAGGGTTCTTGTCAGCCTCCAAGCTTTGGTTGCGTGGCAAGGCATGACGTGGCTTCAGACTGTGTCCGCATTTCCCCAAATAGAAAGGGGTGATGCAGCACATCGACGGTAAGTATTTCCCTCAGTTAAGAAACCAAGGTATCAATCCGTAGAGGAAGATCAAACACCTGCATAAATAGCACTTGCACACAAATAACAAATACTTGCAACCCGACGCGTAAGAGAGGTTGTCAAGCTCTCAATGATAAAAAAAGATAGATTAGGTTGTGATAGTTTGGGCAAATAGATATCGCAAGAACACGAAATAAAATAGCTAAACAAAAAGTGCAGCAAGGTATTTCGGTTTTTTGGATTAGTAGATCTAAAACCAAAACGGCAAAATAGTAGATCGGAAAGCAATATGTTGGAAAAGTAGAACCGAGGACCGTAGGTTTCGCTAGTGTCTTCTCTCATGAGTATAGCACAAGGTGGGTGAATAAATTACTCTTGGGAAATTGATAGAAGATCAAATAATCATGATGATATCTAGGGAATGATCATTATATAGGCATCACGTCTAAGATACATAGACCGAAACGATTCTGCATCTACTTTTATTACTCCACATATCGACCGCTATCCAGCATGCATCTAGTGTATTAAGTTCATGGAAAAATGGAGTAATGCAATAAGAATCATGAAATGATGTAGATAGGATTATTCATGTAGGAATAGACCCCATCTTGTTATCCTTAATGGCAAGGATACATGCGTGTCATGCTGCCCCTTCTGTCATTGGGAAAGAACACCACAAGATCAAACCCATCACAAAGCACCTCTTCCCATGGCAAGAAAAAACAATTTAGTTGGCATAACTAAACCAAAGATTAGAAGAAGAAATATGAGGCTATAAGTAATCATGCAAATAAGAGAACAAAGAAGACTCAAATCATATTCATGAATAGAAACTGATCATGAACTCAAAATTCATCGGATCCCAACAAACACACCGCAAAAGTCATTACATCAAATAGATCTCAAAGAGACCATTGTATTGAGAATCAAAAGAGAGAGAGGAAGCCATCTAGCTACTGCCTACGGACCCGTAGTGTTGGGAGACGTAGTAGTAAATCAAAAAAATTCCTATGATCACCAAGATCTATCTATGGAGAAACCAGCAACGAGTGGGGAGAGATTGCATCTTCATACCTTTGAAGATCCCTAAGCGGAAGCATTACAAGAACGCGGTTGGTGGAGTCATACTCATAGCGATTCAGATCGCGGTGGACTCCGATCTTAGCGCCGAACAACGGCGCCTCCATGTTCAACACACGTGGAGCCCGGTGACATCTCCTACGCCTTGATCCAGCAAGGAGAGAGGAGAGGTTGAGGGAGAGCTCCGGCAGCACGACGGCATGGTGACTGTGGAGCTGCATGGTCTCCGGCAGGGCTTCGCCAAGCACTACGGAGAACAAGGAGAGGGAGGAGTAGGGATGCGCCGAGAGAGGAAGAAACTTGTGTTCTTGGCAGCCCCTAAACCACCACTATATATAGGAGGAGGAGGAGGAGGGAGGGCTGAGCCCTGGGGTTCCCACCCTAGGGGCTGGCGGCAGCCCTAGATGGCCATCTGGCTGGCGGCTAGAGAGGGAGGAGTGGAGGGCGCTGCCCTAGGTGGGCCTTAGGCCCATCTGGACCTAAGGTTTCCCCTCCCTCCACCTTTCCTGCGCCTTGGGCCTGGGTGGAGGGCACACCAGCCCTTTCTGGGGCTGGTCCCTTCCACTCTCAGCCCACGCAGCCCTCTAGGGCTGGTGACCCCACTTGGTGGACCCCCAGAACCTTTCCGGTGGTCCCGGTACATTACCGATAATTCCCGAAACACTTCCGATGGCCAAATCCTCACTTCCTATATATCAATCTTTGTCTTCGGACCATTCCGTAACTCCTCGTGACGTCCGGGATCTCATCTGGGACTCCGAACAACCTTCGGTAACCACATACACTATTTCCCTATAACCCTAGCGTCATCGAACCTTAAGTGTGTAGATCCTATGGGTTCGGGAGACACATAGACATGACCGGGACACCTCTCCTGTCAATAACCAACAGCGGGATCTGGATACCCATGTTGGCTCCCACATTCTCCACGATGATCTCATCGGATGAACCATGATGTCGGGGATTCAATCAATCCCGTATACAATTCCCTTTGTCTACCGGTATGATACTTGCCCGAGATTCGATCGCCGGTATCCCTATACCTTGTTCAATCTCGTTACCGGCAAGTCTCTTTACTCATTCCATAATACATCATCCTGTGGCTAACTCCTTAGTCAAATTGAGCTCATTATGATGATGTCTTACCGAGTGGGTCCAGAGATACCTCTCTGTCACACGGAGTGACAAATCCCAATCTCGATTCGTGCCAACCCAACAGACACTTTCGGAGATACCCATAGTGCACCTTTATAGCCACCCAATTACGTTGTGACATTTGGCACACCCAAAGCATTCCTACGGTATTCGGGAGTTGCACAATCTCATGGTCTAAGGAAATGATACTTGACATTGGAAAAGCTTTAGCAGATGAACTACATGCTCTTGTGCTATGCTTAGGATTGGGTCTTTTCCATCACATCATTGTCCTAATGATGTGATCCCATTATCAACGATATCCAATGTCCATGGTCATGAAACCGTGACCATCTATTGATCAACGAGCTAGCCAACTAGAGGCTCACAAGGGACAAGTTGTGGTCTATGTATTCACACATGCATTATGGTTTCCTCTTAACACAATTATAGCATGAACAATAGACAATTATCATGAACAAGGAAATACAATAATAACCATTTTATTATTGCCTCTAGGGCATATTTCCAACACGTAGGTCTATGGTGGACTACTCACGCATCATCGTAGAGGCACCCATGAAGATGATGCACCCCTCCATGATGGTGTTAGATTGGATCTCGAGGTTCTGGAACTTGTGGCGGTTGGAATTGTGTTTTGTCAACTCCTCTAGGGTTTTCCGAATATTTGACTATTTATAGAGGTGATAGTCGGTGGAGGGGGTCCCGAGGTGGGCACCACCCACCAGGCAGCGCCAGGGGCCTCTAGCATGCCCTGATGGGTGTTCCCCACCTCGGCCTTCCTCTCTGGCACTTCTCTGGCCCATATGGTGTCTTCTGGCCCACAAAAATTCTCCAAAAAAGTTCCACAGTGTTTGGGCATCGATTGGTGCTGATTTTCTGTGAAATAAAAAAACAAGCAAAAACGGCAACTGGCACTTTGGCACTATGTCAATAGGTTAGTACCAAAAATTGATATAAAGTTGTTGTAAAATGATTGTAAAACATCCAAGATTGATAATATAACAACATGGAACAAGCAAAAATTATAGATACGTTGGAGACGTATCAAGGCGCCGACGTCAACCTCTGAGATTCAGTTGTCTGGCAAGGTGCAGCCATCGACCTTTGAGCTTAGGTTGCATGGCAAGGGGCCGACGTCGACCTCCGACCTTTGGTTGCATGGAAAGGGGCCGCCATCCACCTCTGATCTTTGGTTTCCTGACATGCTTGGAATAATTATTGGAATATAGGTATGGACTAGATCAAGCACAATGTCGCTGCATTGCCGCAAAGGTCATAAAGACCTAGCCACTTGCTAGTGGTGGGAAACTAACGGAGGAAGAGGCAGGAAGCGTTGGCGTGGATTGCACGACACGTGTATACTGCCATTAATTTTTGCACAGGGGCGTCTTTGCTCGTAGGTACCAACTGGTGCACACCATCACTAGTTGTACAACTAGCGGCCGGTTTTGGGGTTTCTCCTAGTTTATTATGCATGTAAAAAAGTTTGTTGAGGTAGTCGGTTATGCAGTTGCTTGTTTAATTTGGTTATGCATCTTTGTATTGTTTTTCGCAAATACGCAAAGCTTGTGTTCCATTGCATTGGTTATGCATCTTGTATTTGTAAGGATTATTTTGTTATTCAGTACACAAAGGCAAATCACATCGTGAACGATTAAACCAACAAACATGATGGTGATGATTTGAGCAATCACAGACAAGTGTTCACCAACAAGCGTTTGTCCACACCACACCCAAATTATTAGCAGAAATCGTGTGTACTATTATCGGTCTTCACACACAATTCAGATAACTAGCCTGCTTGCCCGATATCACACACATATTACGTCGAATTGTTTCTGTTATTTTGTCCCATCGCACATATGTCATCCGAGTGACCTATATGTTGTATATCATACACAACTTGATCTGAGCAACCGTTTGTGTTATTTTGGCTCATCGCACATAGGTTATCCGAGTGACCTGTATGTTGTATTTCACACACACCTTGAGATGAGCAACCGTTTATGTTATTTTGGCTCGTCGCAAATAGTTCATCCGGGAACGTGTTTTCCGTCTATCACACACATATTGATATCGGTGATCGTTTGTGTTATTTTATCTCACCGCAAACAGTTCATCTGACTGACCTGTATGCCGTCTATTGCACACATCTTGATCTGGATGATCATTTGTGTTCTGTTTGATCAATGCAAATAGTTTATCCGGATGAACTGTATGTCATACAATGCACACACTTATATTAAGTTAATTGTTTGTGTTTTTTTATCCCATCACAAACATTTTATCAGCATGAACTTGATGTCGTACATCGCACACACTTATATTAAGTTAACCGTTTGTGTTTTTGTCCAATCACAAATAGTTTATCCGCGTGAACTAATGTCGTACATCGCACACACTTATATTAAGTTAAAAGTTTGTATTTATTTGTACCATCACAAACAGTTTGCACGGATCAACTGTGTTCCACGTATCTCACATGTAAGTCTTTTCTGAATTGTGTTTCATGGTTCCGCCATCGCATATAGTTGGCATTATTTGCGATGGGGCTTGAACTATATCGTTTTCTATTCATGCATCACACACAGTTTCGTCGAAGGGTCTCAGATTGATGTGTCATCTTTGGTCCATCCTGTAGTAGTGATTTATTTACAACTCGATATGAAAAGTTACTAAACTATATGACCCTATATGAATGTATGTGGTAGTGTACTAGGATGTGCAATGATCTAGCATAACATATATGATAATGATGAACGGTGGCTTTTGCCATAAATACTATGTCAGCTACATGATCATGCAAAGCAATATGACAATCAGTGTACTAGTTATATGATGGACGATGGAAATTGCATGGCAATATATCTCGGCATGTCTATGGAAATGCCATGGTAGGTAGGTATAGTGGATTTTTTTAGGAAGATATAAGGTGGCTTATGTGCAACAGAGTGTATCATGTCATTGGGTTTGGATGCACCGGCGAAGTTCGCACCGATCCTCGAGGTGATAATGGCCAATGCACGGCACCGAAGAGGATAGCAAATATGAGGTGGTGAGAGTGAGTACATCCATGGATTCACATTAGTCATAAAGAGCTCAGATACTTATGGCAGTGTTTTATTAGCTCTCTCGAAGCAAATTACTACTTGCATGCCCCTAGGGGGGAGGTTGGTAGGAGTTAACCATCGCGTGCCCCCGACCTAATCAGCACATGATCTCAACGACGAATAAGAATGCTCACACATCATCACCATGCCATAACCAATATTTATATGAAAAACAAATTAAAATCCTTTAACTATCCATATGTTTACTAACCAAAAACCATGCACTCGCACTCTTTCATATTACCACATCAATATCATTAACCCACAATTTCTCTTTTATGTGCTACATGTGGTTTTGATTATGCACTCCTTGAACACCTATTATTTTTGGACTAGTTTTATAACCCATGCAAATTACCGTCACTATTTATTAACTCTTAAACAAATTTGAGTTAATAACGAAAGTGCAATTATGTATTTAAAATCTATAAGCCATCGTGCTCTACAAGATATATGTGAAGCACTAGAGCAACTGCTTAGCTCAAAAGATATAAGTGAGGCACAAAAAGTATTCTAACAAATCATGGTGAACATGTGTCTCTCTCAAGTGGATGTGTCCATCAAACAATGATTATGGAAAACTAAAAAAATCAAAATATAATACACGGCGCTACAAGCAAAACTCATATCATGTGATGAATAAAAATATAGCTCCAAGTGACTTTCCGATGGATTGAGACGAAAGAGGGGATGCCTTCCAGGGCATCCCCAAGCTTAGACGCTTGAGTATTCCTAGAATTTAACTTGCGATGCCTTGGGAATCTCCAAGATTAGGATCTTTTCGCTCCTTATTCCTTCATCCATCGTGACAACACCCGAAACTTTAAAACTTTAGCACACAAAACTCAATAGAAAACTCGTGAGATCCGTTAGTAGGATAGGCGAACCATAAACATTAGGTATTGTTATAAATTGATAATTATTTTATCATTGATTAACATATTGTATTCTAAATTCTTCGCGACTTATACCCCGCGATATAATCCATAGCATCAACAAAACAACCAAACAATGCAAGCAAAAAACAGAATCTATCTACAAGAGAACAATCTTTAGTGATCAGCAAGGACTCCCTACTTCTGTAACTCCAAATATTTTAAAAGAATTAGGAAGACCTGAGTAATTTGTATAAAAATATTGTGTAAAAACTTCAGATCAAAAAATCACACTAGTAAAATCAGAGAAATTCTGCACGGGACGCAAAAGCTTTTGTTTTTGCATCGTATCAATTATACTCATCATTCAAATCACTCCTAAGGCTTTACTTGGAACAAACACTAATTTAAACATAAAAAATCAATTTTTACAGTAGCAATAATCATGTTATATCACACAAATACAAAGTATAACAAGAAAAAAAAGATAACTATTGGGTTGCTTCCCAACAAGCGCTGTTGTTTTATGCCCCTAGCTAGGCATAATGCATAGGATCAAGTGGTGTCATCTTTGACACTCCACCCATAAGTATCCCTCATGATAGATTCATAAGGTGGTTTAATTCCCTTCCTAGGTATGTGTTACATCCCTTTCTTTAATGGGAATTGGAATCTTATTTTTCTCTATTTCATATCAATAATTGCACCTATAGTTCGTAGAAAAGGCCTCCCAAGTATTATTGGACAAGATGAGTTACATTCAATATCAAGAACTATGAAATATACAAGCACATAATTTCTATTATAAAGTATAAGAACATCATTTATTCTTCCCAAAGGTTTCTTGATAGTAGAATCCACAAGATGTAAGTTAAGGGAACACTCATGTATATCGATGAGACCAAGTACATCACATAAATATTTAGGTATAGTTGAAACGCTAGCACCAAGGTCACAGAAAGCGTTGCATTCATATCCTTTGATATTAATTTTAATAGTAGGTTCCCACTCATCATGCAACTTTCTAGGAATAGAGACTTCTAGCTCAAGTTTCTCGTCGTAGGCTTTTATCATTGGTTGTACTACATGTTTAGTAAAATCTTTATTTTGTTCATAAGCATTGCGTGATCTAATAATGGGTTGCAAAAAGGAAATGCATTCTAATAAATAGAAACTTTCATAATTAAAATCATTGTAATCCAAGATAGTGGGCACATCACTATTTAAAGTTTTGACCTCTCCAAACCCATTTTTTCAATTTTATCATTAGAATCATCACCCTCCAAACAAACAGGCACCTTCTAGCTGAAGTTGAATCATCTCTAGTACCTTTATCATCTATTTTAATAAACAAAGATTCGATGGGATAAATACCAATCATTTTGAGATCTTCATTGTGATTATGATAAAAACCGGGTGGAAGAGCCTTTTCTAAGAATTCTCGTTTGGCTGTCAATCTCGCGGTCCTCTCCTTACTCTCGTTAATAGATATTTGGATGGATTTAATGGACTCATTGATATCATGCTTTGGTGGCGAAAAAATTAAGAGTTTCCCCATCAAGAGCGATCTTATCCATGTTCCTAGCCAAATCTTTTGAGAACTAATGAATTATTTAATGGTGTTCTCAAGATCAGAGGATAACCTATTATTATTTGTGGAATAATTTCCATAAGAATTGCCATAATTGTTAGAGGAATTACCAGGGTACAATCTAGTGTTGAAATTGCCTTTATAAGCATTGTTGTTGAAATTGTTTCGTGAGGTAAAGTTCATATCAATAGCATTATCATTTTGCTCAATCAAAGTAGACAAAGGCATATCATTGGGATCCACATGAGTATTTATTGGCAGCCATGTAAATAAGAGCATCCACTTTCTCACTCAAAGTAGTGATTTCCTCAACATAATTTACCTTCTTACCAGTTAGGGCTCTTTCGGTATGCTATTGATAATAGTTTGTCATGATGATGTCCAGAAGTTTGGTGGCCTCTCCTAATGTCACGTCCATGAAGGTACCACCTGCGGCAGAATCTAGAAGATTTCTAGACACAAAGTTTAGTCCAGCATAGAAATTTTGGATAATCATCCACAAGTTTAAACCATGAGTAGGGTAATTTTTAATCATCAATTTCATCCTCTACCAACCTTGTGCAACATGTTCTTGATCATGTTACTTAAAAATTCATAATTTGATTTATAAGGGATATGATCTTAGCAGGAGGGAAAATACTTGGTAATGAAAACATCTTCACATTTATCCCATGTTCCAATACTATTACATGGTAAAGATGAGAACCAAGATTTAGCTTGATCTTGAAGTCAAAAGGGAAATAATTTTAATTTGACCACATCACTATCCATTTCCTTTTTGTTTTTCATGTCACATAGTTCAACAAAAGTATTGAGATGAGCAGCTCGATCCTCACTAGGACTTCCCGAAAATTGTTCTTTCATCACAAGATTCAGCAATGCAACATTTATATCATAAAATTACGCACTAGTGTCTAGTGTTATAGGAGTACTAATAAAATCATTGTTATTATATTCGATAAGTCACACAACGTAGTGTTATCTTGAGACATGGTGACCGAGCAAGCAAAGTAACAAGCAGAACAAGTAAACTAGCAAGCAAACAAGTAACGTAGCAAAGGTAAATATTTTTGTTTTTTATAGCAAGAAAAATATAACAGCAAATAAAAAGTAGATAAAGTAAATGATAATTTGTGAGAAGGTACTTGATAGTAAGTTGATGATACTCCCCTGCAACGGCGCCATAAATCCTTCCTGATACTTGTGATCTGCATTTGGGTTTTTCACCGAAGAGGAGGTGATGATGCAACACAATATCGATAAGTATTTCCCTCAGTGAGAACCAAGGTTATCGAACCAATAGGAGGATCATACAACTTACCATCATCGGCACCTACACACAAAAGAGCACACACTTGCACCCAACACTGGCAAGAGGGTTATCAATCCCCTTGAACTTGTTACTTGCAAGAAAATGAGTAGTATGGATGATAGTTGATAATTTTAAATTTAAAAATGAAAATAAAACAAATAAATGACAGCAAGGTATTGAGAGCATTTGTAAATATATATATATATATATGTGTGAACAGACCCGGGGACATAGTGTTCGCTAGAAGCTTCTCTCTTGTAGAAAGCATACAGTGGGTAAAAAAATTACTGTTGGGAAATTGATAGAAAAGTGCATGGTTATGCAATATTTATTCACGGCAATGATCATGTGTTATAGGCATCACGTCCGTAAGCAAGTAAACCGACTCCTGCCTGGAGCTACTACTATTATTCCACCCATTGACCGCTATCCAGCATGCATCTAGAGAATTAAGTAAAATAGAGTAATGCTTTACATGATGTAAACAAAGATAATACAATTATTATGAATCAACCCCATTGTTTTATCCTTAGTGGCAGAAATACAAATACGTGTCTTGTCACCTACATTGTCACTGGGGTATAGAGCACCGCAACATTGAACCCACTACAACGCACCCCTCTCACTGAAGATAGATCAATCTAGTTGGCCAAACCAAACCAATAGATCGGAAAGATTTACAAAAGCTATAAAGATCATGCAGATAAGAATCAAATAATAATTCAGAGGAGACTCAAATCTTTTTCATGAATAATCTGAACCTAAACCCACAAATCATCGGATCCCAACAGACGCACCGCACAAAGTGATTACATAAGATAGATCACCATGGGAATCACGATGATCTTGGCAATGAAGTGTGGCGACCTGACTCAAAACGAGTCAAGCCTCTGTGTTTTCTGTGCCATCCCTGGATCAGTATGTTGGCACACACAGTACATCAATGTATATATCAAAGTGCAATCACATGTAATTAACGTAAAACTGATATATACCTTACAATAGCAGCGGAATACAGTCAACGGGAGTGGAGTCCCAATAACACCAACAGCAAGTTGAGTGCGGACCGTAACCCTGAATCGTACTCTTACCTGTCGTAGAAGAGTATCTGCAACATGATACGTTGCAGCCATATAGTCAGTACATTGAATGTACTGGCAAGATCACTATAGCAGAACAGAAGAATAAAGACTATTCTATATGCAAAGGCTTTGTGGCTCGGTGTCTGAGTTTTTGCGTAAAAGCTGATTTTATTTTCCTACAACAAAAGGAATATCAGGAATTTCACTATGGAGTTGCCTATCATGACATGGTTCCGCCAACCAATGTCTCAATGCCCTCAAGTATCTTAAGTTTCCCACAATTAAGTTATCAGTCCAGTGTTGAGAGTTCAGAGATAGATCCAAGTCTAGAAGCTCAAATTGTCCGTAACCGGGGACACGGCTAATCGATTAGGTTTAACTCTGCAGAGTGTTGTGTATTTACCCACAAGATTCTTTCCCTCCTGGTAAGTCCTCGCACTGCCTGGTGTTTGAGAACAGGATGAAAGAAACATGGTCTTTCAGAGTGCTTCCCTGACTGTCCGACAGTGCCCATCCAATCCTAACGTCGACTACATCTCGTAGCACTGCCCAGTAGAGTCACAACAAAGATCAACCAAGCCAGAGCCCATAATGACTTGTGGCTACACAGGTAAGCTTCCGGGCATGAAGTATTCATCCTTCTCTTTGAGTCTGGGTGAAGCTTTCCGCAAGATGTCATGGCGCTTCTCCATGCATCCCGGCCACTCACTGGTTTCTCCAGGGTGCCCAATCAACCATCCTTCACCCAGTAGTGTGTATTGAAAACTTGTCTTCTCGAGTCTTGAAGTCTTGAGGTCTTGAAGATGCAGGACTTGAAAATGTCTTCATGAAGTTGTCGTCTTGACGTAGAGTCCTTCTTCACACCACTCACGAACACTCATACCAAACCCCGTCTACTTTAGCATAGCATAAGAGTAACTAACGTTCCCGGGGCTTTAGTAACCAGTGGTGGGTTCCTACCTCATGCATTCTACTCAACTACAAGAATTTCAATAACACTACGGGAGGGATGTGTTGAATGATGTCACTACATGCAATAAAAACATGGGTATGAAATAGATGGTCAAAGTGAACTTGCCTGTACTGTTGATGAAGATAAAGATTGCTCTTAGAAATAACTTGATAGACTATTCGTCACTCTCCGATGATAATCTATAATCAAGCATTTCATTCATATAAGCAATCATACTAACAATCAATTCTAAAAATCAAAAGGTAACACAAAAACAAAAGCAACAAGGTTGATGAAAGAAATACTTAAGACAAAGTTGAAACACAAAACTCCAACAAATTCAAAAGTAACACAAAACCCAAAACAAAGTAAAATATAATAAAAGGATTTTAGTAAATATTTTGCTAGCAAAATGAATTACTTTTGAAAGACAACTAAAACTATGAAAACAACATCCTAAACAACATAAGTGTTCCAACTAGCAATACTAGAGCAACATATCAAAACATAACAAGGCAAAGCAATGGACTCTAAATTTTAGGTGGCTAAACCATTACTAAAACAAAACTATATTTTTGTAACCGAACTAATAGTTAACAGAAAAGAATTAATAAAATACTTATTATAAAACAGAATTAAATCATCTAAAACTTTTGTGAAAATAATCTCTACTAATTCTAAGTTGTTTTATAAGACATTACCTAATGATGAAGGATATAGTTTTCCTATCATAATAGAGAAAAACTAAATTATTTTTATTAACAAAACATTTCTTAACAGAAAAGATTACTACAACTTTATTTGAAAACAGAATCTAATTATATAAAACTTTGTTGGAATAAACTATTACTAACTAGTTTGTTTTATAACAAATTAAACCTAATTGATAAGGAGTTGTGACTCCTATATTAATAAAGAACAAACTAAGCAAATTAATATTTTTGTAAACAGTGAGTAAAACAACTAAAGTTTAACTAACAGAACTTGCTAAATCAAATTAAAACTAACTCAGATTTAAACTAACAAAATAAAACTAATTAAACTATATTAACAAACTAAACAGATTCTGTTTCTAGTTAAAACCCTAATCAAATTTATTCTAAAAATTCTCAAACTTTACCAATTGATAACTAATATCACTAGTGACAAGTAGCAAAAAGAATCAATCAAAAATATATTATAAAACTCAAGTTATTCAGAAAACAAAATTTAAATCAAATCTGTTTAAAATTCAAATTTAAATTTCCAAACTTGGTCAAACTTGCCATCTACAGAAACTAGAATAAAATTGTGACCTAATGCAAAAACAATCAATTTAAAATACTTAAAAACAGAAAAGATATGCTAAATACAAAAACAGGACTAAATCTGTTTTTAAAACAAAACAGAAAATAAGAAAAATCCTATCTAACGGCCAGGGGGTGACGTGGCGCGCTCTGGTTGGCTGGGCTGGTGTGCGCGAGGGTTGTTACGGGCGGACGGCCGAAATGAAAAGGAAAACGGTTCGGGGTTTAATTCCTTCTAATCTTATGCGTCCGATCTAGATCCTACGGTGGAGAGGGGGTGGAGAGGCTCACCGTGCTTATGTCGCCGGCGATGGAGACTCCGGCGAGGCAGGGACGGTGAGGTCGTCGGGGAGATGGCTTCCGAGGGTCTCCGGCGATGTCTCCGGCACTGGTCGACGCAGGGGAGCTCGACGAAGGCGATGGTGGCGTCGGAGGGGCCTTGGGGCGACGGAGGTGAGCGGCACGTGCTCGGGGTGGCTCGGTGGCGGTTCGGACTCCGGCGAGGGCGCGGGCTCTGGTGTTCCAGGGGGTACGGGGCTCGGGCAGATGGTCGAGGCGGTGCGGGCGAGTGCGGTGCGGGCGAGTGCGGCGAGCTCGGTGGTGGACTCAGGGGGTGCGGGGAAGGCTCGGTGGTGCAGGGGCGCGGTAATGGCGTGGTAGCCGTGGTGGTCTCCGGCGACGAATCCCGACAACGAGAGGGGGTCCGGCGACGGGGCGAAGGGTGGAATGGCTAGAGGGGAGAGGTGGCTTTATATAGGAGGCTCAGGGTGCTCAAAAAGGAAGGAGGGGAGAGATCTCCGGCGCGGGGTCGCCGGCGTGGAGAGGGGAGGGGAGAAAGGAAGGAGGTGACGGCGCGGGAGAGGGAATCGGGCGGTGGGACCCGCAGTCAGAGAGAGAAAGAGAGGCAGCGCGCGTCGGTCGGCCGAAAACTAGGCAAATCGGGGGGAGAAAGGAAAGTGGGCCGGCCGGACATTTAAAACGTTTAAAAACTTTCCTGTTGATTTTTGTCAGAGAATCAAAATCATTAAAGGGACGTAAATACTTTGCCAAAAAAATAAAAGTTTTAAACCAAAATTATCATCAGAATAAATGTCATTTAATGTACATTTTTATTCTGTCAAATTAAATACTTTAAAAAAATATTTTTCAGAAAATTGCCTAATTGGCTTTATTTATTTTTGCAAATTATTTTTCATATAACCCCTTGGGTTTTATGATTCAAAAAATCACAAATAACCCCCTGGTTTTGGAGTGTCATATTTACTCCCCTCAAATTTTTGACAAGGGTTTGAATACTTTGAAAACTTGAATAGGAACCAAATATGAAATGGGTTCCAAAATAATTCAGAGGCACTTTCAAATCCTTTCTTTAAACTTCCAACTCATATTTCATATAATTTGAAGAAGTCATACTATCCTCTCTCATGAAAATCATTGAGTTGCATAAAGTTTCTGAATTTGAAATATTTTCAAAATGAAATTCAAATCACATGGGAAAGTCATTTTATTCCCTCTCATTCAAAAGTTTTTCAAAAGTTTCAAATTTTCACTCACTTTCAATCACTCAAGCAAACAAACAATCATTCTAATAGTTATTATAACATTCCAAAGTTTGGGATGTTACATGAAGACCATAGAGAGAGAGATCTAGGTACTAGCTATGGACACGTAGGTCCGTGGTGAACTACTCACACATCACCATGGGAGCAACAAGGTTGCTGTAGAGGCCCTCCGTGATCGATTCTCCCTCCGACAGGGCACTAAAACAGGGCTCCAGATGGGCACACAGCGGAACGGAGACTTGAGGAGGCGGAAAAAGTGTTTCGGGAGGATCTCTAGGGTTTTGGGGTTTTATCGGAATTTATAGGACACAGAGGGGCGTGGGGGCGAGGAAGGCAGCCACAAGCCATCAGGGCGCAACCCCCCTGGGCATGTCTTGTTGGCTTGTGGCCCCCATGTGGCCTCCAGTCTTCTCCCGAAGCTTCTAGGTATTCTTTTGGTCCACAAAAACTCATCAAAAAGTTTCGGAGTATTTGGGCAATGTTTGGTACAGTAAACCCGTAAAGCCAAAAACATGTAGAAAATAACAACTAACACTTGGCACTGGGTTAATAGGTTAGTGCTCAAAAATAATATAAAACAACAAGTAAATGCCTAAAAAGCATGCTAAAATGGATAATATTATAGCATGTAACAATTAAAAATTATAGATACGTTCGAGACGTATCACCCCTCTCCCAATCATCCACAACTAGGAAAGAAAAAATAAGATAAATCTAACCATAGCATGAAACATGTGGATACAAATCAGCCCCTTACAGAATAACGCCTAAACTAGGGTTTAAGCTTTTTTCACTCTAGAAACCCATTATCTACTTATTACTCCACAATGCCTTCCCTTAGGCCCAAGTATGGTGAAGTGTCATCTAGTCGACGTTCACATGATACCAATAAAGGAAGCAACAACATACATATCATCAAAATATTGAACGAATACAAACTTCACATGATTACTTATAACAAGACTTCTCCCTGCCCTCGAGAAGAAAAGAAACTACTCACCAATCATCATCATGTTCAAGATCAGAGGTAACCAAATATACCAACAAGCATCAACTAAAGATGTAATCAACACTACTAGCAACCCACAGGTACCAATCTGAGGATTTGAGACAAAGATTGAATACAAGAGATGAACTAGGGTTTGAGATGAGATGGTGATGTGAAGATGTTGATGAATATTGGTCCTCCCACGAAGGAGGAAGCGTTGTCCATGAGGATGTCTTTGATTTTCCCCTTCCCGAGGGAAGTTTGCCCAGCAGAATCGCTCTGCTGGGGAGCAAAATGGCTCTTGCCTAGGTTTCCGCCTCAAGACAGTAGCGCTTCATCCCGAAGGTATCCTTCTCATTTTTATAGGTCAAAACCCTTCATATAGCAGAAGATGGGCACCGTAGGCCGTCTGTGGGCCTCCCAAGGCATCAGGGAGCACCCTATGGGTTGGGCACGCCCAGTTGCCTTGGGAGCAACATGTGGCCCCCTCCATGGTTCTTCACTCCAATAATTTCGATATATTCTATAAAAAATCTTCGCGAAGTTTCATGTCATTTGGAGTTCACAAAATTTCCAGCTTTTTCCATGGCCTTCAGGTCCAGTATTCTAGTTTCCGGTAATTTCCCTCTTTGTGTAGATCTTGAAAATTATGATAGAAAAGGCATTATAATTATATCATAAAGTGGAATAATTTCCAAAAATGGTATAAATATCAATGGGAAATCATGATGCAAATGGACATATCAACTCCCAAGCTTAGATCTCGCTTGTCCTTAAGCAAAAAAGTCGAACTCAATAATAATGACCACATGTTTAGAGAGAGAGGTGTCTATAAAAATAAAATATGGACTTGAAAGCATCATGATTATTAACAAAGTATCAAGTTTTCATCATATAGATTCTCATAAACAAGTAACAATCTATCCAGAACTATTAAAGTATGAAGCATAAACTTTATTGACAACCAACAAAATATGATCTTAGTCATTGAGACAATCACAATTCATCATATTTCAGAGAAGAGTCTATGTTAGAGCTTTCATTTTGTCAAGTTCACATACTCAATTATTATTTAGTCTTCTATGATTGTTGACACTCCAAGCATATTTTTGGAGCAAACGTTTCCGTGAGACACATAGGAAGATAGGGGCTTTAATGTTTTCGCTTCCCAACTTGTTTACCTTAAGGATAATGTCAACAATAATGACTCATGATGACCTACATCCAACTTGATATACATGCCTGCATCTTCCCCAATACTGTTGGAAATATGCCCTAGAGGCAATAATAAATTAGTTATTATCATATTTCCTTGTTTATGATAATCGTTTATTATCCATGCTATAATTGTATTGATCGGAGACTTAAATGCATGTGTGGATACATAGACAAAACCATGTCCCTAGTATGCCTCTAATGGACTAGCTCGTTGATCAAAGGATGGTTAAGGTTTCCTAGCCATGGACATGAGATGTCATTTTATAATGGGATCACATCATTAGGAGAATGATGTGATGGATAAGACCCAAACTACAAACATAGCATATGATCGTGTCAGTTTATTGCTACTGTTTTCTGCATGTCAAGTATATGTTCCTATGACCATGAGATCATGCAACTCATGGATATCCGAGGAGTGCCTTGTGTGTATCAAACGTCGCAACGTAACTGGGTGACTATAAAGGTGCTCTACAGGTATCTCCGATGGTGTCTATTGAGTTGGCATGGATCGAGACTGGGATTTGTTACTCCGTGTGACGGAGAGGTATCTCGGGGCCCACTCGGTAATGCAACATCACAATAAGCCTTGCAAGCAATGTGACTAATTGTTAGTTGCGGGATCTTGTATTACGGAACGAGTAAAGAGACTTGCCGGTAACGAGGTTGAACTAGGTATGGAGATACCGACGATCGAATCTCGGGCAATTAACATACCGAAGAACAAAGGGAACGTTATACGGGATTAACTGAATCCTTGACATAGAGGTTCGACCAATAAAGATCTTCGTAGAATATGTAGGAACCAATGTGGACTTCCAGGTCCCGCCATTGGTTATTGACCGTAGAGGTGTCTCGGTCATGTCTACATAGTTCTCGAACCCGCAGGGTCTGCACACTTAAGGTTCGGTGACGTTTCGGTAGTGTAGAGTTATGTATGGTGGTGACCGAAGTTTGTTCGGAGTCCCGGATGAGATCCCGAACGTCACGAGGAGCTCCGGAATGGTCCGGAGGTAAAGATTGATATATAGGAAGTCCCAGTTTGGTTTCCGGAAAAGTTTCGGGCTCATCGGTAGTGTACCGGGAGTGCCGGTAGTGTACCGGGAGGCCTCCGGGAGGGGTATTTCGACCCCAAGAGGTCCATGGGCTGTGGGAGAGTATTAACCAGCCCTTAGTGGGCTGGGAAAACAGACACTAAGGCCCATGGCGCAGGAGAGAAAGTCCTAAAGCAAAAGGTGGAAAATCAGCCAATAGGAGGCAATCCTACTCCAACTAGGATTGGAGGTGAAGTAGGATTGCTTCCCACCTCCTATTTCGGCCGACCCAAAGGCCTTGGCTGCCTCTCCTCTCCTCTCCTCCTATATATACTAGTGGATTGGGTGGTTTTTGGACAGAATTTCCGGCCACGTGCTACTCGTTCCACCGGTGCATAGTTTCTCCTCTAGATCGGTTTTCTGCAGCGCTTAGGCGAAGCCCTGCCGGAATTGCTCCACCACCATCACCGGAGCGCCGTCACGCTGCCGGTGAAATCTCTCTCCTCTCCACCTCCTCTCGCTGGATCGAGACGGTGCAGATCGTCATCAAGCTGCACGTGTGCTGAACGCGGAGGTGTCGTCCGTTCGGCGCTAGATCGGAAGGACCGTGATCGAGATCGCGAGACGGTTCGTGATGTGATCACGGAACGGATCGTGATGAGTTCGCGGGACAGATCGTGATCAAGATCGTGAGACGGATCGTGATGAGTTCGTGGGACGGATCATGATGTGTTCGCGGGACGGTTCGTGATTGGATCGCGGGACGCTCGGCGATTTGGATCGCGAACAAGTTCGACTACACCAACCGCGTTTCTTAACGCTTCCCGCTTAGCGATCTACAAGGGTACGTAGATCCACTCTCCCTCTCGTATATTCTCGTCACCATGGATAGGTTTGCATGTGCGTAGGAAATTTTTTGTTTCCCATGCGACGTTCCCCAACAAATACATGATGCTTGCCAACTAAAGAACTAATAGATTGGAATAGGGATGAACATTATTGACTCTTGCATAAAAGGAAATACAAAAAAGTAAAATATAGGCCCTTTGCCGAGGGAAGCAGAGGTTGTCATGTGCTTATTAATTTAGGATGTGCAAGCTCTTAATGTAAAGGAACGTCACTTTATATTGCCCCTTATGATAGCAACCTTTATTATGCAGTATGTTGCTTTTATTTCTTTGACATCACAAGATAATACAAAGCTTATTTTCCCTTACAATAAAAGCTCATACATATTTCGGAGCAATTTTATTGCTTTATGAACCGATGACAACTTACTTGAAGGATCTTATTCAATCCATAGGTAGGCATGGTGGACTCTCGTGGCAATAAACTGGGTTTAAGGGTTATGGATGCACAAGTATTATCTTTACTTAATGCACATTATTGGCTAGCAAAATATCATAGACAAGCACCACATGTTAAAGGATCCATGACAATATAACTTCTATGTGAATGTAAACAAACATAATTCATCACGTTGTCTTCCTTGTCCAACATCAACTATTCGATCATGTAGAAAATATTTGATGAGGGCTCACAATCATAAAAGATGTCCAAGATAGTATATTTGTACATGAATCTCCTCTCCCCTTTCATAAATTTGCATGGATTTTATCAATGACTAACACTATGTTTGTTAACTCCCAACAACTTTTATCAAACATACTCCTTTTATGTGAATTCATTACTCCCTATGGGATTAGCATATAATCTTTTTATTTCTTTTTTTTACATTGGTATGATTGGGACATGAAGATAAAGCAAACAAACTCAAACTAAATGTTATTATATAACTCTCACACTCAGTTAGGGATAGATAGATAGATCACGAAGCAAACACTCTAAGCAAAACAATACTAAACTTTTATTCTTCTAGATCACGAAATAGCTAAGGATCGAACTAATATAGATGATAATGTAAAAGTGATGGTGATACGATACCAGGGAATCTCCCCCAAGCTTAGAACAAGCTAAGGGTGGTGCCCATACCCATGTAGTCAAGCGTCCTTCTTGGGTGATGGTGGTGATGAACTAGTAGGCTTATCCTCCGTTTTCCACGGCATAGGATCCCCATTGAAGATGGAAGAGCTAGTCTATGTGATTCTAAAATTTGCAGCTATACTCATCATACTCATAGTTTTGGTTTTGTAAATCATAGAGTTGAGCCTCAAGGTCTTGAAGCCTATCGAAGCTTGAAGATCATCTCCGCAATCTCCTTGTTGTCCATCTTATGTTCACGAATAAAATTCGTGATCATGGAGTGATTGGTGCTGAATCCATGATCTGCCATCCCCTGACACTTGAAGATCTCCTCCTCCAGTGCTGCAAGTATGGCCTTCTCGCTTCCCTCCTTCCTCGGTCCTTGAACATACCGAATGTGAAGCAGCCCCTCACGCATCTCAATGGTTTGAGGCTATTTCATCACCGTAGGAAGGTAAGGGTTGATGACCTTCTCGTAGAACTATTCCTTGGAGGAGCTTGATGGCGTCATGGTGATCTAGATCTGTCAGAAAAAACAGCTCGAAACAAGGACAGAGGAGAAACTCCCGATGAAGTGATCAAAACATACGGTATTATATATAATGAATTTTTCCAGGTTAGAATACGTGTCGAGGAAGAAAACGGAGTTGGGGAGGCACACGAGGGGCTCCCAAGGCAACCTCGCGCACCCAGGGGGTAGGGTGTGCCATGTTGTCTTGGAACTTCCTCGTAGGTCCCCTCAGCTGGTTTTTATTTTTGTGATTTTTCTAACGTTTCAAAACTGATGGAAATTATTTTTATGGAATTTTTGGAGTCGGCTTACTTACTGTATCACATACCTACTCATTTTCAGGTCTCTTTTGTATGTTCTTCCAGTGACATCACTTGAATAATGTTAATTTCTTACCTAAGATATAATGCTTAATTATTTGCCCATTAACCACTCTTGGATTTGTGCCTTGCACATTGTTAATCTTAATAGCTCTAGAAAGATAAACGTGTTCGACGATATATGGTCCTTCCCATTTGGAGAGAAGTTTTCCTACAAAAAAATATGAAACGAGAATTATACAAAAGCACTTGATCACCTATTTTAAATTCCTATTTTTGGATTCTTTTGTCATGCCATCTTTTAACTTTTTCTTTAAACAACTTGGTATTTTCATAACCATGTGTCCTCCGTTCATCCAGAGAGCTTATATCAAATAACCTTTTCTCACCGGCAAGTTTCAAATCATAATTTAGTTCTTTAATTGTCCAATAATATTTATGTTCTAAATCAAGAGGTAAATGACATGCTTTTCCATAGACCATTTTATACACGTACATTCTCATATGATCTTTATACGTAGTTCTATAAGCCCATAATGCATTATCTTGTTTCTTAGATCAATTCTTTCTAGGTCTATTAACAGCCTTTTGCGATCTCAATTTTATTTCTCGATTCCTCAATTCAACTTGACCACTAGGCTGAGG
The DNA here is from genome assembly GCA_022496015.1 of Hordeum marinum. Classification (NCBI taxonomy): domain Eukaryota; kingdom Viridiplantae; phylum Streptophyta; class Magnoliopsida; order Poales; family Poaceae; genus Hordeum; species Hordeum marinum. The sequence goes on along the minus strand of CM039672.1, from coordinate 235,203,281 downwards.
ATGATAATATGATGCAATTCTATGCTTAACATCATCTTTAGCTAGAAGTTTATGAAAAGTGCCATGAATAAAATGTGAACTACCATTAGCCAGTAAATATCTTGGGACTGTAAACCTCGGGAAAATAACATATTTAAGCATTTTAATAGAAGTGTTATGATCAACACTACTAGTTGGAATAGCTTCTATCCACTTAGTAACATAATCAACAACAACTAAAAGATGAGTATACCCACTAGAGGAAGGAAAATATCCCATATAATCAAAACCCCAAACATCAAATAGTTCAATAACAAGTGAATAATTCATAGGCATTTCGTCACGTCTGCCGATATTACCAATTCTTTGACATTCATCACAAGAGAGGACAAACTTATGTGCATCTTTGAAAAGAGTAGGCCAATAAAAACCAGATTGTAGTACCTTATTGTAGTTCTATCTCCAACGTGGTGCCCTCCGTATGCCTCAGAATGACAATTCCGTAGGATTTTTTCTTGTTCATGCTCAGGTACACAACGTCTAATAACACCATCTACTCCTTTATAAACATGTGGGTCATCCCAAAGTAATGTCTTAAATCAAAGAAGAACCTTTTCTTTTGTTGGTATGTGAAATTAGGTGGCATGTATTTAGCAACAATGTAATTAACATAATATGCATACCAAGGAGTACTGCGGAAGCATTTATAACAACTAATTTCTCATCATGAAAACTATCATCAATAGGTAGTGGGTCATCAAGAACATTTTCCATCCTAGAAAAATTATCTGCTACAGGATTCTCAGCTCTCTTTTTATCAATAATATGCAAATCAAATTCCCGAAGTAGAAGAACCCACCTAATTAGTCTAGGCTTAGCATCTTTCTTTACCATCAGGTATTTAATAGTAGCATGATCAATGTGAATAGTAACTTTAGAATCAACAATATAAGGTCTAAACTTATCACATGCAAACACAACTGCTAAAAATTCTTTCTCGGTAGTAGCATCATTTCTTTGAGCATTTTCTAGAGTCTTACTAGCATAATGCATTCAATTTCTTGTCTATTATTTGCCCTAAAACAACACCAACAGCATAATCACTAGCATCACACATAATTTCAAATGGTAAGTTCCAATCAGGTGGTTGAACAATAGGTGTAGAAATTAAAGCTTTCTAGTATCATAAAAATGGAATATCCTTTTGAATAAGATTAGTTAATGGCCTAGAAGTCTTTGAGGAATCTTTAATAAAGTTTCTATAGAAACCAGTGTGACCAAGGAAACTTCTTATACCTTTTACATCTCTAGGACATGGCATTTTCTTAATTGCATCAGTTTTAGCTTTGTCTACCTCAGTACATCGTTCAGAGATTTTATGCATGAGTACTATGCCTTCATTTACCATAAAGTGGCACTTCTCCCAATTCAAGACTAGATTAATTTCTTTGCATCTCTGCAAAACTTGATCAAGCTTTCTTAAGCAATCATCAAAATAAGTCCCGTAAACTGAAAAATCATCCATGCATACCTCAATAATCTTTTCACGGAAGTCAAAGAATATAGGAGTCATACATATTTCAAAGGTAGCAAGTACATTACATAAACCAAAAGGCATAGGTCTATAATCATAAATTCCAAACGGACAAGTAAAAGTAGTTTTATCTTCATCTTCTTTTGACACGGGATTTGAGAAAAGCCAGAATATCCATCAAGGAAAAAAATTGTGTATGCTTTGATAACCTTTCTGGCATTTGATCAATAAAAGGCAAGGGGTAATGATCTTTTCTAGTAGCTTTGTATAATTTCTTGAAATCAATTACCATCCTATAACCAGTTACAATTGTTTGTGGGATAAGTTCATTTTTATCATTAGGAACAACGATTATGCATCCTTTCTTAGGAAAGCAATTAACATAACTAACCCATCTACTATCACCAATAGGATAAATTATACCTGCCTTCAGAAGCTTTAATATTTTAGTTCTTACCACTTCCTTCATTTTAGGATTCAAACGCGTTGATGATCAATGACAGGTTTAGCATCCAATTCCATATTAACCTTGTGCTGACATAGAGTGGGACTAATGCCCTTAAGATCATCAATAGTATATACAAAAGAAGCTTGTTGCTTCTTTAGGGTTTTGAGTAATTTATTTTCTTCATGCTCTAAAAGGTTAGCACTAATAATAACATGATATATCTGATTTTTGTCAAGATAAGCATATTCTAATGTATCATGTAATTTCTTTAATTCAAACACGGGATGTCCCTTAGGTGGGGGAGGATCTCCTAAAATATCAACGTGCAAATTATGCTTAAGTATAGGTGCTTGCCTAAAGAATATCTCATCTATTTCATTCCTCTCATTCTTATGCATATCATTTTCATGGTCTAGTAAATATTGTTCTAACGGATTAGTAGGAGGCACAACAATAGAAGCAAGACCAATAATTTCATCTTTACTATATAGTTCTTTCTCATGTGGTTTTCTACAAACTTAGATAAATTAAATTCATGAGACACATCAACAAAACTCAGTCTAACCTTTTCTTTAACACAATCAATTTCAACTTTAACGGTATTCGAGAAAGGTATACCAAATATAATGGAACAAAAATTATCTTGTAGTGAACTAAGTACTAAGAAATCAGTAGGGTATTTGATTTTTCCGCACAAGACTTCAACATCTTGAGCAATCCCAAGCGGTGAAATAGTATCTCTATTCGCAAGTTTAATAGTGACATCAATGTCTTCAATCTTGGATGGTGCTACATAATTCATAATTTCTCGATATAAAGTAAAAGGAATATCACTCACACTAGCACCCATATCACATAAGCCATGATAGAAATGATCTCCAATTTTAACAGAAACAACACGCATGCCAACAACTGGTTTATTCTTATCTAACACATGATGTTGTTTCTAGCAGGTTTTGCGATTCTAGCAGCCTCATCGCAAAAATATATAACTTGCTCATCAACGTTATCAACCAACAGATCTTTAACCATAACAATATTAGGTTCTACATTTATTCGTTCAGAAGGTTTGGGTGTCCTAACATTCCGTTTGCTAAGCATATTTGTAGCTTTAGCATGTTCCTTAATCCTAACAGGAAAAGGTGGTTTCTCAACGTAAGTAGTAGGCACAACTGGATCAACATGGGAAATAATTGTTTCATCTTTAACTTTAATAGGTTCCTCTAATAATTCTTCAATAGGTGGATGGAATTTAAACCACTTCTCCTTGGGGAGAACAACATCAGCAGCAAAATATTCCCAAAAGGAAGCTAGTATCTCAGAGTCAAGTCCATATTTAGCACTAAACTTATGAAAAGTATCGGTTTCCATAAAGTATTTAACACAATCAAACTCAAGCTTTATACCCGACTCTTTATCTTTGTCGAGTTCTCAATCTTCAGAGTTGCGCTTAATTCTTTCTAGAAGATCCCATTTGAATTCAATAGTTTTCTTCATGAAGGAATCAGTAGAAGAAGAATCGAGCATCAATTGATCATTATAAGAAAGCCAAGTTTATAAGTTATGTATAATTATTTCTCTCGAGAGCTCGTGATTGGGGCATGTGTGCATAATAGACTTAAGCCTCCCCCAAGCTTGAGCTATACTTTCTCCTCCAGAAGGCCAAAACTTATATATATAATTCCGATCACGATGAACCATATGCCTAGGATAAAACTTCTCGTGAAATTTCAGCTTCAATCGATTCTAGTCCCATGTTCCAACATCATCCAATACCCACTACCAAATATGCTTAGATAATCATGCAAGCTTAAATAATCCACAAATCTCATCTACATATATCAAGTGCAAATCAGGATGAGTTGTTCCATCTCCTGCATAAGAATTAGCTAGTAGTTTCTCTAAGATACTCGAAGGAATATCATAGTAAATATTTCAGTGGGTTCTGCAGGTTGAGGGGTGGTTTTTGTCACTTCTGGTTGGGATGAAGATACCCCAAATAGGCCCCTCAAAAGATTATCTTCCATAGTAACAAGCAACAGTAAATGTCAGTACATACCGAAAATGTTTCCCTACCATATTCCACTTACCAAAGGTGATTCAATCCCCAACAACGGCGCCAGAAAAGAGTCTTGATGACCCAAAAGTATAGGGGATCAACCGTAGTCCTTTTGATAAGTTAGAGTGTCGAACCCAACGAGGAGTAGAGGGAAATGATAAGCAGTTTTCAGCAAGGTATTCTCTGCAAGTGTTGTAGGTAAGAGTGATAGATAGTTTTGTAGAAAGACAATTCGTAACAAGTAACAAGTAATAATAGTAGAAAGTGTGCAACAAGGTGGCCCAATATTTTTTATAGCAATGGACAGGCCTGAAAGTTCTCTTATATAAAGTAAAGCGCTCTCGAGGAGACATGAGAATTTCCGTCTAGTCACGTTTATCATGTTGAGTTGATTTGCGTTTGTTACTTTGACAATTTGATATGTGGTTGCACCGATGCTTGGGTGTTGTTCTTACTTGAACAAACAACCAGTTATTATTACCCCCTCTCGCAAGCATCTGCAACTACGAAAGAAGAATTAAGATAAATCTAACCATGGCATGAAACATGCGGATCCAAAGCCTCTTACGAAATAACACATAAACTAGGGTTGGACCTTATGTCACTCTAGCAACCCGTAATCTACTTATTACTCCACAATGCCTTCTCTTAGTCCCAAGTATGGTGAAGTGTCATGTAGTCGACATTCACATGACACCAGTAAAGGAAGCAACAACATACATATCATCAAAATATCGAACGATTACCAACTTCACATGGTTACTTATAACAAGACTTCTCTCGTGTCCCCAAGAGAACAAAAGCAACTACTCACTAATCATCATCATGTTCAAGATCATAGGTATAATGAATATGATAAAGGATATGAACATATCATCTTCCACCAAGTAAACCAACAAGCATCAACTGCAAGATATAATCAACACTACTAGCAACCCACAGGTACCAATCTTAGGTTTTGAGAGAAATATTGAATATAAGAGGTGAACTAGGGTTTGAGATGAGATGGTGTTGGTGAAGATGTTGATGAATATTGGTCCTCCCATGAAGGAGGAAGCATTGGTGATGACGATGGCTTCAATTTCCCCCTCTCGAAGGGAAGTTTCCCTGATAGAATCGCTTTGTCGAAGAGAAAAAGGGCTCTTGCCTAGGTTTCTGCCTCTAGACGGTGATGCTTCATCCTGGAAGTATTCTTCTTTTTTTTCTAGTTTAAAACCCTTCATATAGCAGAAGAGGGGCACCGGAGGCCGTATGTGGGCTTCCCAAAGCATCAGGGCGCACCATGTTGTCTTGGGAGCAACATGTGGCCCCCCTCCGGTGGTTCTTCGCTCCAATAATTATTATATATTCCATAAAAAATCTCCGTGAAGTTTTAGGTCATTTGGAGTCTAGAAAGTTTCCAACTTTTTTCCATGGCCTTCAGGTCCAGAATTCCAGTTTTCGGCAATTTTTCTCTTTGTGTAGATCTGGCAAATTAAGAGAGAAAAGGCATTAGAATTGTATCATAAAGTGGAATAATGATAAAAAAATAAGTATCAATAGGAAATCATGATGCAAAATGGACGTATTAGCGGTCGTCTCTACGGTGGCCAAGGAGCGGTCGAGTGCCCATGTGCGACCATGTTAGGGTTGTCGAGGACCCAATCAGTATGACATCGTTTTTGGTGAATGCGGAGCAGCGGACGGCGTTGCGGCGGTCATACCGCGCCTGCTGCCTCGCCATGCGCTCCTCGTCGGAGACGACGATCCTGGAGCCCGGGGGCCCGCCAACATTGTCGCCTCGAAGGTAGTGGAGGATACGGCCTCACGCCTTTGCGGTCGTGGGCGGAAGCTCCTCCTTGACGGTGCGACGAGGCAGGCCCGTCATTGACATGGCATCTGATCAGTACGACGCGGTAGTGCGGGGGCGACGCTGGCTCATCCTTGATGCGTCGTCTCATCTGGACGCCGCTTGCGCTCGGGCGATGCCGTCTCGTCCATGACCCCCGGGGACAGGGATGTCGGCTCGCGCTTCACGTGGTGTTGCGACGGGGACGGCAGCTCCTCCTTGTCGTGAGACGGTTATGGTGACGAGGGACCATGTGATGAAACGAACGCTCCGTCATTAACTCGATCTAACGAACGAATTGTTCGCCCATCGTAGTGGCCTTCGAGAGGAGGAGGGGCCTCTACTGCTGCGGCGGCTGGTCTTCCTCGCCATCGAAGAAGATGACGATATCCTCCTTTCCGGAGGAGCGGTGCGCCGTGGATGCCGAGAGGCCAGGAGAGTGAGGGCGGTGCTACCAAGATCCTTCTGACGAGGAGCTTCAACCACCTCCACGTGCCGGTGTGATGAACTAGGACTTCGGCATGGCCGTTGGGCTCCGAGAGTAGGAAGGGCTCGATGGCGGTGACCGGGAGGGGGAGGGAGAGTGCGGCTTTGTGCATCGCCGGCGCACGGCTTAAATAGCCGCACACAGACCATGCGAAGGGGCGGTCAGCCCGCTTCAATGTTGCGCAGCGGTTGGATGTAGTTTCTCGGGGCACGCAACGTCTGCATTGAAGCAACAACGTCCGAGAGGTCACATCCGTCAGCGCCGGCCTCCCGTCCAGTTAAATCATGGGCATCAATGCCAGGTGCTATTTGATCTAGACCAGCATGAATGCGAGTGCAGTCAGACATAGGCGTCAAAAAATGGACTGCCCCCCCCCCCCCCCCGCGCCGCGTCCCGTCTTCGGTTTATGAGGAAAAACACATTTGTCAATCAAGCGGACCGATACAAGATCGTGTTAGATGGCTTCCGCCGTGCAGACATATGCGGATCGGTATTGAAAATGCCCTAATGCCAAGTTACCTAGTTTCACATAAAAAATGCTATTACGTTCCCAGCAAAAATGAAAGCAATTCCAAAAATTGGAATTGTGCATCATTATTTCCTCAACCTATTTGGCCGTTTAGTTCCACCACACATATTCGCAGCGTGCACACGAATATGCTGCAAAGATCTACCCGACACCCAATTTATGATGATTGGCACTCGAGAGGTGCAACCAACAGCACACCGACATGGCACCTAACCGAAAACGAAATGAAAATAAACAAGCGCGGTGCTGGTGCCCGTTCCTTCTTTTCTTATGTAGGTGAGGTGCACGTTCCTTCAGGAAGCTGCACGCGCAGCGCAGGTCGACATCACAAGGCAAAAGTGAGCAAAAGGCACATCTCCTTCTGAAACCACAAGCTACCTGAGCATATGCTTATTATGTGCTCCGCACATTCTCGTTCAGAGGCGAACCTGAAAATGAGGCATAACTGAGCACAGTTCCTTCAGAACAAAGAACAAAGTAACAGTTTGCAATATCCTTGCATTTTTAGACAGCTGCGGTTTGCAAACTGCACGACTGTTTACGCAGTCTCCACATCGGGCACGGCATCGGCATCGGCAACGGTGTCTTCAGGCCCAGCATCCTTCTCAACGAAGTCATACCCATACTCCTCCTCTGAAGCATCCTCCTCTGCACTCCTGCCAAACATGAACGGCCTCTTGCCCATCGTCGTGAAAGGCATCAGTCCCAGCGCACGAGCTGTCTTAATCTCCCTCGCAACCTTGCGCTGAGCTTTCGCGCTTATCTTGGTCTGGAGAGCAGATCAACAAGTTAGAAATAACAATGGGCAAGGAAATACAAAATAAGTGTCTCAAGCTTAGTACAATTTTGTACTAAAATTAGTACAAAGTTAAGACCCTTCTTTTGGGAAGGAGGGAGTACATCAGTAAAGAACATGAACACGTTTGTGAGGCTGACCCTGAAAACTGGCAAAGAGATGATACTATATGCCACACCTTAATTATACTACTCCATGTAAGATTAGAGTAAATATAGATTAAGCATGAAAAGGTTTGTGCTCGACGAGCATAAACCTGAACACCTCAACAACAACATCATCACCGAAGGGGAGCATTCAAAATAAACAAATGTCTCCATAAGAGTAACATTTAAAGCATAGTGCATTAAAGGGCGGTTGCTACTTGAAATCTGACATTACTTTATAAGAAAAAATGGCATTCATATCTGAACAAGAGAGTATGCATTATTGGCAATAATCTGAAAAAGCATGATCTGAGTTTATATCGTACTTATATCAGGAAGACAGGAACCTCTCCACCCAAATTTATCTTATCTTATAAAAGCCAGGAAAAGTACCCTATTACCTGATTCCTCTTGATAATAATGCCAGCTTCTGTAAGAAAGTTGGAGAGGAATCTAACATTCTGCAAGGAATAATTACTGTGGTCAGAAACTGCAACTTGTTGAAGATAACTGTAATAACTCAACATATTGAAATGTATGAAGCAGATCAAAGTTGGTCCCTCGAAAACTATGTATCCATGCATGAAGGTCTCTATCTGTAGGTAGTTATTTACAAAAATTGGTTACAAACCACCACAAAATAAGCAGTTTAGTCATAAACTGCTTAAGCAAAGTGGCAGACTTCCAACCAAAACATTACCCCATTTAGTTACCAACTTACGCCATTACCCGTTACTCCCTCTGTCAAAATGTAGGCTGTATTTTTATTGGTTAAGGCAAGGTCTGAATTCAAATCTAATGACATGACATTAGTTTGATTCAAAAGTAAATACTTGTATTATAACTTTGTATCACATAAACCACATATTAACGTATTAATTGTTGGTTAAAATCTTATCTAACCAATCAAAATATATCCCATGTTTTGCAACGGAGTACAATTTTTTCATGTGCCCCTTTCCCTGTGACCTCCCACACCATGAGCTCAAGTACCAACCTTGCCGTCTCAAAATAGCTCAATTCTAACAGATTAGTTCCATACTTCCATTACGCTGCCATGTGTGGCAGCAAGAATAGCCATGTGAGAAGCTTCTACAGACTCCCCAAGAATTTTCATTTTGCTAGTTGCGACCAGAAAGGAAGATTTATTTTTTCCTGATGTCAACTGTATGTCAAGGTTTGATTTTTCTTTTAAAGTTCTGCTTGTAGCTGTCAATATATATATGTTTTTCAGTTTTCCATAGGGGGAGATTTGGATGGTGCCTGTTGCCAAGCACATGACATGCAAGACAAAACACTTGTGTCTGTTCTTCAAGAAGATTTTATCAATAAGTATTTTGGAATTGAGAGATCAATAATAGAACAAGCCTGATGAGCAAGCTCTAGGCAACATGAACCAAAGATACCACAAGGCCAGTTTTTGTTTGGCGAGGAACAAGTTCATTGTTGTACTTGAGATGATTCGGGCAGTGGTTGCTGCAAGTTTTCTTTGTGCTGATTGGGTTGTAGGCTAGCAGAACTTGCCTGGTGATATCGCCTTGCTCTTGAAAAGTTTCTACTCCTGCCAATCCAAATTAATTGACGCTGCCTTAGTTCGACTTTAGTACAAAGTTGTACTAACGCAGCGTCAATTAATATGGATCGGAGGGAGTACTTTTGTTTGTGTTGATTGGCATTTTGTTCATCTTCTTCTGTAATGCAGGTGTTACAATACTGATCTGAAGTAGGCAGGGGTTTATGTGGTAACGCATGAGTGATTTTGGAAATAAGGAAGGAAAAAAAAAAGTATGTTTCATGCCCACATAACAGCCTAATCTGGCTTTGACAGTTGCTGTGTTCCAGTATTGGCATCTAAACATCGAGTTAGAAAGTTAGAAGAATGTGAGACAATAACTCAAATCTATGAAATAATAAACAACACACCAGTTTAACAATACTGAACATGTTAATAATTGCTACATTCAAATATGGCAATGGAAAGCATCGATGGAAAATGCCAGAATCGCCACAAGCTTAGAGTAGTGTCACCAGTTATTGGACACAGACGTAATCACGAAAGAAGTGCCGTTTGGGGATTACCATAGTCATTGTATCCCTGAACATTATACCGGTTAACAGTTCTAAAGTCTACAAGCTGCCAAGGTATTGTAAATCTACCAGTTCATTTTAAACAAAAACTGTGGCCAGTTTACATAGGTTGCCAAGCAGATTTACTTACCCTAAAATCTGCTTTCCTTAAAACCTCCTTTGTAGATGTTTCAAACTGAGGTCTTGGAGGATTCCTTGGGGCTGCAGGTCTTGTAAGGTCAAGATCCTGTATGCAGTAGAGTTGAATAAATCTAGTGTTACAAGAGTATCATTCCAGTAGATAACAAACTGATGCTTGCATGTTTAAATAATAAATGTTGTTTAGAAAGCTAAAATACTATGACAATATCTTCTGGCGGTTCATGGTTTTTTAGGCAACATTGGATCAGACGAGCAATTTCTTTCTGTTTTGACAAACATATATCCACAAAAGCACTACGCTGTGTGGTAATACACTAACTCCACAGAATCTAGCTCACACATTTAGCCACACTTCCTGAATACTTGTAAATCACTGAATCATGCTAGACCAAATCTCAAGACTGCAAAGGATTTGTGATCTCCCAAATACTTGAATCACTGAAGTAACAAACAGATATCTCTCTTACCTTGACATTGTAAGTCGAGCCACGCCTGTAATTCACATCCGGCCTGAAATCGTAGTCATCGTCCTCAACCTCGTCCGTCATATGAAAGGTGCGGGCCGCGTCGTCCAGCTTCTCGTTCATGCCATCGTTCAAGGAATCGAAACCATCCATGAACCCACCATTACTACTCCCCTCACCAAACTGGGGCCGACCAAACGCACCCATTCCGGAGCCCATGCCGTGCCTTCCAAAGGAGCTCCCAACCCCATCGAGCTTCCCGAAGAATGACTTGTCATCTGATGATGACTCGAACAGACGCTTCTCAAAGTCGTCCGCGCTCTCCCCCGCGCCCTCTCCTGCGAAGCAACATCCAAAGGCCAAAGCAAACCGGCGCGTGAGAAAACAGCATCGCTAGAGCACTTTAAACATCAAAAAATTCCCCAAATATCACGGGTGCCGCCATCACGAAATGACAGGGTTTGAAAAATGTTTGATTTAAACCTAGATCTCTCCCGCCTCCATTCGATTCGATGTTTTGGTTGTGACGGAATGGAGAACGGGTGAGCTAGGTCCGGATGCCGGAAATACTGCGCGGGAGAGGAGGGAGGGGCTGGGGGTGCTTACCGGACAGGAAGGAGCGGCGGAACAAGGAGGCTGCGGCGGATGATGGGTCGGAAGGGAACAGGCGTCGTGGAAGAGATCGTCTCAGCGCCGAGCTCGCCATCTCGCTCAGTGCCTCGTCGCCGGCGCCGCAACCCGTCACCAGGGAAGCGAAGGCAGGTATTTGGGGATTTGGGGCTTCCTTTTGCGTTTCAGACCCGTAGCTGGCCACCTGGGCCGGCCCAACGATGAATGTTTACTTAACAGGCCTTAACGTGCCGGCCCACCTTGCGCGCCACCAGGCCCAGGAACGGACCCTTTAATAAACAGTCTTGTCCCGAAATCACTGATTGGCGAGTATACAACTCAAAGTTCACTTCCATATCTCAGGTTACGATAAATAGTGCCCTGCATGTGTGTCACTTATCGTAAACCTAAGAAAAAAATTTCGTAGATCCGTATTTTCAAAACGTTTTATCTTTTAAACCGTGCGTCCAAATTTCGAACCGTTTTCATCATTAGATTTCTCGCGTCGAGATCTTCAAACTAGATCATATGTTGATAGGTTTTGACGAATTTTTTTTTCAAAAAAAACAGTCGAAGAAAACCATGCCTCTTACGATAGAAAAAAAAACAGAAAACGTGTTTTTCCCTTTCCAAGAGGCATGGTCGTGACACTTGCGAAAGCAAAAACCATGTGTCTCACGAGAAAAACAATGTGTTTTCCCCCTTTCCGAGAGGCACGGTCGTGCCTCTCACGAAAGGAAAACTGTGCCTCTCGCAGAAAAGAAAAACGTATTTTTTCCCTTTTCGAGAGCGTGCCTCTCGCGAAGGTAAAACCATGCCTCTCGCGAAGGCAAAATCGTGCCTCTCGCGGAAGCAAAACCGTGCCTCTCATGAAAAAAAACATGTGTCTTTTCCCTTTCCTAGAGGCTCGGTCCTGCCTCTCGCGAAGGCAAAACCGTGCCTCTCATGAAACAAAATCATGCCTCACGCGGAAGCAAAACCGCGCCTCTCACAAAAAAGAAGAAAACATGTTTTTTTTTCCTTTTCGAGAGGCACGGTTGTGCCTCTTGCGAAAGCAAAACCGTGCCTCTCGCAAAAAAACGCCATTTTACGTAGAAAAAAATATTTTTTTGAATTTTTTTATCCAAAAGTTAAGAATGCCCGGTGAAAAACCGGAACACAAAAACCCGGAAAAAACAATTTAAGGCCGAAAACGCGTGCGAAAAAATAGAAAACAAAATCCGAAGGAAACGCTTAGAGAAAGACACGTGGCGGCGGTTGAGAACGCGCCAAGTGGCGACGCATGAAAGTGATCGTTGAGAGGCTTCTGAAGGAGTTCTCGCTAACTAGTGCTCCCGTCTGGCCCGCGGCACGTTAGGCTCAGTAATGCTACATCGACGGACCATTACAAGGTTTTACGGACTGGGTTGGAACTGTCAATCATTGAATTAAGGTAAGGGAGGGGCCCCACCCACCTGAAAATTAAGGGGTGGAGAGAAATAGAGGGAAGGTCCCCGTAAAGCTCATGTATGTGTTCGTTTAGTATTTTCGCATTAGACTCGTGTGGGCCGCGTACTTTTCGGTCTAATGTTGTTTGGAGCTATTTGGCCTGTTTTATGGTCCAAATATATATTAAAAATAAACGAGACATGTCGTGCCAGGCTGGCCTCGTAGCCGAGGCACGACCAATTTAGACATGTGTCAGGCCAGGCCCGTAACTAGCCGAGCATGCCTGCTCACGGGCCCATGACCCAGTTGGTCAGGTTTGCCTCATAGATTTTTTTTGTGTGTTTACATCTTTTCAAGTCTCCAAGCTTCTAGTGAATTGTGAAAGACCACTCTAATTGCCATTTGGGGCTACAATTATAGAAAATGAGGGTAAAAACTTTTTTTCTTGAAAAAGTGGTGGTTTCCTGTAATCCTGGTCCTAAATGTGATGATTTTGCGCAATTTACTCGTTGACGTTGGACTGTTATGTCTAAGCCATTCACCATTTTTGTAAAAAAAAATCTCAGATAGGTTTGGTTAATTAATTTGAATTGGTATTTGACCTAATGGAGATGATGAGTTTCAAATTGCAAGGATACTTTATGATGCGCCACCTTTGACGTTGCCACGAGTGACTATGTTTCACCTTTTCTTTGTCGGGTTTATCATACATCCCTTGCTTGCAAAGATGCCTAGGCTCAATGCTCACAGTCAGTCGACAATGGACCTCACACCGAGTGCTAGGTTGGACGATACAACTAGCAAAATCTAGAAGCAATGGCATAGAAAAGTTGGTATACAACAATAAGAAGCTAAGAGGTAAGGTATTATAAGATGCCCAAAATGGACCCCCCCCCCACACACACACATCGTCTTCCACATTTATCCCCTTGAAATTGTCTCATGAGCAAGGCCCTGCCACGATCCCCTTTCTTCTCCCTAGATGATATCGACCGTAGTAGGAGCGTAGAGGTGATCGAGGGAGATGACATGTATATAGTACTAGATCTAGGTCGTTTGTCTTTGAGACGTTTGGCGTTATGCCTGCCTAGATCACTACAATATTCATGCTTGTGTGGCGGCTTGCGGTGCTCCGTGGCCACGAGATTGAAGGAGTTGGTTGAAACGACAATGTTCACTGAAAATAAGCTCGTTTGCATCCCTCATATGGGGAATGATTAGAATCATCCTACCGATTCTATGGCTCGCGTCCGCCGCATCGAGGGCCAACCACGTGGCATACCAATCCAGTATAACAACGCACAACAAGTGTCAGGATTTTGCAACATCGTCCATGTTTCTGAAACATGAGGAATGTTGCAGTGGCAACACAACGATGCAACATTACGGGCAAACAATTTATGCAACAAAAATCTACGACACAACCGTTGTTACAAATGTCTTATGCAACATGATCTCTCTTGCAAAACAAAGTGCAACACAATCGATATTACAAAACTAGATTATGCAACACAACCTATGTTGCGAAAGTGACAAAAGTGGAAGACGATGCTCGTTGGTAGATTATTCCATACCTAACAGCTCGCCAGGCGACATATCTTTTAAAAAGACCCATCAGTCGATGCGTAGCACGCCCCCCCTCATATGGAGGTTTTCCTTCTCATTTCTTGCCCCTCGGTCGCCATCAAGGTGATGGGGACGGAGAAGGGAAGACGAGGTGTTCATGCTCTGGCCGGTTGGAGATTGATGTTACTTCTCTAATGTTTGTGATGGAGCAACGACGACCACTTGTCAATCACATGTGATTTTCATCGTTCCTCCGGCATATCTTCTGACCGAAGGAAGGTCTGGTGGAGCTATGAGGTGACTCATTTTCTTCCTCCTGACCACTATGCTTTAAGGGGGCATTACATCGATGTTCTAGAGGCTACTAATCCTATCTTTGGAAATCTCGATCGTTAGAGACGCGGTGGTGGCGGTCCTATAGTTCTAAGTGGTATCATCACATGGCGGTAGGGATGGGTTTGCGTCAGAGCTGCGTTTTGGACCCGCTTGTGTTTTGTGTTCTCAGTTTAGGACCCCCATGCAAATGACAGGTCTGGGATGTAATTATCTTTTCTTGTTTGAGCTTCGTACTATCACCAACATTTTCGTTAATGAAGCTCCGGGTCTAGAGAACTCATATACTATTCAAGAAAAAGGTGTTCATTTTATGCCGATGGTTTTGAAAGGATACAATTAAATGCACATTCACAACGTAGTCTTGTTGAGCATTATATTTGTATTACACTATATCCTTTATTCAGATATTCATACACAGAAGTATAGTCTAATGTCTTCGCATGAGATAAAAATCGTGATCAATTAAGATATGACATACTTCCACCATTGAAAATTAATTTAAGGTGTTTTTCTTGCAGGTGAATTTAAGGTATTTTTTTGTCTTGTAAAGCACCTCCGTATTTGGTCAAACGTGTAAAAAGAATGTTAATATCCATGACATCATTTTTTATTCCAAACCTAACAAAACTACATTGATGTGGATGCAAATATATTTTTATGTAGACTTTATCTTACTTCAAAAAGATTGACTTAGGGAAAAACTATAATTTTGAAAGTGAAGGAGTATATTTTTATCCCTCTTAGGAGGTACATGCCTGTCTTAAAATGAGGCCCTTATAAGGTTTAGGAAATGTTTGAGCAACATAGAAAAAGAAAAGACAGACATAGCAACACTGTGTGTGCAACACAACAAAGATAGATAGACGGCCACTTAGAGCGGCTCACGGGCGGGTGGGCGCCCCCCTCCTCGTTAGTTGACGTAACTCAATGCATCTTGCACGAAGCCTAATGGTAAGTTGCCCCATGTGCATTTGATCCTTATGTCTCGTCAACAACTTCCATAGCTACAAAAGCACCATCATCTTGTACATCAAGTCAACTGAATAGCGAAATAACTTTCCTTCGATGGACGCTTTATTACTAATTTTCCATAGCGCCCAAGCTAGCGCGGCAAACCCCACCCAAGCCAATCCGCTCATTCCTTCTTGATCCCTGGACAAGGCCATAACAGCCTCCCTCATCATACTCCATGCAATTCTCGTCACAATACATCTAAAGAGAATGTGGTCATAGTTTTCGTCAAGGCCACACCATACACATTTAACCTCACCTCGCACGTGCCTCATAATGACCTCTTGGTATCCGGTTCTTGGCCACCTGCCACAGAAATATCTTTTTTTCGCCAGAATCCAGGCCTGCCAAATTCCTTTGATACCACTCATTGGAAAATAAAAAAGAATACTTAGCATATAAAGTAATGTATTTGCATATGCACTAGTTGTGCTAAAAAAAATCATAATCATTATCCTAAAATGAGATAAGAATGATTTCCCTCAAAAGAAGGTCACAACCAGAGACCATGCTTGAGTGGTTATTTTTGCACCAATCACATCATCGAAATTTTGTAATAACACGCTTGAGGCCGAGCTTGCTGAAATCCGGGAGGGAATCTACCTTGCCTTGAGCTGGACGGAGCTCAACTTCACAGTAAAAACTGATTGTGTTGAACCGATCTAGATGATCGAGCAGCCAAGAAAGGACCGGTCAATGCATGCACATCACATTGTGGAGATTAGATCACTGTTGTCGCTTAGAAAAGGTTAGGCGTGACGGTCATAGCATTGCCTCTACGGGTAGATCGCAAAACACACACTGCTTGTTGGTTGTGTAATACCTGGGAGGAGATCATTAGCATTGTGGCTACTGATTGTCATAACTTTATGCCTTGATCAATAAATATCCTTTCCATGAAAAAACTGGAGAAGAAGGCCAAAATGATGATCCGACTGGTGGGTACACCTCGCACGAATTTTGCAAACTCACCCACGAAGGCACACATGAACAATGTTCTGGAGTTTCTCAAAAACAAAAAAGGTTCTGAAGTTGCTTTTCAAATTTACTGATATAGTATGTCCAAGCAATTTCCCTTTTTGCTGCTAAAGGGGAACGGTGGATGTCGGGGCGGCGGCCCCGGGAGAATCGCTATGGCATCCAGACTTTTGTGGCAACGATGATGATGGAAGCAAAGTCGGCGACACGGCAATGGTTGAGATAGTCAGCTCTTCTCCGACGTGTCCACGGTATTGCCTCGGATTGTTTGTTGCCGTGGAGTCGAAGTTGCGGTGGCGGGGCCCTGTGGTGTACGATGTCTGGCTGTAGGTGGCCCGTTCGGTGATCTTCTGTGGCGCCAGCTGTGCCTGGTTTTGTTCTTTTGAGTTCTCCGTCAGAGTCGAAGCTGCGTTGTCTTTAGGGTGGGCTTTGCCGTGAGTGTTTCGGTCTATGTGAGTGGGTTTGGCCCTTGTTGTTCCGGTTTTCGTCCAGTTTTCCATAATTAACTGGGCAATTATCTTCTTCTTATTTAATAGATGATGCAATCTTTGCCTCTGTTTCCAAAAAAGAGAGTCAATTACAGTGGTGGTGCTAGAACTTGGTGCAAACGATCACTTTAGTGCTACAAGTTGTGACATACATCGAAGGTGTTAAAACTTGGCTTCGACGTGCAAATACAGTGCTAGTCTCGTTTGTATACGTAACCAACGCTGACTAGGCACGTGGAGTCCACTGTCAACCAGAAGAATGGGGTGTGTGACTTGTTTTTTTCAGAAACACCCCCAAAATATTTAGAAAAAAACTGTTGACACTAGATTTATTTTTTAAAATATAAGACTAGTGGTCCCGCCTGTCAGGAGGGAGCGAAAATAAAACTAAAAGTTTGGCCGCACATAATCAAACGGACAAATATATAATAACCAAGCAAGCAAGCCGGCTAGCCAATGCACCCATCACGCTACCTTGTGTAATCTGGATAAGGACCTTATATGTACTAGTATGCATGTGGAACTTAAATGGACTCCCGATACTGCGGCGCAATAGTCACCGGTTAGTTTTTCTAAAACGTAAGTAATAAAAGTTACTTTCAAATAATTGTTTGTTATTAATATTAGACATAGAGACGATGATTATTTAATAAAAAAACAAAATATACATCCATGTATTATACAAAAAATATGTAGTTAATATGGAGAAAAATTGTCAAAAACAATCGCACACTCGCGGCTTATATTTAAGTTATTTAAAATTAATATTAATATCAACAGTTTAAATTATGAATAACTTTTATTATACAAACATTGAGCTATACAAATGTGTGAATGATTGAAATGTTTGTATAACTAAAATAATTTTCTGAATTATAATTTTAATAGTGTTTGTTAATATTTTAGAGTATACAATCTTTTTGTAACTCACAAATATTATTTTAAACATATGATTATTTTCTAAATAATATGTGCACAAATTTTAAAAATTAGTTATTTCATTCATCTATATATTTATGAACACAAATATTCAAACTTTATTTTTGTACTGAGATTATAATTTACATTTTGTTTTGAAGGAAGAGATTATAATACGAACTGGTGTAAAATGGGTTGAAGTATCTGCAGCCCATTTAAATTCCACATGCTTTGTGGTTAAATACATATAACTTTGTTATCCATTGAGTGCACAGGAACGTCAAAGGTTGAGTGGTGTTGCTGTGTTGCTACTTCGTGTCAATTGTTGGTTCGAGATACAGAAGCCGCACATTTTGTTTAATTTTCACTCTCACTTGACAGGTGGAACTCTTCGTAGATGAAGAAAAATGGCACCTCTCCCACGCCAACATGTTTTTTTGAAAAATATATATATTGACGGTGTTTCTAAAAAAAACAAGTCACGCTCTTTCTTCTCCTGGTTCAATAGCTGACAGCAGGTCCCACACGACTAGTCAGCGCCCGTTCGGTATGCAAAATGAGATAAGCATTGTGCTCTTTCTTCTCCTGGTCCAATGGCTGACAGCAGGTCCCACACGACTAGTCAGCGCCCGTTCGGCATGCAAAATGAGATAAGCATTGTGCTCTTTCTTTTTCTGGTCCAATGGCTGATAGCAGGTCTCACACGACTAGTCAACGTACGTCCGTTCGATATGCAAAATGAGATAAGCATTGTATTTACACGTCAAAGCCAAGTTTTTACATCATTTTGATGTATGTCATAACTTTTAGCATCAAAGTGACCCGCGCAAGTTATGGCAAAGGGACTATATAAAAGAAACTATAATCGGTGAAGAAGAGGGGTAAATTGCAAAAGGGAGCTCCACGTTCGCTCCCCCCAATCCGTGACGAGTTATGGCGGCGGCGGCGGCCGCGGCGACGATCATCGAGCTGGATCCTTCGCACGAGCGCGCCGGCCGCATCATCGACGACATCGTGCGGCTGGAGAAGAGGATCTTCCCGAAGCACGAGTCGCTGGCGCGCTCGTTCCACGACGAGCTCAAGCGCCGGAACACCGGCCTGATCTACTCGACGTCCGGCGTCGGCGATGACGAGGAGGTCACTGGGTACGCCATGTACATCTGCGCCACCTCCCTCTGCGCCTCCATCACCAAACTCGCCGGTGAGATCTTCGCGCAGATTTCATCACCCAGCCCGGTCGAAGCTTTTGATCTGAACTCCTGTCGTGTGCGTGCGTGCAGTGAAGGAGAGCTGCCGGAGGCAGGGCCTGGGCGAGGCGCTGCTGCAGGCCGCCGTGGAGAGGTGCCGGAGGCGGCGGGTCCAGCGGGTGTCCCTCCACGTCGACCCGGCGAGGACGGCCGCGGTGGCGCTTTACCGGAAGGCCGGGTTCCAGGTCGACGCCACCATCGAGGGCTACTACTCAGCACAGAGGAATGCTTACCGGATGTACATGGATCTCTAGAAATCGTCAGGATGAGAGCATCCAAGCTTCTTCGCTTAGCTGATTGTGCTGTTGTTGAGTTCAAACCGGATTTTCTTTTTCTGAAATTTCTGCGCTCCAAACGACCACAAATAACAATGTCTCAGTAAAAAAAAATCTGTGGATGTATTATTTATGATCTTGCGGTTTCGAACTTGCAGATACCACCAAATGCAAATATCGTTGCTGAAGAACTCGGTTAACAAGCCGAGTTTCAGAGTTGCAGATATTACCAGCTCAGTTACAAGCGGCTGTTTATATCACGTTGTCAGCAAGAGTATGATTAATGCAACTTCATTAGTGTAACTTTCTCCTGTCATGTCAATTTCGCTGTCATTAATAAGTAGTAAAAGTACAATTTGGCAGCATAAACAGTTCATGCTAACTGATAAGAATTGTTGTATTGAGCGGATAATCTTAAGGAGCAAGTACCAGCTTCAGTGCTCAGACCTGAAGACAGTTATAATACAAAGGGGAATAAAACATGGGAGGATATGAAACAGCACTGCCTCCATTCGGGGCAAGCTACAGTTCTCTATTAACAGAGCCATGTGAGATATATACAAACTGGCTGGATATGCTTAGCTTAAGCATGCAGGCACTCACTAAACAAGATCTAAAGCACAAACAAAAGGTTTGCGACTACAAATGACTTCAAAGAGCTTGAGTACAAGCATGGTAATCTGAGGGCTTGGGAGCTTCGGAAATAGATTAGAAGGAGCTGGGCACTTCCTGAGGACCTTGATAAGGGGAGTCCAGCGAGATTCATTTTATGTGGGAATCATAGACACTGAAGATGACATCAGGCACGATCAGAGGGAGCTTGTTTATGTACATGAACAGCCGTCTGAGGTTCTCTCTTGATACCGTCTCCATGTCGACCACGTCATCGTCCTCGACGTAAATCCACAAGTCACCAGGGTCAGTCTTCTTCAAGTTGTCACGGCAGAATGGACAGGACTGTGACCTCGAGTTCCTGCAATATACAATGTTTTCTGTTAAAGCATTGCTTGGAAAAACAAACAGGAGTTGTAATGGTTGTAAGTAGTAACTACATGGCAGCTCCAGAAGTATAGGAGAACATTCCATGCAATGCTCCAGATAAGCTGTGCATGGGCTGCAAGAGATCAGATAAATCACAGCTATTGTAGGAACGTGGAAGTTCTTGAAAGAACAGATATAGTGAGCACGTGAATCACCATATGGCACTATCAGCGTTTTCAAACACATGAAACTACGTTGATCAGCAGAACCCACACCGCCTCTAACTAGTGAATGGCCAGCTAAATGTAAGTATGACCTAAGCCTACACTATCATATCCTTGAACCCACATGGCGTCTAACTAGTGAATGGCCAGCTAAAGTAAGTTTGGCCTAAGCCTACACGATCATATCCCTGGAATTGATTTCACTATACAAAGCACACTATCTGGATTGCACAGATGGTGCGTAAAAGCATGTACACGAACTGGACCGAAAACTAGGTGACAGGCCGTGTTCAGTAAAATACAGAGGTATGTTGTTCAGAGCGAAGAACAATAGAATACAGTTCAGAGAAGTCTTAAGTCGTTAGTCACTGCATTTTTAGACTATCTGCAGTTTCAAATTGGACATCCACTTTGTAGGGTGTTGCTCATTTCAGGAATGACGGAACCCATGGTAATGTAGATACATAAAAAATTTGCTGCATCATTCACAAAGTACTATTCCTGTTTTGTTTAGCCACTCAAAATCAAAACGATGTCATATTTAGAAGTTTTGGCATTGTGTATAAGCTTATCCACAAGTCAATACTATAAACAGCTCCACGTTTACTGAAAATGAGGCATAAGCTTATCCACAAGTCAATACTATAAACAGCTCCATGTTTTGTTTTGTGGGGTGTAAAGTTCTATTATTCTCAAGCGACATCCATGCCACAGAAGAATAATAGGGAGTGTAGCTAACATACATAACATGAAGCACTAGATAGAGGCGAAAACCTAGCCACATTATCAACGCCTCCATGTTTGGTAGGGTGTCGGAGGGTTATACGCCACTGAAATGCTATCACACGAAACGCATGGGGAGAGGCTGAAAGTTTGTACATACCAGTCCTGGTAGCATCTGAGACACATGGCGTGTGTGCAGTTGGGCAGCACAACTTTGCTGTTCATCTCCATGCAGATCCCGCATTCCTCCTCCCTCTCAGCATCAACATCAGATAAGCTACTTGTTTCGTCTTCATCTCTCCTTCTGTACCTCTCCATGCACACGGCCTTCTGCTTCTTGTCCTCCATATCAGTGATTCCTCTTTGCAGTTGCAGCAAAGAAGGAAATATTACAGCTGCATAATAATTCCGGTCAATAAAACAGTAGAGACAGTATACAAGCAGCATAGTAAGACCCTCGGCTGAAGTAGCAAGGACCTCATCACATACCATAGAATTCCTTGATGCTGGCTTTCCTCTCATGGGTCGACATGGTGGTTGTGCCATCAACGTAGACCTGCACGACGAGCTACAATCTCAGTAAAACACGAGCAGCAGCGAACCAACAGCCATGATGAAGTTGAACAAGCAACGGAACCTTGTATATGAGGATCCTCATCAACCCGAGAGCCCCAGCGAGGCTGCAGTCCGTCCACTGCACCAGGAAGAGGAATATGTGCGCGGCGGGGCTGAACGACAGCCGCATCTGCAGGCACGCGCCATCATACTCCCGGGGAAATTCAGTCGCCCTGCACGTCAAAGCATGGATAAACAAACGAGCATGCAGCATCGGAGGACAGATAAGATCACTCACTCGCGGTCAGAGATCCCCGCTCCCTCACCCCGAATCACACTGGCTGTCTTATCCTCCCCCTTTTGGTCTAAAGGAAGGATTACTAGTATAATTTACAACGCAAACACATGGGGCGGAGTGTTTTAATATGACATGGGGAAGACATGTGATGTCTTCCTCCTCCCGCCGCTGCTCTGCCACCATTCCGCCGCCCGTGGGCACGCGGATAATGATAATAACACTGCCATCCCAGACCAACCCCCGCCATGAATCCCACCGGAGGGGCCGATCCACCCACCCACCGATCGGTCGGTGGGTCGATCGATCTCCCAGGCCGCATTGCTCGGCCGCGGCGGACGCTGGAGGCGTCCCACGAGCCCCACGGAAGGCCATGGAACCGACCCTCCCGCCGAGGAAGAGGAGAGCGGGCGGCGAGCGAGCAGGCAAATTTGGGGACGAAATTCGGGGGCGAGGCGTCGGAATCAGGGGAGGGGCGCTTACAGGGTGTTGGCGTGCTGGATGTCAGCTTCGAGCACCTTGAGGGAGTCCCTGTACGCCTTCCGCATCCTCCTCCTCCTCCTCCGCCGCCCTCGCCCTTCTCATCCAACCCCCGGGGCACGCACGCACGCGCCACGCAGCCAGCCCTCGCGGCGCCCCCTCCCCTCCTCGATCGCGCTGTGGAGCCCTCGCGGCGGCTACGCGGCTGCAGCCCGCGATTGCATTCGGAATCCCGGGTGGGTGCCGGGGGAGGGAGGCAGGAGTGGCGGTCTTTGAAGATGGGAGGGGGGAGGGGGGGGGGGGACGGGGAGGCGAGTGTGCCGTGCGTGGTGCGTGCCGGATGCGCGGACTGGGGGAAGGAGGGAGGGAGGAGGAGCGCGCGCCGGGACACGTGTGGCGCGGCGGGCGTGGATGCGTCGGGATGCGTGAGGGAGCGCCACGGCGCGGTGCGGTGGAGCCGGACCCGTGGTAGCAGGCGCGTGTACAGGGAACCGACGACAAGGCTGCGGGGAGACAACGTGAGGTGCCGCCCGGGTCGATGTGTTATCGCTATCGCTTAACCGCCTCCGATCCGGCCGGACTGGATTGGCTCTAGTCTACTCGCGGGCAGATGCTCCGTACCAGCGGGAGTGGGAGGGTGTAGAATACGGCCGTGTTTCGGATTGCGTGTCTGGTTACGCAGTCGCTCTCGTTAGGTACACACAAGCTCCAAATACTCTCGTACTGGCTAGGCATTTTTTTTCAGCTACCCTTATCCCTCACTTTTTTGACATATTCGATACGCACCCTCAAACAACCCGCAACCATTTAGATTGTGTGGTCCGCATCTGACTTTTTGACATCTTCAACGCGGGTCCTCAAACAATCTGGAACCATCTAAACCATGTGGTCTCGATAATTACATTAGCCAGACGTGGTCTTGTGTTGCAAAAGCAAAGCGGGGAAGGGGGGAGGCTTTGTGGGTGTGTGGGACACACGCATCCGACAACTTGATCCCACCCAAAACCCTCTCCCTCAACGGCGCCCTTTCCCGTTCGAAGCGTTCAACACATATTTCATGTCATTATAGAACGGCAGGTCCAGAGCGGATGTAACCTCTCATTGATGTTGTCATAAAAGTACTTTATATGTAAACGCTACGATACTTTATATGTAATTATATGTTATTTTATATCATTTTTGAAACTAACATGTTAACCCAATGCCTAGAGCGAGTTGCTACTTTTGCCTGTTTTCGGTTTTTCAGAAAATCGGTACCAAACGGAGTCCAAACGCTACAAAAAAATTTGACGATTTTTTCTGGGCAAAAGAGACCCTCGAAGCTTCGGGAGGAGTCAGGATGCGAAGCGAGGAGACGACAAGGCAACAAGGCACGCCCAGGGGTGTTGGCGCGCCCTGTTACCTTGTGGGCCCCTCGTGGCTCCGTCTGACTTAATTCTATCTCCATAAATTCTCTAAAATCAGGAAACCAACAGAGAGCCACCCGAAATACTTTTTCTGCCGTCGCAAGTCTCTGTTCCGACGGGAGCCCCTGTGAAGACCTTTTCCGGTACTCTGTCGGAGGAAGAATCAATCACGGAGGCCTTCTTCATCAACCTTGCTTCCTCAATGATGATGTGTGAGTAGTCCACCACAGACCTATGGGTCCATAGCTAGCACCTAGATTGCTCTCTCTCTCTCTCTCTCTCTCTTTCTCTCTCTTTCTCTCTCTCTGATCTTCAATACCATGCTCACCGCGATCCTCACGGTGATCTATCCGGTATATTCCTCTTTTGCGGTATGTTTGTTGGGATCCGATGAATTGTGGGTTTATGATCATATTATTCATTGAAAGTAATCGAGTCTTTTCTGAATTATATTATGCATGATTGTCATAGCTTTGTATTTCTCCCCGATCTGTCGGTTTGGTTTGGCCAACTAGATTGATTTATCTTCAGCGGGAGTGGTGCGTTGTAATGGGTTCAATCTTGTAGTGTTCTATATCTCGGTGACAGAAAGGGACAAGACACATATTTATATTTTTGCCATTAAGGATAAAACGATGGGGTCTGGATATATTGCTTGTCTTATCTTGTCTACATCATGTCACCTTGCTCCAAGCATTATTCTGTTTGTTATGAACTTAATACCATAGATGCAGACAAGAATCAGTCGATTGGTGGAGTAATAATAGTCGATGCATAATCATTTTGGGATACTTGTTTCTGAATTGTATGCCTATATACATGATCATTGCCGTGAATAACATGTCATAACTATGGGCAATTCTGTCAATTGACCAACACTAATTTGTCAACCCACCGTATGCTATGCCCAAGAGAGAAACCTCTAGCAAAAACTATGCCCCCCGTGTCTACTTAAACATAAATACTAAATCCCTAAAAATACTTTGCTGCAATTTATTCACTCCTATTTTATTTTACTTTTCTATCATCTATTTCTATCTAGACTTAATCCTTGCAAGTAACGAGTTCAAGGGACTTGACAGTCCTCTTGCCCGCATTGGGTGCAAGTATTTGGTTTTGTGTGTGTAGGTGATGTTTAAAGGAGTTTGCTTGGTTCTCCCATTGGTTCGATAACCTTGGTTTTCACTGAGGGAAATACTTCTCTCTACTATGATGCATCTCCTCTCATCTTCGGGGAAAACTCCCGACGCAACTCACAAGTGGCATCGCGTCGTGTCCCTGGTGTTCGCACCTGTTCAATTTTGGAGAGACGTTACTAGACGGAAGGGGGCATATATCTACCCCGCCTGTTCAGTGTTCGTCCGTCCACTTGTCGCCATCAAACACGCACGCCGACCAACAAACCAGCTCACATCCGGACGCTTGGCCATGTTGGCATCTGCCATATAAAAGTGACACTCCTGACTCAAACCACAACGCACCAAGCCTGCTCCACATCCTCCTCTAGTGCACCACATCAGCCATGACCGCGAGCGGAAACACGTTGTGGAAGAGCCTATTGAGGGAGTCCGTGACTAAGGGGTCCTCGGGTCGCTGACCTATCTCCCTTGGGCCGGACAGGTGGGACGCTCTATGGCCATTACATGGATCCACATCTATAAGACGACTTCGTATTGGGGAAGGAGACCTTCGATGCCTTGATGTGTCCTCCAAGTCAAGATGGCAAGATCGTCGCATTTATCCATTGATGGTAACCGACTATGTGTAACCCTAGGTACCTCTGGTGTCTATATAAACTGGAGGGTTTAGCTCGTAGAGGGCCATAACCATTATTCTTACTCATCTAGGGTTTAGTTTATGTGATCTCGTGGTAGGTCGACTCTGTAATCGTCATACACATATCAATACAGTCAAGCAGGACATAGTGTTTTACCTCTTCGAGAGGGCCCAAACTTGGGTAAATATTGTCCTTGTGTTCCCTGTTCCCCATTGATCCAAGATCCACAACTCAGGGGGCCCTACCTGAGATCCGCCGGTTTTGACACCGATATCGGTGCTTTCATTGAGAGTTCCGTTATAGGATCGCCAAAAGGATCGATGGCTCGCATAATCATCAGCAATGACGTCTGTAACATGGACGTCTTCATCCCTGGACACATCTTCGCATTTGGCAGCATCGTGCTGGACGCAGGTCCGATCGGCCACCTTGGCCAGGTCAGAAGCTTGCCCCCCAATCAGGAGATGCAGTTTGGCAACCTAGAGTTCGTCGTCGATTCCCAGGGAGATCTCGTTCTTACAAAGCTTTCAGTTCCCCTTGAGGAGCTCACAAGTCCTAACGCCTTGACGTCAGAAGCGGTGAACCCCGCCACTGGGGCGGAATGCACCCCGGGTCTAGCCTTGAAGCCCGATCCAGTCGATGCGCCCGGATCAGTTTCGGCCGAATACTGCCCGGGTGCGGCTTTAAACACCCCCGAAGCAACAGTATTGCGGATCGACCCTATGTACTCCAGGAGCATGGATTCCATAGACATCTCGTTGTTAAACGAGTTACTCGGTCAGATCCAAGCCATGGGTATAACCAACAGCCAACCCTCGATCTATGACTGGATCGGGGTTAAACCCGACGATAGGGAAATTCGTGTGACACCTATCACACACAACGTCGCAACCATCGAGGACTCGGCCGAAGATTCGCCCTCTCAGCCACCGAGTTGGGAACTGTCTGTGTCCAGGTCCCCGATCACCGGGATCGCTCCTTTAGTTCGGAATCCGGACTCGTTCCCGAAAAAGTTCACGATCGAGCCCCGATTCAACACACGACCTGGAGTCTGTGTGGTAGTGTCCGGTTGATAGTCTGGACCCCGGACCCGGCGCGTCGGATTCTACGATGGAACGAGACACGATCGCCAAAGCTTCGAGCTCACACCCTACTGGGATACAAATTTTCCCCACTCGCCCCCACGTCGAGTACTCTCCAAGTAATTCGGGAAGACCTAACGTATGGGACCTATTGTACGTCAAACAATAGCTAGGGGAAACAGTCCACCACTTCTGGACTAGATTCCTCCTTGTAAAAACAGGATGGCAGAATGCAGCAATCAGGACATTATAGCAACCTCTCGGTATAATTGCCACGACAAAGAAATCAGAATGCCCTCGCCCATCGCCACGTTCAAAACTTCATCGAGTTATCGGATCTGGTACACAGATACTGCTCCATGGAATGTACAAGGCAGGCTCAACATATGCGCACAGAGTCAATCCATGTCGAGGAACTCAAAAGAGCTCGGAGGAAGCACGTACCCCCACAACAACCGACCGAACACGAGCCCGCCCAGAAAAAGAATAAACCCCTTGAAGGATGCAAAACTGTCTTGGATGACTTATTGGATAAGTCGTGCCCCATACACTCTATCCTGCTGAATACAAACCCGACTCAGAGCCTTCAAGCTTGTTGGGTCATCAGGCAAGTCGCACAGAGCGGAGAGGCCATCCTCGGGATCTCACCCTCAAACAGACGGTCATCATCGCCACCGGATAACAACACAGAGATCCTAATGATCTACAGGACGTTTTCCTCAAAGAATCAGAGGAAAAGAGCTCTTTAAGAGCTCAACCAAATACACCAGGTGGGATGATACATCTCCAACGTATCTACTTTTCCAAACTCTTTTGCCCTTGTTTTGGACTCTAATTTGCATGATTTGAATGGAACTAACCCGGACTGACGCTGTTTTCAGCAGAATTGCCTTGGTGTTATTTTTGTGCAGAAATAAAAGTTCTCGGATTGACCTGAAATTTTACGGAGAATATTTTTGGAATTAATAAAAAATATTGGCAAAATAATAAACTACAGGGGGGCCACCACCTGGCCACAAGCCTGGTGGGTGCGCCCACCCCCCTAGGGCATGCCCCTGTGGCTTGTGGGCCCCCTGACGCTCCTCCGGCCTCGTTTCCACTTCTATATATTCCTATTCGGGGAGAAAAAAAGAAGAATAGTTCATCGCATTTCATGATACGGAGCCGTCGCCACCTCCTGTTCTTCCTCGGGAGACCAGATCTGGAGTCCGTTTTGGGCTCCGAAGAGGGGAAATCGACGCCTTCGACATCACCAACCATCCTTCATCACCAATTCCATGATGCTCTCCACCGTTTGTGAGTAATCTCATCATAGGCTTGCTAGACAAAGATGGGTTGGATGAGATTTATCATGCAATCGAGTTAGTTTTGTTAGGGTTTGATCCCTAGTATCCACTATGTTCTGAGTTTGATGTTGCTACGACTTTGCTATGCTTAATGCTTGTCACTAGGGCCCGAGTGCCATGATTTCAGATCTAAACCTGTTATGTTTTCATGATTATATATATGTGTTCTTGATCCTATCTTGCAAGTTGTAGACACCTATTACGAGTTATGATCCGCATCCCCTAGGGTGACAATAACTGGGATTCTTTCCGGTGATTACCGTAGTTTGAGGAGTTCATGTATTCACTAACTGCTAATGCTTTGGTACGGTTCTTTATTAAAAGGAGGCCTTAATATCCCTTAGTTTCCAATAGGACCCCGCTGCCACGGGAGGGTAGGACAAAAGATGTCATGCAAGTTCTTTTCCATAAGCACGTATGACTATATATGGAATACATGCCTACATTACATTGATGAATTGGAGCTAGTTCTGTGTCACCCTATGTTATAACTGTTGCATGATGAATGCCATCCGACATAATTATCTATCACTGATCCATTGCCTACGAGATTTCCATATATTGATCTTTGCTAAGTTACTTTTCTGTTGCTATTGTTACAAACACTACAAAACTGCTACTATCATTTTTATCGATGTTACCGTTACTTCCATACTACTTTGCTACTGAACACTTTGCTGTAGATATTAAGTCTTTCAGGTGTGGTTGAATTGACAACTCAGCTGCTAATACTCGAGAATATTCTTTGGCTCCCCTTGTGTCGAATCAATAAATTTGGGTTGAATACTCTACCCTCGAAAACTGTTGCGATCCCCTATACTTGTGGGTTATCATGGCAACGATGAATTCATGGATGTACACACCCATCACCTTCGACGAGGAAGACCAGCCAAGGATCCGCCTCAACCGAAGACCTACCGCCCTGGTCCTCAATCCTATTGTAGGCAGCTTTAGACTCCATAAGGTGCTAATGGACGACAACAGCGGTTTGAACCTCATTTATGAGGATACCTTGGAAAAAATGCAATTCGATAGATCTTGCATAGAACAAAGCCATACCACCTTTCGAGGAATCATCCCAGAAAAGAAGCACGTTGCACCAGACGAGTTACTCTCGATGTGGTATTCGACACCCCTGAGAACTACCGGTCTGAAGAACTTATCTTCCATGTTGTGCCCTTTCATAGCGGTTATCACGCCCTATTAGGGTGTGACACTTTCACAAGATTTCAGGCCACACCACATTATGGGCATATGAAGCTCAAAATGCCAGGGCCCAACGGCATGATCACAATTATAAGTCACCCGGATAGAGATCTTCGGGCCGAAAACAAAACAACTTCACTCGCCCTTGAGGCACTGTCCGAGACTCTCGCGGGAGAAGAATTAACCACACTCCGCTTCAATGGTAGATAGGGATGATGTAATCCTCAGCAAGAGGCCCAAATCCACATCCTTCAAACCAGCAGATGAAATCGTCAAATTTCAAGTGCACCCAACGGACCCCAACAAAATAGCGTCCATTGGACCTCAGCTGGACCCCACGGTTGACGAAGCATTGTGCACATTCCTATGTGAAAACTGGGACATATTTTTGTGGCACCCTTCAGATATGCCAGGAATCCCACAAAGACTGGTGGAGCATAGCTTGAACATAATCACAAGCTTCAAGCTAGTCAAGCAGGCGCTACACTGATTTTATGAACCAAAGCGTCATGTTATGGGTGAAGAACTAGCAAAACTACTCAAAGCCGGATACACCCGAGAAATCAAACACCCCGAGTGGTTGGCAAATCTGGTCTTGGTGCCAAAGAAAGAGAAATCATGGCGGTTGTGCGTCGATTTCAAAGACCTGAATAAAGCCTACCCTAAGGATCCCTTTCCCTTACCCCGCATTGACGATATCATCGATGCCACCACCGGACATGACCCACTATACTTCCTCGATGCCTACTCCAGATATCATCAGTGTTGGAAATATGCCCTAGAGGCAATAATAAAATGGTTATTATTGTATTTCCTAGTTCATGATAATTGTCTATTATTCATGCTACAATTGTGTTAACCAGAAACCGTAATACATGTGTGAATACATAGACCACAACATGTCCCTAGTAAGCCTCTAGTTGGCTAGCTCGTTGATCAATAGATGGTCACGGTTTCATGACCATGGACATTGGATGTCGTTGATAACGGGATCACATCATTAGGAGAATGATGTGATGGACGAGACCCAATCCTAAGCATAGCACAAGATCGTGTAGTTTGTTTGCTAAAGCTTTTTAATGTTAAGTATCGTTTCCTTAGACCATGAGATTGTGTAACTCCCGGATACCGTAGGAATGCTTTGGGTGTGCCAAACGTCACAACGTAATTGGGTGGCTATAAAGGTGCGCTACGGGTATCTCCGAAAGTGTCTGTTGGGTTGACACGAATCGAGACTGGGATTTGTCACTCCGTGTGACGGAGAGGTATCTCTGGGCCCACTCGGTAAGACATCATCATAATGAGCTCAATGTGACTAAGGAGTTAGCCACGGGATGATGTGTTACGGAACGAGTAAAGAGGCTTGCCGGTAACGAGATTGAACAAGGTATAGGGATACCGACGATCGAATCTCGGGCAAGTACCATACCGATAGACAAAGGGAATTGTATACGGGATTGATTGAATCCCTAACATCGTGGTTCATCCGATGAGATCATCATGGAGTACGTGGGAGCCAACATGGGTATCCAGATCCCGCTGTTGGTTATTGACCGGAGAGGTGTCTCGGTCATGTCTACGTGTCTCCCGAACCCGTAGGGTCTACACACTTAAGGTTCGATGACGCTAGAGTTATAGGGAAAAGGTATACGTGATTACCAAAGGTTGTTCGGAGTCCCGGATGAGATCCCGGACGTCACGAGGAGCTCCGGAATGGTCCGGAGGTAAAGATTGATATATAGGAAGTCCAGTTTTGGTCACCGAAAAGTTTTCGGGCTCATCGATAGTGTACCGGGAGTGCCGGGAGGGTGCCGGAGGACCCCGGGAGGGGTGTGACGACCAGAGGACTTCATGGGCTGTTAAATAAAGTGTGTTAGCTCTTATTGGGCTGGGAAATACTTTTGCTAAAGGACCATGTGGCTGGAGATAAGAGATAGGGCTGAAAAAGATTTAAAAGGAGGAGATCCACCTCCCTTGTGGGAGGTGGACTCTCCCCCTAGCTCGGCCGAACCTCTCCTCCTTGGAGGAGGGGTCAAGCCAGCCCTCCCTCTCCCTCCTCCTATATATACTTGAGGTTTTGGCCCTTTGAGAATAGATCTGAACTCTCTCTCTCTCTCTCGGCGAAGCTCTATCTCTCTTCTTCCTCCTCCGCAACGCTTGGCAAAGCCCTGCCGGAATACCTTGCTACTCCACCACCACCACGCCGTCGTGCTGCTGCTGGAGCTCTTCCCCAACCTCTCCTTCCTCCTTGCTGGATCAAGGCGTAGGAGACGTCACCGGGCTGCACGTGTGTTGAAGCGGAGGTGCCGTCCGTTCGGCACTTGATCGGATCTACCGCGATCTGAATCGCTGCGAGTACGACTCCATCAACCGCGTTCTTGTAACGCTTCCGCTTAGCGATCTTCAAAGGTATGAAGATCCAATCTCTCCCACTCATTGCTGGTTTCTCCATGGATAGATCTTGGTGATCGTAGGAAAATTTTGATTTACTACTACGTCTCCCAACAGTGGCATCATGAGCTAGGTCTATGCGTAGAATCTATGCACGAGTAGAACACAAAGCAGTTGTGGGCGTCGATTTTGTTAATATGCTTGCCGTTACTAGTCTTATCTTGATTAGACGGTATTGTGGGATGAAGCGGCCCGGACCAACCTTACACGTACGCTTACGTGAGACCGGTTCCACCGCCTGACATGCACTAGTTGCATAAGGTGGCTAGCGGGTGTCTATCTCTCCCACCTTAGTCGGATTGGATTCGATGAAAAGGGTCCTTATGAAGGGTAAATATCAATTGGCATATCACGTTGTGGTTTTGGCGTAGGTAAGAAACGTTCTTGCTAGAAACCTATAGCAACCACGTAAAAACTTGCAACTACAAATTAGAGGACGTCTAACTTGTTTTTGCAGCATATGCCGTGTGATGTGATATGGCCAAAAGGATGTGATGTGATGCATTGTGATGTATGAGATTGATCATGTTCTTGTAATAGGGTTCACGACTTGCATGTCGATGACTATGACAACCGGCAGGAGCCATAGGAGTTGTCTTATTTATTGTATGACCTGCGAGTCAATCATAAACGCCATGTAATTACTTTACTTTATTGCTAAGCGTTAGCCATAGTAGTAGAAGTAATAGTTGGCGAGACAACTTCATGAAGACACATTGATGGAGATCATGGTGTCGTGCCGGTGACAATGATGATCATGGTGCCCCGAAGATGGAGATCATAGGAGCAAGATGATATTGGCCATATCATGTTACTATATTGATTGCATGTGATGCTTATCATGTTTACATCTTATTTGCTTAGAACGACGGTAGTAAATAAGATGATCTCTCAATAAAATTTCAAGAGAAGTGTTCACCCTAACTATGCAACGTTGCTAAGGATCGTTGTTCTGAAGCACCACGTGATGATCGGGTGTGATAGGTTCTAACGTTCGCATACAACGGGTGTAAGCCAGATTTACACACGCGAAACACTTAGGTTGACTTGACGAGCCTAGCATGTACAGACATGGCCTCGGAACACGGAAGACCGAAAGGTCGAACATGAGTCGTATAGTAGATACGATCAACATGAAGATGTTCACCATGGATGGCTAGTCCGTCTCACGTGATGATCGGACACGGGCTAGTTGACATGGATCATGTGTCACTTAGATGACTAGAGAGATGTCTATCTGAGTGGGAGTTCACTGAATAATTTGATTATGTAAACTTAATTATCATGAACTTAGTCTAAAATTGCCTTTAATATCTATATTGTAGATCCAATGGCCAACGCACATGTCAACCTCAATTTCAACGCGTTCCTAGAGAAAACCAAGCTGAAAGATGATGGAAGCAACTATGCGGACTGGGTCCGTGGCTTGAGGATCATCCTCATAGCTTCCAAGAAACTGTATGTCCTTGATGCACCGCTAGGTGACCCACCCCTTCTCCCAGCAGAACAAGATGTTGCGAACGCTTGGCATTCTCGCTGCGATGACTACTCCCTTGTTCAGTGCGACATGCTTTACAGTTTAGAACCGGGGCTCCAAAAGCGTTTTGAACAACACGGAGCATATGAGATGTTCCAAGAGCTGAAACTGGTCTTTCAAGCTCATGCCCGGGTCGAGAGATATGAAGTCTCCGACAATTTCTTTAGTTGTAACATGGAGGAAAACAGTTCTGTCAGTGAGCACATCCTCAAGATGTCTGGGCTTCACAACCGCTTGACTCAGCTGGGAGTTAACATCCCGGATGACTCGGTCATTGACAGAATCCTCCAGTCGCTTCCACCTAGCTACAAGAGCTTTGTGATGAACTACAACATGCAGGGGATGGAGAAGTCCATTCCTGAGTTGTACTCGATGCTGAAATCAGCAGAGGTCGAGATCAGAAAGGAGCATCAAGTGTTGATGGTAAACAAGACCACTAGTTTCAAGAAAGGCAAGGGTAAGAAGAACTTCAAGAAGGACGGCAAAGCTGTTGCCGCGCCCGGTAAGCAAGTTGCCGGGAAGAAGAAGAAAAATGGACCCAAGCCTGAGACTGAGTGCTTTTATTGCAAGGGTACCGGTCACTGGAAGCGGAACTGCCCCAAGTATTTAGCGGATAAGAAGGACGGCAATGTTAAAGGTATATGTGATATACTTGTTATTGATGTGTACTTGACCAGCGCTCATAGTAGCTCCTGGGTATTTGATACCGGTGCAGTTGCTCACATTTGTAACTCCAAGCAGGAGCTGCGGAATAAGCGGAGGCTGGCCAAGGACGAGGTGACGATGCGCGTCGGGAATGGTTCCAAGGTCGATGTGATCGCCGTCGGCACGCTACCTCTACATCTACCTTCGGGATTAGTGTTAAACCTTAATAATTGTTA
Source organism: Hordeum marinum (assembly GCA_022496015.1). NCBI lineage: Eukaryota > Viridiplantae > Streptophyta > Magnoliopsida > Poales > Poaceae > Hordeum > Hordeum marinum. Next base: position 235,168,982 of record CM039672.1, on the reverse strand, counting down.
TTTAGTACCAGCTTTGAGCATGAACATTGTATCTGGATCTCGCTTGATGCGAGATGGCTACTCATTTAAATCCGAGAATAATGGTTGTTCTATTTATATGAGAGAAATGTTTTATGCTAATGCCCCGCTGGTCAATGGTTTATTTTTGATGAATCTCGAACGTGATGTTACACATGTCCATAGTGTGAGTACCAAAAAGTGTAAAGTTGATAACGATAGTCCCACTTACATGTGGCACTGCCGTCTTGGCCATATTGGTGTCAAACGCATGAAGAAGCTCCATGCTGATGGACTTTTGGAGTCACTTGATTTCGAATCATTTGACACATGCGAACCATGCCTCATGGGCAAGATGACCAAGACTCCGTTCTCCGGAACAATGGAGCGAGCAACTGACTTGTTGGAGATAATACATACTGATGTATGCGGTCCAATGAGTGTCGAGGCTCGCGGTGGCTACCGTTATGTTCTCACCCTCACCGATGACTTGAGCAGATATGGGTATGTCTAGTTAATGAAACACAAGTCTGAAACCTTTGAAAGGTTCAAGGAATTTCAGAGTGAAGTCGAGAATCAACGTGACAGGAAAATAAAATGCCTACGATCTGATCGTGGCGGAGAATATTTAAGTCACGAGTTTGGCACGCACCTTAGGAAATGTGGAATTGTTTCACAACTCATGCCGCCCGGCACACCCCAGCAAAATGGTGTGTCTAAACGTCGTAATCGCACTCTATTGGATATGGTGCGATCTATGATGTCTCTTACCGACTTACCGCTATCATTTTGGGGATATGCATTAGAGACTGCCGCATTCACTTTAAATAGGGCACCGTCTAAATCCGTTGAGACGACACCGTATGAATTATGGTTTGGAAAGAAACCTAAGCTGTCGTTTCTAAAAGTTTGGGGATGCGATGCTTATGTGAAGAAACTTCAACCTGAGAAGCTCGAACCCAAAGCAGAAAAGTGCGTCTTCATAGGATATCCCAAAGAGACTATTGGGTACACCTTCTACCTACGATCCGAGGGCAAAGTCTTTGTTGCCAAGAATGGATCCTTTCTCGAGAAAGAGTTTCTCTCGAAAGAAGTAAGTGGGAGGAAAATAGAACTTGATGAGGTAATTGTACCTCCACTCGAACCGGAGAGTAGCGCAGCACGGGAAGTTGTTTCTGTGGAGCCTACACCAGCTAGAGAGGAAGCTAATGATGATGATCATGAAGCTTCAGATCAAGTTGCTATTCGAAGGTCCACTAGGACACGTTCTGCACCAGAGTGGTACGGCAATCCTGTTCTAGAGATCATGTTGTTGGACAACGGTGAACCTTCGAACTATGAAGAAGCGATGGCGGGCCCGGATTCCGACAAATGGCTTGAGGCCATGAAATCCGAGATAGGATCCATGTATGAGAACAAAGTATGGACTTTGGTGGACTTGCCTGATGATAAGCGAGCCATTGAAAACAAATGGATCTTTAAGAAGAAGACTGACGCAGACGGTAATGTGACCACCTATAAGGCTCGGCTTGTCGCTAAGGGTTATCGCCAAGTTCAAGGAGTTGACTACGATGAGACTTTCTCACCCGTAGCGATGCTAAAGTCAGTCCGAATCATGTTAGCAGTTGCCACATTTTATGATTATGAGATCTGGCAAATGGACGTCAAAACGGCATTCCTTAATGGCTTCCTCAAGGAAGAACTGTATATGATGCAGCCGGAAGGTTTTGTCGATCCTAAAGATGCTAACAAGGTATGCAAGCTCCATCGCTCCATATATGGGCTGGTGCAAGCATCTCGGAGTTGGAACATTCGCTTTAATGAGGTGATTAAAGCGTTTGGGTTTGTACAGGTTTATGGAGAACCCTGTATTTACAAGAAAGTGAGTGAGAGCTCTATAGCATTTCTTATACTGTATGTGGATGACATGCTGATAATGGGAAATAATATAGAACTCTTGGAAAGTATAAAGGCCTACTTGAATAAGTGTTTTTCAATGAAGGACCTTGGAGAAGCTGCTTACATATTAGGTATTAAGATCTATAGAGATAGATCGAAACGCCTCATTGGTCTTTCACAAAGCACATACCTTGAAAAGATATTGAAGAAGTTCAATATGGATCAGTCCAAGAAAGGGTTCTTGCCTATATTGCAAGGTGTGAGATTGAGTACGACTCAATGCCCGACCACGACAAAGGATAGAGAAGAGATGAGTGTCATCCCCTATGCTTCAGCCATAGGCTCTATCATGTATGCCATGCGGTGTACCAGACCTGATGTGAACCTTGCCATAAGTTTGGTAGGGAGGTACCAAAGTGATCCCGGAGCGGAACACTGGACAGCGGTCAAGAATATCCTGAAGTACCTGAAAAGGACAAAGGACATGTTTCTCGTTTATGGAGGTGCCGAAGAGCTCATCGTAAAGGGTTACATCGATGCTAGCTTCGACAGAGATCCGGACGACTCCAAGTCGCAAACCGGATACGTGTATATTTTGAATGGAGGGGCAGTAAGCTGGAGCAGCAGCAAGCAAAGCGTCGTGGCGGCATCTACATGTGAAGCGGAGTACATAGCTGCTTCGGAAGCAGCAAAGGAGGGAGTCTGGATGAAGGAGTTCATCACCGACCTAGGAGTGATTCCAAATGCGTCGGGCCCGATGACTCTACTCTGTGACAACACTGGAGCTATTGCCCTTGCGAAGGAGCCCAGGTTTCACAAGAAGACAAGACACATCAAACGCCGCTTCAACTCCATCCGTGATTACATTCAGGAAGGAGACATAGATATTTGTAAAGTGCATACGGATCTGAATGTCGCAGATCCGTTGACTAAACCTCTCTCACGAGCAAAACATGATCAACACCAGATTGCTATGGGTGTTCGATTCATCACAATGTAACTAGATTATTGACTCTAGTGCAAGTGGGAGACTGTTGGAAATATGCCCTAGAGGCAATAATAAAATGGTTATTATTGTATTTCCTAGTTCATGATAATTGTCTATTATTCATGCTACAATTGTGTTAACCGGAAACCGTAATACATGTGTGAATACATAGACCACAACATGTCCCTAGTAAGCCTCTAGTTGGCTAGCTCGTTGATCAATAGATGGTCACGGTTTCATGACCATGGACATTGGATGTCGTTCATAACGATATCACATCATTAGGAGAATGATGTGATGGACGAGACCCAATCCTAAGCATAGCACAAGATCGTGTAGTTCGTTTGCTAAAGCTTTTTAATGTTAAGTATCGTTTCCTTAGACCATGAGATTGTGTAACTCCCGGATACCGTAGGAATGCTTTGGGTGTGCCAAACGTCACAACGTAATTGGGTGGCTATAAAGGTGCGCTACGGGTATCTCCGAAAGTGTCTGTTGGGTTGACACGAATCGAGATTGGGATTTGTCACTCCGTGTGACGGAGAGGTATCTCTGGGCCCACTCGGTAAGACATCATCATAATGAGCTCAATGTGACTAAGGAGTTAGCCACGGGATGATGTGTTACAGAATGAGTAAAGAGGCTTGCCGGTAACGAGATTGAACAAGGTATAGGGATACCGACGATCGAATCTCGGGCAAGTACCATACCGATAGACAAAGGGAATTGTATACGGGATTGATTGAATCCCTGACATCGTGGTTCATCCGATGAGATCATCGTGGAGTACGTGGGAGCCAACATGGGTATCCAGATCCCGCTGTTGGTTATTGACCAGAGAGGTGTCTCGGTCATGTCTACGTTTCTCCCGAACCCGTAGGGTCTACACACTTAAGGTTCGATGACGCTAGAGTTATAGGGAAAAGGCATACGTGATCACCGAAGGTTGTTCGGAGTCCCGGATGAGATCCTGGACGTCACGAGGAGCTCCGGAATGGTCCGGAGGTAAAGATTGATATATAGGAAGTCCAGTTTTGGTCACCGAAAAGTTTTCGGGCTCATCGGTAGTGTACCGGGAGTGCCGGGAGGGTGCCGGAGGACTCCGGGAGGGGTGTGACGACCAGAGGACTTCATGGGCTGTTAAATAAAGTGTGTCAGCCCTTATTGGGCTGGGAAATACTTTTTCTAAAGGCCCATGTGGCTGGAGATAAGAGATAGGGCTGAAAAAGATTTAAAAGGAGGAGATCCACCTCCCTTGTGGGAGGTGGACTCTCCCCCTAGCTCGGCCGAACCTCTCCTCCTTGGAGGAGGGGTCAAGACAGCCCTCCCTCTCCCTCCTCCTATATATACTTGAGGTTTTGGCCCTTTGAGAACAGATCTGAACTCTCTCTCTCTCTCTCTCGGCGAAGCTCTACCTCTCTTCTTCCTCCTCCGCAGCGCTTGGCGAAGCCCTGCCGGAATACCTTGCTACTCCACCACCACCACGCCGTCGTGCTGCTGCTGGAGCTCTTCCCCAACCTCTCCTTCCTCCTTGCTAGATCAAGGCATAGGAGACGTCACCGGGCTGCACGTGTGTTGAACGCGGAGGTGCCGTCCGTTCGGCACTTGATCGGATCTACTGCGATCTGAATCGATGCGAGTACGACTCCATCAACCGCGTTCTTGTAACGCTTCCGCTTAGCGATCTTCAAAGGTATGAAGATCCAATCTCTCCCACTCGTTTCTGGTTTCTCCATGGATAGATCTTGGTGATCATAGGAAAATTTTGATTTACTACTACGTCTCCCAACAATCAGATCAAAATGAAGGAGTCTGACCAAGCCGCAACCACGTTCATCTCCCCCCATGGTCCATTATGGTTCAACCCAATGCCCTTTGGGTTAAAAAAATGCAGGCGCCACATACCAACGCATGATTCAGACATGCCTGGAAAATCAAATCGGCAAAATGGTCAAGGCATACATGGACGATGTGGTCATCAAGACCAATCATGCCAGATAGCTGGTGGACGACCTCCGACAAACCTTTGATAATCTACGGGCTTATGATATACGACTCAATTTGGATAAATGCATCTTCGGAGTTCCCACTGGTAAACTGCTCGGATTTATCGTCTCCCCTAGAGGAATAGAGGCCAATCCATCTAAAATCCAAGCTCTATCTCAACTAGCAATCCCTAGGGAGCTGAAGCACGTTAAAAAACTGGTGGGCTGCATGGCGGCTTTGAGCCGCTTTATCTCCCGACTTGGTGAAAAGGCACAACCGCTTTACATACTGCTCAAATGGACAAAAAACTTTGAATGGAAATATGAAGCAATGACCTCTTTGGAAAAAATCAAAACATTATTGGCGAGAAACCCTATATTAGCAGCGTCCGACATAGGTGAACCAATGCCGCTATACATCTCGGACACAAACGAAGTTGTCAGCGCTGCTCTCGTTGTCAAACGAGTTGAGGGTCACAAATTCCGGGAACAAAAGCCAGTCTACTATGTGTCAGAAGTGCTCACCCCATGGAAGTCCAGATACCAGCATTACTAGAAGATACCCTATATAGTTTTCATGGCATCCTGAATGCTCCAACACTACTTTCAAGAGTGCTCGGTCATGGTGGCATCCAAAGTACCACTAAACAATATAATTAACGACAGGGACGCATGTGGCTGCATAGCCAAATGGGCCATTGAGCTCTTCCCTTTTGAAATTGCATACAAACCACGTCGAGCTATCTTGTTGGCTGATTTTCTTGCCGAATGGACAGAGGTTGAGCTCCCGAGGGAATACATTACATACTCCCACTGAACGATGTACTTTGACAGATCCAAAACGCTTGCTGGACTACGGATCGGAGTCATACTTACATCCCCCACGGGTGACAACATTCGGTACGTCTTGCAGATCATGTACACCGATTCCAACAATGTGGCCGAATACGAGACTCTGTTGCATGGGCTTTGGGTGGTAGCATCAATGGGCGTACAACGGCTTGAGGCACGGAGAGACTCTATGTTTGGTTCTACCGTAGGTGCATCGCATGCAAAATAAAATTTTCCTATGCGTAGAACATCCAAGAACATGCTACAGAGATGGATCACAGTTCGTTACCACTAGACGCGCAGTGCCGTGATGCGAAAGTAGAGTTGGGGCAGCACGTTCGTGTGGTCTGTCTCCTCCTCATATGATCTCCCTCGAACAGCCAGCCCGATCTCCCTCGAACAACCGGTCGCCGGATCCCACGTACAGGTTTGCCGAAGCGGCGGAAGTACACCGCCTCTAACAGTATTCGCGCGTGCAAGAGGAACACCGTGTGGCAGACTGCTAGGTCCGATCACATAGTCAGCGGCGGCGAGTGGAGGTGGCTAGTTGCAACACATGCAAAGCCCTAATGACGGTGCCAAAGTGATCAACCATATGGGTGTGCCACACCTCCACTATATATAGGCATCCGACACGGGCTCAACTCTTGGGCCTCGCACGGATCCTAAAGCCCAGGTCAGTGAGACCGGACCATCCACCGTGTCATATGCTAGTCTAACTGGCTGCGCGTCCACACAACCCTTTCGACTAGGGACCATTTAGAACAGTCATCATACAATGCATAGTCTCACAAACATGTCACATACTTGTTAATACACATCAATGATAATGTCCAAGGGCTATCTTTATTCATAAACACATAGGAAATATCATCAGACATGATTGTCTTTGGGGCATATCTCCAACACTCTAACCTCGCTATCTCTCAAATCAACGGTGAATTCGACGCCAAACCCCCAAACCTGGTAGCATACAAAAATGTCATCCTCAAAATATTCGCATGATTCGAAGGATTAAAATTCCACCATGTCTCCAGGGATAACAATCAAGTTGTTGACATCCTCACCCGCATAGGCGTCAAGCGTGACCCCGTCCCTAAGAACACCATTCTGGAACAACTTTTCAAGCCATCCATGGTATGGCAGGACGAAGACAAGGACGCTAGAGTCAATGACCCGAAACATATCATCACTCCTCTCATCGAACCATATGAACAAATCATGGGCGGTTCGACACTCGAAGAAACGCCTTCGGCTCACGAAGTCATGGCAGTAATCGCGCCATGGACCGAACCCTTCCTCGCTTATCTTCTCCGCCAAGAACTCCCCAATGACCAGACCGAGGCAAGACACATAATGCGGCGCTCCAAGGCCTACAAGATCCATCAGGGTGAGCTATACAAGAAACATATCCGAAGGAGAAGGAAAGTAGCTCTTGGCTGAGATACATGCAGGCATGGGCGGTCATCACGCAACATCTCGGGCCCTAGTAAGCAAGGCTTTTCGAGCAAGATTCTTTTGGCCCACTGCTCGTGAATATGCCCACATACTCATCGAGCACTGTGTTGGATGTCAGCTCTTTGCAAAGCAAAGCCACATGCCCCCAACGACTCTTTGGACGATACCGATCACTTGGCCTTTTGCGGTTTGGGGTTTAGCTTGTAGAGGGGCATAACCATAATTATTACTCATCTAGGGTCTAGTTCTTCTGATATAGTGGTAGATCGACTATGTAATCTTCATACACATATCAATACAATCAAGCATGACGTAGGGTTTTACCTCTTCGAGAGGGCTCAAACCTAGGTAAATAATGTCCCTGTGTTCCCTGTTCCCCACTGATCCAAGATCCAAAGCTCGAGACCCCCTACCCGAGGTCCACCGGTTTTGAAATCGACACCTATGCATAGAGAAAAAGCTCGAGGTGGTCACCCTTGCGTCTGATTGGCAAGGCCGCTAATATGTCTCCAAGGTATGTACTTTTCCAAACACTTCTTCTCTTGTTTCGACTTCCAATTTGCATGATTTGAGTCAAATTAGTCTGGATTGACATTGTTTTCAGCAGAACTACCATATTTTTGTTGCAAATATAAAAGTTCTCAAAATTGGAGGTTTTTTGGAGATTTATTTTACAAAATACAAAAAACACTGGAGGCAAAAAGTATGGGAGAGGATCCAAGGAGTGGCCACATGGATAAGTGGCGCGGTCACTCCCCCCCACCCAGCCACGTCAGGTGTCCACGTGGGATCCCTCAGTGTCCTTTCACCTAATTCTGACACGACGAATTCACTCTCCAGTGGAAAAAACAAAGAGAAAGTTTCATTGTGTTTTATGATACGGAGCCGCCGCCACCTCTTGTTTTTTGTAGGGAGCCCTAATCTGGAGTCCCCTTGTTGCGCTAGAGAGAGGGAATCATCGCCATTGTCATCACCAACCATTCTCCATCAATAATTTCATGGTGCTCACAATCATGTCCAAGTAATATTCTTCTAGGCATACCGGAGGTAGATGGGATTGAATGCTATTTCTTATGTGATTGTGTCAATTTGTTAGGGCTTGATCCATAGTATCCACTATGTTTTGAGATTGATGTTTCTTTGACTCTGCTATGCTTAATACTTGTTACTAGGCCTGAGTTTCATGACTTCACATCTAAACCTATTATGTTTTCATGAATATATGTGTGTTCTTGACCACATGTGCAAGTTGCATGCACATGTTATTGTTCTAAATTGTAGATCCCAAGGTTACAGTAATTGGGATATTCTTCGGGGATGACTGTAATTTGAGGAGTTCATGTATTCACTATGTGTTAATGTTTTGTTTTGGTTCTCTATGAAAAGGAGTGCCTTAGTTTTCATTAGGACCCCGCCGCCATGGGTGGGTAGGACAAAAGATGTTATGCAAGTTCTTGTTGCAAGCACGTATGACTATATAGATAATACATGCCTACATATGATTGATGAACTGGAGCTAGTTCTACCTCTCTATATTATGACTGTTGCATATTGAATATCACCTGTACATCACATTGCTACTCCCTACCTACGTTTTTTGTTGTTGCCTAGGTTTAAGTTACTATTGTTCTGCTTGTTAAAATCTTGTTACTACTACTGCTACTGCCACTGTTATCAGCACTATCATATTACTGTGTTACTAATAAATTACTGCAAAGAATTGATTCCTCGGGTGTGATTGAATTGACAATTCAATTGCTAAAACTTATAAATATTGTCTGATCGCCTTGTGTCGAATCAATAAAATTTTGGTGAAATACTACCTTCGAAGACTATTGTGATCCCCTATCCTTGTTGGTCATCAGCCGTGGTGCCAGGCGAATAGAGGCCAACATGTCGTCAAGATCGCTGGAGGTAATGACAAAAACCCTAATTAGTTCCTTTAGTGATCCATAAATGGAGCAATAACGATTTTCACCCTTTTCCCCAATGGTGACCCTGGGTTATCGAACCCACGGGAGGAAGCTGCCCTTTAAGCTAGGGTTTCAAACAAGTTTTTGTTAGATAATTAAATTCCAGTTTTTGACCGCATCGTAAATCAAGATGACGCTCAAAACACTTAGAATAAAAACAAGCATGGATATGAGGACTTATACTTACAACCATATATATGTGTAGGGACCATATATGGTATTAATTTCTGCTCCGAAAGTCATCCATCATGATGTGCTTGTCATGTATCAAGTGGGGGGTATGTCCAAATTATGTTTTGACAGACACGCCTTCTACATCAAGAGTTAGTTATCAACCCAAAGGCCCTATCCATCGTGTGGGGTTGCCATGGGCATTAAGATTAATTAGATAAAATTATTGGGAGTTTAATGACTACACCTCTTGAATCCCCAAGGATAGGATCTGTGTTACCATACTAAACCTTTATGTCACTTGTGTTAAGAATAACACTTCATGGTCTCCTTGCCCTTAGCTCCTCCATAACTCACTCTTCATGATCCTGGGTACCTGCAAGGATGAAGAACACGAACAAACGAGAGACAACTACTAAATAATTCTATGTTACACATATGAGACGTGAATTGAAAGTCCTTCCATTGATGCCTCCAACAAATACATAGGGTTACAAGGCTCTTGCCTCAACCCATGACCTTACCAAACTACTCACGAATGAAGAACATATCGAAGAACACATCGTGGAGATTGATTGATTGATAATATGTTCAATGGATGTCGTGTGTGATACACGAACTATGACTAAATTGTTGAGAACTATGATGGTGATGAAGGTCGTGGCTATGGACAAGGGAAGATGGTGATGACTAGGGTTGTAGATGGGAAACATGGTGATGACGAAGACTCACTGGTGAAGTGGTGTTATGTTGTCCATTCGGTGTCGTCCCTTTTATCAAGGTTGTTCAGGTGGACCAGGCACATCAATTTTCACGCCATACGACCGCTCATACGAGCGAGCACGCTCGCTTGATACATTGTATTTTACTCTATTTCTTGTGGTGTGCCTCCCACTTGATCTTCTCTATCTTCACTTTACTCCTTTCCACATATTGGCTTGATTTCATCCATTAATAGCTCCTTTCCAGTGGAAAGAAAATAGAGATAGGATATTTTGAATCCATTGTATTCATTAGTCATTAGTTGCAATATCGAGGCAAATATCTCAGCTTAATAGAAATATTTCGGTTTAAACTCAAGTTAGTGGAGTGTAAAAATAACACTCACCAACCCCCCCAATCTTAAACTTTATCACCCTCGAGCCACATAGAAATAAATTTGAATCATAGGGAACTTCCACTTGTTTAAACCGAAATAACGAGAAGGTTTTGGTTCACTTATAATCGATACGCCTAGATAGGCCTCCTCTTTTTAACCTGAAAACTTAGTATTGTTGTAGCGGTGACATTGTTTATTAAGCAAGTTTTAGTATAGAAAATATAACAAGCTCAAAGTTCTTGCTCATCTAGATGGAATAAGATGGTAGCTCTTAATTCTGTTTCAGCTAGTTAACACTTGCTTGCCGGAAATGCACGGAAGAGTTTTTTCTTTCCGTGAGCAATGAAAATATATATTGGGTAGTGAAAGGTAGGAAAATACAACATGATTTTTGACTAACTCTCTAAGACACCCAAGAATGTCTCATCATCAAGGCTCTCAAGCACTCGTTGTCAATCATTTATGCTAAAACTTTTTTTGTCACGTGATGAGATTATGCCAAATAAGAGATCACGAATGTAGTTTTGCAGTGGCTTAATTTTTGGGAACTATGGTCCTATATGTTTGTATCATTTGAGATCTCATGATCATTCCTTGTTATTTACCACATACACACAGATGCAAAACAAAGTTAAATAATATTCAGTTGTAGTGTTGCCACTACATATGTATGGTAACAAACTCATAGCCGAAATCCGAGTCAAAACTCTTGTGGATCATTCATTGGCAAGCGGAGTTCTCAGCATAACATCAAGAAAGGTGACAAAGCTACATTTACACACGTACACGTGCATACAGCAGCAGGTCCATGACACCAACGAGAAGCTGACACTACTACAGGAATGCCTAGCAGTGGCGGCGTAAAAAGGCCAGAATTGGTGGGCTGGGCTTCCAGGGGTGCCCGCCACTAACCTTCCGCCACTGCTATAACAGTTTTAGTGGCAGATGCCCTCCCGCCACTGGTATAGTCACTTTGTTCTCCACTGGATTATATTGTTAGTTGTGGCGGGCTGTCTAGGGCACCCACCACAACTACTTGTCCAGCCGCCAACACTGGCAAATCCCAGTAAACACCACCCAATACACACTACAACATACAAATAACATAAGCGATCATACACGTCACATTTAACATATCAATAGTCTAAACCTTATACAAAATAGATGTACGCATTAGGTTACAACAACTCACCTCAGATCATTAGTACACATACATATAAGACCTCATGACACCATAATGGCAATGAACTGGATAAATATAATCAAATTCTTAATTTTTGCACTTGTCCACACAGTCTTGTATACTTCATAGTTGATTTTATCTTTGCGAGGTAGTTGGCATAACGATTCTATGCTTCTTTTTAGTCATATACCCTTTATATTAGTTGTCCTTGTAACCATCCACTTGTTCTTTGCATATCTCTCATGAATCATACTCCTAGATTCCTCCCGATGTACACGACATACCAGTTCCACTTCATCTACAAAGATGAATAAACAAGCTGACAAGTCGATTTCATAGTTATCCAATCACATAAAGCAAAGTCACATCACAATCTTCGTAGCATGATAGATGATACAAATGACCACGTTGTAGTTCACTAGTAGTTTGGAAGCAAAAGTTTAGCTCGTTCATAGCAACATAGAAATTGAGTTCACATGCATCGATCATATATATCACATAAAGACAATGCACTAGTAGTCTAGAACTAAAAGTTCTGCTCCATCATGACCTCTCGTCACCTTCCTTCATCTTTGTGATCCCATGTTGGGCGACCCTCGCAGATTCAACGGCTACTCGCGCAATCTCGGCGGCTGCTCTAGTGCTCTCGAGGGCTGTTCTCACGCTCTTGGCATATGCTACAACGCTCTTGACATACACGCGTGGGCTCTTGGTGGCTGCTCGAGCGTCTTCAACATAGGCAACTGCGATCTCCCTATACCGAGCCACCCTCATGACAGTGTCTACGGTAGTAGGAGTTCCGTCTAAGGGTGTAGGAGTCCTAACGAGGCGTCCCAGCTTCTCCATCTAAATCAAATTAAAGAAGTGGGCATTTAGATAAGAGACATTTTTGTGAAAGCAAATGTATGACAATAAAAAATATAAAACTCTTACAACAACACTTTGTATTTGTCCTTTGGGTAGACATTTCTTGTTCTTATGTTGGGTACTTCGACCGTCGGTGATGGTCGTTCTTCCCTCTCTCCTCCTATTTACCAAGGTCTTAGAAGAAGAGGAGGGAGAGGAGCGACTGATAACCCACAAGTATAGGGGATCACGCCAGTCTTCACGGGTAGTATTTCACCCTAATTTATTGATTCAACGCAAGGGGAGCCAAAGAGTATTTGTCGAACTTGACATCTGAGTTGTCAATTCAACCGCACGTGGGATATCTCTCTGCAACAAGGGTTTAGTAGCACGACAAATAATAGTAGTAGTAGTAACAATGATAGGAGCAATTTTGTAACAATAGTGACAGTGGCAACAGCAATAGTAACTTAGCAAGATTCAGTATATGTAAAGCATAGGCCATGGTGCAGCGATTGAAAGAAAAGGATCCATTAATAAGGTTGATCAAGTATTATTATTAACTGTTTCCAATTGACATGAAGCCGGAATGTTTTTGTATGACACTAAGTTACCTCAATGGGGATTTACATTTCCACAACAATAAGATTATAGTATTTCTTCTTGGTAGAAGGTAGAGGAATTTTGAATTCTCCAATAATGACCATGTCATTAGGCTCAATGATATTAATATTATTAACCAAGACTTGCCTCTTCGGAAAATGAACGGTATGTTGTTTGCCATTGACATGAAAAGTGACCTTGCTTTTGTTGCAATCGATAACACCCCATGCAGTATTTAAAAGGGTATACCAAGGATGATTGACATGTTGTTATCCTCGGGCATATCAAGAATAACAAAGTCTGCTAAGATAGTAACATTTGCAACCACAACAGGAACATCTTCACAAATTCCAATAGGCATAGCAGTGGATTTGTCAGCCATTTGCAAAGATATGTCAGTAGGTGTAAGCTTATTCAATTCAAGTCTCTTATAAAGAGAGAAAGGCATAAGACTAACACGATCTCCTAAGTCACATAAAGCATTTTTAACATAGTTTCATTTGATGGAGCAAGGTATTGTGGGTATACTAGGATCTACCAACTTCTTAGGCAAGCATAGTAGCAATTTCAGTTTTAGGTATTTTTCTTTTGTTGGTAATAATATCCTTCATATACTTAGCATACAAAGGCATTTTCAAAATATTAGTCAATCGAGTGCGCAAAAATACAGGCCTAATCATTTCAGCAAAGCGCTCAAAATCTTCCTCGTCCTTAGTCTTAGAAGGCTTACGAGGGAATGTCATGGGTTTTTGAACCCGTGGCTCTCTTTATTTTCCATGATTTCTAGCAACAAAGTCTCTTTTACATAGCATTTATTTTTAGGAGGTGGGTTATCAAGATCTTCAGCACATTCTATCTTCACATCATTATCAGGTTCTTTATTACTATCTGGTGGAGCATCTACATGAACATCATCATTCTCATCATTATTTTCATTAACAGTAGGTGTATGTTCACTACCAGATTGTGTCTCTGCATCATAAATAGAAACATCATTATGTTTCTCAACAAGTTTTTCTATAACAGGTTCCCTAGAAGCATGCAAAGTCATATCCTTCTCCTTTTTCTTTTTCTTTTTCTTATTAGATGGACTAGGTGCATCATCATTAATTCTTTGAGAATCCCGTTCTATTCTTTTAGGATGACCTTCAAGATAAACAGGTTCCTGAGTCATTCGTCCTCCTCTAGTCATTACTCTAACACCATTGTCATTCATATTATCATTTATCTCAGCAAGCAAATCATTTTGTGACTTAGAACCTTGGTCTAGTTGGGTGTGAACCATAGAAGCATGTTTACCTAGACCCTTGACATCATTAGTATTCTAAACATCAAGTCACTCAAGCGATCTATCATCATAGCATTATGCCTTAATTGATCCTTCACATAATTATTGAAATGTTCCTGCTTAACAATATAATTATCGAATTCATCCATGCATTGACTAGGAATCTTAGTGTAAGGAATATCACTTTAATTTGAGGCAGGGAGAGAATATACCTCTACTACATGTGTCGGGTGTCAAGTCCATGTATTTCTTCGATAGATGGTAATTTCTTGACATCTTCAGTTTTAATACCTTTTTCTTTAATAGATCTATTGGCTTCTTACATATCTTCAGGACTCAGGAATATAATACCTCTCTTATTTTGAATAGGTCCTGATGGTGGTTCAGGAAGTGTCCAATTAACGACATTTTGTAATATGTTATTTAATAGTTCTTCATGTTGTCCAATAGTTCTTTCGCTGGAAACATAACAAGCATAACTATCTAGGAAATCCCTAGAAGCATCGGTTAGTCCATTATAAAAGATATCAAGTATTTCATTTTTCTTAAGAGGATGATCAGGCAAAGCTCTAAGTAACTCGCGAAACCTCCCCCAAGCTTGAGGGAGATTCTCTTCTTCAGTAGTCACAAACTTAAATATCTCATGTAAGGCAGCTTGTTTCTTATGAATATTTTTCCGAGAAATAATAAATCATATCCTGGGGACTACGCAAACAACTAGGAGCAAGAGAAAGGAACCATTTTTTAGCTTCGCCTTTTAGCGAGAAAGGAAAAATCTTAAGGATATAATAGTAACGTATCTTTTCTCATTAGTAAACAAAGAAGCAATATCATTCAATTTAGTGAGATGTCCGATGATAGTTTCAGTTTCATAATCATGGAAAGGATCAGATCCTACTACAGGAATCAACTCGAGGTCTAAAGATAATTCATAATCCTTATCAGTAACAAATATAGGTGAAGTAGCAAATTTAGGACCATGTTTCATCTTCTCCATCTTACATTTTTCTTTTAGTTCGCATAGTAGTCTCTTCAAGCCATCTCTATATTCACAAGCAAGAAAGTCCCTAGCTACTCCCCCTCCATAGAATATCCTTCAGGTACATATGGCAATTCATATTTATTGGGAGAGCGAGGTGTAGTAGGCGATTCAAAATCTTCATCAGTTTCGACATTTTCAAGTTCTCTAGCTTTAGCAATATGAGCATCAATTAATTCTTTCAGTGGCACAATTTCAGTTTCATCAAGTGTAGCAGTAGTATCATCATCAATTTTAGAAGTATCATCAAGAAGTTCAAGCGATATATCAGAACGAGCAACAGGTGGTGGTGTAATAAGCTAATTCAAAACACTAGGTGAAATTAAAGCAGCTAGGTGGGAGTTCCTTACCTCCTGTCGCGCGAGATGGGACGATCTTAGTTCTAGTATCTTCCAGATTCTTCATAGGAGCAATTGTATATCCTCAAGTTAACACAATAAATATAGATATGCTTCCCGGGAACGGCGCCAGAAAAAGGTCTTGATAACCCACGAGTATAGGGGATCGCGACAGTCTTCACGGGTAGTATTCACCCTAATTTATTGATTCGACACAAGTGGAGACAAAGAATATTTATCGGCCTTAACAGTTGAGTTTTCAATTCAACCTCACCTGGGATACCTCTCTGCAACAAAGGTTTAGTAGCACGACAAATAATAGTAGTAGCAGTAAGAGTGATAGCAACAATTTTGTAACAATAGTGACAGTGGCAGCATCAATAGTAACTTAGCAAGATTCAGCATATGTAAAGCGTAGGCCATGGTGCAGCGATGGAAACATATGGATGCATCAATCATGTAACAGTTACACACTAGAGCGCCACTGAACTAGCTCCAATTCATCAATATAATTTAGGCATGTATTCCATATATAGTCATGCGTGCTTGCGATAAGAACTTGCATGCCATATTTTTTTTCTACCCTCCCGTGGTAGCGGGGTCCTATTGTAAACTAAGGGATATTAAGGCCTCTTTTTAATATAGAACTGGAGCAAATCATTAACACATGATGAATACATGAGCTCCTCAAACTACATCAATCACCGGAAATAATCCCAATTATTGTCACCTTGGGGTATGCAGATCAAGAAACATAATAGGTGCATACAACTTGCAAGATAGGATCCAAATCACTCTTATATTCCTGAAAACATAATAGGTTCAGATCTGAAATCATGGCACTTGGGACCTAGTGACAAGCATTGAGAATATCATAGTCATAGCAACATCAATCTCAGAACATAGTGGATACTAGGGATCAAGCCCTATCAAACTTAACTTGACTACAAAATCAATCTCATCTAATGCCACCACCATCCAGCAATCCTACAAAGGAATTACTCACTCCCGGCGGTGACCATCGTGGTGGTGTTGATGAAGAAGGGTTGGTGATGACGACAACGATGATTTCCCCTCTCCGGAGCCCAAAACAGACTCTAGATTAGCCCTCCCGAGGAAGAACAGGAGGTGCCGGCGGGTCCGTCTCACAGATCGCGATGAAAAATTCTCTCAAATTTTTTCCTGAAGATGTGAATTTATAGGACTGGAAATAAGGCCGGGGGAGCCTCGTGGGCCCCACCACACAATAGGGCGTGCCCTAGGGGGTGGGCGTGCCCTGTTGCCTCGTGGGCCACAGGCAACCCCAATTGGTGCTCCTTTTCTTCATAATTCATTATATATTACAGAAAAAAATCACAAAAAGTTTCGTCCAATTCTGAGAAATTTTATTTCTGCACAAAAATAACACCAATGTAGTTCTACTCAAAACAACGTCAGTCCGGGTTAGTTTCACCCAAATCATGCAAGTTAGAGTTCAAAACAAGAGCAAAACTATTTGGAAAAAGTATATACATCTAAGACGTATCAGCGCCCCCCTACGACAACAGTTTGTTCATCTCTCAAGTGTTTGTGTATATGGTGTCCTCCACCATAGAACAACTCTCATCTCACTTTGTGGATTAAGAGTGAGTATTGTCCACCTGAACTAAAATACAATCAAGTACTTTTTCACAAAAAATTAATAATTTGCGAAAAAATCCAACATAACCTTTCATAGAAATTGGACATTGAGTACTAGAAATTAAGTGAAACGGAACTTATATCACATTTCACGAAAACATTGGCACTCACAGAGATTCTACCACATCACAAACACTAAAATTTAAGACATGTGCTAATAAAGATTCAATGGTATATCATATTTTTTTAACTACACTAACAAAAGGTTGTACATGTACAAGTACAACATGTATAGATAAGAGAGGTGTGCTTACAGAGCCAGAGTCGAACGACAGGGAGGACGAGGCCGAGGATGATGTCGGACGGCAAGTTCAACAGCGACGCGGACAACGTTGGATGTGGAGGAAGGCGCGGGCGACGGTGAGAAAGTAGTTGGAGGTATCTTTGTAGTGCAGGGCCGATGAACTTCGACGTGGCAACGGACGACGCAAGTGATGGGGAGGATTCAGTCTGTGATGCCATTCGAGCCGGTGGACGACGACCTCGCCATTGGCGACTGATGACGCCACGACACTATCGACGACGACAAAGCGAGAGAGACAGAGGAGAGAAAGAGATGTGCGTGAAAGAGATGTGTCTGATTGGATCTGAGCGGGTTTGGTGATAAGGTTGTGTATAGTAGTGGCAGGCACCTAACAGTACCTGCCACTATGGACAGTGGTAAATTTTGAAACAGGTTAGCACGTGGTGCCCAAATATAGTTGTGGTGATCGCCCGAAAGTGTCCGCCACTGCCTGGCTTCGAAGTAGTTAATACGTCTCC
This sequence comes from Hordeum marinum, assembly GCA_022496015.1. NCBI lineage: Eukaryota > Viridiplantae > Streptophyta > Magnoliopsida > Poales > Poaceae > Hordeum > Hordeum marinum. The sequence continues at coordinate 235,150,842 of CM039672.1, read as the reverse complement.
AACCTATCGAATATTTATGAAGTATTCATGCCATATTTACCCATGTTTACAATACTTTTCTATGGTTTTGATGCACTTTACATGATTTAATTAGAACTAATCCGGACTGACGTTGTTTTCAATAGAATTACCGTGGTGTTGTTTTTTGTGCTAAAAATAAAAGTTCTTGGAATCGCCTGAAACTTTCTAACATTTTTTCTAGAGCAAATAAGAAATGCAGGAGCGAAGAACCACCAGAGGGAGCCACCTATTGGTGCCAAGCCAACAGGGCGCGCCCTGATGGCTTGGGACCACCCCGTGGCTCCGTTTGGCATGATTCCAATGCTGAAAAATCATATAAATACCAAAAAACAGAAGTTAACCTAGAACTTCTGCTCCAGCATCACAAGCCTCGATACCGAATAAAGCTCATCCGAAGCCCTATACCGGCACCCTGCCGGAGGGGGGAATCATCACCGGAGGCCATCTTCATCATGCCGGCGGTGTCCATGACAAAGAGGGAGTAGTCCACCCTGGCCGAGGGTATGTACCAGTAGCTATTTGTTTGATCTCTCTATCTCTCTCCCTCTCTCTTGTGTTCTTGAGATGGCACGATCTTGATGTATCACAAGCTTTGTTAATATAGTTGGTTCATATGTTGTTCTTCCCTCTCTATCTTGATGTGATGAATTGAGTCTTTCCCTTTGATGTTTTGTTATGTCGGATTGAATATTGGATTTGAGATCACTTGATGCAGATCTTGTATGTGGATACTCATGGTGACAATGGGGTGTTCTATTAATTCACTTGATATATGTTTTGGTACTCAACTTGCGGATTCCCATGGTGACAATGGGGTAATCTATGCACACGGGTTGATACATGTTATTGCCCTACTTTCTCCGACAAAAATCTTGGGGGTACTCCTTGAGGTTCTTTTCTGTGGATTCAATATGATGAATCTGAAATTGTTTGATGCATATCATATAATTGACTCACAGATATGTGTGGTGACATTGGAGTATCTAGGTGACATTAGAGTTGATTGATGCATATCATATGGTGTTATTATAGTATGGACTCTAGGGTTGTTTCTGACACTTATAGGAATAGCTCAATATATTGACCGGAAAGGATAACTTTGAGGTGGTTCCACTACTGTAGGATTGAAAGTAGGTCTAGTGGGGGGGGATTAGACTACTTGACCAGATAAAAATTCTACATTTTTCCCAATTTTAAGTGTTGCCAGATTTTAGCATTTAGAACAACTAGCAAGTCAAGCACACCCTACACATGTATGTCTACGAGTATAGCAGCGGAAAGTAAAGACAAGCATGAGTAGTAAAGGAAGGGTAGGAAGATCAAACGCAATTTAGAGACACAAATTTTTTCCCATGGTTCTGATAGGTAGTGCTATTGTATGTCCACGTTTATGGAGTTTTCAACCCATGGAAGGTAACGGCCGCGAGAGTCCACGTAGGGCTCTACCCACGGAGCATTCCACGAAGAAGCAACCTTGACTATACCATGATGGCCTATGTCCACGAAGGACTAGCCTAACTCGGGGTTGATCTTCACGAAGTAGGCGATCTCCTTGCTCCCTTGGTGGTTTTGGTAATTAATAACAACATATAAGTCATTGAACTAATGTTTCCACCAAGTATATTTCAGGACAAGTTCAATAATAGGGATGGCCAAAGGATTGTGGAATTACCCCAAGATGCAAGGAAATAGGTTGGCCAAGCTTCAAGCAAGAGGACTCTACATTTTACATTTGTGATAAATCACTTTGAGTCCATATGAAAGCCAATACTATTAAAAGGGGGTAAAGTTTTGATGGTGAACAATATGATCAAACGTGCACATGTGACAGTCAACAAAGCATCCACAAACTCTCCCACAAAAGTCTGTCCAAAGCCAAATATGCAAAATCGGTGCAACCAACATTCGTATCCCGGTGCCACCGATTCTAAACCCTAGACAGACTCAGCCAAACCCTAACACTATGGTGCAATCGACACTGCACTCGGTGCCACCGAGTTGGGTTGCCAAGATTCTGTTATGGAACTTCACATTTTCGGTCCATCCGAAAATGGTGAATCGGCGTCATCGAGATTGGCAAATCTGACCGTTGGTCACCTTGTCGGTGCAACCGAGAGTTGTATATCGGTCCCTCCAAGATTCAAAAGTTGCCACTTTTGGTCACTTCGGTACCACCGAGATTTACACATGTCACCGAGATGGTCATTTTGTGTGTAACGGTTGGATTTTTGGGTATGACTACATATACCCCTTCACCACCACCCACTCGAAAGAGAAGCACTCAGAACTGTTCCATACCTATCCTACTCAGTTTTCTGAGAGAGAACAACCTACCCTTGTGTTGAGGTCAAGATCTTCCACTCCAAACATATGGATCTTCATTTCTAGCCTCCCCAAGCTGCTTTCCACCAAGCTCATCTCTTCTACCAAGCCAAATCTATGAGAGAGTGATTGTGTGTTGAGGAATCTATCATCTTGAAGCACAAGCGCAAGGAGTTCATCGTCATTACCGAGCCTATTACCTAGTGGGGGGTGGTACCTCCTAGATTGGTTAGGTGTCGCTTGGGAGCATCCTACTTCATGTTGTGGAGTGAACAAAGAAGTTTTTAAGGGTAAGGAGATCGCCTACTTCGTGAATATCTACCCATAGTGAGGCTAGTGCTTTGTGGCCGGAAGCCGCATGGAATAGTCAAGGTTGCTTCTTCGTGGACCCCTCCGTGGGTAGAGCCCTCCGTGGACTCTCGCGACCGTTGCCCTCCGTGGGTTGAAGACTCCATTAATGTGGACATACAATAGCACCACCTATCGGAACCACGAGAAACATCATCGTGTCATCACTTGTGTTTGCTTTCCTAACCCTATCTTTACTTACATGTGCAATGTCTTTACTTTTCGCTGCTACACTCTTAGACATGCATGTGTAGGGTGTTACTTGATATGCTATGAATGCTAAAACTTGCCAAGAATTAAAATTGGGAAAAAGGCAAAACTTTTATTTGGTCAAGTAGTCTAATCACCCCCCTCTAGACCTACTTTTGATCCTACACAAACTTCTTGGTTCACTCCACAACACGAAGTATGAGGCTCCCAAGCGACACCTAATCAATCTATTAGGCACCACCCTCCAAAAGGTAATAGGCTCGATAATGTCGATGAACTCCTTGATCTTGTGCTTCAAGATGATAGACTCCTCAACACTCAATCACTCTCTCACTGATTTGGCTTTGGTGGAAGAGATTGATTGGGTGGAAAGCAACTTGGGGAGGCTAGAGATCAAGATTCATATGGTTGGAATGGAATGGCATGATCTCAACACATGAGTAGGTGGCTCTCTATCGGAAAATCTGATGGGGTAAGTGGGGATCTATTTTGAGTGCTTCTCTTTCGAGTGAGTGGGGGTGGAGGGGTGTATATAGGCATCTCAAAAAATCCAACCATTACACCTTAAGTGACCAACTCGGTGTCATCGATGTCTGAATCTCGATGGTACCAAAGTGATCCAAAGGTGACAACTTTTGAATCTCGGTGAGGCCGATATGAACTTCCCGGTGACACCGAAAATGTGGGCAATGGTCAGATGGCAAATCTTGATGGCGCCAATACAACAAACTTGATCGTACCAATTTTGTGTAACCATGCATCAGTAGGTTTTCCGCCCAAACTCGGTTCCATCGATTCAGTATCGGTTTCACCGGAAAACTAGGTTTTGGCTTGGCTTTGTCTTAGGATGGAAATCGGTAGGGCCGAATGGAAATTCTTGGTGGCACCGATTTTGATGTTTGGCTTAGACAAACTTTTGTGGAAGAGTTTTGGGTGTTTTTGGTGACTATCACTTGTGCACGTTTGAGCATCTTGTTCACCAACAATACCTTACCCCCTTTTAATAGTATTGGATTTCCTTTGGACTCAAAGTGATTTATCACAAAGTAAAATGTAGAGTCCTCTTTGCTTGAAGCTTTGCCAATCCATTTCTTTGCATCTAGGGGTTCCTCCACAATTCTTTTGCCAACCCATCATTGAACTTTCCTGAAATATGCTTAGTGGAAATATTAGTTCAGTGATATATATGTTGTTATTAATTACTAAACCACGAAGGGAGCAAATGTGCTTTCAATCTCCCCCTTTTTGGTAATTGATGATAACACATAGATCAAAGCTTCGACATATGATATAACCAATGAATATAATCATCGCTTTGAGAAGTATATGATAAGCAAGAGCTCTCCCTAAATTTGTGCATTATTTTGAATTTGCGTTTGAATGCAAATGCACAATCGATTGCGTACATGGGGCACTTCTTCCATGTCACATACATCTTGGTGGTGTGCGAGAATAATAAGAATGAATATCATAGCACAACACAATCAAGCAAGGTGAATGATCATCTCATAAGCATCATGAAGATAGGAAATAGTAGCAACACACATCAAGCGTATGATCAAACACCAACAAAGTTTAACACATCCAAATCAAAACATAGCAAATGTTTTGAAAAAGTCAGTAAAAACCAACTCTCTCTCTCTCTCGAATCCCTAATGATCTATACAACTTCTCCCCCTTTGGCAACAAGTTACCAAAAATTTCAAAGGTATAGAGCTAAATGCTCTTATGGGGTTGATCTCCTCCGGTGGCTAAAGTTGGAGTCGAGAGAACTGCATCGGCAAAGACTTCGGCTGATGTCATGGACAGTGTTGGTGTAGCAATGGGAGGAACTGGATCTGAAGGAGTTGATGGAGTTGAAGCTGGTGCTGATGAAGAAGGCCTCAACTCTGGAGCTGGCACTGTAGCTGATCTAGCTTGAGTAGTGAAATGAGTTCTCGTCCTGAGAGGTGCACGATCCTCATCCTCACCAGAATCAGAATCTAAAGAAGTGCGACGAATAGGAGCTTCATCCACTTCCTTCTTGAGCCCATTCATGATCTTTTTTATCCCATTAACCTTGTTGTTCAGACTATGAAATTTTTTTGAATGATCCTTGAGAGGCTCATCCATTTACTTGGACATAATCCTGCCATTGGGGTTGTTGTTCGTGTTAGCTTGCAAGGTGAATTCTTTGCGGATGGAAAGGAACCAGATCGTGAAGCGACTGCGAATGAATTGAAGATGTTGCAACTCAATGCTCAAGCATGTGACATTCTCTTCAACTGTCTATGTCCTGAAGAATTCAACAAAATCAGTTGCCTTGAACATGCAAAAGACATTTGGGATACTTTGGTTGATATGCACAAAGGAACTGAGTCCATGAGAGAATCCAAGTTTGATGTTCTTCAAGGTCAACTTGACAAGTTCAAGATGAAGGACGGTGAAGGAGTCGCTGTTGGGGATATAACCCCATGGCATGACCCTCCCTATGGGCTCCGGGTTAAGATTGGCGGCTCGTATATTGGCCCAAGATGAGCCGGGGGTCCTAAAGCCCAGGAAGCCTGACGACTCATAAGGTGGGCGTGACAGTGGCCCAGAAGACCCGGGTGTGTAAACTGCCCGGGAATAACTTGGATAGGAAGATAGAGAAAGACTCGGATAGACAATAAGAGTCGGTCACCAATTGTACGACCCGTGGTTTTGACCTCCTATATAAAGGCAGACCCGGGGCGACTTAGAGATCAGGTTATCGAGAACTAGGTCAATCCTTAGCTCCATTGTAATCGATACAAACAAGCAATACAGATACAAGCAGGACGTAGGCTATTACCTCGCTTTGAGGGGCCGAACCTGGGTAAACTCGTGTCCTTCGTCCCAGCCAACCCCTTTGAGTCCATCACATTAGCGATGGCCTCGAATCCAAGTCCGTTCACACGGACATCTGCCATGACAAAACCACGATAGTTGGCGCCCACCGTGGGTTTGACGCTTGGTGGTGTTGAGTTCTCAAAGGGCTCTCTCCCGGGGCTTGAAGGATACGTGGTCGGAAGGCTCGGCAAGAGTCGCCGTGGACGGCTCTACATCAACGATGCCGGTTGGGAGATTGATGCTGAGTCCGTGGAGTATGGATTCCGGGTTCCATTCGACGGGATCCACATCTTCATCGGAAAGGTTGATGGGTCTACACCCGGGCCGGACGTCTGCACCGACATCGTCGAGATGGCTCGACGTCTGCAACCTGCGTGTAACATGCATCCTGCCCGTGCTAATCCGGGTCAGAAGCATGTCTTTGTAGGCTTCACTCAAGGTACGGATCTAGAAGCTTCCGGATCACAGGAAACTCTCGTATGTTCAGAGGATGAATCTTCAAGTGGAGAAACGGAGTCGGTGTACTAGCTCCGCAACGGTGGCCTTGGGGGCTATGGCGACGTCTGCCCTGAGTCAGATCACTCTGAGTCGGATGATCTTGGGCTTCTAGTTCATGCCGCTGTGTTCATGGCGGGGTCAGCCCCAGGCATGAGTAGTGCAGCCGCGGGAGCCGCCACCTCGGGTGATAACCCGCCGCCGCCGGCTCAAGTTCTTGTGGAGCTGATGGACGAGCTCACGACTTTAATGGCCACTGAGATCACACTAGATAATCAAGCAGCTTGGAATTTAGAGATCGCAAGGATCAAGGGCCGGATGACAGAGGAACGACAAAGGATGGCTGAGCTAAAGATCCAGATGGAAGAAGAGGCAGAACGTATCAAGGCAGATGCTTTCCGTTTAGGGCTGGAGCAAATATCAACAATGACGATACATCGGAGGAGGCATCAATCCCGTCTACCAGAGCGCTATGAAGCAAGGAACCTCTTCAATACTCCTGGCATGGGGCGAGACGTGTCCGAAAGCCGCCCGACGGAGCGGCCAGCGACTCATCCGGCCCGGCGTAACCAAGATTCACCTGGGGGATTTCCAACGCCGGCGGGTCATTGTTCTAACCCGACCGAGAATATGGTGGTAGCGGCCACCCAACTTGAGACAATTCTTATCCCGGATGAAGCAGACGGTCGGGTACCTGCAGACGCCATCGGGTACCTGCAGACGGTCGTGGCCCAGCAGGAGAAATATACTCACAGCCGGAGCCATGTTCATTCAACCCCTCTCCCCAGCCGCAGCTTTAGCCGGCGCTACGAGTCACCAGCAGGTTCCAGCAGCAACCGGCACAGGGAGATTCCAACAGGTCACCGGCCGGGTAGAGACATGCCAGCTTTTGTAAACCATGTGGGAAGCCCGCAAGAGGCGCCAGCTAGGCCGGCTTACCAAGAGCCCGGGCCTTCCGTTTTAGTAGGGGCAGGACTAAACCCCAGGACGGTAGGGCTGCCGTGTTTATCACCGGCTCTGCGGAGCGAACGGTTGCCGAAGGACTTCAAAGGGCCCCGTAAGGTCCCAAATTATTCCGTTGATTTAGCCCCGGAGGCCTGGGCGGAAAGTTATGAACTGGCCATGGAGATGCTAGATGTCAGTGAGGCGGTTTGTGCCAAGTATTTCGTCATGATGCTTGATGGCCCGGCTCGGATGTGGCTAAAGGGGTTACCACCTAATACCATCAATTCATGGGTGGAGCTCAGGGCCCGGTTCATTAAAAACTTTCAAGGGATGTGCAAGCAGCCTATGACTATTGTGGATCTTGATCACTGTGTCCAACAGGAGAACGAGTCGGCCCATCATTGGGTACGGCAGGTCTCGACAATCATCCACTCATCGAAGCAGATCACGATGGCCTAGGCGGTGCTGATCTTGGAGAAGAACTACCACTTTGTTCCTATGAAGCAGAAACTTGTCCGGCTCAAACATACGTGTCAGGACATGGGAGAGCTCATGAGGACTCTCACAAAATATGCCGACTCTGACAACACGAAAGATCCGGGTTCTGATGATGAGAAGGCTGGTCAGGTAAGAAGAGAAATCAGGGCAAGGGTGCAACAAACAATAGTAGCCAAAGCAAGCGTAAGAATCCAGAGGCCGGGTCAGAACTGGTGGCTAATGCAAACACCCAGCAGAATTACCCCAAAGGCAATAGGAGGATCAGATTGACCTTTGGCAAGGATAACTCTTCCTCGAACATGGAGGAGTTACTTAAGCGACCCTGTCCAAATCACAGTCTGCCTAATAAGCCGGCAAACCACACGTGGGAGAATTGCAATTTCATGCAGAAGTACAAGCGATATTTCACACAACCTAACAATTGAGATGGTGGCCCGCCAGGCGGCTCAGGAGCGGGGTTTGGTTCCGGCGGCTCAGGATCCAGTCATCCGGGTCAGGATAATCAGTGGGAACACCAGCCACATTCTGGTAACAATAATCAACAGCAACAGCAACATCGTAATCAGTTTGGTTATCAGAGTAATCCGAAGCAGCTCAGCTCTGGGCAGTACCACGTTTTCACGACCAATCTCAGTAAACGGGACCAAAAGTTGCGTAAGCGGGCAGTTAATGCGGTTGCACCGGCTCTTCCGCAGTACTTAAAGTGGTCTGAATATGACATAACATGGAGCCGAGAAGATCATCCTCCGCGTGTCGATGACCCGTGGCGGTTGGCTTTGGTTGTGCCCCCCAAGTGGGCGGATATATGGTGAACAAGGTGCTTATGGATGGCGGAGCAGCATAAACATCCTCTATTATGACACTTTCCGGCGGATGAAGTTGCTTGACAAGGATTTAAAACCTTCATCCACCGTCTTTCATGGTGTGGTGCCGGGCAAGTTGGCGTATCCGGTGGGCAGGATTTCGCTAGAAGTGGCTTTTGGCGATGAGTACAATTACAGGGTGGAATCCTTGTGGTTCGAGGTGGTCAAGATCAAGAGTCCTTATCATGCCTTATTTGGACGACCGGCTTATGCTAAGTTCATGGCCAGGCCCTGCTATGTTTACTTGCAGTTCAAGATGCCCGGCTTAAACGGTACCATTACCGTTCATGGTAACCAAAATACGGCTATTGAGTGTGAAGAAGGAGATGCGGCTTACGCAGAGTCCAGTTGCGCCCAGGAGGAACTTAAGTTCTATAAGGAGAATGTTGATCCGGAGGATATGACCCCGCTGAAAAAGCCCACCACGGAGGTTGAGCCGCCCCTCAAATTTTCAGCGGATGATACCAAGGCAGTAGATTTCACTCCGGACGACTTATCTAAGCAGTTCATCATTGGAGCTCACATGGATCCCAAATAGGAAAGCGCGCTCATCGAATTCATCCGTGAGAATCGGGACATCTTTGCATGGAAACCTTCTGACATGCCGGGTGTATCGAGAGAGTTCGCTAAGCAGAACCTTAATGTGGATCCAAAGTTTAAGCTGATCAAACAGTTTTTGCGGCGGTTCAATGAGGAGAGGCGCAAGGCTATTGGGGAAGAAGTGGCCCGGCTTTTACCGTTGAAGTTTTTCACCCGGAATGGTTGGCTAACCCGGTGCTGGTGCTTAAAAAGAACGACACATGGCGTATGTGTGTGGACTACACGGACCTTAACAAAGCTTGTCTGGCTGATCCGTTTGCCCTCCCTCGTATTGATCAGATCATTGATGCTACGACAGGGTGTGAAAGTTTATGCTTCCTGGATGCTTACTCAGGCTATCATCAGATCAAGATGGCGGTTAATGATCAGGAGAAGACGACTTTTATTACACCCTTTGGGGCGTTCTGTTATGTCTTTGTGTATTTCGGGCTCAAGAGTGCCCAAGCGACTTATCAACGATGCGTGCAGAACTGCCTTCACAGTCAGATTGGTCGTAATGTTCATGCTTATGTAGATGACATCGTGGTCAAATCCAGAAAGAAGGAGACTCTCTTGGAAGATTTAAAGGAAACTTTTGATAATCTCCGGGTCTACAAGATGATTCTTAATCCGACCAAGTGTGTCTTTGCTGTTCCGGCGGGCAAGCTTTCGGGTTTCCTGGTCTCTGAGCGCGGTATCGAGGCTAACCCGGATAAAATTAAGGCTATTACCTCTCTGGGAGAGCCGGCTTGCATTAATGATGTTCAGCGCCTGGCAGGGTGGATTGTTGCATTGAGCCGGTTCATAAGCCGTCTTGGAGAAAAGGCTATTCCTTTATATCAAATGATGAAGAAGACAAACAAATTTGTCTAGAGCAAAGCGGCGGGTGAAGCAGTTGAGGCGCTTAAAAAACAGCTCACTGAGCCGTCGGTGCTGGCCGCTCTGGCTGAGAGAAAGAACCATTACTCCTTTATGTGGCGGCTAATAACCGGGCAGTGAGTGTTGCGATTGTGGTCGAGCGCAAGGTGGCCGGGAAGGAGTATCCAGTGCAAAGACCGGTTTATTATATCAGTGAGGTCTTGACAGAGTCTAAGCAAAGGTATCCGCATTGGCAGAAGCTGGTATATGGGGTCTTCATGGCCAACCGCAAGTTAAAACACTATTTCTTAGGGCACCAGATAACTGTGGTCAGTTCTGCTCCGCCAGGGGATATTATCCAGAACAGAGAAGCCACGGGAAGGATTGCTAAGTGGGCCTTGGATCTGGGACCTCTCAATTTAAAATATGTGCCTCGCACGGCTATCAAGTCCCAAGCCCTTGTGGATTTCATAAATGATTGGACGGAGTGTCAAGCTCCCGAGGAGAAGCTGGATGACACATACTGGACCATACACTTTGATGGATCCAAGCAATTAGAGGGATCAGGGGCAGGAGTTGTTCTGACATCCCCCAAGGGTGATAAGTTTTGTTATGTGCTCCGGCTGATGTTCCCCTACACTAATAATGTGGCAGAGTATGAAGCTTTACTTCATGGTCTTAGGTTGGCCAAGGAGATGAATTTGAGCCGAGTCAGGTGTTTGGGCGACTCAGATCTGGTGGCTAAGCAAGTTTCTGGCACTTGGGACTCCAAAGACCCGCGGATGGCGGCTTATCGTCAGGCGGTTGATATTATTGCGGGTCACTTCAAAGGATATCAGGTAGATCACATTGATCGTCGCAGGAATGAGGCGGCTGATGCATTATCACGGTTAGGTTCTCAACGAAAGCCGGTGCCCCCCAATGTCTTTCTGGATGTCTTACACCATCCGACTGTCAAGATACCTTCAGAAGAAGATTTGGCTATTCCTGACCCGGAGGCAGAATTGGTGACGGCTCTGCATGCTATCCCAGACTGGACTATTCCCTATTTGGCCTATTTGACCCGGGGCGAGTTACCTGAGGATGAAGACCTAGCTAGAAAGATCACCCGGTGTTCTAAATCCATGACAATAGTTAATGGCGAGTTGCATAAATGCAGCGTGATGGGAGTCTTCCAACGTTGTGTTTCACCAGAGGAGGGCCGACATATCTTGAATGAAATCCATGCTGGCGATTGTGGACACCATGCCGGCTCGAAGTATTTGGTGGCCAAGGCTTTCCAGCATGGGTTTTTCTGGTTGACAGCTCATAAAGATGCAGAGGACCTAGTCCGTAAGTGCGACGACTGTCAGAAGTTCGACCGGCGTGATCATATTCTGGCTCAGGAGTTAAGGATGATACCCATTACTTGGCCGTTTGCGGTCTGGGGGCTTGACATGGTGGGACCTTTCAAGATATCCAAGGATAAGAAAACACACCTCCTGGTGGTGGTGGACAAGTTTACCAAATGGGTAGAGGCAGAGCCGATCAGTAAATGTGACGTGGCTACGGCGGTTTTATTTATTAAAAAGTTGATCTACCGTTTTGGTTACCCACACAGCATCATCACTGATAATGGTACAAATCTATCCAAGGGGGCAATGAAAAAATTCTGTGACGAAGAGCATATCCGGCTTGATGTTTCAGCAGTGGCGCATCCACAATCCAGCGGTCAGGCGGAACATGCCAATCAGGAAATTCTAAGAGGGATTAAACCACGGCTTATGGTTCCTTTGCAGCGAACGCCCGGGTGTTGGGTAGAAGAATTACCCTCCGTTTTATGGAACATCAGGACCACCCCTAACAGATCCACAGGTTTCACGCCTTTCTTTATGGTGTACGGGGCCGAGGTAGTTTTGCCCAGTGACATCCGGCATGACTCGCCAAGGGTGGCGGCTTACGTTGAGGCGGGCAATGAGACGGCACGTCAAGACGCATTGGATGCTCTGGAAGAGGCGCGAGAGCTAGCAGCGGCCCGGTCGGCGATTTATCAACAAGACCCGCGTCGCTATCACAGCCGCAGGGTCAAGACCCGGACATTCCAGGAAGGCGACTTAGTGCTCCGGCTGATTCAGGACCAGACAAATATGCATAATCTCTCTCCTCCATGGCAAGGACCTTTTGTAGTCAGCAAAAATCTCAACAACGGGTCATATTATCTCATCGATGTCTGAGATGACTCAGATACGGCGGGTTAGGAGACCCAGCAGCCGTGGAACATCGCGCATATCCGGCCTTATTTCACTTAAGGGTGTAGAGACCCTTCATTGTACAGTATCATTGTACATATCATAGTTATATAAATAAATATCAACGGAAAAATGAAGTCCCTTCTATTTTACACATCCAGATATAAGAATGTTAAACAATATTCCGGTTGATGTATCAACTGAGATTGGCGAACGTCGGCTTCTTACCTTTGGGTATAGCTTATAATCCCTATTAGCTAGGCGTTATGCCACAAAAGCCCGGCTCAGGAAAATGAGTTGCAGCACTAGGCGTTATGCCACAAAAGCCCGGCCCAGGAAAATGAGTCGCGGCGTCAGGCGTTATGCCACAAAATCCCGGCTCAGGAAAATGAGTCGCGGCACCAGGCGTTATGCCACAAAAGAAACCGGCTCAGGAAAATGATTCGTGGCGAGGGCGGCTTCTTACCTTTGGGTACAGCTTCTAACGCCTATCCGTCGGTGTTTTACGCCGTACTGCTGAAGGGGGCTTCTTACCGACGGGTATCGCTTCTAACACCCTATCGGCCGGCTTTATGCCAGATTTCTGGCTAACATGTTTAGCCGCGGTTGTGAGTTTTTTTTTACCGATGGGTAGCTAACACCTAATAACCCGTGAACGACGGCTTCTTACTTTCAGGTACAGCTTATAATGCTTATTAGCCGGCTTCATGCCACGTAAAACCGGCTAAGAAAAATTAGTCACGGCAAACGGCGGCTTCTTACCTTCGGGTATAGCTTATAATGCTTATTAGCCGGCCTTATGGTGCAAAAATCCGTCTAAGGAAAATTAGCCGCGGCGAGGGCGGCTTCTTACCTTTGGGTATAGCTTCTAACGCTTATCCGCCGGCGTTTACACCGTATTATTACCTTTGGGTATGGCTTCTAATGCCTTATCGGCCAGGCTTTATGCCATCTCCGGCTAACCAGATTAGCCATGGTTGCCAAGGGGGCTTCCCACCTCTGGGTGTAGCTTATCTAACCCTAACAACCGGTGGAGGGCGGCTTCTTACCTCCGTGTATAGCTTCTAATGCCTTATCGGCCAGGCTTTACGCCATCTCCGGTTAACCAGATTAACCGTGATCGCCAAAAGGGAATTACCACCTCGGGGTATAGTTTACCTAATCTTGGCCACAAATGTCTTCTATGTTGACAAAGCAGTATAAATGATTCAAGAGCATACAAAGACAATGGCAACCAAAGAGCTGGATCATCTTATAAAGTATAATGACACAAGATTCAGGAGAAGTAAAAGTAAACATCTAGTCTATTACATACACTCCCTGAGGAGCCCAAAATTTCAGACAAGTCTCTTCAACGCCACATGGCGGGTTAAGGAGAGTCAGCTGTTACAAGTTTTTTCAGGCAAGGAACTAGCTAGCTGTTGGGTCATCCTGCTCCGGCTCTTCGGTGGCCCTGATCTGGAGGTTGTCCAAATCCCAGTTGCAATTCGTTAGAGCCGGAAAAGAGCCTTCGTCAAAATAAGGAGACGGGTCAAGGTCAGGAGCGAAGAAGTCCTTACTACGGGCAGGCGTCAAGTCTTTGCACTTGTAAAGTGGGCTGCAGATTCTTTTTTGATCCGGGCCATAAGCCGCCTGGTAGGTCGTCAGATCAACTTCCTCCGCTAAGACGGAAGCTAGTACTCGGGATTCCTTCACGCACCGGATGTAGTCAGCATCAGTGAACTCAGAGCCGTCATCTTTCTTTGAAGGGAAGCCATCCATCATCTCGGCTGATGTTAGCTCTGGAGAAAAGGCCAAAGCCCGACCGATGCCCGCAATGGCCCCTTGGCGGGCGGCTGACTTCTTGAGTTTGATAATCTGCTTAGGCATGGTGGATAAGATCTCCAAGACGCCCTTGAGAGTCGCCGGAATCTTGTCTTTGTATTGCACGACTTTAATAGTGCACACCGTGCTGCAATACAGTTGCTCAGTCAAAGTGTAGATGGCCTTCAACTGCAGCAAACTATCAAAAGCCAGTTGCCGGCTCCTAGGGCCTGCATAAGACGGACATTTCAGGATGAGTCGCCAGTACAAGTGTTATATAGCCATTGAAGCACAAGTTGTCAGAAGCTTACCAAAGAGGGCAGCTGTCATCTTGGTAATGTGGCGCTTCAGGGCTTGGAGTTCATTGGATACAACTATTAGCCGTTTATCGATGTCATCCACCTGCTTGGTCAAAGAGATCTTCTCAGACTCAGCTGACTCTTTAAAAGCAGCGAAGTCGGCCTTGATTGTGGCCAACTCCTCAAAGAGGAGCCGACACTTCTCGTGTGTGGCACTTTGAGCCGTTTGTTGAGCCGCCAGATTGGTCTTCAGATCCGTCAACTGCGACCCGGCTTCAGCTAAAGTTTGCTATGGCATGTCAAAACATAGCATTAGTAGGCAAGTCTCCAAACATATCGTAAACAATATGTCTGACACTTGGGGGCTAATGTCTATTTTCAGACGTTATTATTACTAAAAGACCCAGCTCAACTCCAAACTAGATTGAGCCGGCCCTTGGGGACTATGGATTTGGATTTTCTAAAGAGGATCAGGAAAGACCCGGTTCAACTCCTAACTAGATTGAGCCGGCCCGTGGGGACTATGGATCTGGATTTTCTAAAGAGGATCAGGAAAGATCCGGTTCAACTCCTAATTAGATTGAGCCGACCCTTGGGGGCTAAGTAAGTTTATAGCAAGAAGAGGAGTGCCTCATATTTTTTCTTCATCAGGCTGACCAGCCGAAGCTCCAGATCTCGGCTGGTGGAAAGCCGGTTCACATAACCGACGTGAAGCTCTTCGGCCGTCATCTTCTCAAAGGAAGAAGATTCAAATCCAGCTTCTTCGAGGCCTCGGCCGACTCTTTATGCCTGGTCAGCATGTGAGCCAGGGGAGACTGAAAGACAGAGCCGGTGATCACGATGTTCGGAGTTGCAGTGCTCTTGGTCATCTGGGCAGGACTCGGTGGTTTCGAAGGACCCCTTGGAGGGCTCTCCAGGATGTTATCTTTAACAGCCGGCCCAGTGGATGCGGCTGGCGGATCTACATCCGGTCATGATTCATCCGGTTGTTCACGCTCCGGCTCTTGGGCTGCAGGGCTAGGGGAGGACTTGTTCGTCTTGCGACGCTTCGCTTGAGCCCTAGAGAACATGAAATGTCCGAACCCAAGAATTACAGCTGCCAAAGGGAATAGAAGTGCACGGTTAAAAGGGATACTTACAGTGGATTGATCTTAGGAGGCGGTAGGGCAGTCCCCGTAGAGTCGCCAGAGGAAGGTGACCTCTGAGAGACAGTCGAAAGAAGATAAGACAGTATTAAAATGACAAAGCAAGCCAGTCAAATAAGAGATACATACCTCTGCAGGGTGCTTCTTCGGAGCCGGGGAGTTTGGTAAACCGGACGCAAGATCTGTAGAGCCAGCGCTCCGGGTCTGACGACGATTAGCCTGTTGTTGCTTTTTAAAAAGAAATTGAGGGTCCAGATAAGCAAGAGGATGAGAGAGAGGAACTTTTCCAATAACCCGCCGCGGCTTCCGGGGGACAAAATATTCTGAGCCGGAAGAAATGTTGATTACCTCACGAGTGTTGGCGCAGCTGGTTTCCACATCATCCTGTGAGTAAAAATAGGTGTTAGTAAAATAAGAAGGCAAAGTCCTAGAAAACAGCTAAAATTTTACCTCTGAGCCGGATGATTGTGGCGGGTCGAACCATCCCTCTTGCGGGGTGTCCTTCTTAGGCTTCTTAGCCGGGGCCTTCTTCTTAGTCTTTTTCAAGGGAGGGATGTACTCCTTTTTCCAGAAGTCAGAGTCGGCCTGAAAGAACAGACCGGTTAAAGGCAGTAGATCAGCAAGGTACCAACAAAGGTCCAAGAGATGGATGGGAAGAAATTGTCTTACAGCTAGGGCCGGATTAAGAGCACTAAAGGGAGTCAACCCGATAGCGCTCCAAGCTCCGGATGTCTCATGAACGAGACTCCTGATAGCAGTGGTGATATCATATTCTGTCAAGGTTGACCGGCTGAAGCAGAGTGAGCTGTCATATTCGCCCTTGTACTCACACATAAGGCGACTTTTGTGGCTTAACGGCATGATCCGCCAAGAGATCCAGCAGTGGATCAGGTCCAGTCCGGTTAAACCATTGGCCATGAGGGCCCTGATCTTGGCATGAGCCGGCTCATACCTTGTGCGCTCTGAAGCTGACAGCTGGCCGGGAAGCTCTGAAGTTATCTTGAGCCGGGAAGGACGGTAACCCGGTAGTGGACGTTCACCCTTTGGACAAGTGTCTTTACAATAGAACCAAGTTTTGTTCCAGTCCTTCGGGTGACTCGGCATCTGCATAGCCGGAAATGTGATGTCCCAGCACCTCTGGATAGAAATTCCACCCAGCTCGAGACTCGGACCAGCCTTTACTTCAGTCTGGCGGTTCACATAGAAGAACTCCCGGAACAGGCCTACCGACGGCTTGGATTGCAGATAGACTTCACATAATACTTGAAAATTGCAGATATTTGAGACGAAGTTCGGGGCCAGGTCTTGAGGATGGAGTTTGTAAAGATGAAGGACATCACGGAAGAATTTTGAGCCGGGAGGATCGAAACCCCGCTCAATATGGTCAGAGAAAACGACACCTCTCCTTCCCGAGGAATGGGATTCTGTTCATCACCTGGGACCCGCCAGTGGATGGCATCTTTGGGGGGAAGAGTGCTAGCATGAACAAAATCCATTAAAAACTCTTCTGTAATGCAAGAGCCGACCCAGTTGTAGGAGTTTGAGGCACGAGACATTCTGCCGGCTCAAAGACTGCAAAATTAAAGCACGGCGGGTCAAGAGGAGACTAAGATCTATGGCGGCTTACGAGTTTAAAAGCTCTACATTTAAGATATTACATTCCGGCTAATGAGAGCCGATGTAGTGTGACGGGTCAAGATAGCGAACAAAGGATGAAATTTGGCTAAGTCTTGAAAAACAGATTTCACGAACTACCGCCACATTTTTAGATCTACAAAAGTGTAAAAAAAAAATTTAGACCTAGCGAAGAACAAGCGAAGCAGAGGAGAACTGAAACGGCAAGCAGGAACCGCGATGGGCCCGCACATTGTGCACGGCCTCCCCAGGCGCGGCGGCGCGGTTGGGATGAATGTCGATGGTGCGGTCGACATTGGAGGAACCCAAGCCACGACCTCGGAAGAACTCGCGCGACGGCAACGAATTTCTCGACAAACCCTATCGGTGCGATAATGGATCTAAGGAGAAAGCACGGGCTTACCAGGTGACGGTGCAGTGGGACGTGGATGAAAATCTGGTTCGCACACGTTGATGCAGCGGCCAGTCGTCGACGGAGCAGAGGCGGCGCCGGAGCTGGGAGCGATGGAAGCGGTGGCATCGAGAGCAAGAAGATGAGGAGCGAGCGGGAGAAGCAACCAACCGTCTGGGTCAGTCCTATTTAAAAGGAGAATTGGGAATGCACGCGAGAATCCAGGCGACGAAAACGTTTTGACCGAGGTGAACGCCTCGATTCTCGGGACGGTCGCTTAAATGCGAAGATTTGGTGAGTACGTTAGCAAATCTTTCCTACATGGTCAATGTGATGTCACGGCGGGTCATTTCGGGCGACTCTCCAGAAGAGCAAGACAAGAGGTTGACATGAGCAAGCTCAAATCAATCTGGGGCCTAATGTTGGGGATATAACCCCGTGGCATGACCTTCCCTATGGGCTCCGGGTTAAGATTGGCGGCTCGTATACTAGCCCAAGATGAGCCGGGGGTCCTAAAGCCTAGGAAGCCTGACGACTCATAAGGTGGGCCTGACAGTGGCCCAGAAGACCCGGGTGTGTAAACCGCTCGGGAATAACTTGGATAGGAAGATAGAGAAAGACTCACATAGACAATAAGAGTCGGTCACCAATTGTATGACCCGTGGTTTTGGCCTCCTATATAAAGGCAGACCCAAGGCGACTTAGAGATTAGGTTATCGAGAACTAGGTCAAGCCTTAGCTCCCTTGTAATCGATACAAACAAGCAATATAGATACAAGCAGGACGTAGGCTATTACCGCACTTTGAGGGGCCGAACCTGGGTAAACTCGTGTCCTTCGTCCCAGCCAAACCATTTGAGTCCATCACGTTAGTGATGGCCTCGAATCCAAGTCCGTTCACCCGCACATCTGCCGTGACAAAACCACGACAGTCGCTGAAATGTACTCTAGGCTAGCTCTCACCACCAATGAAATTGCTGGCTTAGGAAGCAAAGAAAAGACTGTCAAGTTCATTATCAGGAAGATACTTCGAGCGTTGGATGAGAGATATGACATCGTGTGCACATTGATCCAAATGATGCCCAACTACAAAGATCACAAACCAATGGAAGTGATTGGTAGAAGTGTTGCTCGTGAGATGACACTCAAAGACAAGGAAGACCTTCATCACAAGTCTAGCGGTGCTTACAAAGCCACAAGTGATGCTCCCACTACCTCAAGCGACAACCTTGTCACAAATGAAGAGATAAGTCTCATGGTCAAGAAATTCAACAAGTTCTACAAGAATAGAAGCAAAGATCGTAGCTCCAACTCAAGACATGAAGAGAAGCATTCGTCAAGTCATGACCAAAAATGCTACAACTGTGGGAAGCCCGAACACTACTCCAATGAGTGCTTGTCTCCCTACAAACGAAGAGAAGAGTCGCCAATAAGACGAAGCTCAAGAGATGAATCACCTCGAAGAGAGAGAAGGAGTAGAGATGATCGTTACAAACGAAGACCCTCAAGGAGAAGTAGGTACTCGGAGAAGAAGGACAAGCAAACCAAGAGCTACTCAATAAGAAAGCATCATGCTCATGTTGGTGAATGGGTTTCCGGATTCGACTCCGACAATCACTCCGAGAGAAGCTATCACTCCAACTCTGTCTATAGTCAAGATTATGGTGTTGCCGAAATTTCACTAGTGACAATCAACTCCTATGATCTATTTGATTCACCAAATGAAGGAGGTGGAAGTTGCTTCATGGCTAAAGGCCCCAAGGTATCTCACCCCGAATATCTTGATTTCGATAGTGATGAAGATGATTTGCTTTACCATGCTATGTGATAAAACTAGTGATGTTAATCATAATGAACTTGATACTTCTCATACTAGTCAAGATAAGTCAACTGACGATGATAAGATGAATATAGATCTAACTAAAGAACTCAACACTCCTAAGTTAGCTCATGAATCTACTCTTGAAGATCATAGGTAGCTTGTAAGAACTCATGAGAAGCTACGCGTCGAGAAGCTCAATTTGGAGCAAGAACATGAATTTCTTAAAGCTATCAATGACGATTTCCAAAAGAAGACTTCATCTTATCTTGCCAAACAACTACTCTTGTCTACATTCATGCCACAAGTCAAATCTAAGCAAACTAGTAACAAAGGAAAGAAAGGTTCTTCATCTAGTAGCAACAATAAAAATGCTAAACCCAATGATGTTGCTCCTAGTAGTTCTATTGATTCCACTAATGATGATTCTCTTAGCCAAGTTACATTTGAGCAAGAAAATGCTTTATTGAAAGGGATTATAGAAGAAGGTATGTACAAGAGTCTTGAATGGTACAAACAATTTGATGAGATTGTACACAAGCATGGAGGATACCGGAAGAATCGAGGTGTTGGCTACTTCAACGCTAATGGAGTTGAATGGGCAGAAGGTTAATATCCCGAGCCCAAGTTTGTTCCTCAAAAGGAGAAGTATGAAAATACTCTTCCCAAGGGGACAAACACTCAACATGACCTTCCACCATAAGACACCAAGCTCAAGGGCAATAACAAGCTCCAAGAGGACTTTGACTCTTATGAAGATGAACCCCAAGCTTTGGTGAAGTAGGTTGCCAAGGCTACTACAAGCTCAACTTCTACAAGTGCTACTTCAGCACCAAGGATCCCCATCAACTTGATGTGGGTTCCCAAGAAGAAGAACTAGAGAGTTGTTGAGGGGTGAATCCGCCAATGAAATTCACTCATATTCATTATTGGCAAGATCTATTTGCAATCAACATCAACCCTATGCAATAGATCAAGGAGTTACACATTACCTCAAAGGCAAGCAAGGGACAAGGTAATCAACAAATCAATGGACATCATTGCACATGCTTTGCACTCCATGTCCATAGATATCCTTGTATTTGTCTCTTGTGTGTTGGGACTAACCCATGTAGGTGAGAAGAGTAAGGAAACAACAAGGATGCTCCCAATTCTTGGTGATCTTCATGAACCTTGAGCATCCACCACTATCTCACCAACATGAAGTCTTCATCGACAAAACCCAAGGTTAGTTTATCCCTCTTATGGGGGGACGTCACATCAAGGGGGAGCTTTACTCTAAGACTTGAGTCAAAGCATCTCTTAGTATGTGACAACATTAAATGCTTTATGTAAAAGTGGTAACCCGACTTGTGCTTAAACGATGAGTATGACCTATGATCAAGTACTCTTACTTGGCTCCTAAGTCAAATACTAATATATAGATGACTTCATCATCACCCAAGTGCTTGTTCGATGCTAGAGTGTTTGTGCATGTTTTCCATGATTTCATTTGACATCTTATTGTGTGAGCATGTTGGTCTGCATTTATTTTTTCATTCAAGGATATCCAATTGTGGCTATTTGGCTTTTGATTTATCTGTTGCCAATTGGATATACAAGAATCCCTTGGACCACTTCTTTAGCTATCTATGCTTTCTCACCTCATACTCTATTCATGTTGCATCACAAAATTTGAACAAGTGCTTTTCGATCCCTCTGTGTGTGAAGCACTCGGAGTCCCGTATCGACAAGGACTAACCATTAAAACCTCCCAAGTGCATCTCGGTGGAACCAACCACAAAATCTCGGTCTCACAAAAAGCCTAGGGTTGATTGGTTTTCAATCTCGGTACCACCGATTCCATCTTCTTGGTTACATCGAGTTTTGTGTCAACCGACAGTTGAGGAACTCGGTGACACTGAAAAGTTAGAATCGGTGCCACCGATAGTGGTAGGTATATAACCTGTGGCCCCGATGCTTTGAAATTCAATCTCATTTGTCACGCCTTAGAACCCTAAGCTGTCGCCTACGAGACCCCTGGTCGTCGCCCTTGTCTCCCTGCGCTCCTCCACCGCTAGGAATCACCGTCGTCGACGAAATCCTCTCCCTCATTATCGTCATAGAGGATCCATGCCAAGCTAGGGTACAGATTCGATCTCTTTTGCGCTCCTCGTACGATTCTTGTGCATTAGATTCAAGTTTATCTATAATACACCCTTTGCACGTATTCCTATCCACTTGAAATCTCCATAGTCTAGAGAATGATGAATTTTCTAGGGTTTTGCCGTCTGCCCGATAAATCTTGGTGGAACTGAAACAGACATATCGCTCTCACCGATGTGAACTTCTGTGTTGTTGAGAACTAACTCGATGGAACCGAGTTCCTCTTTTCGGTCCGAGCAAAAAGGGTGCCAAGGTTCGGTTAAGTGAGTCAGTCTGTTTCGGTTGTACCAATATTTATTTGACAGAATGCAAAAATCTTGAAAATTTATTGTTCAAATTTCAAAAACTAGCCTCATTTTGTGACTACTCATCTACTTTTGCTCTCCTATACTCTATTCACAGGGTCAGTATGTTAGATACAGAGGACAGTCAAAATTTGGCAGAGCAGGGAGTTGATATGAGTTTAGGCACAATCCTAGAGCCCGGTTCTTTTTCAGATCCAGGAACCCCCAGCTCTTATGGGTTGCCCAAGGCTGCCACCAGGACCAGGAAGAAGCTAAACTATGATGAAGAAGATTCAGACTTCATTCCTGAGGAGATTCTTTCCAAGAAGCAAGAAAAGGCTGCTAAGAAGTCAGCATCTGAAGCTACTTCTTCCAGAAGAGTTGTCGGCAAGGTCTATGCCAGCTCAGAGACTATCGAAACACATGAGAGTGCTAGAGCCACAATATTTGTTGATCCCCCAAGGAAGGCAATGCCTAAGAAGGCAGGGGAGAAGAAATCCAGAAAGAGGATTGTCTATGTGATTGGCAGGCCTACCTCCATGTATGGAGATCCTAAGGAGGTTGCTGGTGCTGCTGCTGAGGAAGAGGAGGAAGAACATGTTGAGAAAGCCCCTCCCAAGAAGAAAGCCTAGAAGTTTATGGCTGATGCTATGCCAAAGACTGGCACTTCCAAGAGCACCAAGCCTACTTCCAAGAAAGCTGTTGCACAGAAGTCCAAGAGGACCACCAGAGACATTCCAGCTTCTGAGAAGAACAAGGGGACTGCCTCTAGACTTGAAGATGACGATGACTTGACAACTTTGATGAAACTCAGACCTCATCTTCCAGTACATGATGCCAGCCACTTAGTTGCTGAAGACATGAGGAAGAGGAAAGACTCAGGATTGAGAGCCTAGAGAGCCATAGATCCTTGTGCTCAGAGGAAGAAAACTGCTGTTGACTATAGGTTCTACACCAGAGAGCAACAAGAGTTTTATGAGACAATGCTGCTTGACAAGATCCCAACTGTTAGCGACATGAGATATGTCGATTGGAAATTCATTAAGGAGAATGTGGACTACTTTCCAAGTGTCGAAGATAATTTCCATTGCATTAGTCTGGATAAGTTCATTGGCAGAGAGCTTACTGCATGGAACGACGAGATGATCATGCAATTCTACTCCACTGCTCATTTCTATGGAGATGGTAGAATTGTATGGATGACTGAAGGAGCAAGGTATGAATCCATTGTTGAGGAGTGGCTGCACTTCTAGGAGTTCCATATGCTCAGGAAGGTGATCTGGATGTATACTCAGAACCCAAGGCAAGTCACAATGCCATGAAAGACATGTATACTCCTATCCCCGCAGACAAGGTGCAATCACACAAGCTAGGATCCATCTACTATCTGCAAGCAGGCCTCCATACCATGAACACTATTCTGAGGCATACCTTGATGCCTAAGTCAGGAGATGATAAGATGATCTGAGGCGACTCCATCAACATGTTGATCCACCTTGATAGGAACACCAGGATTAGAGTGATGGATTTGATTATTGAGACAATCAAGAGGGTTGCTGCTGATCAAAAGCGCTCTTGCTGTTATGCACCCTACATCTAGTTGCTTATCAACTCTCAGTTGGAGAAGCATATTTTTGCTCTAGATCGTCCACATCTGCCTCTACAACCAGAACTTGAGGATAATGTTATGGTGATGGACCCAGATCATCCCACATCTTCTACAGCACAGGTAGAGGCAGAAGCAGTTCGAGCAGCTAGTGCTCAAGCCCCCAGATCTAGAAACGAGCAAATGGATCTTCTGATCTCAGCCGTTCAGGGCATGCAAAAGGATATCAAGGGGATTCTAGACAACCAGACGAGTCTTGTGAGGATTTTTGAGACAAGAATCAAGACTCTTGGTGACAAGGTGGACAAGTTGTCGAACATAGTTATAGAGCTTCAGAAGGAAGTTGACTCCGTGCACATCCCTCGGGTCTCCTCTACTTCAGATGATGATGATGACAATGATGATGAGGATGGATCACCTCTCAGGCCGGGCACCCAATTCACCATAGCTCCTGCACCAGACTTGAGGCCCTCTTCATCAGCTCCTGCTACTGTCAGCATAGCTCCTCCTCCATCAGCTCCAATTCCTCCCGTGACCACTCCAGCTCCATCCACGACATCTGTAGAGATCTTCGCCGATGCTGTTATCTCGACTCCTTCATCGGCAACCGGAGGAGATCAGCCCAAGAACGATTAGATATATGCCTTTGAACTTTTTGGTAACTTGTTGCCAAAGGGGGAGAAGTGTATATAGATCATTAGGCTTCGAGTGAGAGAGCATTTTGTGTTTGTTACTTTTTCAAAACAATTGCTTTCGGTTACTGTGATACTCTTTTGTTTTGCTTGTGATACACGCTTGATGATGTTTGATCATACGCTTTGATGTGTGATGCTACTATTTCCTATCATCTTAATGCTTATGTGATGATCATTCATCTTTGGTTGATTGTGTTGTGCTATGATATTCATTCCAATTACTCTCGCACACCACCAAGTGGTATGTGACATGTAATAAGTAACCCATGTACCTAATTGATTGTGCATTTGCATTCAAATGCAAATTTAGAAATAATGCACAAATTTAGGGGGCTCTTGCTTATCACATACTTCTGAAAGCGACGATTATATTCCATGATTATATCTTTGTCGAAGCTTTGATCTATATGTTGTTATCAATTACCAAAAATGGGGAGATTGAAAGCACATTTGCTCCCTTGGTGGTTTTGGTAATTAATAACAACATATAAGTCATTGAACTAATGTTTCTTATAAGTATATTTCAGGAGAAGTTCAATAATAGGAATGGCCAAAGGTGGAATTACCCCAAGATGCAAGGAAATAGGTTGGCCAAGCTTCAAGCAAGAGGACTCTCCATTTTACATTTATGAGAAATCACTTTGTGTCCATAGGAAAGCCAATACTATTAAAAGGGGGTAAAGTTTTGATGGTGAACAATATGGTCAAACGTGCACAAGTGATAGTCACCAAAACATCCACAAACTCTCCCACCAAAGTCTGTCCTAAGTCAAATATGCAAAATCGGTGCAACCAACATTCCTATCCCGGTACCACCGATTCTAAACCCTAGACAGACTCAGCCAAACCCTAAAACTTCGGTGCAGCCGACACTGCACTCGGTGCCACCGAGTTGGGTTGCCAAGATTCTGTTACGCAAGTTCACATTTTCGGTCCATCTGAAAATGTTGAATCGGCGTCACCGAGATTAGCAAATCTGACCGTTGGTCAGCTTGTCGGTGCAACCGAGAATTGTATATCGGTCCCTCTGAGATTCAAAAGTTGCCACTTTTGGTCACTTCAGTACCACCGATATTTACACATCGATGTCACCGAGATGGTCATTTTGTGTGTAACGGTTGGATTTTTGGGGATGCCTATATATACCCCTTCACCACCACCCACTCGAAAGAGAAGCACTCAGAACTATTCCATACGTATCCTACTCAGTTTTCTAAGAGAGAACTACCTACCCTTGTGTTGAGGTCAAGATCTTCCACTCCAAAGCTCATCTCTTCTACCAAGCCAAATCTATGAGAGAGTCATTGTGTGTTGAGGAATCTATCATCTTGAAGCACAAGCGCAAGGAGTTCATCGTCATTACCGAGCCTATTACCTAGTGGAGGGTGGTACCTCCTAGATTTGTTAGGTGTCGCTTGGCAGCATCCTATTTCGTCTTGTGGAGTGAACCAAGAAGTTTGTAAGGGTAAGGAGATCGCCTACTTCGTGAATATCTACCCATAGTGAGCCTAGTCCTTTGTGGCTGGAAGCCGCATGGAATAGTCAAGGTTGCTTCTTCGTGGAACCCTCCGTGGGTAGAACCCTCCGTGGACTCTCGCGACCGTTACCCTCGCTGGGTTGAAGACTCCATGAACGTGGATGTACGATAGCACCACATATCGGAACCACGGGAAAAATCATCCTGTCATCACTTGTGTTTGCTTTCCTAACCCTATCTTTACTTACATGTGCAATGTCTTTACTTTCAGCTGCTACACTCTTAGACATGCATGTGTAGGGTGTTACTTGATATGCTATGAATGCTAAAACTTGCCAAGAATTAAAATTGGGAAAAAGGCAAAACTTTTATTTGGTCAAGTCGTCTAATCACCCCCCTATAGACCTACTTTCGATCCTACACAAACTTCTTGGTTCACTCCACAACACAAAGTAGGAGGCTCCCAAGCGACACCTAATCGATCTATTAGGCACAACCCTCCAAAAGGTAATAGGCTCGATAATGTCGATGAACTCCTTGCTCTTGTGATTCAAGTTAATAGACTCCTCAACACTCAATCACTCTCTCACTGATTTGGCTTTGTTGGAAGAGATTGATTGGGTGGAAAGCAACTTGGGGAGGCTAGAGATCAAGATTCATATGGTTGGAATGTAATGGCATGATCTCAACACATGAGTAGGTGGCTCTCTCTCGGAAAATCTGATGGGGTAAGTGGGGATCTATTCTGAGTGCTTCTCTTTCGAGTGAGTGGGGGTGGAGGGGTGTATATAGGAATCTCAAAAAATCCAACCATTACACCTTAAGTGACCAACTCGGTGACACCAATGTGTGAATCTCGATGGTACCAAAGTGCTCCAAAGGTGAAAACTTTTGAATCTCGGTGAGGCCGATATGAACTTCCCGGTGACATCGAAAAGGTGGGCAACAGTTAGATGGGAAATCTCGATGGCGCAAATACAACAAAGTCGAGCGTATCGATTTTGTGTAACCATGCATCAGTAGGTTTGCCACCCAAACTCGGTTCCACCGATTCAGGATAGGTTGAACCAAAAAACTAGGTTTTGGCTTGGCTCTGTCTTAGGATGGAAATCGGTAGGGCCGAATGGAAATTCTTGGTGGCACCGTTTTTGATGTTTGGCTTAGACAGACTTTTGTGGAAGAGTTTGTGGGTGTTTTTGGTGACTATCACTTGTGCACGTTTGAGCATCTTGTTCACCAACAATACCTTACCCCCTTTTAATAGTATTGGCTTTCCTTTGGACTCAAAGTGATTTATCACAAAGTAAAATGTAGAGTCCTCTTTGCTTGAAGCTTTGCCAATCCATTTCTTTGCATCTAGGGGTTTCTCCACAATTCTTTTGCCAACCTATCATTGAACTTTCCTGAAATATGCTTAGTGGAAATATTATTTCAATGATATATATGTTGTTATTAATTACTAAAACCACCAAGGGAGCAAATGTGCTTTCAAT
Source organism: Hordeum marinum (assembly GCA_022496015.1). Lineage (NCBI taxonomy): Eukaryota > Viridiplantae > Streptophyta > Magnoliopsida > Poales > Poaceae > Hordeum > Hordeum marinum. The sequence continues at coordinate 235,123,834 of CM039672.1, read as the reverse complement.
CTCCCCCTTTTTGGTAATTGATGACAACATATAGATCAAAGCTTCGACATATGATATAACCAATGAATATAATCGTCGCTTTGAGAACTATGTGATAAGCAAGAGCTCCCCCTAAATTTGTGCATTATTCTGAATTTGCGTTTGAATGCAAATGCACAATCGATTGCATACATAGGGCACTTCTTCCATGTCACATACATCTTGGTGGTGTGCGAGAATAATAAGAATGAATATCATAGCACAACACAACCAAGCAAGGTGAACGATCATCTCATAAAGCATCATCAAGATCGGAAGTAGTAGCAACACACATCAAGTGCATGATCAAACACCGACAAAGTTTAACACATCCAAATCAAAACATAGCAAATGTTTTGAAAAAGTCGGTAAAAACCAAAGCTCTCTCTCTCTCTCGAAGCCCTAATGATCTATACAACTTCTCCCCCTTTGGCAACAAGTTAGCAAAAAGTTCAAAGGTATAGAGCTAAACGCTCTTCTAGGGATGATCTCCTCCAGTGGCTGAAGTTGGAGTCGAGAGAACTGCATCAGCGAAGACTTCTACTGATGTCATGGACGGTGTTGGTGTAGCAACGGGAGGAACTGGAGCTGAAGGAGCTGATGAAGAAGGCCTCAACTCTGGAATAGGCACTGTAGCTGATCTAGCGTGAGTAGTGAACTGAGTTGTCGTCCTGAGAGGTGCACAATCCTCATCCTCATCAGAATCAGAATCTAAAGAAGTGCGACGAATAGGAGCTTCATCCACTTCCTTCTTGAGCCCATTCATGGTCTTTTTCAGCCCATTAACCTTGTTGTTCAGACTATGAAATTTGTCTTGAACGATCCTTGATAGGCTCTCTTGGTTCTTCACAATGGTGGTAATGTCTTTCTACATGCTGAGCACGGAGCTAAGGAGAAGATCCAGCTACCCACTCCTAGTCATGGGCGGCTGAGCACTAGTGTCTTTGGCTGCCTCAGCATGTGCCTGTGTTGTAGCTGATGTGGGATGGTCTGGGTTCATCACCACAATGTTGTATTCGAGCTCCTACAAGACTGGCAAATGTGGTCAATCAAGCGCAAAGATGCGCTTCTCCAACTTAGAGTTGATAAGCATCTAGATGTAGGGTGCATAGCAACAAGAGCGCTTCTGATAAGTAGCAACCCTCTTCACAGTCTCCACAATCAAGTCCATCACTCTAAATTTTGTAAGTTGATCTAGATGGAGCAGCATGTTGATGGAGTAGCCTCGGATCATCTTCTCATCTCTAGACTTACGCATGAAGGTGTGCCTCAAGATGGTGTTGATCGTACGTAGACTAGTCTGAAGGAAATAGATTGATCCTATCTTGTGAGACTTCAGATGTGCAGCAAGAATCTCCTTGTACATGTTCTTCATCTCATTGTGGCTTGACTTGGGCTCATAGTAGACATCAATGTCACCATCTTCCAACTTTTGGACTCCTAAGATGGCAGCCCACTCCTCAACTGTGGAACACCTGGCACCTTCAGTCATCCATACAATTCTACCATCTCCATAGAAATGTGTAGTGGAGTAGAATTGCATGATCATCTCATCATTCTAGGTTGTGAACTCCTTGCCAACAAACTCATCCAGACCAATGCAATGGAAGTTGTCTTGGACACTTGGGAAGAAATATTCATTGTCCTTGATGTACTTCTAATCCACATATCTCATGTCACTCATAGCAGGGCTCTTGTCAAGCAATATAGTTTCATAGAAGTATGGTTGTTCTTTGGTGTAGAACCTGTAGTCCACAACAGTCTTCTTCTTCTGTGAATAAGGATCAATAGCTCTCCAATCTCTCAGCCCTTGGTCCTTCCTCTTCTTCATGTCCTCATCCTGCAGGTGCCTGGCATTATGCACTGGAAGGTGTGGTCTCAGCTTCATCAAAACAGTCATATCCTCCTCCTCTGGATCTCTAGAGGTGGATCCCTTGTTCTTCTCAGAAGCTGGAATCTCTCTGGAGAACTTCTTGGATTTGGGTGCAGAAGGCTTCTTGGATCTAGTAGGCTTGCCCATGGGTGCTTCTTGGCTGGGCATAGCATCAGACAACAATTTCTTCTTCTTCTTGGGAGGAGCCTTTGCATCTGGCTCTTCCTCCTCTTCCGCTTCACTTTGCTCTGGAGTCCTCACCATGGTAGAAACTTTCCTAGTGACTTGAACAGAGATTTTTCTCTCCCTCCTCTTCTTCTCACCTGCCTTCTTGGGCATAGACTTCCTGGGAGGCTCAATGGTCATGGTGCCCCTGGAGCTCTCAGGTGCTCTCACAGTGTCTGAGGGGGCATAATCCTTCCAGACCACCTTCTTGGAAGATGTAGCCTTGGCTGTGGGCTTCCTGACAGACTTGTCCTGCTTAGTCTTCGGAGGCGCAATATCTGGAACAAAATCTTCATCCTCCTCATCTAAGATGAGCTTCCTCCTTGTCCTGGTTGTAGCTCTGGGCAGATCTGGTGAGCAAGGTACATCATCATAGCTCCCTTCAGGACTAGTGCGTGAGCTCATGTCAACACTAGGCTCCTTGAGATTGTTCTGGCTGTCCTCTGAAGCAGACGTCTCTGACCCTGTGAATAGAATATAGTGGAGTAGAAAGGGTTGAGTCACCACAAAATGCAGATGATTTTCAAAGTTTGAACAAAAGATTTCTTAAGATTTGCATTCTGTCAAATGAATTTCAGTACAACCGATGAAACTTTTCGAACCCACCGAGACTGACAACCTGCACAATAGAAACTTTGCACCACATTTCGGTGAGACCGACAATGGGCACTCAGTTTCACCGAGGTTGTTCTCAGCTGACCAAAAAAGTGAATCAGTGATGCCAATTATTTTGCTTTGGTGTCACCGAGATTAAGGTGACGGACGACAAACCCTAAAAAAATTGTTCGCTCGCTAGTCTAATCAATTTTCTTGTGGATAGATCAATCTCAAAGTTTGGATTATCGATGGAAAATTCCTAATGTGCAAGATTAGGAGAGGGGAGCGCATGGGGGGTCAAAATAGTACCCTAACTTGGTGACGATCTCGCTACGACGACGATGGGGTGAAGATTCCGTCGACGGTGTGGACTTCCAACGGTTGAGGCACTCGGGAAGATGAAGGCGATGACCAGGGGTCTTGTTTGGCAGCTAGGGTTTTGGAGGGGGTGATGTTTGAGAAAGAAATTTCAAAAGTCGGATCTGCCTCTTTATATACCCGTGGCTGTCGGTGACGTTGATTCTAAATTTTTGGTGTCACGGAGTTCCTCTACTATAAGCTAACAGGGAAACTCGGTGTAACCGAGAAGATGGAATCGTTGCTACGGAGAGTGAAAACTAGATCAACCATAGGCATTCGGTGAGATCGAAAATTTCGGATTGGTTCCACCGAGATGCACTTGGGAGGTTTTAATGGTCAGTCCTTTGTTGATACGGAACTCCGAGTGCTCCTCACACAAAGAGATCTAGAAGTACTTGTTCAAATTTTGTGATGCATCATGAATAGAATATGAGGTGAGAAAGCATAGATATATACGGGAGGGACCTAGGCATTCTTGTCCATCCAATTGGCAAAAGCAAAATCAAAGTCCAAATAGCAACAATTGGATGTCCTCGAATGGATAAAGAAATGTAGACCAACATGCTCACACAAGAAGATGTCAAATGAAATCATGGCAAACATGCATATACATACTAGCATCTATCAAACATTTTGGTGATGACGTAGTCATCTATATATGAGTATATTGACTTAGGAGCCAAGTAAGAATACTTGATCATAGGTCATACTCATCATTTAAGCACGAGTGGGGTTACCACTTTTACATAAAGATGGTTAATGTTGTCACATACTATGAGATGCTTTGACTCAAGTCTTAGAGTAAAGCCCCCCCGTGATGTGACATCCCCCCTTGAGAGGGTAAACTAACCTTGGGTTTTTTCAATGAAGACTTCATGTAGGTGATGTAGTGGTGGATGCTCAAGGTAGATGAAGATCTCCATGAGTTGCGAGCATCCTTGTTGTTTCTTACTCTTCTCACCTAGATGGGTTAGTCCCAACACACAAGACACAAATACAAGGATATCTATGGACATGGAGGGCAAAGCATACATTATGATGTCCATGGATTCATTTATTACCTTGTCCCTTGCTTACCTTTGAGGGAATGTGTGACTCCTTGAACTATTGCATAATGTTTATGTTGATTGCAACTAGTTCTTGCCAATAATGAATGTGAGTGAATTTCATTGGCAGAATCACCCCTCAAGAACTTCTCTAGTTTTTCTTCTTGGGGACCCACATAAAGTTGATGGGGGTCCTTGGTGTTCAAGTGGCACTTGTAGAAGTTGAGCTTGAAGTATACTTGGTAACCCACTTCACCAAAGCTTGGGATTCATCTTCATATGAGCCAATGTCCTCTTGAAGCTTGTTCTTGCCCTTGAGCTTGTGATCTTTTGTTGGAAGGTCATCTTATCTTTTGTTCCCTTAGGAAGAGTATTTTAATACTTGTCCCTTTGAGGAACAAACTTGGGCTTGGGGTATTGACCCTCTTCCCATTCAACTCCATTAGCGTTGAATTAGCCAATGCCATGGTTCTTTCGGTATCCTCCGTGCTTGCGAACAATTTCCCCAAATTGCTTACACCCGGCAAGACTCTTGTAGAAACCTTTCTCTATAATCCCTTTCAAAAGTTCATTATCTTGCTCAAGTGTAACTTGGCTAAAAGAAGTGTTAGTGGGATCAATAGAACTACTAGAAGCAATATCATTAGAATTATCATTTTTATTGCTACTAGTTGAAGAACCCTTCTTGCCTTTGTTACTAGTTTGCTTAGCCTTAACTTGTGGAATGAATATAGACAAGAGAAGTTGTTTGGCTAGATAAGAGGAAGTCTTATTTAGAAGATCGTCATTGATAGCTTTAAGTAACTCATGTTCTTGCTCCAAATTGAGCTTCTCGAAGCGAAGCTTCTCATGTGTCCTTTCAAGCTCTCTATGATCTTGTAGAGTAGACTCGTGAGCTAACTTAAGCGTGTTTAGTTCTTGAGTTAGTCGTTCTATTTCCATCTTATCATCACCACCCAACTTATCTTGACTAGTGTGATTACTAACAAGTTCATCTTGACTAACATTACTAGATTTGTCAAATAGCAAGTCATCATCTCCTAATAAGTCATCCTCCACTATTGAAATCAAGATACTCGGGGTGTGATACCTTGGGCCCTTTATACATGAATCAACTTCCACGCTTTTCATTTGGTGAATCAAATATGTCATAGGAGTTGGTCATCACTAGTACAAGTCCGGCAACACCTTCATCTTGACCATAGTCGGAGTTGGAGTGATAGCTTCTCTCGGAATGGTTGTCGGAATCGAAGCCGGAAACCCATTCACCAACATGATCTTGATGTCATCTTCTTGAGTAGCTTTTGGTGTACTTGTCCTTCTTCTCCGAGTCCCTACTACTCCTTGAGGGTCTTCATTCATAATGATCATCTCTACTCCTTCTCTCTCTTTGAGGTGACTCATCTCTTGATCTTCGTCTTCTCGGTGACTCTTCTTTCCTTTTGTAGGGATCTGTGCACTCATCGGAGTAGTGTCCGGGCTTTCCATAATTGTAGCAATTTCGGTCAAGACTTGACGAACGCTTCTCCTCATATCTTGAGTTGGAGCTTCGATCTTTCCCTCTATTCTTGTAGAGCTTGTTAAATTTCTTGACCATGAGGCTTATCTCTTCATTTGTGACAAGGTTGTCACTTGAAGTTACGGGAGCATCACTTGTGGCTTTGTAAGCACCGCTAGATTTTTTGTGAAGCTCTTCCTTGTCCTTGAGTGTCATCTCATGAGCAACAATCGTTCCAATCACTTTCGTAGGCTTGAGATCTTTGTATTTGGGCATCATTTGGATCAATGTGCATACGGTGTAATATATATCATCGAAAGCTCGAAGTATCTTTTTGATGATGAATTTGTCGGTCATTTATTCGCTTCCTAAGCCGGCAATCTCATTGCTAATGAGAGCTAGCCTAGATTACAGCTCTCCGACTCCTTCACCATCCTTTATCTCGAACTTGTCCAGTTGACTCTAAAGAACATCCAACTTGGATTCTCTCACGAATTCGGTACCTTCATGCATATCAACGAAAGTATACCAAATCTCTTTTGCATTCTCAAGGCGACTATTTTTGTTGAATTCTTTGGTGCATAGGCAGTTGAAGAGAACGTCACATGCTTGAGCATTGTATTGCAACATCTTTAGTTCTTCCACGGCCGCTTCATGATCGGGTTCCCTTCCAAGACGAACAACAGCCCAAACGACGGGGTTATGACCAAGAATATGCATTTTCATTTTGTGCTTCCAACTAGCAAATTTTGTGCCATCAAAGTATGGACCTCTACGACGATAATTTCCCTCGCTAGACGCCATACTATCCTAGGTTATGAAACCAATGAAGTGGAGACCAAAGCTCTGATACCACTCGTAGGATCAAAAGTAGGTCTAGAGGGGGGATTAGACTACTTGACAAAATAAAAATTCTACCTTTTCCCAATTTTAAGTGTTGGCAGATTTTAGCATTTATAGCAAGTCAAGCACACCATACATGTGCATGTCTAAGAGTATAGCAGCGGAAAGTAAAGACAAGCATGAGTAGTAAAGGAAGGATAGGAAGATCAAACGCAACTTGGTGACACGAAGATTTTTCCCGTAGTTCCGATAGGTAGTGCTATCATACGTCCACGTTTATGGAGTCTTCAACCCATGGAGGGTAACGGTCGCGAGAGTCCATGGAGGGCTCTACCCACGGAGGGTTCCACGAAGAAGCAACCTTGACTATACCATGATGGCCTACGTCCATTCAGGACAAGCCTAACTCGGGGTAGATCTTCATGAAGTAGGCGATCTCCTTGCCCTTACAAACTTCTTGGTTCACTCCACAACACGAAGTAGGAGGCTCCCAAGTGACACCTAACCAATATAGGAGGCACCACCCTCCAAAAGGCAATAGGCTCGATAATGTCGATGAAATCCTTGCTCTTTTGCTTCAAGATGATAGACTCCTCAACACTCAATCACTCTCTCACTGATTTGGCTTCGGTGGAAGAGATTGATTGGGTGGAAAGCAACTTGGGGAGGATAGAGATCAAGATTCATATGGTTGGAATAGGATGGCATGATCTCAAGACATGAGTAGGTGGCTCTCTCTCAGAACATCTGATGGGATAAGCGGGGATCTGTTCTGAGTGCTTCTCTTTCGAGGGAATGGTGGTGGAGGGGTATGTATAGGCATCTCCAAAAATCCAACCGTTACAATTTAAGTGACCAACTCGTTGACACCGACGTGTGAATCTCGGTTCTACCGAAGTGCTCCAAAGGTGACAACTTTTGAACCTTGATGAGGCTGATATGAACTTCTCGGTGACATCGAAAAGGTGGGCAACGGTCAGATGGCAAATCTCGATGGCGCCAATACAACAAACTCAGTCGTATCGATTTTGTGTAACCAGGCATTGATAACTCACAAGTATAGGGAATCAATTGTAGCCTTTCTCGATAAGAGTGTCGAACCCAATGAGGAGCTAAAGGTAGAACAAATGTTCCCTCAAGTTCTATCGATCACCGATAAAACTCTACGAATGCTTAACATTCGCTTTACCTAGAACAAGTATGAAAATAGAAGTACTTTGTAGGTGTGTCAGGATAGGTTTGCAAGATAATAAAGAGCACGTAAATAAAAACTAGGGGCTGCTTAGATAAAGAAACAACTAAGTTATTTTAACAAGTGTGGAAAAGTGGTGGTAGGAGTTGCGAAATTGTCCCTAGGCAATCGATAACTAGACCGGTCATCATTATTGCAATTTTATATGAGGAATAGGCATAAGCTAACATACTTTCTCTACTTGGATCATATACACTTATGATTGGAATTCTAGCAAGCATCCGAAACTACTAAAGATCATTAAGGTAAAACCCAACACTAGCATTATAAGGTATCAAGTCCTCTTTACTCCCATATGCAACAACCCACCTACTCGGGTTTATGCTTCTGTCACTCAAGCAACCCACCATAGGCAAATCATGAACACATTGCAACACGCTACAGCGAGGATCCCTCACACTTGCGTGACACGAGAGCAACATAGGACAGCACCAATAATAAAACATGCAACTCAAACCAATCATGAGCATCAATCAACCCATAAGCCACAAAAATCTACTCAGACATCATAGGATGGCAACACATCATTGGATAATAATATGAAGCATAAAGCACCATGTTCAAGTAGAGGGTACAGTGGTTTGAGGGAGAGTGGACCATTGTAGATACATGGGGGAAGGTGATGGAGGTGTTGGTGAGGATGACGAAGTTGTTGGAGTAGATCGCCGTCATGATGATGGCCCCGACAGTGTTCCAGTGCCACCGGGAGAGACGGGGAGAGAGCCCCCCTCCTTCTCCTTCTTCCTTGACCTCCCCCCTAGATGGGAGAAGGGTTTCCCCTATGGTCCATGGCCTTCATGGCGGCGGACGAGCGAGATCCCCTTCGAGATTGGATCTCTCTCTCCATTTCCTTCTATTTCTGCGCTCCTAGATTCTGGCCTTTCACCATTTCTTAAATATATGGAGATCCATAACTCCGATAGGGCTGAAATTTTGAGGGGATTTTTATTATAAAAATATCTTCCTTGCAAACAAAGGACAGCTCCAACCGACCTAAGGGGTGGCCACAAGCCTACTAGGCGTGTCCAGGTAAGCTTGCCACCTCCTCAGGCATCATCTCATGTTGATTCCTTTTCCTAAAAATCACATATATTCCAAAGAAAACTTGGTAAGTTTTTATCGCGTTTGGACTTTGTTTGGTATGGATATTTTGTGAAACAAAAAACATGAAACAAACAGGAAATGACACTGGGCACTGGATCAATACGTTCGTCCCAAAAATAGTATAAAAAGTTGCCAAAATTATATGAAAGTTGTAGAATATTGGCATGGAACAATAAAAAATTATAGATACGATTGAGATGTATCAGGCATCAGTCGGCTTGCCACCCAAACTCGGTTCCACCGATTCCAAATTGGTTGCACCGAAAAGCTAGGTTTTGGCTTGGCTCTGTCTTAGGATGGAAATTGGTAGGGCCGAATGGAAATTCTTGGTGGCACCGATTTTGATGTTTGTCTTAGATAGACTTTTGTGGAAGAGTTTGTGGGTGTTTTGGGTGACTATCACTTGTGCACGTTTGAGCATCTTGTTCACCAACAGTACCTTACCCCCTTTTAATAGTATTGGCTTCCCTATGGACTCAAATTGATTTCTCACAAAGTAAAATGTAGAGTCCTCTTTGCTTGAAGCTGTGCCAATCCATTTCTTTGCATATACGGGTTTCTCCAAAATCCTTTTGCCAACCCATCATTGAACTTTCCTGAAATATGCTTAGTGGAAATATTAGTTCAATGATATATATGTTGTTCTTAGTTACCAAAACCACCAAGGGAGCAAATGTGCTTTCAACTACCTACAACAATTTAGATTTATGTTCTTCGCTAGATATGAACTTTGGACGGATTCTCTGTGGCGCGTTGAGGGATGATCATATGATTCTATTATGTTAGCATTGTTGAGAGATTGCACTAGTGAAAGTATGAACCCTAGCCCTTATTTTCAAGAACTAATATATTATTTTGCTCTTTGTTTACTACTTATTACCTTGTTGTTTTTATTTATTCAGATTATAAAAACCTATTTCTACTATCCATACTACACTTGTATCACCATCTCTTCGCCAAACTAGTGCACCTATAAAATTTTGCCATTGTGTTGGGTGTGTTCGGGACACAAGAGATTTCTTGTATTTATTACAGGGTTGTTTGAGAGAAACCATATTCATCCTACACCTCCCACAGATTGATAAACCTTAGGTCATCCACTTGAGGGAACATTGCTACTATCCTACAAAACTCTTTGCTTGGAGGCCCAACAGAGTCTACAAGAATAAAGTTGCATAGTAGACATCAGAAGTGGCGGGCATAACTCCGTACCTGCCACTGCCGGTTCTCGCTCATGAAGAAATTAGAAACCATATACCGGTGGCGGGTATGCAAACATGCATGCCACTATTACGTGTATAGCAGTGGTGAGTAGTTTTTAGGACCCTCCATAGATAGCTTTACAAAATAGCTGTGGCGGGTGCCCCGCTACCCCGCCACTTATTTTAGTTCATCTATGAGCCCTTTCCTCGTAGTGTGGAGCACCATGTAAGAGATAAATCACAATTTTTGGGCCCCATATGTAAACAACCACGCCAGCATCTTCTGGGCCCCATATGTTAGCATCGTTGACTAGTCTAAACTAGCGCCGAGTTATTGCTGACGAGACCGTCAGCGATAAAACCCACAACGTACCCACATGGAAGAAGCCACTTCAGCAACTGTTGTCCCCATGATGGCTCAAGAATTTTTGAAATTTTTCATAGTGATTTTCATTTGGTTTCATTGGATGTATGTTATTCTTAGGATATTTCTAACGCTAATCCAACAATAGTATTTGAAGAAGCTCAAGGAATACTTCACACAAGAACTACGACACCTTGTGTGTGACAAAAACACCCCAATAAAGACGCTCCTCCGCTGTTTGTTCGGATGATTACTCATTGGCATACTTCTGCGAAAGTGCCACACTATCCTGTTTGGTCTACAGGTAACACCCCACCTGTCCGAATATTTGATCGGTCACCTCTTGGACCGATCACTAGTGATAGATTATCATCGCCAAAATGATCTTACGCGATAGATTTAGCTATCATAGGTGACATTCTGGGCCATCACCGAAAATGGCCATCGATTACTTTATTTGGTTCGTCACCTAAAATGCGATCTTCCGTGATGTAAAAAGTGGTACCGTGAAAATTTTATTTTCCATGACGGCATTTCGGTGATGGTGGGGGTGACAAACAGAAAACGTCACATGGGTATTTTCCGCGATGAAAAAGGGTTATACGTGACACAAGTTAAACGTTGCAAAATAGAGCAAATTTTGTAGTGAAACCCGTGCACTTGCTGGATATCAACGAGAGGTGTGGTCGTATGATACGTAGCCTTTTGCTCTGTTTCTTCTAGTGTGCCTCCCACTTGATCTCCTCTATCTCGACTTTACTCCTTTCCATGTATTGGCTTGATTGCGTGCATAAAATAACCCATTTCCCATGGAAACAAAATAAAGGTAGGACGTTTGGGAGCGAATATCTTGGATTTAATAAAATATTTCGATTTAAATGCAGGTTAGAGGAGTGTAAAAGTAACACTCATGAAACACCGCGATGGAGACGGGCTCGAACAATGACATGGCACCGATGCTGCATTGGTCCATGCCGACTTGACCATGGAGCATGCGTATGCGCACTTGAACACCAACATGGCGAAAGAGCAGCATCCACCGAGATGCCTATGTCACTGTTTCGGTAGGAGTAGAAGGGTATAGGTTACAACACGTTCCTCCTTGCGCAGTACCGAGTACTAAGGGCCAAATCTATGGCGAGCGTAGGCGGGAGAAAGTAGTGACGACCATGGTCGCGAAGAACCCTAACTCCGTCGCCAGGTAGCGGCCGCTCTTCGAAGCTGTGCACGCTCGTGACGCCTCTCACAACACTGTATCGACGCAACCAGATGCGCTCGTGGCCGATGCGGAGGCCACGCAAACGATTGTGGATGAGAATGACTCCAGTCATACATCTATTTTACATCATATTTGCCTACTATTATTTACAAAGTTTTAGAGTTATAATCCATTTTATGATGCAATTCTAATGCGTTTTCTCTCTTAAATTGCAAGATACATCACAAGAGGGACATTGCCAGTGGCTAGAATTCTGAGCGTGAAAAGCTACAAAAGAGATAGCTATTCTCTGGAGCTCCAAATGTCTTGAAAATATACGATGTTTTTGGAATATATAAAAAACAGTGGAAGAAAGAAGTAACAGAGAGGACCCTCGATGAGGTCACAAGCCAGGGAGGCACGCCCTACCCCCAAGGCGTGCCTAGGTGGCTTGTGGGCCCCATGGAGGCCCACTACTACCCATCTTCACCTATATAGACTCATTTACCCTAGAAAAAGAATCGAGAGGAGACTTTTAGGACCAGTCATCGTCGTCTTGAGGCAGATCACTTTTGCTCTATGGTGAAATGATTCCACCGAGAAAACTTACCTTCGGGAGGGAAAAAACAAAGCCATCATCATTATCAACATTCCTTCCTCGTGGGAGGGCTCATCTCCGTCAACATCTTCAGCAACACCATCTCATCTACAAATCCTAGCTCATCTCTTGTGGTCAATCTTTATCTCGAATCACAAATTGGTACCTAGGAGTGCTAGTTGTGTTGATTACATCTTGTAGTTGATGCTTGTTGGTTTACTTCATGGAATATTACATGTTCATATTATTACTCATTTATTTATCTCCTCTGATCATGAAAATTTGTGAGTAGTTCTATTTGTTCTTGAGGACATGTAAAAAGTCTTGTTATAAGTAATCATGTGAAGTTTGTTTCCGTCTAATGTTTTGATGATATTTTGTGTTGTTCTTTCTCTAGTGGTGCCAAGTGAACGTCGACTACATGATATTTCACCATGTTTGGGCCTAGGGGAAAGCGTTGTGAAATTAGTTTGTAGATGATGGGTTGCGGGAGGGACTAAACCTAAACCCCAGTTTATAAGATGTTCCGTAGGGTGATGTTTTGGATCCATATGTTTAATGCTATGCTTAGATTTATCTTAATTCTTCTCTTGTAGTTGTGGATGCTTGCATTGAGAGGTTAATCATAAGTAGGTTGTCACTCAATTCAGAACATCACCTTATCTCTGGTCCACCCACATAACAACTTACCAAATTAATGAACATGAGTCAATTAATCTATTATACTATTAATGATAGAATGTACTAGGTTATTAACAACATGAACATATATAGTTTTGTATAACTTTGCACACTACTAATTATGGAATCTACTAGCCCTGAATCTCCTAAGACTGAATGTTCAGTGACTGAATCTGCTTACTGAAATCGTTGCTTACATATAGACATGCGGTGACTGAATGAGCTTACTTAAACTCTTGCTTATATATATTCAGTTAGTACTACTATATAGTATGGTTCTTAAACGAAATTAGCAAATTTAAAACTTTTCACTCAATGTATACTACAAAGCATTTCCAGTTAAATTTGTTCTCAGAATATGTTGCAGAATATGTTGATAAGTGAATATGCTGCCAATTGAATATGAGTTAAAAAACATATGTAATCAATAGATGCACTCGTAAATTGAGAAAAAAAATGATACATAACATGCATTGGACAACCATAGAAACGCCTTCTCGTTGAAATTCCTTCAAAAGTTACACACTTACTAGGCCTCATGTGTGCAAGATGCATTTGTGTTGAGAATCCTCAAGTTGCCTAATACGTCCCAAACATATCTATAATTTTGATTGTTTAATGCTATTATATTGTCGATCTTATATGCTCTAGAGGCCATTTTATATCATTTTTGGGAACTGACCTATTAATCCAGTGCCAAGAGCCAGTTCCTGTTTTTTGCCTAATTTTGTATCGCAGGAAATCAATACCAAATGAGATCCAATTGGAACGAAACTTTACAGTGAATTTTTCTGGACTAGAAGGGACCCCAGGTGTGAGCTTGTAGGCCCCTCATAGCTCCACCTAACCTAATTCCACTTCTATAAATTCCCTAAAATCCCAAAATCACCACAAGGAGATCCAAAACAATTTTTCCGCCGTCGCAAGTCTCAGTTATTCCATGATCCCATGTGTAGACCTCCGTCGGTACTCTGCCGGACGAGGAATTGATCACGGTGGCTATATTTATCAACTTTGTTGCCTCCATGATGATGCGTGAGTGGTCCACCAAAGACTTATGTGTCCATATTGATTAGCTATCTCTCTTTTCTCCCTCTCTCTGATCTTCAATAAAATGTTCTTCTTGAAGAACTATCCGATGTAATCCTCTTTTGCGGTGTGTTTGTTGGGATCTGATGAATTGTGGATTTACGATGAGATTATTCATTGAAAGTAGTTGAGTCAAATCCGAACTTTATTATGTGTGATTCTTATAGATATGTATGCTTTCCGATCTATGAGTATGCTTTGGCCAAGTAGATGAGTAGATCATCAGAGGGAGTGGTGCATAGCAGTGGGTTCAATCTTGCGGTGTCATCATCTCGTGGCAGAAGTGGTAGTGAGCACATATTTGTATTGTTGCCATCAAGGATAAATCTACGGGGTTTGGACATATTGCTTGTCTTACTTTGTCTACATTATGTCATCTTGCTTAAAGCGTTATTCTATTTGTCATGAGCTTAATACCATAGATACATGCTGGATAGCGGTCGATTGGTGGAGTAATAGTAGTAGATGCAGGCAGGAGTTGGTCTACTTGTCATGAACATAATGCCTATGTACATGATCATGCCATGAATAACATCATAACTATGCTCTTTTCAATCAGGAGAGACGATTTCCAATGCATGGTGGCAGCTACACATCCTTTCTCACAAGTGTTTGTTTTATATATGAGGTGTCGAGTTTATTATGGCATTGGCACAAGTGCATTTTTTATAGAAATGATTATTCTCTTTGTACTTTTATTACCTTTTTGACACAAGTTCCTTTTTGTTGTGTAGAATGGGTCTTTTCTCACTTCTCTCGGTCTTTTTGCTTGCGTTTTGGCATAATTTTTCGTTTGCTTGCTTGGCTAGTCCAAAGTCATAGTATTTTCGTTACAAAGTTATTTTTCATGGTCCAAAAAAAATTAGAGATAAAAATTAAGGTCATGCATAACTACCATCATGGGTAGCAAATTATTTTTATTTTTATCAATTGCCCAAAAGTAATTTGTCTACCCACCGTATGCTATGTTCTTGACAGATGCCTCTAATAAAAACTATGGTCCCCAGGTTTATACAATATATTTACTAAAAACGTATTTACCTTCCTGCAATTATTTACCTTTCATTTCATTTTATCTATATATTTATCTATCTACCACTATCAGATTTGATCCTTGTAATTAACGAGTACAAGGGGATTGACAATCTTCTTACTCGTGTTGGGTGCAAGTATTTTGTTTTTGTGTGTAGGTTCTTTTGACGGATGTTTGCGTGATCCTCCTATTGGTTCGAGAAACCTTGTTTCTCACTGAGGGGAATACATGTTGCTACTTTACTACATCCATCCACACTTCTTGGGGGGAAAACCCAATGCATCTACACAATGTAGCATTGGCCACAAAAAAAGGATCTTCATTGGTGTCAGGGTCTCCTGCATCCACATCAACAACAAAAGCGTTAATAATCAAACAAACCTAAATCAAATAGATCAATCCCCAATTTGGGAAGAACCCTAACCCTAGCTCAACAAGAAACATGACACTAATTCAGCAAGAACCCTAACCCTAGCTCAGCAAGAACCATAACCCTAGTTGTTGACAAAGAAATTACTTACCAACTTCCCCATTTCCATGCTGACGATGTCACAATCATCCTCTGAACTTGTTTCCCCGTAGTTCCAGGAAGGCATGAACGAGCCAATTTGGGTTCCGACTGCACCAGTCGGGTGACAGGCGTTAACCGACGCGCAGTCTCACGCCATGTTGATGTGGCTTGACTGGTAGTCCACGACGGTCACAAAAAAACTTAGAAGCTAAGAAACTATCATTATGTTTTTTTAAATAGCCAACACCGATTCTGGTAATTATCCGTCACAAACAAGTTTTAATAATTTTTTAAGCTCTGACGCGAAAAGTGATAGTTTATGCTAGTGACTCCCCTAATTTAGGATAGTAAAACTGAGCCTAAATCGAGCCCTCACAGTCATTTGCATTTCTGACCATTCATTTTTGTGATGTACATCCATCTCTCATGCCCGTGTTAAATAGCGACCCAACTATCCTAATAGGCTGCTTCTCTGGAGGCCCAAACGAAGGACTATGATGAAATGGGCCTCTTCTGCCAGACCATTCGTCTAACCTCGCACTCGATTTTTCCCGCTTAGGGATACACAGAGGGTGTTGTGCTTCATCTCTTCTTCCACTCCGCCAGCCCCCTGTCTTCGGTCGCCTCCTCTACTGCCATGTGGCATCGACTTCTCTTCCTAACAAGCCCAATCCTCCTCTTCCGCGTTTGCCACCGCCACCCCTCTCCTTGGGCACCATCTCCTCCCCCATCCGGTGGTGGTCCTCATTTCTTCCACTCTCGGGATGCCGGCTCCCCTCATTTAGACGGAGAAGAACGACGTGGAGCGGATGCAGGCCAAGAGGTGACTCGCCTTGGCCTGGGCATGGAATTAGCGTCGTCAAATCCTCAAGGGATTACTAAAACAAGGAGGCGCCCTGGCTCTTCAAGAGGAGTTCCCGGTCCGATGCGTCGCTCTTGTTCCCGCCTCTCCCTCCAATGCGCGGTACATCTCTATCAAGCGACACAGAGAAGGGGGAGGGCACAAGTCGCTGCGAGAGGAAGGGGATTCGTGAGGAGGCCGACGCGGATGGTGCCAGTGTGAGAGATTGAGAAGGGGACGGGGGTGTCAGACAGAGACAAGAGGGGGAGGCTCAATCCAGCCGTTGCGAGGGCCCAACCCTCACTGTGAAGAATCCCCTCCCCTGTCTGATTGCCCCGTGCACATTCCGTTGCGAGGTCCCAACCCCCACTGCCTCCGGTGCCGCCCCACAATGCCTCAGCCCGTCCCTCCTCGGCGTTGCCTCGAACCAGCACCCCATACCAGCATCTTCGAGCCTCTCCCGTTTGGTATACGCCACGATCTGGACGCCACCGTCCTCGCTTGCGCTGATTGGGTAATACCATCCTAAATTTGGCAATTTCCTTTTGTGGACATTTATTTTTGTGATTCTTTATATAGGACTTGTCAAAGAAAATTGTGACTATGTTGCGAAACAATGTTAATTTGAAGTATTGTTGCTCTTCTGTATGTGTGGCATCTAGATTAGCCAAAACCAACACTAACTCAAGCACGTGATGTTAAACTGAATTACCAATCAGGCATAGAAAGACTTCGATCTTGTTAAATTGATATATCAACCAACCACTAGGCCTTGCTGTATATGATCCATCGCCTAGCGTACAAAGGCTTCATCTTTTAAACTTTGTCGAGTTGAGTTCATCGAACAGTTTGGAATTCTTTCTGTAAACTTCATAGAACTTGTGAGCCAGGGAAGGCTTCCATTTTAATATATTTTTGCAGCTCCGTGCAGAGGTGTTTACTTTCAACATGTTACCTGGTACATCTACACACATTTTTCATCATAATATAGACTTTTGAAAGCATTGTAGACCTGAGTTCGAGAAAAAATCTTGAGTCATAGTGATTTGCACCATAACACTACCTTAGGCTTGCATCTCGTTACATTTGTACAATCAAGCCCTTCTCGGAAGTCAAGAAATTTTATTACTATTGCAGCACAGGGCATATCCTTAGTGTGAATTCCTTGCTCGTGCAGAATGGGGCCTAAAGTTTAGTGTGATGCAATGCACATAATAAGTTATTTCTTACTAATGAATTGGGATGGGAATAGCTGGATTTTTGCTATGAGGCCTTGGTCCAAAGCCCATTCAAAATCTGAAATTCTCATGGCCCATGTGTGTTGGCTGTTTGAGTGGTGTAATTGGGACTAAAGTTTAGTCCCATACCGTTAGTGGAGAGGGAGCAACATCTCTTTATAAGGTGAGCTCTTCTAGCACTTGTAAGAGAGTGAGAAGAGAAGAGGCCCTCACGCACCCCTCCTCCTAGCTTGCCGCACTGCGGTTTGCAGGATTGAGCCGAGCCGAGCTCATACCTACGTGCCTATTTTTGCCGGTCAAGAACGGAGAGTCCTTAACATGCGCGTCACGATGAGAGACGTCGGATCGTGGGCTGTAACCGACGTCTCTCCAACCGCCGTGCATATATATACACGAGGTCCCTGGCAACCCTAGCCGCCGACACAACATATGGTTTCGCATAGTTCTAGATCATTGAGCCGCCATCCAAGTCTTCTCCATCCCTCATTCCGACGTGCACCGTGAGAAGGGACAGTAGGCCTCATATGGTTTTGCACCATTCTAGATCATTGCGCCGCCATCCAAGTCTTCTCCATCCCTCCTTCCGGCGTGCACCGCGAGAAGGGACAGTAGGCCTCCGGAACCCCGCCTCTTGTCATCCTCTACGGGAGAGGGGCGATCAAGTTTTTGGGGAGCGCACACGCGCGACCGCTGGCGGCGACGGTTTCCCGAACGACGACTTCTTCCCCGACCTCGGCAACCTCTTCCTCAATGACATGAACGACAATGTCAACACTGGCGGATCTACTCTCGCTGCACCGTATGCAATCTTGTCCTCCCTGTTTGAGATCATGCTAGAATTCTTATACCTACTTTGTGACGTAGATTCATTCTATTCATTAACTATGCTAGTGTGTATGATTAGTTTATTCTATACTTTTGCTATCATGATCTATTTGCTTCTTATTCGGATTAAATCTTGTAGTAATTTGCTCATATTTTCAACAATCCAAAAACCTGAATATAGGCAATTTACTCCAAGTGGTTTTGCTGCGCGTCTGATGCCGCCTACCTTCAAGGGGGTGCAATATAAGAGGTGGCGCACGAGAGCAGTCTACTAGTTTCAGACCATGTACTGCTATGACGCCACCAAGGGTAATCCCGAGGGCGATCTTAATCCTGCACAGCAGGAAGCTTTTGAGAAGATCGATACCCTCTTCAAGGGCGCCCTTATGAGTGTTCTTGACGATTCCATTATGGATTCGTATATGTCGTTTGACAACGGCAAGGACATGTGGGCTGCACTCGAGGCCAAGTTTGGGGCCTCGGACGCTGGCATCAAGTTGTACATCATGGAGCAATTCTATGACTATAAGATGACTGATGAGCGCTCTATTGTTCAACAAGCTCATGAGATACGGTCTCTCGCCAAGGAACTTGAGTACTTCAAGTGTGTATTGTCGGACAACTTTGTGGCCGGGGGCATCATTGCCAAGCTTCCACCTTCGTGGAACAATTTTGCTACTTCTCTGAAACACAAGAGACAGGAGTTTTCCGTGTCCGATCTCTTTGGAACTCTTGATGTTGAAGAAAAGGCGAGAGCAAAAGACACACGTGCTCGAGCTGTTGAGGGAGCTTCTAGTGCTCACGTGGTGCAGAAGAAGAACTTCCATCTCAACAAGCCCCAAAACAACAAGAACAAATCTTAGGGAAAAGGCAAGTTTGTTGCAAAGAACAAGCCGTCACAATCTACCAACTTCAAGAAGAATTCTCATAAGAAGGGGAAGGGACTATGCCATGTCTACGATGATCGTAATCACTAGGCTCCGATATGTCCTAACCGCTATGAGGAGCGTGAACATGAGAAGAGCGGCAAGTCCTCTAATGTTGTCATCGGTGATACTGATATGAAGGATTCTAGGTACGGTATTTTTCCTACCATCCTTTTAGTTTGTCATTCTCCATATTGGTTTATTGACACCGATGCTAATGTACATGTTTGTGCTGATGTCTCTATGTTTTCTTCGTACCAGGTCACAGGGACTTCTCCCGTGCTGATGGGGAACAGGTCACATGCCACTTTTATCTGGAGTTTACTTCGGGGAAGATCATGCATCTGAAGAACGTTCATCATGTGCCCTCTATCAATAAAAATCTTGTCAGCGGTTCCCGTCTGTGTAGAGATGGTTTTAAGTTGGTTTTCGAGTCCAATAAAGTTATTATTTCTAAATATGGACAATTTTTTGGAAAAAGGCTATGAGTGCGAAGGCTTGTTCCGCCTGTCTTTGTCAGATATTTGCACTAAAGTTATTAATAATGTTTGCCACGATAATGAGACTAATACTTGGCATTTGCGACTTTGTCGTATTAACTTTGGTTGCATGACGCGGCTAGCGAATATGAGTTTAATTCCAAAATTCACTACTGTCAAGGGCTCCAAGTGCCAAGTGTGTGTGCAAGCTAAGCAACCTCGCATGTCTCATAAGACAGCAGAGGCAAGAGACTTGGTGCCACTAGAGCTTATCCATTCTGATGTGTGTGAGATGAATGGCGTGTTGACAAAAGGTGGAAACAAATATTTCATGACTTTGATCGATGACTCCACTAGATATTGCTATGTGTATCTTCTGAAATCAAAATATGAGGCTTTAAACTTCTTCAAAAACTATAAAGCTGAAGCAGAGAACCAACTTGATCGGAAAATTAAATGGCTTAGGTCTGATCGTGGTGGAGAGTATTTTTCCAATGAATTTGATTTATTTTGTGCGGAACATGGTATAATCCATGATAGGACGCCTCCCTATTCACCTCAGTCAATTGGGGTAGCCGAAAGAAAGAACCATACTCTAACTGATTTGGTTAACGCCATGTTAGAGAAATCGGGTCTCTCCAAGGCATGGTGGGGGGGAGGCGCTAATGACTGCATGCCATGTCCTAAACCGAGTTCCCACAAAGCATAAAACCATTACGCAGTTTGAGGAATGGGAAAGGAAAAGGCTGAAACTCTCTTATCTACGTACTTGGGGTTGTTTGGCGAAAGTCAATATACCAATTACCAAGAAGCGCAAGCTTGGACCAAAAACCGTGGATTGTGTTCTTCTGGGCTATGCTTTTCATAGCATTGACTATAGATTTTTGATAATAAAATCTGAGGTACCCGACATGCATGTTGGTACGATTATGGAGTCGAATGATGCGACTTTCTTTGAGGGCATATTTCCTATGAAGGATATGTCTAACTCATCAAATCAGGAGATACCTACTCTATCTACTCAGGAATCTTCTATAATGCCTGAACCCACCATTGCGATGGAACATGTTAACAATCGTGAGGAGGATGACAATGAAACTTCTATAAGGAGTAAGAGACAAAGGACTGCAAAGTCTTTTGGTGATGATTTCATTGTGTACCTCGTGGATGACACACCCAGGACTCTTTCAAAAGTCTATGCATCTTCTGATGCTGACTACTAAGGAAGCTGTCTGTAGCGAGATGGATTCCATCTTAGCTAATGGAACCTGGGAAGTCACTGATCGTCCTTATGGGTGTAAACCCATGGGATGTAAGTGGGTGTTCAAGAAAAAGCTTAGACCTGATGGTAAAATTGAAAAGTACAAGGCACGGCTTGTGGCCAAGGGTTATACCTAGAAAGAAGGTGGAGACTTCTTTGATACTTACTCACCTGTGGCTAGACTAACCACTATTCTGGTGCTACTATAACTGGCTGCCTCACATGATCTTCTCGTTCATCAAATGGACGTTAAGACGGCTTTCCTCAATGGAGAGTTGGATGAGGAAATTTACATGGATCAGCCTGATGGTTTTATAGTACCTGGTCAGGAAGAGAAAGTGCGCAAGTTATTGGAGTCCTTATATGGCCTTAAGCAAGCTCCTAAGCAGTGGCATGAGAGGTTCGAAAGAACATTAACTGCTGCAGGCTTTGCTGTAAACTAAGCTGATAAGTGTGTATACTATCGCCATGGTGGGGGCGAAGGAGTTATTCTCTGTCTGTATGTCGATGACATACTGATCTTTGGAACCAATCTTGATCTAATCAAGGAGGCTAAGGATTTCTTATCTCCCTATTTTGAGATGAAAGATCTTGGAGTAGCTGATGTTATATTGAACATCAAGCTGCTAAGAGATGAGAATGGTGGGATTACACTGCTCCAATCCCACTATGTGGAGAAGGTCTTGAGTCGTTTTGGGTATATGGACTACAAGTCTTCTCCCACTCCATATGATGCTAATGTGTTGCTTCGAAAGAATCGACGAATTGCTAGAGATCAATTCAGGTATTCTCAGATAATAAGCTCACTTATGTACTTGGCAAGTGCCACGAGGCCTGACATCTCGTTCGCTGTGAGCAAACTAAGCCGGTTTTTATCAAACCCGGGAGATAATCATTGGCTTGCGCTTGAGAGATTTATGTGCTATTTGAAAGGCACTGTGAGCTATGGGATTCACTACACTGGGTACCCAAGGGTAATGGAGGGCTATAGTGACTCAAACTGGATATCTGATGCTGATGAGATTAAAGCCACAAGTGGTTATGTTTTTACACTTGGTGGTGGCGCTGTTTCCTGGAAGTCTTGCAAGCAGACCATCTTAACGAGGTCAACTATGGAAGCAGAACTCACAGCATTAGACACAACCAATGCTGAAGCAGATTGGCTTCGTCAGCTCTTGCTGGACTTGCCTATGGTTGAAAAACCAATACCCGCTATCCTGATGAACTGTGATAACCAAACTGTGATCATAAAGATAAATAGTTCTAAGGATAATATTAAGTCCTCAAGGCATGTGAAGAGGAGATTGAAATTTGTCAGAAAAATGAAGAACTCTGGAGTTATTGCGTTGGATTATATCCAAACGTCTAAAAACTTGGCAGATCCCTTCACAAAGGGTTTATCGCGTAATGTGATAGAAAATGCATCGATGGAGATGGGTTTGAGACCCACCGTATGAGTTGTCCATAGTGGTAACCCACTCTATGTGATCGGAGATCCCGTGAAGTAGAAGTGGGAGACAAGCAGTTGGACAGCTAGAAGGAGAGTATCCCTATATTCGCTATCCCACTCCGTGAAGATGCAATACTCTCATACTCTGCATGGCAGGTTGATACCTATCTTAATGTGTTCCAAGTGGCTTATTTGGGTGTAGCGACCCGACTCAAAACGAGTCAAGCCTCTGTGTGTTCCGTGCCATCCCTGGATCAGTATGCTGGCACACACAATACATAAATGTATATATCAAAGTGCAATCACATGTAATTAACGTAAAGTTGATATATACCTGAAAATCTTAGCGGAAACAGTCAATGGGAGTGGAGTCCCAATAAACACCAACGGTAGGTTGAGTGTAGACCGTAACCCTGAATCGTACTCTTACCCGTTGTAGAGTTTATCTGCAACATAAGACGTTGCAGCCATGTAGGTCAGTACATTGAATGTACTGGCAAGATCACCATAGTAGAAAACAGAAGATAAATACTATTCTATATGCAATAAGGCTTTGTGGCTCTGTGTCTGAGTTTTTGCAGAAAAGCTGGTTTTCTTTTTTTCTTTTCCTACAACAAAGGAATATCATGGAGTTTTCACTATAGAGTTACCTAACATGACATGGTTCCGCCAACCGATGTCGTAATGCCCACAAGTATCATAAGTTGCCCACAATTAATTATCAGTCTAGTGTTGAGAGTTTAGAGATAGATCCAATTCCAGAGGCTCAAACTGTCCATAACCGAGGACACGGCTAATCGATTAGGTTTAACTCTATAGAGTGTTGTGTACTTTACCCACAAGATTCGTTCCCTCCTGGTAAGTCCTCGCACTGTCGGGTGTTTGAGAACAGGACAAACGAAACATGGTCTTTCAAAGTGTTTCCCTGACCTCTGTTAGTGCCCATCCATTCCTAACGTCGACTACATCTCGTAGCACTGCCCAGCCAGAGTCACAACAAAGATCAACCAAGCCAGAGCCCATAATGACTTGTGGCTACACAGGTAAGCTTCCGGGCATGAAGTATTCATCCGTCTCTTTGAGTCTGGGTGAAGCTTTCTGCAAGATGTCATGGTGCTTCTCCATGCATCCCGGCCATCCACTGGTTACTTCAGGGATGCCCAATCAATCATCCTTCTCCCAGTAATGTGTACCGAAAACTTGTTTCTCGAGTCTCGAAGTCTTGAGGTCTTGAAGATGTAGGACTTGAAGATGCCTTCATGAAGTTGTCGTCTTGACGTAGAGTCCTCCTTCTCACACCACTCACGAACACTCATACCAGACCCCGTCTACTTTAGCATAGCATTGAACTAACTAGCGTTCCCGAGGCTTTAGTAACAAGTGGTGGGTTCCTACCTCATGCATTCTACTCAACTACAAGATTTTTAATAACACTACTGGAGGGATTTTTTGAATGATGTCACTACATGCAATAAAACATAGGTATGAAATAGATGGTCAAAGTGAACTTGCGTGTACTGTTGATGAAGAAAATATATCGCTCTCAGAAATAACTTGATGGACTATTCGTCACTCTCCGATGGAAAATCTATATAATCAAACATTGCATTCATATAAGCAATCATACTAGCAATCAATTCTAACAATCAAAAAGTAACACCAAACCAAAAGCAACAAGGCTGTGATGAAGGAAATACTTAAGACAAAACTCAAAACAACAAAACTTCATAAACACAACTAAGGTTGGTTTTCTCTACAAATGATCCTGTATGCAAAAATAACAAAACAAAAACAAAGCAAAATACAACAAAAGTATTTTAGTAAATATTTTACTTAGCAAAAGAATTACTTTTGAAGAACCACTAAGAATTTTGAAAACAACACTCTAAACAACAGAGGGTTTTTTGCCTAATAAACTTAACAACAAGAAAACAATAAAATATAACAGAAAAACAAAAAATTTAATAACTAAGTTAACAGAAAGTAAAACTTTATAAAACAATTTATAAAAATATTTTTCAAATGAGAAGTCAAACTAGCAATGAAATCAATTTGCCACCTACTATGAAACTAGAATTGATTTCATGCTAAAATATGATAAATAATAATAATAAAAAATTTGGTTGAATTACTACCGCTAACTAGTAGAAAACAAGTTAAAATAAATTAACTACTATAAAAGAAAACAAATTAAAACAATTTAAAACAAAAGAATTAGAAATAAACCTAAAAATAAACTAAACAGAATCTGTTTTATTAAAATGCTAATTTAAAATATTCTAAAAATTCTAAAATTTTACCTACTGATAAATAACATCACTAGTGACTAGTAAAAAAAGAATCAACTTAAAATCTATTTTTAAACTCATTCAGAAAATAAGATTTGAACCAAATCTGTTTGAAATAAATTTTAAATTATTCAAATTTGGTCAAACTTGATGTCTACACAAAGTACATAATATTGGTGACATGATGCAAAAAGAATCAAATTATAATAACTAAAAACATAAAATATATAAAGAAAACAAAATTAGAACTATTCTGTTTTTAAAACAAAACAGAAAAATAAAAAAAATCTAACGATCGGACAGGGGTACACGTGGCGGCTTCGGGTTGGCTGGAGGGTGTGCGAGATCAAACGATTCGAGCGGACGGCCGGTAACTAAAAGAAAATGGTTCGGCCTAAAATAAAATGACTAAAACCGGGCGGTTCACTAAAATAAAACCGGTCTATCACAGAGGGGTACGGGGCTTCTAATCTGAGCCTTCGAGGGAGATCGAACGGAGGAGAAGAAGGGGAAGCTCGCCGCTGCGGTGGTGGAGTCCGACGAGAGCGCCGGCGACGTCCGAAGCGGCAAGGTTAACGGGGACGGCGGTCTGGTGATCCTCCGGCAATGGCGACGGCACCAATCGACGCAGGCGAGCACGATGACGAGGTAGGTGGTGTCAGCGGGGCTCGGGGACGACGGTGTCGACGACGGCGAGCTCGTGAGTGGCGAGGGTCTTCAGGTGGTCGACGGAGAAGGGGCTCCGGTGGGTGCGGGGCACGGGCGAGTGGATGAAGGGGTGCGGGCGAGCGAGGCGAACTTGGTGGTGGGCTCAGGAGAGCTTGGGGTGGTCGGAGGTGAGCGGTGGGTTGGCTATGGCGTGGCGGCGGCCGATGGCTCCGGCGAGCGATTGTGGCAAGGGCAGCGCATGGGAGTTGGGGGTTTGGAGGGGAACGGATGCGGGCATGGGCGGGGGTTTTATAGGTGGCCCCGGCGTCGTCTGAAAGGAAGGAGTGGGGAGACCGTGACGGATCTGGTGGACGTCGGCGTGGAAAGGGGAGGAGACAGAGGAGGGAGACGAGCACGGTGATGGCGCGAGCGGTCGGTGGGGCCACGCGGTCAGCGAGAGAGAGAGGGGGGCGCGGTGTCGGTGGCCTATTCAGACCGATTTTGGGATGGGGTTAAGGCACGTGGGCCGGCCGGTTCTTTATAACACGTTAATTCCTTTACTTTTCTATTTTCCAATGAAAGGAAAACTCATTTATGGAAATAAAAATAATCCAAAATTTAAGATATTTAAATTAAAATGACCAGGGGAATAAATGCAATTTAATGAACATTTTTCCACGACCAAAATAAATACTTTAAAAATTTTATTTTCAAAAACTGCCAAAATTGATTTTAATTATTTTTGCAAATAATTTTCAAATAACCCCCTGGGTTTTATGGGTCAAAACTTCACAAAAAAGACCCTGGTGTGCAGTGTCATGTTATTCCTCTCAAATTTTGTCAAGGGGTTTGAATTCTTTCAAACGTCAATTGGAAATTCAAATATGAAAGTGAACTCCATATCAGAAATTTTCAAATAGTTTTCAAATTCACTTTCCAAATCTTTTTATATTTGAAGAAGTCATGTCATCTTCTCTCGCTGAATTGGAATGTAAGAATTTGAATTCAAAAGCACATGGGAACGTCATGTCATTCCCTCTCATTCAAAAGTTTTTCAAAGTTTCAAATTAAATCACTCAATCAACCAAACAATCATTCTAATATTTATTATAACATTCCAAAGTTTGGGATGTTACAAACCAACCACACTTAAAATGAATCTCGTCCTCGAGATTCAAAAGGGCTAGAAAGAACAGGTTAGGGTTTGGGGTCTTCTAGCAAATCCATTGACCAAGAAAGCGTGGGGTCTACCATTAGTGGTTATCCTGCAGTGAAATGGGTCTTGGCTTTATTCCTCATCGTAAAATTCCTATGTGTGACAGCAACTGTCATGTACAAGGGGTGTTCTTCATACCATTTTAAGGCTTAAACAAAAGCTTCAAAGAACGTCGTCTCTTTATTATGGGTAAGTCACTCAGATTTACCATTCCGAATAGCAAGAGAATGATAAGAGTAAGTCGTCATGGTGGCCAAGCCATGTCACACTGAAATCATTACCTTGTATAAGGTTTAGTGAATCTCGTATTCTATCACTTGGGCTTCCTCACAAGCATTGCGGAAATTTCTCTTGTCAACGAACGAAGTTCGGATAAATCCATTGATTCTGCAAGCTAAGCAAAACATCTATCGTTTCTTCACAACTCTAAGGTTTTCCTATACTCCTAAGAAAACGTTTGCTGATCAGTCATAGCTTATTCAAAGTTTCATCCTTCACAAAGGTAGGGCTTGATCCTTATCAATCCTGAGGTCTGTGAGTTGTGGGCTCACTTGAATCCTTGAATAGTTTTAACTCACTCCTGGGGTTACTATCGTTTCATATTCCAACATTACCTTCAGTTCACTACACCATACCCTTGAGATAACAAATCACAGGCTTATTCTTGTTTAGGGTCCACTCTGTGGAATTCATTTTCCTTTCCATTGGTTTGTTTAACCTTGGGTATGGTTTCATCACAATCATTTTCTTTTCCCAATATTCCAACTTCAAAATCACTTTGTCACAAAGGTTATCATCCACATATTTTGATGTGGTTCCACATTCTCTTCACTTGTATTCAGTTATCCTAACTCCTTAATAGGAATGGCATTTTCTTCATTCATTTATTCCTGTGGTTACTACCACACTTAAAATGAAATGTACACATGCCTGCATAGACCATATTTTTCTCATATCCTCAAAAATGGCCGGTGATCTTTGTTCATAGAGTAAAACTCATATATACCAACATGGAAAAAATCATGACACATTAAATTTCATTGACTTATGAAGTTATTACAATCTCAAAGATTTCTGTTCCAAAATTTAACTCCATAATCTCATGAAAACAATAGTGTTTCATGTTACATGTATTTCCATCTTCAAAATTAATTACTTCATTCTAGCTTTCTTCTCCCTCGGACATTTACTAGCATAATGTCCTGCTTCCTTGCAACGAAAACAGATGACGTCTGACAATTCTTGAGGCTTCTTGATGTTGGTGTTTGCTCCTTGGGTCCTTGGTTCCTTTCCTGGGCACATATTGGTGTAGTGGCCCATATCCTTGCACTGAAAACATCTGATATGACTCAGGTCCTTCTGTTGATTGGCTTGTTCCTTCCTGATACTCTTGGTGCGGGTATCTCCAAATGGTACATATTTTGTCACCATTGGCACGGGCATACATATTAGAGGTTCCTCAATGCTTCCCCTGATGGCATCTCTCTTCTGCTTGACAACTAGTCGTACCTTAGGATAAATGTGGCACTCAGCTGTGTAGTGAGTGGTTTCTTCACACAAGAAACAAGTCACCCTACAGGTTGGGCACTCCTCGGCTGGGTGATTTTCTTCACGATGACGGCATCCATCCTTGTGTTCTTCCTGGGTGTGTCTTATCTCTCCACAGATCTTGCATGAACAAGCTGTCACGCCCAAGATGCGCGCCTATCCGTTTTGAGGCACGAGGTCCTTCCAAAGGATAGAAGCGCATATTGCCGTTAGCAAGATAAGCATCATCACATCATACATGTACTGAAGGGAAGAGTATATCAAGTTGGCTTACACTCGCCACATGCTAAATTACAATGTCACTCAGTTCATACATCAAGAGGAACACAGGGTCCGGCTACGGACGAAATCAAACGATAAAACAACAATGCGATGATACTCTCAAGCTGCCCAAGATCACGACCAGGTCCTCTACTCGTCGGGGTATGTCACATACATCCTGCCTCTCTCCTCATCATACTCCCACTGGAGCTGAGTAAGATCATCATGCACGAACTCATCTGATCCTGCACCTGGATTGTTGTAGTAAACTGTGAGCCACAGAGGACTCAGCTATCAAGTAACCCGGGTGCCAACACTATTTAAGCTTTAGGATGGAAGGGGTGATGTTTAGTTGCAGCAACACTAAGCAATCTTTATGGTGGCTAGCTTACGCAACATGAAATAAATATGAGTGGCCTACGAAGACGATCGAATCTAGAATGATCTCTAAGAGATCCTGAACACTTACTTACGTCAATCATAACCCCACCGTGTTCTCTCTCGGTTCATGTTCACGAGCAGAGACGATCACGGTTACTCACACAGTTGGTGTATCTTAATTAGAGTATACTTCAAGTTTTCTATAACTGGGTGTCAAACAAATATCCAAGTTGCCACATAACCGTGGGCACGGCTTTCCGAAAGATTTAACCCTGCAGGGGTGCTCCAACTAGTCCATCACAAATAACCACACTCCGCGGGAATGGTCTCGAACGCGGTTCTCGCGATCATCATAGACCATTCCAAAGGAAGCCAACACCTCGAGTAGACCCGAAAGTCAGAGTCCTCACGCAAGCCATTCGATAAAGGTAAAACAAATCCAGCAAGACCTCCCAACGTGTCGACGAACCTGATAAGAGATGTGTATCTCAGTCTCAGGACACGACGGATAAGCTACGCGTACGGAGGCCTGATAGCAATCTCCCAAGTTGCCCTGGGTTGGCCCCGCACAGTGCTCTAGTTTGGACCAACACTCGTGAGGAGCACTAGCCCGGGGGTTGATTAAATTATCCACGGGTTTGCAAGACCCTATGCAATTAATTAAGTTGTTAAGCAAATGTAGTACCAAAGTTGGGTCTTGCCATACAAGTTTTAATCTCCACCGAATAAACAAGGGGGTCCCCATAACAACCCCAAGCGTGTTAGGAGCGCAAAATATGGAAACCATAACACCGGTAACAAGGAGCTAATGGCGGCACGAGTGGAACACATCACTTAGCAAAAGGCCAAGCCTTCCACCAATACCAGATATATATGTGCATTAAATTAATTAACAGAATTTATGGTGATATCCAATCCATGTTATCACATGGAACAACCTGCAACTAAGAACGCTATAAGAGGGGCTGAGCAGCGGTAACTTAGCCAATCAACGGTTGCTGGGATGTGGAGGTTAGAGGCTGTCATGGTAACAAGGGGGGCTGATATCATGTGGTAGGTAGCGAAATTGTAACGATAAGAATGAGAAACTAGCAAGCAAAGATAGTATTGGGATCCGGGCACGATCATCTTGCCTGTTGGTTCTTCAGCGGAACAAGTAGCGGGATCCTCGTAGTGGTACTCTTCAGGTTCCTCGAACTCAGATTCGACACTCGCGTCTATCCAAGAGAAACAGAAAATAAGTAACCAAACAAGGTGCAATGCACAATCAAGATGATGCATGATCATTTTAATGAATGTATACATGGCAATCCAATTCTAGTCAAGTCTCACATAAAAAGGTGGTGGATTAACGAATCTGGACAGAACCTGATGTTAATTTATTTATACATGCATGAACATGGCAAATATGCATGCATCATGAAAAATCGATGGAAATGCATATAAGGATCGCGAGAAACGGAGCGACGGTTCTCGCGATACGCTCACGACAAGGTACGAAGGCAAAACACAACACCACCAAATATCTGAGCTAATTCTTGGCATCCCAAGGTAGACACTGGACAGGTGATGAAAAACCAATCACAATAGACTCAAGAATCACTCAATTCCATGGAGTATAGCTCCCACAACAACCAAAACAACATTTCACTCAAATCTGCCACAAACAGCAATATAGCATTTTGAAAAGCTCACAACTATTGCTGCAGGAACTCTACAGCCAAAAACGAGATATGGACATAATCTACTCATCACCCACCTAAATTCATCCAACTACATAATCAACAAAAGAGCAACACATCACTATGCATGGAGCTGGCAAGTATGCATGATGAAACAGATTTTTAGGGACTTAGTGAAAATTCCAATTTTCTGGAATCTGGGTTTATGAAGTAGCAAGTTAACAGCACTGGTTAAATATTCTAGGAAGCTCCCTAATGGCATGAAAATTAACAGGTTGGAATATGATAACATATACTTCAAATTACTAACACTGAGCATGAGCAGATTCCAACCACAACACTAACTACAGCCACTCTACACAGCAACTTAATAACAGCAGAATCTCCAGACTTAGCCATTTTCAGACTAGCTGGCCAGAAACAGAAAGTAGGCAACTTAACAGCATGGTTCCCACTGATCTGGAAACTTATCATGAATAAGAAAAATACTGGGATGGTCATAGCAACTTTGACAAACAATCTCTAGTTGACAAGAACATGAAAGCATGCATAGATTAAATCAAATGAAAAAGACAAAAGGGCATCACAGAATAAAAATGCACTTTTGTCAAGTTGCCCCAAAGTCAGATCTGACTTCACAGGTGCATAGAGGGGTTGAAAACACCCCAAAATCATTACTCATACCTATATGCTTAAATGGAACATGAGGGAGTAAAGCTAGGTCAAAATTTGACCACCACTCCCATGTATGACTTAAGGCACTTAAGTGGATTGAAGAAAAGCTAAAGAAAAGGCATGGGACCTATGCATACAAGTAGGAAATGCACAAATAACACTCTAGGAACATGTAAGCATGGCATGGCAATAAGAAACAAGGGTGAAACTAGCTATAGTGGGAAACATGCTCATGTGATCAAATAGGGAGAAACCTACACATGGAGTCTACTCATGCACACAAATGAGTGTACGAAGATCACCTACACATCACTTACTCATGCACTCATGTCAAGAGGATCACAAACACACATAAGCATGGGTGTCTGTGCATATGGTGCATACGCACACACACACACTCACTCATGTGTGTGTATGCACATGATGCATATCCACACCAACCACACACATGCATGTGCACCTAGCACACACACAAACATACATACCACCACATACATACCTAGAGGCATGCATACCTACTCTACAACACAAGTGTGTGCAAAACTTACACACACACACACACACACTACATACAAGCACTACAAGCGCACACACACAACACCCACATGCTCTCACACATGCACATGAACATGAGCACACACATACATCTGGGCACACCCACATGTGTATGTGCACATGACACACCCACACACACACACACACAAACATGCATGCATAGAAAAGGCACACACCCACTGGTTTTTGTGCAAAAGAAAGAAAACAAAAGAAAAAGAAAAAAACAGAACAGGGGAAAGAAAACAGAAAAAGGAAACAAAGGGGGGGGGAAGAGGGGATCGAACCCACAACCTCCTGCCTACACACACGCGCGCTCTACCATTGATCTACGGCCTCGGGTCTCAACAGAGAGGGAAGCCACTGCCTTTTATACACACGCGCGCGCTACTCTGACGAAACTGAAGAAAAGGACGCAGCGGCGACAGGGGGATTCCGATGAGCAACGGCGGCGACACACGGCAGCTCCGGCGACACAACTGCACACACACACGCAGGAACAACCAGGGGTCCCATCCCAGCACTCATCTTGTGAGGAGGGGGATCGACAGCGAGCCCACGCTCGAAGCTTTGGACCGGCGGCGATAGCTACAGCAAGGCGACAGGGAATCGACGGCGGGTGCTCCAGCGAGCACACGGGAGCTCCGCCGGACCTAGACACACCTACACACAGGATCAAACGGCAGATCCATTCCCGCACTTGTCTTGCGACGAGGGGGACGGGAGCAAGCGGCAGGATCACTACTTCCTACCGGCGGCGACCACGCGACGGCGGCGAGCAAAGCAAGCAACGCGAGCAGAGGAGGCACCGCAGGACCTGCGCTCACCTTGGGGAAGGCAACGCTGACGAGCAGGTCATGAAGAAGGTCGGGGATGAGTCGACGACGGAGAGGAAGCAGGGGACGATGGCGGCGTGGACAGAACCGAAGAAGACGACGACGAGGTCATCGATTCCGGCGATCTTCTTGGCAATCAGCGACGGGGATCGAACGCTGACGACTCCAGGTACGCGGCGGCCATCTTCACCGCGGACGACGACTACCGGAGACGAGGCTACGCCGGCGACGACGACGGCGGGCGCCTCTGAACCTCGCAGAGGAGCTTACCTGGCAAAGGGAAAGACGCGAGGAGGGAGAGCGTTGGAGGGGGAAAGAGGAGCGGCGGCGGCGGCTAGAGGAAGAGGAACCCTAGGCGAAGGGGCACGCACGCCGAGGGGGAGCTAAATACGCGCAGGCTGACGGCGAGGAGCGACGGAAAAGGCGACGGCGACTGGCTCTCTCTGCACTTACTGACGGAGGGGAACGGGAGGGCGCACGTAGCCGTCACTGTTGTTTTGGGCTGGGCTTCGGCCCACCTGCTCCTCCTCTCACTTACACAGACAGAAATAAAAGGTTTTTTCTTTTAATTAAAACAGTCACTCTAAATATAAACCCCAGAGCATTTTAAGAATCTTTAGGGTGAAACAAAATTAGTTTTGTAGTGACAATAAAATGCTTTAATTAGTAAAAATATGAAAAGGATTTTTAGGACAAGTAATTATATTAATATATATTAAAACAGCCCTTGTTAAAATAGTTTTCAAGAACCAAAACTATACAAATGTGAAAAGCTACACTCCCAATATTTATTATACTAACATGGCTAACTCATGAACATTTTTAAAAGATCTTAACAACACTTAAAATCTGATCATAAAACACATAGGGTTTTAGAAGTATATAAGAGGGGTTTTTTTGTAGGAGAAGAAAAGAGAGGGGAAGAAAAAGAGAAGGGGCCACCTCCTTCCCCCACACTCACACAACACAAGACCACTCAAGAGCACCTCATGAACATGCAACCAACACAAGGCAAACACACAAGCAACACATGAAAACAATCATGGCAATATGAATGGGCAGATGCATGAAAATGATGATGAATATGATGATGCAAGAAAGCCACCAACACAAGAATGACAAGGTGCAACTACACTCATAAGTCAAGACACAATGTCATACAATGGGTTACATGCCATAAAAGGTAGGGACATCACTGAATAAATGACCCAAGACGCGCGCCTATCCAATTAAGGCACGAGGGCCTCGCATCGGATAGATGCGCATCTTGCCGTTAGCAAGATCGATATCATCACATCATACATACAGAAAAGGATAGGAATAGGGAATTGGCTTACACTCGCCACATGCTAGCTTACAAGTTCACACAAGTCAATACATCAAGTTTAAGGCAGGAT
Organism: Hordeum marinum; assembly: GCA_022496015.1. NCBI lineage: Eukaryota > Viridiplantae > Streptophyta > Magnoliopsida > Poales > Poaceae > Hordeum > Hordeum marinum. Next base: position 235,089,838 of record CM039672.1, on the reverse strand, counting down.
CCGACTACGAACGAAAACAAACGAGAAAAGACAATGCGACGATATCATCTAGCTGCCAGGATCTCGACCAAGTGCTCTACTCATCGGGGTACGTCACGTACATGCGTCCTCTCTCTTCATCATATTCCCACTGCAGCTGCGTGAGATCATCCTGAACACAATCATTTAAACCTGTACCTGAATGGTTGTAGTAAATTGTGAGCCACAGAGGACTCAGCAATCAAGTAACCCGGGTGCCAAGACTACCAATACTTTAGGTTGGGAATGGTGATGTTTAAGGTTGCAGCAACTTAAGCATGTATGGTGGCTAACTTACTTAACAAGAACATAAATGAGTGGACTACGATGATCGGTCGATTCCCAGCATGATCTCTAAGAGATCCTGAACACCTGCTTACGTCAAACATAACCCCACCGTGTTCTCTCTCGGATCATGTTCACGAGCAGAGACAGTCACGGTTACTCACACAGTTGTTGTATTTTAGTTAGAGTTTACTTCAAGTTAACTAGAACCGGGTGTTAAACAAATATCCAAGTTTCCACATAACCGCGGGCATGGCTTTCCGAAAGATTTAACCCTACAGGGGTGCTCCAACTAGTCCATCACAAATAACCACACTCCGCAAGAATTCCTCGACCATGGTTCTCGTGATCTTCATCGGTAATTCCAAAGGATTTCCAACACCTCGAGTAAACCCGAAGAAAGTCAGAGTCCACACGCAAGACATTCGATAAAGGTAAAACAAATCCAGCAAGACCACCCGACGTGTCGACAAACCCGATAAGAGCCGCGTATCTCAGTCTCAGGACACGACAGATGGGACTAGCTACAGGGAAAACCAAACCTCAAGTTGCCCCGAGGTGGCCCCGCAGGCAGCCCAGTTTGGACCAACACTCATGTGGAGCACTGGCCCGGGTTGATTAAATTATCCACGGGGTTGCAAAGCCCTATGCAGGTTCATTAAGTTATTAGCAAATGTAGTACCAAAGTTGGGTCTTGCCGGACAAGTTTTAATCTCCACCGGATAAACATGGGGGTCCCCATAACAACCACAAGCGTGTTAGGAGCGCAAAATATGGAAAACATAACACTGGTAACAAGAATCTAGTGGCGGTACGAGCGGAACAAAACACTCAGCAAAAGGCCAAGCCTTCCACCAATACCAGATATATAGGTGCATTAATTTAAATAACAAAGTTAAGTGATATCCAATCCATGTTATCACATGGAACAACCTGCAACTAAGAACGCTATAAGAGGGGCTGAGCAGCGATAACTTAGCCAATCAACGGTTTGCTGGGATGTGGAGGTTAGAGGCTATCATGGTTACATGGGGGCTGATATCATGTGGTAGGTAGCGCAAATGAAACGAAAAGAACGAGAAACTAGCAAGCAAAGATAGTATTGGGATCCGGGTACAATCATCTTGCCTGATGGTTCTTCAGCGGAACAAGTAGTCTCCAGGTTCCTCGAACTCATATTCGACACTCGCGTCTACCCAAGAGAAACAGCAAATAAATAACCAAACAAGGTGCAATGCACAAACAAGATGATGCATGATCAGTTTAATGAATTTTAACATGGCAATCCATTTCTAGACAAGTTTCACATGCAAAGGTAGTGGATTAATGAATCTGGACATAACCTCATGTTAAGTTATTTAGACATGCATGAACATTAAAAATATGGATGCACCAGGAAAAATCGATGGAAATGCATATAAGGATCGCGAGAAACGGAGCTACGGTTCTCGAGATACGCTCACGGCAAGGTACGAAGGCAAAACACAACACCACCAAATATCTGGGCTAATTCTTGGCATTACAAGGTAGCCACTGGATAGTTGATGAAAAAAAAATCACAATAGACTCAAGAATCACTCAATTCCATGGAGTATAGCTCCCACAACAACCAAAACAATATTTCACTCAAATCTGCCACAAACAGCAATATAGCCTTTTGAAAAGCTCACAACTATTGCTATAGAAACTCTACAGCCACAAACAAGAGATGGATATGATCTACTCAACAAATACATCATTTCATTCCATTATGCAAACAGCAAAAGAGCTACACAAGGCTATGCAATGCAGCTCACAAGATGACATGATGAAACAGTTTTTTAGGGACTTAGTGAAAATTCCAGTTTTCTGGAATCTGGGTTAATAAAGTAGCAAGTTAACAGCACTGGTTAAATATGCTAGAAAGCTCCAAATGGCATGAAAATTAACAGGATAGAATATGATAACATATAATTCAATTAACTAACACTGAGAATGATCAAGTTCAAACCACAGCTCAATCTACAACCCAGTCTATACAGCAACTTAATAACAGCAGATTCTCAGACTTAGCCATTTTCAGACTAGCTGGACAGAAACAGAAAGTAGGCAACTTAACAGCATGGTTCCCACTTATCTGGGCACTTGACATGAATAAGAAAAATACTGGGATGTTAACAACAACTTTTACTAGCAATCTCTAGTTGACAAGAACACCAAAGCATGCATAGATTAAATCATATGAAAAAGACAAAAGGGCATCACAGCATAAAAATGCACTTTTGTCAACTTTCCCCAAAGTCAAATATAACTTCACAGGTGCGTAGAGGGGATGAAAACACCCCAAAATCATTACTCATACCTATATGCTTGCATGGAACATGAGGGAGAAAAGCTAGGTCGAAATTTTGACCTTTTTCCCTTGTATGACTTATGGCAGTAAGTAACTTGATACCTATATGCTCCATTTGAAGGTTCTTGATGTAGTGCTCCAGTTCTTGATTATACACAAGTACGGGTGAAAACTTCATCTTCTGCTCGTCGGTCAGGTCGATGAGTGCTCCATCAGGCTTCTGCCATCCAAGCCTTCCAAAATAGTGGTTGCACAACTCAGCACGATGACGATAGCTCAAACGTGCGATGGCATCATGGACGGCAGTGTTCAGGCCCATCTCACGTTCATGGCTCAATGTGCCATAGTTGATGTCTTCAGTCTTGGGGTCTTTTGTACATGCAAAAACTTTAGTCTTGATGCCCCAGAATCCAGACTTCCTCTTATTCACCTTAATCTCAGGTATTGGCAGCTTCACCATCTGCACTAGCTCCATGAGGAATGAGCCTCTGAGAACATCTTCGTAGTCCTCTCTTTTGTTCAGGGTGTAGTTCTCCATCTATAGTTTGAAACAGGGAGGGTTCAGTAAAAGAATTTAGTAGTTACGGGAGTAGAGAAAGCAAAAGTTGTTCCTATCAAGGTCTTCCTATTCTAATCCATTTCCTAGGGTCACGTCCTACAGTCAACATGTGCTCTGATACCATTTCTGTAGCGACCCGACTCAAAACGAGTCAAGCTTCTATGTGTTCCGTGCCATTCCTGGATCAGTATGCTGGCACACACAGTACATAAATGTATATATCAAAGTGCAATCACATGTAATTAACGTAAAGTTGATATATACCTGAAAATCTCAGCGGAAATAGTCAACGGGAGTGGAGTCCCAATAAACACCACCAGCAGGTTGAGTGTAGACCGTAACCCTGAATCGTACTCTTACCCGTCGTAGAGTTTATCTGCAACATAAGACGTTGCAGCCGTGTAGGTCAGTACATTGAATGTACTGGCAAGATCACCATAGTAGAAAACAGAAGATAAATACTATTCTATATGCAATAAGGCTTTGTGGCTCTGTGTCTGAGTTTTTGCAGAAAAGCTGGATTTGTTTTTTTCTTTTCCTACAACAAAGGAATATCATGGAGTTTTCACTACAGAGTTACCTAACATGACATGGTTCCGCCAACCGATGTCGTAATGCCCACAAGTATCATAAGTTGCCCACAATTAATTAGCAGTCCAGTGTTGAGAGTTCAGAGATAGATCCAAGTCTAGAAGCTCAAATTGTCCGTAACCGGGGACACGGCTAATCGATTAGGTTTAACTCTGTAGAGTGTTGTGTACTTTACCCACAAGATTCGTTCCCTCCTGGTAAGTCCTCGCACTGCCGGGTGTTTGAGAACAGGACGAACGAAACATGGTCTTTCAGAGTGTTTCCCTGACCTGTGTCAGTGCCCATCCATTCCTAACGTCGACTACATCTCGTAGCACTGCCCAGCCAGAGTCACAACAAAGATCAACCAAGCCAGAGCCCATAATGACTTGTGGATACACAGGTAAGCTTCCGGGCATGAAGTATTCATCTGTCTCTTTGAGTCTGGGTGAAGCTTTCCGCAAGATGTCATGGCGCTTTTCCATTCATCCCGGCCATCTACTGGTTACTCCAGGGATGCCCAATCAACCATCCTTCACCTAGTAATGTGTATTGAAAAACTTGTTTCTTGAGTCTCGAAGTCTTGAGGTCTTGAAGATGTAGGACTTGAAGATGCCTTCATGAAGTTGTCGTCTTGACGTAGAGTCCTCCTTCTCACACCACTCATGAACACTCATACCAGACCCCGTCTACTTTAGCATCGCATTTAACTAACTAGCGTTCCCGGGGCTTTAGTAACTAGTGGTGGGTTCCTACCTCATGCATTCTACTCAACTACAAGAATTTCAATAACACTACTGGAGGGAATTGTTGAATGATGTCACTACATGCAATAAAACATAGGTATGAAATAGATGGTCAAAGTGAACTTGCATGTACTGTTGATGAAGAAAATATATCGCTCTCAGAAATAACTTGATGGACTATTCGTCACTCTCCGGTGGAAAATCTATATAATCAAACATTGCATTCATATAAGCAATCATACTAGCAATCAATTCTAACATTCAAAAAGTAACACCAAACCAAAAGCAACAAGGTTGTGATGAAGGAAATACTTAAGACAAAACTCAAAACAACAAAACTTCATAAACACAACTAAGGTTGGTTTTCTCTACAAATGATCCTGTTTGCAAAAATAACAAAACAAAAACAAAGCAAAATACAACAAAAGTATTTTTTGTAAATGTTTTACTTAGCAAAAGAATTACTTTGGAAGAACCACTAAGAATTTTGAAAATAACACTCTAAACAACATAGGTTTTTTTGCCTAATAAACGTAACAACCAGAAAACAATAAAATATAACAGAAAAACAAAATATTTATTAACTAAGTTAACACAAAGTAAAACTTTATAAAAATATTTTTCAAATGAGAAGTCAAACTAGCAATGAAATCAATTTGCCAGCTACTATGAAACTAGAATTGATTTCATGCTAAAATATGATAAATAATATAAATAAATAAATTTGGTTGAAGTACTATTGCTAACTATCAGAAAACAAGTTAAAAGAAATTGACTACTATAAAAGAAAACAAATTAAAACAATTTAAAACAAAAGAATTAGAAATAAACCTAAAAAGAAACAGAACAGAATCTGTTTTCTTAAAATGGTAATTTAAAATGTTGTAAAAATTCTAAAATTTTACCTACTGATAAATAAAATCACTAGTGACTAGGAGCGAAAAGAATCAACTTAAAATCTATTTTTAAACTCAAGATATTCAGAAAATAAGATTTGAATCAAATCTGTTTGAAGTAAATTTTAAATTATTCAAATTTGGTCAAACTTGATATCTACAGAAACTACCTAAACTTTGTGACATGATACAAAAAAGAATCAAATTAAAATAATTAAAAACATAAAAGATATAAAGAAAACAAAATTAGAACTATTCTATTTTTAAGACAAAATAGAAAAATAAAAGAAATCTAACTATCGGACAGGGTTACACGTGGCGGCTTCGGGTTGGCTGGAGGGTGTGCGAGATCTAGCGATTCGAGCGGACGGCCGGTAACTAAAAGAAAACGGTTCGGCCTAAAATAAAACGACTAAAATTGGGCGGTTCGCTAAAATTAAACCGGTCTATCACGGAGGGGTACGGGGCTGCTTATATGAGCCGTCAACGAAGATCGAACGGAGAAGAAGAAGGGGAAGCTCACCGTGGCGGTGGTGGAGTCCGGCGAGAGCTCCGACAATGTCTGAAGCGTAGAGGTTAACGGGGACGGCGCTCCGGTGATCCTTCGGCGATGGCGACAGCACCAGTCGACGCAGGCGAGCACGGCGACGAGGTAGGTGGCATCAGCGGGGCTTGGGGACGACGGTGTCGAATACGGCGAGCTCGTGAGTGGCGAGGGTCTTCAAGTGGTCGAAGGAGAAGGGGATCCAGTGGGTGCGGGGCACGGGCGAGTGGGTGGAGGGGTGCGGGCGAGCGAGGTGAACTTGGTGGTGGGCTCAGGAGAGCTTGGGGTGGTCGGAGGTGAGCAGAGGGTCGGCTATGGCGTGGCGGCGGCCGGTGGCTCCGGCGAGCAATTGTGGCGAGGGCAGCGCACGGGAGTTGGGGGTTTGGAGGGGAACGGATGCGGGCATGGGCGGGGGTTTTATAGGTGCCCTCGGCGTCGTCTGAAAGGAAGGAGAGGGGAGACCGCGATGGATCCGGTGGACGTCGGCATGGAAAGGGGAGGAGATAGAGGAGGGAGACGAGCGCGGTGATGGCGCGAGCAGTCGGTGGGGCCATGCGGTCAGGGAGAGAGAGAGAGAGAGGGGCGCGGCGTCGGTGGTCGATTCGGAGCGATTTCGGGAGGGGGTTAAGGCAGGTGGGCCGGCCGGTTCTTTATAACGCGTTAATTCCTTTCCTTTTCTAATTTACAATGAAAGGAAAACTCATTTATGGCAATAAAAATACTTCCAAAATTGAAGATCTTTATATTAAAATGACCAGGGGAATAAATGCAATTTAATGAACAGTTTTCCTTGGCAAAAATAAATACTTTAAAAAATTTATTTTTTAGAAAATGCCTAAATTGATTTTAATTCTTTTTGCAAATAATTTTCAAATAACCCCCTGGGTTTTATGGTTCAAAACTTCACAAAAAAGACCCTTGTGTGGAGTGTCATGTTACTCCTCTCAATTTTGTCAAGGGGTTTGAATTCTTTCAAACTTCAATTGGAAATTCAAATATGAAAGTGAACTCCATATCAGAAATTTTCAAATAGTTTTCGAATTCACTTTCTAAATCTTTTTATATTTTAATAAGTCATGTCATCTTCTCTCACTGAATTGGAATGTAAGAATTTGGATTCAAAAGCACATGGGAAAGTCATGTCATTCCCTCTCATTCAAAAGTTTTTAAAAGTTTTAAATTCCACTCAAATTAAATCACTCAATCAACCAAACAATCATTCTAATATTTATTATAACATTCCAAAGTTCGGGATGTTACATTGGATAAGCAGAGATGTTGTCCTGCAGGACATCTCCTGAGGAACACACCTATATGAATTCGATTGTAAACGTCGCACTCTCTGAGAATCGGGTGTTCTATAATAAATTCATGAAAGGCCTTGGAGTATGACGTATACGCTTCACCCGCGGGGAAGCCTTACGGCAGCCCAGTATCGGTCAAGGATTTGTGTGAAACTAGACTCGCATAAAACTTGTAGTTCAAGGCATAGTCCACTATTCAAGTTGTGATCTAGATAGCATAAATTTCTAAATGGAAGTTCAACTTAACATTCTCCATCAAGAAGCGGTATATAAACAATGTTTTGGAACTAAGAAATGATGAGATGTGCCCATGAGACTTTGTGGGGGATTGTTGGATTTTTGCTATGAGGCCTTGGCCCAATGCCCATCCAAAATCTGAAATTCTCATGGCCCATGTGTGTTGGCTATTTGAGTGGTGTAATTGGGACTAAAGTTTAGTCCCATATCGCTAGTGGAGAAGGAGCAACACCTCTTTATAAGGTGAGCTCTTCTAGCACTTGTAAGAGAGTGAGAAGAGAAGAGGCCCTCGCGCACTCCTCCTCCTTGCTCGCCTTGCCACGCCACGCCTCGTCACGACACGGGTTGCGGGATTAGGCCGAGCCGAGCTCATACCTACACGCTTATTTTTGCCGGTCAGGAATGAAGAGTCCTTAACAGACGTGCCACGATCTGAGACGTCGGATCGTGGGCTGTAACCGACTCGAACATGGGTCTATCCCACGTCTCTCCACCACCGTGCATATATATACGTGAGGTCCCTGCCAACCCTAGCCGCCGACACAACATATGGTTTCGCACCGTTTCGGATCATTGCGCCGCCATCCAAGTCTTTTCCATCCCTCCTTCTGGCATGCACCGCGAGAAGGGACAGCAGGCCTTCGGAACCCCGCCTCTTGTGATGATGTACGGGAGAGGGGCGATCAGGTTTTTGGGGAGCACACACGCGCGACTGATGGCAGTGACAGTTTCCCGAACGACGACTTCTTCCCTGACCTCGGCAACCTCTTCCTCAACGACATGAACGACAACGTCAACACTGGCGGATCTACTCCCGCTGCACCGTATGCATTCTTGTCCTCCCTGTTTGAGATCATGCTAGAATTCTTATACCTAGTTTGTGTCGTAGATTCGTTCTATTCGTTAACTATGCTAGTCTGCATGATTAGTTTATTCTATACTTTTGTTGTCATGATCTATTTGCTGCTTATTCAGATTAAACCTTGTAGTACTTTGCTCATATTTTCAACAGGAATTACCATGGACATCACTATAATATTAATTCAGCACTATCATGAGTATTCACTATTTCAATTTCATTCTGAACATCCGCTGATGGATACCAACCTTTAGTTGTTGCCCGTGACACATTAAGCTGATTTTTAAAATTTGCCAGTCATACATATTGGTAACTGTATGGTATGTCAGGTAAATTTATTACAGGATTGTCTTGCAGGAAGTATTGGTCAAGGATCTCTTCAAGATAGGGAAGCGTATATCGAGAAGGAATTGGGGTGTATTTGCAAAGCTAAAATAAAATAGCCTTGTAGTGTACGTGCCACTGTTTTTTGTTGGAATCTGGTTAGATTTTATATGTGGTCTCCTATTCATGTAGATGCATGGTAGTACATCACATGTCTACCGGCTTCGGCTGCAACCGTTGTCGCCGGCTTCAGCTCGCACGCCGTCAGTCCGCCTTCACCGAGCGATGTCCCCGATCTCGCGCCCGATCGGATTGATCACTCGCCCACCCACGATCCGTCTCATCTATGTCGTGCGGCCGATCTAGCCCGTCGGTTACGCACGCCTTCATAAGTCCCGTGAAGACTATCCCGAGTACAACACGCACCTCCACGGATGAAGCATCGGACTGTCGCTATGTCGCCCCGTCGGGTTGCAGCGCCGTCGCCCCGTGGTTCTCCCCGTATGAAAGGACGTGGATGTCGCCTAGAGGGGGGTGAATAGGCGCTTTAAAATAATGACAGTTTAGGCTTGAACAAATGCGGAATAAAACTATCGTTTAATTAGTCAAGCACAAAACCTAAAACAACTAGGCTCACATATGTGCACCAACATCTTATACTAAGAAAGATATACAACTAAGTGATATCAAGATATATAACAAGAAACAATATGGTTATCACAAAGTAAAGTGCATAAGTAAAGGGGCTCGGGTAAGAGATAACCGAGGCACGCGGAGACGACAATGTATCCCGAAGTTCACACCCTTGTGGATGCTAATCTCCGTTCGGAGCGGTGTGGAGGCACAATGCTCCCCAAGAAGCCACTAGGGCCACTGTAATCTCCTCACGCCCTCGCACAATGCAAGATGCCGTGATTCCACTAAGGGACTCTTGAGAGTGGTCACCGAACCCATACAAACAAGGTTGGGGCAATCTCCACAACCTGATTGGAGGCTCCCAACGACACCACGAAGCTTCACCACAATTGATTGTGGCTCCGAGGTGACCTCAAATGCTCGGGGCAATCTCCACAATCTAATTGGAGACCCCGAAGCTTTCCCGGAGCTTTGGACCACAATGATTGAGCTCTAAGGCACCACCAACTGTCTAGGGTGCCAAAGCACCCAAGAGGAACAAGCTATGGGGTGCTCAAACACCCAAGAGTAATAGCTTCTCAACTTCTCACTTCCACGTATCACCGTGGAGAACTCAAACCTATGCACCAAATGCAATGACAAGGACACACGGAGTGCCCAAGTCCTTCTCTCCCAACTCCCACCAAAGCAACTAATGCTAGGGAGGAAATGAGAGAAGAACGAAGAAGAACACGAAGAACTCCAAGATCTAGATCCAAGGGCTTCCCCTCACTTAGAGGAGAAAGTGATTGGTGGAAATGTGGATCTAGATCTCCTCTCTCTTTTCCCTCAAGAACTAGCAAGAATCATTGGAGGGATTGAGATTTAGCAAGCTCGAAGAAGGTCAACAATGGGGGAAGAACTCGAGCTCAAGAAATAAGGTTCAATGGGGAAGAAGACCTCCTTTTATAGGTGGGAAAAAATCCAACCGTTATGCTCACAACCCGCACAGAGCAGTACTACCGCTCCAAGGGCGGTAGTACCCCTTTGAAAAACAACACCGAGGAGGAAAAAGACCATTAGAACCGCCGGAGCGGTACTACCGCTCATCCTCGCGGTACTACCGCTATGGATAGCGGTACTACCGCTATGGGTAGCGGTACTACTGATTGCGAGCGGTACTAAAAAATTACATCCGTGCCTACCGCGGCTAGACTTAACACGAGATTTTGGTTCGGAGTGGTAGTACCGCTGTTGGAGCCACGATTGTACCGCTCCGGAGCGGTAGTAAAAAAATACATCCTCTCTAGCCGCCATAGTACCGCTGCAGCCTTTTAAGAACACCAAAATTGCCACAACTATTGCAAACGGACTCCGAATTCAACGAAACAAAGTTTGTTGGAAAGCTAACGACATGGGCTAACACAATCTTGATTTAAATATCAATAATAATCAAATGAGAAAATTCCCATAAGAAAATGGTGAGAACCCTTCCTCGAATAAGACCGATAAAACTTCCAACACCGAAAACGCAATAGACGAAGCATATGAAATCCTTTTTCGATGTACTAGAGCTTGTCACGAAGATAACCACAAGCTCAAGAACCCACATAGAGAAAAGCCAACCAAGAACCAAGAAATATGATGATGCCAAGAATGCAATGGTTTGAGCTCTCAATGAATGATACGATCAAGCTACTCACTTGAGAGCCCCCCTTGATAGTACGACAATCGATCCTATAACCCGGTCTCTCAACTACCACCATGAGACCGATAAAATATAAAACCCTATTAAGTTCAAACCTTGGCCTTGCGCATAGTCCACTTGAGCTAGATGATGACGATCTTGACTTCCTCAAGATGGACCACCTTTCTTGATTGCGTTGGCTTGATGAAGACTAGATGATTGCTCCCCCATACTTCACTATGGGTGAGCTACTCTTCGGCACATCTTCACAAATCCATTGACACCACAATGGACGGCAAGCTTCAAGCCTGATCTATCCATGATGCTTCACTTGAACTTGCACACCGCAACCTTGATAACGATCACCACTTGATGTCATCTTCCATGGGTTGTATGGGATCTTCCTCTTGATGCAATCTCATGGACATATGCCTAACCCCACAAAGAACTCTCAAAAGGAACATGGGTTATTACACAAAGCGTAATGGACAATGCTTACCATACCATGGGATCACTTGATCCCTCTCGGTACATCTTGCACGCTTTGTGTGTTGATCACTTGATTCACCTTGTATCTTATCTTCTCTCTTCATAAAGATGATGTCTTGAAGGTAATCATGAATGCTCACACAATCTCCTTCTTCAAGACATGATTGCAATAAGCTCAACTCTCACATGACCAATCTTTGGATAGACCTTGAACACCACCTTGGTCATCATATAAACTCCTTGAAACCCAACAAATGGACTTCAAGAAGTGCCTATGGACAAATCCTTCGAATATAACTCAAGTGAACTATTAGTCCATAGGGATTGTCATCAATTACCCAAAACCACACATGGAGAAATGTGCTCTTACAATCTCCCCCATTTTGGTAATTGATGACAACCACTTTCAAGAGAGCTTATATAAGGAAATAAGCACAACCAAGCACACACAAATGCATGCATGGATGTGAGATGCAAATGCTTAAGAAACAAAAGCAAAACTCTCAAAGAATTCCAAACTAAACTCTCTAAACTTCTCCCCTGGCATCGATTGCCAAAATGGACAAAAAGTTTAGAAAGCCAATATAATAGGTGTTCCTCCAAAAGGTTTGTATATCTCAAAATACGTGTGCAAAGAAATACACATATCCAATGATAAGTAGTTGGAGGAAGACAAACTATATTGAGAACCCAAAGATTGCACAAAAGATCGTATGGCACAAAGACATACACCAGAGTGAAGCAAGCAATGAAAAGATACTAATTGGAACAATCAATCACATGGACCAACGAGCCACATGAATAAAAGATATTATGATATGGGTAAAAGAGTGTTTATAAGGAAACTAGAGGAGCTCCCCATGATTTGTGCACAAATAATATTTTTTGTATTTGAATACAAGTGCACAAAATAGGATCATGACTCCCCCACAATCAATATAAACACACCACACGTGCAAGCAAGTAGACAAGACAAAGAGCATAGTACTTGCACTAAACATATAGTTGAGCAACATGTAAAAGAGGCAATCTTAAGAATAGGCTCAACCAAAATGATGAGTGTGATACATGGAAATGCACTTGAGAAGACTAGTATAAGGATGAGCATAAAGCATCAACATAGTCTTGATGAAATGAGACACAAAGTGCAAAGCATGCCATCGCCCCGAGGTCTTCCCGCCGTCGCTCCGGCCCAAACACTGTCGCTTCATCGCCCCTTCGGGCCGTAGCGTCATGACGTGCGGTCCACTCCATCGTCCTCCGTGTGTCGACTTCATGTGGTATGTGTCGTGCCGCCTCTTTTGGCGTGGGAATGCCAGCATCCGCACCGGTCTTCGTCACGCTGTCGGGTTCTTTCTCGCCTCCTTAAAGCATTGCCGCCACGCTCCTAATCAATCGCCACCGTCGTTGTCAGGCCACCACCGCCGCTCTTCTTCGGTGCCGCTTGAGCTCGCTCACCCGAACCGCGCTGCCCGTCCACCCCCTTCATCTCTGTCCAGCACCAGCTCATCGCTAGTGTCGGCGTCGTCTACCCCGACCACTTCATCTACTCCGACCACCGTGGGTGACATTGCCCTCCCCCCGGCCGAGTTACACCGCAACCCCGTCGAGTCCTTCTCTTCTAGCCTCCTCGACATGGCGTACCAGTTGTGCGGGTCCCCGTCTATGCATGCCCGATACTGGCAACACTGGCGCGTGCCTTCATCCCCGGTGTGTTCCCAGGCCTAGCAAACCTGGAGCGGCGCATCGTCAACATCACCTTCATCCGTCTACACATGCCTGGTGCTGGCAACACCGATGCGTGCCTTCGTCCATGAAATGTCCGCGGGCTTGGCAAACCCGTCACGACGTGTCGTCAACTACGTCCTCCCGGCGCACCACTACTTCGACTCCACTGCACCCCCGGCTCCCCAGCCACTATCTCGACATCGGCCACCCGTACTCGACATTGACAATGGCATTCTTCGCACGGCTACCTCGACCACGGCTACACTATCCTATGCTCTTGGCTACGTCGACATCGGCACAAAGAGCTACTGCCTTGCTTGAGCAACCTCGTCGGTTTCTACTCCAACCACAACTTCCGCGATGCATCGACCATTATGGTTGTGGGGGGATGTTTGTCGGCTTACCTTCATATTCTTTTCCAGTCTCACCGTCCGCATCGCTACCAGAGAGATGTTGAATGACGTCATTATTAGGAAGTATAGGATAGACTAGGATTTGTTCCCGCTTTGTCTTGTACTTCAAGTTGATGATGTATGCATATATATATATATATATATATATATATGCCCACGAGGCTTATGTAGGAGATATGCCCTAGAGGCAATAATAAATGTTTTTCATTATCTCCCTGTTCATAATTATGTTTATGTTCCATGCTATAACTGCAATGATTCTCGAGTCTACAAATAAAATGAGGCTTGGAGGGAAACTCATGTGCACGTGTGGGATAATAAACGGTAAAATGTATTCCCAGTCTGGCCTCTAAGACTGGCTCAAGTATTGGATGATGATCCTGTTTTCCTGATCATGGGCATGGTTATGCCGACAATTTTGAGGGCATAATGTTAGAAGAACATTTGTGTTGAATTGACCCGAATTGATGTTATGCTATGAGATACGTTCGTCATAAGTTAATGGTTAATAACACAGAGAAGTTAATGTTTGCATAATTCCTTAGACCATGAGAGTATCGAGTTTCTTCATGCTTGCTTCATGAACTTTGGGGTTTGTTAAACGTCATCCGTAAATGGGTGGCTATTACGGTAGCTTACGGGTTCATGGAAAAGTATGTGAAGTAACTTGATAGCTCAAGATTGGGATTTGCTCCTCCGACGATGGAGAGATATCTTTGGGCCCTCTCGGTGTTACGGTATCCATCATCGTGTGGCCAGACACTTTGTGATTTGATCACGGGGATGCCGGAACACGGGAACGAGAAAAGAGAACAATACCGTTAACGAGGTAACTGGCATAGTGGACAAGTTGTTGATCCACGAGGATGCCAACATGTCTCACCTCGGGTATTTGTAACATATCTCGAAGCAACAGGAATAGCACACGGCAACTGGAGGTTCACTCGAATATTTATTCGTGTGGGTATAGGGATCGATATGGGTGTCCACAGCTCCGATGTTGATCATTGATCGGAAGGGGTTCGGGGTCATGTCTATGCTTCACTGAACCTATAGGGTCACACGCTTAAGGGTCATCTATCTGTTGAATAATAGACAGGGAGTCTGAGAGAAAATCATCGAAAAGTTTCGGACACCGGAAAAGTTTCGGACAGTGGAAAAGTTCCGTAGACAGGTCACCGGAACAGTTTCGATGAAACTGAAAAGTTGTTTCAAGGGATACCATTAATTCAAATTGGTTTCGGCACATGCCTGATAATTCTTGGAGGGCGCCAGAATCATTCTGGAAACTTCTGGGAATTTTCCGGAAGAATAACCGAAAATGTTCCGGAGCTGTCGGAACTGCTTCAGATGCTTTTCGCAGATGAAAATCACTATTCCGGAATTGTTTCGGATCGCATTGAAAATTATTTTAGTGGGGTACTAGAATTGTTCTAAGCCCACATAAATATTTTCAGTTCAAGCGGACACTGAAAAATGTCACCGTGAATAGTGAAAGTGCTTTTTGGACTATTTTATGGGAAGCCACCTTTTGGGGCTTTGCTCCAAAAGATCTTGGGGATGACATGGATGGATTGGAGCCATTTTTGGGGCCCCAGATGAGGGTGTGGCCGGCCACATGGTGGACTCCTTCATGGAGTCCCTCTTGTTCCTTGGTTTCACTTTTACGCCCTTGTGGAAGGACTTCATTCATGTGCATTTTGGGTTTTATTGTAAAACCACCCTACCCCTTGGTATTCCTATAAATAGGGGAGATGTGGGCTGCCATTTATTCATCCTTGTGCTCTCATACACATGCTTTGCTTTGCAAGCTCTCTCTCTCCCTCCCAGCGAAATAGTTTCGTAGAGCCGAAAGGCTGTCTGGGTTCCGGCAGGAACTAGTTCTGGACGGCGAAGCCCTGCCGGATAGATGACACCTTATGTGTGCAACTCTGTAGAGAGATTGTAGTTTCGGTCTTAGTTCGAGAGTGCCTCCCGAAGGGCTGTCAATGTGACCGTCCGAGTTTTGGAGGTCCTCCCGAAGGGCTGTCCGAGTGACAGTCCGAGCTTCGGAGGTCCTCCCGAAGGGCTGTCCGCGACACCGTCCGGGGGACTGTCCGATCGCCTCCCGGAGGGCTGTCCGCGGGGCAGATGAGGGTATACATCCTCATGGTTGGGAGGTTGTAAATCCTAGCTGCGGGGATCTGCACCGCCGATCGTCATCGACTCTACTTCCGCTGCGCTACGAGTCGGTAACGAAAAGATCAAACCTTGTATACAGTCTTCATAGTGGTCCTGGGCTGGTGCGTAGGTCGGAAACTTTTATTTTCTGCTGCGTTACCCTACAGTGGCATCAAGAGCCGTGCTATGCGTAGATGCAGGTTGCGATCTAGAATACATGGAGATGTATGGGTGTTGCATAATATAATTAGGTAGTAGATGAGATCTATTACTGAAAATTATTTGTGCGGGTAGCAGATGAAATCTGTAACCCGATGTTCTTGTTGCTTCCCTGGAATTTGTGTAGTCCTGATCTTAACGGAAAGTGGAATCTCACAAAGTTCTGGCAATCCGCGATCCTTTCATGCTGCTCCTGAGTATGCTGATTGACAGATCAACGAAGTGCTAACAGTTCTTTGGGTTCCACCATAGTTGAGAAAGATGGATGTTTCGCAGACGAAAGGGCAATGCAGATGTGATGTGCACGGGGGTCACGCGTATGACGAAGTTTAGTATGGGGCTCGAGATTTTATTATCTCGTGTTTCATACACCCTGGATTGTTAATCTAGCAACTTGAATTATCATACTTGATGATGGACGTTGGTAGCTTCGGATTGTTTCGAAACCTTAGAAGCCACGAAAAACAAGTTTTTGCATGGACCGATTAGAGGCGTCTAACTTGGTTTTGCAGGATGGTTTGCATGTGCGTGTGATGTGGTATAGTAGTGTTCATAATAATTTGATTATGTATGAGATGACTATATGATGTAAATTGATTAACATGACCTGCGTGTCATGATTCAGCATGATGGCTGGAGCCATATGATTGCACTTTAATGACCTGCGTGTCAACCTTATGTAATGCACTTATTTTATTAAGCTATAGAGATAGCAATATTATTTGGTGCATCAAAAAGGTTGTGGCAATCTTTGCAAAGGTGAACACCGATGCGAATGCCGAAGACGAAGAAATACTTGACTTCTCCGTCAGAAGGGGCTATACCATGTCATGCTAATCATGAATTGCCTGAGATGTTTATCCCTCTTGATGCACCCTTCTTGATTGCGCGGTAGTCGCTTTTTATTAGGGTGATCTCTCACTTAGAATATCAAGTAGTTAGTGTTCTCCCAAGTGTAGCACCGTCACGGCACCTATCTCTTTGGGGTATCACATGATTACATGGGTACGAACGATTAGAGAAGTGTGAGGCGGGTGAGTTGAGACCTTGCAGCGAGATCACTTGGTTGTCTTGACGTTCAAGCATGAAAGTCATGAGCTCGGAACACACGCATCGAAAGATGAACAAGAGTCACATAGAGATGTGATTGGCAAGTTGGCCTACCGATTGCAATTCTCGTCACTTGAGATGGATACATTCTTGGCGTTGAATTGTAATTTGGATCTTGAATCACTCACAATCAATGATGAGAGATATTGATTTGAGTGGGAGCGCACAGTAGAATTAACTTGTTTTAATTCTCAGTGCAATTTATGTTGAACACTGTCTAAGTGTGGTTTGCAAAATAGTTGTAGAATAATGGCTCACGTTTCCACCTTGCCTATTAAAATTGAATAGCTGTTAAATATCAGGTTAAAACTTTACGGTTGGTATGTAATGTGAGGATTGTCCTCAAGAGTGCCAAGAAGGACTTGTCCTATCGCATGTTTTCGGTATTCTCCCGCTAATGCTATGGATGATATGACTCTCGTCCTTCGATCCAAAAAGCTAAAATTCCGTTACGGTCAAGTCAAATATGTTTGCTTCCATGAGACCGAAACTTCGAAAGTTCGGATAGTTATGTGATATTCATGGAATCTGAGAGTCATTTTCAGAGACAGACAAAAGCTAAAAGATATGAGATATCCAAATCAATGTTTATTTGCAAACTATTAGTAAAGGAGTTTACTATGCATTGGACTGATAAGAGAGGGATCCAGGAGAACGCCTGTCATATAATGAAAGGTGAATAAAACAACAACTTAAAGAGAAAGAAAGTGTCCGAAGGGTGTTAGTAAGACTTTCACGCCTAGGAAGTCCGGGGCTAATGCCACTCTTAAGTTGGGTGCTTCTTCTGAGAGTAGGAGAAATACTGAAAAGTTAAGCTGTTAGAAATATAATGGCAAAAGGAAAGAAGACTGGAATATCTAGCTCATGTATGAATGTCATACAAGTTTTTGATGTATAGAAGGCTGGTCAAAGATATAGTTCTTGGGAATTATGGTTAAACATGTTAATCACTAATTCTTGGGTATTGTGAGTTGGTCACAAAGATACCCGTTCCATTGCATTCTGTTGCAACTCGATGTAAGAACTACTATGGCCTGAAAGACTAGCCAGGAATGAGGTTTAGATACACGTAGGGAACATAGTAAATGTTATTATGCCTTCCATCGGTGTATTCCCTATGTATTAAGTTTCATAATTCATTTTAGAGTTTCATACACTCTAGCCCTTTGCATAAGGTATCCTGCAAGAAGGTTGTTCATAAGAGAACTTTTCATGTTCGGTGTTATGAATAACATAAGGGCCATACTTTCATCATGACTGAGACATATGTTATTAATATTGATAATAATACATTACCTCTGGGTTTATTTTCATAATTCATTTTAGAGTTTCATACACTCTAGCCCATTGCACAATGTTTGTTGCAAAAGATTTGTTCATAAAAACAACAATTGTTGTTCAGTATTATGAATAACATGAAGGGCCATGATTCCATCCTAGATGAGATATATGTTATGAATATTGATGGAAATATGATACATCCATAACACTGACGCTAAATGTCGCAAGACTAAAAGAATACCACATATGGGTGGCACTGCATTGGGTCACATTGGAGAAACCCGCATGGAAAATTCCATTATGATGGATTTTGACGTTGTTTGATTTTGAATCATCTGACACTTGCGACTTTCCTCCAAAAGGTGAACTAACTAAAATACCGTTCACAGGCCATAAGGAATGAGCAAAGAACTTATTGGTAATCATACATTATGATGTGTGTAGTCAAATAAATGTTGTTGCAAACAGTGGATTTGTCTACCTTGGAAAATGACTCAAGTAGATATATGGATATTTACTTGATGAGACGTAAGTCTGGATCTTTTGAGATCATTCGAAAGGTTTTCAAAAATGAAGTAGAAGTTATTGTACCAAGAAAATTATGTTTCTGCAATTTGATTGCGGGAACGAATATTTGAGTTACAAGTTTAGCGATTGTCTGATGAGTTGTGAAAAGAGTTTCATAACTTGCACCTCCCGAAACACCACTGCAAGTGGAAAGTCCGTGAAGATGTAATCGAACCATTTATGACATGGTAAGATCAAAGATGACATAAATAGATTTGCCATTATCCCTTTTATAGAGTGATGCTTTAGATACTGCGGCTTTTACACTAAAAAGAGATCCATCAGGCCTGTTGAAATGACGCTATGGTATGGTAAGCCCAACCATGTTATATGTTTTCTAACATTTGGAATATGGGGCTTGTGTAAAAGGTTACAAACCCATTCCAAATCAGACAAGTGCTATTTTGTATGGTTATCCCAAGTCATTGGGTATTCCCCCACCACTATACCAAGGCAAAGGGTTTTGCCACAAAACGGTATGCTTTTAAAGAGAATAGTTCTTACAAAAGGTGAGTGGGAGGACAGTGCAACTCGACGAGATAACCAGTATCTTCGTCATCAGTTCAAAGGAAAGAAACCTTGGAAGTGAATCTGTTGTTTCCTACTATGACTGATACGTAAGTCTCTACAATAAAATGTATGGACTTCAGTTGAATGTGTAGCTGAACCACGTAGGCAAAGCTCGTGCAAACCTATCAGGTGCGCAAACGAGATATTGTTGTTGGACAACAGTATACCTACAATACACAAGGAAGCGTTGATGGGCCCTGACTCCGGGATTGGCTAAATGCCAATAAAATCTGAGATAGTTTCCATATAAGTGATTCAAGATTAAAACCTTGATACACCTTTCAGAGGACTTAGAGTCCAATGAATATTTATGGAACTGAAAACTGGTACGGATAAAAATGTTTTATCCATAAAGCTCGAGTTGTTGAAATAACAAGTTCAAGGAGTTGACTACGATGAGGTTGTTTCACCGTAGCGATGCTTAAGGTCGGTTCGGGTTGAACTAGCAATTAATACATATATCAATCATGAGATATGAAACATGGATGACAAAAGGATTTCCATCTGATAGAAATGAAACCTAGGACTTGTATGTGATACAGTCCAAAGTAATTTGTCGATCCAGAGGATGCTAGTAAGTATGCAAACTTCAGAGTTCCAGCGATGGACAGAAGAGAGCAAAGCGGAGTTGGAATCTTCGTTTTTGATGGAATGGTCAAAGGAGTTTGACTTCATCAAATGGGTATCGAAGATGCTTGTGATTCAAGAAAGTAAGTGGGAGCATAATACTATTTCTAAAAACCTTGCGTACTTGACACATTGTTAATTGGAAATAAATTTCTTGACACGAATTAGGACTTCATTTGAAAATGGTTTTTTCCATGAAGTGCTTAGGCTAAATAGCCTCAATATTAGGCATGATGATCTATGGAGATAGATTTACCTAATGGGGCTAAGCAATGAATACATATTGACAAGGTGCTAAAACCTTTTAGCATTTAAAACGCCAAGGAGTGATTCTTGCCAAAGTCACATGGAAAGATTTTTGCAAGACTTAGTGTCCCAAAACACTGATGAGTGAAATACATGATGGAGATTCCACACACTCTTGTGTTTGGATTAATCATGTATTCCATGGTATGTAAAACCACCAGATATGTCCGATACTCCAAAGTTGTTGCGAGTATGGATAACCAAAGTGATCAAAGTACTGATCATAGGACAACAGTGAAAGATGTCATTGAGTACTAGAGTAGTAGTGATGACATGTTTTCTCGCAAGCAGAAATCATGAAGAGTTCGGTGTAATATGTTACATCGATACAGTCTCCACCATTTCTCCATGTGATTTTCGATTTAATTGAGGTTTTTGTGATACACAATATGGTGGCACGGTAGTTGGAAATTGTTCCAAACAAGATACTGTGGCAAATTCTATAACAAAGGCTAAGTATGTTGACGCTTTGGAAGCGACAAAGAAGTTGTTGAATCATATAGTTCATTCATGAACTTAGTATGGTTCGAAGATGGCTTTGGTCTATGAGACACTATTGCAGATAGTTGCTCCATAGCTCAGCCTGAGGAATCAGGTTTCGACCAATGATTCACACATATGCAAAGCCAAGTCACACAAAATACGAATTTTGTGATAGCGTGAAAACACGAGGATATGCAATGTTCCACACGGAGCTGAAGTTGTCAGATCCATTGAACATCAGGCTATACCACAAGCGAAGCATATTTTACACCAGTATGCCATAGGTGTAAAGTGCATTAGCATTGACTAGATTATTGACTCTAGTGCAAGTGGGAGTCTGTAGGAGATATGCCCTAGAGGCAATAATAAATGTTTTTTATTATCTCCCTGTTCATAATTATGTTTATGTTCCATGCTATAACTGCAATGATTCTCGAATCTACAAATAAAACGAGGCTTGGAGGGAAACTCATGTGCACGTGTGGGATAATAAACGGTAAAATGTATTCCCAGTCTGGCCTCTAAGACTGGCTCAAGTATTGGATGATGATCCTGTTTTCCTGATCATGGGCATGGCTATGCCGACAATTTTGAGGGCATAATGTTAGAAGAACATTTGTGTTGAATCGACCCAAATTGATGTTATGCTATGAGATACGTTCGTCATAAGTTAATGGTTAATAACACAGAGAAGTTAATGTTTGCATAATTCCTTAGACCATGAGAGTATCGAGTTTCTTCATGCTTTCTTCATGAACTGTGGGGTTTGTTAAACGTCATCCGTAAATGGGTGGCTATTACGGCAGCTTACGGGTTCATGGAAAAGTATGTGAAGTAACTTGATAGCTCAAGATTGGGATTTGCTCCTCCGACAATGGAGAGATATCTTTGGGCCCTCTCGGTGTTACGGTATCCATCATCGTCTGGCCAGACACTTTGTGATTTGATCACGGGGATGCCGGAACACGGGAACGAGAAAAGAGAACAATACCGTTAACGAGGTAACTGGCATATTGGACAAGTTGTTGATCCACGAGGATGCCAACATGTATCACCTCGGGTATTTGTAACATATCGCGAAGCAACAGGAATAGCACACGGCAACTGGAGGTTCACTCGAATATTTATTCGTGTGGGTATAGGGATCGATATGGGTGTCCACGGCTCCGATGTTGATCATTGATCGGAAGGGGTTCCGGGTCATGTCTATGCTTCACCGAACCTATAGGGTCACACGCTTAAGGGTCATCTATCTGTTAAATACTAGACAGGGAGTCTGAGAGAAAATCACCGAAAAGTTTCGAACACCGGAAAAGTTTCGGACAGTGGAAAAGTTCCGTAGACAGGTCACCGGAACAGTTTCGGTGAAACTGAAAAGTTGTTTCAAGGGATACCATTAAGTCAAATTGGTTTCGGCACATGCCTGATAATTCTTGGAGGGTGCCAGAATCATTCTGGAAACTTCTGGGAATTTTCCGGAAGAATAACCGAAAATGTTCCGGAGCTGCCGGAACTGCTTCAGATGCTTTTCGCAGATGAAAATCACTATTCCGGAATTGTTTCGGATCGCATTGAAAATTATTTTAGTGGGGTACTAGAATTGTTCTAAGCCAACATAAATATTTTCAGTTCGAGCGGACGCTGAAAAATGTCACCGTGATAGTGAAAGTGCTTTTTGGACTACTTTATGGAAAGCCACCTTTTGGGGCTTTGCTCCAAAAGATCTTGGGGATGACATGGATGGATTGGAGCCATTTTTGGGGCCCCACTTGAGGGTGTGGCCGGCCACATGGTGGACTCCTTCATGGAGTCCCTCTTGTTCCTTGGTTTCACTTGTATGCCCTTGTGGAAGGACTTCATTCATGTGCATTTTGGGTTTTGTTGTAAAACCACCCTACCCCTTGGTTTTCCTATAAATAGAGGAGATGTGGGCTGCCATTTCTTCATCTTTGTGCTCTCATACACATGCTTTGCTTTGCAAGCTCTCTCTCTCCCTCCCAGCGAAATAGTTTCGTAGAGCCGAAAGGCTGTCTGGGTTCCGGCAGGAACTAGTTCTAGACGGCGAAGCCCTGCCGGATAGATGACACCGTATGTGTGCAACTCTGTAGAGAGATTGTAGTTTCGGTCTTAGTTCGAGAGTGCCTCCCGAAGGGCTGTCAATGTGACCGTCCGAGTTTTGGAGGTCCTCCCGAAGGGTTGTCCGAGTGACAGTCCGAGCTTCGGAGGTCCTCCCGAAGGGCTGTCCGCGACACCGTCCGGGGGACTGTCCGATCGCCTCCCGGAGGGCTATCCGCGGGGCAGATGAGGGTATACATCCTCGCGGTTGGGAGGTTGTAAATCCTAGCTGCGGGGATCTGCACCGCCGATCGTCATCGACTCTACTTCCGCTGCGCTACGAGTCGGTAACGAAAAGATCAAACCTTGTATGCAGTCTTCATAGTGGTCCTGGGCTGGTGCGTAGGTCAAATTTTTTTGTTTTCTGTTGCGTTACCCTACAGCTTAAGCAATACAACAAACAATTTCACCAACCTCTCTCTGATCCTTCTACAATATGTAATGGTAGTGTAAAGTGAGATGCAATACAATGGGCAGGCTCACATAATTTTCCAGTTCATTATTCTTTTCTAACCTACCTGTATATGTTCATTTGTTTCATTGTGAGTATTTTTTTTATGGCATTTGTCTAGCAGGTCATTTTTTTATTGTGACTAGAAGTAACTCATAAATCTGTTGCCTTCTCTTGTCTCGGTTTCCTCATTTTTATAATTTAAACTACAACTACAATGTCTTCATATTTGTTGTCCCGCAAAACAGATTGGCCCTTTCCCCCTTGAATATATGCATGAATTTGTTTTCCCCACCGTTGTTGCTTGGTGATGATAGTAAGTGTGTGTCAAAATTGGAATCTTTCAAATTGGAATCTTACTGTTATACTCGCTCGTCCTAAAATAAGTGTCGTTGATCTAGTATAAAATTTGTACTAATTTAGTACTAAATCTACGATACTTATTTTGATACGGAAGGAGTATATTACACCATATTAGTGTTGACTATGTCTTCAGTTTGGATTTGGCAATAATAGAGATTATATCACCTCGAGAGAGTTCTCGCTGCATCATTGGTCTTAAATGATACCCTTGTTTAAATTTTTATCTTTACATCTTTACATTACTCTTTCCGTTTCTAAATATATGACCTTTTGGAGATTACACTATAGACTATATACGGATGTATATAGACATATTTTAAAGTATAGATTCACTTATTTTGCTTCATATGTAGTCTTCTTGTGGAATCTCTAAAAGGTCTTACATTTAGGAACGAATGGAGTACATAATAACAAAGCACGGATTGTTTCTGCTCGTCGGTCATTAGATTAATCTCTAAAGTTGTCATAAATTACCCACCATGCCACGCATAAGTGAGGAAAAACGATTTATTTTTTTACACAAGTCTTGGCAGTGGTCTTTGGTTTATTTACTGGCGATTTCCAAATGTAGCACATACCTCGGTTGCAGCATTGGCTAGAGCTCGAAACTTCTAACGCAGAGATACGAGTTCAATCCCAGGTTGTCTCATTTTTTTCCTTTTACTTTTTTTAATCTTTCTTTTTTCTAACAAATTAAAATGCTCTCAAAATAATTATCTGTCGCCAAAAAATATTACGTTTCGTGTGGGGATTGAACTCGAAATTAGCACCTAACATCCAGGCAACACAACCGGGTAAGATAACATATTCTTAAGCATAATAATCTGGTTGGTTTGGTACTTAAATAGTCTCACCTTGCTAGTCTACACTGACTTTTATCAATTTATATAGGAATACGTTTTAAGTTGCCTTGAATCTCAACAAAAAGATCACACGAAAAAAATGTTTAAAGGAATTGCCAGCTGCTGGCTATAAGGCATTGCCATGTCATTTATAGTCTATCTTATAGCCAACATGTACAATAGTTGGTTAAAATAGTATACTATTTTTTTATTGTGTGGCCCATCTTTCACTCTCATAAAATGCCTAGGAGCACGTGATAGAGCTGGCTCTTCACGAAGAGTCTGCTTATCTTCTTTTTCCTTTTCTCTTTCCTCCAACTAAACAATAATATAATAGTTTATTTGTTATAACCCGCTAACTCAGCTCTATTGTACTTGCTCTTATGGAGGTTAATGACATTAAGAAAATATAAATCCCGAGATTGCGGGGGCTGCCATGCACTAGAAGGAAGTTGCACCCAGTGAGAAAGGAGAAAATATAAATCCCAGGGTTGTAGGGGCTGCCATGCACTAGAAGGAAGTGCCGATTGAGGAAGAATTGATTTGGGTACCATCATTCATAAAGAAGGAAAGTTGCACCCGATCGAAGAGGATTGATTCTTTCATTCCTAAAGAAGAAAGTTGCTACCGATTAAGGATGATTGATATGATATATAATCGGATTGATTGGTCTTTAATGACACTATTGTGGGCTGCCATCAATATATGTTTAGATGACTGCCATGAAAAAATAGACCGAGACAACATCGATGCAGTGGTGTGTGAGACCGATTATTGCGGCCTCACATGGTGGCATAATTAAAGGACCGATGAGGCCTTTCATAGAAAGTGAATTTTTTTTCTGTTCTCTCTCCTTTTTTACTTCTTTATATCCAAATAAATAGCGTTCCTGGTTCACCTAATTTTTGTCCAAGCTCTACTACATCTGCACCCGTCCGGGCTTTTTCTTGTAAGTTTGTTTCCTTCCAAGAAAAAGAGGTTCAGAGCTGTCCAATCTCTACCACATCTGCACCCATCTCGATCTCCATTGACTCTTAATTTTTCCTCCACAAATAAACTCATTACCGTGCGGCATAAATGGTTCAGAGTTGACCAACTAAATATTCCTTCATTTTGAATGTCATTTGTGATATAGAACGAGAAGGAGGGATCAAGAGTAGAGAGAACGTGACAACGGTGCACCCTGCTTAATCTGCATCATCTGGAGGTGGGGACTCTAAAAGAGAGCATGCGATAGTGGCCAACACATAGTTTTCTTAACTCGTTGCAACACATAATCCCTTTTGCTAGTTGTAATAATTTAAGTTCAGTTTTTTTACATCTTCAAATATTTATCAAATTTTCTATCATTTTATTGTCACAATGGATAGACACAACAACGCGCGTCATCAGTGATTTAGTCATCATTGAATTTAAGAACAAAACCAGAGAGGAGAACACGTTTGAGAAAGAAGCATGCCGTGATCTGACTACTAGAGTGCAGCACATCAGACTCGCACGGTGCGACCGGTCCATAATTTGGCCGTCCGACCGGCATCTATCACTTGTCTATATATGACAACGAATGACAAATAGTACTTTACATTTGTACAATAATGTCCATGGAGTATCATCCAGTTTAACACATTCTAATTACAAGCACAAACGACAGCGCCGATGTGTCTATCCCTTCAGCAAAAAAGTATTTTTTTTAAACGAGACAAAAGATTTATCATTTTATTGAATAAGAAGAAGATAGAATTTCAGTTTGTAGGCGCCCGCTAAGCGACCAACAAAAAAGTGACGAATATGAAAAGCTACGAACCCAAAGACAAGCGTAGCAAATAGCAATTTCCCCTTCGATGGGACGCACCAAGCCCATGGGACCCCGAATAATCTATGGGGACGGCCGTGGACTCTTCCCGTAAGCGACATTGATGACTGACAGATGATTAGGCCTGATAATTGTGCATAGATAGTAGATGGAGCAGCTTAAAGGCGGACACGAAGGCGATCGACAAGTCGCAGGATATTTCTAGACTCACCAGCTGCATCACTGCACGCGGCTGCTTTTGGAAACATGTTGCTCTCCTTATCCTCCTCCACGGCCGGGCCCCCGGTTTGAATTGAAAAATACTAGTAGTATTGCCTTCTTGCCTTATCCCCTTGTCTCGTTTCTCTACATTTCAAACATCTACTGATGGTCACAGCTAGTCCGTCCAACGAGGGGCTGGAACATGTCTGTGATTCCTCAGAGAAATTTGCCCGAGGACAACGCGCCTGCTGTATCCATCCGCGCACTCCACGAAGGTCGTTCCGTATCGCCCAAACTGAAGTACAAAACGATGCTCCGGTTTGCTTGTCGCTTGCCAGTACAATCTTTTTGCCAGACAATGAGAAACCGTTTCCGTTCGTCAGTTGTAACGTGTGCTTAGGCACGATCACGTGTCCGCGTAGCATTGCGTCTTGCTTACCTTATATGGGCGGCCAGATTTGGCAGCCAATTCGAGTGCTTACGGGTTCTTCCGCTAGGTTTTCAAGGAAGTATTCTGTTTGATTGCCCGATTGAAACTGTCTTTTCTTGAAACAGAACACTCCTTGACGAGAAAACCTCCTAGCACTTGTAGCTGGCTTTTTGTGTGTGTGTGTGTGTGTTTGGGGTGGGGGATCTCATTTCGTTTCATTAAGGAGGCCTTTCAATCATTATTGAGGGCTCGTTCGGAATGAGGGGATAAGAAGCTACAGAAATTCGGAGTGGTACAGGATCCCCATTGTAAAACTCAGGAGTAGATAACCGAGGACCAAAACAGGAACATAGTGTTCGGATCAGAGGAGAGAAGAATACAGGAAATTGACACAGAGGTCATTAAAGAAATATTGAACAGTACGCTGTGTGACGGACATTGACACGATGATGATTTTTTATTCACTGCGCTTCTCGCTCTTTGCCTCGGGCCTACGCGAAAAAAGAGCTATGGGCAGATGTTTCTTTTTCTTCGGAATCTGATCAAGATGGCTACCTTTCCGCTGGTTTTCAGGTCAAGTTTCCTTCGTCCCGAACGCATCTGGTGTGAAAAACACTGTAGGAACTTAATTCCTTTGGTTTTTCCTGCAAGCCGAACAGGCCCTGAACAGCAAATTAAACTGCTATGCAAGGGGTGCTACGTCCATATGCGATCAACTTATGACTAACATTGTTCCGCCACATTTTTTTTACAACACATCTTCGATGTCGATCCCTAAACATCCTTAACTTTTCAGATCGTGATGTCAGAACGTGTTTCACCATTCAACGTGGGTCCTGTATCGGTCCGTTCGACGGTCTGGACATACTTTTTTCCAAACTGAAGACAAACTGAGGGAGGGGTTTGCTGGCGTCTAGACTGCCGCCACGCCCGCACCTGAATAACCGGCCCACCAAAAAAGCATCTCCCTTGCCTGCACGCTTTTCTATCCGACGTTGGTCACCGCTTCAGAGCGTCAACGCTATTTTCGTACCTGCTCGCACAAGATGCGACCAACCATTGGATCCCACAATAAAACGACGCGTCGGTCGAGAGCGCCGTCGTGCCACTTCTCGATGCGCGTCACGTCTCCCCGTATTCAAATGGTATCAGCCTGTACTCCTCTCTTCATTAAACGTACGCGGTTGCCGAGGAACCTACTCCGACGCCACCCGTTTGTTTGTCTGCCGCACACCATTAAAGACCTCGTTGCCTAGCCTACCCTCCGCCCACTATTTAACTCCCAGGTCAACAACACAACGGCATCCATTCACACTCCTCCCCTCTCTCTTCCCTCCGCATCGCACCCGTCATGGCCTCTTCGAGCTGCAAAGCCTTGTGGAATGACCTCTCATCCGAACAAATGCAAGGGATCGCCACCATTGCGGTCGGCTGAACGAGTTCACCGGAGGCCGGCAAATGGCAGAGGCGGGCGACGCCACCGTCGGCGTCGACCAATGCCGACATCACCATAAGCGAGGCCCGCTCTTACTACATGGACATGGTGTTGGAGGAGCGGGAGGTTGCGTTCTGGCAGGCACAGATCGTCCAGGCCTACAACCTTCGCCCGCTCAACGAGCACCGACGTGCGGAGGACAACTAAATGCCAGCAGGGACATCGGGCGAACGTGGACGTGCTCGAGCAAGAGGCGCTGCTCGAGTCCTACCACTTCGCCTGCTACATCCGTTGTGAACGCTGGAGTTCGACGAGGCGATGGATGAGGTGTTAGGTAAGAGCGACGACGTAGACAAGGTCGCTAGCTCAGTCGCGCCCCGTCGCCTCGATCACGAAGCTCCAGTTTAGATGAAAAACATTCGGTTTTTATGTAAAAAATATTCAAGTATAAATGAATATTGTCTGGTGCGTTTTCATTAAAATTCTTTAAAAAATGTAACCCGAATATGCAGACATCTTTGGATGGCGCTTTTTACATCTATGTCTATGAATTAGTCTGTCCGCGAACAAATACGGTATCCGGTTTAAATGTCAGCATTGAACATGCCCTTAAGGCGATGGTTCCTATTGTTATTGTAAACCGGCGCGCACCCATCCGTCATCATGGGCTAGGTTCGGGTTCATTTTTTTTGCAACACATGCATCAATAGTAGGCCGTACATGATTAGTGAGAGGCTGTCGCATTCAGCTTTTGGATGCTTCCCAGCTCGGCTTTAGGAAGAATCTGAAATCTTCCGATCGTTTTTTCCCTTTTCATTTCTGCTTTTCTGTCCGGATCATGTTTGTTTCTTTTCGTTTCCCTTTCTACTTTCTTTTTCCTTTTTTAAAATTTAATTGCGCAATTTTTTTCTTCCAAATTCATGACTTTTTTTCAGGATTTTGTGAACATTTTCAATTTCATGATTTAAAAAAAAAATGGTGACAATTTTTCAAATTCATGACCTTTCTGAATTGCTACCTTTTTTCAAGTTCATGAATTGTTTTGAAATTCGGGAAAAAATTCGGATCATAATCCTTTTCAAATTTGTGAACTTTTTCCAAAGCCATACTTTTTTTCCCAATCCGCGAACCTTTTTAAACCCGTGATTTTTCACACTCGTGAACATTTTAATATTAATAAACCTTTTCCAAAACCTTGGAACAGAAAAACTTTTCAAAATTTTGAACTTTGTTTTTCATCAAATTCATGTTTTTTTCAGTTAAGAATATTCTAATCACTAAATTTTTTGAAGCTCGTGTTATTTTTCTTCTAAAGCTCTAGTGCGAGCGAAGCATCACCTCCCGCTTATGGGCCGCAACTCATGTAGCTCCGCACAAGCGCATGCTATGGTTTGGGGCGCCATAAACGCAAGTAGGGGTAGATTAACGAGTTGCTCGGCTTGTTAAGCCTAACGAGCAAAAATCTTATTCATCTCTGTTCATTTAAAGCTTGTTAAACTCATCAGCTCTCACAAGTGCTCGTTATCGAACTACGATGTGTTACGTATTACAAGATCTAGTAAACACGATGCTCCGGTTTGGTGGACGAGATAAATCCAACACTCGTTGGCCTATGTAATTTTTGTAATGCTGTGTCAGGTTGTACTTGCGTGTTTCTTACTTTACTTTTTACTTTACATGATTGGCCAAATTTGACAGGTAATTCCAGTGCTTACAGTTCTTCTACTAGGTTTTTAAGGGAACTGGCCGATTGAGACTGTCTATCCCAGTAATAGAACTATTTGGCGAGCAAACCGGCACTTGTAGCTGGCTTGCTCTGTTTTGGCATACAACCGTCATCATGTTATGCTCCTATTTCAACATTTTCTATATAACACTTAAGGCGTTGGTTCCTATTCTTATTTTAAACTGGCGTGTAGCTCTCCATCCCCTTGGGCTGGGTTCACTTTTTTGTGTTGCACCCACACGTCAACAATAGGTTGCGCGTCCATGATTAGTGAGAGGCCGAAGCATTCAGGCTTTGAAAGCTTCCGAGCTCGGTTTTGGGAAGAATATGGATCAGTTTTCAAAAATCCATTTCTGAGCTCAGACTCATCTGCACCTGCTGACAAAACAAATAAAAATAAATACTAGAAAAATTCAAAAAAATTCAAGTTTTTTTTGTGTGGTACATATTTTGATGCGTGAGGTACGCTCTAAATTTCAACTTATTTGGACATCCGAGAAGCTCTCTACAAAAAAGACAAATCGGGTCAAAAAATTGGTGAACAGTAAACCTTTTTCTCAGACCCTAATTTGTCTTTTTTGTTGAGAGCTCCTCAGATGTCTAAATAAGTTAAAATTTGAAAAGGACCTCACGCATCAAAATATGTACCACATAAAAAATTGGAATTTTTTGAATTTTTCTAGTATTTGTTTTGATTTTTTTCGTGACCGCGGGTGCAGTTGCACCCGAGAGCCGAAACGCCGCTCTCGTCAGTTTTCTTCTTCTTTGCGTTTCTAGTTTTTCTGGTTCGGTTCATGGCTGGTTCTGCCGAATTTTTCGTTTTCCCTTTTTATTTTGCTTTGCTTCTTCTTCAGTTTTCACTTTTTAAATGCACAAAAATATTGAATTAATTTGTTACCAAACTCATAATATTTTTTATAGAAATCGTGACTTTTTAAATTAATTTTTTTTCAGATTTGCTGACCTTTTTAAAATCCGTGAACCTAACCCTCCCATGCTGCCCCCGCGAGGCGGCGGTAGGGATCTCAGATCTTCGTCGCCGGTCGCCTCCTCCTGCCTCCCCCTCCCTCGCCGCTGCCCAAGGGCATGGACGAACGAAGCTCGGCCGGCGCGGGCGGCGGCGAGGCGTCTTCTTCCCCTCGCGCGATGGGGCGGTGCGGGCCGGCCTCCTCGGGCATGGGCGCCGCACAGGATGCCACAGTGTCGTGGCTCGCCTGCGTGGGTGATGCGACGGCGTAGATGATTCGTTGGCGGTGGCGACCAGAGGCGGTGGCCTTGGATGGTGGTGGCAGGTGAAGCTCATGCCTTTCACGGCGGCATGGCGTGGCAATGTCCCTGTCCAAGGCGGATCTGTGTCGGCAATCTGGTGACGGCTCCGGATAAGATCGGATCAGTGACGGCATCGAGCGTGCGGGATTCCTCTCAGCGGCTCTCGCGGTTTGGCGAGGTGGGGGTGGCGGCCCTCCTCCCAGCCTCCAATGGTGGCACACGCAGGCAGTGGCCGGTGTGTCAGGGCTCCCATGGTGGCAGTGCGGTTGTGGATGGTTGCTAGATCTGGATGGCCATATCTGGGGCTTTGAAGGCGGTCTGGACGGTGCACGTGTTGTCGGTTGGATGCTTATGGGACAGATCCAGGTAAAAACCTGATCTCCGACCGGTGGCCGGAGCTGGTGATGGTGACGCCCTAGGTGTCGTTTCCTTCTTGAAGGCATCATCGAGGTGAAGCTCCCAACTCCTTATGCTACCTCCGGAGGAAACCCAAGATCAGTCGATCGGATGACGGCGGCGCACTTGTGTCGTTCCCTCCTTGGGGGCGTCATTCTTGGAGATGTGTATTGGCTTGAGGGACCAGTGGACGATTCCGACAGTGGAGCAACTTTCCATGTGATGCATCGACGACGTGGAGTCTCGGCGTCATGGTGCGGCATGGACTCAGCGATGGATGTGTGATTATGAATGCGCGCGGGGAGGAGGCGTTGTCTGGTGCCGTGAGGGCGTCAACGATAGGCCTGGCAAGGTTGATGCGTCAGTACCTGCTTTGAAGATGGATTAGTGGAAGATGCCGGCGACGACCTATGAGTGTGTCGGACCGGTTTGCGTCCCAGACCCGGTATTTGGCTTGGTTGGGACATCCGGCTTCAGATGTTAGGCATTTGTGCGATGTCTGTTTGGTATTAGGCTCGGACTATCGGCACCCCTTCATGAAGTGGATATAAGTAGCGACAGTTGTTGCTAAGGGTGGCTTCAGGCTTCCTGATGTGCTATTTTGTAACGTCTTTATGAATAATTAATAAAATGACTGCATGCATCTTCCAGATGCAAAGGCCGGGATCATCCTCCTTTTCGAAAAAAAATGTTCATGATTTTTTTGCAATTCTCGAAATTTTCCCAACTTGTAAACAATTTCACATTTGCAAAAAAATTCAAATTCTTGCAATTTTTAAAATCCATTATTATTTTTATATTCGTGCACTTTTTTCTCGTAAATTGTTTTCATATCCATTAACTTTTTCAAAACCACGGAACTCGCGAATTTCAACTTTGTTTTTCATCAAATTTGTGTTTTATAAGTTAAGAACCTTTTTATTCTTTAAAGAAATTGAAACTTGTTCCTTTTTTCAGTTCTTCTAAAGCTCCCACAGGGAGCGAAGCACCACCTCCCTCTTATGGTCCGCCACGTAGCTCCACATGAGCTACAGTTTGGGGCGCCATAAATGCCAACTAGGGTAGGTTATTGAGTTGCTCGGCTCGTTAAGACTCGGCTCATGAAGCTTACTGAGCAAAAGAAAACATGTTGAAAAGCTCATGAGCGCTCACGAGTGCTCGTTAACAGACTAACAATGTGTTAAAGCCTACGACACTATAGTAACACAATGCTCCCGTTTGGTAGACGATATAAATTCACGCTTGTTTGCCCTCGCAATCTCTTTGCTATTTGAAGACAATTAGAAGCTATTTTTGTTCATCGGTTGTAATGTGTGATTAGACACGACAGATAGTACGTACGTCTTTCTTACCTTATATGGCCGTCCAAATTTGGCAGCCAATTACAGGGTTTAGAGGATCTTTAGTAGACCTACAAATCGGGTTGTCCGTTATAATAAACGCGAGTTTGCGGGATCAGTCCTGTATTCCCGCCCCGAACAGATAACCTAAATCTGATCGCCCCGATTTTTTTTGTGGGATCCCGAATCCGCGAGCCCAGTTCCTTCATTTCTGCGGGATTTCACCCGATTTTGTCAAATCCCCTTTTGGTTGGCGCGAACCCACTTCCGCCGACTTTAGTTCCCGCCTCCCACCTCACCGCGACCGCCAATCTGTCTTTCGACCTCGCCTTCCGGCCTCGCAGCACCGGAATTGAGCTGAATGGACACCCCTGGGTACGCCATACTATGTGTCGCCGTCGCCTCCACTACCGTCGCTCCGTCCAGTCGGGCCACCCACGGCCCAATTCCTCCTGTCATCGTCACTGCAATCAACGTAAAGCGGCAAGGGAGCCATCTCGTTCATGGAGGCGCAACCGGCGCCGCACCATCGGCCCCCTCCTTTTCCACGCATCAAGGGCGCGAGGAAGAAGACCCCCCCCCCTGGCGCAGCCAGTGCGCGGGCGAAACCCCCGAGGAAGAAGGGGCGATCGCATTAAAGGGTCAGGCTCCTCCTCCCCCTTCGGTCGACCCCGACAGCCACATTGACGACAAAGTCGTCGGCCACATCTACAACATGTTCGATCAAACGGCTGTGACCTATTTTTTTTTCTTTTGCTCGGTTTGCTCCGATCATCTATGTTTCATTCGTTTGTAACACTTGCTTGAGCTTTGCCCGCTATTCTTTGTAGCCAAAATGTGACATATACATATACGGATATGTTAGCCGAGAGCATGGTGATTTTAGTGCCCCCTTGGCGATTTCGATGCGTCATACTTTGAGGTCGACGTGGAGGTGAATGATGAGAATGAAGATGATGATGACCTACAAGAGATCAAGGAGGCCGACTATGATGCAAGGGTGGGGAGGATCGGCAGGTACACGAAGACGGAAGATGTGTGCTTAGTTAAAGCAAGGGAAAGCATCTCTCTTGACTCTATTGTCGGCAGGGATCAAAGCTATGGAAACTATTGGCAAAGGATTGGGGCCAAATATCATCATATGATGCCATTCCCTGTCGTCCAGAGCTTGAAGGGCCTTCAAGGCCATCATGACACCATCAACAAATCTTTTGGCCGTTGGAGCGGATGCTTGGAGCAAGTGCGGAATGCACCACCAAGTGGTGTAACTATTGATGATTATGTGAGCATATATTTCTCTTCATTGTCCTAACCGTGTTCAGACGAAGAT
The DNA here is from genome assembly GCA_022496015.1 of Hordeum marinum. Classification (NCBI taxonomy): domain Eukaryota; kingdom Viridiplantae; phylum Streptophyta; class Magnoliopsida; order Poales; family Poaceae; genus Hordeum; species Hordeum marinum. The sequence continues at coordinate 235,055,198 of CM039672.1, read as the reverse complement.
TATAGGATCATAGTTGTCTCAATGTTTTTATGTAGGATCGCATCGCCAATGAGTACTACAAGCAAACCTCCAAAGGTAGGTCCTTTGATCTTCATCATTGTTGGAAATGTCTCTAGGTGAGAAGTGGAGGGTCAAGGACAAAGAATCCCCCTCCAAAGAGAGGCATCAAAGTGGATGATAATGATGATAGTGATGGTGCACCAAGAGGAGGAAGAAACAAGGGCAAACCGGATGGAAACAAGAAGGATAAAGGAAGAGTCAAGATGATGGCCGAAGCAAACACTTTGAGGGATCAAATAGGTGAGATGGAGAAGATGAAATAGGCTATGCTAGCCAAGCATTGGGATGCAAAAGTGGCCATGCCTGAGAAGAAAGAGAAGCACAAAGAGGAGAAGTGGGAAAAGAGGTGTGCCTTCAAGGAGCGCAAGCTCACCCTAGAGAATCAAAAGAGGAAGGATGAGAGGACCTCCAAGGAGGACCTATTCATGATGATAAATCCGGGAAAGAGAATATTGGGAGATGAAAAGAATGGAGATCATGTGCCGAAGGAAGATGGAGCTCCAAAATCTTGTGGCCGGTGGTGGAGGGTTCATCATGGGTGGTGGTGTTGGGTTTGACATTGGTGCCACTGGTGGTTTAGGATTTGGAGGTGGTGGAGGGTTCGACATGGGTGACATGGGTGGTGGTGTTGGGTTGGAGGTGGTGGAGGACATGGGTTCAACAATGGTGGAGGAGGAGGGGCGTTTAGAGGTGGTGTTGGTTTCGTCCATGGTGGTGTAAGTGAGGTTGATGCTTTGACAAACCATGTGGATAGTGGTGGTGTCTGTTCTCTGATCCAAGTTCAAGATGATGGTGGTAGTGCTCGTTCTTCAGGCCAAGTTGAAGATGATGGTGGTGATGCTCGTGCTCCAATACAACTTCGTGAAGATGTTGGTGGTGGTGCTCGCACTATGATCCAAGTTGAAGATGGTGTTCTTCGCAACAATGTGGATGTTATTTGATTTATCAATGACAGAATGTCATTTGAGCATCTTTTGTTTTCTTTGATCGCGCATTTGCAAGGCTAAACATGATACTCAGTATGTTGCGCATGATTTTGCATGTGATAACTTTTATGATGATGAACTAGTTTTTTTAATATATATATATATATGTATATATATATATATATATATATATATATATATATGACAAATTTTGCCTACTACCGGATGTAGTTACCCCCTACCTCATTGCACTCCACGTGTCCCTCTCCTCCCTCCCTCAAAATGCAACAAGTTAACCAGATACATGGTTAATGTTAACAGGTGCCCGTGGAATCTAGGCAGCAACTAATTCAGTTATTGTAATTTAATAAACCGGCAAACTCGTGACGGGCTGTTTCAACTGCCTCCTCAATTGTTGGCTACGTACAACTAGATTCTCATCGGATAAACATGTGAACATGCTGTTGATTATTCTTGTTATGTATGTGGATATTTTCTATCAAGAGTACGTACGTAGTTTTTGTTAGAAATTGCTAGTATAGGAACATATATCTCCTTTTGGGTTTTACTTAATATACTATGAAGTATGTTGCCTTTTTTTTTAAACTGAACGGGGTATACTCATGTCTACTTGTAGTATGGAGTATTAACATCAATCAATACATAATTATTGTAGTATGGAGTATGCACATTGAACGTAAAATTGAAGTATGAAGTATAGACATTTGATTATTGGAGTATTTAGTATTAACACCAAGCTAGAGTATGGAGTATTAAGAATTTTTTTACGTGAATGTACAGGATATGTGTCCCAAAATATTAGTATTTTGTATGTAATATATACTTTGTTTTAGAAGTAAGAGGAGCATACTAGATACTACTATGTTTAGTATGGAGTATATTTACAAATTTTCATGTGGAGTATGTGCATGTGTACCTATACTTTTTGTAACAGAGTGATGTAGTATATCTTGTGTACAAACTAGTTGTCCCCAAATATTAGTATTTTGTATGTAGTATATATATACTTCGTTTTAGAAATAAGGATCGTACTAGATACTACTATGTTGTAGTATGGAGTATATTTACAAATTTTCATGTGAAGTATGTGCATGTGTACATATACTTTTTGTAACAGTATATGTTATACTTTTTTGTAGAGTGTATGTAGTATATCCGTTCGCCGGACCTCCATATTTATTCTGCCGTGCAGCTCAATGACCATGGTTAAACTGTCCATAATTTCAGCTATTCATTATTCTATGTAGTAGCTGCAAAAAAAATCCACAAGATAGTCCTCTTGTATACTAGAAGTCCTAATCAAATGGATAGTAAAACTTACTCGCCGGCCAACAAAAAAGATACACTAGACTGTCATAAGAATGAATAGTGATGCGCCAATTCACTTACAGGCCAGATTTCCATCCATCACGCGTTCTCATACTGTCCAGATACAATATTAAATCTGATGTTGGCTCCGTTCTGCCGATCTGCCGCACGAAACACCGAAGCCAGCCCCACATGTGAGCAGCACGTACCTTCCTTCCTAGAATCCAGGGTCTTCCATTATCTTAAAAAGTATTTATTTTACTCCACCTAATGTGTGGCGTCAGTTAACGGTTTCTACATATTCACACTCGGTTGGATTGGTGCGACCGTGAAGGACACGTGGAGGACGAATGGCTAAGGAGTATGATGTATTTTTCATATATATATATATATGATGATGAACTAGTGATGATAATATTTGTCCCATGGTTTTGTTTGCGGTGCCGCAAGCACTCCGACGTGAAAAAGATCCTGCAAACGCGTCTACAAAATATTTATGGGACGGGTTTGCAGGATATTGAAAGAAAATTTTCTTCCTTGGTGGTTTTGATAATTAATAACAACATATACGTCATTGAACTAATGCTTCCACTAAGCATGTCTTAGAAAAGTTCAATGATGGGTTGGCAAAAGGATTGTAGAATACCCCAAGATGCAAGTAAATAGATTGGCAAAGCTTTAAGCAAAATGACTCTACATTTTACTTTGTGAGGAATCACTTTGAGTCCATAGGAAAGACAATACTATCAAAAGGGGGTAAGGTACTGTTGGTGAACAAAATGCTCATACGTGCACAAGTGATAGTCACCACATACACCCACAAGCTCTTCCACAAAAGTCTGTCCAAAGCCAAATATCCAAAATCGGTGCAACCAACACTTTCCACTCGGTGCCACCGATTCTCAGCCTCAGAAAGACTCAACCAAATCCTAGCCCTTCGGTGCAACCGATTTTGCTTCGGTGCCACCAAGTTTGGATTGCCAACTTTCTGTTACGCAAATTCGAAAAATCGGTCCCACCGAGTTTGTTGAATCGGCATCACTGAGTCTGGCAATCTGACCGTTGGTCACCTTATCGGTGCAACTGAGTTTTATGTATCGGTCTCACCGAGATTCAAAAGTTGCTACCTTTGAGGCAACTCGGTACCACCAAGATTAACACATCGGTGTCATTGAGTCTGACTTATTAGGTGTAACGGTTGGATTTTTGGAGATGCCTATATATACCCCTCCACCACCACCCACTCGCAAGATAAGCACTCAGAACAGATCCCCACCTACCCTATCAGATTTTCCGAGAGAGAGCCACCTACTCATGTGTTGAGATCATGCCATTCCATTCCAACCATATGAATCTTGATCTCTAGCCTCCCCAAGTTGCTTTCCACCCAATCAATCTCTCCCACGAAAGCCAAATCTATGAGAGAGTGATTGTGTGTTGAGGAGCCTATCATCTTGAAGCACAAGGGCAAGGTGTTCATCGACATTATCGAGCCTATTACCTTTTGGAGGGTGGTGCCTCCTAGATTGGTTAGGTGTCATTTGGGAGCCTCCTACTTCATGTTGTGGAGTGAACCAAGAAGTTTGTAAGGGAAAGGAGATCTACTCGAGTTAGGCTAGTCCTCCGTGGACGTAGGCCATCATGGTATAGTCAAGGTTGCTTCTTCGTGGAACCATCCGTGGGTAGAGCCCTCTGTGGACTCTCGCAACCATTACCCTCCCTGGGTTGAACACTCCATAAACATGGACGTACGATAGCACCACCTATCAGAACCAAGGGAAAAATCATCGTGTCTCCAAATTGCTTTTGATCTTCCTACGCTTCCTTTACTACTCATGATTGTCATTACTTTCCGCTGCTATACACGTAGACATGCATGTGTAGGGTGTACTTGACTTGCTATGAATGCTAAGACCTGCCAATACTTAAAATTGGGAAGAAGTAGATTCTTATTTGGTCAAGTAGTCTAATCACCCCCTCTAGACTTACTTTCAATCCTACAAGTGGTATCAGAGCTTTGGTCTCGATTGCATTGGTTTCACAACCTATGAGAGTATGGCGTCTAGTGAGGGAAATTATCACCGTAGAGGTCCGTACTTTGATGGCACTGATTTTCCTAGTTGGAAGCACAAAATGAAAATGCGTCTTCTTGGTCATAACCCTGCCGTTTGGGTTGTTATTCGTGCCAAACTGCAAGGTGAATTCTTTGCGGATGGAAGGGAACCGGATCACGAAGCGACTCTGGATGAATTGAAGATATTGCAACTAAATTCTCAAGCATGTGACATTCCCTTCAACTGCCTATGCCCCAAAGAATTCAACAAAATCAACCGTCTTGAGAATGCAAAAGAGATTTGGGATACTTTGGTTGATATGCATGAAGGTACCGAATCCATGAGAGATTCCAAGTTGGATGTTCTTCAAAGTCAGCTTGACAAGTTCAAGATAAAGGATGGTGAAGGAGTCGCTGAGATGTACTCTAGGCCAGCTCTCATCACCAATGAGATTGCAGGCTTAGGAAGCAAAGAAATGACCGACAAATTCATCATCAAGAAGATACTTCGAGCCTTGGATGATCGATATGACACCGTATGCACATTTACCCAAATGATGCCCAACTACAAAGATCTCAAGCCAACGGAAGTGATTGGAAGGATTGTTTCTCATGAGATGACACTCAAGGACAAGGAAGAGCTTCACCACAAGTCTAGCGGTGTTTACAAAGCCACAAGTGATGCTCCCGCTACCTTAAGCGACAACCTTATCACAAATGAAGAGATAAGCCTCATGGTCAAGAAATTCAACAAGTTCAACAAGAATAGAGGCAAAGATCGAAGCTCCAACTCAAGATATGAAGAGAAGCGTTCGTCAAGTCGTGACCGAAACTGCTACAATTGTGGGAAGCCCGGACACTACTCCAACGGCTCCTTACAAAAGGAAAGAAGAGTCACCAAGAAGATGAAGCTCAAGAGATGAGTCACCTCAAAGAGAGAGAAGGAGTAGGGATGATCGTTATGAACGAAGACCCTTGAGGAGAAGTAGGGACTTGGAGAAGAAGGACAAGTACACCAAGAGCTACTCAAGAATAAGACATCAAGCTCATGTTGGTGAATGGGTTTCTTGCTTCGAATCTAACAACCACTCCGGGAGAAGCTACCACTCCAATCCGACTATAGTCAAGATGAAGGTGTTGCTGGACATGCATTAGTGACAACTGACTCCTACGACATATTTGATTCACCAAATGAAGGGAGCGGATGTTGCTTCATGGCTAAAGGCCCCAAGGTATCACACCCTGAGTATATTGATTTCAATAGTTATGAGGATGACTTGTTAATTGAATATTACTTGCTATTTGACAAATCTAGTAATGTTAGTCAAGGCGAACTTGCTAGTAATCACTCTAGTCTAGATAAGTCGTGTGATGATGATAAGTTGGAAATAGAACGACTAACTCAAGAACTAAAAACCCTTAAGTTAGCTCATGAGTCTACTCTACAAGATCATAGAGAGCTTTAAAGGGCACATGAGAAGCTTTGCTTCGAGAAGCTCAATTTAGAGCAAGAGCATCGGTTCCTTAAAGCTATCAATGACGATCTTCGAAAGAAGACTTCCTCTTATCTAGCCAAACGACTTCCCTGTTGGAAATATGCCCTAGAGGCAATAATAAAATGGTTATTATTGTATTTCCTAGTTCATGATAATTGTCTATTATTCATGCTACAATTGTGTTAACCGGAAACCGTAATACATGTGTGAATACATAGACCACAACATGTCCCTAGTGAGCCTCTAGTTGGCTAGCTCGTTGATCAATAGATGGTCACGGTTTCATGATCATGGACATTGGATGTCATTGATAACGGAATCACATCATTAGGAGAATGATGTGATGTACAAGACCCAATCCTAAGCATAGCACAAGATCGTGTAGTTCGTTTGCTAAAACTTTTCAATGTCAAGTATCGTTTCCTTGGACCATGAGATTGTGTAACTCCCGGATACCATAGGAATGCTTTGGGTGTGCCAAACGTCACAACATAACTGGGTGGCTATAAAGGTACGCTACGGGTATCTCCGAAAGTGTCTGTTGGGTTGACACGAATCGAGACTGGGATTTGTCACTCCGTGTGACGGAGAGGTATCTCTGAGCCCACTCGGTAAGACATCATCATAATGAGCTCAATGTGACTAAGGAGTTAGTCACGAGATGATGTATTACGGAACGAGTAAAGAGACTTGCCAATAACGAGATTGAACAAGGTATAGGGATACCGACGATCGAATCCCGGGCAAGTACCATACCGATAGACAAAGGGAATTGTATACGGGATTGATTGAATCCCTGACATCGTGGTTCATCCGATGAGATCATCGTGGAGTACGTGGGAGCCAACATGGGTATCCAAATCCCGCTATTGGTTATTGACCAGAGAGGTGTCTTGGTCATGTGTGCATATCTCCCGAACCCGTAGGGTCTACACACTTAAGGTTCGATGACGCTAGGGTTATAGGGAAATAGTGTATGTGGTTACCGAAGGTTTTTTGGAGTCCCGGATGAGATCCCGGACGTCACGAGGAGTCCCGGAATGGTCCGGAGACGAAGATTGATATATAGGGAGTGAGGTTTTGGTTACCGGAAGTGTTTCGGGCGTCACCGGTAGTGTACCGGGACCACCGGAAGGGTTCCGGGGGTCCACCAAGTGGGCCCACCTGCCCCGGAAGGTTCCATGGGCCAAGAGTGGGAGGGAGCCAGCCCTAGGTGGGCTGGTGCACCTCCCACCCCATCCCAAGGCGCAGCAAGGGTGGAGGGGGGCAAACCCTAGGCATGGATGGGCCTTAAGGCCCACCCTAGGGCGCCTCCACCTCTCCCTGCCCTGGCCGCCGGCCAGATGGGCTCCTGGAGGCTGCCGCCACCCCTAGGGTGGAACCCTAGGGTGCAGCCCCTCTCCTCCCCTCCTCCTATATATAGTGGTGGGTTTTAGGGCTGCACAACACACGAGTTCATCTCCTCCCTGGCGCAGCCCTACCTCCTTCCTCTCCTCGTTCTCCGTAGTGCTTAGCGAAGCTCTGCCGGAGTACCACGCAGCTCCACCACCACCATGCCGTCGTGCTGTCGGAGCTCTCCCTCAACCTCTCCTCCCTCCTTGCTGGATCAAGGCAAAGGAGACGTCACTGGGCTGCACGTGTGTTGAACGCGGAGGCACCGTTGTTTGGTGCTGAGATCAGAGTCCACCGCGATCTGAATCGCTACGAGTACGACTCCACCAACTGCGTTCTAGCAACGCTTCCGCTTAGCGATCTTCAAAGGTATGATGATCCAATATCTCCCCGCTCGTTTGCTGGTTTCTCCATAGATAGATCTTGGTGACACGTAGGATTTTTTTTGATTTACTACTACGTCTCCCAACAGTGGCATCATGAGCTAGGTCTATGCGTAGAATCTATGCACGAGTAGAACACAAAGCAGTTGTGGGCGTCGATTTTGTTAATATGCTTGCCGTTACTAGTCTTATCTTGATTCGACGGTATTTTGGGATGAAGCGGCCCGGACCAACCTTACACGTACGCTTACGTGAGACCGGTTCCACCGTCTCACATGCACTAGTTGCATAAGGTGGCTAGCGGGTTTCTGTCTCTCCCACCTTAGTCGGATTGGATTCGATGAAAAGGGTCCTTATGAAGGGTAAATAGCAATTGGCATATCACGTTGTGGTTTTGGCATAGGTAAGAAACGTTCTTGCTAGAAACCTATAGCAACCACGTAAAAACTTGCAACTACAAATTAGAGGACGTCTAACTTGTTTTTGCAGCATATGCCTTGTGATGTGATATGGCCAAAAGGATGTGATGTGATGCATTGTGATGTATGAGATTGATCATGTTCTTGTAATAGGGTTCACGACTTGCATGTCGATGACTATGACAACTAGCAGGAGCCATAGGAGTTGTCTTATTTTATTGTATGACCTTCGTGTCAATCATAAACGCCATGTAATTACTTTACTTTATTGCTAAGCGTTAGCCATAGTAGTAGAAGTAATAGTTGGCGAGACAACTTCATGAAGACACAATGATGGAGATCATGGTGTCATGCCTGTGACAGTGATGATCATGGTGCCCCAAACATTGGCCATATCATGTCACTACATTGATTGCATGTGATGTTTATCATGTTTACATCTTATTTGCTTAGAACGACGGTAGTAAATAAGATGAACTCTCAATAAAATTTCAAGAGAAGTGTTCACCCTAACTGTGCACCGTTGCTAATGATCGTTGTTCCGAAGCACCACGTGATGATCGGGTGTGATAGGTTCTAACGTTCGCATACAACGGGTGTAAGCTAGATTTACACACGCGAAACACTTAGGTTGACTTGACGAGCCTAGCATGTACAGACATGGCCTCGGAACACGGAAGAGTCGAACATGAGTCGTATAGAAGATACGATCAACATAGAGATGTTCACCATGGATGACTAGTCCGTCTCACGTGATGATCGGACACGGGCTAGTTGACATGGATCATGTGTCACTTGGATGACTAGAGAGATGTCTATCTAAGTGGGAGTTCATTGAATAATTTGATTAGGTGAACTTAATTATCATGAACTTAGTCTAAAATTGCCTTTACTATCTATATTGTAGATCCAATGGCCAACGCAAATGTCACCCTTAATTTCAACGCGTTCCTAGAGAAAACCAAGCTGAAAGATGATGGAAGCAACTATGCGGACTGGGTCCGTGGCTTGAGGATCATCCTCATAGCTTCCAAGAAACTATATGTCCTTGATGCACCGCTAGGTGACCCACCCCTTCTCCCAGCAGAACAAGACGTTGCGAACGCTTGGCATTCTCGCTATGATGATTACTCCCTTGTTCAGTGTGGCATGCTTTACAGTTTAGAACCGGGGATCCAAAAGCATTTTGAGTAACACGGAGCATATGAGATGTTCCAAGAGCTGAAACTGGTCTTCCAAGCTCATGCCCGGGTCAAGAGATATGAAGTCTCCGACAAGTTCTTTAGCTGTAAGATGGAGGAGAATAGTTCTGTCAGTGAGCACATCCTCAAGATGTCTGGGCTTCACAACCGCTTGACTCAGCTGGGAGTTAATCTCCCGGATGACTCGGTCATTGACAGAATCCTCCAGTCGCTTCCACCTAGATAGAAAAGCTTTGTGATGAACTACAACATGCAGGGTAGGGAGAAGTCCATTCCTGAGTTGTACTCGATGCTGAAATCAGCAGAAGTCTAGATCAAAAAGGAGCATCAAGTGTTGATGGTGAATAAGACCACTAGTTTCAAGAAAGGCAAGGGTAAGAAGAACTTCAAGAAGGACGGCAAAGCTGTTGCCGCGCCCGGTAAGCAAGTTGCCGGGAAGAAGAAGAAGAAGAACAAGAATGGGCCCAAGCCTGAGACTGAGTGCTTCTATTGCAAGGGTACCGGTCACTGGAAGCGGAATTGCCCCAAGTACTTAGCGGATAAGAAGGACGACAACGTTAAAGGTATATGTGATATACTTGTTATTGATGTGTACTTGACCAGCGCTCGTAGTAGCTCCTGGGTATTTGATACCGGTGCAGTTGCTCACATTTGTAACTCCAAGCAGGAGCTGCGAAATAAGCGGCGGCTGGCCAAGGACGAGGTGACGATGCGCGTCGGGAATGGTTCCAAGGTTGATGTGATCGCCGTCGGCACGCTACCTCTACATCTACCTTCGGGATTAGTTTTAAACCTTAATAATTGTTATTTAGTACCAGCTTTGAGCATGAACATTGTATCTGGATCTCGCTTGATGCGAGATGGCTGCTCATTTAAATCCGAGAATAATGGTTGTTCTATTTATATAAGAGAAATGTTTTATGCTCATGCCCCGCTGGTCAATGGTTTATTTTTGATGAATCTCGAACGTGATGTTACACATGTCCATAGTGTGAGTACCAAAAAGTGTAAGGTTGATAACGATAGTCCCACTTACATGTGGCACTGCCGCCTCGGTCATATTGGTGTCAAACGCATGAAGAAGCTCCATGCTGATGGACTTTTGGAGTCACTTGATTTCGAATCATTTGACACGTGCGAACCATGCCTCATGGGCAAGATGACCAAGACTCTGTTCTCCGGAACAATGCAGCAAGCAACTGACTTATTGGATATAATACATACCGATGTATGCGGTCCAATGAGCGTCGAGGCTCGCGGTGGCTACCGTTGTGTTCTCACCCTCACTGATGACTTGAGTAGATATGGTTATGTCTACTTAATGAAACACAAGTCTGAAACCTTTGAAAGGTTCAAGGAATTTCAGAGTGAGGTCGAGAATCAACGTGACAGGAAAATAAAATGCCTACGATCTGATCGTGGCGGAGAATATTTAAGCCACGAGTTTGGCATGCACCTTAGGAAATGTGGAATTGTTTCACAACTCACGCCGCCCGGCACACCTCAGCGAAATGGTGTGTCTGAACGTCGTAATCGCACTCTATTGGATATGGTGCGATCTATGATGTCTCTTACCGACTTACTGCTATCATTTTGGGGATATGCATTAGAGACTGCCGCATTCACTTTAAATAGGGCACCGTCTAAATCCGTTGAGACGACACCGTATGAATTATGGTTTGGAAAGAAACCTAAGCTGTTGTTTCTAAAAGTTTGGGGATGCGATGCTTATGTGAAGAAACTTCAACCCGAGAAGCTCGAACCCAAAGAGGAAAGGTGCGTTCATAGGATATCCCAAAGAGACTATTGGGTATACCTTCTACCTACGATCCAAGGGCAATGTCTTTGTTGCCAAGAATGGATCCTTTCTCTCGAAAGAGTTTCTCTCGAAAGAAGTAACTGGGAGGAAAATAGAACTTGATGAGGTAATTGTACCTCCACTCGAACCGGAGAGTAGCGCAGCACAGGAAGTTGTTTCTGTGGAGCCTACACCGGTTAGAAAGGAAGTTAATGATGATGATCATGAAGCTTCAGATCAAGTTGCTATTCGAAGGTCCACTAGGACACGTTCCGCACCAGAGTGGTACGGCAATCCTATCCTAGAGACCATGTTGTTGGACAACGGTGAACCTTCGAACTATGAAATCCTAGATAGGATCCATGTATGAGAACAAAGTATGGACTTTGGTGGACTTGCCTGATGATAAGCGAGCCATTGAAAACAAATGGATCTTTAAGAAGAAGACTGACGCGGATGGTAATGTTACCGCCTATAAGGCTCGGCTTGTCGTTAAGGGTTATCGACAAGTTCAAGGAGTTGATTACGATGAGACTTTCTCACTCGTAGCGATGCTAAAGTCTGTCCGAATCATGTTAGCAGTTGCCGCATTTTATGATTATGAGATCTAGCAAATGGACGTCAAAACGGCATTCCTTACTAGCTTCCTCAAGGAAGAACTGTATATGATGCAGCCGGAAGGTTTTATCGATCCTAAAGATGCTAACAAGGTATGCAAGCTCCAGCGCTCCATCTATGGGCTGGTGCAAGCATCTTGGAGGTGGAACATTCGCTTTAATGAGGTGATTAAAGCGTTTGGGTTTGTACAGGTTTATGGAGAACCCTATATTTACAAGAAAGTGAGTGGGAGCTCTGTAGCATTTCTTATATTATATGTGGATGACATGCTGATAATGGGAAATGATATAGAACTCTTGGAAAGTATGAAGGCCTACTTGAATAAGTGTTTTTCAATGAAGGAACTTGGAGAAGCTGCTTACATATTAGGTATTAAGATCTATAGAGATAGATCGAGACGCCTCATAGGTCTTTCACAAAGCACATACCTTGAAAAGATATTGAAGAAGTTCAATATGGATCAGTCCAAGAAGGGGTTCTTGCCTATGTTGCAAGGTGTGAGATTGAGTATGACTCAATGCCCGACCACAGCAAAGGATAGAGAAGAGATGAGTGTCATCCCCTATGTTCAGCCATAGGCTCTATTATGTATGCCATGCTGTGTACCAGACCTGATGTGAACCTTGCCATAAGTTTGGTAGGGAGGTACCAAAGTGATCCCGGAGCGGAACACTGGACAGCGGTCAAGAATATCCTGAAGTACCTGAAAAGGACAAAGGACATGTTTCTCGTATATGGAGGTGCCGAAGAGCTCGTGGTAAAGGGTTACGTCGGCGCTAGCTTCGACACAGATCCGGACGACTCCAAATCGTAAACCGGATACGTGTATATTTTGAACGGAGGGGCAGTCAGCTGGAGAAGCAGCAAGCAAAGCGTCGTGGTGGCATCTACATGTGAAGCGGAGTACATAGCTGCTTCAGAAGCAGCGAAGGAGGGAGTCTGGATGAAGGAGTTCATCACCGACCTAGGAGTGATTCCAAATGCGTCGGGCCCGATGACTCTACTCTGTGACAACACTGGAGCTATTGCCCTTGCGAAGGAGCCCAGGTTGCACAAGAAGACAAGACACATCAAGCGCCGCTTCAACTCCATCCGTGATTACATTTAGGAGGGAGACATAGATATTTGTAAAGTGCATACGGATCTGAATGTCGCAGATCCGTTGACTAAACCTCTCTCACGAGCAAAACATGATCAACACCAGAATGCTATGGGTGTTCGATTCATCACAATGTAACTAGATTATTGACTCTAGTGCAAGTGGGAGACTGTTGGAAATATGCCCTAGAGGCAATAATAAAATTGTTATTATTGTATTTCCTAGTTCATGATAATTGTCTATTATTCATGCTACAATTGTGTTAACCAAAAACCGTAATACATGTGTGAATACATAGACCACAACATGTCCCTAGTGAGCCTCTAGTTGGCTAGCTCGTTGATCAATAGATGGTCATGGTTTCATGATCATGGACATTGGATGTCATTGATAACGGGATCACATCATTAGGAGAATGATGTGATGGACAAGACCCAATCCTAAGCATAGCACAAGATCGTGTAGTTCGTTTGCTAAAGCTTTTCAATGTCAAGTATTGTTTCCTTAAACCATGAGATTGTGTAACTCCTGGATACCGTAGGAATGCTTTGGGTGTGCCAAACGTCACAACGTAACTGGGTGGCTATAAAGGTACGCTACGGGTATCTCCGAAAGTGTCTGTTGGGTTGACACGAATCGAGACTGGGATTTGTCACTCGGTGTGACGGAGAGGTATTTCTGGGCCCACTCGGTAAGACATCATCATAATGAGCTCAATGTGACTAAGGAGTTAGTCACGAGATGATGTATTACGGAACGAGTAAAGAGACTTGCCAGTAACGAGATTGAACAAGGTATAGGGATACCGACGATCGAATCCCGGGCAAGTACCATACCGATAGACAAAGGGAATTGTATACGGGATTGATTGAATCCCTGACATCGTGGTTCATCCGGTGAGATCATCGTGGAGTACGTGGGAGCCAACATGGGTATCCAGATCCCGCTGTTGGTTATTGACCAGAGAGGTGTCTTGGTCATGTCTGCGTATCTCCCGAACCCGTAGGGTCTACACACTTAAGGTTCGATGACGCTAGGGTTATAGGGAAATAGTGTATGTGGTTACCGAAGGTTTTTTGGAGTGCCGGATGAGATCCCAGACATCACGAGGAGTCCCAGAATGGTCCAGAGACGAAGATTGATAAATAGGAATTGAGGTTTTGGTTACCGGAAGTGTTTCAGGCGTCACTGGTAGTGTACCGGGACCACCGGAAGGGTTCTGGGGGTCCACCAAGTGGGCCCACCTGCCTCGGAAGGTTCCATGGGCCAAGAGTGGGAGGGAGCCAGCCCCTAGGTGGGCTGGTGCGCCTCCCACCCCAGCCCAAGGTGCAGCAAGGGTGGAGGGGGGCAAACCCTAGGCGTGGATGGGCCTTAAGGCCCACCCTAGGGCGCCTCCACCTCTCCCTGCCCTGGCCGTCAGCATGATGGGCTCGTTGAGGCTGCCGCCACCCCTAGGGTGGAACCCTAGGGCGCAGCCCCTCCCCTCCCCTCCTCATAAATATAGTGGTGAGTTTTAGGGCTGCACAACACATGAGTTCATCTCCTCCCTGGCGCAGCCCTACCTCCTTCCTCTCCTCGTTCTCCGTAGTGCTTAGCGAAGCTCTGCCGGAGTACCACGCAGCTCCACCGCCACCATGCCGTCGTGCTATCGGAGCTCTCCCTCAACCTCTCCTCCCTCCTTGCTAGATCAAGGTGAAGGAGACGTCACCGGGCTGCACGTGTGTTGAATGCGGAGGCACCGTTGTTCGGTGCTGAGATCAGAGTCCACCGCGATCTGAATCGCTACGAGTACGACTCCACCAACTGCGTTCTAGCAACGCTACCGCTTAGCGATCTTCAAAGGTATGAAGATCCAATCTCTCCCCGCTCGTTTGCTGGTTTCTCCATAGATAGATCTTGGTGACACGTAGGAATTTTTTTGATTTACTACTACGTCTCCCAACATTCTCTTGTCTACATTCATGACACAAGTTAAGACTAAGCAAGCTAGTAAGAAAGGCAAGAAAGGTTCGTCAACTAGTAGCAATAAAATTGATAAATCCAATGATATTGCTTCTAGTTGTTCCATTTATCCCACTAACTCTTCTCTTAGCCAAGTTACACTTTAGCAAGAAAATGAACTTTTGAAAGGGATTATAGAGAAAGGTATCTAAAAGAGTCTTGCCGGGTGCAAACAATTTGAGCAGATTGTACACAAGCACGGAGGATACCATAAGAACCGTGGTGTTGTCTACTTCAATGCTAATGGAGTTGAATGGGAAGAAGGTCAATATCCCAATCCCAAGTTTGTTCCCCAAAAAGAGAAGTATGAAAATACTCTCCCCAAGGGAACAAAAGCTAAAGATGACCTTCCACCACAAGACCCCAAGCTCAAGGGCAAGAACAAGCTTCAAGAGGACATTGACTCATATGAAGATGAATCCAAGCTTTGGTAAAGTGGGTTCCCAAGGCTACTACAAGATCAAATTCTACAAGTTCTACTTCAAAACCAAGGATCCCCATCAACTTGATGTGGGTCCCCAAGAAGAAGAACTAGAGAAGTTCTTGAGAGGTGACTCCGCCAATGAAATCCACTCATATTCATTATTGGCAAGAACTAGTTGTAATCAACATCAACATCATGCAAGGGACAAGGTAACCAACAAATCAATGGACATCATCATGTATGCTTTGCACTCCATGTACATAGATATCCTTGTATTTGTCTCTTGTCTGTTGGGACTAACTCATGTAGTTGAGAAGAGTAATGAAACAACAAGGATGCTCCCAACTCATGGTGATCTTCATCAACTTTGAGCATCCACCACTAATTCACCTACATGAAGTCTTCATTGACAAAACCCAAGGTTAGTTTATCCCTCCTATGGGGGGATGTCACGTCAAGGGGGAGCTTTACAGTAAGACTTGAGCCAAAGCATCTCATAGTATGTGAAAACATTAAACGCTTTATGTAAAAGTGGTAACCCCACTTGTGCTTAAACGATGAGTATGACCTATGATCAAGTATTCTTCCTTGGCTCCTAAGTCAATACACTCATATATAGATGACTCCGTCATCACCAAAATGCTTGTTAGATGCTAGTGTGTTTGTGCATGTTTGCCATGTTTTCTTTTGACATCTTATTGTGTGAGCATGTTGGTCTGCATTTATTTACTCATTCGAGGACATCCAGTTGTTGCTATTTGGCTTTTGTTTTTTCATTTGCCAATTGGATGTAGAAGAATCCCTAGGACCACTCCTCACTACAGGAATCAGGCACTTTGCCGTCAGCCATCCCGGATGGCAAAGGCATGCATCCCGGACGACAAAGGCTTTGCCGTCCGCCAGCAGACAGCCAACCGTCTGGCTGAATAAGCCACGGTAAAGGGCGCTTTGCTGTCTGCTGGTGGACGGCAAAGACCTTTGAATCTTTGTCGTCTGCCGGCGGACGGCAAAGACCTTTGAATCTTTGTCGTCTGCCTGCGGACGGCAAAGGTCTTGGACGGCACACGTGGCAACGTAGCTCCATTAAGGGCTTAATGGCATGCTTTGCCGTCCGCTGGCAGACGGCAAAGATCTTAGTTCTTTGCCGTTTGCCAGCGGACGGCAAAGTGCCTGTTTTTTTGCCGGCCTAGGTGGGTTCTTTGTCGTCCGCTGGGAGACGGCAAAGAACTAAGGTCTTTGCCGTCCGCTAGCGGATGGCAAAGAACTCACCTAGGCCAGCCCAGGTTGCACAAGCAGCTGCCACGTGGCATCTTTGCCGTCTGCTGGCTGACGGCAAACCGCTTTGCCGTCCACCAGCAGACGGCAAAGTGGCTATATAGCCCCTATTTTTTTGTTTTTTTTCTTAAAATCATTCAATTTGAAAAAAATATCACATATATATCCAACATATCAACAATACAAGTTTCAACAAGCATACAAACAATAAGTTTCAACAAGCATAGCAACAATAAGTTCCAACAAGCATACCAAATAAGTTCCAACAACATATCCAACATATACAAGTTTCGAACAACATATCTAACATACATATCCAAAACAAGTTTCCAACAAGTTTCCATAAACAAAAAGGAAGCAGAACTAGAAGAGTACACTCCATCAATGCAAGCTTCCTCATCTATAGCAAATCTGCAAAGTAGGAAAGATGAAAGTTAGAAGAAGAAGAAGACTATCTAGAAGAAAAAGAAGAAAAAGAAGAAGAAGAAGAATTTATCTTCTCTTTCTTTTTCTCCTCTCCTCTCCTCTTCTCCAAGGTAGTAATGCCATTTTCTAGCTAACTAAGCATATCAAGTCATTTTGGAGGAAAAAATGCTAAGTATAGGTCATTTTATAGCTATCCTAGGTAGAATATATCATTTTGGAGGTAAGTAAGCTTATTATGTCATTTTTGAGGAAAATAAGCTAAGTATAGGTCATCTTGGAGCTAAACCAAGGTTATTATGCCATTTTTTTTACCTAAGTGAGCTAATTATGTCATAAATGAACTAGCTAAGCTAATTTTAGATCATTATTGAGCTATCCTAGGTAGTTATGCCATTTTGTACCTAAGTGAGCTAATTATTTCATAAATGAACTAGCTAAGCTAGCTATAGATGATTATTGAGCTATACTAGGTAGTAATGCCATTTTCTAGCTAACTAAGCATACACGTCATTTTGGAGGAAAAAATGCAATGTATAGGTCATTTTATAGCTATCCTAGGTAGAATATATCATTTTCTAGCTAACTAAGCATATCAAGTCATTTTTGAGGAAAATAAGCTAAGTATAGGTCATTTTGGAGCTAAGTAGGTCATTTCTGAAGCTAAGTATGCATTTTTTAATGAAAACACTTGGGAAAACTTACCATCAACACGGAGGTGAAAGACCGGTAGGGTTTGCGCCAGGGTGAGACGTAGAAGGACCGGTCGGGGTTGCGGTAGACGTAGAAGGATCGGTTGATGCTTGTCGGGAGGCACGCTGCACCAAAGATCATTTGCAATGTCTCATTAGCATGATGCAACTCAAATGTGAATACTAGTAACTAATGACCATTTAAATGAAACTCACCGGGGGTGCTATAGCAATATGGGCCATCGCCGGAGGGGTCTGACCATTGTTCTGGCACACGGTCTGCACAATTGATTTTCACGAGTCATTCATATTAGTTAGTGATGAAACGAACATTACGTGCATGATTTGGCTAATATGCAGGAGAAACTTACCACGAGGAGCTCATATAGGGCCCGGTGAGATGCGTCGTTCCGGTTCCTCTCCTCCTCCAATAGCCTAGCCATCCTCTCCTCCATGTCCCTCTCCCTCTGCGCCGCGTGCCTGTTTGCCTTGGCCAGAAGCTCCTAGGCCCTAGCCTCAGTGGCGAGCTCCATTGGTCGTGGACGAGGCCTTATCTCAGGATCAGAGCTCGTCTGGCGCTTCTTGATCTCCGGAAGAGTTCTAGGACAACGTATCAGTCCATCCCCGATGGCTATCGAGCCATGGGGCCTCCCGCCACCAGATATCATCACGAGCTCTGGATCAAAAGGAATCTTGCTCGGGTTGAAGTCCCCCCTTTCCTCGCCTTCCCCTCATCTCTGTACCTCACGAGATTGTTGTGGGAGGAGATGTTGCTGAAGCTCTGTGGATGAGCGAGGTCATACTCAAAGAATGCCTTGGCCTTCTTGTACGAGGCAGTATGGGCCATGGCATAAAGGTCGAACAGAGGTGGCACCTCCTTCTTGTTTTCTCGCGCCTAAAAGAGAGGAACAAAATATTAGTTAAGGGCTCAAGCTAGCATGAAGAATGAAATTGCATGAATCATGAAGCAAACCACATACCCAGTTATCCCCGTACTCAAACAGGTTGGAGCTCCCTTGATGGTGTGGCACACCTCTCATTTGGGCACACTTATCCTTGTCCTTGTTGTGTTCGGCTAGCCATTCGGGAGAGCACCACTCATCCACCAATGCCTCCCAACAGTCCATCCTATCCGCACACCATCTCGGGGGCACCTAAGTTAGACAAGAGAAATTTCAGCGCTACGCCTACGAATCAAATCAAAGAAACTAAGTACAAGGCCTTAAGAATAGATAATTACCCTCATTAACTTCTCCTTACTCAGATAATTTTTGTGGCACTTCTTCTTGGCCCTCTTAATGTTACTCGAGGCATAGTAGTCTCGAATAGCCTGCACCCGAGCCTCGTGCCGTAAGTTCTGAAGTAGGCGCTTGCACTCGGATTCGAGAACAACAGCCGCTTTCGCCTCGTCTTCCTCAAGACACCTATAGAAGGTGTGCAATCAAACAAGACAACACATTAGACACTGATTAGTAGAATCACTAGGTGTTGTTGATTTTTAATTCTGTAAAGGAGAAATCACCCAAAAGCGACGGATCACAATGTCAGCCACCATCTCGCACAAGACACCGTCGACCATCTCCTCCGGCGGGGCCAGGGCAGCCTTGTACAGCTCCCAGGTCAGTGCTACCTGTGGAGACTCACCGTCACCGGGCAACTGGACCTTCCCCGGGAAGTGGTGCCTGAGAAGCACACCAAGGACCTGGTTGGGCCTACGGACACCACACTCGTATTTCCAGCCCCTGTAGTAGGACAAGGCCAACACATTAGATCTTAATTTGAAGAAACATGAAGGCAAAAGGTTAAAAAGAGTAAATGCACTTACTTCTCCGCATAAGGTGCAATCAACCACCTCTGGTCGTGGGTCGTCGGCACGGGCGGCAGCTTTGTACAACCATGCTGGTAGACCTTCTTGCCCTCCTCAACCAGCTTGCCCTCGCTATAGGTGTCCTCAGACAAGTTGTCCTCACCACCATCAGCATGGCCATTAGCCTCTGGAGTCACGAGGGACGAAGACTCTGGGACCCGAGTCTCCTGGGACGAAGACTCTGGGACCGGAGTGTCCTCGGACGAAGGCTCGGTGACCCGAGGCTCGTCGACCCGAGGCTCATGGAGCAGAGTCCGAGACGGGTCCAAGTCAGGCGGGTCCACCTGAGACGGAGCACTCCTATGGTCGGGAGAATCAGCTGGGGGTGGCGGCGAGGAAGGCGCAACAACCTTCCTACCTCTAGCACCTCTCTTCGGCTTCTCCCGACCTCTCACGAGAGAAGAAGAAGCGCCCTCCAGTGTCTGCATGCTATGTACCAGTGCTCTCCGGAGTTGCTGGGGTAGAATAATAGCACCCCTCCCATCACGTGCCGAGGAAGGAGGCTCAGAGCGCTCTCGACCCCCGCCCACCATCTGTCAACACTTGCAATGACAAAGAGTGAACGAAATTAGTTTAACATAAAAAAAATTGAATACCTAATAACATGAACTAATTAATAATACATATGTACATAATAATAATTGAATACCTCACATTACTAATATTAATCTTCATCGTCTATATATGCTCCAGGATCAATAAATGCATAATCATCGTCACTATCAGTAATGACGTGCTCATCAGCATCATCAATAAATGCATCAACATGTGGAAGGCCTCTATGTAATCGGTCAAGCATTGTCAGGTCATCCGCAACACTAACCTCTTCTTCTTCCGTCTCTTCTTGTTCCTGCTCACGAGTGAAGTCGGGTTCACTGTCGCTATCGACCTCAATGTTCTGGGGTGAAGTAGAGCGGTTCTTGAAACATTTTTTGGAACACGTGTTTCTTGGAAGAATTCTCCTTCATATGTGTCTGGGTTAATGTGAGGTTCATAATCATCTTCATTGAGTGGAGGTGGTCTAAAATGTGGCGGCACATCATAAACGACATCCCAACCTTTCAAATTTGGATCCGTTTGGCAGGCCCACAGTATATAGAAAACTTGGGTCGCCTGTTGAGCTGTAATATAGACATCGAGAATATCTAAATGGGTGCTTTGTTTGATTTCGACTAGACCTATATGTTCATGAGTCCTTCTAGTCTCCTTCGGCGGGAACCAATAACATTTGAAGACTACGACATTTGGTGGGTTTTCACCAAAGAATGTAAGTTCATAAATTGCTTCAACTCTTCCATAATACTCGACCCCTCCTTCGACGACAACAGAGACACATAATTTGTAGACTTTCGGTCGGCCATAGATAGCTCTTTGCCAAAAGTATGAAAGCGGTACCTGTTGAAGTCGTATTTGTCAAATGAATGGACCTTAAAGTCAAAACCATTAGCGACTTGTCTCAGTTCGGAGTCCATAGACTCTTCATTAGCCTACAAGCTTAATACCAAAGGATTGTTGCATTAGCCGCAAACTAGGCGAAGAAATGAAATCGTCTAATTAATGGAAATTACCGTTTCCTTGAACCAAGAGATGAAATCGGGATAGCTGCCTCCATGCTTTGCTAGAAGCTCATACTCTTAGATGGAATCCTTTTGGATCACCGCTCCATCCGAGAATTTGGCGATGTATTTACTGTATCACATTTCCGGGAGTAAGAGCATTTCAAAGGAATTAGAAGTTGCGAAACAATGTACCGAGAACTTACTCGATGTACGGTCGCACTTCTGTTAGGTTGTTGAAGATATACAACGAAATGGTCCACCATTCTTCGACATCCAACCCTATTGATTTCTAAGCACTGGATGGTGCGAGCTTCCCTTTGAATAGGATGAGGTTGGATCGACCTTTTTCACGGTCGCCATCATTGTACCGAGGCTTCGGATTATGCAGATGACGATTCTGGGGTGTGTAGTGTGCTGTCTCGAAGTTTGCCGCCTCCTCAGTAATGAATGCCTCGGCCATCGATGCTTCAACTCTACGTTTATTTTTACATTTTGCTCGAAGCATCTTCTGCATCCTCTCAGTTGAGAAGCACCAACGATTTTGCACGCCCCCCAATATTGCCTCGGTCGAGAGATGCAAAATCAAATGCTGCATTGGATTAAAGAAGCCCGGTGGAAATATCTTTTCTAACTTGCAGATCAAATCCTGCGCCAACTCTTCCAGTTCGTCTAGCACGTCAGGCGACAGTTCTTTCGCACAAATAGCACGGAAGAAATAGCTCAGCTCTGCCAGTACTAGCCATTCATCCTCAGGGATAAAGCCACACAACATCACCGGCATTACCCTCTCAAGCCATATGTGTTGGAAATATGCCCTAGAGGCAATAATAAATTAGTTTTTACCATATTTCCTTGTTCATGATAATCGTTTATTATCCACGCTATAATTGTATTGATCGGAGACTTAGATGCATGTGTGGATACATAGACAAAAACATGTCCCTAGTATGCCTCTAATAGACTAGCTCGTTGATCAAAAGATGGTTAAGGTTTCCTAGCCATGGACATGAGATGTCATTTGATAACGGGATCACATCATTAGGAGAATGATGTGATGGACAAGACCCAAACTACAAACGTAGCATATGATCGTGTCAGTTTATTGCTACTGTTTTCTGCATGTCAAGTATGTGTTCCTATGACCATGAGATCATGCAACTCACAGACATCGGATGAGTGCCTTGTGTGTATCAAACGTTGCAACGTAACTGGGTGACTATAAAGGTGCTCTACAGGTATCTCCGAGGGTGTCTTTTGAGTTGGCATAGATCGAGACTGGGATTTGTTACTCCGTGTGACGGAGAGGTATCTCGGGGCCCACTCGGTAATACAACATCACAATGAGCCTTGCAAGCAATGTGACTAATTGTTAGTTGCGGGATCTTGTATTACAGAACGAGTAAAGAGACTTGCCGGTAACAAGGTTGAACTAGGTACGGAGATACTGACGATCGAATCTCGGGAAAGTAACATACCGAAGAACAAAGGGAACATCATACGGGATTAACTGAATCCTTGACATAGAGGTTCGACCGATAAAGATGTTCGTAGAATATGTAGGAACCAATGTGGACATCTAGGTACCGCCATTGGTTATTGACCGTAGAGGTGTCTCGATCATGTCTACGTAGTTCTCGAACCCGCAGGGTCTGCACACTTAAGGTTTGGTGACGTTTCGGTAGTATAGAGTTATGTATGGTGGTGACCGAAGGTTGTTCGGAGTCCCGTATGAGATCCCGGACGTCACGAGGAGCTCCAGAATGGTCCGGAGGTAAAGATTCATATATAGGAAGTCCATGTTTGGTCGCCAAAAAAGTTTCGTGCTCATCGGTAGTGTACCGAGAGTGCGGGTAGTGTACTGGGAGACCTCCGGGAGGGGTATTTCGACCCAAGAGGCTTCATGGGCTGTGGGAGAGTATTAAACAGCCCTTAGTGGGCTGGTGGAATAGCCACACAAGGCCCATGCGGCAGGAGAGAAAAAGCCCAAAGAGAAAATTGGAGAAAAAGGCAAAAAAGGAAGAGTCCTACTCCTACTAGGAGTGGAGGAGGAGTAGTACTCCTCCACCTTGGCCGACCGACTCCTAGAGGCTCTTGGCCTTGCGCCAAGGGCTGCCTATCCTCTCCTCCTATATATACTGGTGGAATAGAATGGTTTTGCACAGAATTTACGGCCACGTGCTACCCGTTCCACCAGTGCTCCTCTAGATCGGTTTTCCGCAGTGCTTAGGCGAAGCCCTGCCGGAATCACTCCACCACCATCGCTGGAGCGCCATCACGCTGCCGGCGAACTCTTCTACCTCTCTGCTCTCTCTTGCTATATCAAGATGGCGGAGATCGTCATCAAGCTGTACGTGTGCTGAACGCGGAGGTGCCGTCCGTTCGGCGTTAGATCGGAAGGACCGTGATCGAGATCGTGAGACGGTTCGTGATGAGATCGCGGAACGGATCATGATGAGTTCGCGGGACAGATTGTGATCAAGATCATGAGACGGATCGTGATGATTTCACGGGACGGATCGTGATTGGATCGCGGGACGGATCGTGATGAGATTGCGGGACGCTCGGCGATTTGGATTGCGAAGATGTTCGACTACACCAACCGCGTTTCTTAACGCTTCCCCTTAGCGATCTACAAGGGTATGTAGATCCACTCCCCCTCTCGTAGATGCTCATCACCATGAATAGACCTGCATGTGCGTAGGAAATTTTTTGTTTCCCATGCGATGTTCCCAACAGTGGTATTAGAGCTAGGTCTATGTGTAGATGAGATCTCGAGTAGAACACAAAAGGTTTGTGGGCGTTGATGCTTAGATTGCTTCCTCCCTTGGTCGGATTTTGGTTCAGCGATATTGTGAGATGAAGCGGCCCAGACCAACATTACTCGTACGCTTACGAGAGACCGGTTCCCTCAACCGCAAATTGTTGCATAGATGGCTTGCGGGTGATAGTTTCTCTCACTTTAGTTGGATCGGATTCGACAAAGGCGGTCCTTGAGAAGGTTGAAAAGCAACTAGTGTATCACCATTGTGGTTTTTGCGTAGGTGAGAATTGTTCTTGCTAGATACCCGTAGCAGCCACGTAAAACATGCAACAACAATTAGAGGACGTCTAACTTGTTTTTCCTGGGTATGTTGTGATATGATATGGCCAATTACATGATGTGATATATGTGATGTATGAGATGATCATGTGATGTATAGATTATCACGACTTGCATCTTGATGAATACGGCAACCGGCAGGAGCCATAGGGTTGTCTTTAATTATTGTATGACCTACGTGTCAATCATTAAGCGCTATGTAATGCTTTACTGTATCGCTAAACGGTAGCAATAGTAGTAGAAGCATGCAGGGCGTGACAACCCCGATGGCGACACGTTGATGGAGATCAAGATGATGGAGATCATGGTGTCATGCCGGTGACGATGGAGATCATGCCGGTGCTTTGTAGATGGAGATCAAAAGCAAAAGTTCATGGCTATATCATGTCACTTATGATTTGCATGTGATGTTAATCCTTTTTATGCACCTTGTTTTGCTTAGGACGACGGTAGCATTATAAGGTGATCCCTCACTTAATTTCAAGATAAATTGTGTTCTCCCCAAGTGTGCACCATTGCGAAAGTTGGTCGTGTTGACACCACGTGATGATCGGGTGTGATAGACTCTACGTTCACATACAACGGGTGCAAGCCAGTGTTGCACATGCAGAACACTCGGGTTAAACTTGACGAGACTAGCATGTACAGACATGGCCTCGGAACACAAGAGACCGAAAGGTCGAACATGAGTCATATAGTAGATATGATCAACATAATGATGTTCACCATTGCAGCCACCTCAACTCACATGATGATCGGAGTTGAGTTGGTGAATTTGGATCATGTGATCGGAGGGATGTCAATTTGAGTGGGAGTTCTTAAGTAATATGATTAATTGAACTCATTATCATGAACATAGTCAATAGTGTCTTTGCAAATTATGTTGTAGATTACTAGCTCGCGCTGTAGCTCCCTTAATTTTTTATATGTCCCTAGAGAAATAGAGTTGAAATATGATGGTAGCAATATTGCGGACTAGGTCCGTGATCTGAGGATGGTCCTCTTTGCTGCACTGAAGGCTTATGTCCTTAATGCACCGCACGGTGCGCCACCCCCTCTAGCGTCGTCTGTAGATGTTGTGAACATCTGACAGGCACGTTCCGATGACTACTTGATAGTTTAGTGCGTCATGCATTACAGCTTAGAGTTGAGGCTCCGAAACGTTTTGAACGTCACGAAACATATGAGATGTTCTAAGAGCTAAGATTATGATCTCAGGCTCGTGCCCGTATTGAGAGATATGAGATCTCCAACAAGATTCTTTGCCTGCAAGATGAAAGAGAATAGCTCAATCGTTGAGCATGTGCTCAGATTGTCTGGGCACTACAATCGCTTGAATCGAGTGGGAGTTGATCTTCCAGATAAGATAGTGATTGATATAGTTCTCCAAAATCACTGTCACTAAGCTACTAGAACTTGGTGATGAACTATAGAATGCCAGGAATAGAAATATTGATCCCCGGGCTGTTCGCGATGTTTGACACCACAAAGGTAGAAGTAAAAAAGGAGCATCAAGTGTTGATGGTTAATCAAACCACTGGTTTCGAGAAGGGCAAGAGCAAAGAGGCAAACTTCATGGATAGCAAGTCAGTTGCTGCTCCAGTGAAGCAACCCAAAGTTGAACTCAAACCCAAGACTAAGTGCTTCTATTATGAGGTGGGCGGTCGCTGAAGCAAAACAACCCTAGATATTTGGTAGATAAGAAGGCTGGCAACATCAACAGAAGTATCTTTGATATACGATTTATTGATGTGTACCTTGCTAGTACTCCTAGTAGCACCTGGGTATTGGATACCGGTTCGGTTGCTAAATGTTAGTAACTCGAAATAAAAGCTACGGAATAAACGGAGAACTAGCTAAGGGTGAGGTGACGATGTGTGTTGGAAATGTTTCCAAGGTTGATGTGATCAACATCGCACGCTCTCTCTACCTTCAGGATTAGTGACGAACCTAAATAAATGTTATTTGGTGTTTTGCGTTGAGCATGAACATGATTAGATCATGTTTATTGCAATACGGTTATTCATTTAAGTTATTTCTGTTTACATGAATAATACCTTCAATGGTCATGCACCCAGTGCGAATGGTTTGTTGAAATCATGATCGTAGTAATACACATGTTCATAACATTGATGTCAAAAGATACAAAGTTAATAATGATAGTACCACATACTTGTGTCATTGCCGCTAAATGTCATATTGGTATAAAGCGCATGAAGAAACTCCATGCTGATCCTTGGACTCATTCGATTTCGAATCAGTTGAGACATGCGAACCATGTCTCTTGGGCAAGATGACTAAAGGACCCTGTTGGATGGAGCAGGCAAGTGATTCATTGGAAATGA
Organism: Hordeum marinum; assembly: GCA_022496015.1. NCBI lineage: Eukaryota > Viridiplantae > Streptophyta > Magnoliopsida > Poales > Poaceae > Hordeum > Hordeum marinum. The sequence goes on along the minus strand of CM039672.1, from coordinate 235,028,737 downwards.
TACATGTTGATGTATGCAATCCAGTGAGTCTTGTAGCGTGCAGTGGATATCGTTATTTTCTTACCTTCACTGATGATTTAAGTAGATATAATGTACATTTACTTAATGAAACACAAATCTGAAGCGTTTGAAAGGTTCAAGCAAATTCAGAGTGAAGTTTAAGATCATCGTGACAAGAAGATAAAAATGACTGTGATATGATCGTGGAGGTGAATATCTGAGTTACGAGTTTGGCATACAACTTGAGACAATGTGAAATTTGTTTCACAACTAAACGCCACCCGAAACACCATAGTGTGATGGTGTGTCCGAACATCATAGTCATGTTCTATTGGATATGGTGCGTGCTATGATGTCTCTTATCGTTTTACTACTATAATTTTGGGGTTATAAATTAGAGACAACTACATTCACTTTAAATAGGGCACCATCTAAATCTGTTGAGATGACACCGTGTGAATTATGGTTTGATAGAAACCTGAGCTGTCATTTCTTAATGTTTGGGGCTGCGACACTTGTGTGGAAAATGTTTTCACCTAATGAGGTCGAACCCAAGGCGGATAAATGCATCTTCATAGAATACCCTAAGAACAGTTGGGTGAACCTTCTATCTCAGATCCAAGTGCAAAGTGTTTGTTGCTAAACTGGATCCTTTCTCGAGGAAAAGTTTCTCTCGAAAGAATTGAGTGCGAGGAAGATAGAACTTGATGAGGTTGTTAAACCTTTGTTCAACCAGATAGTAGTGCAGCACAGAAAGATGTTTCTGTGAAGCCAACGTTAGTTGAACAGGAAGTTAATGATGATGATCATGAAGCTTCAGGATCGGGTTACTGTCAAACTTCGTAGGTCGACAAGGATGTGTACTGCTCCTAAGTGGTACGACAACCCTGTCTTGGAGGTCATGTTGTTGGACAACGATGAATCTACGAGCTATGGAGAAGCGATGATGGGCCCGGATTCCGACAAATGGTTGGAGGCCATGAAATCCGAGATAGGATCCATGTATGAAAACCAAGTATAGACTTTCGTAGACTTGCTCGTTGGACGGCAGGTCGTTGAGTACAAATAGATCTTTAAAAGGAAGACAAACGCTGATGGTAATTATCGCCATTTGTAAAGCTCGACTTGTTGCAAAGATGTTTGTGACAAGTTCAAGGAGTTGACTACGATGAGACTTTGTCACACGTAGCAGTGCTAAAGTCTGTTGGAATTGTGTTAGCAGTTGTTGCATTTTTCAATTATGAAATCTGGCAGATGGATGTCAAAACATCGTTTCCTTAACGGTTTACTTGAGGAAAGGTTGTATGTGATACAACCAGGAGGTTTTGTCAGTCCTAAGGATGCTAAAAGGTGTGCAAGCTTCAGTGATCCTTTTATAGACCGAAGCAAGCATCTCGGAGTTGGAATATACACTTTGATGAGGTGATCAAAGTTTTGTAGTTTATACAAAGTTTATGAGAAACTTGTATTTACAATAAAGTGAGTGAGCACTATAGAATTTCTGATAAGTATATGTGGATGACATATTGTTGATCGGAAATAATGTAGGATTTCTGGAAAGCATAAATGGTTGTTTGAAAAGTGATTTTCAAAGGAAGACCTGGATAAAGCTACCCAATTGTGGAGCGTCAACATCTATAGAGATAGATCAAGATGCTTGATGAGACGTTCAATGAGTACATACCTTGATGATATTTTGAAAGAGTTCAAAATGGATCAGTCAGAGAAATAGTTCTAGTCTGATTTGTAAGGTGTGAAGTTGAGTGAGACTCAAAGCTCGACAACGGTAGAAGAAAGAGAAAGGACGAACGTCGCCCCTATGCCCTAGCCATAGGCTCTATATAGTATGCCATGTTGTGTACCGCACTTGTGTGTGCCTTGCCATGAGTCCGTCAAGGGGTACAAGAGTGATCCAGGAGTGGATCACTAGACAACGGTCAACATTATCCTTAGTGACTAAAAGACCAAAGGATTTGTTTCTCAATTATGGAGGTGATAAAGGGTTCGTCGTAAGGAGTTACGTCGATGCAAGCTTTAACACTAATCCGGATGACTCGTAGTAGCAATCTGGATACGTATAGTGGAGCAGCCATTTGGAATAGTACCAAGTGGAGTGTGGTAGCAGTGTTTACAGTTTGACATAGGGATTTGCAAAGTACACATAGATCGGAATGTTACAGACCCGTTGACTATAAGACCTCTCTCACATGCAAAGCATGATCGAACCCCAGAACTCATTGGGTGTTAGATTCATAACAATGCGAATCACATGGTGATGTGAACTAGATTATTGACTCTAGTGCAAGTGGGAGACTGTTGGAAATATGCCCTAGAGGCAATAATAAATTATTTGTTATCATATTTCCTTGTTCATGATAATCGTTTATTATCCATGCTATAATTGTATTGATCGGAGACTTAGATGCATGTGTGTATACATAGACAAAAACATGTCCCTAGTATGCCTCTAATAGACTAGCTCGTTGATCAAAAGATGGTTAAGGTTTCCTATCCATGGACATGAGATGTCATTTGATAACGGGATCACATCACTAGGAGAATGATGTGATGGACAAGACCCAAACTACAAACGTAGCATATGATCGTGTCGGTTTATTGCTACTGTTTTCTGCATGTCAAGTATGTGTTCCTATGACCATGAGATCATGCAACTCACTAACACCGGAGGAGTGCCTTGTGTGTATCAAACATCGCAACGTAACTGGGTGACTATAAAGGTGCTCTACAGGTATCTCCGAGGGTGTTTGTTGAGTTGGCATGGATCAAGACTGGGATTTGTTACTCCGTGTGACGGAGAGGTATCTCGGGGCCCACTCGGTAATACAACATCACAGTGAGCCTTGCAAGCAATGTGACTAATTGTTAGTTGCGGGATCTTGTATTACGGAACAAGTAAATAGACTTGCCGGTAATGAGGTTGAACTAGGTATGGAGATACCGACGATCGAATATCGGGCAAGTAACATACCGAAGAACAAAGGGAACATCATACGGGATTAACTGAATCCTTGACATAGAGGTTCGACCGATAAAGATGTTCGTAGAATATGTAGGAACCAATGTGGACATCCAGGTCCCGCCATTGGTTATTGACTATAGAGGTGTCTCCGTCATGTCTACGTAGTTCTCGAACCCGCAGGGTCTGCACACTTAAGGTTTGGTGACGTTTTGGTAGTGTAGAGTTATGTATGGTGGTGACCGAAGGTTGTTCGGAGTCCCGGATGAGATCCGAACATCACGAGGAGCTCCGGAATGGTCCGGAGGTAAAGATTGATATATAGGAAGTCCCAGTTTGGTCGCCGGAAAAGTTTTGGGCTCATCGGTATTGTACCGAGAGTGCCGGTAGTGTACTGGGAGACCTCCGGGAGGGGTATTTCGACCCAAGAGGCTTCATGGGCTGTGGGAGAGTATTAACCAGCCCTTAGTGGGCTGGTGGAATAGACACACAAGGCCCATGTGGCAGGAGAGAAAAAGCCCAAAGTGAAAATTGGAGAAAAAGGCAAAAAAGGAAGAGTCCAACTCCTACTAGGAGTGGAGGAGGAGTAGGACTCCTCCACCTTGGCCGGACGACTCCTAGAGGCTCTTGGCCTTGAGACAAGGGCTTCCTCTCCTCACCTCCTATATATACTGGTGGAATAGAAGGGTTTTGCACAGAATTTACGACCACGTGCTACCCGTTCCACCAGTGCTCCTCTAGATCGGTTTTCCGCAGTGCTTAGGCGAAGCCCTGCCGGAATCACTCCACCACCATCGCCGGAGCACCATCATGCTGCCGGCGAACTCTTCTACCTCTCTGCTCTCTCTTGCTGGATCAAGACGGTAGAGATCGTCATCAAGCTGTACGTGTGCTGAACGCGGAGGTGTCGTCCGTTCGGCGCTAGATCGGAAGGACCGTGATCGAGATCGTGAGACGGTTCGTGATGAGATCGCGGAATGGATCGTGATGAGTTCACGAGACAGATCGTGATCAAGATCGTGAGACGGATCGTGATGAGTTCACGGGATGGATCGTGATGAGATCGCGGGACGCTCGGTGATTTGGATCGCGAAGATGTTCGACTACACCAACCGCGTTTCTTAATGCTTCCCGCTTAGCGATCTACAAGGGTATGTAGATCCACTCTCCCTCTCATAGATGCTCATCACCATGGATAGATCTGCGTGTGCGTAGGAATTTTTTTGTTTCCCATGTGACGTTCCCCAACAATATGTGCCAATCATGACTCTTAAGACCAAATATTTTCAATTTGTCAAGACTCGCTCCCCTCTTTAGATTCGCTGCATACCCTTCGGGGAACATCAACTGCATTTTCACCCAAAAGATCATTTCCCTCATAGCTAGCCTTCCAAGATTGAACCATGCCTTTGGCTTCCTCCAGTTCTTCTTTCCTTTCGGTTGTCGAATGTTTTGCAACGGTCTATCACATAGAGCCTCCTGGTCGACTCTAGACTTAGGACTATCCTTCGACTTCCCCTCTATGCCAAACAATGTACAAAAAAGGGCCTCCGCGATATTCTTTTCAGTGTGCATCACGTCGATGTTGTGTGGGAAAAGGAGGTCTTTAATGTAAGGCAGATCCCACAAACATATCTTGTGAGTCTAAGCGTGTTCCGTGTTATACCCTTTGAAATACCCTGGATGATCTAGATCTGGCTCAAGAGCATTTATCTGATCCAGGATTTGTTGGCCTGTCAACGCAGGTGGTGCAGTGTTTTTGACAACTCTACCTTTGATGAAATTCTTCTTGTCTTTTATGAACTTATGGTCAGGATGCAGGAACTGTCTATGCATGTCGAAGCAAGAAAACTTGCGACCCACCTCCAGCCAACGGAACTGAAGAGCTGCGTTGCATGTGGGGCACGAAAACCTTCCATGCACACACCAGCCAACGAATAGTGCATACGCCGGCAAGTCATGCATCGAGTACATGTACCACACATGCATTTTGAAGTTCTTTTTTGTAGCGGCGTCGTATGTCTTGATCCCATTATCCCAGGCTTCTTGCAATTCATCCTTAAGCAGTTGCATGTACACATTCATATTCTTCCCCGGATATTTGGGCCCTGGAATTATCAACGTCAGGAAAATGTTCTTTCTTTTCATAATCTCTCCGGGGGGGGGGGGAGATTGAGTGGAATGACAAATACAGGCCAACAACTATATTGTGCTGCCGTCATACCATACACATTGAACCCATCCGTGATGATGGCAACTCGATGATGCCTTGGATCTGCCGCTTTATCCTTATGTAATGCATCGAAGTGCTTCCATGCAAAAGCGTCTGAAGTGTGTCCCAACATCGGATTCCCATCTGTATCCAGTTCTGTTCTTTTGCCCAATTTATGCCACGTCATCTGTCTAGCCGTCTCTTCGACCATGAAAAGACGTTGAAGTCTTGGTATGATTGGCAGATACCAAAGAACATTAATGGGGATTTTGGTCTGACTCTTCTCACCCATACCGTTGTCTACCAGAACATACCTGGAAGCATTGCAAATGGGGCAATAGTTCAAGCCCGCATACTCAAGCCTAAATAAGGCACATCCATTCTCACAGGCATCTATCTTCTCATAGGGCATCTTAAGCGCACGTAGGATTCTGTTAGACTGGTACAGGTTTGGTGGAAATACATGGCCTTCGGGTAGAAAGCGTCCAAATATCGTCATCATCACATCATAGCATTCTCTGCCCAGGTTGAACTGAGCCTTTAGAGCCATTACTTGCGCGATGGCATCCAGCTGACAAAGCTCAGTGTGCTCATGGAGAGGACGTTTTGAAGACTCCAACATTTCATAAAAGGCCTTTGCAGATTCCTCCATCTCATCATCCGAATCCCGAGCATCATCAAAGTCTTGCACCATGTCTTCGATCCCGATACCATGCTCGTTGGTGCGACGACGAACTACCTTAGCTCTGGCACGTTGGGCAGACTCACCATGAAATGTCCAGACCGTATAATTAGGCGTAAAACCCCATTTCTGCAGGTGTTTGATCATTTCAAACTCTTACTTCTTCTTACAGTTGTCAAAATCGACACAAGGGCACCAAGTTGTTTTCTGTCCATTCCAAATGCGACTCTCACAAACTCCTTGGTTTTTGTTAACCATTCACGGGTCATGTCTTTCTGACTAGTGTGACCGGTGTACATCCACCCACGATCACTCATCTTGCCTAGCTACTAGACACACACAAAATATATACATAATTCAGCAAACCATATTCATTAGTTAATAGAGTTTCTCAGTTTCATTACGTCGATGCAACCTAGACGCTAGTAGGTAAAGATAGGTCCTAATCCCACCCGAGTATGTGTAGATTGTGTTCGTTTTCCCATGCTCCGCTCCGGATCCGACGCACAATTTCGGCAGCACCTCCCCGCTGTGTTGGGAGACGTAGTAGTAAATCAAAATTTTCCTACGTGTCACCAAGATCTATCTATGGAGAAACCAGCAACGAGAGGGGAGAGATTGCATCTTCATACCTTTGAAGATCGCTAAGCGGAAGCGTTACAAGAACGCGGTTGGTGGAGTCGTACTCGTAGCGATTCAGATCGCGGTGGATTCCGATCTAAGCGCCGAACAATGGTGCCTCCGCGTTCAACACACGTGCAGCCCGCTGACGTCTCCCACGCCTTGATCCAGCAAGGAGGAAGGAGAGGTTGGGAAGGGCTCCAACAGCAGCACGACGGCGTGGTGGTGGTGGAGTAGCAAGGTATTCCGGTAGGGCTTCGCCTAAGCACTGCGGAGGAGGAAGAAGAGAGGTAGGGCTTCGCCGTGAGAGAGAGAGTTCAGATATATCCTCAAAAGGCCAAAACCTCAAGTATATATAGGAGGAGGGAGAGGGAGGGCTGTCTTGGCCCCTCCTCCAAGGAGGAGAGGTTCGGCCGAACTAGGGGGAGAGTCCACCTCCCACAAGGGAGGTGGATGTCCTCCTTTTAAATCCTTTTGCCCTTATCTCTTGATCCCTATGCACATGGGCCTTTAGCAAAAGTCTTTCCCAGCCCAGTAAGGGCTGGAACACTTTATCTAACAGCCCATGAGGTTCTCTGGTCGTCACACCCCTCCTGGGGGTCCTCCGGCACCCTCCCGGCACTCCCGGTACAATATCGATGAGCCTGAAAACTTTCCGGTGACCAAAACTGGACTTCCTATATATTAATATTTACCTCCAGACCATTCCGGAGCTCCTCATGACGTCCGAGATCTCATTCGGGACTCCAAACAACCTTAGGTAATCACGTATACCCTTTCCCTATAACCCTAGCGTCATCGAACCTTAAGTGTGTAGACCCTACGGGTTCGGGAGACACGTGGACATGACCGAGACACTTCTCCGGCCAATAACCAACAGCGGGATCTGGATACCCATGTTGGTTCCCACATGCTCCACGATGATCTCATCGGATGAACCACGATGTGGGGGATTCAATCAATCCCGTATACAGTTCCCTTTGCCTATCGGTATGATACTTGCCTGAGATTCGATCATCGGTATCCTATACCTTGTTCAATCTCGTTACCGGCAAGTCTCTTTACTCGTTCTGTAATACATCATCCCGTGGCTAACTCCTTAGTCACATTGAGCTCATTATCATAATGTCTTACTGAGTGGGCCCAGAGATACCTCTCCGTCACACAGAGTGACAAATCCCAGTCTCGATTCATGCCAACCCAATAGACACTTTCGTAGATACCCGTAGTGCACCTTTATAGCCACCCAGTTACGTTGTGACGTTTGGCACACCCAAAGCATTCCTATGGTATCCGGGAGTTTCACAATCTCATGGTCTAAGGAAACAATACTTGACATTGAAAAGCTTTAGCAGACGAACTACACGATCTTGTTCTATGCTTAGGATTGGGTCTTGTCCATCACATCATTCTCCTAATGATGTGATCCCGTTATCAACGACATCCAATGTCCATGGTCATGAAACCATGACCATCTATTGATCAACGAGCTAGCCAACTAGAGGCTTACTAGGGACATGTTGTGGTCTATGTATTCACACATGTATTACGGTTTCCGATTAATACAATTGTAGCACGAACAATAGACAATTATCATGAACTAGGAAATACAATAATAACCATTTTATTATTGCCTCTAGGGCATATGTCCAACAGTCTCCCACTTGCACTAGAGTCAATAATCTAGTTACATTGTGATGAATCGAACACCCATAGCATTCTGGTGTTGATCATGTTTTGCTCGCGAGAGAGGTTTAGTCAACGGATCTGCGACATTCAGATCCTTATGCACTTTACAAATATCTATATCTCCCTTCTGAATGTAATCACAGATGGAGTTGAAGCGGCGCTTGACGTGTCTTGTCTTCTTGTGAAACCTGGGCACCTTCGCAAGGGCAATAGCTCCAGTGTTGTCACATAGCAGAGTCATCGGGCCCGACGCATTGGGAATCACTCCTAGGTCGGTGATGAACTCCTTCATCCAGACTCCCTCCTTCGCTGCTTCCGAAGCAGCTATGTACTCCGCTTCACATGTAAATGCTACCACGACACTTTGCTTGCTACTGCACCAGCTGACTGCCCCTCCGTTCAAAATATACACGTATCCGGTTTGCGACTTGGAGTCGTCCGGATCTGTGTCGAAACTAGCATCGACGTAACCCTTTACGACGAGCTCTTCGGCACCTCCATATACGAGAAACATGTCCTTTGTCCTTTTTAGGTACTTCAGGATATTCTTGACCGCTGTCCAGTGTTCCGCTCTGGGATCACTTTGGTACCTCCCTACCAAACTTATGGCAAGGTTCACATCAGGTCTGGTACACAGCATGGCATACATAATAGAGCCTATAGCTGAAGCATAGGGGATGACACTCATCTCTTCTCTATCCTTTGCCTGGTCGGGCATTGAGTCGCACTCAATCTCACACCCTGTAACACAGGCAAGAACCCCTTCTTGGACTGATCCATATTGAACTTCTTCAATATCTTTTCAAGGTATGTGCTTTGCGAAAGACCTATGAGACATCTCGATATATCTCTATAGATCTTAATACCTAATATGTAAGCAGCTTCTCCAAGGTCCTTCATTGACAAACACTTATTCAAGTAGGCCTTTATACTTTCCAAGAGTTCTATATCGTTTCCCATTATCAGCATGTCGTCCACATATAATATAAGAAATGCTACAGAGCTCCCACTCACTTTCTTGTAAATACAGGGTTCTCCATAAACCTGTACAAACCCAAACGCTTTAATCACCTCATTAAAGCGAATGTTCCAACTCCAAGATTCTTGCACCAGCCCATAGATGGAGCGCTGGAGCTTGCATACTTTGTTAGCATCTTTAGGATCGACAAAACCTTTCGGCTACATCATATATAGTTCTTCCTTGAGGAAGCCATTAAGGAATGCCGTTTTGACGTCCATTTGCCAGATCTCATAATCATAAAATGCGGCAACTGCTAACATGATTCGGACAGACTTCAGCATCGCTACGGGTGAGAAAGTCTCATCGTAGTCAACTCCTTGAACTTGTCGATAACCCTTAGCGACAAGCCAAGCCTTAGAGGCGGTCACATTACTGTCCGCGTCAGTCTTCTTCTTAAAGATCCATTTATTTTCAATGGCTCGCTTATCATCAGGCAATTCCACCAAAGTCCATACTTTGTTTTCATACATGGATCCTATCTCGGATTTCATGGCCTCAAACCATTTGTTGGAATCCGGGCCTGCCATCGCTTCTTCATAGTTCGAAGGTTCATCGTTGTCCAACAACATGATCTCTAGGACAGGGTTGCCGTACCACTCTGGTGCGGAACGTGTCCTAGTGGACCTTCGACGTTCAACAGTAACTTGATCTGAAGTTTCATGATCATCATCATTAACTTCCTCTCCAGCCGGTGTAGGCTCCATAGAAACAACTTCCTGTGCTGCGATACTCTCCAGTTCGAGTGGAGGTACGATTACCTCATCAAGTTCTATTTTCCTCCCACTTACTTCTTTCGAGAGAAACTCTTTCTCGAGAAAGGATCCATTCTTGGGAACAAAGACTTTGCCCTCGGATCGTAGGTAGAAGGTATACCCAATAGTCTCTTTGGGATATCCTATGAAGACGCACTTTTCGACTTTGGGTTCGAGCTTCTCAGGTTGAAGGTTCTTCACATAAGCATCGCATCCCCAAACTTTTAGAAACGACAACTTAGGTTTCTTTCCAAACCATAATTCATACGGTGTCGTCTCAACGGATTTAGACGGTGCCCTATTTAAAGTGAATGCGGCAGTCTCTAATGCATATCCCCAAAATGATAGCGGTAAGTCGGTAAGAGACATCATAGATCGCACCATATCCAATAGAGTGCGATTACGATGTTCAGACACACCATTTCGCTGAGGTGTGCCGGGCGGCGTGAGTTGTGAAACAATTCCACATTTCCTAAGGTGCGTGCCAAACTCGTGACTTAAATATTCTCCACCACGATCAGATCGTAGGAATTTTATTTTCCTGTCACGTTGATTCTCTACCTCACTCTGAAATTCGTTGAACCTTTCAAAGGTTTCAGACTTGTGTTTCATTAAGTAGACATACCCATATCTGCTCAAGTCATCAGTGAGGGTGAGAACATAACGGTAGCCACCGCGGGCCTCGATGCTCATTGGACCGCATACATCGGTATGTATTATCTCCAACAAGTCAGTTGCCCGCTCCATTGTTCCGGAGAACGGAGTCTTGGTCATCTTGCCCATTAGGCATGGTTCACACGTGTCAAATGATTCGAAATCAAGTGACTCCAAAAGTCCATCAGCATGGAGCTTCTTCATGCGTTTGACACCAATATGACCAAGGCGGCAGTGCCACTTGTAAGTGGGACTATCGTTATCAACCTTACACTTTTTGGTTCTCACACTATGGACATGTGTAACATCACGTTCGAGATTCATCAAAAATAAACCATTGACCAGCGGGGCATGACCATAAAACATTTCTCCCATATAAACAGAACAACCATTATTCTCAGATTTAAAGAGTAGCCATCTCGCATCAAGCGACATCCAGATACAATGTTCATGCTCAAAGTTGGTACTAAGTAACAATTATTAAGGTTTAAAACTAATCCCGAAGGTAGATGTAGAGGTAGCGTGCCGGCAGCGATCACATCGACTTTGGAACCATTCCCGACGCGCATCGTCACCTCGTCCTTTGCCAGCCTCCGCTTATTCCGCAGCTCCTGCTTGGAGTTACAAATGTAAGCAACTGCACCGGTATCAAATACCCAGGAGCTACTACGAGCTCTGGTTAAGTACACATCAATACAAGTATATCACATATACCTTTAACGTTGTCGTCCTTCTTATCCGCTAAGTACTTGGGGCAGTTCCGCTTCTAGTGACCGGTACCCTTGCAATAAAAGCACTCAGTCTCTGGCTTGGGTCCATTCTTGTTCTTTTTATTCCCGGCAACTTGCTTACCGGGCGCGGCAACAACTTTGCCGTCCTTCTGTAAGTTCTTTTTACCCTTGCCTTTCTTAAAACTAGTAGTCTTATTCACCATCAACACTTGATGCTCCTTTTTGATCTCGACCTCTACTGATTTCAGCATCGAGTATAACTCAGGAATGGACTTCTCCATACCCTGAATGTTGTAGTTCATCACAAAGCTTTTGTAGCTAGGCGGAAGTGACTGGAGGATTCTGTCAATGACCGAGTCATCCGAGAGATTAACTCCAAGCTTAGTCAAACGGTTGTGTAGCCCAGACATCTTGAGGATGTGCTCACTGATAGAACTGTTCTCCTCCATCTTACAGCTAAAGAACTTGTTGGAGATGTCATATCTCTCGACCCGGGCATGAGCTTGGAAAACCAGTTTCAGCTCTTGGAACATCTCATATGCTCCGTGTTTCTCAAAACGCTTTTGGAGCCCCGGTTCTAAATTGTAAAGCATGCCGCACTGAACAAGGGAGTAATCATCGCAACGAGAATGCCAAGCGTTCGCAACGTCTTGCTCTGTTGGGAGAAGGGGTAGGTCACCTAGTGGTGCATCAAGGACATACAATTTCTTGGAAGCTATGATGATGATCCTCAAGCCACGGACCCAGTCCGCATAGTTGCTTCCATCATCTTTCAGCTTGGTTTTCTCTAGGAACGCGTTGAAATTGAGGGTGACATTTGCGTTGGCCATTGGATCTACAATATAGATAGTAAAGACAATTTTAGACTAAGTTCATGATAATTGAGTTCATATAATCAAATTATTTAATGAACTCCCACTTAGATAGACGTCTCTCTAGTCATCCAAGTGTCACATGATCCATGTCAACTAGCCCATGTCCGATCATCACGTGAGACGGACTAGTCATCCATGGTGAACATCTCCATATTGATCGCATCTTCTATACGACTCATGTTCGACCTTTCGGTCTTCCGTGTTCCGAGGCCATGTCTGTACATGCTAGGCTCGTCAAGTTAACCTAAGTGTTCCGCGTGTGTAAATCTGGCTTACACCCGTTGTATGCGAACGTTAGAGCCTATCACACACGATCATCACATGGTGCTTCGGAACAACGATCCTTAGCAACGGTGCACAGTTAGGGTGAACACATCTCTTGAAATTTTATTGAGAGATCATCTTATTTACTAACATCATTCTAAGCAAATAAGATGTAAACATGATAAACATCACATGCAATCAACATAGTGACATGATATGGCCAATATCATCTTGCTCCTTTGATCTCCATCTTCAGGGCACCATGATCATCACTGTCACCGGCACGACACCATGATCTCCATCATCATGATCTCCATCATTGTGTCTTCATGAAGTTGTCTCGCCAACTATTACTTCTACTACTATGGCTAACGTTTAGCAATAAAGTAAAGTAATTACATGGCATTTATGATTGACACGCAGGTCATACGATAAAATAAGACAACTCCTATGGCTCCTACTGGTTGTCATACTCATCGACATGCAAGTCGTGAATCCTATTACAAGAACATGATAAATCTCATACATCACAATGCATCACATCACATCATGTTGGCCATATCACATCACAAGGCATATGCTGCAAAAACAAGTTAGACGTCCTCTAATTTGTAGTTGCAAGTTTTACGTGGCTGCTATAGGTTTCTAGCAAGAACGTTTCTTACCTATGCCAAAAACACAATGTGATATGCCAATTGCTATTTACCCTTCATAAGGACCATTTTCATCGAATCCAATCCGACTAAGGTGGGAGAGACAAACACCCGCTAGCCACCTTATGCAACAAGTGCATGTCAGGCGGTGGAACCGGTCTCACGTAAGCGTACGTGTAAAGTTGGTCCGGGCTGCTTCATCCCACAATATCACCGAATCAAGATAAGACTAGTAGTGGTAAGGAAATTAATAAGATCTATGCCGACAACTGCTTTGTGTTCTACTCGTGCATAGATTCTATGCATAGACCTAGCTCATGATGCCACTGTTGGGAGACATATTAGTAAAGCAAAATTTTCCTACGTGTCACCAAGATCTATCTATGGACAAACCAGCAACGAGAGGGGAGAGATTGCACCTTCATACCTTTGAAGATCGCTAAGCGGAAGCGTTACAAGAACGCGGTTGGTGGAGTCGTACTCGCAGCGATTCAGATCGCGGTGGATTCCGATCTAAGCGCCGAACAACGGTGCCTCCGCGTTCAACACACGTGTAGCCCGGTGATGTATCCTACGCTTTGATCCAGCAAGGAGGAAGGAGAGGTTGGGAATGGCTCCAACAGCAGCACGACGGCGTGGTGGTGGTGGAGTAGCAAGGTATTCCGGTAGGGCTTCGCCTAAGCACTGCAGGGGAGGAAGAAGAGAGGTAGGGCTTCGCCGTGAGAGAGAGAGAGAGTTCAGATCTATCCTCAAAAGGCCAAAACCTCAAGTATATGTAGGTGTAGGGAGAGGGAGGGCTCCCTTGGCCCATCCTCCAAGGAGGAGAGGTTCGGCCGAACTAGGGGGAGAGTCCACCTCCCACAAGGGAGGTGGATCTCCTCCTTTTAAATCCTTTTGCCCTTATCTCTTAATCCCTATGCACATGGGCCTTTAGCAAAAGTCTTTCCCAGATCAATAAGGGCTGGCACACTTTATCTAACAGCCCATGAGGTTCTCTGGTCGTCACACCCCTCCCAGGGGTCCTCCGGCACCCTCCCGGCACTCCCGGTACAATACCGATGAGCCCGAAAACTTTCCGGTGACCAAAACTGGCCTTCCTATATATCAATCTTTACCTATGGACCATTCCGAAGCTCCTCATGACATCCGGGATCTTATCCGAGACACCGAACAACCTTCGATAATCACGTATACCATTTCCCTATAACCCTAGCATCATCGAACCTTAAGTGTGTAGACCCTACGGGTTCGGGAGACACGTGGACATGATCGAGACACTTCTCCGGCCAATAACCAACAGCGGGATCTGGATACCCATGTTGGTTCCCACATGCTCCACGATGATCTTATCATATGAACCACGATGTCGGGGATTCAATCAATCCCGTATACAGTTCCCTTTGCCTATCGGTATGATACTTGCCCGAGATTCGATCATCGGTATCCTATACCTTGTTCAATCTCGTTACCGGCAAGTCTCTTTACTTGTTCCGTAATACATCATCCTGTAGCTAACTCCTTAGTCACATTGAGCTCATTATGATGATGTCTTACCGAGTGGGCCCAGAGATACCTCTCCGTCACACGGTGTGACAAATCCCAATCTCGATTCATGCCAACCCAACAGACACTTTTGGAGATACCCGTAGTGCACATTTATAGCCACCCAGTTACGTTGTGACGTTTGGCACACCCAAAGCATTCTTACGGTATCCGGGAGTTGCACAATCTCATGGTCTAAGGAAACGATACTTGACATTGAAAAGCTTTAGCAGACGAACTACACGATCTTGTGCTATGCTTAGGATTGGGTCTTGTCCATCACACCATTCTCCTAATGATGTGATCCCGTTATCAACGACATCCAATGTCCATGGTCATGAAACTGTGACCATCTATTGATCAACGAGCTAGCCAACTAGAGGCTTACTAGGGACATGTTGTGGTCTATGTATTCACACATGTATTACGGTTTCTGGTTAATACAATTGTAGCACGAACAATAGACAATTATCATGAACTAGGAAATACAATAATAACCATTTTATTATTGCCTCTAGGGCATATTTCCAACATGCTGTTCTCCTGATACACGTCTCGGCAATAAGTAGAGAGGATGTATACCCGGAGAACAACAGGGAGGCACTGACGAAATTCTGCATCGGATCCGGAGAAGAGCATATGGGAAAATGAACCCAATCTACACATACTCGGGCTTTCCATGGATAACGTTGGACAATTCGAAAGAATCACGTTTATAAATATGCTAATGAATGCATATTTATAGATGTAACCCTTTCGAACGGGAGACGCATAGTGGTCACGCATACTGATGATTCAAGACAACGATAGCTAGCAAGTTTCATCGGCACGAAGACCGGAACAGAGGAAATGAAGGGGGCAGGAGGAGATGTCATTTGTGCTCACCCACCAATGCAGGGGTGGAGCTCGTCGAACGCACAGACCCTCGCAGCAATGAAACAACCACACATTTAAATTCACCTGATCAACATAAATATGATGCTTTGTATAACAAAATCGAAAAATATATGACCTAACTTATCTTTCGTGCTTATAAAGATTGGAGTTGGTGGTGAATTCACAAGTGGGACCATACAAATAAACTATTGCACTTCTACCCAAATGTGGGACTAGCAATCTTTCAAAAGATATAATAAACAAATGTTACTACTGTAATGAGACCTACCCCAGATAAACAAATGGACTACTATCCTTATGAGCATAACACTTATAAAAACACAGATTACAAATGCATAAGATTGCAATTTAAAATTATGATCTTTATTTTAATTTCTCTGCCTAACCAATTCTTCCAGTTCTATAGCATAGCAGAAGAGAACGAACACATTATAATTTCAACGTGGTCATAGACGTTGTCCTCCTACCAAATTCACGATCTCGGGCATTCAAATTAGTCATGCCCATTCGCCTATGTTTTAAAATTTGAAATGTTATCTCACTATAAATCTTGTGAAGGACCTACAGTGGTCGCTTAAAAAGCATCAATGACTACCACATGACTTTTCATTATTTTTTGCTCCCTTTTTAATCACGAACCATGCATATCCATAAGAAATCATCATCTTTTGATGATCTCCTAAGCCAGTTGTTATTGTTTCGTAGCAACGCACGGGCATTGTGCTAGTAATTCACAAATATATGACCAGTGTCGTGTCGGGGTCGGGGTGTTGGGGTGTCGTGTCGGGGTCGGGGTGTCGGGGGTGTCGTGTTGGGGTTGGGGTGTCGTGTCAGGGTCGGGGTGTCAGAGGTGTCCTGTCGGGGTCGGGGTGTCGGGGGTGCCGTGTCGTGGTCGGGGTGTCGGGGGTGCCATGTCGGGGTCGGGGTGTCGGGGGTGCCCTGTCGGGGTCGGGGTGTCGGGGTGTCATGTCGGGGTCGGGGTGTCGGGGGTGTCGTGTGGGGGTAGGGGTGTCGGGGGTGTCATGTCGGGGTAGGGTGCTGTGTCGTGGTCGGGGGTCCCGTGTTGGGGTGTCGTGTCGGGGTCGTGGTGTCGGGGATGCCGTGTCGGTTGTCGGGGGTCGGGGTGTCGGTGGTGTCGTGTCGGGGTCCATCCTCGACTCCTTTTCCCCTCGATCCTCGACCCCAGAAAATCTAAATAAACCTAAACTAAATCTAGGGGTGTCGGGGTCTTGGGGGTGTCGGCGGTGTCAGGGGTGTCGTGTGGCGACGGTGCTAAACCTAGGTAAACCTAAAGTAAACCTAGCTAAGCCTAAACTAAACCTAAATAAACCTAAACTAAACCTAGCTAAACTAAATCTAAATAAACAGAAAAAACAAAAAAACAGGAAAAAAATCACCTTAAGGCGGCGCGGCTCCGGCGGCAGGGCGGAGCTAGGCCGGGCGGCGCGGCGCGACGCCGATGGCGGGGCGGGGCGATGCGGCGCGGCTCCAGCGGTGGGGCGGGGGCGCGCGGCGGCGGGGGCGACGGGGCGGCGGTGGCTTCGGGGGCAGTGGCATCGGGGGCGGTGGGCGCGGGCGGCGGGGGCGACGGGCGACGGGGAGGAGAGAGGGATCGAGAGAAAGAGAGAAAGAGGCGGGCCGAGGGGGGCGTTAGCCGTTAGCTAACCCCCCCTCTTTGCCGTCCGCTGGCGGATGACAAAGAGGGGGGCCGTTAGGTCAACTTGCGGGCTGGGTTTAGGGTGGGCCCCTTTCCTCTTTGCCGTCCGCTAGCGGACGACAAACCTCCTTTGCCATCCGCTAGCAGACGGCAAAGTAGTGGCTGATGGAAAAGCCACCCTTTGTTGTCAGCCACTACTTTGCCGTCTGCTTTCTGCTAGCTGATGGCAAAGCCACTCTTTGTCGTCCGCTAGCAGACGACAACGAAGTGGTAGACGGCAAATCTTCTGATTCCAGTAGTGCCTCTAGCTATCTATGCTTTCTCACCTCATATTCTATTCATGATGCATCAGAAAATTTGAACAAGTATTTTTCGATCTCTCTGTGTGAGGAGCACTCGGAGTTCCGTGTCGACAAAGGACTGACCACTAAAACCTCCCAAGTTTATCTCGGTGGAACCAACTCAAAAATCTCGGTCTCACCGAATGCCTAGGGTTGATATGTTTTTTTTATCTCGGTACTACAGATTCCATATTCTCGGTTACACCAAGTTTCCCTGTCAGCTGACACTTGAGAAACTCGGTGACACCGAAAATTTGGAATCGGTGTCACTGACAGCGAAGGGGTTGATAACTCACAAGTATAGGGGATCACAACAGTTTTCAAGGGTAGAGTATTCAACCCAAATTTATTGATTCGACACAAGGGGAGCCAAAGAATATTCTCTAGTATTCGCAGATGAGTTGTCAATTCAACGACACCTGAAAGACTTAATATGTGCAACAAAGTATTCATTAGCAAAGTAGCATGGAACTAACGGTAACGGTAGCAAAACTAACAGTAGCAGTTTTATAGTGATTGTAACAGTAGCAGCGGAGAAGTAAGTTAGCAAGGATCAATATGGGGAAAGCTCGTAAGCAATGGATCGGTGATGGATAATTATGTTGGATAGCATTCATCATGCAATAGTTATAACATAGGGTGACACAGAACTAGCTCCAGTTCATCAACGTAATGTAGGCATGTATTCCATATATAGTCATACGTGCTTATGGAAAAGAACTTGCATGACATCTTTTGTCCTACCCTCCCATGGCAGCGGGGTCCTAATGGAAACTAAGGGATATTAAGGCCTCCTTTTAATAGAGAACCAGACCAAAGCATTAGAACTTAGTGAATATGTGAACTTCTCAAACGACGGTAATACCCGGAAAGAAACCCAGTTATTGTCACCTTGGGGGATGCGGATCATAACTCGTAATCGGTGTCTACAACTTGCAAGATAAGATCAACAACACATATATATTCATGAAAACATAAAAGGTTCAGATCTGAAATCATGGCACTCGGGCCCTAGTGACAAGCGTTAAGCATAGCAAAGTCATAGCAACATCAATTTTAGAACATAGTGGATACTAGGGATCAAACCCTAACAAAACTATCTCGATTAAATGATAAATCTTATCCAACCAATCACCATCTAGCAAGCCTACGATGGGATTACTCGAATGACGGAGAGCATCATGGAATTGGTGATAAAGCATGGTTGGTGATGAAGATGGCGTCGATTTCCCCTCTTCAGAGCCCAAAACGGACTCTAGATCTGGTGTCTCGAGGAAGAACAGGAGGTGGCGGCGGCTCCGTATCGTGAAACGCGATAAACTCTTCTCTCTGATTTTTTTCCTCCGCGAATAGGGTTATATGAAGATGGAGATGAGGTCGGAGGAGCTATGGGGGCCCCACAAGCCTGCTAGGCGCGACCAGCGAGGGTGGCCGCGCCTAGCAGGCTTGTGGCCTGCAGGTGTCCCCCCTCTGGTTGATTCTTGCGCCAGTATTTTTTATTAAATCCAAAAATATTCTGTGTAAATTTTCAGGACGATCCGAGAACTTTTATTTGTGCACAAAAATAACACCAAGGCAATTCTGCTGAAAACAACGCCAGTCCGGGTTAGTTCCATTCAAATCATGCAAATTAGAGTCCAAAACAAGGGCAAAAGAGTTTGGAAAAGTGGATACGATGGATAGGTATCAACTCCCCCAAGCTTAACCCATTGCTTGTCCTCAAGCAATTCAGTTGATAAACTGAAAGTGATAAAGAAAAACTTTCACAAACGCTGTTTGATCTTGTTGTTGTAAATACGTCTAACTGATGTTCATATTTTCAGAAAAGATCATGGACTAACCACGTTCACAATAACATTTAGGTCTCACATTTACTCATATCAATGACATAATCAACTAGCAAGCAATAATAATAACTCTCGAATGACAACACTTTTTCAAAACAATCATGATACAATATGACAAAGTGGTATCTCGCTAGCCCTTTCTTAGACTGCAAAACATAAACGCAGAGCACCTCTAAAGAACAAGGACTGACTAGACATTGTAATTCACGGTGAAAGATATCCAGTCATGCTCATACTCAAAATCAATTAACAGCAAAGCATACAAATGATGGTGGTGCTCTCTAACTGGTGCCTTTTATAATAAGATGATGACTCAACAGTAAATTAAATGGAAAGGCCCTTCGCAGAGGGAACCATTGATTTGCAGAGGTGCCAGAGCTCAAGTTTTTAAAACAGAGATAAGTAGTGATTTTTGAGCGGTATGCTTTCATTCTCACATAACGACCAAGAGAATTTCAACATCTTCCATGCTAGATACATTATAGGCGGTTCCCAAACAGAATGATAAAGTTTTTACCCCCCCCCACCAATCAGTCACACTCCAGGGCGAGCCGAATCCACGGGTATCATCCATACAAACACAGTTCTGGAGGAGTTTTGTTTTAATTAGATTTTGCTTTTATTTCGAGCATGGAACTGGGCATCCCGATTACCAGCCACTTTCTCGTGAATGATAGTGAATCAACACATATCGTGAGAATAACCCACCTAGCATGGAAGATACTGACAGCCCCAAGTCGCCACATGAGAGATTTGGGATTACAAAACAGAGTGTCTATTTGAAGGTTTAGAGTTTGGCACATGCAAATTTACTTGGAACGGCAGGTAAATACCGCATATAGGTAGGTATGGTGGACTCATATGGAACAACTTTGGGGTTGAGGAATTGGATGCACAAACAGTATTCCCGCTTAGTACAAGTGAAGACTAGCAAAAGATAGGGGAGCGACCAACTAGAGAGCGATACAGTCATCAACATGCTTTGATATTAACCAACATTGAATGCAAGCATGAGTAGGATATAAATCACTATGAACATAAATATAGAGGCTATGTTGATTTTGTTTCAACTACATGCATGAACATGTGCCAAGTCGAGCCACTTGAATCGTTCAGAGGAGGATACCATCCCATCATACTACATCACAACCATTTTAATATGCATGTTGGCACCCAAAACAAACTATTACCCACTCTTAGCTAATTAAGCATGGCATGAATAACTATAATCTCTAATTGTCATTGCAAATATGTTTCACCCATAATGAACTGAATTCACAACGATGAGCTAATCATATTTACAAAAGCAAGATATGTCGAGTTCATACCAGCTTTTCATCAAATATCATCATTATTGCCTTTCACTTGCACGACCGAACGGTGTGGATAATAATAAGAGTGCACGTGCATTGGACTAAGCTGGAATCTGCAAACAATAACTCAAAGGAGAAGACAAGGTAACATGGGATCTCTAATAGGTAAACAATAATGCATATGAGAGCCACTCGACATTTTCATTGTGGTCTTCTCCTTACGACCCAAAGAAAGAGAAATAAAAACATGAAAGGGAAACTATTTACACGGGAAAGCTCCCAACAAGCAAAAGAAGAACGAAAAATCCTTTTGGGTTTTCTTTTTAATGCTACAGCTAAGCAACTAGAAGGTAAATCTAGTACTAATTTTTTTGTATTTTTCTCAAAGTTGGTTAAACACACAAGAAGAAAGCGAAGCAAGAAAATAAACTACCATGGATGGTACTATGAAAGAGTATGAACACAGACTACTTAGATGAGTGTGTGAATATGAATGTAAAGTGGGTAAGAAATACGTACTCCTCCAAGCTTAGGTTTTGGCCTAAGTTGGTCTATGGCCATGGCTGGCCCTCATAATATCTGAAGTCATAGTTGGGGTTGTACTGGGCTGCGGCGGCTACCGCCTGAACGACTACAGCATGAAGGCGAGCTAATTTTGTGCTCCTCTCGTACTCGTCTACCTCCTCTCTGGTTATAAGGTATCTATATTTTTCCTGAAAGTTAAAGAAGGCAGGAGCAGGAAGGGTAACATGGATAGCACGATGTTTGTCAAAAATTAGTCGGTGAAGGGGTACAAGAATGGTCCAGGAGTGGATCACTGGACAGCGGTCGAAATTATCCTTAGTAACCAGAGGACTAAGGAAATGTTTCTTGATTATGGAGGTGATAAAGAGTTCGTCGTAAAGAGTTACGTCGATGCAAGCTTTAAACACCTATCCGGATGACTAGTAGTAGCAATCTGGATACGTATAGTGGAGCAGCCATTTGGAAATAGTACCAAGTGGAGTGTGGTAGCAGTGTTTACGGTTTGACATAGAGATTTGCAAAGTACACACGGATCTGAATATCGCAGACCCGTTGACTATAAAACCTCTCTCGCATGCAAAAGCATGATCGAGCCCCAGAACTCATTTGGTTTTAGATTCATAACAATGCGAATCGCATGGAGATGTGAACTAGATTATTGACTCTAGTGCAAGTGGGAGACTATTGGAAATATGCCCTAGAGGTAATAATAAATTAGTTATTATCATACTTCCTTGTTCATGATAATCGTTTATTATCCATGCTATAATTGTATTGATCGGAGACTTAAATACATGTGTGGATACATAGACAAAACCATGTCCCTAGTATGCCTCTAATGGATTGGCTCGTTGATCAAAGGATGGTTAAGGTTTACTAGCCATGGACATGAGATGTCATTTGATAACGGGACCACATCATTAGGAGAATGATGTGATGGACAAGACCCAAACTACAAACATAGCATATGATCGTGTCAGTTTATTGCTACTGTTTTCTGCATGTCAAGTATATGTTCCTATGACCATGAGATCATGCAACTCACAGATATCGGAGGAGTGCCTTGTGTGTATCAAACGTCGCAACGTAACTGGGTGACTATAAAGGTGCTCTACAGGTATCTCCGATGGTGTCTTTGAGTTGGCATGGATCAAGACTTTGATTTGTTACTCCGTGTGACAGAGAGGTATCTCGGGGCCCACTCGGTAATGCAACATCACAATAAGCCTTGCAAGCAATGTGACTAATTGTTAGTTGCGGGATCTTGTATTACGGAATGAGTAAAGAGACTTGCCGGTAACAAGGTTGAACTAGGTATGGAGATACCGACGATCGAATCTCGGGCAAGTAACATACCGAAGAACAAAGGGAACATTATACGGGATTAACTGAATCCTTGACATAGAGGTTCGACCGATAAAGATCTTCGTAGAATATGTAGGAACCAATGTGGACGTCTAGGTCCCGCCATTGGTTATTGACCGTAGAGGTGTCTCGGTCATGTCTACATAGTTCTCGAACCCGCAGGGTCTGCACACTTAAGGTTCGGTGACGTTTCGGTAGTGTACAGTTATGTATGGTGGTGACCGAAGGTTGTTCAGAGTCCCGGATGAGATCCCGGACGTCACGAGGAGCTCCAGAATGGTCCGGAGGTAAAGATTCATATATAGGAAGTCCCAGTTTGGTCGCCGGAAAAGTTTCGGGCTCATCGGTAGTGTACCGGGAGTGCCGGTAGTGTACCAGGAGGCCTCCGGGAGGGGTATTTCGACCCCAAGGGGTCCATTGGCTGTGGGAAAGTAATAACCAGCCCTTAGTGGGCTGGTGAGACAGCCACATAAGGCCCATGGCGCAGGGAGTAGGTTTCCTACAGGAAAAAAGGTGGAAAAGGCCAAAAAGGAGCAATCCTAGTCCTACTAGGATTGGAGGAGAGTCCTCTCCCACCTTTCCTTGGCCGACTCCAAAGGGTGGTGCCTTGTGTGCCAGCCCTCCCTCTCCTCTCCTCCTTTATATACTGGTGGATTGGGTGGCTTTTGGACACAGTTTACGGCCACGTGCTACCCGTTTCACCGGTGCTCCTCTAGATCGGATTTCTGCAGCGCTTAGGCCAAGCCCTGCCGGAATTGCTCCACCACCATCACCGGAGCGCCGTCACGCTGCCGGTGAACTCTCTCTCCTCTCCACATCCTCTTGCTGGATCAAGACGGTGGAGATCGTCATCAAGCTGCATGTGTGCTGAACGCGGAGGTGCCGTCCGTTCGGTACTAGATCGGAAGGATCATGATCCAGGCCACGAGACGATTCATGATGAGATCACGTGACAGATCGTGACGAGATCGCGGGACGGATCATGACGAGATCGCGGGACGGATCGTGACGAGATCGCGGGACAGATCGTGACGAGATCGCGGGACGGATCGTGACGAGATCGCGGGACGGATCGTGATGTGTTCACGAGACGGATCGTGATTGGATCGCGGGATGGATCGTGATGAGATCGCGGGACGCTTGGCGATTTGGATTGCGAAGATGTTCGACTACACCAACCGCGTTTCTTAACGCTTCCCGCTTAGCGATCTACAAGGGTACGTAGATCCACTCTCCCTCTCGTAGATGCTCATCACCATGGATAGGTTTGCGTGTGCGTAGGAAATTTTTTGTTTCCCATGCCATGTTCCCCAACACCTTCTAGCAATAATGGCCCCTAAGTTATATTGCCTTCCGCCCATTACTGCACTCTTAAGAATACTAAGATCGGTTGCACAAAGGTGGCTATGCTCAGTTTTACCGTTAATACATCTACCTATGAATAGAGCAATATAATGTATGGCAGGAAAGTGAATGCTCCCCATGGTAGCCTGTGTAATATTTCTAGTTTATCCGATGGTAATGCTAGCAAGAAAATCATTATATTCAGTTTTGCACGGATCACTATAGCTGCCCCATTGTGGAATTTTGCAAGCATGATTAGAATCCTCTATGTCCGAAGTATATGATTTGTCATAAAAGTCAAATAGAACTGAAGGTTTATTACGATTGAGTGAAAATTCAAACCTCTAGACAAAGAATCCGTGAGTTGATAGTATTGCTTGCATTTGTTCGACACGAATTCCTCAAGGCCGACATTTTTTGTGTGCACGTAAAATTCTTCCTTGAAACCGGCATCACTCATGAATTGATCTGATGGCCATTCACAAGGTCGTACTTGTGCTTCCCTCAGTGGTTCAAGGTCGGGCTCACGTATCACTAGTCTCGGGGTCTTCTTGCTCGATGAACCCCCTTGAAACACCTTCCTCGGCATTTCTTTTTTTTCTGAAAAATTCTGGAATTTTTAGTGACTCAAAATAAAGGTGAATAAAACTCAACAAAACTCATAGCAACTACTCCATCAAGTGCCTAGAGGCTATATCATGCATCAAAACTACTTGGGACCATACAAATTTGACATGCAAGCTCAAGAACAAGGTCACCACAGCAGCAAATATTTGCAATATATAAAGCACTAGAACAAATACTAATTGGACCATTGGAGGAGTCACATACCGAAGAGCAATCTCCCAAAACAATTTTGCGAATGAAACTTTGAACAAGGAGATCAAAAACTGGCAGCAAAATGAGCTAGAACACGGGGTCGAGCAATGGGAGGATTTTTCTGGTGGAAGATGAAGTGGATGGGTGCTGGAATAAGTGAAGGGGGGCACTTGGGACCCACAAGCCTGCTAGACGCGGCCAAGGGGTGGTCGCGCCTTGTGGGCTTGTGGCCCACTGGTGTAGCCCCCTGCAATGTGCTCGGTGCCAGGTATTTTTAAATATTCCAGAAAAAAACATACTCCATTTTCAGGACATTTGAAATTTTTTATTTTCAGGTCACTTTTTTACTGCACGGGAAACTCAGAAAATAGGAAAATAATAGCATTCTTACTTTTCATCTAGCTAACAGAAAGTAAAATTTGGGTAGAGGGAGTTGTGCTTTCTAAATTCATCCATCTAATCCTCATCAAAAGGAATCCATCAATAAGGTTGATCAAGTTTTATTAACAAACTCCTTTTGAATAACATGAAACCGAAGAATTTTTTGAATAACACTAAGTTACCTCAATGGGGATATGCATGTCCCCAACAATAAGTATATCATATTTCTTCTTGACAGTAGGAAGAGGGAATTCAAAGTCTCCAATAACAATCATCCAAATTTATTCAATGGAGTTGATACTATGAACTTGAGGTTGTTTCTTTGGAAAGTGTACCGTATGCTCATTACCATTAACATGAAAAGTGACATTGCCCTTGTTGCAATCAATAACTGCCCCTGCAGTATTCAAAAAGGGTCTACCAAGGATGATCAACATACTGCCGTCCTCGGGAATGTCAAGAATAACAAAGTCCGTTAAGATAGTAGCATTTGCAACTACGACAGGTACATCCTCACAAATACCGATAGGTAGAGCAGTTAATTTATCAGCCATTTGCAAAGAGATTTTAGTAGGTGTCAACTTATTCAAATCAAGTCTGCGATATAAACAGAAAGGCATAACACTAACACCAGCTCCCAAATCACATAAAGCAGTTTTAACATAACTCCCTTTAATAGAGAATGGTATAGTTGGTATTCCTGGATCTCCTAAATTTCTTTGGTACTGCGCCCTTAAAAGTATAATTAGCAATCATGGTGGAAATCTCGGCTTCTGGTATCTTTCTGTTATTAGCACAATATCTTTCATATACTTAGCATAAGGAGGCATTTTCAGAATATCGGTCAAGCGCATACAGAAAAAGACAGGTCTAAGCATCTCAACAAAGCGCTGAAAATCCTCTTCATCCTTTTTCTTGGATGGTTTAGGAGGAAACGGCATGGGTTTCTGAACCCATGGTTCTCTTTCTTTACCATGCTTGCTAGCAATAAAATCTCTTTTGTCATATGTCTTATTCTTAGGTGGTGGGTTATCAAGATCAACATCAGGTTCAATCTCCACACCATTATCATTACTAGGGTGAGCATCAACATGAACATCATCATTAATATTATCACTAGGCTCATGTTCATCACCAGATTGTGTCTTGGCATCAGAAACAAAAATATCATTTGGGTTTTCAGGTGTATCAATAGCAGGTTCACTAGCAGCATGCAAGGTTCTATCATCATCCTTATTCCTCCTATTATTTGAATGACTAGGTGCATCAGTATTACTCCTTTGAGAATCTTCCTCAATTCTCTTAGTATGGCCCTCGGGATACAAAGGTTCCTGAGTCATTCTTCCACCTGTAGTCACAACTTTAACATAATGATCATTGTTCTTACTGTTCATCTCATTAAGCAAGTCATTCTGAGCTTTAAGTACTTGTTCTACTTGAGTAGTTACCATGGAAGCATGTTTACTAATCAGTTTAAGATCATTGACAGTTCTACTCATATAATCACCTAAGCGATCAAGCATGAAAGCATTATGTTTCAATTTTCTACTAACATAAGCATTACAAATTTCTTGCTTAACAAAAAAAATTATCAAAATCATCCAAGCATTGGCTAGCAGACTTATTAAAAGGAATATCGCTTTCATCAAATCTATGAAGAGAATTTACCTCTACTACCTATGTCGGGTTATCAAGACCATGTATTCTTCAATAGGTGGTAGATTCTTAACATCTTCAGCTTTAATACCTTTTTCTTTCATAGATTTCCTTGCCTCTTGCATACCTTCAGGACTTAGAAATACAATACCTCTTTTCTTTGGAGTTGTCTTTGGAGGTGGTTCGGGAATAGTCCAATCATTATCATTGCTCAATATATTATTCAATAGTATTTCAGCTTGTTCAACACTTTGTTCCCTGAAAACACAACCAGCACAACTATCTAGGTGGTCCCTAGAAGCATAGGTTAGTCCATTATAAAATATATCAAGTATTTCATTTTTCTTGATAGGATGATCGGGCAAAGAATTAAGTAATTGGAGAAGCCTCCCCCAAGCTTGTGGGATACTCTCTTATTCAAGTTGCACAAAGTTAAATATTTACTACAAGGCAGCTTGTTTCTTGTGGGCAGGGAAATATTTTTCAGAAAAGTGATATATCATATCCTGGGGACTACGCACACAACCAGGAGCAAGAGAATTAAACCATATCTTAGCATCACCCTTTAATGAGAAAGGAAACAACTTAAGTATATAGTAATAGCAATTTTTTTCCTCATGAGTAAATAGGGTGGCTATATCATTCAATTTAGTAAGATGTGCCACAACAGTTTCAGATTCATAACCATGGAAAGGATCATATTAAACCAAAGTAATAAACTTAGGATCAACAGAGAATTCATAATCCTTATCAGTAACAAAGATAGGTGAAGTAGCAAACTTAGGATCATATTCCATTCTAGCACTCAAAGATTTTTCTTTCCACTTGCATAGTAGTTTCTTAAGATCGTCTCTATCCTTACAAGCAAGAAAGTCCCTAGCTACCTCTCCTTCCATAACATAACCCTTAGGAATATTAGGCAATTCATATCTAGGAGAGCTAGGTCTAGATGGTGTCTCAAAGTGTTCAATGTCAATAATTTCATTAGTTTCAGGAGTATCATAATTTTCAGCATTGGCTCTAGCAATTTGTTCATCAAGAAATTCACCCAGTGGCATAGTATTATCAAGCAAAGTATCATCATAAGTATCATGCATAGTAGAAGTGGCATCATCAATTACTTGTGACATATCAGTATCACTAGCAGGTGGTGGTGTCGCAAACTTAGTCATAACAGAAGGTGAATCAAGTACAGAGCTAGATGGCAGTTCCTTACCTCCCCTCCTAGTAGAGGGATAGATCTTGCTTTTTTTGATCTTTTAGTTTCTTCATAGTGTTCAACAAATATAAATCCCAAGTGACTCAGATAATAGAACTATGATCCCCGACAGCGGCGCCAGAAAAAGGTCTTGATAACCCACAAGTATAGGGGATCGCAACAGTTTTCGAGGGTAGAGTATTAAACCCAAATTTATTGATTTGACACTAGGGGAGCCAAAGAATATGCTCGAGTATTCGCAACTGAGTTGTCAATTCAACCACACCTAAACGACTTAATTTCTGCAGCAAAGTATTCAGTAGCAAAGTAGCATGGAAGTAACGGTAACGGTAGCAAAAGTAATAGTAGCAGTTTTATAGTGATTGTAATAGTAGAAGCGGACAAGTAACTTAGAAAGGATCAATATGTGGAAAGCTCGTAGGCAATGGATATGTGATGGATAATTATGTTGGATAACATTCATCATGCAATAGTTATATCATAGGGTGACACAGAACTAGCTCCAATTCATCAATGTAATGTAGGCATGTATTCCATATATTGTCATACATGCTTATGGAAAAGAACTTGCATGACATCAATTGTCCTACCCTCCCGTGGCAGCGGGATCCTAATGGAAACTAAGGGATATTAAGGCCTCCTTGTAATAGAGAACCGGACCAAAGCATTAGCACTTAATGAATACATGAACTCCTCAAACTACGGTGATCACTGGAAAGAATCCCAGTTATTGTCACCCCGGGGGATGCGGATCATAACTCGTAATAGGTGTCTACAACTTGCAAGATAGGATCAAGAACACATATATATTGATGAAAACATAATAGGTTCAGATCTGAAATCATGGCACCCGGGACCTAGTGACAAGCATTAAGCATAGAAAAGTAATAGCAACATCAATTTCAGAACATAGTGGATACTAGGGATCAAACCCTAACAAAACTAACTCGATTACATGATAAATCTTATCCAACCCATCACCGTCTAGCAAGCCTACGATGGGATTACTCACGAACGACAGAGAGCATCATGGAATTGGTGATGAAGGATGGTTGGTGATGACGATGGCGTCGATTTCTCCTCTTCGGAGCCCAAAACGGACTCCAGATCTGGTCTCTCGAGGAAGAACAGGAGGTGACGGGGGCTCCGTATCGTGAAATGCAATGAACTCTTCTCTCTGATTTTTCCTCTCCACGAATAGGGTTATATGGAGCTGGAGATGAGGCCGGAGGAGCCATAGGGGCCCCGCAAGCCTGCTAGGTGTGGCCAGGGGGTGGCCGAGCCTAGCAGGCTTGTGGCCTGTAGGTGCCCCCTCTCGTTGATTCTTGTGCTAGTATTTTTTATTAAATCCAAGAATATTCTCTGTAAATTTTCAGGATGATCCGAGAAATTTTGTTTCTGTACAAAATAACACCAAGGCAATTATGCTGAAAACAGCACTTGTCCGGGTTAGTTCCATTCAAATCATGCAAATTAGAGTCCAAAACAAGGGCGAAAGAGTTTGGAAAAGTGGATATGATGGAGACGTATCAGGGGTATATATGTTGTGGACCCGATGCTTTGAAATTCAATCCTCAAACCATCGCGCCCCAAAACCCTAAGCTGCCGAAAAGGACCCCCTAGTCATCGCCATTGTCTTCCCGAGCGCCTCCGCCGTTGGAAGTCCATGCTGTCGATCGAATCTTCACCCCTGTCGCTGCCGTAGCGAAGTGATCACCAAACTAGGGTACGATTTCGAACCCTTCATGCGCTCCCCTCTTCGATTCTTGCGCATTAAGATTTTTCCATCCATAAGCCATCGTTTGAGATCGATCTATCCACAAAAATTCCATTAGAATAGCGAACGATCAATTTTATAGGGTTTGTCATCCGCCCGATGAAACTCGGTGGACCGAAGCAAACAAATCGGTGTCACCGATTTGCCCTCTGTGCTGCTGAGAACGATCTCCATGAAACCGAGTACTCTTTTTCGGTCTTACCGAAACGAGCGCCAAGTTTCTGTTAAAGATCAAGTCATTCTCGGTAGCACCGATTTTTTTTGATTTGGCTGTACGAATTTTCATGTGACAGAATGCAAACCTTGATTATATTTTGTTCAAATTTAAAAAAACCAGCTACATTTTATGGTGACTTATCCAATTCCACTCTTCTATGCTCTATTCACAGGGTCAGATATGTTAGATGCTGAGGACACTCAGAATTTGCAGGAGCACAACATTGACATGAGTTCACACACTAGCCTTGGGTCCAGTTCTTTTTTCAGATCCAGGCACCCCTAGCTCTCATGGGTTTCCCAAGGCTGCTACAAGTACCAGGAAGAAGTTGAATTTAGATGAGGAGGATTCAAACTTTGTGCCAGAGGAGGTTCTTTCCCAGAAGCAAGAGAAGGCTGCCAAGAAATCATCAAATGAAGCCACCTCTTCCAGGAGGGTGGTCAGCAAAACATATGCCCCTCCAGAGACTATGAGAGCACCTGAGAGTGCTAGGGCTACCATGACCATTGAGCCCCCAAGGAAGTCATTTCCTAAGAAGGCGGGAGAGAAGAAGGCCAGGAAAAGGATCATCCATGTTGTTGGCAGGCCTACCTCAATGTTTGAGGACCCTGAGGAGGCTGCTGGTGCTGCTGTTGAGGAGGAGGAGAAGGAAGAGCAAGTTGTCAAGGCCCCTCCCAAGAAGAAGCTGAAGAAGCTGTTGGCAGATGCTATGCCAAAGCAAGGTCCCTCCAGGAGCACCAAGTCTGCACCCAAGAAGGCTGCTGCGGAGAAGTCCAAGAGTACTACCATAGACATCCTAGCTTCTAAGAAGAACAAGGGATCTACCTTCAGAGAAGCTGATGAGGATGTTATGTATGCTTTGATGAAGCTCAGACCTCACCTTCCAGAGCACAATGTCAACCATCCACTTGTTGTTGATATGAAGAAGAAGAAGAAGAAGGACGCAGGTTTGAAAGAGAGGAGAACCATTGATCCTTACTCTCAGAGGAGGAAGACGTCTGTGGACTACAGATTCTACACCAAGGTGCAACATTATTTCTATGAGATTGTGTTGCTTGACAAGAGTCCAGCTGTGAGTGACATGAGATATGTTGACCGGAAGTACATCAAGGCGAATGAAGACTACTTCCCGAGTGTGCAAGACAACTTCCACTGCATTGCCCTAGACAAGTTTATTGGCAAAGATTTCACTTCATGAAACGACAAGATGATCGTGCAATTGTACTCCACTGCTCACTTCTATGGAGATGCAAATTGTGTGGATGACAGAAGGAGAAAGATATGAGTCTACTATTGATGAATGGGCTGCCATCTTATGAGTCCCAGAGGCACAAGATGGAGATATATGCATATACTCAAAGTCCAAGGCAATCCACTATTGGAAATATGCCCTAGGGGAAATAATAAGATGGTAATTATTATATTTCCTTGTTCATGATAATTGTTATTATCCATGCTATAATTGTATTGACTCGAAACACATTGCATGTGTGGATACGTAGACACCACTTTGTCCCTAGTATGCCTCTAGTAGACTAGCTCGTTGATCAAAGATGGTTAATGTTTCCTAGCCATTGACATGAGATGTCATTTGATAACGGGATCACATCATTGGGAGAATGATGTGATGGACAAGACCCAAACTATAAACATAGCATATGATCGTGCCAGTTTATTGCTATAGTTTTCTCCATGTCAAAGTATATGTTCCTATGACCATGAGATCATGCAACTCACTGACATCGGAGGAGTGCCTTGTGTGTATCAAACGTTGCAATGTAACTGGGTGACTATAAAGGTGCTCTACAGGTATCTTCGAGAGTGTCTGATGAGTGGTTATGGATCAAGACTGGGATTTGTTACTCCGTGTGACGGAGAGGTATCTCAGGACCCACTCGGTAATACAACATCACAACAAGCCTTGCCAGCAATGTGACTAAAGAGTTAGCCACGAGATCTTGTATTTCGGAACGAGTAAAGAGACTTTCCGGTAATGAGATTGAACTAAGTATAGAGATACCGACGATCGAATCTCGGGCAAGTAACATATCGAAGAACAAAGGGAATAGAGTACGGGATTAACTGAATCCTTGACATAGAGGTTCAACCGATAAAGATCTTCGTAAAATATGTAGGAACCAATATGGGAATCCAGGTCCCTCTATTGGTTATTGACCATAGAGGTGTCTCGGTCATGTCTACATAGTTCTTAAACCCACGGGGTCTGCACACTTATGGTCCAGTGATGTTTCGGCAGTATAGAGTTATGTATGGTGGTGACCAAAGGTTGTTCAGAGTCCCGTATGGGATTCTGGACGTCACGAGGAGCTCCGGAATGGTCCGGAGGTAAATATTGATATATATATATATATATAGGAAATCATGTTTTGGTCACCGGAAAAGTTTCGGGCTCATCGGTAGTGTACCGGGAATGCTAGGAGGGTATCGAGGGACCATCGGGGGGGGGGTGTCTCGACCCAGGAGGCTACATGGGTTGTGGGAGGAGGTAAAACAACCCCTAGTGGGCTGACCGAATCCCCACTAGAGGCCCATGCGGCTGGGTGGAGAAACCCAAGGTGGAAAGGAGGATTCCAAGTGGGAGAGAGGGAGTCCTAATCGTACTAGGATTGAAGGAGGACTACTCCTCTCTCCCCTTCTGCCGAAGAAAAGGGCTGGGCCCTTGGGGGCCAAGCCTCCTACCTCCCTCCTCCTATATATACTAGAGGTATTGAGGGATTTTTGACATAGAAATCAGCCATGTGCTACCCTTTTCTCTAGATCGTACTTTCTCCTCTAGATCGTCCCGACGGTGCTTGGCGAAGCCATGGTGAAATAGTTCCACCACCATCATCGCCATGCCGTCGCGTTGCCGGAGAACTCATCTACCTCCCCGCTCCCTCTTGCTGTATCAAGAAGGCGGAGATCGTCATTGAGCTGTACATGTGCTAAATGCGGAGGTGCCGTCCGTTCGGCGCTAGATCAGGACGGATCGTGATTGGATCGCGAGACGCTCGGCGATTTGGATCGCAAAGACGTTCGACTACATCAACCACGTTTCTTAACTCTTCCTGCTTAGCGATCTACAATGGTATGTAGATCCACTCTCCCCCTCGTAGATGCTCATCACCATGGATAGATCTTGCATGTGCGTATGAATTTTTTTGTTTCCCATGCAACGTTCCCCAACAACTACAATGCCATGAAGGGCATGTACAATGTCGTTCCTACTGCACAGCTTCAGTCCCAGAAGCTGGGATCTAT
Source organism: Hordeum marinum (assembly GCA_022496015.1). NCBI lineage: Eukaryota > Viridiplantae > Streptophyta > Magnoliopsida > Poales > Poaceae > Hordeum > Hordeum marinum. The sequence goes on along the minus strand of CM039672.1, from coordinate 234,995,445 downwards.
CTATAACCTCCAGGAAGGTCTCCGCACCATCAACATTATTTTGAGGCATACTCTGATGCCCAAGTCAGGTGACGAGAAGATGATCCGAGGCTACTCCATCAACCTATTGCTTCTTGTTGACCAGCACCAGAGATTCAGAGTGATGGATTTGATAGTGGAGACTGTGAAGAGGGTTGCTGCTGATCGAAAGCGCTCATGCTGCTATGCACCCTACATTCAGATGCTCATCAACTCCAAGCTGGAGAAGCACATCTTTGCTCTTGACAGACCTCACTTGCCCCTATAGCCAGACTTTGAGGACAACGTTGTGGTGATGGGCCCAGACCATCCCACATCAGCTACAACTCAGGCATAGGCAGAGGCAGAAGCAGAGGTAGCTAGAGCCACTAGTGCTCAAGTCCCTAGACCCAGGAACAAGCAAATGGATCTCTTGATCTCTACAATCATGGACATGGAGAAGGATATCAAAGGCATACTGGACAACCAGAAAAGTCTTGTGAACATATTTGAGGATAGAGTGAAGACCCTCAATGACAAGGTGGATGGGCTGACCAAGACCGTGAACGAGCTCAGGAAGGAAGTAGATGAAGTCCTATCCGTCGCACCTCTTCAGAGTCTGATTCTGATGATGATGAGGATTGTGCACCTGTCAGGACGACTGCCCAGTTCAGGACTCATGCCAGGACACCTACACTGCTAGCCTTCGAGAGCGTTTGGTTTTTATTGCTATTTTAAAAACATTTGGTATTTTGGTTGCTCGTGTTATAATTTTTTTCTTGTTTTATCATACGCTTTAATGTGTGTTGCAACTATTTCCTATCCTTTTGATGGTTATGAGATGATCATTCACTTTGCTTGATGTGTTGTGCTATGATATTAACTCTTATTACTCTCGCACACCACCAAGTTTTATGTGACATGGAAGAAGTGCCCCATGTACCTAATCGACTGTGCATTTGCATTCAAACGCTAATTTAAAAAAAATGCACAAATTTAGGGGGAGCTCTTGCTTATCACATACTTCTCAAAGCGACGATTATATTCATTAATTATATCATATGTCGAAGCTTTGATCTATATGTTGTCATCAGTTACCAAAAAAGGGGATATTGAAAGCACATTTGCTCCCTTGGTGGTTTTGGTAATTAATAACAACATATACATCATTGAACTAATGTTTCCACTAAGCATGTTTCAGGAAAAGATCAATGATGGGTTGGCAAAAGCGTTGTGGAATACCCCAAGATGCAAGGAAATAGATTGGCAAAGCTTCAAGCAAAAGGACTCTACATTTTACTTTGTGAGAAATCACTTTGAGTCCATAGGAAAGCCAATACTATCAAAACGGGGGTAAGGTACTATTGGTGAAAAAAATGCTCATACGTGCACATGTGATAGTCACCACATACACCCACAAGCTCTTTCACAAAAGACCGTCCAAAACCAAGCCAAATCTGCGAGAGAGTGATTGTGTGTTGAGGAGTCTATCATCTTGAAGCACAAGAGCAAGGAGTTCATCGTCATTACCAAGCCTATTACCTTTTGGAGGGTGGTGCCTCCTAGATTGGTTAGGTGTTGCTTGGGAGCCTCCTACTTCGTGTTGTGGAGTGAACCAAGAAGTTTGTAAGGGCAAGGAGATCGCCTACTTCATGAAGATCTGCCCCGAGTTAGGCTAGTCCTCCGTGGACATAGGCCATCATGGTATAGTCAAGGTTGCTTCTTCGTGGAACCCTCCGCGGGTAGAGCCCTCCGTGGACCCTCACGACCATTACCCTCTGTGGGTTGAAGACTCCATAAATATGGACATACGATAGCACCACCTATCGGAACCACGGGAAAAATCATCGTGTCTCCAAATTTCATTTGATCTTGCTACCTTTCCTTTACTACTCATGCTTTCCATTACTTTCCGCTACTATACTCGTAGACATGCATGTGTAGGGTGTACTTGACTTGCTATGAATGCTAAAATCTGCCAACACTTAAAATTGGGAAGAAGTAGATTTTTATTTGGTCAAGTAATCTAATCACTCCCCTCTAGACCTACTTTTGATCCTATAGACATATTCCGCCAGAGTGCTCACGGTCCCATAAAAACGTTCTACAAACATTTTTCTATGACTTTTACTAGCCGGTGATGAGTGATATTTTTATACTCATTTCAACCATGTTTAAACCGAGATATTTCACTAAAAGAGAGATATTCCCTCTGATATTGGCACTAATGACAAACTAATGCAAAGGATTCCAGAAATTCTTTCTTTGATATTTTTCCATGGGAAATGGTCAAAAAAGGGAAGAAATGTTGTGGGAGAAATGAAAGGAAGGAGAATGGAGAAGAAACAAGTCACCAGGAGGCGTAAGAAGGCCACTAGAGTTAAAGACGACGTTCCATACGACTGCACGCACCCGTTTGGGCGGTTGTTTGGCATGGAAACCGAGACAGGCCATCCACCCGAACAACTTTTAGAAAGGGCACCCCGTTGAAATGTCAATATAACAGCATCGAGCACAACCAGAACCTCTTCATCATCATCTCGATCCACAAGCCCTAGACGACGGCATTTTCATCTCCATAGCCATCTCCACCACCATAGTACTCTCTCATCTAGTTCATACTTGTAATCATGAATCGCACAATGCATCTATTGTAAGACTCACTGTAATCAATCAATCCCAAGATGTGTTCTTCAATGATTTCTTATCGCGATCTGATCTCCATGTGTGAGTTGTTCGGTAAGGGTGAGGCATGAGAGTTGCAACCCCACTTATTTGGTGAAGGGGTCAATGGGAGCCTTTGACATAACTCCTTGTATGTGTGAAATAAAATTATTTTGTGAAGTGCCTCTTGTCTTGTCAGCGTCTTCGTCCCTGCAGGTACCCAGGATCATTGAGATCGAGCACTGGTGAGGCTAGGAGCCAGGCAGCGTGAAGTGTTATACGGAACACTGGTGACAGTAAGGTTTAGTAGGTTAACATCGATCATAACCTTGGTATTCATGAGGCGTAGTCATTAAACACCCAATGCTTTTTTCTGATATTATTATCTTAACTATCGGAGGAACCCCGCGAGACGGATATAGGGCATGCGGTAGGACAACTGGTTCTTGATGTAGGACTCGAGCCGGTGAATATGTTATTTGGACACGTCCCCCACTCCAATACGAAGCAAGCACCTCTTGTTGGAAATATGCCCTAGAGGCAATAATAAATTAGTTATTATCATATTTCCTTGTTCATGATAATCGTTTGTTATCCATGCTAGAATTGTATTGATCGAAAACTGAGATACATGTGTGGATACATAGACAACACCATGTCCCTAGTATGCCTCTAATAGACTAGCTCGTTGCTCAAAGATGGTTAAGGTTTCCTAGCCATGGACATGAGATGTCATTTGATAACAGGATCACATCATTAGGACAATGATGTGATGGACAAGACCGAAACTACAAACATAGCATATGATCGTGTCAGTCTATTGCTATAGTTTTCTGCATGTCAAGTATCTGTTCCTATGACCATGAGATCATGCAACTCACTAACACCGGAGGAGTACCTTGTGTGTATCAAAGTCGCAACATAACTTGGTGACTATAAAGGTGCTCTGTAGGTATCTCCAAGGGTGTCTGTTGGGTTGGCATGGATCAAGACTGGGATTTGTTACTCCGTGTAACGGAGAGGTATCTCAGGGCCCACTCGGTAATACAACATCACTATAAGCCGTGCAAGCAATGTGAATAAAGAGTTAGCCACAGGATCTTGTATTACAGAACGAGTAAAGAGACTTGCCGGTAGAACTAGGTATAGAGATACCGATGATCGAATCTTGGGCAAGAACATACCAAAGAACAAAGGGAACAACATACGGGATTAACTGAATCCTTGACATAGAGGTTCAAAAGATAAAGATCTTCGTAGAATATGGAGGAACCAATATGGGCATCCAGGTCCCGCTATTGGTTATTGACCATAGAGGTGTCTCGATCATGTCTACATAGTTCTCGAACCCGCAGGGTCTCCACACTTAAGGTTCAGTGACGTTTCGGTAGTATAGAGTTATGTATGGTGGTGACCGAAGGTTGTTTGGAGTCCCGAATGAGATCCTGAACGTTATGAGGAGCTCCGGAATGGCCGGAGGTAAATATTGATTTATAGGAAGTACTATTTTGATCGCCGGAAATGTTTCGGGCTCGTCGGTAGTGTACCTGGAGTGCCGGGAGGGTACCGGGGGACCATCGGGAGGGTTGTCTCGACCCAAGGGGCTACATGGGATGTGGGAAGTGGTAAACCAGCCCTAATGGGCTGGCCGAAGTCCCACAATAGGCCCATGCGGCTGGGTGGAGAAACACAAAGGTGGAAGGAGGATTCCTAGTGGGAGAGGAGTCCTAATCCTACTAGGATTGGAGGAGGACTCCTCCTCTCTCCACTTTGGCCGAAGCAAGGGTTGTCCCCTTGAGGGCCAAGTCTCCTCCCTCCCTCCTACTATATATACTAGAGGTATTGAGGGGTTTTCGACACAGAAATCAGCCACGTGCTACCCTCTCCTCTAGATCGTAGTTTCTCCTCTAGATCATTTCAGCGGTGCTTAGGCGAAGCCCTGCTGGAATAGTTCCACCACCACCGCCGTCATGCCGTCGTGCTGCCGGAGAACTCATCTACATGTCTGCTTCCTCTTGCTAGATCAAGAAGGCGGAGAACATCATTGAGTTGTACGTGTGCTGAACGCGGAGGTGCCGTCCGTTCGACGCTAGATCGGAAGGACCGTGATCAAGATCGCGAGACGGATCGTGATGGGATCGCGGGACGGATCGTGATTGGATCGCGACATGGACCATGATGAGATCGCATGACGCTCGGTGATTTGGATCGCAAATACGTTTGACTACATCAACCACGTTTCTTAAACACTTCCTTCTTAGCGATCTACAAGGGTATGTAGATCCACTCTCCCTCTCTTAGATGCTCATCACCATGGATAGATTTTGCGTGTGTGTAGGAAATTTTTTGTTTCCCATGCAACGTTCCCCAACACTGGCATCATGAACTAGGTCTATGTGTAGATGAGATCATGAGTAGAATACAAAGGAGTTTGGGGCGTTGATGCTTAGATTGCTTCCTCCCATGGTTTTGTTTTGATTCAGCGGCATTGTGGGATGAAGCGGCCCGGACCAACCTTACTCGTATGCTTACGAGAGACCGGTTCCATCGACTGATGTGTAACTTTGTTGCACAAAGATGGATGGCGGGTGTCTGTTTCTCCTACTTTAGTTGGATCGGATTCAACAAAGACGGTCCTTGAGAAGGTTGAATAGCAATTTATGTATCACCGTTGTGGTTTTTGTGTAGGTGAGAATTGTTCTTGCTAGATACCCATAGCAGCCACGTAAAACTTGCAACAACAATTAGAGGATGTATAACTTGTTTTTGCAGGGTATGTTGTGATGTGATATGGCCAATTACATGATGAGATATATGTGATGTATGAAATGATCATGTATTGTATAGAATATAATGACTTTCATGTCGATGAGTACGACAACCGGGAGGAGCCATAGGTTTGTCACTAATTATTGCATGACTTGCGTGTCAATCATTAAGCACTGTGTAATGCTTCACTTTATCGCTCAGCAGTAGCAATAGTAGTATAAGCATGGTGGGCGCGACAACCCCGATGGTGACACATTGATGGAGATCAAGATTATGGAGATCATGGTGTTATGCCGCTGACGATGGAGATCATGTCGGTGCTTTAAGGATGGAGATCAAATGCACAAGTTCTTGGCCATATCATGTCACTTATGATTTCCATGTCATGTTTATCCTTTTACGCACCTTGTTTTGCTTAGGACGACGGTAGCATTATAAGGTGGCCCCTCAATAAAATTTCAAGATAAATTGTGTTCTCCCCGATTGTGCACCATTGCGAAAGTTCGTCATGTCGAGACACCACGTGATGATCGGGTGTGATAGACTCTGGGTTCACATACAACGGTTGCAAGCCAGTGTTGCACGTGCAGAACACTTGGGTTAAACTTGACGAGCCTAGCATGTACAGACATGGCCTCGAAACACAAGATACCGAAAGGTCGAACATGAGTCATATAGTATATATGATCAACATGATGATGTTCACCATTGAAACCACCTCAACTCACGTGATATAGTTGACCGGAGGGATGTCAATTTGAGTGGGACTTCTTAGGTAATATGATTAATTGAACACATTATTACTAGCATAGTCAAAGTGTCTTTGCAAATTATGTTGTAGATAGCTCGCTCTGTAGCTCCCCTGTTTTACTGATATGTTCCTAGAGAAAAGTAAGTTGAAAGATGATGGTAGCAATAATGTGGACTGGGTCCGTTATCCGAGGATTGTCCTCATTGCTGCAAAGAAGGCTTATGTCTTTGATGCACCTCTCAGTGCACCACCACCTCAAGCGTTGTTCGTAGATGTTGTGAACATCTGACAGGCTCGTTCTAATGACTACTTGATAGTTCAGTGCGTCATGCATTACGGCTTAGAATTGAGGCTCCAAAACATTTTGAACGTCACATAACATATGCGATGTTCTAAGAGCTGAAATTGGGATCTCAGGCTCGTTCCCGTGTTGAGAGGTGTGAGACATCCAACAAGATTCTTTGCTTGCAAGATGGAGGGGAATAGCTCAATCAGAGAGCATGTGCTCAGATTGTCTGGGTACTACAATCACTTGAATCGAGTGGGAGTTGATCTTCCAAATAAGATAGTGATTGATATAGTTCTACAAGCCACTGCCACTAAACTACTAGAGCTTCATGATGAACTATAAAATGCCAGGGATGCAAAATAATGATCCCTGAGCTATTCGCGATGTTTGACACCGCAAAGGTAGAAATCAATAAGGAGCATCAAGTGTTGATGGTTAGTAAAACCACTAGTTTCAAGAAGGGCAAGGGTAAGGAGGGAAACTTTATGGATGGCAAGTCAGTTGCTGCTCCAGTGAAGAAACCCAAAGCTGAACCCAAACCCGAGACTAAGTGCTTCTATTATGAGGAGAGCAGTCGCTGAAGTGGAGCAATCCTAGATACTTGGTAGATAAGAAGGCTGACAACATCGACAGAAGTATATTTGATATACGTGTTATTGATGTGTACCTTGCTAGTACTCCTAGTAGCACATGGGTATTGGATACCGGTTCGGTTGCTAAATGTTAGTAATTCGAAATAAAAGCTACGGAATAAACGGAGACTAGCTAAGGGTGAGGTGACGGTGTGTTGGAAATGTTTCCAAGGTTGATGTGATCAATATCGCACGCTCTGTCTACCTTTGGGATTAGTGACTAACCTAAATAAATGTTATTTGGTGTTTGCGTTAAGCATGAACATGATTAGATTGTGTTTATTGCAATTCGGTTATTCATTTAAGTGAGACAATAATGGTTATTCTGTTTACATGAAAAATACCTTCAACGGTCATGCACCCAATGAGAATGGTTAGTTGAACCTTTATCGTAGTAATACACATGTTCATAACATTGATGCCAAAATATACAAAGTTAATAATGATAGTACCACATACCCGTGTCACTGGCGCTAAATGGCATATTCGTGTAAAGCTCATAAGAAACTCCATGCCGCTGGATCTTTGGACTCAGTCGATTTTTCGGTTGAGACATGCGGACCATGCCTCTTGGGCAAGATGACTAAAACCCCGTTTTCCGGCTTAATGGAACGGGAAAGTGACTTATTGGAAATGATACATGTTGATGTATACGGTTCAATGAGTGTTGTAGCGTGCGGTGGATATCGTTATTTTCTTCCCTTCACTGATGATTTGAGTAGATATGGTGTATATTTACTTAATGAAACACAAGTCTAAATTGTTTGAAAAGTTCAAAAAAAATCAGAGGGAAGTTTGAGATCATCGTGACGAGAAGATAAAATGTCTATGATATGATCGTGGAGGTGAATATCTAAGTTACGAGTTTGGTGTACAACTTAAGACAAAGTGGAAGTTGTTTTACAACTCACGCCACCTGGAACACCATAGTGTGATGGTGTGTCTGAACATCGTAGTCGTGCTCTATTGGATATGGTGCAAACTATGATGTCTCTTATCGATTTGCCACTATCGTTTCGGGTTAAGCATTAGAGACAACTACATTCACTTTAAAAGGGGCACCATCTAAGTCCGTTGAGATGACACCGTATGAATTTTGGTTTGGTAGAAACCTAAGCTTACATTTCTTATTGTTTGGGACTGTGACTCTTATGTGAAAAGGGTTTTTTCACCTAATGAGATCGAACCCAAAGCGGACAAATGCATCTTCATACAATAGCCTAAAGTAAACAGTTGGGTGAACCTTCTATCTTAGATCCAAGCACAAAAGTTTGTTGTTGAAACGGGTCCTTTCTTGAGAAAGAGTTTCTCTCGAAAGAGTTTAGTGGGAGGAAGATATAACTTGATGAGGTTGTTAAACCTTTGTTTCAATCAGATAGTAGCGCAGCGCAAAAAGATGTTTCTGTGGAGCCTACGTCAGTTGAAGAGGAAGTTAATGATGATGATCATGAAGCTTCGGATCAAGTTACTATCGAACCTCGTAGGTCAACAAGGACGCGTACTGCTCCTGAGTGGTACGACAACCTTGTCTTAGAGGTCATGTTGTTGGACAACGATGAACCTACAAACTATGGAGAAGTGATGATGGGCTCGGATTCCAACAAATGGTTGGAGGCCATGAAATCCGAGAAAGGATCCGTGTATGAAAATCAAGTATGGATTTTGGTAGACTTGCCCATTGGACGACAAGTCATTGAGTACACATGGACCTTAAAGATGAAGACATACGCTCATGGTGAATGTCACCATTTATAAAGCTTGACATGTCGCAAAGAAGTTTCCGCCAAGTTCAAGGATTTGACTAGGATGAGATTTTCTCACCCGTGGCGATGCTAAAAGTCTGTTGGAATTATGTTAGTAGTTGTTGCATTTTTTAATTATGAAATATGGCACATGGATGTCAAAACATCATTTCCTTAACGGTTTACTTGAGGAAACATTGTATGTGATACAACCAGAAGGTTTTTTCAGTCCTAAAGATGCTAAAATGTATGCAAGCTCCAGCGATCCTTCTATGGGCTGGAGCAAGCATCTCGGAGTTGGAATATACGCTTTGATGAGGTGATCAAAGTTTTTGGGTTTATACAAAGTTTATGAGAAACTTGTATTTACAAGAAAGTGAGTGGGAGCACTATAGAATTTCTGATAAGCATATGTGGTTGACATATTATTGATCAGAAATGATGTAGAATTTCTGGAAAGCATAAACGGTTGTTTGAAAATAGTTTTACAAAGGAAGACCTGGATAAAGTTGCTTAATTGTTGGGCATCGAGATCTATAGAGATGGATCAAGACGCTTGATGAGACTTTCAATGAGTACAAAATGGATCAGTCAAAGAAGGAGTTCTTGCCTCATTAGTAAGGTGTGAAGTTGAGTAAGACTCAAAGCTCGACCACGACAAAAGAAAGAGAAAGCACGAAGGTCGTCCCCTATGCCTTAGCCATAGGCTCTATATAGTATGCCATGTTGTGTACCGCATCTCTGTATGCCTTGCCATGAGTCTGTCAAGGGGTACAAGAGTGATCCAGAAGTGGATTACTGAATAGCGGTCAAAATTATCCTTAGTAACTAAGGAGTAAGGTTATAAAGAGTTTCACATAACGAGTTACGTCGATGAAAGCTTTAACACCGATCCGGGTGACTCTTAGTAGCAATCCGGATACGTATAGTGGAGTAGCCATTTGGAATAGCTCCAAGTGGAGCACGGTAGCAGTGTCTATAGTATGACATAGAAATTTGCAAAGTACACACGGATCTAAATATCCCAAACCCGTCGACTAAAACCTCTTTCACATTTAAAACATGATCGAACCCCAGAACTCATTGGGTGTGAGATTCATAACAAATCACATAGCGATGTGAGCTAGATTATTAACTCTAGTACAAGTGCGAGACTATTGAAAATATGTCCTAAAGGCGATAATAAATTAGTTATTATCATGTTTCCTTGTTCATGATAATCGTTTATTATCCATGCTAGAATTGTATTGATCGGAAACTGAGATACATGTGTGGATACATAGACAACACCATGTCCCTAGTATGCCTCTAATAGACTAGCTCATTTATCAAAGCTGGTTAAGGTTTCCTAGCCATGGACATGAGATGTCATTTGATAACAGGATCACATCATTAGGAGAATGATGTGATGGCCAAGACCCAAACTATAAACATAGCATATGATCGTGTCAGTTTATTGCTATAGTTTTCTGCAAGTCAAGTATTTGTTCCTGTGACCATGAGATCATGCAACTCATTGACACCGGAGGATTACCTTGTGTGTATCAAACGTCGCAACGTAACTGGGTGACTATGAAGGTGATCTACAGGTTTATCCGAGGGTGTCTGTTGGATTGGCATGGATCAAGACTGGGATTTGTTACTCCGTCTGACGGAGATATATCTCAGGGCCCACTCGGTAATACAACATCACTATAAGCCTTGCAAGCAATGTGACTAAGGAGTTAACCACGAAATCTTGTATTACAAAACGATTAAAGAGACTTGCCGGTAACAAGATTGAACTAGGTATAGAGATACTGGTGATCGAATCTCGGGAAAGTAACATACCGAAGAACAAAGGGAACAATATACGAGATTAACTGAATCCTTGACATAGAGGTTGAACCAATAAAGATCTTCGTAGAATATGTAGGAACCAATATGGGCATCCAGGTCCCACTACTGGTTATTGACCTTAGAGGTGTCTCGGTCATGTCTACATAGTTGTCGAACCCACAGGGTCTCCACACTTAAGGTTTGGTGACGTTGCGGTAGTATAGAGTTATGTATGGTGGTGATCAGAGGTTGTTCGGAGTCCCGTATTAGATCCTAGATGTCATGATTAGCTCCAAAATGGTCCACAGGTAAAGATTGATATATAGGAAGTCCTGTTTTGGTCGCCGGAAAAGTTTTGTGATCATCGGTAGTGTACTGAGAGTGCCGGGAGGGTACCGGGGGACCATTGGGAGCGGTATCTCAACCCAAGGGGCTACATGGGCTGTGGGAAGAGGTAAACCAGCCCCTAGTGGGCTGGCCTAAGTCCCACAAGAGACCCATGCGGCTGTGTGGAGAAACCCAAAGGTGGAAGGAGGTTTCCTAGTGGGAGAGAAGGAGTCCTAATCCTACTAGGATTGGAGGAGGACTCCTCTCTCCACTTCGGCCGAAGCAAGGGCTGACCCCTTGGGGGCCAAGTCTCCTCCCTCCCTCCTTCTATATATACTAGAGGCATTGAGGGTTTTTCGGCAAAGAAATCAGCCACGTGCTACCCTCTCCTCTAGATCGTAGTTTCTCCTCTAGATCGTTTTAGCGGTGCTTAGGCGAAGCCCTGCTGGAATAGTTCCACCACCGCCGCCGCCGTGCTGCCGGTGAACTCATCTACCTCTCCGCTCCCTGTTGTTGGATCAAGAAGGCGGAGATCATCATCGAGTTGTGCGTGTGCTGAACGCGGAGGTGCCATCCGTTCGGCGCTAGTTCAGAAGGACCGTGATCAAGATCGCGAGATGATTCGTGATTTGATCGCGGGATGGATCGTGATGGGATCGCGGGACGGATCGTGATTCGATCGCGAGATGCACCGTGATGAGATCGCGGGAGGCTCGACGATTTGGATCGCGAAGATGTTCGACTACAACAACCGCGTTTCTTAACGCTTCCCGCTTAGCGATCTACAAGGGTATGTACATCCACTCTCCCTCTCTTAGATGCTCATCACAATGGATAGATCTTGCGTGTGCATAGGAATTTTTTTGTTTCCCATGCAACGTTCCCCAACAGGCCTGCGGTAGGACAACTGGTTCTTGATGTAGGACTCAAGCCGGTCAATATGTTATTTGGACACATTCCCCACTCCGATACGAAGCAAGCACCTCTTGATGGGTGACTTCCACTAATATAATTTTTGATCCCAACATCAATACATGGTTGTAAGCATTAACACCTCATTCCCCGTACCTTCTATTTATTATAAGTGATGAATCACAATTTGCTTGCTAATCCAGGCAAAAGCTGGATTGAGACGTTAACATAAACTTGCTAGAGGGCATTGCTTCAAGGGAGTCTTCCTCTCATGGGTTCGATACCGAGGGTCACCTTTGGGAAATAGGTGCGGGATTCACTTTCTTGTTCCAATACCGGATCAATAAAAATGAGGTATCAAGCCCTTTTTCTGGCGTCGTTGCCGAGGAGAAGTTTAGTATTCCTAATCTTTGTGTTTAGAGTTTTGAAAAGTTATTTTTCAGTTTTTAGTTAAAGTTTTATTTTGTTGCAAGTATTTTAGTTGAAAATACCAAAAAGTTACTATGGCTCAAAATCTTGGGAGTTTTGCTACTCCTAGCAACAATTTCATGTGTAAACCAATAGCACAACCTCGTGAAAACCTGGTCTTCCGCCGGTGGCCGGAGCCGGTGATGCCCTTCGAGGTGAAGTTCCCAACTCCTCCCGCTACATTCGGGGGGAAATTATGATCCGTTGATCGGATGATGGCGGCGCTCTTGCGTCGTTCCCTCCTTGGGAGCGTCATTCTAGGAGGTGTGCATTGGCTCGAGGGACCAACAGACTGTTCTAACGGCATAGCGACGTCCCATGTCATGCATCGACGATGTGGAGTCTCAGCAACGTGGCGCGGGAGGGTCTTGGCGACGGATGTATGACGATGGACGTGCGTACGGAGGTGGCATTGACTTGCGACATGGTGACGTCGGTGACGGACCTGCCAAGGTCGATGCGTCAATAACTGCTCTGAAGATGGATGGAAGATGACGACGGCAGCCTCTCAGAGTGTGTCGGACCGATGTGGATCCCAAACCCCCCAAGGGGCTAGGTTGGGGCCTCCGGCTTTAGATGTTAGGCTTTGGTGCGAGGTCTGTTTGGTATTCGGCTCGGCCATTCGGCACCCTTTCATTAAGTGGTTAGGAGTAGCGACAGATTGTGTCAAGATGATGGCTTCAAATTTACTGATGTATTATTTTATAAGGTCCTTGTGAATAATAAATAAAATGGATACATGCATCATCTTAGATGCAGAGGCCGGGGTCATCCTCGAAAAAATACGATGCATCTAAATATTCTGAAACCTTACCAGAAAAAGGAAAAAAGAAAGATGAAATGTAGAGCTGAAAGGCATCGCTTCACTTCAATCTCTACAGTTTCTCCGGTCTCTGTCACAAGACATCCCGAATTCCTGGTCCTGGACCCTTCTCAAGTGCAACGGAGGGCTCGCAGGATAACTGAATTCACCGTAGGAGACAAGACGAACAGAGAATTTTACTTTTGACAGTTCAAGCTACTGTGGTGATGGCAGCTTAGCTTAGCTAAAACACTGCACGCATTTAACCAACCTCACACCATAGGTAGTCACTTAACACCAGACTTAACACCTGATGCCATACGTATTTACCTTTATCCTTTTAACCTTATTACTTCAACAGTCTCATCATGCCGAGGAATCATCTGATCTGGACACTGTTTTTTCCACTTTTAACTTTCACCTTTCATTCACCCCTTGTCTTCTCTCTCACTTTGAGAAAGGGGAATAGCTGGTTTTAGCATGAAACAAACCAATAAAACAAGGATGGGTGGAGATATTACCACGTGGTAAATATAAGCGAACACTCATCCATCACACATTTGGTATTTCTCAGTGCAGGAGTACTGGTATTTATACAGGTTAAGTCCCTGTGCATTTCATTTGAAATCTTGAGCCCCTCCTGGCGACAAGAAAAAACCCTGTCCAATGAAAGGGAGCATGAAGAAGGGCAAGTGGTCCAAGGACGAAGACAATCTGATCAAAAACCACATTGAGAAGTATGGCATTGGCTGCAGCTGGCAGGCATTATCCAATACTTTAGGTCTGATTTGCTCTCTCATTTTTCTTCACATGATCATGGAAAAACATTTGCATCAGCAAATCATCACACTCACTACTGTGTCTGAATCATCATTCCTGAGAGAGGTTTGTTGGTGGATGTCAGGGCTTCGGCGCTGCGGCCGGAGCTGCCGTTCAAGGTGGCTGAACTACCTCCGTCCGGGGCTGAAGCACGGCGGCTTCACGCCGGCGGAGGACAGGATCATCTGCGAGAGGTACAGGCAGAAAGGAAGCTGGTGAGTGAGCCTCGCACCGAACCCATCTCCACCGCTTTCCTTTCCGGCGCTGATCAGAGCCAAACCTCTCGATCGATTGATGATCAGATGAAATGATCAATGTGCTGTTTTATTGCTCAGATCAATTTGTTCAAAACTTCATCTTCTACAAATGCAAACACATGGAAATTTGCTTGATTGATTAATTGAGTCCTGTTCATCACTGACATGCTCTTGTTGGCATTTGATCGAGCAGCTGGTCCGTCATCGCCGCCGAGCTGCCCGGGAGGACGGACCTCGCCATCAAGAACTACTGGAACAGCACGCTCAAGAAGCGGTTCCCCCGCGCGGCGAGGAGCCGCCGCCGCCGCCGCCGCACCGGCGGCACCAGCAGCACGTCGTCCGACGCCACGAGCCTGGACCTCGCACTGGTGGTCTACGACGAGGAGAGCACCAGCGGCACCGCGCGGGACCTCCCGCTGGTCGTGTGCAACGAGGAGGACAGTGCCACTGTCACCACGGCGGGGCACCTCCCGCTGGTCGCGTACAACGTCAACGAGGCGACCGCCACTGGAGGGTCCTCGTCGAGCCACGCCAGCGCCGTCTCAGCCGGATCGCCGGTGCAAGTGCAAGAACGTGCCCAGCCGCCACCGCTGCCCGCCGCCGCCGCGAACGAGGAGCCGATCGCGGCGGTCCCGGACAGCGGACCGGTGAAGATGGAACCGCGGACGCCGCCACCGCCCGCTGATGAAACCAGCGAGGAGATGGACGTGTGCTGCTGCCCCATGTCTCCGCTCCCCCTGGGGTTCATGGATGAGCCGGACCTTTCCTGCATTGCCATGATGGATGAGCCGGACCTTCCCTGCATCTCCATGGATCTGCCTCACATCGCCGGCTTCGACGACATCGACAGCCTCCTCTCCTACTTTGACCACTGATCTCAACGTAGCAACAGCCACAACGGGGTTAATTAAACCGATTCAGGAGCAGCTGTGTATTAGGCCAGAGTTAACACCTGAGTTGTTAGGGTTGGACGCATGAGTTACTGACTCTGTTATTCTGAAATTTGAAGGTCATGTATGCTAATCTAACTCCGGAAAACCTGATTTTCGTTTCGCTTTACGTGTTTTCTCTTGTCTGCAATATCTACTAATCGCGCATATTTTTGTAGCAACTGCAAATGTTCTGGCAAAATCATCCCCCGTTTCCCATATAAGCCAACCAATGCCAAACTTTGAATGAATCCAGCGAGCAGGTTTCACAGTACCCAGCTGCACAGTCTTACTTGCAACCTATGAACAAATGAGAGAACAACAGTCGAATGGTGCCAAACTATGAATGAATTCAGTAACCAGATTGTCTGGCTTGCGATTCAGGTGCTGGAGTATCTGACTTCCTTCTTGGGGTGCGGAGCGACGATCTTCGGCGCGTCGACGTGCATCCGCAGGGCGCTGAACTCCAGAGCCAAGATGGGCCTGGACAGCAAGACCAGCACGCTTTGCCTCTGCGCATCTGAATTTGAATCTGAATCAGGTCCGGCGCTGCTGCTGCTGCTCCTGCCGTCGGAACACTGCTGTGGTTCTGCGGTTTTAGGGCTCCAGATCTTGGCTGGGCTCACCGGCCGCACCCTACGCAATGGAAACACCCACCCACATGATTAGAAAGGCAATAAAAGAACAATGTGCAACTCAAAGCATATGCTGAGAATTTAGGAGTGCAACCACCTGCACTCCACTTTGCAGGAGTACTTGAGAAGGTCAGGATGGTCCTCTGTCTGGCCGCTGAAATTCGCAGCACAAGTTCAGTTCAGGTCTTGAGCCATGGAAGGGAAATGGTGCCTTGTGCAGACATTGGTAGTTTAGTTTTAAAAAAGCTAACCTGAAGCTTGGGAGTGACATTTTGATTGCCGGACCCATCCACCTGTTGCGTTTATGTGATCCTCCTGACGCTTCTGCATCATTAGTGAGTGACACATGACACTGAATCAAAAAGGTAAAGTTCCATATTTATTTATTTTATGAGATTTTCAGAGTTGAAATTCTGAAGACATGTTGTAAGATAAAGCTTGTAACCAAATTACCGTTGAGCGGCAGGCTGATGTTGCACAAATGCCTTGTAGACGAGCCTGATGCCTCCGAGATCTCGAGCCCGCGGTAATTCTCTTGCTTGGAGAACCCTGAACCCATCCCGAGAATGTTGAGGAAGCTGTTTGGTTTATTTCTGACCGCAGAAGCTTCGGTCTGTCCTCCATGTGAGCAAAGTTCATGTCACAAATCTCTTAAACATTTGTGGAAGCTAATGGCAGAAGTGCTCTGATCTGAGTACCTGTGAGAACGCCGCGACATGGCTTGGAAGCCCTACTTCCTGCATTAACGACAGTGACACTGATTAGGAAAAACAGATGGACAGTATCAGAGAAGAGTTGGCCTGAGTCGGGAACGAATCATAGATGGGCAGTATTGGCAGTTTGGCACCTTGCGTCCATGCCGGCAGGCCTCGGCGCTGTTCACCAGCACCCTGGCAGCCCAGCTGTTAAACACACGGGTTCAGACAGCAAATCAGCAGAGTGCACCAGGATAGATAGCATGACTAATTAAGCAAATTATCTTAGGTATCCTCGGGTAAGACAGGTAGGCAGCACGGCTGTCGATGCCAGAGGGAGCAAGCACAGCGGGCGGATGAGATAATTAAAGGCCGCTGATGATTTAACACAAGTGGAGCTCAGGCACAGTGAGCTGATCAAGTGGGCGTTGTTTAGAATCAAGTGAATGGCTCCGGATTGATGCTTGCCTTGTTTTGTAATGCAAGTTGTGCCAGTTGATCGATTCCATTCGCGTTCCCGAAGCAGTCAGGCAATCAGTCGCTAGTGGAATTAGAGGCGATT
Source organism: Hordeum marinum (assembly GCA_022496015.1). Classification (NCBI taxonomy): domain Eukaryota; kingdom Viridiplantae; phylum Streptophyta; class Magnoliopsida; order Poales; family Poaceae; genus Hordeum; species Hordeum marinum. The sequence goes on along the minus strand of CM039672.1, from coordinate 234,978,377 downwards.
AAACTGGGACAAAAGAAGGTGATGGGCAAGAGCAACTCACGCGCACGAAGTCGGCGGGTTCCACACAATGCCGGCGATCACCACGAGCTGCGGAGCACGAAAGGAAGATTCATGTCAGAAAACCTGTCGAGGGTGGGAACGGGGAGCTGGATGGAATGGAAGAGGGAGGGGATGATGGTGGTGATGATGACCTCGTCGAACTGTCCGGCGGGGCTGTCGTGGTAGCGCGCGAGGAACATGCCGCCGAGCGTGTAGCCGAAGGCCTCCACCAGGCGCAGGTCCTTGGGCACGAACGCCCGCGCCGTCGCCGCCTTCACCAAATGCAGCTGGTACAATGCGCTGCAACAGCACGCACACCAACAACAAAAAAGAGTCAGTCCGTCGGTCGCTCGCGCCCAGCTCCACCTACACCGTCGTCCATGGTGAACGGGGGAGGAAAGAGAAGAGGAGGCACTTGCCTGCCCTTGAACACCCATGGCGGCCCGTGTCGGTACCCGGCGGCAGGCCTGTCGTCCCCGGCCTCCATGGACGGACGTAGCCGGTCGAGCAGCGGAAGAAGAGCTGGGGAGGGGATCGGCTCGGGTTTTCTGTGCGGGGAAGGAAGCTGGCGAGGAATGATGGAGTGCAGGGGATCTCGCTGGAGCCTTATCCGGTGTACAGAGGGCGCCGGGTTAGAGGCCGGGCGGGGGGCGACGGTGATGTCATATCGACTCACCAGTCACCGTGGAGATCCATGAGGGGCCCGTCGACTGACTGAGCCCCTGATTGGTACAGTGCCGGAGGTGTGTGGCTGTGGCTGTGGCTGGCGGCCGTTTGCTGCTGCGGTTTCCGTGGCTCGAGTGAGAGCGACAGTGACACGGGGAAAGGGACGGCACTGTGTTTCTTCGTTGTGTGGCCGCTTGGAAGTGGAACGGTAAACTGCGTCACGCGTGCAGGCGCAAAGTCACCGGCACTGGCACCGGCCGGCCGGCCGGATCATCGTTGGACGGGCATTTTGACGAGAATATTGAATGCTCTGCGGATAACAACGGGTCCATGTGCACTGAATTTTCAGAGGATGCCTGACAAATTGCTTCGATAATAGGTAAGTACGGGGCGTTTTGTCACGTTCGAGATGCGCGCCTATACGTTTTGGGACACGAGGTCCTCGTAAAGGATAGAAGCGCATGTTGCCGTTAGCAAAATAAGCATCATCACATCATACATGTACAGAAGGAAAAAATATATAAAGTTGGTTTACACTCGCCACATGCTAGATTACAATATCACTCAGTTCATACATCTTGAGGAACACAGGGTCCGGCTACGGACGAAAACAAATGATAAAAGAAACAAATGCGATGATACTATCAAGCTGCCTAAGATCACGACTTGGTCCTTTACTCATCGGGGTACGTCACGTACATGCGTCCTCTTTCTTCATCATACTCCCATTGCAGCTGGGTAAAATCATTCTGAACATAATCATCTGTACTTGTACCTGAATTGTTGTAGTAAACTGTAAGCCACAGAGAACTCAGCTATCAAGTACCCGGGTGCCAACACTATTTAAGCTTATAGGATGGAAGGGGTGATGTTTAAGTCTGAAGCAGCTCTAAGCATTTATGGTGGCTAGCTTACGTAGCAAGAATGAAAAATGAGTGGTCTACGACAATCGGTCGCATTCTAACATGATCTCTAAGAGATCCTGAACAACTGCTTACGTCAGTCATAACCCCACCGTGTTCTCTCTCGGATCATGTTCACGAGCAGAGACAGTCACGGTTACTCACACAGTTGGTGTATTTTAATTAGAGTTTACTTCAAGTTTACTAGAACCGAGTGTTAAACAAATATCCAAGTTGCCACATAACCGCGGGCACGGCTTTCCGAAAGATTTAACCCTGCAGGGGTGCTCCAACTAGTCCATCACAAATAACCACACTCTGCGGGAATTCCTCGACCACGGATCTCGTGATCTTCATCGGTAATTACAAAGGAATTCCAACACCTCGAGTAAACCCGAAGAAAATCAGAGTCCACACGCAAGACATTCGATAAAGGTAAAACAAATCCAGCAAGACCACCCGACGTGTCGACGAACCCGATAAGAGCCGCGTATCTCCTTCTCAGGACACGACAGATGAGTAGTACGTACGGTGGCCTGATAGAAATCCCTCGAGTTTTCCCGAGGTGGCCCCGCAAGTGGCTCTAGTTTGGACCAACACTCATGAGGAGCACTGGCCCGGGGGTTGATTAAATTATCCACGGGGTTGGAAAGCCCTATGCAAGTTCATTAGTTATTACCAATGTAGTACCAAAGTTGGGTCTTGCCAGACAAGTTTTAATCTCAACCGAATAAACAAGGGGGTCCCCATAATAACCCCAAGAGTGTTAGGAGCGCAAAATATGGAAAACATAACACCGGTAACAAGGAACTAATGGCGGTACGAGCGGAACAAATCACTTAGCAAAAGGCCAAGCCTTCCACCAATACCAGATATATATGTGCATTAAATTAAATAACAGAATTTAGTGTGATATCCAATCCATGTTATCACATGGAACAACCTGCACCTGCAACTAAGAACGCTATAAGAGGGGCTGAGCAGCGGTAACTTAGCCAATCAACGGTTTGCTGGGATGTGAAGGTTAGAGGCTGTCATGGCAACATGGGGGCTGATATCATGTGGTAGGTAGCGCAATTGTAACAATAAGAACGAGAAACTAGCAAGCAATGATAGTATTGGGATCTGGGTACGATCATCTTGCCTGTTGGTTCTTCAACGGAACAAGTAGCGGGATCCTCGTAGTGGTACATTCCAAGGTAGCCACTGGACAGGTGATGAAAAATCAATCACAATAGACTCAAGAATCACTCAATTCCAAGGAGTATCGCTCCCACAACTCACAAAACAAAATAGCCCCAAACTGCCACAAAACAACAACATAGCAATTTGAAAAGCTCACAACAAGAGCTACAGGACTCCTACAGCCACAAACAAGATATGGACAGGATCTACTCAACACCCACATCAATTCATACAACTATGTAATCAGCAAAAGAGCAACACATCAATATGCATGTATCAAGCAAGTTGGCATGATGAATCAGGATTCTAGGGACTTGGTGAAAATTCCAGTTTTCTGGAATCTGGGTTAATAAAGTAGCAAGTTAACATCACTGGTTAATTATTCTAGAAAGCTTTAAATGACATGAAAATTGATAGGATGACAGATGGCAATATCTACTACAAATACCTTACACTGAGCATGGTCAAATTCACAACACAACACTAGCTACACCCCACTCTATATGGCAAAACAATAACAACAGATTCTCCAGACAGCCATTTTTAAGCAGGTTGGCAGAAACAGAAAGTAGCCAACTAAACAGCATGGTTCACATTTATCTAGTGAGTTAACATGAATAAAAAATACCGGTACATTCCCAACAACTTTTACTAACAAATACATGTTGGCAAGAACTTGAAAGCATGCATGGATTAAATCATATGAAAAAGACAAAAGAGCATCACAGCATGAAAATGCACTTTTGTCAAGTTGCCCCAAAGACAAATATGACTTCACAGATGCATACATGGGTTGATTCTACCCCAAATGCATTACTCATACCCCTATACTTGTGTGGAGCAAGGGGGAGTAAAGCTAGGTCGAAATTTGACCCTATCTCCCATGGATGACTTATGGCACTTAAGTGACATGATGAAAATGCACAAAAATGACATGGGCTCTATGCTTACAAGTTGGAAATGGATAAATAGCACCCTAGGGACATGTTAACATGGCATAGCATCACTAGCAAGGATGAAACCATCTAGAAGAAGAGATATGCTAAAATGCTCATAAGAGAGAACCTACACATGGAGCTAAGCATGCACTTACATCCACACTTGCATAAATATACCAACCAACTACACACTCGTATGCAAACCATGCTCATGCATCTATCCACTTATGCATCTACACACTCAAGCTCATACATGTGCATTTACACATGCACAAGCACACACATACACCCTCAAACATGGTGCACCACACACCTACACACACACACTCTCTAGCATACTCACACATGGATGTGTGTGTGAAACACACACAAACATACATGCACAAACACAACCATATGTATGCATATGTACACTAGGTATATATGCATACACACACTACACACAAAACACACATGTGTGTATGCCTAAGCACACACACACACAAGCACAAGCATGTGCATGCTCACATGCACATATGCATAACTCACAAGAACACACACACTACAACATACACACTAGCATGTGTGTGCATGCACTAAACACACACCCACACACACATATCACTCCCTACACACTCAAGCGCGCGCGCACACACACACACACATATATATATATATATACACTAGGTGTATACACACACATATACTCACATGACAGAAAACAAAATAAAAAGGACCTGACCCTATACTTGCATACATACACACATAGCAATATAAGAAAAGAAAAGGAAAAAATGCAAAAGAAAGAAAACAAAAAGGGGGGAGAAGGGGGGATCGAACCCCAGACCCCTGGCCACAGAACACACACACTCTATCACTGGGCTACGGGCTCGACTGCTAACAGGAAGGGGCAGCCACCTCTCTAATACACACGCGCAGGAAAACCTCTGACGAAACTGAAGAAAAATAGGGCACACGATAGGGCAACATCGGCGACGATCTCCGGCGACACATAGCAGATCCGGCGAGTCCAACTACTTACACACGCGCGGGAACTACCAGGGACTCCATTCCACCACTCGTCTCGCGAAGAGGGGGATCGGAGGCGAGCCCACGCTCAAGCCTTTGGACCGGTGGCGACAGCTACAGCGAGGCGTCAACTACGGCGACAGAGAAACGACGGCAGCGACCAGCAAGCACAGGGGGGGTTCTCCGGCGAAGCAACCCACATGCGGGGGAAGATGGGTCCTTGGGGAACCCATCCCCGCACCTACGACGGCAGGACGCGGCGGCACGGAGGCGCTCGAGCTCGAGGGCGGAGGCAGAGGCTACGACGAGATGGACGCTATGGCGAGAGGGACACGTGCTGCTCGCCGAGGGGACGACGACGACGAACCGGCCACGAATCGGCGGCGACAAAGAGGAAGGAGAGGCGGGAACGCGGCGGCGACGGAGGGGAGGAAGATCGTCCGCGCTGCGACGGCGAGGAGGAAGAAGAAGACTTCCCGAGGCCTCCTAGCTCCGGGAACGGGACGGCGGCACGACAGCGGAGCCCCTGGACGCCATGGACGATGAGGGGCTCGACAGAGAGGACGAGCTGGTCGCTGGCGACGATGCTGCGCACTCTGAACCTCTCCGAGACCCTTACCCGACAGAGGAAAGAAGTGAGGAGGTAGAGCGATGGAGGGGGAAAGAGGAGCGGCGGCGGCGGCTAAAGGGAGAGGAACCCTAGGCGAGGGGGCACGCATGCCGAGGGGGGGCTAAATATGCGCGGGCTGACGGCGACGCCCGACGGAAAAGGAGACGGCGGAGCGGCTCTGCTCTGAACCCCACTGACGGAGGAGGAACGGGGGAGCAGGTAGCCATCACTGTGGCTCTGGGCTGGGCCTCGGCCCACCTGCTCCTCCTCTCTCTTTCACAAAAGAGAAAATGAGGGTTTTCCTTTCAAATAAAAATAGCCACACTAAAAAAAATCCCCAGAGCATATAAAGGTTTTTTAGAGTAAAACAAAAATAGTTTTGTAGAGAAAATAATATGCTCTAATTAACAAAATATAGAAAAGATTTTTAGGACAAGTAATTATTTTAATATATTAATAAAACAACCCCTGTTTAAATAGTTTTCAAAATCCAAACCTATTCAAATATGAAAAGCTACACTCCGAATATTCATAGGACATATTGGGCTAACACATGAACATTTTTAAAAGGTTTATAAAACAACTTAAATCTAATGATAAATAAAATAGGAAGAAAGGGGTTTTGGAAGGAGAAGTTGCAAAGGGAAAGAGAGGGACAAAGAAGAGGTTTCCACATGAACTCCACCCACATCAAGCCACTCAACACACCACATCACAACACAAGACACAAACCAATCATACAAGGACACATGAAAACCCAACATGGCAATAAGAATGAGATGATGCATGATGACATGATGCATGAATGCTCAACCACACATGGATGACAAGTTGCAACCCATCACATAGCTCATGACACAAGGTTCATACATATGGTTACCTGCCAAATAAGGTAGGGACAGCACTTGGGCTATCACACGTTTGGTCAACAAACGAAGAAATGACATGGATATCACTGCAGCATTTTTGCAATTTCTTCCTGCTCTTCAAAAAAAGTGTGCAGTTCACGCAACCTGCCAGCGACTGACAGACATGCTAGAACATAAAATGAGAGTAGTTCTATCACGCCATCGGCTGTGGTCATGTCCGCACACATTGCGGCCGTACAGTAAACATGGCGCTCTCGACCATGGATCACTCGTCATCGAGGTCGAGCATGTCGGACTGCATCTTCTCGAACCAATACCGCTTCCTTGGAAAGATATTGCTCAAGTCCACCTTCATGATCTCGACCCCCTTCGTCATGCAAGTGAGCTAGACTTCTCTTGCTCTAGTGGCGGCTTTGGTGGCCTCAATCTCGAGCATCTTCGCTTGCTTCTCTGCCTCCAACTCGAGCTTCTTTTTTTTGGATCTACATGAAAGCCTTGATCTGCTCATCCTTGTCTTGTCAATGCTTCTCCTCTCTTGTAACCTTGTTGATTATGATGCGTTGCAAAGTAGCTTGCAAGGCAGGTGACGTCGCCTCACGCTTGTCCTCTTTCTTGGAGTTAGTCTTTTCCCACGGCCACGACTCCTCCCCCTCACCTTGCTCTTCAACGTCTTCCTACCCTCCACGCGCCCTCAGGGCGGCATATTGCGCCCTGAACTTCTCCTCCCCGTTGATGATCGTCCAACAATGGGTGAGGTTGAAGGATTTTCCCTCATGTTGGGCCTTGAATGCTTCCGAAGCTTGAAAGGCCTACAAAATGGACAAACAACCATATGTACAAGCAATCAAATGAGAAAACATATGAGGTAAAACATGTAGCAAGCTTATCATGTGCCATAAGATGCCGACAATACCATGTTTTTGATGCCTAGGCCACTCATGGGACAAGCCTCGATGCTGGCGAGGAATGATGGAGTGTAGGGGATCTCTCTCAAGCCTTATCCGGTGTACATAGGGCGTCGGGTTAGAGGACGAGGGCGACGGTGATGTCATCTCCTCACTAGTCACCGTGGAGATCCATGAGGGGCCCATCGACTGACTGCGCCCCTGATTGATATTGTACTGTATGTGTGTGTGTGTGTGGCTGGCGGCTGTTTGCTGCTGCGGTTTCCCTGGCTCGAGTGAGAGTGACAGGACATGGGGAAAGGGACGGCACTATGTTTCTTGTGTGGTTGCTTGGAAGTGGTAAGTTCCATCATGCGTGCAGGCGCAAAGTCACCGGCACTGGGACCGGCTCGGGGGATGCACTGCACCAAATGGCCGGACGGATCATCGTTGGACGCGCATTTTGACAGGAATATTAAATGCTCTACGGATAACAACGGGTCCATGTGGAGTGAATTTTCAGAGGATGCCTGACAAATTGCTTTGATAATACTGTACCGGGGTGTTTGGTCAACAAACACAAAAAGACATGGATACCACAGTGTAATTTTTGCAATTTCTTCCTACTCTTGTATCAACCTTGCTCGACCCGACCCGGTGATCTTGAGCTATTTCGTGCTCGGTCTTTCGTTGGTTCTTGCTCCCAGTTTGTCAAAGGGAGGAGATGCGGAAGGGAGAGGCGCCGGCCACACCTGGCACGGCCAGGCCATCCACATGTGGGAGTGAAAGTAAAAGTACATATTTGCACCCAAGTGTTGTTGGGATTTATAATAACACGAGTAGTGTTGTAGGAGAAACTCCAATCGACCGACCTAAACGAACATGAGTTTTGTCCGTGTTTTGTTCGTTTGGATCGGCATGTCCGTTCAGTTTTTCATTTGGGTCGGTCTTCTGTCCAACGCGTCGACCCATTTACGTCCACGCAGAATAGTGTTTTCATAAAGAAATGAGTCGTGACCATAGATCATGCCAACTCATGGGACGAGCCTCAATGCTGGCGAGGAATGATTGAGTGTAGGGGATCTCCCTCGAACCTTATCCGGTGTACAGAGGGCGTCGGGTTAGAGGCCGTGGGCGATGGTGATGTCATCGCATTACCAATCACCGTGGAGATCCATGAGGGAACCGTCGACTGACTGCGCCCCTGATTGATACTGTCCCGGAGGGGTGTGTGTGTGTGTGGCTGGCGGTCATTTGCTGCTGCGGTTTCCGTGGCTCGAGTGAGAGTGACAGTGACATGGGGAATGGGACAACATTGCGTTTCTTGTGTGGCTGCTTGCAATGGTAAACTGCATCACACGTGTAGGTGCAAAGTCACCAGCACCGGCATCGGCTCGGGGGATGCACCACACCGGACGGTCGGCCGGACCATCGTTGGACGAGCATTTGACAAAGTATATTGAATGCTCCACGGATAACAATGATCCATGTGCAGTAAATTTATCCAAAAATAAATAAATTATCAGAGGATGCTTGACAAACTGCTGGTGATGATACCTGGGGTATCTGGTCATTTGCCTAATATGAGTTGGACACTCCATTGCTTGCTCCACATTGCTTTGTTTTCTCAGTAAACAAAGAAATGACATGGATACCACTGCCACTATGGAATTTTTGCAATTTCTCCCCACTCTTCTATCAACCTTGCTCGACCTAACCCGACGGGCTTGATCTGGTTGGTCCTTGCTCGTTCGTTCCTGCTCCCAGTTAGTCAAACGAAGGATATGTGGAACGGTTGTGACGCCGGCCACGTGATTGAATCTATACATACCATGACATATTAAACGAGAAGCATGGATGGTTGGTAGACCGTCAATTCAAAGATAAAATGACGGTATCTTTATGGCTTTTAAGGTTTATTTTTATGATTGGAAAAGTTGTACTATTATATTAAGAGACAAGCATCTTGAAAGTGAGACATAAATCAACTTCATGTACATACATCTACATCCACAATTCTCATTCAAATTGCAAGAGAATGCCCCTTTCAAATCCTTTCTATGGGCTTTGTTTCGCATAGGCTGGAACTTCTGGGGCTGTAGACTTCGGGCTGCATCCTGCAGCTTTCGAGGACTTGCAACTTTGAGTTACAACTCTCCTAAAATTTCGGAACATGTCCGGAACTTTTGTGGTTTCTAAAGAGTTGCATTTTGCGTCTCTCTGTTTAATTCTAAACTTGCGCGAAAGTAGCCCGAAATCTCTAAGGTCACGCCGAAACCAGCTGGGTTCATAGAAGTTGCACTTGTACAACCCACTACACATTTTGTAACCTGCTCAGAAGTTGCCTAGAATCTCGGTGGTCCAAAATTTTCGGGTTGTGCAAAATCAATGGATAACAATTGGATTCTCTTGGGATGCTATCTAAAGCCCCTTCTTCTCCATGAAGAAGAGGACAACTCCATTATCACTCATCCATTAATACAAGCTCAGATTTTTTGGACATCTCTTTCCCTATCCATCCAAACTTCTTGATATTTTAGGTAAGCAAGAGGAGGCCCCAATCTACACCTTCACCAAAGCAAAGTGAACCCTCCTTGATGCTAGGAGGGTCTTATTACTCTCAGAGTTGCTCCTATACAGTTTTAGTCCTTTCGAAAGCTTTCTTGTTGTGTGTTCTTTAGAGAAGTTTGTAAAGTCTCATCTACTGGGGATGTCTCAAAATTTAGCGATCTTCAAGAAGCTTCGGATCCCAAGCCTATGTAACGGATATTAGTACTCCCCATGAGCGAGAACTTGGGAATACATCTCCGTCTCCAACTTGTGCTAAATCCTTTCATCATGTTTACTTTGTGTAGCTTGGTTGTTAGCCTTTTGGTTTTGCTTATCTTGTTACATCATATAGGTGTCAAAATATATAAGATTGAGTCTACTGCCTTCATCCATAAGGACTCGGGTCAAATGAAAGCCCTCAATGATGGGATCGAGGACCAAGGTTGTCGTGCCATCATGGCGGACATTGGTCGAGTCGTCTCGTCGACCAAATGTGATTGATATTTCTGACCACGGGTTATATTTGGGTTCTGCAGGATCTACGACATATACATCGTTTATGGTCCCGCTGACCACTCCTTGTCTAACACCTCTCTTAGCAACCTAGGGGCTAGATTGGAGACTTGCACTATGCCGATGCTTGCGGGGGTAATTTCAACCTGTTGCGATGCCACTTCAATAAAAATAACTCTAATTTCTCGTGGGCTTTGTCTCGTGAGTTTAATAATGGCATTAATATTGTTGTTCTACGCGAGATCCCTAGGGCTGCAACTGATTTTACCTGGTCTAACTGTCAGTAAGACCCTATAAGGTGTGTTTTAGATAGAGTTTTCATGCCACTGGACTAGGAGGGACACTTTGGTTGTGGACTGCGGTTCGCTTTCCACCCGTCCGCCCTCTAGCTTTCGGTTCAAATTCAACTGGTTTTTCCTCCTTGACTTCCTGCCTCTGGTTATTAACAAATGGACTTCTCTTTCTCATGAATGTTCTATATCCTTAGGGACAATAAATGATTGGCGTTTTTTGCTTTCAAAAACTCTGACAAATTTTGCGGGTTGGGGGCTAACCTGCAAGCCGAGGCTCTTAAATCTAAATAGAGCATTTACCTCACACATCAAATCCCTTGACCTCATTACAAACCGGTTGGGTCTAGATGAGAATGCTTAGAAGTTCAAATATGAGTTTGAATCCCAATTGCGTAATATTCATCACGCGGATGAGCTAGATTGGAAGCACCACGTCAATCACAACTAGATTTTGAAAGATGACATGAACACAACCTACTTCCATGTCATTGCAAATGGCCAACGTCGGCATTGCTCCATTAACAACCCGATCATTGATGGAACGAGCTGTTCTAACCCAATTCTCATTTCTAATCATATTTATTAGTTCCACTCCTCTATGTTGAGTGTGCTGCCTTCTTCTAGGATCAACCTTAACCCTTTAGCTTGGGACGGGGATCAGTTGGTTACGCAAGTTGATAACTACATATTAGTGTTACCTTTGTCGTCAGAGGAAATTGATGGGGTAGTTTCCTCCTCCGAGTCGGCCTTGGACCCGGATCCGGATGGTTTTACAATCTTTTTTTAAATCTGGCCTACACTCAAACCACTTCTTTACAATATTATTCGGGGTTTTAGCCTAGGTACAGTCGACATCTCCCACCTTAATTATGCAACCCTTTCTCTTATAACTAAGATCAAGGGCGCTGATAATATCATCTTGTTTCATCTGAGTGTGCTTATTAACAACATCACCAAATTCCCTTCTAAGGCTTTCAAGACTAGACTTTCACCTGTTGCCCACAATATTATTAGTCTCACTCCAACCTCTTTCATCAAGGGTGGGTTTATCCTTGATGGTATTGTGGTCCTACATGAGCTTCTCCATGAGCTGCATAAAAAGGAAAAGAAGTCCCCCCCCCCCGAAACTAGACTTTGAGAAAGCATGCAATTGCATACGTTGGTCATTCCTTCAGGAAATCATCCTCGCTAGAGGTTGGGTTATGCAATTTGTCTCGGTAGGCCATACTTCGATTTGCATCAACGAGGTTGTCGGGGCCTTCGTCAAGGGGATCTCGTCTCCCCGATCCTCTTGATTGATATTGGACAAGATTGTGACCAAGGGTGATATCTCTAGTGCGACCACTAATCATTTTCTTGGGTGCATCTCTCCTCTTTAGTACACTGATGATACATCATTTTAGTGGAGAAGGACAATCTATACCTTGCCAACCCTAAATTTATTTTACTCTATTTTGAAGCCACATCTCGCCTTAAAATTAACCTTAACAAAAGTAAGGCTTTTGTGCTGGGTTGCTTATGTTGGAAATATGCCCTAGAGGCAATAATAAATTAGTTATTATCATATTTCCTTGTTCATGATAATCGTTTATTATCCATGCTATAATTGTATTGATCGGAGACTTAAATGCATGTGTTGATACATAGACAAAACCATGTCCCTAGTATGCCTCTAATGGACTAGCTCGTTGATCAAAGGATGGTTAAGGTTTCCTAGCCATGGACATGAGATGTCATTTGATAACGGGATCACATCATTAGGAGAATGATGTGATGGATAAGACCCAAACTACAAACATAGCATATGATCGTGTCAGTTTATTGCTACTGTTTTCTGCATGTCAAGTATATGTTCCTATGACCATGAGATCATGCAACTGACGGATATCGGAGGAGTGCCTTGTGTGTATCAAACGTCGCAACGTAACTGGGTGACTATAAAGGTGCTCTACAGGTATCTCCGATGGTGTCTGTTGAGTTGGCATGGATCGAGACTGGGATTTGTTACTCCGTGTAACGGAGAGGTATCTCGGGGCCCACTCGGTAATGCAACATCACAATAAGCCTTGCAAGCGATGTGACTAATTGTTAGTTGCGGGATCTTGTATTACGGAACGAGTAAAGAGACTTGCCGGTAATGAGGTTGAACTAGGTATGGAGATACCGACGATCGAATCTCGGGCAAGTAACATACCGAAGAACAAAGGGAACGTTATACGAGATTAACTGAATCCTTGACATAGAGGTTCGACCGATAAAGATCTTCATAGAATATGTAGGAACCAATGTGGACGTCTAGGTACTGCCATTGGTTATTGACCGTAGAGGTGTCTCGGTCATGTCTACATAGTTCTCGAACCCGCAGGGTCTGCACACTTAAGGTTCGATGACGTTTCGGTAGTGTAGAGTTATGTATGGTGGTGACCGAAGGTTGTTCGGAGTCCCGGATGAGATCCCGTACGTCACGAGGAGTTCCGGAATGGTCCGTAGGTAAAGATTCGTATATAGGATGTCCCAGTTTGGTCGCCGGAAAAGTTTCGGGCTCATCGGTAGTGTACCGGGAGTATCGGTAGTGTACCGAGAGTGCCGGTAGTGTACCGGGGGACCTCCGGCAGGGGATTTCGACCCCAAGAGGTCCATGGGCTGTGGGATAATAATAACCAGCCCTTAGTGGGCTGGGAAAACAGCCACAAAGGCCCATGGCACAGGAGAGAAAGTCCTAAAGCAAAAAGTGGAAAATCAGCCAATAGGAGGCAATCCTACTCCAACTAGGATTGGAGGTGAAGTAGGATTGCTCCCACCTCCTATTTCGGCCGACCCAAAGGCCTTGGCTGCCTCTCCTCTCCTCCTATATATACTAGTGGATTGGGTGGTTTTTGGACAGAATTTCCGGCCACGTGCTACCCGTTTCACCGGTGCACAGTTTCTCCTCTAGATCGGTTTTCCGCAGCGCTTAGGCGAAGCCCTGCCAGAATCACTCCACCACCATCACCGGAGCACCGTCACGCTGCCCGTGAACTCTCTCTCCTCTCCACCTCCTCTTGCTGGATCAAGACGGTGGAGATCGTCATCAAGCTGCACGTGTGCTGAACGCGGAGGTGCCGTCCGTTCGGCGCTAGATCGGAAGGACCGTGATCGAAATCGCGAGACGGTTCGTGATGAGATCGCGGAACGGATCGTGATGAGTTCGCGGGACAGATCGTGAGATGGATCGTGATGAGATCGCGGGACGGATCATGATGAGTTCACGGGACGGATCGTGATTGGATCGTGGGACGGATCGTGATGAGATCGCGGGACGCTCGGCGATTTGGACCGCGAAGATGTTCGACTACACCAACCGCGTTTCTTAATGCTTCCCGCTTAGCGATCTACAAGGGTACGTAGATCCACTCTCCCTCTTGTAGATGCTCATCACCATGGATAGGTTTGCGTGTGCGTAGGAAATTTTTTGTTTCCCATGCGACGTTCCCCAATAGTGGCATCATGAGGTAGGTTGATGGTTCGATGAGATCTCGAGTAGAACACAAAAGGTTTGTGGGCGTTGATTCTTAGATTGCTTCCTCCCTTGGTCGTATTTTGGTTCTGCTGGATTGTGAGATGAAGCGGCCCAGACCAACATTACTCGTACGCTTACGAGAGACCGGTTCCCTCGACGCAACTTGTTGCCTAGATGGCTTGCGGGTGACAGTTTCTCTCACTTTAGTTGGATCGGATTCGACAAAGGCGGTCCTTGAGAAGGTTGAAAAGCGAACTAGTGTATCACCGTTGTGGTTTATGCGTAGGTGAGAATCGTTCTTGCTAGATACCCATAGCAGCCACGTAAAATATGCAACAACAATTAGAGGACGTCTAACTTGTTTTTGCAGGGTATGTTGTGATGTGATATGGCCAATTACATGATGAGTTATATGTGATGTATGAGATGATCATGTGATGTATAGATTATCACGACTTGCATGTCGATGAGTACGGCAACCGGCAGGAGCCATAGGGTTGTCTTTAATTATTGTATGACCTGCGTGTCAATCATTAAGCGCTATGTAATGCTTTACTTTATCGCTATGGTAGCAATAGTAGTAGAAGCATGCAGGGCGTGACAACCCCAATGGCAACACATTGATGGAGATCAAGATGATGGAGATCATGGTGTTGTGCCGGTGACGATGGAGATCATGCCGGTGTTTCGAAGATGGAGATCTTAAACACAAGTTCATGGCCATATCATGTCACTTATGAATTGCATGAGATGTTAATCCTTTTATGCACCTTGTTTTGCTTAGTACGGCGGTAGCATTATAAGGTGATCCCTCACTTGAATTTCAAGATGAACTGTGTTCTCCCCGAGTGTGCACCGTTGCGAAAGTTCGTCGTGTTGAGACACCACGTGGTGATCGGGTGTGATAGACTCTACGTTCACATACAACGGGTGCAAGCCAGATTTGCAGAAGCAGAACACTCGGGTTAAACTTGACGAGCCTAGCATGTACAGACATGGCCTCGGAACACAAGAGACCGAAAGGTCAAACATGAGTCATATAGTAGATATGATCAACATGATGATGTTCACCATTGCAGCCACCTCAACTCACGTGATGATCGGACTTGAGTTGGTAAATTTGGATCATGTATCACTCGAATGATCGGAGGGATGTCAATTTGAGTGGGAGTTCTTAAGTAATATGATTAATTGAACTCATTATCATGAACATAGTCAAAGTGTCTTTGCAAATTATGTTGTAGATTACTAGCTCGCGCTGTAGCTCCCTTGTATTTTTATATGTTCCTAGAGAAATAGAATTGAAAGATGTTGGTAGAAAAATTGCGGACTAGGTCCGTGATCTGAGGATTGTCCTCATTGCTGCACAGAAGGCTTATGTCCTTAATGCACCGCTCGGTGCGCCACGCCCTCTAGCGTCGTCTATAGATGTTGTGAACATCTAACAGGCACGTTTCGATGACTACTTGATAGTTTAGTGCGTCATGCATTACGGCTTAGAATTGAGGCTCCAAAACATTTTGAACGTCACGGAACATATGAGATGTTCTAGGAGCAGAGATTGTGATCTCAGGCTCGTGCCTTTGTTGCGAGATATGAGATCTCCAACAAGATTCTTTGCTTGTAAGATGAAGGAGAATAGCTCAATCGTTGAGCATGTACTTAGATTGTCTGGGTACTACAATCGCTTGAATCAAGTGGGAGTTGATCTTCCAGATAAGATAGTGATTGATATAGTTCTCCAAGTCACTGTCACTAAAGCTACTAGAACTTAGTGATGAACTATAATACACCAGGGATAGAAGTATTGATCCCTGAGCTGTTCGCGATGTTTGACACCGTGAAGGTAGAAATCAAGAAGGAGCGTCAATTGTTGATGGTTAATCAAACCACTAGTTTCGAAAAGGGCAAGAGCAAGGAGGGAAACTTCATGGATAGCAAGTCAGTTGCTGCTCCAGTGAAGCAACCCAAAGTTGAACTCAAATCCGAGACTAAGTGCTTCTATTATGAGGTGAGAGGTCGCTGAAGCGGAACAACCCTAGATACTTGGTAGATAAGAAGGCTGGCAACATCGACAGAAGTATATTTGATATACGAGTTATTGATGTGTACCTTGCTAGTACTCCTAGTAGCACCTGGGTATTGGATACCGGTTCAGTTGCTAAATGTTAGTAACTCGAAATAAAAGCTACGGAATAAACGGAGAACTAGCTAAGGGTGAGGTGACGATGTGTGTTGGAAATGTTTCCAAGGTTGATGTGATCAACATCGCACGCTCTCTCTACCTTCAGGATTAGTGACGAACCTAAATAAACTTTATTTGGTGTTTTGCGTTGAGCATGAACATGATTAGATCATGTTTGTTGCAATACGTTTATTCATTTAAGTCAGAGAATAATAGTTATTCTGGTTACATGAATAATACCTTCAATGGTCATGCACCCAGTGAGAATGGTTTGTTGAAATCTTGATCGTAGTAGTACACATGTGCATAACATTGATGTCAAAAGATACAAAGTTAATAATGATAGTACCACATACTTGTGGCACTGCCGCTAAATGTCATATTGGTATAAAGCGCATGTAGAAACTCCATGTTGATGGATATTTGGACTCATCGATTTCGAATCGGTTGAGACATGAGAACCATGCCTCTTGGGCAAGATGACTAAAGGACCCCGTTGGATGGAGCGGGCAAGTGATTCATTGGAAATGATACATGTTGATGTATGCAATCTAGTGAGTCTTGTAGCGTGAAGTGGATATCGTTATTTTCTTACCTTCACTGACGATTTGAGTAGATATAGTGTATATTTACTTAATGAAACACAAGTCTGAATCGTTTGAAAGGTTCAAGCAAATTCGGAGTGAAGTTTAAAGATCATCGTGACAAGAAGATAAAAATGACCGCAATATGATCGTGGAGGTGAATATCTGAGTTACGAGTTTGGCATACAAATTAAGACAACGTGAAATTTGTTTCACAACTAACGCCACCTGGAACACCATGGTGTGATGGTGTGTCCGAACATCATAGTCATGCTCTATTGATATAGTGCATATTGTGATGTCTCTTATCGTTTTACTACTGTAATTTTTGGGGTTATGCATTAGAGACAACTACATTCACTTTAAATAGGGCATCATCTAAATCCGTTGAGATGACACCGTGTGAATTATGGTTTGATAGAAACCTAAGCTGTCATTTCTTAATGTTTGGGGCTGCAATGCTTGTGTGGAAAATGTTTTCACATAATAAGCTAGAACCCAAAGCGGACAAATGTATCTTCATAGAATACCCTAAGAACAGATGGGTATGCCTTCTATCTCAGATCCGAGTGCAAAGTGTTTGTTGCTAGAACTGGGTCCTTTCTCGAGAAAAAGTTTCTCTCGAAAGAATTGAGTGGGAGGAAGATAGAACTTGATGAGGTTGTTAAACCTTTGTTCAACCAGAGAGTAGCGCAACGCAGAAAGATGTTTCTATGAAGCCTACGTTAGTTGAAGAGGAAGTTAATGATGATGATCATGAAGCTTCAGGATCAAGTTACTATCAAACTTCATAGGTCGACAAGGATGTGTACTGCTCCTGAGCGGTACGACAACTCTATCTTGGAGGTCATGTTGTTGGACAACGATGAACCTACGAGCTATGGAGAAGCGATGATGGGCCCGGATTCCGACAAATGGTTGGAGGCCATGAAATCCGAGATAGGATCCATGTATTAAAACCAAGTGTAGACTTTGGTAGACTTGCTCGTTGGACGGCAGGTCGTTGAGTACAAATGGATCTTTAAAATGAAGACAGACACTGATGGTGAATGTCACTATTTGTAAAGCTCGACTTGTTGCAAAGATGTTTGTGACAAGTTCAAGGAGTTGACTACGATGAGACTTTCTCACTCGTAGCGATGCTAAAAGTCTGTTGGAATTATGTTAGCAGTTGCTGTGTTTTCAATTATGAAATCTGTCAGATGGATGTCAAAACATCGTTTCCTTAATGGTTTACTTGAGGAAAGGTTGTATGTGATACAACCAGAAGGTTTTGTCAGGCCTAAGGATGCTAAAAGGTGTGCAAGCTTTGGTGATCCTTCCATGGACTGAAGCAAGCATCTCGGAGTTGGAATATACGCTTTGATGAGGTGATCAAAGTTTTGATGTTTATAAAAAGTTTATGAGAAACTTGTATTTGCAATAAAGTGAGTGGGAGCACTATAGAATTTTTGATAAGTATATGTGGATGACATATTGTTGTTCAGAAATAATGTAGAGTTTCTGGAAAGCATAAAACGGTTATTTGGAAAGTGATTTTCAAAGGAAGACCTGGATAAAGCTACCGAATTGTTGAGCATCAAGATCTATAGAGATAGATCAAGATGACTTGATGAGACTTTCAATGAGTACATACCTTGACAAAGACTTTGAAAGAGTTCAAAATGGATCAGTCAGAGAAAGAGTTCTCGCCTGATTTGTAAGGTGTGAAGTTGAGTGAGACTCAAAGCTCGACCACAGCAGAACGAAGAGAAAGGACGAACGTCGTCCCCTATGCCTTAGCCATAGGCTCTGTATAGTATGCCATGCTGTGTACCGCACCTGTGTGTGCCTTGCCATGAGTCTGTCAAGGGGTACAAGTGTGGTCCAGGAGTGGATCACTAGACAGCGGTCGGAATTATCCTTCGTAACCAGAGGACTAAGGAAATGTTTCTTGATTATGGAGGTGACAAAGAGTTCGTTGTAAAGAGTTACGTCGATGCACGCTTTAACACCTATCCGGATGACTAGTAGTAGCAATCTGGATACGTATAGTGGAGCAGCCATTTGGAAATAGTACCAAGTGGAGTGTGGTAGCAGTGTTTACGGTTTGACATAGAGATTTGCAAAGTACACATAGATCTGAATATCGCAGACCCGTTGACTATAAGACCTCTCTCACATGCAAAGCATGATCGAGCCCCAGAACTCATTGGGTGTTAGATTCATAACAATGCGAATCACATGGTGATGTGAACTAGATTATTGACTCTAGTGCAAGTGGGAGACTGTTGGAAATATGCCCTAGAGGAAATAATAAATTAGTTATTATCATATTTCCTTGTTCATGATAATCGTTTATTATCCATGCTATAATTGTATTGATCGGAGACTTAAATGCATGTGTTGATACATAGACAAAACCATGTCCCTACTATGCCTCTAATGGACTAGCTCGTTGATCAAAGGATGGTTAAGGTTTCCTAGCCATGAACATGAGATGTCATTTGATAACGGGATCACATCATTAGGAGAATGATGTGATGGATAAGACCCGAACTACAAACATAGCATATGATCGTGTCAGTTTATTGCTACTGTTTTCTGCATGTCAAGTATATGTTCCTATGACCATGAGATCATGCAACTGACGGATATCGGAGGAGTGCCTTGTGTGTATCAAACGTCGCAACGTAACTGGGTGACTATAAAGGTGCTCTACAGGTATCTCCGATGGTGTCTGTTGAGTTGGCATGGATCGAGACTGGGATTTGTTACTCCGTGTAACGGAGAGGTATCTCGGGGCCCACTCGGTAATGCAACATCACAATAAGCCTTGCAAGCGATGTGACTAATTGTTAGTTGCGGGATCTTGTATTACAGAACGAGTAAAGAGACTTGCCGGTAACAAGGTTGAACTAGGTATGGAGATACCGACGATTGAATCTCGGGCAAGTAACATACCGAAGAACAAAGGGAACGTTATACGGGATTAACTGAATCCTTGACATAGAGGTTCGACCGATAAAGATCTTCGTAGAATATGTAGGAACCAATGTGGACGTCTAGGTCCCGCCATTGGTTATTGACCGTAGAGGTGTCTCGGTCATGTCTACATAGTTCTCGAACCCGCAGGGTCTGCACACTTAAGGTTCGGTGACGTTTCGGTAGTGTAGAGTTATGTATGGTGGTGACCGAAGGTTGTTCGGAGTCCCGGATGAGATCCCGGACGTCACGAGGAGCTCCGGAATGGTCTAGAGGTAAAGATTCATATATAGGATGTCCCAGTTTGGTCGCCGGAAAAGTTTCGGGCTCATCCGTAGTGTACCGGGAGTATCGGTAGTGTACCGGGAGTGCCGGTAGTGTACCGGGGGACCTCCGGGAGGGGTATTTCGACCCCAAGAGGTCCATGGGCTGTGGGAGAATAATAACCAGCCCTTAGTGGGCTGGGAAAACAGCCAAAAAGGCCCATGGTGCAGGAGAGAAAGTCCTAAAGCAAAAAGTGGAAAATCAGCCAATAGGAGGCAATCCTACTCCAACTAGGATTGGAGGTGAAGTAGGATTGCTCCCACCTCCTATTTCGGCCGACCCAAAGGCCTTGGCTGCCTCTCCTCTCCTCTCCTCCTATATATACTAGTGGATTGGGTGGTTTTTGGACAGAATTTCCGACCACGTGCTACCCGTTTCACCGGTGCACAGTTTCTCCTCTAGATCGGTTTTCCGCAGCGCTTAGGCGAAGCCCTGCCAGAATCACTCCACCACCATCACCGGAGCGCTGTCACGCTGCCGGTGAACTCTCTCTCCTCTCCACCTCCTCTTGCTAGATCAAGACGGTGGAGATCGTCATCAAGCTGCACGTGTGCTGAACGCGGAGGTGCCGTCCGTTCGACGCTAGATCGGAAGGACCGTGATCGAGATCGCGAGACGGTTCGTGATGAGATCGCGGAACAGATCGTGATGAGTTCGCGGGATAGATCGTGATCAAGATCGTGAGACAGATCGTGATGAGATCGCCGGACGGATCATGATGAGTTCATGGGACGGATCGTGATTGGATCGTGGGACGGATCGTGATGAGATCGCGGGACGCTCGGCGATTTGGATCGCGAAGATGTTCGACTACACCAACCGCGTTTCTTAACGCTTCCCTCTTAGCGATCTACAAGGGTACGTAGATCCACTCTCCCTCTTGTAGATGCTCATCACCATGGATAGGTTTGCGTGCGCGTAGGAAATTTGTTGTTTCCCATGCGACGTTCCCCAACAGCTTACCCTATGGGAAACTCCGTGTGGCGAATCTTTTGATTTTTATGTTGGGTTATTTCTCGACTACCTACTTGGGTTCCCTGTTTCCCCTTTGTGTCTAAAGGCAGAGGCCTTTAGACCTACTAAAAAGAAAGTTAGATCCTATGTTGCGCCTTGGAGGGGCCGACACCACTCCCCGACTGGGAAAGTAGTCCTTATTAACTCCTGTATTTTCTAGCTTGCCTACATTTATCATGGGTTTTTTGTCAGCTCTTCAAAAGTAACCATGCCTCCTTTGATGAGGACCGTAGTGCCTTCTTCTAGAATACAACTGATGATAAGAAGTATAGAATGGTTCGTGGAAACTGATGTGCAAAGCTGAGAACCTTGGGGGTTGGGCATTGTTAACACCTCGCCAAGCTCGGTGAATGCCTCATAATGAAATGGTACAGTCATTTCTATTCTGGGCCATCCAGCTCAGTTTGGATTCATATTCCTCATAACCAAATATTTTCCTAACCGTCCACCCCTTATGTCTATGACTCTCAATGGCTCGTAATTTTGGAAGGCTCTTCTTAAAGTGTGAGATGAATTTAGAAACTTGGTTAATTTCAATGTTGGAAATGAGGCATCTACTAGTTTTTTACTTGATTAGTGCATTGGTGATGACCAGCTAGCCTTTTCTTCTCCTTCGATTTTTTATTATGTGTCCAATCAGTCGTGCTCCATCACGGAGTTTGCTGCGCGTAACTGGATTCTTGGATTTAGGTGGGTTTTGTCACCTCAAGAGTTGGCAAGTTGGTAGGACCTAATTGCCTTCCTATCAGTGCTCTCGGATTCAACCGATCAACTTATCTGGCCATTCGTCTTCGAGGTGTTTCTCGGTCAAGCCTCTTTACTCTAAAGTTATTGCGGGAAGGCAGGATGGACGTTTCAAGGCTTTGTGTCATGCTTACAAAAAATATATATTTGGCAAGCTACTAAGCGTAAACTTCCAGCTAATGATCAAATTATTAAGCACCATGGTAATGCTAACGCAACATGCTCTCTTTGTGGAGAGGAGGAAGGCACAAAACATATTATTTTCAACTGTCCTCTTGCAAAATTTGGCTAGAGTTGCATTCGGTTGTGATTGAATTTCAATTGGAACCCCTCGAGTTTCGTTGACCTTTTCAATATCTTAAATAATCCTTCGGGTCAACTGATACGTCTCCAATGTATCTATAATTTTTGATCATTCCATGCTATTATATTATCAACTTTGGATGTTTTATATGCATGAATATGCTATTTTATATTATTTTTGGGACTAACCTATTGACCTAGAGCCCAGTGCCAGTTCCTGTTTTTTTCCGTGTTTTTGACCTTTTCCAGATAGGAATACCAAACGGAGTCCAAACGGAATAAAACTTTCGCCGTGATTTTTTATGGAAAATATCAAAAATACCAGAAGAAAAAGATACCGGAGGGGAGTCCCGAGGAAGCCACGAGCCTGGGAGGTGCGCCCACCCCCCTAGGCGTGCCTGGGGGGCTTGTGACTCCCTCGTGGGTTCCCCTGACTTATTCTCGACGCCATCTGGTCTTATAAATACAGAAACCTCTAGAAACAAACCTAGATCGGGAGTTCCGCCGCCGCAAGCCTCTGTAGCCACCAAAAACCAATCAGGAGCCCGTTCCGGCACCCTGCCAGAGGGGGAACCCATCTCCGGTGGCAATCTTCATCATCCCGGCGATCTCCATGACGAGGAGGGAGTAGTTCACCCTCGGGGCTGAGGGTATGTACCAGTAGCTATGTGTTTGATCTCTCTCTCTCTCGTGTTCTTGAGATGTCTTGATCTCGATGTACCGCGGGCTTTGCTACTATAGTTGGATCTTATGATGTTCTTACCCCTCTCCCTTCTTGTAATGAATTGAGTTTTCCCTTTGAAGTTATCTTATCAAATTGAGTCTTTAAGAACACTTGATGTATGTCTTGCACGTTTCTATCTGTGGTGAAAATGGGATATTCATGTGAGTACTTGATGCATGTTTTGGTGATTGTCGTGGGAACAAGTCTGACAGTAGAATGTATGGGTACGAATGGAGAGGGCAGAGTCCTAGCTACGGCGAGGGTGTACACACATATGTATGAGTTCAGGCCCCTCTCATGGAGGTAAAAGCCCTACGTCTCAGTGCTCAGAAGCTTATGTCGAGTGGAATATGGAGATTACAACAGTGTCGTTAACCCTGTGCAGGAGGGGGAGGGGTGGCTTATATAGAGTCCGCTACCCCTCATAATTGTCCTGCAATTAAGGGCTGATCATGGGGTATAAAGATGGCCGTTACAGGTAACGCCTGCTATAAAGGCTCATAATGACCATTAAACCGTCATCTGCCCGTTGGGCTCTTAGTAACGGCTTCCGGTCTCCTGGCGTCGAGTGCAACGAAGCATGTCGAGTGTCACGCGACCACCGAGTGGGAAGAGGGCCTCCGAGTGTCGTACTGTCGAGTGGCCTCCAAGTACACACTCGGTAGTTCTTGTTTGATCTTCAACTCCTCTACGGTAGCGTCCTTGGGAAGGGTATGTGGGCCCTGCTTAGGACCCTACCCCAGGTACATATACTCGTCATTAGCCCCCGAATGGATAGGGGTGTGAATGGGGAAAAGAAGATTTCGACGTCGACCTTGAGCTGGAGCGTCTAATCCTCGGAGAAGTGTCTTGAGCTTTCGTGAACTTTATGTCGATTGAATCTTGACCTTCGAAGTCTAATTGGATTCTCCCTTAAGAACATTCCGAGTGATATTCGAAGCATCATAGAAATTTGCGCCGACTAGATTCTTCTCCGTTTGCCCGGATCCATTCAGCCTCAAAAGTGTTCGAGTGACTATTTGGGATCTGTCCTGTACCGAGTGAAACGAAGGCATCTTGAGAAAGGAAGGGCCGGTCTGTTAAACCCGGATTCTTCATGATATGAAAATCTAGGCGGCGCGCGCGAGCGCGCGAAGAGGACGGCACGATTTGGGCGAGCGGGCGCATGACGCCTCGATTTTTGCGCCAGATATTTCGCACGATGCCTCGATCTTCGCGCCGGACATTTCGCCACGTATCGGGCGCTGCCTGCAGTTGGCGTGCGTGGCTATCTCGCGGGCCCACTAGTCAGTGACTCGCTCGACGGTGAATAAAAGCCTCCTCCGGCTCGGCCCGCACGGCATCCGCCGCAGTCTTCCGTCTTTTTCTTCCTCCGCCCCCTGCATTCGCCATTGCCTCTTGCTCCGTGCCAACGAAAGCCGCCGCTTGAAGATGACGAAGAACGCCACCGAGAAACTAGAGCGGGCAAAGAGGGGCGCCCCGACACACAAGGGAAGGAAGCCCTCGTCCGCTCGGTCCATGGCGCTGGCGGGCTGGATACAGGGGGACTTTCTTCCCTCCGTCGTCACCGCCGAGGATCTCGAGGGCCTCGTCGTCGACGGGCTCATAGACCACGGAGCATGGAGGCTTCCCAAGGACGAGATCGAGCCCGCGCCGCGCGATGGAGAGCGGGTACTTCTTCTATCCCACGTAGAAAGGGGTTTCTCTCTGCCTCCCCATCCGTTCTTCCGTGGGCTCTTGAACTTCTTCGGGGCACAGCTGCATCACGTGCCGCCGAACACCATTACGTATATGTCTATGTTCGTCACCCTGTGCGAATGTTTCCTGGGCGTCTCGCCACATTGGGGATTGTTCAAGCACCTCTTCACGGTCAGATCTCAGACCGTGAAGAAGGCCAACTCGGACGACGGGAAGACTCAGGTCATCCAGACATGCGGTGGTCTCGGCGTGCAAAAAAGAGTGCGGTGCTCCTTTCCTCCCATCACCTTGCCCGAGTCAGTTCGTGGGTGGCAGTCGACCTGGTTCTACTGCCAGGACGCAGCGTCGCCGAACATGTCGACTAGTCTTCCCCCCTTCACGCTGGATCGCCCTGCCACCCCCAAGACCCTGAGGGAAGCAGCCGCAGAAGCCGTCCAGGTGGGAATCTTGGTCGAGGCGGTGGTGCAGTTGATCCAAGGCGGCATGACGGGGCTGGATCTGCTGGAGATGTTTCTGAGTCGACGCATACAACCTCTCCAAGCCAGGGACCACACCATGTGGCATTACATCGGCGCAGACGATACGACCAGGGCGCACCCCGAGGAGGTTTCTCAGGAGGTTGTCGAGCAGTGGCTCCAGAACATCACCGGAACCCGCGACAACCCTGCGGGGGCGAAAAGGATCGAGCCGTATTCCGCCAGCAATCCTCCCAGGAACCTGGTGAGTGACATTATGTCGATTCATTCGGGTGTACTGTCGAGTGTAGCACCGTCTTGTAGATTGACGCCCATTTGAAGCTTGCAGGAGTGGACGAACGTGCACTCGCCCGTTCCCAACGGGGACCACGTAGAGGAAGGCGTGGCGAGCGACGGCAGGAGCATGGATGGTGACGGCTCCTTCGATTCCGAGAGCGAGTCTGAGGAGACGAGCGAAGAGAAGGAAGTCGAGGTACGCCCTCGGCGCGAAGCTCGATTCAAGGCCCGCCACAACCCCGCGGCTGCGGAGGAGCAGGCTCCAGGCCCCAGCGACAAGAACCCCAAGCGGAGCCGCCCTTCGACGGCTGAGCCGAGTGAGAAGCCGGCCAAACAGCCCAAGTCGATTGTCTCCAAACCCCACAAGGCCTTGCCTCGGATGAGGATGGCTGTTCTGGTCGTCTCCATGTAAGTGCTTGTCTCTGGAGGTTTTTGTCGACTGAAGTCTTGTACTGCTTATTGAATGTTGCATGGTTTTTCAGAGCTGCGACGGTCGTGACCTCGCCTCAGAGGGACGGCGGGGACGCCATGGATATTGACACCGCGGACGCGGCCACCTCTAACCGTGGTAAGTGAACTGTTGGCTTGTCTGTACATGACTTGTTATATATGGTTGTTGACATTTGTCGATTGTAGCTGCAGAAGTTATCCAGTTGGAAGACGACGAGGTGCAGCAGGCCGCTCCGCGTGATTGCGCGCGCAGAGCTTCTTCGGTGCAGGCTCCACAGCGCCCGGCGGGGGAGTCTTCCCTAGGGGCGGGCGGCTTGACCCATCCTCAGGTCTAACCTGTTGTGCTCCCGATGCACGCTCCTCCCACCATCTCGACGGTGGTGACGATGACTCCCACGGGACCCGTCGAGGCTGTCCCGACTGCTCCGACGACTGTGTCGACTCCCCCCGTGACAACTTTCACTCTACATCGCACCCCAGAAGATCAAACTGGGGCTGCAAAGGAAGCTCTGATTCAGGCGGAGCAACTGATGTAGAAGTCGAAGGAAGCGTTCGAGGCGAGCGAGCTGGCGTTTGGCGTCAGCTCGGCGCTCCGCACCAACGTTCGAGTAAGTTCTATCATAAGTCTGTTGTCGAGTAAATTTACATTTTCTCTTTGTTACTTTGCACCCACTGGGTGACTGCTGTAGAGAGTGTACTTTCCCTCAAATAGATCCTATTGCTGTGGATTTTACTTTTCTTGACAAGTTGCTCAACGGATCGAGAGTCAACTGTCTCAGTGGGGGCGCTCTTAGCGCACCCACTGGGTGTAGTCCCCGAGGCCGCTGTCGAGTGCTTGCATCGGCAGAGGTCTTAGAGCTTATTGTATACAGGATACGTTTTTTCTTTGAACCACCCCACTCCGTGGCTGCCTGGCAGGTTTCATGGACATAATTTACAAACCATGATATGACGTTGCATAAGGGCAGGTTGAACTTCGCAGAGTAGGGAGGGCGGCACTCGACGGGTCGAGTGTACTGACAGGGCAGACCTTGTCGAATGTTTCCATAACCAGTGGGGGCGCTCTTAGCGCACCCACTGGGTGTAGTCCCCGAGGCCACTGTCGAGTGCTTGCACTGGCAGTGGTCTTAATGACGAAGACGTTGAAGTGTAGCCACTCGACATGTCGAGTGGACTTTTATTTCCGGTAGCACTCAACGGGTCGAGTGTACTGACAGGGCACACCTTGTCGAATGTTTCCATAACCAGTGGGGGCGCTCTTAGCGCACCCACTGGGTGTAGTCCCCGAGGCCGCTCTCGAGTGCTTGCATCGGCAGAGGTCTTAGAGCTTATTGTATACAGGATACGTTTTTGCTTTGAACCACCCCACTCCGTGGCTGCCTTGTCAAATGTTTCCATAACCAGTGGGGGCGCTCTTAGCGCACCCACTAGGTGTAGTCCCCGAGGCCACTGTCGAGTGCTTGCACTGGCAGTGGTCTTACTGACGAAGACGTTGAAGTGTAGCCACTCAACATGTCGAGTGGAATTTTATTTTCTGAACTTTCTTTAACATGCTCAGTCGATCGACTGCCTTATCAATTGCTGACTGCAACTCCATCTTGTGTCGACCGCCGCGGGCTTGCGAACTGGGAGCGAAATACAAGGAGGTGGAGGCTGAGCGGAACGGGTTGAAGGTGGATCTGGCGGTCGCCAATAACGCCTTGGAGCGAGCTCGTGAAGAGGTGAAGACTCTGGGAGGTAATGATCGCTATTATTCCGAACCTCTTTCCTCACTCGACTCATTTTGAATCGAGGATCTTCACTCGAGCAGACGTGCGCGATGAGAACCGCCGACTCCAAGCGCGACTCAACAATGTTGTTTCTTTAGATTCCATGAAGAAGGCACTGGAGGAGAAGGACAAGGCGCTTGCTGACGCTCAGCGGGCGGCCAAGGAGAAGACCGAAGCCGCGGACCGGAAGATGGAGGCCGCGAAGAAACTTGAAGACGCGAGTGCGAAGCTGAAGTAGGAGAACGCCAATCTCACCAAGACGGTTGAGAAGCTGACCAAAAAGAGCGCCGGCCTGGAAAGGCATTTAGGCGAGTTCTCCCAGAAGATGTATCTGATGCTTGACGGTGAGTTTTTCTGTCGACTGCCTTGTGAAAGTTCTATCGTTGTCGACTGAATTCTTCCCCCGTCTCTTCTTCCAGACTTCTTCCACGACTTTGAGAAAGAGACCGAAGAGGTTGAGCCCAACCTTGACCCTACCAAGTCGCTCGTGGCTGATGCGGTGGCGATGAACATGTTGCAGCTCAACTGCAGGCTCCAAGGCGTCCAGGCTCATATCAGTCGGCTTAAGGCCATTATGGGGAGGATTGACAAGGAGCTCTGGCCGGAAGACACTGTGCAGCTGGACCTCGACGCTATCATGGCTCGACTAAATGAACTTCCTGGTCGAGTTGGAGCGTGGAAGAAATCAGCGGCCCGTTGCGGAGCGAACGTGGCTTTGTCCCTTGTCAGAGTGCACTGCCGGGAGGTGCGGGAGGAGAAACTGAAGGGGCTCCAGGTGGTGAACACGACAAAACTGCAATTTGAGGACTTCATGGAGACCTTCATTGAAGCAGCCACCAGGATCGCCGACGGCATCGACCTGGACACTTTCGTCGAGCCCTCCAGCCCTTCGCCCGCTTGAAAACTTAATTTCTGACAGAGAGAAGAAAAACACTAAATTTGCCTCGGTATGCCGAGTGGGTTTGTATCCTTTGAAACTTCATTCAGGCCTTAGGCTTGAGCACTTTTGCTTGAACATCTGTCGTGGTTTCAACTTTTTTAATTCGATCTGAATTCGCTTTTCAACCTTTCGTTCGACTGATGCTTGATATTGGTGAGTGTTTGGATTTTTGTCCACTCGACGTATTTGGCTTGGGCGAAACATGTTTGCCGCTGAGCCCCCGAGAGTGAGTCTTGCTCGTCACTCGGAGTGTTATGAACTTAGGCGAATATCGATTCGCAGCTAAGGTGTCGAGTAGGCGGACTGTTGTTCGCTCGACGTGTTTGAACTTAGGCGAAGCATGTTCGCAGCTAAGCCCCCGAGGGTGAGGTTTTCTCATCATTCGGAGTGTTTTTAGAACTTGGGCGAAAATCGATTCACAGCTAAGGTGTCGAGTAGGCGGACTGTTGTTTGCTCGACGTGTTTGAACTTAGGTGAAGCATGTTCGCAGCTAAGCCCCCGAGGGTGAGGTTTGTTCATCACTCGGAGTGTTTTTAGAACTTTGGCGAATGTCGACTCGCAGCTAAGGTGTCGAGTAGGCGGACTGTTGTTCGCTCAACGCGTTTGAACTTAGGCGAAGCATGTTCGCAGCTAAGCCCCCGAGCATGAGGATTGCTCATCACTTAGAATGTTTTTAGAACTTAGGCGAATATTGATTTGCAGCTAAGGTGTCGAGTAGGCGGACTGTTATTCGCTCGACGTGTTTGAACTTAGGCAAAGCATGTTCGCAGCTAAGCCCCCGAGCATGAGGATTGCTCATCACTCGGAATGTTTTTAGAACTTAGGCGAATATCGATTCGCAACTAAGGTGTCGAGTGGATGGGCTGCTACCCACCCGACAGGAATTTTAACTTAGGCGAAACATGTTCGCAGCTAAACCCCCGAGGGTGAGGTTTTCTCATCACTCAGAGTGTTTTTAGAACTTAGGCGAATGTCGACTCGCAGCTAAGGTGTCGAGTAGGCGGACTGTTGTTCGCTCGACGCGTTTGAACTTAGGCGAAGCATGTTCGCAGCTAAGCCCCCGAGCGTGAGGATTTCTCATCACTCAGAATGTTTTTAGAACTTAGGCGAATATTGATTCGCAGCTAAGGTGTCGAGTAGGCGGACTGTTGTTCGCTCGACGTGTTTGAACTTAGGCAAAGCATGTTCGCAGCTGAGCCACCGAGCATGAGGATTGCTCACCACTCGGAATGTTTTTAGAACTTAGGCGAATATCGATTCGCAGCTAAGGTGTCAAGTGGATGGACTGCTACCCACCCGACAAGAATTTTAACTTAGGCGAAACATGTTCGCAGCTAAGCCCCCGAGGGTGAGGTTTGCTCATCACTCGGAGTGTTTTTAGAACTTAGGCGAATATCGATTCGCAGCTAAGGTGTCGAGTAGGCGGACTGTTACCCACCCGACAGGAATTTTAACTTAGGCGAAACATGTTCGTAGCTAGGCCCCCGAGCGTGAGGGTTGCTCATCACTCGGAGTATTCCCAAGATGTGTCTGTATGACTTGAGTCAACAAACTTGTTGCGAGAACGTGCATTGGATTGACAAAGATAATCTTATTACATTAGTAAACTCTTGTCTCAGGTGTAAAAACGTCTAAATAAATCCGCATTCAAAGCTCGAGGCTCGTCCGTCCGCTTCATGAGGTAGTACAAGTGATAAGCCTCGTTGTTCAGTACCTTAGTGACTATGAAAGGGCCTTCCCATGCAGGGGCAAGCTTGTGCGGACGATGCTGATTCACTCGGAGTACTAGGTCTCCTTTGTGGAAAGCTTTACTCTTGACATTTCTAGCGTGGAAGCATTGCAGGTCTTACTGATAAGCAGTAGTTATGATTAGGGCCATCTCGTGCTCTTCCTCCAGAAGATCTACTCCATCTTGCCTTGCCTGCTCAGCTTCAGCTTCATTGTAAAGTTCCACCCGAGGAGCGTTGTGCGCCAGGTCACTCGGCAGTATGGCTTCTGCTCCATACACAAGGAAGAAAGGATTTCGTCCAGTCAACCGGTTTGGCGTCGTCCTTAGCCCCCACAAGACGGATGGCAATTCGGTCACCCAGGCACCAGCAGCGTGGCCTGGATCATGCATCAGACGGGGCTTCAATCCTTGCAAAATGAGTCCATTGGCCCACTTGACTTGCCCGTTGGTCTTAGGATGAGCAACGGAGGCGTAGTCCACTCGGGTGCCCTTGGAGTTGCAGAAGCTCCTGAACTCATCTGAGTCGAAGTTCGTGCCATTGTCTGTGATGATGCTGTGCGGGATGCCGTACCCGATAATGATCTCTCTCATGAAGGTAACATCAATTTGAGCATTCAACTTCTTGATGGGTTTGGCCTCAATCCACTTGGTGAACTTGTCGACTGCAACCAGCAAGTGAGTGAATCCTCCTTTTCCAGGCCGGAACGGTCCGACCATGTCGAGTCCTCAAACTGCAAACGGCCAAGCGAGGGGATAGTCTTCAGGGCAGATGCTGGCTTGTGCGAGAGGTTTGCATAGAATTGGCACCCATCGCAGTGATCCATGATGTCTTTGGCCATCTCGTTGGCTCGAGGCCAATAAAACCGAGCTCGGTACGCCTTGGCGACTATTGCCCTTGAAGAAGCATGATGACCACAAGTGCCCGAGTGAATGTCCTCTAAGATCATTCAACCTTCTTCGGGGGAAATGATGTGTTGGGTGACGCCAGTCACACTCTCTCGGAACAAACTGGTCTCCCATGACAGTGTAAGCTTTGGACCTACAAACTATCTGTCGAGCCTCGGCTTCATCATCCGGGAGCTCCTGTCTGACAATGTACGCGATAAACGGCACAGTCCAGTCGGGGATGATAACCAGGATCTCCATGACGAGGTCGATCACGGCAGGAATGTCAACTTCAGTCGAGTTAGTGGAACTCAGAGCCTGTGGAGGTTCCTCAGTGAAGGGGTCCTCCTGAACGGAAGGAGTGTGCAAATTCTCTAAGCACACACCACTGGGAACAACCCGTCGAGTGGAACCAATCTTGGACAACTCGTCAGCTGCTTGGTTCTTCAGTCGAGGAACATGGTGGAGTTCCAGGCCTTCGAATTTCTTCTCAAGCTTCTAGACCGCGTTGCAATACCCATTCATTGAGGGGTTCCTGACGTCCCACTCCTTCATCACTTGATTTACTACCAGATCTGAGTCACCATAAACCATCAAGCGCTTTACGTCGAGTGATATGGCCATGCGCAACCCATACAGTAGTGCTTCGTATTCTGCCTCGTTGTTGGAGGAGTCAAAGTGAATCTGCAAGACATAGCTGAGTTTGTCGCCTTTAGGAGAGATCAGCATGACCCCAGCACCGGATCCATTCAACATCTTAGACCCGTCAAAGAACATAGTCCAATGCACCGACTGAGCTGGGACAGGCTGCTATTGCTCGATCCACTCGGCCATGAAATCTGCTAATGCTTAGGACTTGATAGCTTTCTTGGCCTTGAATCTGATATCAAAATGAGCGAGCTCTATAGCCCATTTGGCCACTCGACCTGAAGCGTCGCGATTGTTGAAGATTTCTTACAAGGGAGCATCGCTGACGACTATAATCTGATGATCTTGTAAGTAATGAGCCACCTTCTTTGCTGATAGGTAAATACCGTACACCAGCTTTTGATAATGTGGATATCTTTGTTTTGAGGGGGACAGTACTTCCGAGACATAATACACTGGCCGCTGAACTTTGAGTGGCTTTCCTTCCTCCTCTCGCTCGACAGTCAGCACAGTACTGACGACCCGATTTGTGGCCGCGATGTACAAGAGCAAGGGCTCTTTGCTGGCAGGAGCGGCCAATACCGGCTGGGTGGAAAGCAGTGCTTTGAGCTCTGCAAACGCTGCTTTGGCCTCATCAGTCTAGTCAAAAGTGTCAGACTTCTTCATCAACTGATATAAGGGCAGAGCCTTCTCTCCGAGACGAGAAATGAATCGACTCAGTGCCGCCAGGCAACCAGTGAGCTTTTGCACGTCGTGCACTCGCACGGGGGTCTTCATCCGGGTGATAGCGTGGGTCTTCTCTGGATTAACATCAATTCCCTTCTCAGAAACAAGAAAACCGAGCAACTTGCCACCGGGGACGCCGAAGGAGCACTTAGCTGGATTCAGCTTTATGTCGGATTGCCTCGGATTGGTGAATGTCTCGGCCAGGTCAGTCAGCAAATCAGAACCTTTGCACGACTTGACCACTATGTTGTCCATGTATGCCTCGACATTTCGAGAGATTTGATCGATCAGGCATTTCTGAATCATGCGCATGAAAGTAGCCCCAGTGTTCTTGAGACCAAAAGGCATGGTGATGTAACAAAAGCACCCAAATGGGGTGATGAAGGAAGTTTTTATTTCATCGGGGCCAAACAGACGGATCTGATGGTACCCGTAGTATGCATCCAAAAACGACAACCGCTCGCACCTCGCTATCGAGTCAACAATTTGATCTATGCGAGGGAGTGGGAAATGGTCTTTAGGGTGCACCTTGTTGAGGTTCTTGAAGTCAATGCACATGCGCAATGACTTATCTTTCTTCGGCACCATCACTACATTCGAGAGCCACTTGGAGTGGTGAATCTCCCGAATGAACTTGGCTTGCAAGAGACGTGCCACTTCTTCTCCGATCGCCTTGCGCTTCTCGGTCGCGGATTGACGCAAGCGCTCCCGAACTGGTTTGGCCTTTGGATCCACTCGCAAACGGTGCTCAGCCAGCTCTATGGGAATCCCCGGCATGTCAGCAGGCTTCCATGCGAAGATGTCCCAGTTCTCACGGAGGAACTGGATGAGCTCGCCTTCCTATTTGCTGTCGAGTGTTGTGGAAATGTTCGTCGGGGCCGCATCGGGATCCGTCGGGTGAATGTGCACCTTCTTCACTTCTCCCGCCGACTGAAATGCCGACTCGGAAGCCGGTTTCTTCGCGCAGAGCAAGTCAGCGGGATCAGTTGTCTTCTTGTACTCCTCAAGCTCCAACATGGCCATCTGATGGTCGGCGATTCTGGAGCCCTGCTGGAGGCACTCCTCCGCCTGCTGTCGATTGCCGGTGACCGTGATCACGCCCTTAGGGACTGGCATCTTTAGCTTAAGATACACGTAAAATGGGCGTGCCATGAAACGTGCATAAGCGGGTCGCCCCAGAATGGCATGGTAAGCACTCTTGAAATCAACGACTTCAAAAGTTCATTTTTCTTTTCGGAAATTATTGCTATCTCCGAATGTCACATCCAAGGCTATTTGGCTGAGTGACTTGGCCTTCTTTCTCGGGATGACCCCGTGGAACTGCATGCTGCTCTCGCTCAGACGAGACATCGGAATGCCCATCCCTTTGAGAGTGTCCGCGTATAGGATATTCAAGCCACTGCCACTGTCCATCAAGACTTTTCTGAGTCGAGTCCCATGCACCACTGGGTCGACCACCAGAGCCTGGCGACCGGGAGTGGCCACACGCGCAGGATGGTCTTTCTGGTCGAATGTGATGGCATACTGAGACCACTTGAGGTAAGTTGGAGTGTCGGGCACGGCCATATTGATCTCCCGATTTATGACCTTCAACTTGGTCTTGGTCTCGACATCAGCGAAAATCACCAGCGTCGTGATGACATCCGAGAAAGTTTCCTTTTCTTCTTCTTCGTCTTCCTTTCCATGAGACTTCTCACTCAACTGTTCGCCCTTGAATTGCTGGATTAGGGTCTGACACTGTCGAGTGATATCCTTAGGCAAAATCAAATTGCCTTCGACATCTTGCTTCGTGTGAATCAGACACGGCTGATCCAAAATCTCAGCTCCTGGCTGACCTTTCCCCTTCTTAGGGGTGTACTGCGCCTTGGCCTTGCCCTTGTTCTTCGCCTGATTCGATAGCACTGCTGCCTCTGCCGGTGTTGGGTCTTCGGCCTTCCGCTTCTGCTTGCGGTTGTTGTCGTTGCCTTCATTAGGGATGGCTTTCCCCTTGCCGCTTCGGAGGCGGTCTTCTTCCTCACCATTGGCGTACCACGTGGCGATTTCCATCATTTTGCCGAGTGAAATATCACCCGTCCGCCCGAACTTCAGGTACAGCTCCCTGTATCTCACACCGGCCTTGAAAGCACAAACAACTTGGTGTTCAGACACATTCTCCACAGTGTGATGCAGAGTGGACCATTGTTGTATGTAATCTCTGAGGGTTTCATTGGGCTTCTAGACGCAGTGATGTAAGTCGACTAGACCTACAGGTCGCTTGCACGTCCCCTCGAAGGTCCGAACAAACACTTGAGTGAGATCTTCCCAACAATGTATGCTGGAAGGAGCCAGACGGTTCAGCCACGCACGGGCTGGACCATCCAGCATCAAGGGAAGGTGCTTCATCGCGATGTTGTTGTTCCCGTAGAAGATCTGCACTGCCACTGAGTAGTCATCTAACCAGGTCTTCGGCTTTGTTTCATCGGAAAACTTTCCGATCCCCGCCGCCATCCTAAAATTGGGGGGAATCTCTACAGAACGTATAGCTCTGCTGAAGCACTCGGGACCTGACACCATGGCTGGGCTTCCACTCGGAGCATCTCGGTCGGATCCATCTCTGTGTGCTCTGCTCCTGTCGATCCTCTTCTGGAGAAGGTACGTGCGGGCGTCGATACCCGCATCTCGCTCACCATCGAGAGAGCGCCTGTCGTCCTGGTGCGGGGCACGTACGGACCACTCCGCGGAGGAGAAGGCACTCGACGGTGACCATCGCGACGGTCATCACTTCGACGCCGCAAGGGTGAACCAAGGCTGTGCGCCGACTGAACGGTTTCTGCCCTGGGTGAATTGTTGTGGATCCTATGACGAGACTGAGAAACTGCCGAGTTCTGACGCTGCGCTGCATCTAGCAATGCTCTGATCTGAATCAACCCCCTTCCAGCCTCTGACCGGGACGGCTGAATGGAATCTGCTATCTTTGCAGCTGCAGCAATGTTCAGGACGGGAGTTTGGTATACCTCGACATGGTCGTGAGGCTTTCGCTGGTGTCGACTGGGACGAGGCGGACGCTGACGAGCACGCTCCTCGATCTCCGCTTGGAGCTCTTCCAGTCGAATGCGTGTGGCCTCCAGGGCCTGGGCTTCAGCGGTTGTGCCAATGATAGGAGTATGGAGGAACTCCTCATCGCGACGCGGCTGCCCGGATGATGGACCTCCGGCCTTGCGCTTGCCATGGCCGAAACCAAGCGGCGAACTCTGATGAGAGCCCGCCATCAGGACCTCCGCGGTTGGGTCGCAGCTTTCGCACTCGGACGGTACGTCGGACGGATCGGAATCCGACTCGAGTATGCTGTGAAGGGACTCGACAGGTTCGAGCGCTGCCACTTGCGGAGAAGATTGGCGCGCCACCGCGTGCTCAATCCAACGCTGGAGTCACGAGCGAGCGGACCGCTTTTGACCGCGAACAGGGAGAGGAGCCGACCGACAAGGGGTCGACGGCTGGCGCAGCAGCACGCCGCAGGGACCCGCACGAAAGTGTGTGGCCCCGCGGATTGGGAGCGCCTCGATATCGAGAGGCGCCTCCTGGAGCCATGCCGAATCGTCGGCGATGAAGGTGAGCGCGCCGAAACGGATATCGCAGCCCAGAGCGAAAACATCACCGGAAGACATGCTCGAAGAAGAAAATTGCGACCTCGTCGGGAGTCGCTTAGATGCCTGCCCCATGGTGGGCGCCAGCTGTCGTGGGAACAAGTCTGACAGTAGAATGTATGGGTACGAATGGAGAGGGCAGAGTCCTAGCTACGGCGAGGGTGTACACACAGATGTATGAGTTCAGGCCCCTCTCGTGGAGGTAAAAGCCCTACGTCTCAGTGCTCAAAAGCTTATGTCGAGTGGAATATGGAGATGGCCGTTATAGAGTCCGCTACCCCTCATAATTGTCCTGCAATTAAGGGCTGATCGTGGGGTATAAATATGGCCGTTATAGGTAACGCCTGCTATAAAGGCTCATAATGACCATTAAACCGTCATATGCCCATTGGGCTCTTAGTAACGGCTTCCGGTCTCCCGGCGTCGAGTGCAACGAAGCATGTCAAGTGTCACACGACCGCCGAGTGGGAAGAGGGCCTCCGAGTGTCATACTCTCGAGTGGCCTCGAAGTACACACTCGGTAGTTCCTGTTTGATCTTCAACTCCTCTACGGTAGCGTCCTTGGGAAGGCTATGTGGGCCCTGCTTAGGACCCTACCCCAGGTACATATACTCGTCAGTGATCAACTTGCGGGTTTTGTGACCTCGGGAACCTATGCATATGGGTTGGCACGCATTTTGACTCTCCGGTAGAAACTTTGGGGCACTCTTTGAAGTTCTATGTGTTGGTTGAATAGATGATTCTGAGATTGTGTGATGCATATTGTATAATCATGCCCACGTATACTTGAGGTGACAATGGAGTATCTAGGTGACATTAGGGTTTTGGTTGATGTGTGTCTTAAGGTGTTATTCTAGTACGAACTCTAGGATAGATTGAACGGAAAGAATAGCTTCGTATTATTTTACTATGGACTCTTGAATAGATCGATCAGAAAGAATAACTTTGTGGTGGTTTCGTACCCGACAATAATCTCTTTGTTTGTTCTCTGCTATTAGTTACTTTGGAGTGACTCTTTGTTGCACGTTGAGGGATAGTTATATAATCCAATTATGTTATCATTGTTTAGAGAACTTCCACTAGTGAAAGTATGAACCCTAGGCCTTGTTTCCAAGCATTGCAATACCGTTCGTGCTCACTTTTAATATTAGTTACCTTGCTGTTTTTATATTTTCAGATTACAAAAACCTATATCTACTATCGATATTGCACTTGTATCACCATCTCTTTGCCGAACTAGTGCACCTATACAACTTACCATTGTATTGGGTGTGTTGGGGACACAAGAGACTCTTTGTTATTTGGTTGCAGGGTTGCTTGAGAGATACCATCTTCATCCTACACCTCCCGCGGATTGATAAACCTTAGGTCACCCACTTAAGGGAAAATTGCTACTGTCCTACAAACCTCTGCACTTGGAGGCCCAACAACACCTACAAGGAGAAGGTTGCGTAGTAGACATCATCAACCCCTTCGTGTTTTCTAGATCGCTTTTGTTGCTTTTAGCTGGTCCTTTTTGACTACTAAAAATAGGGTTACGATTGAGCATATTTTGTCTAACCGCCCAGTTGATTTTTTGTTCAAAATGATTGATCTTTTACAACAATGGAAGCCACTACTTAAGGTGGTTGACGAGGACGTGCTCAACTGTCTCATTGCCAAGATCAGAGTGTGAGCCATCCAGCTCAGTCCTACTTCCCATGTGAATCCCTACCATGGAGTGTAGCTCCTAGTTCTTTTTCTTGTCCAGCATGCCTGTTTGCCTAGTTGGTTGTATCGTACTACGTGTATATATCTCAACCATGCCTATGTGGGAAGAAAATGGGCCGTTTGGTTACCCAAATTGACTGGTTGGCCTGCATATCACAAACATTAAAACGCCTCTCGGCCTGCATCCACATCAACACTCAAATCGCCCATTTTTGTGGAGCCAGGCCCATGCGATTCAACCCTAGGCACATGGGACTGGGCGGTTGCATGCGTGGAAGTAGTTTGGAGATGTCGTGTTGTTTCCCAAAGCGACGTCATAAATTACCCTCACCTTCCTTCCTCACCGCTCTCTCCCCTCTTCCCCACTCACACTAGCGGCGATGAACACCGGACCGACAGCAGGATAATCCAAGACAGCGGCAACCACTGCATTGACTATAGACCTCGACCGGAGCGCATCGACCATGGCAGTAAGTCCTTTTCCCTCTCTACATTACCTCCATCGACTTGGGCTAGATTTATTTGGAGCACGGGATTGGAGAGTTAGGGAGGGTATTTAACACATCGAGAGTGGGGGATTGGATTCAGCACCGCCCTAATCTTTAGTTCTTGGCTATTTTGTTGATTACATTAGGGGTGGGGATTGGGGTACAACTTATTTGTCTAGCTGCGGCGACCCTGGAGTCACGTCGAGCGACGATGGGGAGTAGGCTTCTTCTTTTCTTCCTCGATGTCATCTTCTTCCTTGTCATCTTGTTCCTCATTGTCACCATCAAGAATGATGGGTCTTACACGGTCGCCTGACGTCCGTGCCCACTTGGCCCTCTACGAATGTCGCCGGAGTTGGCCTGATTCATGGCCTAGTGAAGGATATCGACTAACATAATGCCCTTAGTTGGGTCAGGAATCAACTTCTTCAACTCCTTCATTGTCACCTTCTTCACCACAGCGTCGACCTCCTTGTGCAGTTCTTCCATGCTGCCGAAGTTCAAACACAATTCCATTGCACCCTCGAACTTAGTGCGGTCACCGAATGAGCACCCGAGGAAGAATTCCCTCCAACCCATGACCCAGGGGAAAGGATTGGGTTGGAGTTCATGGTGAGGGAGAGGTGGTGAAACAGAGAGAGACAGAGGTGAAAATGAGAGAGGGTTTGCGTGCGGTGCTAGGTAAGAAGTGTGGACAAATATAGGAGTGTTAGGCCGATAGGAATGAATGTTCGCAATACAGATGGACAAGGGCAAGGAGGTGGTGCCACCATTGGATAAGGGCATAGAGGTCGTGCCACCATTGGTGGACGTGCCAATGCAAGATCATCCTAACGCCAAGCGGAGGAACTACGAGCACTACCATGAGGAGGCAAGACCAACCCACTTCTGCAAGGTGATCTTTGCTCTGAAGATGGAGGCTTTGCCTTTGCCTATGGACTTCATGAAACACTCCCTCACCATGCCTATAGAGTTAAGTCTGAAGATGAACACCGGCTACTCATGGAGGGTGACGGTGAAGGTGATTGACGACAGGGTCACTCTTGATCAGGGTTGGGCCACCTTCGCCGATGTTCACCAAGTCAGGACCGGGTACATGATGACTTTCAAGTTGCTCACCGCAAACACCATGAAGGTGATCGTCTTCAACGAAGATGGTGTAGAGGTGGTCACCAACTACAAGAAGCATGATGACGCCTTCGTTGTGAGTGAATAATGATCTATGGTCCCTAGTTCCGTACTTGAAAGCACAACATGCCCCCTTGGTGGTTTTGATAATTCATGACAACATACATTGTCTCTTGGACTAACACTTCTATCTAGTGTATTTCAGATAATAGTCCATGGAGAGTTGAGTTGGCAAAAGGATTAAGGAGATTTTGGAATTACCCCAAGATTCAAGGAAATATGTTGGCCAAGCTTCAAGCAAGAGGACTCTACATTTTACATTTGTGAGAAATCACCTTGAGTCCATAGGAAAGCCAATACTATTAAAAGGGGGTAAAGTTTTGATGGTGAACAATATGCTCAAACGTGCACAAGTGACAGTCACCAAAACATCCACAAACTCTTCGACAAAATTCTGTCCTAAGACAAATATGCAAAATCGGTGCAACCAAGTTTCTATCTCGATGCCACCGATTCTAAACCCTATACAGACTCAAG
Organism: Hordeum marinum; assembly: GCA_022496015.1. Lineage (NCBI taxonomy): Eukaryota > Viridiplantae > Streptophyta > Magnoliopsida > Poales > Poaceae > Hordeum > Hordeum marinum. Next base: position 234,938,496 of record CM039672.1, on the reverse strand, counting down.
CCAAACTCTAACACTTCGGTGCAGCCGGCACTGCACTCGGTGCCACCGAGTTGGGTTGCCAAGATTCTATTATGCAAATTCACATTTTCGGTTCGACTGAAAATGGTGAATCGGCGTCACCGAGATTGGTCAATCTGACCGTTGGTCACCTTGTCGGTGAAACCGAGAATTGTATATCGGTCCCTCGCAGATTCAAAAGTTGCCACTTTTGGTCACTTCGGTACAACCGAGATTTACACATCGGTTTCATCGAGTCTGGCTTATTCTATGTAATGGTTGGATTTTTGGGGATGCCTATATATACCCCTTCACCACCACCCACTCGAAAGAGAAGCACTCAAAACTATTCCATACCTATCCTACTCAGTTTTCTAAGAGAGAACCACCTACCCTTGTGTTGAGGTCAAGATCTTCCACTCCAACCATATGGATCTTGATTTCTAGCCTCCCCAAGTTGCTTTCCACCAATCCCATATCTTCTACCAAGCCAAATCTATGAGAGAGTGATTATGTGTTGAGGAGTCTATCATCTTTAAGCACAAGAGCAAGGTGTTCATCGTCATTACCGAGCCTATTACCTTTTGGAGGGTGATGCCTCCTAGATTGGTTAGGAGTCGCTTGGGAGCCTCCTACTTCGTGTTGTGGAGTGAACCAAGAAGTTTGGAAGGGCAAGGAGATCGCCTACTTCGTGAAGATCTACCCATAGTGAGGCTAGTCCTTCGTGGACGGAAGCCGCATGGAATAGTCAAGGTTGCTTTTTCGTGGAACCCTCCGTGGGTAGATCCCTCCATGGACTCTCGTGACCGTTACCCTCCGTGGGTTGAAGACTCCATGAATGTGGATGTACTAAAGCACCACCTATCAGAACCATGGGAAAAACCCTCGAGTCTCCTATTGAGTTTGATCTTCCTATCCCATCTCTTTATTTACATTTTATAATGTCTTTACTTTTCGTTGCCATATTTGTAGACATGCATGTGTAGGACTGTTAGACTTGCTAGACTTGCTAAAACAGTTAAAATCTACCAACCAATTAACTTGGGAAAAGGTTAGGTTTTAAATTCCTGCTAGTAGTCTATTCATCCCCCCTCTAAACACACCTCTCTCGATCCTACAAGTGGTATCACATCTTTGGTCTCCATTGCTTTAGTTTAGTCACCGTGGAGGAAGATGTATGTGTCTAGAATGGAGAGTTTGAGTTGTAGAGTGCCCATTCTTGATGGAGAGTATTATTGTCAATGGAAGAATGCCATGATTGATCTATTTAATAGATTCCATTGACTAAATATATTGAAAACCCCTATGTGCTCCCTAGTGATGAATTGCATCCCACACACAAAGAGGAAATTAACATGCTTGGTAACCTAAGGACTGTCAATCTTATTGTTAGAGGTTTACCAAGATTCGTCCTTTCTCAAATGAAGAACTTTGCATGTGCCTATACCTTATGGACTGATTTGGAGAAACGATATCCAAATCTTTCCTAAGGAAATCTTGATGAAATTCTTCATAAAACCATTGCTTTTCACAAAATGAAGCCTAGTGATCCAAACTTTGATAAATGAATATTCGAGCTTTGTGATCTTATGCGTGCTAAAGGAGATGTCACAACTATCAACGACATTATCTTTGAAGCCATTCGCATTCATAAACTTGAACATTGTCATGATCACTATTCTAACGAATCTCTTGTTCTTTATGACGAGGATTTTCCACTTGATGATGACAATGTGGAACATGCCTACTATGAACAAGATGAGTTGTTCGACATCGAGTATGAGAAGATCATGAAGATTCTAAGTCTTATGGTAAACTTTATGGATTACATGTCCGGAGGAAAAGAGTGGATTCTCGACATCGGATGTACGGATCATATGACTTGTGATAAAGGCATGTTCTAGGAGATCACGCCTAATCAAGGTCCTCGACGGTACGTGACCTTTGGAGACAACTCTAAGGGTAAGCTACTTGGCCCTTGTAAGGTGGCCATATACCATGATAGCTTTATTAAAAATGTTATGCTTGTTGAATCCCTTGGTTACAATCTTCTTTCCGTATCTAGACTTGCTGACTTTGGATTCGATGTTCTATTTACGAAAGTAGATTGACAAGTGTTTTGGCAAGATAATCATAAAATGGTCTTTATCGGTTTCCATAGAGGTGATCTATACATTGTTGATTTCACTAAAAGATCCAAGCCTCGCACCTGTTTAATTGCAAAATCTTCTAAAGGTTGGCTTTGGCACAGAAGACTTGGACATGTAGGCATGCGAAATCTAGATAAGCTAATCAAAGGTGATCATATACATGGAGTTAAAGATGTTATCTTTGAAAAATATAGACTTTGTAGTGCTTATCAAGCTGGAAAGCAAGTAGATGGAAGTCATCCCGTTAAGAATATCATGACTACTAGGAGACCGCTCGAGTTACTTCATATGGATCTTTTTGGTCCCAATGCTTACAAGAGTCTCGGTGGAAATTCCTATGGTCTAGTTATAGTTGATGATTTTTCCAGATTTACGTGGGTATTCTTTCTTGATGATAAGTCGTAGTTTCAAAATATCTTCAAGAACTTCGCTCGCAAAGCCCAAAATCAGTTTGAAGTGAAGATCAAGAAGGTTCGGAGCGATAAAGGATCGGAGTTCAAGAACACCCATGTGGATACCTTTCTTGACAAAGAAGGTGTCTCACATGAGTTCTCGGATACGTACACTCCTCCACAAAATGGAGTTGTTGAGAGGAAGAACCAGATGCTCATTGTGATGGCAAGAATGATGCTTGAAGAATACAAGACGCTAAGACACTTTTGGGCAGAAGCCGTTGAAACAGCATGTCATGCCACAAACCGACTTTACTTACACAAGCATCTCGGTAAAACGACATACGAGCTACTCACCGGTAACAAACCCCAAGTCGGATACTTTCGGGTATTTGGCTCAAAGTGCTACATTCTTGATAAGCATCATCGTACTAAATTTTCTCCTAAATCTCATGAAGGATTCCTACTTGGTTATGGATCGAGCTCTCACACTTACCGTGTCTACAACAACTTCAGTCGAAAAGTTGAAGAGACGATAGATGTGAAGTTTGATGAATCTAACGGTTCGCAAGTCAAACAATTGCCAAATGATGTAGGTGATAAGGATCCTTCGGAAGCCATACTAGATCTACCCATTGGCAAGATTCGTCCCATGGATGTGAAGGAGAGTACTTCATTAACTCAAGTGGAAGCTCCTACCTCACGTCAAGGTGAACCTCAACACGACATGGAGGCATCCACAAGCGGTACACAACAAGATGATGAAGAGGAGGAAGTGCATCATGAAGACCCACCACAACCATCTTCACCACCACCTCAAGGGAACGACACTTTCAACAACAATGAAGATGAATGAGATGATGAGGATGAAGAAGAAGCTCCACTATCCAACAGTCGAAAGCTGGCCCGAGTTCGAGCTCAAGTGACCAAGAACCATCCTGTAAACCAAACTTTGGTGATATACAAACATGGAGAATCACTCGCTCTAAAACCCGTCTAGCTAAATTTTGTGAGTATTATTCTTTCATATCTAGCATTGAGCCTTAAAAGGTAGAAAAATCTTTTGAAGATGCGGATTGGGTGAATGCAATGCATGAAGAGCTACACAACTTTGAGAGGAACGAAGTGTGGACACTCGTGGAGAAGCCTGAAGATGAGCACAACATCATCGGAACCAAATGGGTGTTTCAGAACAAACAAGACGAAGATGGTCAAGTCATACGCAACAAGGCTCGTCTCGTAGCTGATGGATATACGCAAGTCGAAGGTATGGACTATGGTGAGACCTTCGTCCCCGTTGATAGACTTGAAGCTATTCGTATTCTTCTTGCTTATGCTAATCACCATGATATCACACTTTACCAAATGGACATCAAAAGTGCACTTCTAAATGGTGAAATTGAGGAAGAAGTTTATGTTAAGAAACCACCTTGTTTTATGAATCCTAAGTAACCTAATCATGTTTACAAGCTTCGCAAATCTCTTTATGGTCTTAAGCAAGCCCCTCGTGCTTGGTATAAATGCTTAACAAAGTTTCTCATCGAAAAAGGTTTTGAAATTGGTAAAATTGATGCAACCTTGTTCACTAAGAGAGTTAATGGAGAAATATTTGTATGCCAAATCTATGTGTATGATATTATCTTTGGTTCCACTAACCCTCAGTTTAGTGAAAGATTTGGAAGGTTGATGTCCGGAAAGTATGAGATGTCTATGATGTGTGAGCTGAAATTCTTTCTTGGATTGCAAATCAAGCAATCAAGATAAGGAACCTTCATCTCTTAGACTAAGTATACCAAGGACTTGATCAAGAAGTTCAACATGCAGGATTCCAAAGGTATGAAAACTCCTATGCCCACTAGTGGACATGTTGACCTTACCAGGGAGGATGGACCGGTTGATCAAAAGGTATATCGATCTATGATTGGTTCATTGCTATATCTATGTGCATCTCGTCCAGATATTATACTTAGTGTTTGCATGTGGGCTAGATATCAAGCTGCACCTAAAGAGTGTCATCTTTTGTCTGCCAAACATAATGTGAGATACTTGATACAAACACCAAACTTTGGCATTTGGTATCCCAAGGGATCTTCTTTTAATCTTGTTGGATATTCCGATTCGGACTATGCCAGTGACAAGGTTGATAGAAAATCCACCTTGGGTACTTGTCAATTTTTAGGTAGATCTCTTGTGTCTTGGTCCTCCAAGAAACAAAACTCGGTATCTCTATCTACTACCGAAGCTGAATATATTGCTGCTGGATCTTGTTGTGCGCAATTGCTATGGATGACACAAACGCTTAAGGATTATGGTATTCATGTTAAAAATGTTCCACTACTTTGTGACAATAAAAGTGCTATTAAAATTGGACATAATCCTATGCAACATTCTCGAACCAAGCATATTCAAGTTCGACGTCATTTCATTCGTGATCATGTTTCCAAAGGAGATATCGATCTTAAGCATGTTCGTACTAACAAACAATTGGCCAACATCTTCACCAAGCCACTTGATGAGAAGACATTTTGTAATTTTAGGAGTGAGTTGAACATCATTGATGCTTCAAACTTGAGCTAGACTCACTCGGTTGCAATTAAGGGCATGAGCTTTCTTACTATCTCCATGTTCTCATAACTCGTTGTCATATGCCATGGAATTCTATGCTCCCTTGTATTGCATTTAACCTTGTGTAGGTACTTGGAAGAACTTCATTCAACGAGATTGCCATTAACTCCTATCATAAGCAATCTTGTCATTACCAAGTATCCACAACCTCTCTTGATGATGGAAGGAAGAAGACAACAAAAACATATCCTTGACATATACTTGATCTTAGTTGCAAAATCTATAAGTGGTACCATGTCAATAGGATATATCCATTGTTCTTCCTTGCATGACTAACCTTTATAGGTGATGAGTATACTAGAACGAGAAGGATTGCTCCAAATTCAAGATGATCTTCATCAACCTCGAGCATCCTCAACAAGTTCACCTACGAGTAACATCATCAACATCACTCAAAGGTATGTACTCATATCCTTGAAATGGCTTTACTCCAAGATATGGGCTAAAGAAACTCAAGTGATCTGAACACATCAAAATGCTTAATTAAAAAATGGTAACCCCATTTCGAGCTTAAATGATGAGTATGACCTATGATCAAGCATTCTTGCTTGGCTCCTAAGTCAATATACTCAAGCATAGGTGACCTAGTCACCGCCCATCATTTAGTTAAGAATCTTGCGTGGTTTTCTCTCTATTTGCATGAATACTCGTAACCACTCAAATCTTATCTACTTGATGTCCTTTGTAAATCTTTCACATTTTTTATTTTTGAAATGGTTTTGTTTGTCTCTCTGAAACAGAAACTTGGTTTATCTTTCGGCGTCACCGATATAGATAACTCGGTCCTACCGAACTTGCAGATAAGCTGCACAACACAATCTCGCTACCATCAATTTATTTATCCCGGAGTCATCGGTTTTATTTTCTTTCAAAATCTGAGTTTCTTTGATATTGTTTACTTAATTCTGTTCTTGAGATACTCTTGTTCCTTCGATGACCCTCTCTCAAAAAAATTAGGGGGAGAAGAACAAACAACACCTCGGGGGAGAAATTCTTTATTCAAGGATCCCTATCTCCAAGGAGAAGAAAACTCAAATTTGCCAAAGGGAGAGAAGTTACATTCAATGATTCCCTTAATCTTTTAATGGAACCTACTTTCATTGACCCTTGATCTCTAGGATCCCTTCCTTGTCAATGATCCTTGTCACTACTCCCATGTTTAACCTTTTTGGTACTTTATGCCAAAGGGGGAGAATATCAAAGCTTCATGCTAAAGGGAGAGTTACATGCTTATGCAAAGGGGGAGATATGATTTAGGGGGAGAGGAAAACATCAAAAGTTCACACTTGCATAATCAAGGAGAGGAACAACAATGTAGGGGGAGAAAATTACTTTTGGAGATGAGTCTCAAGTGAGCAAAGGATTACTTTTCTCACCCTATCCGACCCCAATATCTACATGCTGAGATTCAGCGGGAGAGGATGTACTACCATTTTCAAATCAAAGGGGAGAAAAGATATAATAGTTTTATGCTAAAGGTGGAGACATGTCAATCTTAATGATTATCATATTTTATATATGTTCTGCACATCTTGGTATTCATTGAGTTCTATTGCATTTGATTGGTAGAATACTCTTGTTTTTCCTAACACTGTTTTCTCAAGTGTGTCTCTACTACTAGAATGCTCAAGAACTCAAGGTAAGTATATGCATCATATCTTTGATCAACATGATCTCTTGCTGCTTGCACATATTGTTTTAAAGAGTGAAGTCTTGATCAAGGATATACATTGCATTCACATATATTGATGCATATAGCCAAGATACACATGACTCTTATATCCCTTTCATTCATATGTGTGTCCATGCATTCCAAAGCAACCATCTTTTAAAGGACTGCACACATTTAGGGGGAGCAAATCTAAGTCATGTGTTTCTCAAAGTCTTCATTGCATCCATGCATATCTTTAACCGAATCTTTGATTATATGTTGTCATCAATTACCAAAAAGGGGGAGATTGAAAGCACAACATGCTCCCTTGGTGGTTTTGATAATTCATGACAACATACATTGTCTCTTGGACTAACACTTCTATCTAGTGTATTTCAGATAATAGTCCATGGAGAGTTGAGTTGGCAAAAAGATTAAGGAGATTGTGGAATTACCCCAAGATTCAAGGAAATAGGTTGGCCAAGCTTGAAGCAAGAGGACTCTACATTTTACATTTGTGAGAAATAACCCTGAGTCCATAGGAAAGCCAATACTATTAAAAGGGGGTAACACTACAGGAATCAGGCACTTTGCCGTCAGCCATCCCGGACGGCAAAGGCTTTGCCGTCCGCCAGCAGACGGCCAACCGTCCGGCTGAATAAGCCATGATAAAGGGTGCTTTTCCGTCTGGTGGCAGGCGGCAAAGACCTTTGCATGTTTGTCGTCTGCCACCGGACGACAAAAGGCATGGACGGCACATGTAGCAACTTAGGTCCGTTAAGGGCTTAACGGCGTGATTTGTCGTCTGCTGGCAGACGGCAAAGACCTAAGGTTCTTTGCCGGCCTAGGTGGGTTCTTTGCCGTCCGCTGGCAGACGACAAAGAACCTTAGGTTTTTACTGTCTGCCAGCGGACGGCAAAGAACCCACCTAGGCCAGCCTAGTGCTACCCCAGGTTGCACAGGTAGCTGCCACGTGGCAGCTTTGCCGTGTGCTAGCAGACGGCAAAGTGGCTATATAGCCCCTGTTTTTTCTTAAAATCATTCAATTTGACAGAATTTCACATATATATCCAACATATCAACAATACAAGTTTCCAACAAGCATACCAACAATAAGTTTCAACAAGCATACCAACAATAAGTTTCAACAAGCATACCAACAATAAGTTCCAACAACATATCCAACATACAAGTTTCCAACAACATATCCAACATACAATGGTTTCCAACAACATATCCATACATACATATCCAAAACAAGTTTCCATAAACAAAAAGGACGCACAAGTAGAAGAGTACACTCCATCAATGCAAGCTTCCTCATCTATAGCAAATCTGCAAATTAGGAAAGATGAAAGTTAGAAGAAGAAGAAGACTAGCTAGAAGTAAAAGAAGAAAAAGAAGAAGAAAAAGAAGAAGAAGAAGAAGAATTTATCTTCTCTTTGTTTTTCTCCTCTCCTCTCCTCTTCTCCAAGGTAGTAATGCCATTTTCTAGCTAACTAAGCATATCAAGTCATTTTGGAGGAAAAAAATGCTAAGTATAGGGCATTTTATAGCTATCCTAGGTAGAATATATCATTTTGGAGGTAAGTAACGTTATTATGTCATTTTTGAGGAAAATAAGCTAAGTATAGGTCATTTTGGAGCTAAACCAAGGTTATTGTGCCATTTTTACCTAAGTGAGCTAATTATGTCATAAATGAACTAGCTAAGCTAATTATAGATCATTATTGAGCTATCCTAGGTAGTTATGCCATTTTGTACCTAAGTGAGGTAATTATGTCATAAATGAACTAGCTAAGCTAGTTATAGATCATTATTGAGCTATCCTAGGTAGTTATGCCATTTTCTAGCTAACTAAGCTTATCAAGTCATTTTGGAGGAAAAAATGCTAAGTATAGGTCATTTTATAGCTATCCTAGGTAGAATATATCATTTTGGAGGTAAGTAAGGTTATTATGTCATTTTTGAGGAAAATAAGCTAAGTATAGGTCATTTTGGAGCTAAGTAGGTCATTTCTTAAACTAAGTATGCAGTTGTTAATGAAAACACTTGGGAAAACTTACCATCATCACGGAGGTGAAGGACCGGTAGGGTTTGCGCTAGGGTGAGACGTAGAAGGACCGGTCGGGGTTGTGGCAGACGCAGAAGGATCGGTCGATGCTTGTCGGGAGGCACGCTGCACCAAAGATCATTTGCAATGTCTCCTTATCATGATGAAACTCAAATGTGAATACTAGTAACTAATGACCATTCAAATGAAACTCATCGTGGGTGCTATAGCAATATGGGGCATCGACGGAGGGGTCTGACCATTGTTCTGGCACACGGTCTACACATTTTGTTTTCACGAGTCATTCATATTAGTTAGTGATGAAACTAACATTACGTGCATGATTTGGCTAATATGCAGGAGAAACTTACCATGAGGAGCTCGTAGAGGGCCTGGTGAGACGCGTCGTTGTGGTTCCTCTCCTCCTCCAACAGCCTAGCCGTCCTCTCCTCCATGTTCCACTCCCTCTACGCCACTTGCCTGTTTGCCTTCGCCAGAAGCTCCTGGGCCCTAGCCTCAATGGCGAGCTCCATTGGCCATGGACGAGGCCTTATCTCAGGATTAGAGCTCGTCTGGCGCTTCTTGATCTCCGGGAGAGTTCTAAGACAACGTATCAGTCCATCCCCAATGGTTATCGAGCCATGGGGCCTCCCACCACCAGATATCATCATGAGCTTTGGAGCAAAAGGACTCTGGCTCGGGTTGAAGTCCTCCCCTTTCCTTGCCTTCCCCTCATCTCTATGCCTCATGAGCTTGTTGTGGGAGGAGATGTTGCTGAAGGTCTCTGGATGATCGAGGTCATCCTTAGAGAATGCCTTGGCCTTCTTGTATGAGGCAGTATAGGCCATGGCATAGAGGTCGAACAGAGGTGGCACCTCCTTCTTGTTTTCTCACGCCTAAAAGAGAGGAACAAAATATTAGTTAAGGGCTCAAGCTAGCATGAATCATGAAGCAAACCACATACCCAGTTAACCTCGTACTCAAATAGGTTGGAGCTCCATTGATGGTGTGGCACACCTCTCATTTGGGCACATTTATCCTTGGCCTTGTTGTGTTAGGCTAGCCATTCGGGAGAGCACCACTTATCCAACAATGCCTCCCAACAGTCCATCCTATCCGCACACCATCTTGGGGGCATCTAAGTTAGACAAGAGAAATTTCAGCGCTACGCCTATGAACCAAATCAAAGAAACTAAGTACAAGGCCTTAACAATAGATAATTACCTTCATTAACTTCTCCTTACTCAGATAATTTTTGCAGCACTTCTTCTTGGCCCTCTTAACGTTAGTCAAGGCGTAGTAGTCTCGAATAGCCTTCACCCGAGCCTTGTGACATAAGTTCTGAAGTAGGCGCTTGCACTCGGCTTCGAGAACAACAGCTTCTTTTGCCTCGTGTTCCTCAGGACACCTGTAGAAGGTCTGCAATCAAACAAGACAACACTGATTAGTACAATCACTAGGTGTTGTTGATTTTTAATTCTATAAAGAAGAAATTACCCAAAAGCGACGGATCACAATGTCAGCCACCGTCTCGCACAAGACACCGTTGACCATCTCCTCCGGCAGGGCCGGGGCAGCCATGTACAGCTCCCAGGTCAGTGCTACGTGTGGAGCCTCACCCTCACCGGGCAACTGGATTTCCCCGGGAAGTGGTGCCGAAGAAGCACACCAAGGACCTGGTTGGGCCTGTGGACACCACGCTCATGTTTCCAACCCCTGCAATATGACAAGGCCAACACATTAGATATTAATTTGAAGAAACATGAAGGCAAAAGGTTAAAAAAGAGTAAATGCACTTACTTCTCCACATTAGGCGCAATCAACCACCTCTGCTCGCGGGTCATCGGCACGGGTGGGATTTTTGTACAACCACACCGGTAGACCTTCTTGCCCTCCTCAACCAGCTCGCCCTCGCTATAGGTGTCCTCAGACAAGTTGTCCTCGCCACCATCAGCATGCCCACTAGCCTCTGAAGTCACGTGGGATGAAGACTCTGGGACTCGAGTCTCCCGGGACGAAGACTCTGGGACCGGAGTCTCCCGGGACGAAGTCTCAGTGAGCCGAGGCTCGTCGACCCGAGGCTCGTGGACCGGAGTCCGAGATGGGTCCAAGTTAGACGGGTCCACCTGAGATGGAACACTCCTGTGGTCGGGAGAATCAGCTGGGGGTGGCGGCAAGGAAGGCGCAACAGCCTTCCTACCTCTAGCACCTCTCTTCGTCTTCCCCCGACCTCTCCCGGTCAAAGAAGAAGCGCCCGCTGGTGTCTGCATGCAGTGTACCAGCGCTCTCCGGAGTTGCTGGCGTGGATTAATAGCACCCCTCCCAGCACGCGCCGAGGAAGGAGGCTCAGAGCGCTCTCGACCCGAGCCCACCATCTGTCAACACCTACAATGACAAAGAGTGAACAAAATTAGTTCAACATAAAAAAATTGAATACATGATAACATGAACTAATTAATAATATACATGTACATAATAATAATTGAGTACCTCACATTACTAATATTAATCTTCATCGTCTATATATGCTCCGGGATCAATAAATGCATAATCATCATCACTATCATTAATGACGTGCTCATCAGCATCATCAATAAATGCATCAACATGTGGAAGGCCTCTATGTAATCGGTCAAGCATTGTTAGGTCATCCGCAGCAGTAACCTCTTCTTCTTCCGTCTCTTCTTATTCCGGCTCAGGGGTGAAGTCGGGTTCACTGTCGCTGTTGACCTCAATGTTCGGGGGTGAAGTAGAGCAGTTCTTGAAATGTTTTTTGGAAACACGTGTTTCTTGGAAGAATTCTCCTTCATATGTGTCTGGGTAAATGTGAGGTTAATAATCATCTTCATTGAGGGGAGGTGGTCTAAAATGTGGCGACACATCATAAACAACATCCCAACCTTTCAAATTTGGATCCATTTGGCAGGCCCACGGTAGATAGAAAACTTGGGTCGCCTGTTGAGCCGTAATATAGACATCGGGAACATCTAAATGGGTGCTTTGTTTGATTTCGACTAGCACTATATGTTCACGAGTCCTTCTAGTCTCCTTCGGCTGGAACCAATAACATTTGAAGACTACGACGTTTGGTGGGTTTTCACCAAAGAATGTAAGTTCATAAATTGCTTCAACTCTTCCATAATACTCGACCCCTCCTTCGCCGACAGCGGAGACACAACAATTTGTAGACTTTTGGTCGGACATAGATAGCTCTTTTCCAAAAGTACGAAAGCGATACCCATTGATGTCGCATTTGTCAAATGAACGGACCTTATAGTTAAAACCATTAGCGACTTGTCTCAATTCGGAGTCCATAGACTCTGCATTAGCCTACAAGTTTAATACGAAAGGATTGTTGCATTAGCCACAAACTAGGCAAAGAAATGAAATAGTCTAATTAATGGAAATTACCGTTTGCTTGAACCAAGAGATGAAACCGGGATAGCCGCCTCCATGCTTTGCCAGAAGCTCATACTCTTCGATGGAATCCTTTTGGATCACGGCTCCATCCGAGAATTTGGCGACGTATCGACTGTATCACATATCCGGGAATAAGAGCATTTCAAAGGAATTAGAAGTTGCGAAACAATGTACCGAGAACTTACTTGATGTACGGCCGCACTTCTTTTAGGTTGTTGAAGATATACAACGAAATGGTCCGCCATTCTTCGACATCCAACGCTATTGATTTCGAAGCACCGGCTGGTGCGAGCTTCCCTTTGAATAGGCTGAGGTTGGATCGACCTTTTTCACGGTTTCCATCATTTTACCGAGGCTTCGGATTATGCAAATGACGATTCTTGGCTTTTTAGTGCACTGTCACGAAGTTTGCCGCCTCCTTAGTAATGAATGCATCGGCCATCGATGCTTCAACTCTATGTTTATTTTTACATTTTGCTTGAAGCGTCTTCTGCATCCTCTCAGTTGCGAAGCACCAATGATTTTGCATGCCCCCCAATCTTGCCTCGGTCGGGAGATGCAAAATCAAATGCTGCATTGGATTAAAGAAACCCGGTGGAAAGATCTTTTCTAACTTTTAGATCAACTCCGGCGCCAACTCTTCTAGTTCGTCTAGCACGTCAAGCGAAAGTTCTTTCGCACAAAGAGCACGGAAGAAATAGCTCAGCTCTGCCAGTACTAGCCATTCATCCTCAGGGATAAAGCCACGCAACATCACCGGCATTACCCGCTCAAGCCATATGTGCCAATCATGACTCTTGAGACCAAATATTTTCAATTTGTCAAGACTTGCTCCCCTCTCTAGATTTGCTGCATACCCATCGGGGAACATCAACTGCATTTTCACCCACAAGATCATTTCCCTCATAGTTGGCCTTCCAAGATTGAACCATGCCTTTGGCTTCCTCCAGTTCTTCTTTCCTTTTGGTTGTCGAATGTTTTGTAACGGTCTGTCACATAGAGCCTCCTGGTCGACTCTAGCCTTAGGATTATCCTTCGACTTCCCCTCTATGCCGAACAATGTACCAAAAAGGGCCTCCGATATTCTTTTCAGTGTGCATCATGTCGATGTTGTGTGGGCAAAGGAGGTTTTTAAAGTAAGGCAGATCCCACAAACATATCTTGTGAGTCCATGCGTGTTCCGTATTATACCCTTTGAAATACCCTCGACGATCTGGATCCGGCTCGAGAGCATTTATCTGATCCAGGATCTGTTGGCCTGTCAACGCAGGTGGTGTAGTGTTTTTGACAACTCTACCTTTGATGAAATTTTTCTTGTCTTTTCTGAACTTATGGTCAGGATCTAGGACCTGTCTATGCATGTCGAAGCAAGAAAACTTGCAACCCGCCTCTAGCCAACGGAACTGAAGAGCTTCCTTGCATGTGGGGCATGGAAACCTTCCATGCACACACAAACCAACGAATAGCGCATACGTCGGCAAGTCATGCATCGAGTACATGTACCACACATGCATTTTGAAGTTCTTTTTTGTAGCGGCGTCGTATATCTTGATCCCATTATCCCAGGCTTCTTGCAATTCATCCTTAAGTGGTTGCATGTACACATTCGTATTCTTCCCCGGATATTTGGGCCTTGGAATTATCAACATCAGGAAATTGTTCTTTCTTTTCATAATCTCTCCGGGGGGAGATTGAGTGGAATGAAAAATACAGGCCAACAATTGTATTGTGCTGCCATCATACCATACACATTGAACCCATCCATGTTGATGGCAACTCGAGGATGCCTTGGATCTGTCGCTTTATCCTTATGTAATGCATCGAAGTGCTTCCATGCAAAAGCGTCTGAAGTGTGTCCCAACATCGGATTCCCATATGCATCTAGTTTTGTTCTTTTGCCCAATTTATGCCACGTCATCTGTCTGGCCGTCTCTTCGACCATGAAAAGATGTTGAAGTCTTGGTATGATTGGCAAATACCTGCTACTTCTCTACAACGTCACCAGAAATTGGCAAGTTGATAGTAGAATTCTTGTCTTGCGTTGGTTTTTCCCTTGAAGAGGAAAGGGTGATGCAGCAAGGTAGCGGTAAGTATTTCCCTCAGTTTGAGAACCAAGGTATCAATCCAGTAGGAGTAACAAGATGGAGCAACAAGGAACCTGCACAAACACAAACAAACTTGCACCCAACGCGATAAAGGGGTTGTCAATCCCTTCACGATTACTTGCAAGGTGAGATCTGATAGTGATAATGAGTAAATATAAATAAGTAAATAAAATTGAGGCAAGGTATTTTTGGTGTTTTTATGTTTAAATCTGAATATATAATGTGTAAACTAGACCCGGGGGCCATAGTGTTCACAAGAGGCTTCTCTCATGATAGCAAGTATTATGGTGGGTGAACAAATTACTATTGAGCAATTGATAGAATAGCGCAAAGTCATGATGATATCTAAGGCAGATCATACATATAGGCATCACGTCCGAGACAAGTAGGTCGATACTTTCTGCATCTACTACTATTACTCCACACATCGACCACTATCCAGCATGCATCTAGTGTATTAAGTTCATAACAAACAGAGTAATGCTTTAAGCAAGATGACATGATGTAGAGGGATAGATTCATGCAATATGATATAAACCCCATATTTTTACCCTTGATGGCAACAACACGATACGTGCCTTGCTACCCCTTCTGTCACTAGGTGACGACACCGCACGGTATGAACCCAAAACCAAGCACTTCTCCCATTGCAAGAATCATAGATCAAGTTGGCCAAACGAAACCTATAACTCGAAGAGACTTGCAAGGATATGAAATCATGCATATAAGTATTCAGAATTGACTCAAATAATATTCATAGATAATCTGATCATAAATCCACAATTCATCGGATCTCAACAAACACACCGCAAAAGAAGATTACATCGGGTAGATCACCATGAAGATCGTGGAGAACTTTGTATTGAAGATCAAAGAGAGAGAGAGAGAGAGATCCATATAGCTACTAGCTATGGACCCGAAGGTCGGATGTGAACTACTCACGCATCATCGGAGAGGCAAGGGAGGCAATGGTGTTGATGAAGATGGCCTTCGGTGATGAATTCCCCTGCGGCAGGATGCCGAAACGGTCTCCCGATTGTTTTTTGGTGGATCTGGAGGTCTGTGTCGGTGGAACTTGCTCTCTCGATCTATTTTCGAGGGTTTCCATATTTATAAGGCCATCTCGAGTCGGGAACAAGTCAAGAGGTGGCACGGGAGGTCACGAGCTCCCTAGCCGCGGCTAGGGGGGCCCGCGCCTCCCAAGCTCGTGGCTTCCTCGGGCTGCCTCTCCGGTATCTTTTTCTTCAGGTATTTTTTATATTTTCCAAAAAAAATCACGGCGAAAGTTTTATTCCATTTGGACTCCGTTTAATATTCCTACCTGAAAAAGTTCAAAAACACAGAAAAAATAGGAACTAACACTGGGCACTGGATTAATAAGTTAGTCCCAAAAATCATATAAAATAGCATATTCATGCATATAAAACATCCAAAGTTGATAATATAATAGCATGGAACTATCAAAAATTATAGATATGTTGGAGACGTATCAAGCATCCCCAAGCTTAACTCCTGCTCGTTCTCGAGTAGGGAAGTGATAAAGAACGAATTTTTGATGTGGAATGCTACCCAACATATTTGTTTCATGTAATCTCTTTATTGTGGCATGAATGTTCAGATTCGTAAGATTCAAGAAAATAGTTTAATATGGACATGAAAACAATAATACTTCCATCATAATAGCAAAGTAATCATGAACTTTTGAAATAACAAAGCCAAAGAAAGTTATCCCTACAAAATCATATAGTCTGGCTATGCTCCATCATCCCCACACAACGAATTTAAATCATGAACAACCCTGGTATTGGCCAAGTAATTATTTTCACACTCTTACTTTCTCAAACTTTTTCAACCCTCACACAATACATGAGCGTGAGCCATGGATATAGCACTATAGGTGGAATAGAGTGTGGTGAAGGTTGTGAGGCAAAAAGGAGGGAGATGGTCACATCGACTCGGCGTATCAATAGGCTATGAAGATGCCCATCAATAGATATCAATGTGAATGAGTAGGGATTGCCATGAAACGGATGCACTAGAGCTATAAGTGTATGAAAGCTCACAAATGAAAACTAGTGGGTGTGCACCCAACTTGCTTGCTCATGAAGACCTAGGGCAATTTTGAGGAAGCCCATCATTGGAATATACAAGTCAAGTTACGTAATGAAAAATTCCACTAGCATATGGAAGTGACAAAACAAGAGACTCTCCTTCTTGAAGAACATGGTGCTCTTTTGAAGCACAACTGTGGAAAAAGATAGTAGCATTGTCCCTTCTCTCTTTTTCTCTCATTTTTTTTGTTTGGGCTCTTTGGCCTCTCTTTTTTTTGGTGGGAATCTTTGGCCTCTTTTATTTCCTCACATGGGACAATGCTCTAATAATGATGATCATCACACTTTTATTTACTTACAACTCGATACTTAGAACAATAATGACTCTATATGAATGCCTCCGGCGGTGTACCGAGATGTGCAATGATCTAGCGTAGTAATGACATCAAAAAAACGGACAAGCCATGAAAACATCATGCTAGCTATCTTACTATCATGCAAAGCAATATGACAATGATGGTGCGTGTCATAATAAACGGAACGGTGAAAGTTGCATGGCACTATATCTCGGAATGGCTATGAAAATGCCATAATGGGTAGGTATGGTGGCTGTTTTGAGGAAGATATATGGTGGGTTTGTGCACCGATGAAAGTTGCGCAGCACTAGAGAGGCTAGCAATGGTGGTAGGTGAAAGTTCATCTATACCATGGACTCACATTAGTCATGAAGAACTCACATACTTATTGCAAAAGTTTTATTAGTAATCGAAACAAAGTGGTAAACGCCTACTCCTAGGGGAAGGGTTGGTAGGACTTAACCATCGCGCGATCCCGACCTCTACACAAAGGATGACAATCAATAAATGCATTATGCTCCGACTTCCTAACATAGCGGTTCACCATACGTGCATGCTACGGGAATCACTAACCTCAACACAAGTATTTCTAGATTCACAACACCCTACTAACATAACTCTCATATTACCATATCCATATCTCAAAACTAATCACGAGGAATCAAACTTCTCTTACTAATCAATGCACTTCAATACGAAAGTTTTTATAATATCCTCTTTGGATGCCTATCATATTTAGGACTAATTTCATAACACACGCCAATTACCAAGTTACTTTAGATAGATCACTCTCAAAATGATATAAGTGAAGATCATTGAGTATTCTAACAAATTCACGATGAGTGTGTGTCCCTCTCAAAAGGTGTGCAGCAAGTATGATTGTGATAAAACAAAAGGCAAAGACTACTATAACACACGACGCTCCAAGCAAAACACATATCATGTGGTGAATAAAAATATAGCTCCAAGTAACGTTACCGATGGATTGAAGACGAAAGAGGGGATGCCTTCCCGGGGCATCCCCAAGCTTAGGCTTTTTGGTGTCCTTGAATTTTGCTTGGGATGCCTTGGGAATCCCCAAGCTTAGGATCTTGTCACTCTTTATTCCATTGTCCATAAGAACATCACCCAAAACTTGAAAACTTCACAACACAAAACTTAAACAGAAACTCGTGATAGCATTAGCATAAGAAAACAAACCACCAACTTTTCATGTGCTGTATTAAACTTGATTTCCACTTAGATTTATGTTATATTACTGTATTCTCACTTCTCCATGGCTCGTACCCCCCGATACTACCCATAGTTTCATCAAAATAAGCAATCAACACAACAAAAAAACAGAATTTGTCAAAAACAGAACAGTCTGTAGCAATCTGTATATTTAGAAAATATCTGCTAACTAAAAACTTCTGAAACAATTATGAAAATTAGGTAAATTTGTATATAAATCAGCATCGAAAATAATCAACTCAAAATCTCTTTCTGGATGGGAATGAAAAATAATTTCGCGAGCAGAAAGTTTCTGTCTTTTTCCAGCATGATTAAACAACTATCACCAAAACTAATCTTAAAGGTTCTACTTGGCACAAACACTAATTAAAACATAAAAAACACAATCATAACAGAATCATGATGGTGTTGACTCAACAAAACAGAAAGTAAAAAAGCAAGAATAAATCTATTCATTGGGTTGCCTCCCAACAAGCGCTATCGTTTAAAGCCCTTAGCTAGGCATAAGGCAATGGGATCAAGTATTATCATCTTTAGTGCTCAAACTGTAAGTAGCCCTCATAATGGATTCATAAGGAAATCTTATTTTCTTTCTAGGGAAGTGTTCCATGCCCTTCTTTAATGGAAACTGAAATTTAATATTCCCTTCCTTCATATCAATAATAGCACCAATAGTCCTAAGGAAAGGTCTACCAAGAATAATGGGACATGTTGGATTGCAATCAATATCAAGCGCAATGAAATCTACGGGCACATAATTCCTATTTTCAATAATAAGAACATAATTAATCTTTCCCATAGGTTTCTTAATAGTAGAATCCGCAAGATGCAAATTAAGAGAGCACTCATCAATCTCGTTGAAACCTAGAACATCACATAAAGATTTTGGAATCGTGGAAACGCTAGCACCCAAATCACACAAAGCATGGCATTCATAATTTTTAATCTTGATTTTTATAGTAGGTTCCCACTCATCATGAATTTTTCTAGGAATAGATATTTCCATCTCAAGTTTCTCTTCAAGAGATTTCATCATAGCATCAACGATATGTTTAGTAAAAGCCTTATTTTGAATATAGGCATGTGGAGAGTTTAACATGGATTGCATCAAGGAAATACATTCAATCAAAGAGCAGCTATCATAATTAAATTCCTTGAAATCAAAAGTAGTAGCTTCATCACTATTCAAAGTTTTGATATCCTCTACTCCACTTTTAGTATTTTTAGCATCAAGATAAATAGACTTCGAATCATTGGGGTGTTTCTAAACCAAAGTGGATTCACATCCAGCCCCATCATTATTAGGATTGACATTAGAAAACAAGGATTCAATAGGAGTCACATCAAGCACCTTAAGATCTTCGTGGTTTTTACCACGAGAACACGCCTTTTTGAGCCATTCATGTCTAGCACGAATTTGGGCAGTTCTTTCTTTACTCTCATTCATAGAAATACGCATAGCTTTCAAAGTTTCATCCATATTAATCTTGGGAGGAACACATCTTAATTTCAAAGCATCAATATCAAGAGACATTCTATCAACAGTCCTAGCCAAGTCATCAACTTTAAGCAGTTTTTCTTCTATGGAAGCGTTGAAAATATTTTGTGAATTAATAAACTCCTTAATAGTACTCTCAAGATCAGAGGGTATTTTATTATAATTTCCATGAGCATTGTTGTAGGAATTGCCAAAATTATTAGAGGGATTATTAGGAAAAGGCCTAGGATTAAAGTTACCTCTATAAGCATTGTTGTTACCAATATTATTCCTACCAACGAAATTGACATCAAAATTTTCATGGCTATTCTCAATCAAGGAAGACAAAGGCATATCATTTGGATCTAGAGGAACACTTTTACTAGCAAACATCTTCATTAACTCATCCATCTTAGCACTCAAACAATTGATTTCTTCTATAGCATGCACTTTTTTACTAGTAGGTGACCTTTCGGTGTACCATTGAGAATAATTTGTCATGATATTATCTAAGAGTTTTGTAGCGTCTCCTAGTGGGATTTCCATAAAAGTTCCACCAGAAGCGGAATCCAAGATATTTCTAGAAGCAAAATTCAAACCAGCATAGAAAATTTGTACAATCATCCAAAGACTTAGGCCATGAGCGGGACAATTTCTAATCATCAATTTCATTCTCTCCCAAGATTGTGCAACATGTTCATGATCTAGTTGCTGAAAATTCATAATATCATTACGGAGAGAGATAATCTTAGCAGGTGGAAAATACTTGGAAATAAAAGCATCTTTACACTTGTTCCATGAATCAATACTATTTTTGGGTAAACATGAAAACCAAGTTTTTGCTCTATCTCGTAGTGAGAACGGAAATAGCTTCAATTTAATTATATCATTATCCACATCTTTCTTCTTTTGGATATCACATAACTCAATAAAGGTATTAAGATGGGATGCGGCATCTTCACTTAGAAGGCCGGAAAATTGCTCTTTCATAACAAGATTCAACAAGGCAGCATTAATTTCATATGATTCAGCACTAATGGGGGGCAATTGGAGTACTAATAAAATCATTGTTATCAGTATTAGAGAAATCACACAATTTAGTGTTTTCAGACCTGGTGATTTAGCAAGCAGACAAGCACACAAGCAAATAAAGGAAGGCAGATATTTTTTTGTAATTTTGTTTTTTTAGAAGTGGGGGAGAAAAACGAAAGACAAATAATGTAAATGCAAGAGATGGGTTTGTGATAGGTACTTGTAGATATGCTTCAATTGAATACTCCCCGGCAACGGCGCGAGAAATTCTTCCTGCTACTTCTCTACAACGTCACCAGAAATTGGCAAGTTGATAGTAGAATTCTTGTCTTGCGTTGGTTTTTCCCTTGAAGAGGAAAGGGTGATGCAGCAAGGTAGCGATAAGTATTTCCATCGGTTTGATAACCAAGGTATCAATCCAGTAGGAGTAACAATATGGAGCAACAAGGAACCTACACAAACACAAACAAACTTGCACCCAACGCGATAAAGGGGTTGTCAATCCCTTCATGATTACTTGCAAGGTGAGATCTGATAGTGATAATGAGTAAATATAAATAAGTAAATAAAATTGCAGCAAGGTATTTTTGGTGTTTTTATGTTTAGATCTGAATATATAATGTGTAAACTAGACCCGAGGGCCATAGTGTTCACTAGAGGCTTCTCTCATGATAGCAAGTATTACGGTGGGTGAACAAATTATTCTTGAGCAATTGATAGAATAGCGCAAATTCATGACGGTATCTAAGGCAATGATCATACATATAGGCATCAAGTCCGAGACAAGTAGACCGATACTTTCTACATCTACTACTATTATTCCACACATCGATCGCTATCCAGCATGCATCTAGTGTATTAAGTTCATAACAAACGGAGTAATGCTTTAAGCAAGATGACATGATGTAGAGGGATAGATTCATGCAATACGATATAAACCCCATCTTTTTACCCTTGATGGCAACAACACGATACATGCCTTGCTACCCCTTCTGTCACTAGGTGACGACACCGCACGGTATGAACCCAAAACCAAGCACTTCTCCCATTGCAAGAATCATAGATCAAGTTGGCCAAACAAAACCTATAACTCGAAGAGACTTACAAGGATATGAAATCATGCATATAAGAATTCAGAATTGACTCAAATAATATTCATAGATAATCTGATCATAAATCCACAATTCATCGGATCTCAACAAACACACCGCAAAAGAAGATTACATCGGGTAGATCACCATGAAGATCATGGAGAACTTTGTATTGAAGATCAAAGAGAGAGAGAGAGCCATCTCGCTACTAGCTATGGACCCGAAGGTCTGATGTGAACTACTCACGCATCATCGGAGAGGAAAGGGAGGCAATGGTGTTGATGAAGATGGCCTCCGGCGATGAATTCCCCTCAGGCAGGATGCCGGAACGGTCTCCCGATTGGTTTTTGGTGGCTCTGGAGGTCTGCGGCGGAGGAACTTGCTCTCTCGATCTATTTTCGAGGGTTTCCGTATTTATAAGGCCATCTGGAGTCGGGAACAAGTCAAGAGGTGGCACGAGGATGTCACGAGCCCCCTAGCCGCGGCTAGGGGGGCCCGCGCCTCCCAGGCTCGTGGCTTCCTCAGGCCGTCTCTCTGGTATCTTTTTCTTCAGGTATTTTTTATATTTTCCAAAAAAAATCACGGCGAAAGTTTTATTCCATTTGGACTCCGTTTGATATTCCTATCTGAAAAAGGTCAAAAACACGGAAAAAACAGGAACTGGCACTGGGCACTGGATTAATAAGTTAGTCCCAAAAATCATATAAAATAGCATATTCATGCATATAAAACATCCAAAGTTGATAATATAATAACATGGAACGATCAAAAATTATAGATATGTTGGAGACGTATCAATACCGAAGAACATTAATGGGGATTTTGGTGTGACTCTTCTCACTCATACCGTTGTCTACCAGAACATACCTGGAAGCATTGCAAATGGGGCAATAGTTCAAGCCCGCATACTCAAGCCTAAATAAGGCACATCCATTCTCACAGGCATCTATCTTCTCATAGGTCATCTTAAGTGCATGTAGAATTTTGTCTGACTGGTACAGGTTTGGTGGCAATACATGGCCTTTGGGTAGAAAGCGTCCAAATATCGTCATCATCGCGTCGTAGCATTCTCTGCCCAGGATGAACTGAGCCTTCAGAGCCATTACTTGTGCGATGGCATCCAGCTGACAAAGCTCAGTGTGCTCCTGGAGAGAACGTTTTGAAGACTCCAACATTTCATAAAAGGCCTTTGCAGATTCCTCCATCTCATCGTCCGAATCCCGAGCATCATCAAAGTCTTGCACCATGTCTTCGATCCCATTACCATGCTCGTCGGTGCGACGATGAACCACCTCAGCTCTGGCACGTTGGGCACACTCACCATGATATGTCCAGACCATATACTTAGGCGTAAAACCCCACTTCTATAGGTGTTTGATCATTTCAAACTCCGACTTCTTCTTACACTTGTCGCAATCGACACAAGGGCACCAGGTTGTTTTCTGTCCATTGCAAATGCGACTCTCACAAACTCCTTGGATTTTGTTATCCATTCACGGGTCATGTCTTTCTGACTAGTGTGACCGGTGTACATCCACCCACGATCACTCATCTTGCCTAGCTATTGGACACAAAAAATATATACATAATTTAGCAAACCATATTTATCAGTTAATAGAGTTTGTCAATTTTATTACGTCGATGCAACCTAGACCCTAGTAGGTAAAGATAGGTCCTAATCCCACCCGAATATGTGTAGATTGGGTTCGTTTCCCATGCTCCGCTCCGGATCCGATGCACAATTGCGGCAACACCTCCCCGCTGTTCTCCTGATACATGTCTCGGCAATAAGCAGAGAGGATGTGTACCCGGAGAAAAATAGGGAGGCACTGACAAAATTCTAGATCAGATCCGGAGCAGAGCATATGGGATTACGAACCCAATCTACACATACTCGGGTTGTCCATGGATAACGTTGGACAATTCAAAAGAATCACGGTTATAAATATGGTAATGAATGCATATTTATAGATGTAACCCTTTCGAACGGGAGACGCATAGTGGTCACGCATACTGATGATTGAAGACACCTATAGCTAGCAAGTTTCATCGGCACGAAGACCGGAACAGAGTAAAAAAAATTAAGGGTGCCAGGAGAGAAGATGTCATTTTTGCTCACCAACGAACGCAGCAGGGGAGCTCGTCAAATGCATGGGGAGGTCATCGAACAACTGCACATTGAAATTCACCTGATCAACACAAAATATGATGTTTTAGAACAAAATAGGAAAATATGTGACCTAGCTCATAATTTACAAAACTATGACCTCCTCGGCTCACAAAGGCCGAAGAGCACCTTTTTGGTCAACAGGAGGCAGAATAGGTGTCGAGGGTCGGGGGTCAGTGGCATCGGGAGACAGTGGCATCAGGGGTCAGTGGCATTGGCGGTCGGGGGTCGGTGGTGTCGGGAGTCGGGGGTCGGTGGCGTTGGCGGTCGGGGGTCGATGGTGTTGGTGGTCGGGGGTCGGTGGTGTCGGTGGTCGGGGGGCGATGGCGTCGGTGGTCGGTGGTTCGGGGTCGGGGTCCGGGGTCGGTGGCGTCAGGGGTCGGTGGCGTCGGGGGTTGGGGTCGATGGCGTCGGGGGTCGAGGGTCGGTGGCGTCGGAGGTTGGGGGTGAGTGATGTCGGGGATCGGGGCCTCTTCTCTTCTTCTTCTTCTTCTTGTTCTTCTTCTTCTTCTCCTTCTTCTTCTTCTTCTTCTTCTTCTTCTTCTCCTCTTCTCCTCATCTTCTTCTTCTAATTCTTCTTCTTCTTCTTCTTCTTCTTCTTCTTCTTCTTCTTCTTCTTTTTGCATCAAAGGTCCTTTAACCTAAATAAATTTTCTACATCTTCTACTTCTTTCACCTAACTAACCTAACTAAATTTAACTAATAGTAGACCTAAAATGTAACTAATGCTATACCTAACTAAATAAGCTAAGTAACCCTAATTCATAAAATATTACTAACTACAACTAAACTACATTTTTTACATCTTCTACAACTAACTAACACTAATTAACCTAACTACAACTAAACTAGATTTAACTAATACTAAAACAGAACACAAAAATTACTAAAACAGATAAAAAATGAAAAAATAGAGAGGGGGAGGGGGCTCACCGGAGTGGGGGAGGTGGAGGCCGGCGTTGGTGGAGGTGGAGGAAGCCGACGCCGGCGGTATAGATGGAGGAGGCCGCCGGCGGCGGTGGTGGGCTGGAGGAGGCATGGGGTGGTGGCGTTGGAGGAGGGCGACGCGCGGGGATGTGGTGGTGCTGGCGGACAGGGATGGCGGCACGGGACGGGGTGGCGGCGCGAGATGGGGATGGCGGCGCGCGCAAGAGAGTAGTGGAGGGAGATGGGATGGGGGACGGGGCGGTGGGGCGTCGAGGGCGGCAGGTGGCGCGGCGGGGGCGGTAGTGGGTGGCGTGGCGGGGGCTGTGGTGGGTGGCGCCATGGGGGCCGTGGCGGTAGGGTGTCTGGGGCGTCAGGGAGGGAGAGAGGGGCGGGGTGGTGGGGCGGCGACAAGTGGTGGGGGTGGCGCGCGTGCGGTGGTCGTCGGGGAGAGAAAGAGAGAGAGAGGGATGGGGCGGCGGCAGGTGGAGGAGAGGGAGAGAAACAGAGAGAGAGGGGCAGGGTGGGTGCCATTATAGTTATCTAAATTCTTTGTCGTCTACCCCGCCTTTGTCGTCTGCCTTTTTTCTCTTTGTCGTCTGCTAGCAGACGGCAAAGAGGGGGACCGTTAGTTTTTTTTGTAAGCAGCTCGTTAGTGGGCCCACCTCCCTCTTTGCCGTCCGCTAGCTGACGGCAAACATTCTTTGCCGTCTGCCAGCAAACGGCAAAGAAGCGGCTGATGGCAAAGAGCTTCTATGCCGTCAGCTAGTTCTTTGTCGTCTATTTTCTGGAAACGGATGGCAAAGAGCTTCTTTGCCGTCCGCCAGCTGACGGCAAAGAACTGGCAGACGGCAAATTAACCGATTCCAGTAGTGTAAGGTTTTGATGGTGAACAATATGCTCAAATATGCACAAGTGACCGTCCCCAAAACATCCACAAACTCTCCCACCAAAGTCTGTCCTAAGCCAAATATGCAAAATCGGTGCAACCAACTTTCTATGCTGGTGCCACCGATTCTAAACCCTAGACATACTCAAGCCAAACCCTAACAATTTGGTGTAGTCGACACTGCACTCGGTGCCACCGAGTTGGGTTGCCAAGATTCTGTTACGCAAATTCACATTTTCGCTACGACCAAAAATGGTGAATCGGCGTCACTGAGATTGGTAAATCTGACTGTTGGTCACCTTGTCGGTGAAACTGAGAATTGTATATCAGTCCCTCCGAGATTCAGAAGTTGCCACTTTTGGTCACTTCGGTACCACCGAGATTTACACATCGGTGTCATCAGGTCTGGATTATTGTGTGTAACGGTTGGATTTTTGGGGATGCCTATATATACCCCTTCACCACCACCCACTCGAAACATAAGCACTCAGAACTATTCCATACCTATCCTACTCAGTTTTCTGAGCGAGAACCACCTACCCTTGTGTTGAGGTCAAGATCTTCCACTCCAACCATATGGATCTTGATTTCTAGCCTCCCCAAGTTGCTTTCCACCAATCCCATCTCTTCTACCAAGCCAAATCTGTGAGAGAGTGATTGTGTGTTGAGGAGTCTATCATCTTGAAGCACAAGAGCAAGGAGTTCATCGTCATTACCGAGCCTATTACCTTTTGGAGGGTAGTGTTGGAAATATGACCTAGAGGCAATAATAAATTAGTTATTATCATATTTCCTTGTTCATGATAATCATTTATTATCCATGCTATAATTGTATTGATCGGAGACTTAAATGCATGTGTGGATACATAGACAAAACCATGTCCCTAGTATGCCTCTAATGGACTAGCTCGTTGATCAAAGGATGGTTAAGGTTTCCTAGCCATGGACATGAGATGTCATTTGATAATGGGATCACATCATTAGGAGAATGATGTGATGGATAAGACCCAAACTACAAACATAGCATATGATCGTGTCAGTTTATTGCTACTGTTTTCTGCATGTCAAGTATATGTTCCTATGACCATGAGATCATGCAACTCACAGATATCATAGGAGTGCCTTGTGTGTATCAAACATCGCAACGTAACTGGGTGACTATAAAGGTCTCTACAGGTATCTTCGATGGTGTCTGTTGAGTTGGCATGGATCAAGACTGGGATTTGTTACTCCGTGTAACGGAGAGGTATCTCGGGGCCCACTCGGTAATGCAACATCACAATAAGCCTTGAAAGCGATGTGACTAATTGTTAGTTGCGGGATCTTGTATTACGGAACGAGTAAAGAGACTGGCCGGTAACGAGGTTGAACTAGGTATGGAGATACTGACGATCGAATCTCGGGCAAGTAACATACCGAAGAACAAAGGGAACGTTATACGGGATTAACTGAATCCTTGACATAGAGGTTCGACCGATAAAGATCTTCGTAGAATATGTAGGGACCAATGTGGACGTCTAGGTCCCGCCATTGGTTATTGACCGTAGAGGTGTCTCGGTCATGTCTACATAGTTCTCGAACCCGCAGGGTCTGCACACTTAAGGTTCAGTGACGTTTCGGTAGTGTAGAGTTATGTATGGTGGTGACCGAAGTTTGTTCGGAGTCCCGGATGAGATCCCGGACGTCACGAGGAGCTCCGGAATGGTCCGGAGGTAAAGATTCATATATAGGAAGTCCCAGTTTGGTTTCCGGAAAAGTTTCGGGCTCATCGGTAGTGTACCGGGAGTGCCGGTAGTGTACCGGGAGACCTCCGGGAGGGGTACTTCGACCCCAAGAGGTCCATGGGCTGTGGGAGAATAATAACCAGCCCTTAGTGGGCTGGGAAAACAGCCACAAAGGCCCATGGCGCAGGAGAGAAAGTCCTAAAGCAAAAAGTGGAAAATCAGCCAATAGGAGGCAATCCTACTCCAACTAGGATTGGAGGTGAAGTAGGATTGCTCCCACCTCCTATTTCGGCCGACCCAAAGGCCTTGGATGCCTCTCCTCTCCTCTCCTCCTATATATACTAGTGGATTGGGTGGTTTTTGGACAGAATTTCCGGCCACGTGCTACCCGTTTCACCGGTGCACAGTTTCTCCTCTAGATCGGTTTTCCGCAGCGCTTAGGCGAAGCCCTCTCGGAATCACTCCAACACCATCACCGGAGCGTCGTCACGCTGCCGGTGAACTCTCGCTCCTCTCCACCTCCTCTTGCTGGATCAAGACGGTGGAGATCGTCATCAAGCTGCACGTGTGCTGAACGCGGAGGTGTCGTCCGTTCGGCGCTAGATCGGAAGGACCGTGATCGAGATCGCGAGACGGTTTGTGATGAGATCGCGGAACGGATCGTGATGAGTTCGCGGGACAGATCGTGATCAAGATCGTGAGACGGATCGTGATGAGATCGCGGGACGGATCATGATGAGTTCACGGGACGGATCGTGATTGGATCGTGGGACGGATCGTGATGAGATCGCGGGACGCTCGGCGATTTGGATCGCGAAGATGTTCGAACATGAGTCATATAGTAGATATGATCAACATGATGATGTTCACCATTGCAGCCACCTCAACTCACGTGATGATCGGACTTGAGTTGGTGAATTTGGATCATGTATCACTCGAATGACCCGAGGGATGTCAATTTGAGTGGGAGTTCTTAAGTAATATGATTAATTGAACTCATTATCATGAACATAGTCAAAGTGTCTTTTCAAATTATGTTGTAGATTACTAGCTCGCGTTGTAGCTCCCTTAAATTTTTATATGTTCCTAGAGAAATAGAGTTGAAAGATGTTGGTAGCAATATTGCGAACTGGGTCCGTGATCTGAGGATTGTCCTCATTGCTGCACAGAAGGCTTATGTCCTTAATGCACCGCTCGGTGCGCCACCCCCTCTAGCGTCGTCTATAGATGTTGTGAACATCTAACAGGCATGTTTCGGTGACTACTTGATAGTTTAGTGCGTCATGCATTGCGGCTTAGAATTGAGGCTCCGAAACGATTTGAACGTCACGGAATATATGAGATGTTCTAGGAGCAGAGATTGTGATCTCAGGCTCGTGCCTGTGTTGCGAGATATGAGATCTCCAACAAGATTCTTTGCCTGTAAGATGAAGGAGAATAGCTCAATCGTTGAGCATGTACTCAGATTGTCTGGGTACTACAATCGCTTGAATCAAGTGGGAGTTGATCTTCCAGATAAGATAGTGATTGATATAGTTCTCCAAGTCACTGTCACTAAAGCTACTAGAACTTAGCGATGAACTATAATACACCAGGGATAGAAGTATTGATCCCTGAGTTGTTCGCGATGTTTGACACCGCGAAGGTAGAAATCAAGAAGGAGCGTCAAGTGTTGATGGTTAATCAAACCACTAGTTTCGAAAGGGCAAGAGCAAGGAGGGAAACTTCATGGATAGCAAGTCAGTTGTTGCTCCAGTGAAGCAACCCTAAGTTGAACTCAAACCCGAGACTAAGTGCTTCTATTATGAGGTGAGAGGTCGCTGAAGCGGAACAACCCTACATACTTGGTAGATAAGAAGGCTGGCAACATCGACAGAAGTATATTTGATATACGAGTTATTAATGTGTACCTTGCTAGTACTCTTAGTAGCACCTGGGTATTGGATACCGGTTCGGTTGCTAAATGTTAGTAACTCGAAATAAAAGCTACGGAATAAACGGAGACTAGCTAAGGGTGAGGTGACGATGTGTGTTGGAAGTGTTTCCAAGGTTGATGTGATCAACATCGCACGCTCTCTCTACCTTCAGGATTAGTGACGAACCTAAATAAATGTTATTTGGTGTTTTGCGTTGAGCATGAACATGATTAGATCATGTTTATTGCAATACGGTTATTCATTTAAGTTAGAGAATAATGGTTATTCTGTTTACATGAATAATACCTTCAATGGTCATGCACCCAGTGAGAATGGTTTGTTGAAATCTTGATCGTAGTAGTACACATGTTCATAACATTGATGTCAAAAGATACAAAGTTAAATAATGATAGTACCACATACTTGTGGCACTGCTGCAAAATGTCATATTGGTATAAAGTGCATGAAGAAACTCCATGGTGATGGATATTTGGACTCATTCGATTTCGAATCGGTTGAGACATGCGAACCATGCCTCTTGGGCAAGATGACTAAAGGACCCCGTTGGATGGAGCGGGCAAGTGATTCATTGGAATTGATACATGTTGATGTATGCAATATAGTGAGTCTTGTAGTGTGTAGTGGATATCGTTATTTTCTTACCTTCACTGATGATTTGAGTAGATATAGTGTATATTTACTTAATGAAACACAAGTCTGAATCGTTTGAAAGGTTCAAGCAAATTCAGAGTGAAGTTTAAAGATCATCGTGACAAGAAGATAAAAATGACTGCGATATGATCGTGGAGGTGAATATCTGAGTCACGAGTTTGGCATACAGCTTAAAGACAAATGTGAAAGTTGTTTCACAACTAAACGCCACCTGGAACACCATAGTGTGATGGTGTGTCCGAACATCATAGTTATGCTCTATTGCACATGGTGCGTGCTATGATGTCTCTTGTCGTTTTACTACTATAATTTTGGGGTTATGCATTAGAGACAACTACATTCACTTTAAAAAGGGCACCATCTAAATCCGTTGAGATGACACCGCGTGAATTATGGTTTGATAGAAACCTAAGCTGTCATTTCTTAATATTTTGGGACGTGACATTTGTGTGGAAAATGTTTTCACCTAATGAGGTCGAACCCAAGGCGGACAAATGCATCTTCATAGAATACCCTAAGATCAGTTGGGTGAACCTTCAATCTCAGATCCTAGTGCAAAGTGTTTGTTGCTTAAACAGATCCTTTCTCGAGGAAATGTTTCTCTCGAAAGAATTGAGTGGGAGGAAGATAGAACTTGATGAGGTTGTTAAACCTTTGTTCAACCAGAGAGTAGCGCAGCGCAGAAAGATGTTTCTGTGAAGCCTACGTTAGTTGAAGAGTAAGTTAATGATGATGATCATGAAGCTTCGGGATCAAGTTACTATCAAACTTCGTAGGTCGACAAGGATGTGTACTGCTCCTGAGCGGTACGACAACTCTGTCTTGGAGGTCATGTTGTTGGACAACGATGAACCTACGAGTATGGAGAAGCGATGATGGGCCCGGATTCCGACAAATGGTTGGAGGCCATGAAATCCGAGATAGGATCCATGTATGAAAACCAAGTGTAGACTTTGGTAGACTTGCTCGTTGGACGGCAGGTCGTTGAGTACAAATGGATCTTTAAAATGAAGACAGACACTGATGGTGAATGTCACTATTTGTAAAGCTCGACTTGTTGCAAAGATGTTTGTGACAAGTTCAAGGAGTTGACTACGATGAGACTTTCTCATTCGTAGTGGTGCTAAAGTCTGTTGGAATTATGTTAGCAGTTGCTGTGTTTTCAATTATGAAATCTGGCAGATGGATGTCAAAACATCGTTTCCTTAACGGTTTACTTGAGGAAAGGTTGTATGTGATACAACCAGAAGGTTTTGTCAGTCCTAAGGATGCTAAAAGGTGTGCAAGCTTTGGTGATCCTTCCATGGACTGAAGCAAGCATCTCGGAGTTGGAATATACACTTTGATGAGTTGATCAAAGTTTCTGTAGTTTATACAAAGTTTACGAGAAACTTGTATTTGCAATAAAGTGAGTGGGAGCACTGTAGAGTTTCTGATAAGTATATGTGGTTGACATATTGTTGATCGGAAATAATGTAGAATTTCTGGAAGGCATAAAAGGTTGTTTGAAAAGTGTTTTTCAAAGGAAGACCTGGATAAAGCTACCTAATTGTTGAGCATCAAAATCTATAAAGATAGATCAAGATGCTTGATGAGACTTTCAATGAGTGCATACCTTGACAAGATTTTGAAAGAGTTCAAAATGGATCAGCCAGAGAAATAGTTCTCGTCTGATTTGTAAGGTGTGAAGTTGAGTGAGACTCAAAGCTCGACAACGGCAGAAGAAAGAGAAAGGACGAATGTCGTCCCCTATGCCTTAGCCACAGGCTCTATATTATGCCATGTTGTGTACCGCACCTATGTGTGCCTTGCCATGAGTCTGTCAAGGGGTACAAGGGTGGTCCAGGAGTGGATCACTGGACAGCGATCGGAATTATCCTTAGTAACCAGAGGACTAAGGAAATGTTTCTTGATTATGGAGGTGATAAAGAGTTCGTCGTAAAGAGTTACGTCGATGCAAGCTTTAACACCTATCCGGATGACTAGTAGTAGCAATCTGGATACGTATAGTGGAGCAGCCATTTGGAAATAGTACCAAGTGGAGTGTGGTAGCAGTGTTTACGGTTTGACATAGAGATTTGCAAAGTACACACGGATCTGAATATCGCAGACCCGTTGACTATAAGACCTCTCTCACATGCAAAGCATGATCGAGCCCCAGAACTCATTGGGTGTCAGATTCATAACAATGCGAATCACATGGTGATGTGAACTAGATTATTGACTCTAGTGCAAGTGGGAGACTGTTGGAAATATGCCCTAGAGGCAATAATAAATTAGTTATTATCATATTTCCTTGTTCATGATAATCGTTTATTATCCATGCTATAATTGTATTGATCGGAGACTTAAATGCATGTGTGGATACATAGACAAAACCATGTCCCTAGTATGCCTCTAATGGACTAGCTCGTTGATCAAAGGATGGTTAAGGTTTCCTAGCCATGGACATGAGATGTCATTTGATAACGGGATCACATCATTAGGAGAATGATGTGATGGATAAGACCCAAACTACAAACATAGCATATGATCGTGTCAGTTTATTGCCACTGTTTTCTGCATGTCAAGTATATGTTCCTATGACCATGAGATCATGCAACTCACAGATATCGTAGGAGTGCCTTGTGTGTATCAAACGTCGCAACGTAACTGGGTGACTATAAAGGTTCTCTACAGGTATCTTCGATGGTGTCTGTTGAGTTGGCATGGATCGAGACTGGGATTTGTTACTCCGTGTAACGGAGAGGTATCTCGGGGCCCACTCGGTAATGCAACATCACAATAAGCCTTGCAAGCGATGTGACTAATTGTTAGTTGCGGGATCTTGTATTACGGAACGAGTAAAGAGACTTGCCGGTAACGAGGTTGAACTAGGTATGGAGATACCGACGATCGATTCTCGGGCAAGTAACATACCGAAGAACAAAGGGAACATTATACGGGATTAATTGAATCCTTGACATAGAGGTTCGACCGATAAAGATCTTCGTAGAATATGTAGGAACCAATGTGTACGTCCAGGTCCCACCATTGGTTATTGACCGTAGAGGTGTCTCGGTCATATCTACATAGTTCTCGAACCCGCAGGGTCTGCACACTTAAGGTTCGGTGACGTTTCGGTAGTGTAGAGTTATGTATGGTGGTGACCGAAGTTTGTTCGGAGTCCCGGATGAGATCCCGGACGTCACGAGGAGCTCCGGAATGGTCCGGAGGTAAAGATTCATATATAGGAAGTCCCAGTTTGGTTTCCGGAAAAGTTTCGGGCTCATCGGTAGTGTACCGGGAGTGCCGGTAGTGTACCGGGAGACCTCCGGGAGGGGTACTTCGACCCCAAGAGGTCCATGGGCTGTGGGAGAATAATAACCATCCCTTAGTGGGATGGGAAAACAGCCACAAAGGGCCATGGCGCAGGAGAGAAAGTCCTAAAGCAAAAAGTGGAAAATCAGCCAATAGGAGGCAATCCTACTCCAACTAGGATTGGAGGTGAAGTAGGATTGCTCCCACCTCCTATTTAGGCCGACCCAAAGGCCTTGGCTGCCTCTCCTCTCCTCTCCTCCTATATATACTAGTGGATTGGGTGGTTTTTGGACAGAATTTCCGGCCAGTGCTACCCGTTTCACCGGTGCACAGTTTCTCCTCTAGATCGGTTTTCCGCAGCGCTTAGGCGAAGCCCTGCCGGAATCACTCCACCACCATCACCGGAGCCGGTGAACTCTCTCTCCTCTCCACCTCCTCTTGCTCGATCAAGACGGTGGAGATCGTCATCAAGCTGCACGT
This sequence comes from Hordeum marinum, assembly GCA_022496015.1. Lineage (NCBI taxonomy): Eukaryota > Viridiplantae > Streptophyta > Magnoliopsida > Poales > Poaceae > Hordeum > Hordeum marinum. The sequence continues at coordinate 234,904,791 of CM039672.1, read as the reverse complement.
GTGCTGAACGCGGAGGTGCCGTCCGTTCGGCGCTAGATCGGAAGGACCGTGATCGAGATCGCGAGACGGTTCGTGATTGGATCGCGGAATGGATTGTGATGAGTTTGCGGGACAGATCGTGATCAAGATCGTGAGACAGATCGTGATGAGATCGCGGGACGGATCGTGATGAGTTCACGGGACGGATCGTGATTGAATCGTGGGACGGATCGTGATGAGATCGCGGGACGCTCGGCGATTTGGATCGCGAAGATGTTCGACTACACCAATCGCGTTTCTTAACGCTTCCCGCTTAGCAATCTAGAAGGGTACGTAGATCCACTCTCCCTCTCGTAGATGCTCATCACCATGGATAGGTTTGCGTGTGCGTAGGAAAATTTTTGTTTCCCATGCGACGTTCCCCAACAGGTAGTGCCTCCTAGATTGGTTAGGTGTCGCTTGGGAGCCTCCTCCTTTGTGTTGTGGAGTGAACCAAGAAGTTTGTAAGGGCAAGGAGATCGCCTACTTCGTGAAGACCTACCCATAGCGAGGCTAGTCCTTCGTGGATGGAAGCCGCATGGAATAGTCAAGGTTGCTTCTTCGTGGAACCCTCCGTGGGTAGAGCCCTCCGTGGAATCTCGCGGCCGTTACCCTCTGTGCGTTGAAGACTCCATGAACGTGGATGTACGATAGCACCACCTATCGGAACCACAGGAAAAATCCTCGAGTCTCCTATTGCGTTTGACCTTCCTATTGTTGGGAGACGTAGTAGTAAATCAAAAAAAATCCTGCGTATCACCAAGATCTATCTATGGAGAAACCAACAACGAGTGGGGAGAGATTACATCTTCATACCTTTGAAGATCGCTAAGCGGAAGCGTTACAAGAACGCGGTTGGTGGAGTCATACTCGCAACGATTCAGATCGGGGTGGACTCCGATATAAGCGCCAAACAACGGCGCCTCCACGTTCAACACACGTGTGGCCCGATGACGTCTCCTACGCCTTGATCTAGCAAGGAGGAAGGAGAGGTTGAGGGAGAGCTCTGGCAGCATGACGGCGTGGTGACGGTGGAGCTACATGGACTCCGGCAGGGCTTCGCCAAGCGCTACGGAGAACGAGGAAGAGGAAGGGTAGGGCTGCGCCGAGAGATAGAGAGAAGTTGTTGTCTCAAATCAGCCCAAACCCTTGGATATATATAGGAGGAGGGAGAGGGAGGGCTGCCTTGCCCCCCCCTCCAAGGAGGAGAGGTTCCGCCGAACCTAGGGAGGAGTCCACCTCCCACAAGGGAGGTGGATCTCTTCCTTTTGAATCTTTTCAGTCTTATCTCTTTATCCCTAGCTGCATGGGCCCTTCCGGAAGGTCTTGGCCAGCCCATTAAGGGCTGGCATACCTCCTCTAAGGGCCCACGAAGTCCTTTGGTCGTCACACCCCTCCCGGGGTCCTTCGGCACCCTCCCGGCACTCCCGGTACACTACCGATGAGCCCGAAAACTTTCCGGTGACCAAACTAAACTTCCTATATATCAATCTTTACTTCTGGACCATTCCGGAGCTCCTTGTGACGTCCGGGATCTCATCCGTGACTCCGAACAACCTTCGCTAACCACGTACAACATTTCCCTATAACCCTAGCATCATCGAACCTTAAGTGTGTAGACCCTATGGGTTCAGGAGACACGTAGACATGACCGAGACACCTCTCCGGTCAATAACCAACAGCGGGATCTGGATACCCATGTTGGCTCCCACATGCTCCACGATGATCTCATCGATGAACCACGGTGTCGGGGATTAAATCAATCCCGTATACAATTCCCTTTGTCTATCGGTATGATACTTGCCCGAGATTCGATCGTCGGTATCTCTATACCTTGTTCAATCTTGTTACCAGCAAGTCTCTTTTACTCGTTCCGTAATACATCATCCTGTGGCTAACTCCTTAGTCACATTGAGCTCATTATGGTGATGTCTTACCGAGTGGGCCCAGAGATACCTCTCCGTCACATGGAGTGACAAATCCGAGTCTCGATCCGTGCCAACCCAACAGACACTTTCGAAGATAACCGTAGCGCACCTTTATAGCCACCCAATTACGTTGTGATGTTTGGCACACCCAAAGTATTCCTAAGGTATCCGTGAGTTGCGCAATCTCATGGTCTAAGGAAACGATACTTGACATTGGAAAAGCTTCAGCAAACGAACTACACGATCTTGTGCTATGCTTAGGATTGGGTCTTGTCCATCACATCATTCTCCTAATGATGTGATCCCATTATCAACTACATCCAATGTCCATGGTCATGAAACCGTGACCATCTATTGATCAACGAGCTAGTCAACTAGAGGCTCACTAGGGACATGTTGTGGTCTATGTATTCACACATGTATTACGGTTTCCGGTTAACACAAATATAGCATGAACAATAGACAATTATCATGAACTAGGAAATACAATAATAACCATTTTATTATTGCCTCTAGGGCATATTTCCAACAGTCTCCCACTTCCACTAGAGTCAATAATCTAGTTACATTGTGATGAATCGAACACCCATAGCATTCTGATGTTGATCATGTTTTGCTCGTGAGAGAGGTTTAGTCAACGGATCTGCTACATTCAGATCCGTATGCACTTTACAAATATCTATATCTCCCTCCTGAATGTAATCACGGATGGAGTTGAAGCGACGCTTGATGTGTCTTGTTTTCTTGTGAAACCTGGGCTCCTTCGCAAGGGCAGTAGCTCAAGTGTTGTCACAGAACAGAGAGATCGGGCCCGACGCATTGGGAATCACTCCTAGGTCGGTGATGAACTCCTTCATCCAGACTCCTTCCTTTGCTGCTTCCGAAGTAGCTATGTCCTCCGCTTCACATGTAGATGCCGCCACGACGCTTTGCTTGCTGCTGCACCAGCTGAGTGCCCCTCCGTTCAAAATATACATGTATCCGGTTTGCGACTTGGAGTCGTCCGGATCTGTGTCGAAGCTAGCATCGACGTAACCCTTTACGACGAGCTCTTTGGCACCTCCATATACGAGAAACATGTCCTTTGTCCTTTTTAGTTACTTCCGGATATTCTTGACCATTGTCCAGTGTTCCGCTCCGGGATCACTTTGGTACCTCCCTACCAAACTTATGGCAAGGTTCACAACAGGTCTGGTACACAGCATGGCATACATAATAGAGCCTATGGCTGAAGCATAGGGGATGACACTCATATCTTCTCTATCCTTTGCCGTGGTCGAGCATTGAGTCGTACTCAATCTCACGCCCTGTAACACAGGCAAGAACCCCTTATTGGACTGATCCATATTGAACTTCTTCAATATCTTTTCAAGGTATGTGCTTTGTGAAAGACCTATGAGGCGTCTCGATCTATCTCTACAGATCTTAATACCTAATATGTAAGCAGCTTCTCCAAGGTCCTTCATTGAAAAACACTTATTCAAGTAGGCCTTTATACTTTCCAAAAGTTCTATATCATTTCCCATTATCAGTATGTCATCCACATATAATATGAGAAATGCTACAGAGCTCCCACTCACTTTCTTGTAAATACAGGGTTCTCCATAAACCTGTACAAAACCAAACGCTTTAATCACCTCATTAAAGCAAATGTTCCAACTCCGAGATGCTTGCACCAGCCCATAGATCAAGCACTGGAGCTTTCATACCTTGTTAGCATCTTTAGGATCGACAAAACCTTCCGGCTGCATCAAATATAGTTCTTCCTTAAGGAAGCCATTAAGGAATGTTGTTTTGACATCCATTTGCCATATCTCATAATAATAAAATGCGGCAATTTCTAACATGATTCGGACAGACTTTAGCATCGCCACGGGTGAGAAAGTCTCATCGTAGTCAACTCCTTGAACTTGTCGATAACCCTTAGCGACAAGTCGAGCCTTATAGACGGTCACATTACCATCCGCGTCAGTCTTCTTCTTAAAGATCCATTTATTTTCAATGGCTCGCTTATCATCAGGCAAGTCCACCAAAGTCCACACTTTGTTCTCATACATGGATCCTATCTCGGATTTCATGGCTTCAAGCCATTTGTTGGAATCCGGGCCTGCCATCGCTTCTTCATAGTTCGAAGGTTCACCATTGTCCGACAACATGATCTCCAGGACAGGGTTGCCGTACCACTCTAGTGCGGAACGTGTCCTAGTGGACCTTCGACGTTCAATAGTAACTTGATCTGAAAATTCATGATCATCATCATTAACTTCCTCTCCAGCCGGTGTAGGCTCCACAGAAACAACTTCCTGTGCTGCGCTACTCTCCGGTTCGAGTGGAGGTACAATTACCTCATCAAGTTCTATTTTCCTCCCACTTACTTCTTTCGAGAAAAAATCTTTCTTGAGAAAGGATCCATTCTTGGAAACAAAGACTTTGCCTTCGGATCTGAGTTGGAAGGTGTACCCAATAGTCTATTTGGGATATCCTATGAAGACGCACTTTTCCGCTTTGGGTTCGAGCTTCTCAGGTTGAAGTTTCTTCACATAAGCATCGCATCCCCAAACTTTTAGAAACGACAGCTTAGGTTTCTTTCCAAACCATAATTCATACCGTGTCGTCTCAATGGACTTTGACGGTGCCCTATTTAAAGTGAATGCGGCAGTCTCTAATGCATATCCCCAAAATGATAGCGGTAAGTCGGTAAGAGACATCATAGATCGCACCATATCCAATAGAGTGCGATTATGACGTTCAGACACACCATTTCGCTGAGGTGTGCCAGGCGGCATGAGTTGTGAAACAATTCCACATTTCCTTAGGTGCGTGCCAAACTCGTGACTTGAATATTCTCCGCCACGATCAGATCGTAGGCACTTTATTTTCCTATCACGTTGATTCTCTACCTCACTCTGAAATTCCTTGAACCTTTCAAAGGTTTCAGACTTATGTTTCATTAAGTAGACATACCCATATCTGCTCAAGTCATCAGTGAGGGTGAGAACATAACGATAGCCACCGCGAGCCTCGACGCTCATTGAACCGCATACATCGGTATGTATTATCTCCAACAAGTCAGTTGCTCGCTACATCGTTCCGGAGAACGGAGTCTTGGTTATCTTGCCCATGAGGCATGGTTCGCACGTGTCAAATGATTCCAAATCAAGAGACTCCAAAAGTCCATCAGCATGGAGCTACTTCATGCGTTTGACACTAATATGACCAAGGCGGCAGTGCCACATATAAGTGGGACTATCATTATCAACCTTACACTTTTTGGTACTCACACTATGAACATGTGTAACATCACGTTCGAGATTCATCAAAAATAAATCATTGACCAGCGGGGCATGACCATAAAACATTTCTATCATATAAACAGAACAACCATTATTCTCAGATTTAAAGAGTAGCCATCTCGCATCAAGCGAGATCCAGATACAACGTTCATGCTCAAAGGTCATATTAAATAACAATTATTAAGGTTTAAAACTAATCCCGAAGGTAGATGTAGAGGTAGCATGCCGACGGCGATCACATCGACCTTGGAACCATTCCCGACGCACATCCTCACCTTGACCTTTGCCAGCCTCCGCTTATTCCGCAGCTCCTGCTTGGAGTTACAAATGTGAGCAACTACACCAGTATCAAATACCCAGGAGCTACTACGAGCATTGGTTAGGTACACATCAATAACTAGTATATCACATATACCTTTAACGTTGCCGGCCTTCTTATTCGCTAAGTACTTGGGGCAGTTCCGCTTCCAGTGACCGGCACCCTTGCAATAAAAACACTCAGTCTCAGGCTTGGGTCCATGCTTGTTATTCTTCCTGGCAACTTGCTTACCGGGCGCGGAAACAACTTTGCCGTCCTTCTTGAAGTTCTTCCTATCCTTGCCTTTCTTGAAACTAGTGGTATTATTCACCATCAACACTTGATGCTCCTTTTTGATCTCGACCTCCGCTGATTTCAGCATCGAGTATAACTCAGGAATGGACTTCTCCATCCCTTGCATGTTGTAGTTTATCACAGAGCTCTTATAGCTAGGTGGAAACGACTGGAGGATTCTGTCAATGACCGAGTCATCCGGTAGATTAACTCCCAGTTGAGTCAAGCGGTTGTGCAAACCAAACATTTTGAGTATGTGCTCACTGACAGCACTATTTTCCTCCATCTTACAACTGAAGAATTTTTCGGAGGCATCATATCTCTTGACCCGGGCATGAGCTTGGAAAACCAGTTTTAGCTCTTGGAACATCTCATATGCTCTGTGTTGCTCAAAACGCTTTTGGAGCCCCGGTTCTAAACTGCAAAACATGCCGCACTGAAAAAGGGAGTAATGATCGCAGCATGACTGCCAAGCGTTCATAACATCTTGATCAACTGGGAAAATGGGTGCGTCACCTGTTGGGGAACGTGGCATGGGAAACAAAAAAATTCCTACACACACGCAGATCTATCCATGGTGATGAGCATCTACGAGAGGGAGAGTGGATCTACATACCCTTGTAGATCGCTAAGTGCGAAGCGTTAAGAAACGCGGTTGGTGTAGTCGAATGTCTTCACGATCCAAATCGCCGAGCATCCCGCGATCTCATCACGATCCGTCCCGCGATCCAATCACGATCCGTCCCGCGAACTCATCACGATCCGTCCCGCGATCTCATCACGATCCATCCCGCGATCTCATCACGGTCCGTCTCATGATCTTGATCACGATCCGTCCCACGAACTCATCACGATCCTTCCCGTGATCTCATCACGATACGTCTCGCAATCTTGATCACGGTCCTTCCGATCTAGCGCCGAACGGACGGCACCTCCGCGTTCAGCACACGTACAGCTTGATGACGATCTCCACCTTCTTGATCCAGCAAGAGGGAGCGGAGAGGTAGAAGAATTCTCTGGCAGCATGACGACGCTCCGGCAATAGTGATGGAGCTATTCCGGCAGGGCTTCGCCTAAGCACTGCAGAAATCCGATCTAGAGGAGAAACTATCCACTAGAGGAACGGGTAGCACGTGGCTAAAAATCAGGTGCAAAAAACCCTAAAACCTCTAGTATATATAAGAGGAAGAGAGGAGGAGGCTTGGCTCTCAAAGAGCCAGCCCTTGGGTCGGCCGAACCAACTAGGAGAGGTGGAATCCACCTCCAATCCTAGTAGGACTAGGATTCATCCTATTTTTGCCTTTTTCCACCTTTTTCTCTTTGGGATTTTCTTCCCAGCCTCATGGGCCTTGTGTGGGACTTCCACCAGCCCACTAAGGGCTGGTATACACTCTCCCACAGCACATGTAGCCTCTTGGATCGAAATACCCCTCCCGATGGTCTCCCGATACACTACCGGCACTCCCGGTACACTACCGGTACTCCCGGTACACTACCGGTGAGCCCAAAACTTTTCCGGCGATCAAAATAGGACTTCCTATATATCAATATTTACCTCCGGACCATTTCGGAGCTCCTCGTGATGTCCGGGATCTCATCCGGGACTCCGAACAACCTTAGGTCACCACCATACATAACTCTAAACTACCGAAACGTTACCAAACCTTAAGTGTGCAGACCCCCGGGTTCGAGAACTATGTACATGACCGAGACACCTCTATGGTCAATAACCAATAGCGGGACCTAGATGCCCATATTGGTTCCTACATATTCTACGAAGATCTTTATCGGTCGAACCTCTATGTCAAGGATTCGGTAAATCCCGTATGATGTTCCCTTTGTTCTTCGGTGTGTTACTTGCCCGAGATTCGATCGTCGGTATCTCCATACCTAGTTCAACCTCGTTACCGACAAGTCTCTTTTCCCGTTCTGTAATACAAGATCCCGTGACTAACACTTAGACACATTGCTTGCAAGGCTGATTGTGATGTTGTATTACCGAGTGGGCCCTGAGATACCTCTCCGTCACACGGAGTAACAAATCCCAGTCTTGATCCATGCCAACTCAATAGACACCCTCGGAGATACCTGTAGAGCACCTTTATAGTCACCCAGTTACGTTGCAATGTTTGATACACACAAGGCACTCCTCCGGTGTCCGTGAGTTTCATGATCTCATGGTCATAGGAACATATACTTGGACATGCAGAAAACAGTAGCAATAAGCTGACACGATCATATGCTACGTTTGTAGTTTGGGTGTTGTCCATCACATCATTCTCCTAATGATGTGATCCCATTATAAAACGACATCTCATAGCCAAGGCTAGGAAACCTGAACCATCTTTTGATCAACGAGCTAGTCTATTAGAGGCATACTAGGGACATGGTGTTGTCTATGTATCCACACATGTATCTGAGTTTCCGATCAACACAATTATAGAATGGATAATAAACGATTATCATGAACAAGGAAATATGATAATAACTAATTTATTATTGCCTCTAGGGCATATTTCCAACAGTCTCCCACTTGCACTAGAGTCAATAATCTAGTTCACATCACTATGTGATTCACATTGTTATGAATCTAACACCCAATGAGTTCTGGGGCTCGATCATGCTTTGCATGTGAGAGAGGTCTTATAGTCAACGGGTCTGTGACATTCAGATCCATGTGTACTTTGCAAATCTCTATGTCAAACCGTAAACACTGCTTCCACACTCCACTTGGTACTATTCCAAATGGCTGCTCCACTATATGTATCCAGATTGCTACTATGAGTCATCCGGATTGGTGTTAAAGCTTGCATCGACGTAACTCTTTACGACGAACTCTTTATCACCTCCATAATCGAGAAACATCTCCTTAGTATTTTAGTTACTAAGGATAATCTTGACTGTTGTCCAGTGATCCACTCCTGGGTCACTCTTGTACCCCTTGACAGACTCATGGCAAGGCACACACAGGTGCGATACACAACATGGCATACTATACAGAGCCTATCGCTAAGGCATAGGGGACGATGTTCGTCCTTTCTCTTTCTTCTGAAATTGTCGAGCTTTGAGTCTCACTCAACTTCACACCTTACAAATAAAGTGAGAACTCTTTCTCTAACTGATCCATTTTGAACTCTTTCAAAATCTTGTCAAGGTATGTACTCATTGAAAGTCTCAGCAAGCATCTTGATCTATCTCTATAGATCTTGATGCTCAACAATTAGGTAGCTTTATCCAGGTCTTCCTTTGAAAAACACTTTTCAAACAACCGTTTATTCCTTCCAGAAATTCTACATTATTTTCGATCAACAATATATCATCCACATATACTTATCAGAAACTCTATAGTGCTCCCACTCACTTTATTTAAAATACAAGTTTCTCGTAAACTTTGACCACCTCATCAAACCGTATATTCCAACTCCGAGATGCTTGCTTCAGTCCATAGAAGGATCACTGAAGCTTGCTCAACTTTTAGCATCCTTAGGACAGACAAAACCTTCTGGTTGTATCACATACAACCTTTCCTCAAGTAAACCGTTAAGGAAACGATGTTTTGACATCCATCTGGAAGATTTCATAATTGAAAGATGCAGCAACTGCTAACATAATTCCAACAGACTTTAGCATCACTACGAGTGAGAAAGTCTCATCGCAGTCAACTCCTTGAACTTGTCACAAACATCTTTGCAACATTTCGAGCTTTACAAATGGTGACATTTACCATCAGCGTCTGTCTTCATTTTAAAGATCCATTTGTATTCAACGACCTGTTGTCCAACGAGCAAGTCTACCAAAGTCTATACTTGGTTTTCATACATGGATCCTTTCTCGGATTTCATGGCCTCTAACCATTTGTCGGAATCCGGGCCCATCATCACTTCTTCATAGCTCGTAGGTTCATCGTTGTCCAACAACATGACCTCCAAGAAAGGGTTGTCGTACCGCTCAGGAGCAATACACATCCTTGTCGACCTACGAGGTTCGATAGTAACTTGATCCGAAGCTTCATGATCATTATCATTAACTTCCTCTTCAACTAACATAGGCTTCAAACTTCCTGCGCTGCGCTACTCTCTGGTTGAACAAAGGTTCAATAACCTCATCGAGTTCTATCTTCCTCCCACTCAATTCTTTTGAGAGAAACTTTTCCTCGAGAAAGGACCCGTTTTAGCAACAAACACTTTGCAGTTGGATCTGAGATAGAAGGGTATTCTATGAAGATGCATTTGTCCAATTTGGGTTTGACCTCATTAGGTGAAAACATTTTCCACACAAGCGGCGCAGCCCCAAACATTAAGAAATGACAGGTTAGGTTTCTATCAAACCATAATTCACACTGTGTCATCTCAACAGATTTAGATGGTGCCCTATTTAAAGTGAATGTAGTTGTCTCTAATGCATAGCCCCAAAATTATAGTAGTAAAACGATAAGAGACATCATAGCACGCACCATATCTAATAGAGCACGACTATGACGTTCGGACACACCATCACACTATGGTGTTCCAGGTGACGCGAGTTGTGAAACAACTTTCACATTGTCTAAAGTTGTATGCCAAACTCGTAACTCAGATATTCACCTCCACGATCATATCGCAGACATTTTTATCTTCTTGTCACGATGATCTTAAACTTCACTCTGAATTTGCTTGAACCTTTCAAACGATTCAGACTTGTGTTTCATTAAGTAAATATCCACTATATCTTCTCAAATCATCAGTGAAGGTAAGAAAATAAAAACATCCACCGCACGCTACAGGACTCATTGGATTGCATACATCAACATGTATCATTTCCAATAAACCACTTGCCCGCTCCATCAATCCGGAAAACGGGGTCCTTTGTCATCTTGCCCAAAAGGCATGGTTCGCATGTCTCAACCGATTCGAAATCGAATGAGTCCAAAGATCCATCGACATGGAGTTTCTTCATGTGTTTTATACCAATATAACGTTTAGCGGCAGTCCCACAAGTATGTGGTACTATCATTATTAACTTTGTATCTATTGGCATCAATGTTATGAACATGTGTATTACTACGATCAAGATTTCAACAAACCATTCTCACTGGGTGCATGACCATTGAAGGTTTTATTCATGTAAACAGAATAACCATTATTCTCTAACTTAAATGAATAACCATGTTGCATTAAACACGATCTAATCATGTTCATGCTCAACGCAAAACACCAAATAACATTTATTTAGGTTTGTCACTATTCCCGAAGGTAGAGAGAGCGTGCGATGTTGATCACATCAACCTTGGAAACATTTCCAACACACATCGTCGCCTCACCCTTAGCTAGTTCTCCGTTTATTCCGTAGCTTTTATTTCGAGTTACTAACAATTAGCAACCGAACCGGTATCCAATACCCAGGTGCTACTAGGAGTACTAGCAAGGTACACATTAATAACACGCATATCAAATATACTTCTGTCGATGTTGCCAGCCTTCTTATCTACCAAGTATCTAGGGTTGTTCCACTTCAGCGACCGCTCTCCTCATAATCGAAGCACTTAGTCTCGGGTTTGGGTTCAACTTTGGGTTGCTTCACTGGAGCAGCAACTGACTTGCTATCCATGAAGTTTCCCTCTTTGATCTTGCCCTTCTCGAAACTAGTGGTTTGACTAACCATCAACACTTGACGCTCCTTCTTGATTTCTACCTTCACGGTGTCAAACATCGCGAATAGCTCAGGGATCATTAATTCTATCCCTGGCATTTTATAGTTCTTCACCAAGTTCTAGTAGCTTAGTGACAGTGACTTGGAGAACTATATCAATCACTATCTTATTTGGAAGATCAACTCCCACTCGATTCAAGCGATTGTAGCACCCAGACAATCTGAGCACATTCTCAACGATTGAGCTATTCTCTTTCATCTTGCAGGCAAAGAATCTTGGTGGAGATCTCATATCTCGCAACACGGGCACGAGTTCCATGACGTTCAAAACGTTTTGGAGCCTCAATTCTAAGCCGTAATGCATGACGCACTAAACTATCAAGTAGTCATCAGAACGTGCCTGACAGATGTTCACAACATCTACAGACGACGCTAGAGGGGTTGGCGCACCGAACGGTGCATTAAGGACATAAGCCTTCTATGCAGCAATGAGGACAATCCTCAGATCACGGATCCAGTCCGCAATATTGCTACCATCATCTTTCAACTCTATTTCTCTAGGAACATATAAAAAATTCAAGGGAGCTACAGCGCGAGCTAGTAATCTACAACATAATTTGCAAAGGCACTACTGACTATGTTCATGATAATGAGTTCAATTAATCATATTACTTAAGAACTCCCACTCAAATTGACATCCCTCCGGTCATTCGAGTGATACATGATCCAAATTCACCAACTCAAGTCCGATCATCACGTGAGTTGAGGTGGCTACAATGGTGAACATCATCATGTTGATCATATCTACTATATGACTCATGTTCGACCTTTCGGTCTCTTGTGTTCCAAGGCCATGTCTGTACATGCTAGGCTCGTCAAGTTTAACCCGAGTGTTCTGCATGTGCAACACTGGCTTGCACCCATTGTATGTGAACGTAGAGTCTATCACACCCGATCATCACGTGGTGTCTCAACACGACGAACTTTCGCAACGGTGCACACTCGGGGAGAACCCAATTTATCTTGAAATTAAGTGAGGGATCACCTTATAATGCTACCGTCGTCCTAAGCAAAACAAGGTGCATAAAAGGATTAACATCACATGCAAATCATAAGTGACATGATATGGCCATGAACTTGTGCTTTTGATCTCCATCTAGAAAGCATCGGCATGATCTCCATCGTCATCGGCACGACACCATGATCTCCATCATCTTCATCTCCATCAACGTGTCGCCATCGGGGTTGTCGCGCCCAACATGCTTCTACTACTATTGCTACTATAGCAATAAAGTAAAGCATTACATCGCGTTTAATGATTGACATGCAGGTCATACAATAATTAAAGACAACCCTATGGTTCCTGTCGGTTGTCATACTCATCGACATGCAAGTCATGATAATCTATACATCACATGATCATCTCATACATCACATATATCACATCATGTAATTGGCCATATCATATCACAACATACCCTGCAAAAACAAGTTAGACGTCCTCTAATTGTTGTTGCATGTTTTACGTGGCTGCTATGGGTATCTAGCAAGAACAATTCTCACCTACGCAAAACCACAACAATGATACACTAGTTGCTTTTCAACCTTCTCAAGGACCGCCTTTATCGAATCCGATCCAACTAAAGTGAGAGAAACTGGCACCCGCAAGCCATCTATGCAACAAGTTGCGGTTGAGGGAACCGGTCTCTCGTAAGCGTACGAGTAATGTTGGTCCGGGACGCTTCATCTCACAATACCGCTGAATCAAAACACGAGCAAGGGATGAAGCAATATAAGCATCAATGCCCACAAACTCTTTGTGTTCCACTCGAGATCTCATCTACACATAGACCTAGCTCATGATGCCACTGTTGGGAAACGTCGCATGGCAAACAAAAAAATTCCTATGCATACGCAGATCTATCCATGGTGATGAGCATCTATGAGAGGGAGAGTGGATCCACATACCCTTGTAGATCACTAAGCGGGAAGCGTTAAGAAACGTGGTTGGTGTATTAGAACGTCTTCGCAATCCAAATCACCGAGTGTCCCGCGATCTCATCACGATCCGTCCCGCGATCCAATCACGATCCGTCCCGCGAACTCATCATGATCCGTCCCGTGATCTCATCACGATCCGTCTCACGATCTTGATCACGATCCGTCCCGCGAACTCATCACGATCCTTCCCGTGATCTCATCACGATACGTCTCGCGATCTTGATCACGGTCCTTCCGATCTAGCGCCGAACGGACGGCACCTCCGCGTTCAGCACACGTACAGCTTGATGACGATCTCCACCTTCTTGATCCAGCAAGAGGGAGCGGGGAGGTAGAAGAATTCTCCGGCAGCATGACGGCGCTTCGGCAATGGTGGTGGAGCTATTCCGTCAGGGCTTCGCCTAAGCACTGCAGAAATCCGATCTAGAGGAGAAACTATGCACTAGAGGAACGGATAGCACGTGGCTAAAAATCAGGTGCAAAAAACCCTAAAACCTCTAGTATATATAAGAGGGAGAGAGGAGGAGGCTTGGCTATCAAAGAGCCAGCCCTTGGGTCGGCCCAACCAACTAGGAGAGGTGGAATCCACCTCCAATCCTAGTAGGACTAGGATTCATCCTATTTTTGCCTTTTCCCACCTTTTTCTCTTTGGGCTTTTCTTCCCAGCCTCATGGGCCTTGTGTGGGACTTCCACCAGCCCACTAAGGACTGGTATACATTCTCCCATAGCCCATGTAGCCTCTTGGGTCGAAATACCCCTCCCGATGGTCTCCCGATACACTACCGGCACTCCCGGTACACTACCGGTACTCCCGGTACACTACCGGTGAGCCCAAAACTTTTCCGGCGATCAAAATAGGACTTCCTATATATCAATATTTACCTCCGTACCATTCCGGAGCTTCTCGTGACATCCTGGATCTCATCCGGGACTCCGAACAACCTTCGGTCACCACCATACATAACTCTATACTACCAAAACGTCACCAAACCTTAAGTGTGCAGACCCTGCGGGTTCGAGAACTATGTAGACATGACCGAGACACCTCTACGGTCAATAACCAATAGCGGGACCTGGATGCCCTTATTGGTTCCTACATATTCTACGAAGATCTTTATCGGTCGAACCTCTATGTCAAGGATTCGGTTAATCCCGTATGATGTTCCCTTTGTTCTTCGGTGTGTTACTTGCCCGAGATTCGATCGTCGGTATCTCCATACCTAGTTCAACCTCGTTACCGACAAGTCTCTTTTCCCGTTCTGTAATACAAGATCCCGTGACTAACACTTAGACACATTGCTTGCAAGGCTGATTGTGATGTTGTATTACCGAGTGGGCCCTGAGATACCTCTCCGTCACACGGAGTAACAAATCCCAGTCTTGATCCATGCCAACTCAATAGACACCCTCGGAGATACCTGTAGAGCACCTTTATAGTCACCCAGTTACGTTGCGATGTTTGATACACACAAGGCACTCCTCCGGTGTCCGTGAGTTTCATGATCTCATGGTCATAGGAACATATACTTGGACATGCAGAAAACAATAGCAATAAACTGACACGATCATATGCTACGTTTGTAGTTTGGGTCTTGTCCATCACATCATTCTCCTAATGATGTGATCCCATTATAAAACGACATCTCATAGCCATGGCTAGGAAATCTTAACCATCTTTTGATCAATGAGCTAGTCTACTAGAGGCATACTAGGGACATGGTGTTGTCTATGTATCCACACATGTATCTGAGTTTCCGATCAACACAATTATAGCATGGATAATAAACGATTATCATGAACAAGGAAATATGATAATAACTAATTTATTATTGCCTCTAGGGCATATTTCCAACATCACCTAGCAGTGCATCAAGGACATACAATCTTTTGGAAGTTATGAGGATGATCCTCAAGCCATGGACCCAGTCCACATAGTTGCTTCCATCATCTTTCAGCTTGGTTTTCTCTAGGAACACGTTGAAGTTGATGGTGACATTAGCGTTGGCCATTGGATCTACAATATAGATTGTAAAGACAATTTTAGACTAAGTTCATGATAATTAAGTTCACATAATCAAATTATTTAATGAACTCCCACTTAGATAGACATCTCTCTAGTCATCCAAGTGATACATGATCCATGTCAACTAGCCCGTGTCCGATCATCACGTGAGACGGACTAGTCATCCATGGTGAACATCTCCATGTTGATTGTATCTTCTATACGACTCATGTTCGACCTTTCGGACTTCCGTGTTCCGAGGCCATGTGTGTACATGCTAGGCTCGTCAAGTCAACCTAAGTGTTCCGTGTGTGTAAATCTGGCTTACACCCGTTGTATGCGAACGTTAGAACCTATCACGCCCGATCATCACGTGGTGCTTCGGAACAACGATCCTTAGCAACGATGCACAGTTAGGGTGAACACATCTCTTGAAATTTTATTGAGAGATCATCTTATTTACTACCGTCGTTCTAAGCAAATAAGATGTAAACATGATAAACATCACATGCAATCAATATAGTGACATGATATGGCCAATATCATCTTGCTGCTTTGATCTCCATCTTCGGGGCACCATGATCATCACTGTCACCGGCACGACACCATGATCTCCATCATCGTGTCTTCATGAACTTGTCTCGCCAACTATTACTTCTACTACTATGGCTAATGTTTAGCAAAAAAGTAAAGTAATTACATGGCGTTTATGATTGACACGCAGGTCATACAATAAAATAAGACAACTCCTATGGCTCCTGCCGGTTGTCATACTCATCGACATACAAGTCGTGAATCCTATTACAAGAACATGATCAATCTCATACATCACAATGCATCACATCACATCCTTTTGGCCATATCACATCACAAGGCATATGCTGCAAAAACAAGTTAGACGTCCTCTAATTTGTAGTTTTAAGTTTTACGTGGCTACTATAGGTTTCTAGCAAGAACGTTTCTTACCTACGCCAAAACCACAACATGATATGCCAATTGCTATTTACCCTTCATAAGGACCCCTTTCATCGAATCCAATCCGACTAAGGTGGGAGAGACAGACACCCGCTAGCCACCTTATGCAACAAGTGCATGTCAGGCGGTGGAACCAGTCTCACGTAAACGTACGTGTAAAGTCGGTCCGGGCTGCTTCATCCCACAATACCGCCGAATCAAGATAAGACTAGTAGTGGTAAGAAAATTAACAAGATCGACGCCCACAACTGCTTTGTGTTCTACTCGTGCATAGATTCTACGCATAGACCTTGCTCATGATGCCACTGTTGGGAGACGTAGTAGTAAATAAAAAAAAATTCCTACGTATCACCAAGATCTATCTATGAAGAAACCAGCAAAGAGTGGGGAGGGATTGCATCTTCATACCTTTTAAGATCGCTAAGCGTAAGCGTTACAAGAACACGGTTGGTGGAGTCATACTCGTAGCGATTCAGATCCCGGTGGACTCTGATCTAAGCGCCGGACAACGGCGCCTCCGCGTTCAACACACGTGCAGCCCGATGACGTCTCCTACGCCTTGATCCAATAAGAAGGAAGGAGAGGTTGAGGGAGAGCTCTGGCAGCACGACTGCGTGGTGATGGTGGAGCTACGTGGACTCCGGCAGGGCTTCGCCAAGCGCTACGGAGAACGAGGAAGAGGAAGGGTAGGGTTGCGCCGAGAGAGAGAGAAGTTGTTGTCTCAAATCAGCCAAACCCTTGGATATGTATAGGAGGAGGGAGAGGGAGGGCTGCCTTGTCCCCCCTCCAAGGAGGAGAGGTTCGGCCGAACCTAGGGAGGAGTCCACCTCCCATAAGGGAGGTGGATCTCTTCCTTTTGAAACTTTTCAGCCTTATCTCTTTATCCCTAGACGCATGGGCCCTTCCGGAAGGTCTTGTCCAGCCCAATAAGGGCTGGCATACCTCCTCTAAGGGCCGACGAAGTCCTTTGGTCGTCACACCCCTCCCGGGGTCCTCCGGAACCCTCCCGGCACTCCCGGTACACTACCGATGAGCCCGAAAACTTTCCGGTGACCAAAACTGGACTTCCTATATATATATATCAATCTTTACCTCCGAACCATTCCGGAGCTCCTCGTGACGTCCGGGTCATCCAGGACTCCGAACAACCTTCGGTAACCACATACAACATTTCCCTATAACCCTAGCGTCATCGAACCTTAAGTGTGTAGACCCTATGGGTTCGGGAGACACGTAGACATGACCGAGACACCTCTCCGGTCAATAACCAACAGCGGGATCTGGATACCCATGTTGGCTCCCACATGCTCCACGATGATTTCATCGGATGAACCACGATGTCGGGGATTCAATCAATCCCGTATACAATTCCCTTTGTCTATCGGTATGATACTTTCCCGAGATTCGATCGTCGGTATCTCTATAACTTGTTCAATCTCGTTACCGGCAAGTCTCTTTTACTCGTTCCGTAATACATCATCCCGTGGCTAACTCCTTAGTCACATTGAGCTCATTATGATGATGTCTTACCGAGTGGGCCCAGAGATACCTCTCCATCACACGGAGTGACAAATCCCAATCTCGATTCGTGCCAACCCAACAGACACTTTTGGAGATACCCGTAGCGCACCTTTATAGCCACCCAGCTACGTTGTGACGTTTGGCACACCCAAAGTATTCCTACGGTATCCGGGAGTTGCACAATCTCATGGTCTAAGGAAACGATACTTGACATTGGAAAAGCTTCAGCAGACGAACTACACGATCTTATGCTATGCTTAGGATTGGGTCTTGTCCATCACATCATTAGGCCCGTTATCAACTACATCCAATGTCCATGGTCATGAAACCGTGACCATCTATTGATCAATGAGCTAGTCAACTAGAGGCTCACTAGGGACATGTTGTGGTCTATGTATTCACACATGTATTACGGTTTCCAGTTAACACAATTATAGCATGAACAATAGACAAGTATCACGAACTAGAAAATACAATAATAACCATTTTATTATTGCCTCTAGGGCATATTTCCAACACCTATCCCATATCTTTACTTACATTTGTAATGTCTTTACTTCCCGCTGCCATATTTGTAGACATGCATGTGTAGGGCTGTTAGACTTGCTAGATTTGCTAAAACAGTTAAAATCTGCCAACCAATTAACTTGGGAAAATGTAAGGTTTTAAATTCCTGCTAGTAGTCTATTCGCCCCCCCCCCCTCTAGACACGCCTCTCTCGATCCTACAGTACTAGTTGTAGGTTTAAAACTATGCTCCGTGTTGCGGTTTCGTTTCGAACTTATTGTACTATATATGTTAAACCTATCAGACTATGTGTTGCGGTTTCCATGTGTGCTTAAGTTTGTCTTATTTCTCTAGTTATGTGCCTCTCGTAACCTCACCAAATCGAGGAGGAGGTCACCACACTATTGTCCTGGATGAAACCAAACAACCGGACTTGTGTTTCCCCTCAAACCAGGGCACAACCAAACAACCTGCCTTCCATTTCGGCACATGCAGCCTAGAGGGGATGCAGGCAACCAATCAACATGTAGATATTGATTTTTTGTGTGCATATACTCAGCCAGGCCCAACTGGAACAAGTATGCAAAGTGTCCAAAAACGACGCAGGTAACCAAACGCACCATGTGTTTCCCTGTGTTGGGATCTACTCCCTCTGTTTCTAAATATAAGCCTTTTAAGAGATTCCACTACGGACTACATGTGGAGTAAAATGAATGAATCTACATTCTAAAATATGTCTATATATATTCGTATGTAGTCCGTATTGAAATCTCTTAAAACTTATATTTAAGAACGGAGGAAGTAGATCTGTATCGTACCTTGTGACTTGGCTTTTTTTGGCACACCTTGTGACTTGGCTTGTTGGGCTTTATTTATAAAGTCAGGCTACCTATATCATACCTTGCTTGTTTATAATTAAAGTCGGGCGGGCTATCTGTATCATTCATTGGGCTTTATTTATAAAGTCGGGCTATCAGCCTTTTTTTAAACAAGATGGGGACTGCTAGGCGTCCACCGACTGACGCGTGCTATACGTCTGTCACCTTGCTGGCCGTTGGATCTACGTGCGGACAGCCGTCGATCGATCTCTTGGTATACCTCGTTTGCCCCCCCCCCCCACTCATTAATTCCTAAAACAACAGCCGCGTTGATGAAACAACGGTCGCGCTACGAAAACAGGGACCGTGTTGCGGAAACAACGACCGCGTTGCAGAAACTTTCTCTTTTTCTGATAACATCCGCCTCGCGAGTCAGCTGATCTGCGGATGGAGTTTTCTGTAATGTTCTTTCTTTTTTCTGCAATAATTCTTGTTGCAGTATTTCTGCAACAAGACCTTTGTTGCAATTTTTATATTTTTTTCTACAACAAGACACGTTTTGCACAACCTTTTCTTTTCTAATTTTCTGCAACAGAACTCTTGTTGCAAAATTACAATAGTGTCTTCGTCGCATCTAATTTTCCAACGATGACATCTTCGACCGCTTGCGCGGTAATTTTCTCCGACACATATTGCAAAAATTACAATTTTCTCCGACACATATTGCAAAAATTACGACATCTTCGACCGCTCGCGCACTTGCACAATCATCATTCATTGCCACCGTTCTCCAACAACGCCGTTGTGAGACGTATGTGGCTCAGTAAGGCACGCGTTGAGTGAAGGAGGGGGCATCGGCGGCGGATGCCCCGTACTACTCTCTCTGTCCCATAATGTAAGTCTCTGTCCCATAATGTAAGACGTTTTTTGTCTTACATTATGGGACGGAAGTAGATCGGTCGGCTGAACAGAATTTTTTTCCAATCAAAATAGGCCAATAATATTATTTAGCCCTGCATGTATGTTTGTGGTATTAATCCGTAATCTAGCCAAGTCACTTTTCCTAAAAAAAAACATGCGAGTACAATGGCCAGCCAGATTGGCGTTGTAGCCAGGTTCGGCATTTGTAAAGTACGGCTTTCTCATTTCTTTTATAATAGGCATCCACTTGCAAAGTTGTCAAAGAACAGCGCCACCGTGTAAACTGGAATAAGCCAATAGCCACTTTCATGTAGCCATTGCAAACAAGGCAGTGCCATTGCATCTGTATAACAATGTACTCCAGAGGAGAAAATAACAATTTCACTTATCATACGAATTCACCTTATGGGAGAACCAAGATTCAGGACGTTTCCACGGGAGGACTGTAGGTGACATCTCATCAGTGATCACAATAGCGGGCATCAGTTCTGAAGTGTTCTTGCATACTCAATGAATCTTCGTGCCATGGTGCCTGAAATTCTTCATATAATTCAAACCATAACAATCAACATGTTTCGACAGGTTTCCGCCATCGCATTGTCTTCATGCAGCGCAGTAAGGATTCGATCGACGTTGATCACACCCAAACTGCTAGGCTATGCCAACAATGCCTCGTGGATGAGTTTATTTGCTAGATCCTTTGATAGCCCCATTACACTGTCACTAGAACCAACCTACATAATCACTTGTTCACATGAGTATAAAATGGAATGTTAGCACCACAAGAAGCAGATAAAGATAGAAACTGACCACTGCTTCGACAAACGGCAACGTCAATGGATGTTCTAGCAGCAAGCCGCCCGCAACCCTAAATACCACCCCCTCGTCGATCTAGCAATAAAATGGAGAAAGAGGGTGTAGCTCGGTGACATAACAATAATTTCAAAACATGCCTTGTAACGAATTCAAATGATACCATACCAGGTTCTCAATTATCTCATCTGGTATGTCATGGAAGTACACCTGCAGACATCCACAAATTACATGTATCAAATCCAACCAGGTTGCTTCCGACTATAGCGGAGTTATTGGTAGAATATGAATGAGCTCATGTTGTACAGGTTCCTCCTGAACCAAAACACTCAAGGAAATAGAACTGCAAAGTTTTTTACTACAGATTACGAGGTTCCAGTTTACGCTAGCTAAGTTAACTATAGCTAGATATACATATACCAAAGTTTGCAACACTAAGCAAATAAACAACAATTGATATTGATTACTGTACATTCTTTCTCTGAAATCAAAAGCTAAATCCAAAGATACAAATCAATAGGCATTGTGACATTGTGAGGATATCCTTCGCTTGCTTAGATGTTCATCTTATACGAAAGTCGACCGGTTGGACTTCAATCACACATTAAAATGGGGTCACCAAATTCAACAGGAAGAAATTTGATGGGTTAGTTAGAAGAGTGTTCTACCTCAGCTTTGTCTAAACTGCCAAGCTTCTTACCGGTTGTAAGATTAGTTACAACCACACCACCCACAGTTGACACATGCCCACCAGAATAACCTGGTCAAGATAATGGTTCGACTAATAAATACATATACACACGGGGCAATCAGATACAATGTGCCTGGACAACGGGCATTGGACAAAACCTTTCAGGAATTGGCGTGCTTCTTCCTTGCTGCTTGGCTTTTCTCTAATAATCCCTTCATGGACAACCACCTAAAAGTCAACTACCATTCAGTATGTAATACAAATATATAATGCAAAGACTGACAATCTCATAGAACCATAGATGAGGTACATATGTTCAACCACACAATCCCAAAGCCCGTAAAAGAAAGAAAACATCCCTAACAGAATGTGAACACATGACCTAGTTAGATTATGCATCACTACCATCAAACTTTACACTGCTAAATAACACATCTATCAGTAGATTGTTTCTTCACTAGCCAAATGGCTCCATTATGAATAGAAAAGTATAATAGATCATGTCGAGACATTATTGCCAGCTTAGCTCACTCTGCCTCTCTAGTATGCGCATCTGTGTTCCATGTAGGCTGCTGAGACACCTATGGGTTATGCTCTGCATAATCCCCATCTCTTTTTGCTAGAACTTTCCCAAGACATAGTCAAGTAAATCTCGCCTCACCAAGTTCATTTATGAGATAGTCAAGTGAAATTATTTCGATTACTTGCTCTAAACTGAGAACTTATCCATTAGTGGAGTTAAACAATCGAGAAGCAAAGTACAATCAGATTAAATCTTGAGTAGCAACCAATGTTCAATTCAAACTAATGAGATATGAACCTAGCCAAAACAGTCACTAAACAGATAAAAAAGGTAGTGCATAAATGAACTTGTCAATGTTGTTGCGAGCCTAGGATATAGCAAATTTAGGTCAATAAAAGTTGATTGGTGTTAAGTACATAAGTACATGTGCTGTCTAACTAGCAGCATTCTCCCAAAAAGAGGAAGAGAAAAATGATGAACCAGATCAAAGGAGCAAAAGAAATACAATGGAGAGACCGCGTTTCACCAGATCTAACACATACCATAATTCGCCAAACTGACGATTATTACACGAAGGACATTTCCCTGTGAAATTATGCCTTAAATAGCATTAAAGATGACAGGTCTTATTTTTTTTAAACTTTGCGAACTGAAAATTATATATCTAAAACTGAAAAGAAGTATTGAGTACACCATTTGCATTTGGTGATATCACATTAGCGTATATGTATCATATGGAATGACCATCCTTGTCCTACCAGAAGTAGCCAACGTTAAAGTAGAATCCATGGAACTTCAAGTTATGTAAAGAACAAAGAGAAGCCACAATGTGGCATAGACATAATTACAACATATTTATGTATTACAGATATACCATCTAAGTTCTGTCTAAACCAGTAGCACATAGGTAACTGACACATACTATGTCAGCGGTGATCAGGAGTGTTGGTTGGTCGCCTTCCTTCTGGTAATCAGAAATGTTCATTCTAGACATGATAGCATCAGCCTGAAATATGCATAAAATGGTTGATTCCAGTAAGGAAAGAAACTGTCAGAACATAAACAAAATCTACGCAGAAGATCAACGCTTGCTCTTGATATTTATGACTACCAATCCAGCATTTCCTTTTCTTTTTCAGATTAAAATGTAGCAGTGCCGGCCCATAGGCCGGGGCAACGGGGCACTCACCCTGGGCCCGTGAAAGGCAGGGGCCTCAGCCCAGGTAATACTTTTATAGTAGTACTAGTACAGTCTTCCATAGGCCCAAGAAAGTGATCTTTTGTGGAGCTACATTGTTTCCTTACAATCATGAATTCATGATGTAGTTCTCTTGATCGATAAACAGTTTTGAGTGTCAGTTTTAGAGTTCAAAGATCATCGATCTATGCTATGTACTGGGTATTTGCTTTTGCTTTTGAAATACAAAATATTTCAAGTTTTTGTGTGTCAACAGGGCCCCTTGGTCTCAACTTGCCCCTGGGCCCGGCATATTTGTCGGCTGGCCCTGAAAGGTAGATAGATGGATATGAACAGACCACCAGGCACGTACACATGTGCAACCCAGCAGAAATTCACCAATTATGTTTATTTCTATTTATACTCCAATGATAAGTGTATAACTAAATAAAAACTGACAATCATACAACCCTAGGAAGGATGATCTGCATATCTCACTGAAGCTACCATGGTTTCTTTAGTTAAGTACAGTGGCCCAATAAGCTTATCCAGATATTGATTAGCAACGTAAATTCCTCACATTCTTCCGAAAGCGAAAAATGCGCTAATGTTTGGGTCAGCAATGCAATCTTTTTAAAGAACAAGCAACGCAATTGCTACTGAACTGTAGAAGGTATCACAGCGGAAACCAATCTAAAGCCACTCTCATGCTAAGAATGAAGCTTTTTTTAGAAAAGGGAGGTTGAAGAAAAGCAAAGAATGAAGCTGAGACGCAACAGGAACTAGAAACCATTTTTTATTACGAATAGAAGAAAAAAAAACGGGAAAAAAATTCTACCTTGGCCTCCGCAAGAAGCATGACTAGCTCATCCGGATCCTCCCTTCTTATGCTCCTCTCGTCGATGTCCGCGGTCTGAAACCAAGAAACCAATCCATTCAAGGAATAACTACAATGGAAATTTCAAGGGAAAAAGGAAAAACTATAACTGACAGCAGGGAAAAAGGAAAAACTATAACTGACAGCCGAACCCACCATGACTTGGAACTCGAACCCCATCTCGTTGAGGATGTTCTTCCTGGCCACTGACATAGACCCCAGGATCAACTGCGGCAAATTCATTCAACACAGGTCACGCAGTCGGACTAGCGGTGAACCGAACGAAAGGGCGTGTTGACCGCGAGACGAACCTTGAAAGGCTGGGGGCTCGCGGTGGGGGAGGAGGATGTGGCCATTTGGACCATGGCGAAGAGGAGGCGACCTTCAGAGTGGCGTCGCGGAGGGGAGAGGAGGCGCTGCGGCTGGGTTCCGAGAAGATGCGGCGGCCGCTGTTGGGGACGGGGTGCGGCGGCCGCTGTCGGCGCCACCGGGCATAGGAGATTGCAGGGACGGTGCGAAGATTGCATTTTCTCTGTCCGGTAGTAATAAATTCAACGTGGAAGAGCAAAATTTTGCTTCTGTCGCCTATGAAAGAAGTCCCATATATTTAGGACAGTAAAACCGAGTTTAAGGCGAGCCCTCCCACGTCCTAAACGTTTCTGACCATTGGATTTAATGTTTGATTAGTTTCTGGCCATTAGATCCTTCTCTAAGGATGGTTTACTGCGTTTTTTACTGGCTGTCCTAAAAGGCCGCTATTCTAGCGACCTTTTCGAAGGCCTGTGGTTAATTAGGCTTCTACCCACTGCTAGCCCATTTGGGTAACTGACGACGGTCCAGCGATGTGCTGTCTTTTTCGGGAAAAAAAAAACTGTTTGCTCGACACGACACGAAACGGGTCAGTCGTGCGATAGAGAGGAGGGGAACCGATCCTGCGAGGGGATCCAATCGATGAGCGCGCGATGCGGGCGATTGGTCTTTGACCAGATCCTTTCCACCGAATCCAGCCGACGCGCCCAAGGAAATCAAGCAGATGCGCGCGGTTCGGGTGGGGATCCAACGGACGCACTCGATGCGGGCGATCTATCTGCGAGGTGGAGTACAAGGGAGGGGACACGGGCGATGGTCAACGCCTTATATGATCGAAACTGCTCCACTGAGGCTTGAAAGATGCAATTATACTTCAGTTTCTGAGCATCCATTCATGGCGATTGATGTGCTGATCCTTTCCGGTGCCGAGTGGTGCAAGTACGTCTATATATTTTTCCTTCCTTACCATCGTCGCTCAGACGCTCACACTTTGCACTCCGGCAACATATCTTTCCGCAAGCACCTTCTCATTGCAGCACGGTGGCCACGCCCGATCCCGACGACTTTTCTGTTCATGGTGGAGCGGTGATCAACAGCAGGAGAGATGGGGGGAAATAATCTAGGAGTGGGACTGAGTTTTTTCTAGATATTTCTTTTCAGCTTGTCAACTTTGTCCATCTTTTCCTGAGACCTCTAACCAGATCTCACGACCTCATCTCTCTCTCTCTCTCTCTCTTTACAAGCAGGTAGAAATCTTCACAGAGACTCATCTTCTTGGGATGCAAAGAACGAATTTAAGTTGGTATTTCTTAATAAATTAAACACCAGGTCTGGAGGGTTGAAATGGATTCAGACCACTGAGTTATGGTGGAGCTGATGTGTTCTTTCTATAGGTATGTAATCTGTAAAATTTGATGGTGCCCGCTGGGAGTTCATGCATATTTGCTCCCTCGTGTGTAGATAGAAGTTCTCTGTTCACAAATGTTCAGCTGTTGCAGATGATGCTTGGTTATTTTAGTACATAACTGTAAACTGGATCATTGGTTCAGCAACACTACTTTTTGTTTGACAGTATCTTCAGCAAGGGTACTCTTATTCCATGATGCTATACGTACTGAACCACTGGTTTGTTGCTCGAGCTGTACTATAGACTCTTAATTTAATTTTTGAAGCAAATTTCATGTCTGCCACTTATGAGAAATTTGGATGATCGTAGGCTTTTCAAAAGCTTTCGACCATACAAACAAGGCTCTTAAGAAGCCGCACTACATGAATATGAGGATATTACCTTTATGTTTTTTTTCTTTAAATTTCTGATGCTTATGAATCATCCGAGAAAGTAGCTAGCATGTAAGGAAGATAATACATGTTTTGATCTGTCGAGAGGTGTTTTTTTGCTCCCATTTCATTTCGGCTTCGCCTCCAAAATATTTCATTGGTTTTTGCATATCTTGGCTGCTTGATTTCTGCAATTGTTTTGCGGTTTTATTTCGTATTTTCATGTAAGATGTGTGCTACATTAAGTTGTTTATTTTTTGGCTTCATTACATTCTTATATTAAAATACTAGACACTTTTTCCAATGGAACTAGGCACTCTTTGCTCGTTTTACAAATCATTTTACCTGATATGATGCACACATTTTTGCAGGAACTATTGTAAGATATAGCAGAAGAACTTAGGTCGATGTAAGATGCCATCAGAACCAAAGAGAAGGGATTCAAAACATGTGGTAAACATGAGAAAAAGAGGAGGCAGAGTTGTGATCTTTGAAAGCACTATTGCATAAATAGGATGATGTTTGCCTACAACAACCCTATTCGGTATATATATATATATGTGGATTTTATTCTCGGCCAACTTACAAGTGGTTCAAGATAAGCATATGAGGGTGTATAAACAGGATAATAGGATAATATGCCATGGTGGACCACACTAGCTTATCCAAGTGCCTTGATATATCAATGTATGCCTGTGCTTTCTTTTTCTAACTTGCAGGCTTACAGGCTACAACTACTAACTTTATCTTATCCGCTCCCTTTTCTAGCAAACTAGGTTGAGAAAGGCATGTTGTTGTCCGTTGTGCATTAATGGATTGTTGTGATGGATGGAGTAATACGACGTTGATTTCTTTGCTTGCCAAAGAAACAAAAGGATTGTACATTTTCAAACCTTGACACATAGAGAATGGACATTTTAATAATATGTAGTTTCTCTTAAATATACTCCATTGTTGGTTTGCAGTTATAATGTGGAGGGCATTTTCTTCTGATGCAATCATGGAGTCTTAACACATGTATATCTTGTGTCAATTGTGATTATTTATCCATTTATTTATTTGAAAAATTAAAAGTCTACAGTACTATATTAGTTTCTGCCAAAAGTAACACGGAGTACATAGTTTGAGATCAGCCTAATGTGATTCTGGTTCTGTTATATTGTGATAACATAAGCGTAACTGCCTAATACATTAGCATAAGATATCCCTTTTTGATTACTGAATGATACAACATATCTTTATGTAATTAGGTTTCTTTGTTTCATTTATCTTATATACACGAGAACTATCCGGTTTTTTTTAAAACGAGAATACTATCAGTTGTCACAACTGCCTAATACATAAGCATAAGAATACCCTTTTCAATTACTGAGTGATATACTTTATGTAATTGAATTTATATGTTTTATTTCTCTTATATTTATGATAATTCCTATTATTCCAACAAAAAAATAGACTGGCGCAGCAACGCGCGCCATCAATGATCTAGTATAACCTAAAACTGGGTATTTATCTCTGAGGTCTCTAAAATGGGCCAAAACATTCCTTACTC
The DNA here is from genome assembly GCA_022496015.1 of Hordeum marinum. Taxonomy (NCBI): domain Eukaryota; kingdom Viridiplantae; phylum Streptophyta; class Magnoliopsida; order Poales; family Poaceae; genus Hordeum; species Hordeum marinum. The sequence goes on along the minus strand of CM039672.1, from coordinate 234,876,865 downwards.
CGATTAGAGCATCTCTGGTCAAACTCATAATTTTAGCCCTTCAAACTCATTTTCAACATTTAAGTGGTTCCTCTACGACTCCTAAAAGCATCTTCAATAGATGCGCCGATGAGGAAGAAGGCTCCCGCGGCCAAACCATGTGGTGGCGGCTTGAAGCGGCCATTGCTGTCGTTGTCGTTGTTGTTGCTATTGTTGTGACGCGCCTCCTTTTCTCAACCCTTAACACTCACTTAACGTCCAGTCGCCAACCATGGAGCAGTCGTCAACGTCCGCTGTCACCACTTCTATATGACCCCCTCATTAGCAACGTTCGACATGGCCCACTAGCAGGTTCAGGTGGCACATTACTACTACGATGAGGCTAGTAACATGTAACTAGCAGCGTCCAACGTGAATGTTGCTAGTATGGTCATACCAAGCAGCGTTTCTAGCATCACACTAGCACACGCTACGGGTAGATGTAAATAATAGCAACGTTTGAGCTCCTAAACGCCGCAAATGTTACAAACAACTAGTAGCATTCGGCAGATATTAAATACTGCTAATGATTGGTTTGTCATAAAAAATCAATTAGGCCCCTCCCAATGCTTCACCTTGTGCTAAGGCTGCCATATAGGCAAAAAATCTGATGTGGCATGATATTTAAGAGGAGATAGATGGATGTAGTGACCCCAGGAAGAAACGGTGTCAAGTGCGTGAACCTAGGCAAAATAATTAAATGAAAGGAAACCCACCAATGCATGAAGAACTTTAGTACCTAAATCATTAAATAGAGTGTGCTTAGTTACAACAAGGTAAGCACCTATGCATTGGAGGCTTTGATTGCTAAATTTTTAAGTGTGCTTAGCACCTCATCTTAGCACCAATGCATTGGAAGTAGCCTTAGACTGTTCATAATGAAAGCATCATATGTAGAATCATCTATGACAACTAGGTAATGTTAATGAGATGTTACAGAATTAAATGAAGAAAATAAGGATTGAGTATCATATCATGATATTATATCATGTTAAATGATGTGCTACTATATGTCATGCATGACAATAAATTAAGTCATCTATGCTACTAACATATTAACATATGGTATTATGCGTTACAGATATATTATCATATGCATGATACTAGTATGTGATACTTCCGATTACAACCAGCCTTACCATAGCAACACAAATTGATGTTGTGGCAGCATTTGCATATTTAATATAACAATTTAAAATTCATGTGTTTACATACTGCAATGATATCTAATCATTCAAAAGATATAGCAACATAGATATATATAACCAAATGTCTTGCAAATCGATACCAAACATATAGGAACATGGCACTTAATGAGCAGAAGACCTCATACTTTTGTCATGCCAGAACTATCATGTGCATATGTTGAATAACTGAAAAGGTTAATACCCGCCTTCAAGGTAGGTCACATTCACCACTAATCTGAAGAACTTTTGTCGGAGTCGAGGCTCCGGGGACCTTAGATGGTTCGAACTCTGGGGTGCGCTTGCTCACCAGCTCTATCCTACCTCGCGAGCCTTCGGCGGCGCAGCTGCAAGCACGAACTAAGGAAGAAGAACATGAACACAACAATTACCCAGGTTCAGGCCACCTCGTGGTGTAAGACCTTACTCCTTGTCTGGATTGCTTGAGGGTACGAGAGGTTACAAGGGAGCATGCTTGCTCGTCTGGGGTCGATCCCCTTCTACGACGGACACTTTCCCTATCTTATACCGTCCCTAGTCCTCTTCCCCGAAAACACAAGGCGGGAAAGGTTGCCACGGCAGACCGTTTGAAAGGGGACAAGATCACATGCTATCTTGACAAAAAGCGGTCCGCGCCTGCTAAAGCTTGCTGCCGTGACGCACCGATGGGCTCGGGGATGACATCCGTCCTGGCGAGCCCCTGACCTCACTCTTCTTTCACCAAAGGGGAAACCTTTGGGGATGCTTTGGGAAATGGCGAGATGGCCTCGCTCCCTTAGCACAGAAGAGGAAAACCTCTCCTCCTACGCCCGCTGGCGCAGCTCTTAGTGCCGCCTGGCGCGGTTCATGTCACCCACGTGAAAGCACGAGGCAGGGCGGCTCCGCTGAGCCGCCCTTGTCAGGTACACCATGTGAGGACCTTGTTGGTAGCTTCACAAGGTGCCCCCTCAAGGGCGACCCCGTGAGGCTCCTGGAGACGCTTGTGGTCGTGCCCCTCGCGAGGCGGGTTCCTTCGCGGGGACCTTGCTCTCGAAGCCCTAAGGTGGGTTGCATCGGGCCCACAGCGTGCGACGCATCCTAGGCTGCGGGCAGAGGGTCCTGGGTACCCCCGGTCATAGGGGGCCGACAACTTCAAAATAGCAGCTACCCAAAAGGTACGCCAACTTTTGCTAGACAACCAAGTTTAGGACAACCTTAAAACGACAAAGTACCGTTACACAAGATACCACAACTACAATGTTATTGGTTCACTTCTGGGACATTGATGTCTTCTTTAGCTTCGCCGACGAACAACCACCTTCTTGCACGTAGGACTCTTGGGATGCTTGGCCATATTCTCGCCATAGGGCGGGGAATAGGTTGGGGGTCTACTCACTGCGTTTCTTCTGTGGATGCAATTGGTCCTTGTTAGTTTCTTCTGGGCTATAGAAGGCCCCGGTAGGTTTGACGACTTCCTTCATAAAGGAATGCCTAACCTTCCATTTTAGGCAACCCTAACCGATTGCCTCGTTTTCCGCGTGCCTCAATTGTTGGAAATATGCCCTAGAGGCAATAATAAAATGGTTATTATTGTATTTCCTAGTTCATGATAATTGTCTATTATTCATGCTACAATTGTGTTAACCAGAAACCCTAATACATGTGTGAATACATAGACCACAACATGTCCCTAGTGAGCCTCTAGTTGGCTAGCTCGTTGATCAATAGATGGTCACGGTTTCATGATCATGGACATTGGATGTCATTGATAACGGGATCACATCATTAGGAGAATAATGTGATGGACAAGACCCAATCCTAAGCATAGCACAAGATCGTGTAGTTCGTTTGCTAAAGCTTTTCAATGTCAAGTATCGTTTCCTTAGACCATGAGATTGTGTAACTCCCGGATACCGTAGGAATGCTTTGGGTGTGCCAAACGTCACAACGTAACTGGGTGGCTATAAAGGTACACTACGGGTATCTCCGAAAGTGTCTGTTGGGTTGGCACGAATCGAGACTGGGATTTGTCACTCCGTGTGACGGGGAGGTATCTCTGGGCCCACTCGGTAAGACATCATCATAATGAGCTCAATGTGACTAAGGAGTTAGCCACGGTATGATGTGTTACGGAACGATTAAAGAGACTTGCCGGTAACGAGATTGAACAAGGTATTGGGATACCGACGATCGAATCTCGGGCAAGTACCATACCGATAGACAAAGGGAATTGTATACGGGATTGATTGAATCCCTGACATCGTGGTTCATCCGATGAGATCATCATGGAGTACGTGGAAGCCAACATGGGTCCAGATCCCGCTGTTGGTTATTGACGGGAGAGTGTCTCGGTCATGTATACGTATCTCCCGAACCCGTAGAGTCTACACACTTAAGGTTCGATGACGCTAGGGTTATAGGGAAATAGTGTACATGGTTACCGAAGGTTGTTCGGAGTCTCAGATGAGATCCCGGACATCACGAGGAGTCCCGGAATGGTCCGGAGATGAAGATTGATATATAGGAAGTGAGGTTTTGGTTACCGGAAGTGTTTCGGACGTCACGGTAGTGTACCGGGACCACCGGAAGGGTTCCGGGGGTCCACCAAGTGGGCCCACCTGCCCCGGAAGGTTCCATGGGCTAAGAGTGGGAGGGAGCCAGCCCCTGGGTGGGCTGGTGCGCCTCCCACCCCAGCCCAAGGCGCAGCAAGGGTGGAGGGGGGCAAACCCTAGGCGTGGATGGGCCTTAAGGCCCACCCTAGGGCGCCTCCACCTCTCCCTGCCCTGGCCGCCGGCCAGATGGGCTCCTGGAGGCTGCCGCCACCCCTAGGGTGGAACCCTAGGGCGCAGCCCCTCCCCTCCCCTCCTCCTATAAATAGTGGTGGGTTTTAGGGCTGCAGAACACACGAGTTCATCTCCTCCCTGGCGCAGCCCTACTCGTCTCTCTCCTCATTCTCCGTAGTGCTTAGCGAAGCTCTGCCTGAGTACCACGCAGCTCCACCGCCACCACGCCGTCGTGCTGCCGGAGCTTTCCCTTAACCTCTCCTCCCTCCTTGTTGGATCAAGGCGTAGGAGATGTCACCGGGCTACACGTGTGTTGAACGCAGAGGCACCGTTGTTCGGTGCTGAGATCGGAGTACACCGCGATCTGAATCGCTACGAGTACGACTCCACCAACCGCGTTCTAGCAACGCTTCTGCTTAGTGATCTACAAAGGTATGAAGATCCAATCTCTCCCCGCTCGTTTGCTGGTTTCTCCATAGATAGATCTTGGTGACACGTAGATTTTTTTTTGATTTACTACTACGTCTCCCAATAATGGCATCATGAGCTAGGTCTATGCGTAGAATCTATGCACGAGTAGAACACAAAGCAGTTGTGCGTCGATTTTGTTAATATGCTTGCCATTACTAGTCTTATCTTGATTCAACGGTATTGTGGGATGAAACGGCCCGGACCAACCTTACACGTACGCTTACATGAGACCGGTTCCACCGCCTGACATGCACTAGTTGCATAAGGTGGCTAGCGGGTGTCTGTCTCTCCCACCTTAGTCGGATTGGATTCAATGAAAAGGGTCCTTATGAAGGGTAAATAGCAATTGGCATATCACGTTGTGGTTTTGGCGTAGGTAAGGAACGTTCTTGCTAGAAACCTATAGCAACCACGTAAAAACTTGCAACTACAAATTAGAGGACGTCTAACTTGTTTTTGCAGCATATGCCTTGTGATGTGATATGGCCAAAAGGATGTGATGTGATGCATTGTGATGTATGAGATTGATCATGTTCTTGTAATAGGGTTCATGACTTGCATGTCGATGACTAACAACCGGCAGGAGCCATAGGAGTTGTCTTATTTTATTGTATGACCTGCGTGTCAATCATAAACGCCATGTAATTACTTTACTTCATTGCTAAGCGTTAGCCATAGTAGTAGAAGTAATAGTTGGCGAGACAAATTCATGAAGACACAATGATGGAGATCATGATGATGGAGATCATGGTGTCATGCCGGTGACAATGATGATCATGGTGCCCCGAAGATGGAGATCATAGGAGCAAGATGATGTTGGCCATATCATGTCACTATATTGATTGCATGTGATGTTTATCATGTTTACATCTTATTTTCTTAGAACGACGGTAGTAAATAAGATGATCTCGCAATAAAATTTCAAGAGAAGTGTTCACCCTAATTGTGCACCGTTGCTAAGGATCGTTGTTCCGAAGCACCACGTGATGATCGGGTGTGATAGGTTCTAACGTTCGCATACAACGGGTGTAAGCCAGATTTACACACGCGAAACACTTAGGTTGACTTGATGAGCCTAGCATGTACAGACATGGCCTCGGAACACGGAAGACCGAAAGGGCGAACATGAGTCGTATAGAAGATACGATCAACATGAAGATGTTCACCATGGATGACTAGTCCGTCTCACGTGATGATCGGACACGGGCTAGTTGACATGGATCATGTGTCACTTGGATGACTAGAGAGATGTCTATCTAAGTGGGAGTTCATTGAATAATTTGATTATGTGAACTTAATTATCATGAACTTAGTCTAAAATTGCCTTTAATATCTATATTGTAGATCCAATGGCCAACGCAAATGTCAACCTCAATTTCAATGTGTTCCTAGAGAAAACCAAGCTGAAAGATGATGGAAGCAACTATGCGGACTGGGTCCGTGGCTTGAGGATCATCCTCATAGCTTCCAAGAAACTATATGTCCGTGATGCACCGCTAGGTGACCCACCCCTTCTCCCAGCAGAACAAGACGTTGCGAACGCTTGGCATTCTCGCTGCGATGATTACTCCCTTGTTCAGTGCGGCATGCTTTATAGTTTAGAACTGGGGCTCCAAAAGCGTTTTGAGCAACACGGAGCATATGAGATGTTCCAAGAGTTGAAACTGGTTTTCCAAGCTCATGCCCGGGTCGAGAGATATGAAGTCTCCGACAAGTTCTTTAGCTGTAAGATGGAGGAGAATAGTTCTGTCAGTGAACACATCCTCAAGATTTCTGGGCTTCACAACCGCTTGACTCAGCTAGGAGTTAACCTCCCGGAAGACTCGGTCATTGACAGAATCCTCCAGTAGCTTCCACCTAGCTACAAGAGCTTTGTGATGAACTACAACATGCAAGGGATGGAGAAGTCCATTCCTGAGTTGTACTCGATGCTGAAATCGGCGGAGGTCGAGATCAAAAAGGAGCATCAAGTGTTGATGGTAAATAAGACCACTAGTTTCAAGAAAGGCAAGGGTAAGAAGAACTTCAAGAAGGACGGCAAAGCTGTTGCCGTGCCCGGTAAGCAAGTTGCCGGGAAGAAGAAGAAAAATGGACCTAAGCCTGAGACTGAGTGCTTTTATTGCAAAGGTACCGGTCATTGGAAGCGGAATTGCCCCAAGTACTTAGCGGATAAGAAGGACGGCAACGTTAAAGGTATATGTGATATACTTTTCATTGATGTGTACTTGACCAGCGCTCGTAGTAGCTCCTGGGTATTTGATACCGGTGCAGTTGCTCACATTTGTAACTCCAAGCAGGAGCTGCGGAATAAGCGGAGGCTGGCAAAGGACGAGGTGATGATGCGCGTTGGGAATGGTTCCAAGGTCGATGTGATCGCCGTCGGCATGCTACCTCTACATCCACCTTCGGTATTAGTTTTAAACCTCAATAATTGTTATTTAGTACCAGCTTTGAGCATGAACATTGTATCTGGATCTCGCTTGATGCGAGATGGCTACTCATTTAAATCCGAGAATAATGGTTGTTCTATTTATATGAGAGAAATGTTTTATGCTCATGCCCCGCCGGTCAATGGTTTATTTTTGATGAATCTCGAACGTGATGTTACACATGTCCATAGTGTGAGTACCAAAAAGTGTAAGGTTGATAACGATAGTCCCACTTACATGTGGCACTGCCGCCTTGGTCATATTGGTGTCAAACGCATGAAGAAGCTCCATGCTGATGGACTTTTGGAGTCACTTGATTTCGAATCATTTGACACGTGCGAACCATGCCTCATGGGCAAGATGACCAAGACTCCGTTCTCCGGAACAATGGAGCGAGCAACTGACTTGTTGGAGATAATACATACAGATGTATGCGGTCCAATGAGCGTCGAGGCTCGCGATGGCTATCGTTATGTTCTCACCCTCACTGATGACTTGAGCAGATATGGGTATGTCTACTTAATGAAACACAAGTCTGAAACCTTTGAAAGGTTCAAGGAATTTCAGAGTGAGGTCGAGAATCAACGTGGCACGAAAATAAAATGCCTACGTTCTGATCGTGGCGGAGAATATTTAAGTCACGAGTTTGGCACACACCTTAGGAAATGTGGAATTGTTTCACAACTCACGCCGCTCGGCACACCTCAGCGAAATGGTGTGTCTGAACGTCGTAATCACACTCTATTGGATATGGTGCGATCTATGATGTCTCTTACCGACTTACCACTATCATTTTGGGGATATGCATTAGAGACTGCCGCATTCACTTTAAATAGGGCACCGTCTAAAACCGTTGAGACGACACCGTATGAACAATGGTTTGGAAAGAAACCTAAGCTGTCGTTTCTAAAAGTTTGGGGATGCGATGCTTATGTGAAGAAACTTCAACCTGAGAAGCTCGAACCCAAAGCGGAAAAGTGCGTCTTCATAGGATATCCCAAGGAGACTATTGGATATACCTTCTACCTACGATCCGAGGGTAAAGTCTTTGTTGCCAAGAATGGATCCTTTCTTGAGAAAGAGTTTCTCTCGAAAGAAGTAAGTGGGAGGAAAATAGAACTTGATGAGGTAATTGTACCTCCACTCGAACCGGAGAGTAGTGCAGCACGAGAAGTTGTTTCTGTGGAGCCTACACCGGCTAGAGAGGAAGTTAATGATGATGATCATGAAGCTTCAGATCAAGTTGCTATTCGAAGGTCCACTAGGACACGTTCCGCACTAGAGTGGTACGGCAATCCTGTCCTAGAGATCATGTTGTTGGACAACGGTGAACCTTCGAACTATGAAGAAGCGATGGCGGGCCCGGATTCCAACAAATGGCTTGAGGCCATGAAATCCGAGATAGGATCCATGTATGAGAACAAAGTACGGACTTTGGTGGACTTGCCTGATGATAAGAGAGCCATTGAAAACAAATGGATCTTTAAGAAGAAGACTGACGTGGACGGTAATGTTACCGCCTATAAGGCTCGGCTTGTCGCTAAGGTTTATCGACAAGTTCAAGGAGTTGACTACGATGAGACTTTCTCATCCGTAGCGATGCTGAAGTCTGTTCGAATCATGTTAGCAGTTGCCGCATTTTTATGATTATGAGATCTGGCAAATGGACGTCAAAATGGCATTCCAAATGCGTCGGGCCCGATGACTCTAATCTGTGACAACACTGGAGCTATTGCCCTTGCGAAGGAGCCCAGGTTTCACAAGAAGACAAGACACATCAAGCGCTGCTTCAACTCCATCCGTGATTACATTCAGAAGGGATACATAGATATTTGTAAAGTGCATACGGATCTGAATGTTGCAGATCCATTGACTAAACCTCTCTCACGAGCAAAACATGATCAACACCAGAATGTTATGGGTGTTCAATTCATTACAATGTAACTAGATTATTGTCTCTAGTGCAAGTGGGAGACTGTTGGAAATATGCCCTAGAGGCAATAATAAAATGGTTATTATTGTATTTCCTAGTTCATGATAATTGTCTATTATTCATGCTACAATTGTGTTAACCGAAAACCGTAATACATGTGTGAATACATAGACCACAACATGTCCCTAGTGAGCCTCTAGTTGGCTAGCTCGTTGATCAATAGATGGTCACGGTTTCATGATCATGGACATTGGATGTCATTGATAACGGGATCACATCATTAGGAGAATGATGTGATGGACAAGACCCAATCCTAAGCATAGCACAAGATCGTGTAGTTCGTTTGCTAAATCTTTTCAATGTCAAGTATCGTTTCCTTAGACCATGAGATTGTGTAACTCCCGGATACCGTAGGAATGCTTTGGGTGTGCCAAACGTCACAACGTAACTGGGTGGCTATAAAGGTACACTACGGGTATCTCCGAAAGTGTCTGTTGGGTTGGCACGAATCGAGACTGGGATTTGTCACTCCGTGTGACGGGGAGGTATCTCTGGGCCCACTCGGTAAGACATCATCATAATGAGCTCAATGTGACTAAGGAGTTAGCCACGGGATGATGTGTTACGGAACGAGTAAAGAGACTTGCCGGTAACGAGATTGAACAAGGTATTGGGATACCGACGATCGAATCTCGGGCAAGTACCATACCGATAGACAAAGGGAATTGTATACAGGATTGATTGAATCCCTGACATCGTGGTTCATCCGATGAGATCATCATGGAGTACGTGGAAGCCAACATGGGTCCAGATCCCGCTGTTGGTTATTGACGGGAGAGTGTCTCGGTCATGTATACGTATCTCCCGAACCCGTAGGGTCTACACACTTAAGGTTCGATGACGCTAGGGTTATAGGGAAATAGTGTACGTGGTTACCGAAGGTTTTTCGGAGTCTCGGATGAGATCCCGGACGTCACGAGGAGTCCCGGAATGGTCCGGAGACGAAGATTGATATATAGGAAGTGAGGTTTTGGTTACCGGAAGTGTTTCGGGCGTCACGGTAGTGTACCGGGACCACCGGAAGGGTTCCGGGGGTCCACCAAGTGGGCCCACCTTCCCCGGAAGGTCCCATGGGCTAAGAGTGGGAGGGATCCAGCCCCTAGGTGGGCTGGTGCGCCTCCCACCCCAACCCAAGGCGCAACAAGGGTGGAGGGGGCAAACCCTAGGCGTGGATGGGCCTTAAGGCCCACCCTAGGGCGCCTCCACCTCTCCCTGCCCTGGCCGCCGGCTAGATGGGCTCTTGGAGGCTGCCGCCACCCCTAGGGTGGAACCCTAGGGCGCAGCCCCTCCCCTCCCCTCCTCCTATAAATAGTGGTGGGTTTTAGGGCTGCAGAACACACGAGTTCATCTCCTCCCTGGCGTAGCCCTACTCCTCCCTCTCCTTGTTCTCCGTAGTGCTTAGCGAAGCTCTGCCGGAGTACCACGCAGCTCCACCGCCACCACGCCGTCGTGCTGCCGGAGCTCTCCCTCAACCTCTCCTCCCTCCTTGCTGGATCAAGGCGTAGGAGACGTCACCGGGCTGCACGTGTGTTGAACGCGGAGGCACCGTTGTTCGGTGCTGAGATCGGAGTCCACCGCGATCCGAATCGCTACGAGTACGACTTCACCAACCGCGTTCTAGCAACGCTTCCGCTTAGCGATCTTCAAAGGTATGAAGATCCAATCTCTCCCCGCTCGTTTGCTGGTTTCTCCATAGATAGATCTTGGTGACACGTAGGATTTTTTTTTATTTACTACTACGTCTCCCAACATCAATCCCATATCGAGTTGGTCCAGCCACCCGGTCACCAACCGCCAACGTAGTCTCGCCCCATGGGCCTCCTCGCCTGCCAGGCCTCCCACCAACTGGGTCGACCCCACATGGTGAGTTGTTGGGAAATGTTGCATGGGAAACAAAAAAATTCCTACGAACACCCAAGATCCATCTATGGAGATGCATAGCAACGATAGGGGAGAGTGTGTCTACGTACCCTCATAGACCGTTAAGCGAAAGCTTATATAATGCGGTTAATGTAGTCATACTCTTCACGGTCCAATCGTGATCCAATTCGATCCAGTGCCGAACGGACAACACCTCCCTATTAATCACACGTGTGGCTTGCTGATGTCCCTGCCTCCTTGATCCAACTAGCGAGAGCGGAGAAGTAGATGGGATCTAGAGCAACACGACAACGTGGTGGAGATGGTGCTGGTGCAGTGCGAGCAGGGCTTCGCCAAGCAGCTCTGGAATGACGAACGAGGAAGAACTCAGGAAGATGGGATAGGGGATGCCCAAGGGAGAGGGAAATGTATTGGTGTGTGGCTGCCCTCCCCACCCTCCTCTATTTATAGGAGCAAGGGGGCAGCCCCCCTTTGCCCCTCCTTCAAGGAAGGGGCGACAGCTCTAGGGAGGAGGAGTGCCCTCCAAGCCAAGTGGACATCCCCCTTAGGGTTCCCTTCCCCTTAGGCACATGGGCCTTCTGGGGCTGGTGCCCCTTGCCCAATAAGGCCACCATCCCTACAACCCATGCACGCCCTATGGGGATGGAGGGACCCTTCCGGACTCCTCCGGAACCTTTCGGAAGCTTCCCGGTACAATACCGACAAAACCCGAAACTTTTTCAGTAGCCAAAATATGACTTCCCATAAATATTTACCCCATGACCATCCTAGAGCTCCGCGTCATATATGGAATCTCATCCGGGGGCTCTGAACCACATTCGGTTACCAACGTACATATCCCAATACTACTCTGGAGTCACCGGACGTTAAACGTGTGGACCCTACGGGTTCAAGAATCATCTAGACATGACTAAGACACTTCTCCGATCAATAACCAATAGCGGGACTTGGATGCCCATATTGGTTCCTACATATTCCACGAAGATCTTTATCAGTCGAACCATGATGTTAAGGATTCAGTCAATCCCATATGCGGTTGCCTTTGTCCATCGGTATGTTACTTGCTCGAGATTCGATTGTCGGTATCTCATACCTAGTTCAATATCGTTACCGGCAAGTCTCTTTACTCATTTCGTAATACAAGATCCCTTGTATAACTCTTTAGTCACATTGCTTGCAAGATTCTTGTGATGTGGTATTACCGAGAGGGCCCAGAGATACCTCTCTGTCATGCAAAGTGACAAATCCCAGTCTCGCTCCATGCCAGCCCAACAGACACCCTCCGAGATACCTGTAGAGCACCTTTATGATCACCCAGTTACGAAGTTACGTTTGATAACACACAAGGTATTCCTTTGATGTCAGGGAGTTGGATGATCTCATGGTCTTAGGAACAAATACTTGACATAAAGAAAGCCTTAGCAACAAACTAAGTGATACGATCAAATGCTATGCTTACGATTGGCTCTCGTCCATCACATGTGGGGACCCTGACCCATAAGTCAAAGTCACCGAATGCACGCGTATAGTGATCCAAGAGATCAATGCTCAGTGAACACACAAAAACTGAATAACAAGAGTCTTACATCCATTACATACCGTTTTACTCAAATACGACCTTTATGCCCAACTCTTCATAAGATCGCAGCGGAAAATCTTAAACGATAGCACGGACCCATACCATATGCCTTAACTCTACATGCATTCTGACTAGGAAGCATCCTAGCTCGCATGTTCATCACCAAGGTACTCTTCGTCATATCATGTTCTTTCATGCCTAGCCAATTAAATAGCCAGTGTCAAGCCAATGAGTACTTTGAACATACTCGCAAGCAACCCATGTTTGGAATAAGATAAACAATGCAGGGTATAGCACTTAGTAGGTATTTTTGCGGAAAGCTAGTTTTGAATGCGATATCATGTCCTAACATTTATAAAGCATACATCAACAGGTACGAGTATCCGTATGAACAGGTTACAGATATCAATATATATAAGAAGGGTTTGAACATCTCATGTTTAATCATTTCATCAAGACATTCTAACTTAGCTCACTTATCTCATTTTCCACATTCACACCAAGTTTCATGAAAACATCTAGACGTAGTTTAAGAAGCACCACCCAACTATCCCTTGACCGTGGACATGGCTATTCGAATAGTTTTACACTCTACAGAGGTTGCACACTTTACCCACAAGACTCGGGGAACTTTCGTGTCAAGACACGACTCGCAGTATATTACATATTCGAGGTAAGAACCCGAACAATGCCTTTCCCTTGAAAACACTAAACAAAGAGTCCACTCGTTGGTACCCAACCCTCACGACTTACATCACAAGTACCATCCCTGAGGGTACCAACGGTGTGCCTGGTGTCTATGAAAACAGTCATAGTTGTCCATTTAGGCACGACCTTAACAAAGCCATGTTCCATAAAGGGTATCGTAGTTGTACATGTAAGGTTGAGACGGTCGACAAATCTTAAATCTAATCCATTTTCGAAAACACACACACACAACTTTCTCCGGTACACTACTTTTTTATCAAGTACTCCCTCTGTCCCGAAATTAATGTCGCATTAGTAGTACACTCGTATTTTTGCAAAAAAAAGCCACGGTAACTTAAAATCTTTTAAAAATGTGCCCCATCTTCGTCCTTCCGCCTCTGCTGGTCGCCTGCGCATCGCCAGGCCCGTTGTCGTCAAATTCATCAGTTGTGCTTCCCAGGGATTGCTCCACCGCCGCGGTCCCCTCGTGCGTCACCTAGACCTCCCATCACGATCCGGTCGATCTCGTCCTCCTCGAGCTCTCGCGTGCACCTGAGTCTCGATCTCTTGGACCTATATCTCGAGCTCCTGCCGCGCCTGGAATTCGAACACCCATCCCGAACTCATCCTCTAGCTTCTCCCCTACTTGTGTTATTGCTGCTACTCTGTCCGTGCCACTGCTTCTCTCCGTCGGTGCTGCTACTCTGTTTGTGCTGTTTCTTCTCTCCCCTGGTGATGATGCTGCTCTTGCCTACTCCTTGTGTTTTCGCCAGAGCTCTCCCCTAGAGACCTGTCACTGCTCTGCCCTGCTCCTTGTGCTACCGTCAGAGCTCTCCCTTGTAGACCTGCTTGTCTGAAATTCCATCTTAACTGGCAATTGTGCATGCCCTCTCTCTACAGAAACTTGCAGGGCAGTCTAGTCATTGAGCTGAGAAGATAAAGCTCTGGCATTTATGAAGAAGATACAAACGAAATAGATATGTTCTGTAGATTAATGAAGAACATACTGTGGGATCACCACAAGAGTATGTCTAGAGGGGGGTGAATATACTACTAGCACAAATTAACATCTACACAATATCCAAAGTTAAGTGTTGGCAGATTTTAACAATTATAGCAAGTCTAGCACACCCCACACATGCAAGTAATCAAGTATAGTAGCGGAAAGTAAAAAACATTGCATATGGAAGTAAGGAGTTTAGATAGGGAGATCATACGCATGAGGGACATGAAGATCTTTCCCGTGGTTCCAATAGGTGGTGCTATCGTACGTCGACGTTTACGGAGACTTCAACCCATGGAGGGTAACGGTCACGAGAGTCCATGGAGGGCTCTACCCACAAAGGGTTCCACGAAGAAGCAACCTTGTCTATACCATGATGGCCTACGTCCACGGAGGACTAGCCTAACTCGGGGTAGATCTTCACAAAGTAGGCGATCTCCTCGCCCTTACAAACATCTTGGTTCACTCCACAACATGAAGTAGGAGGCTCCCAAGAAACAATTAACCAATCTAGGAGGCACCACCCTCCAAAAGGTAATAGGCTCGATAATGTCGATGAACTCCTTGCTCTTGTGCTTCAAGATGATAGACTCCTCAACACTCAATCACTCTCTCACATATTTGGATTTTGTGGAAGAGATTGATTGGGTGGAAAGCAACCTGGGGAAGCTAGAGATCAAGATTCATATGTTTGGAATGGAATGGCATGATCTCAACGCATGAGTAGGTGGTTCTCTCTCAGAAAATCTGATGGGATAGGTGGGGATCTTTTCTGAGTGCTTCTCTTGCGAGTGAGTGGTGGTGGAGGGGTATATATAGGCATCTCCAAAAATCCAACTGTTACACCTAAAGTGACCAACTCGGTGACACCAATGTGTGAATCTCGGTGGTACCGAGTTGCTCCATAGGTAGCAAGTTTTGAATCTCGGTGAGACCGATATAGGAATCTCGGCGGTACCGATCAGGTGTCCAAGGGTCAGAATCCAAATCTCGGTGACACCAATCCAAAAACTCGGAGTTTCCGATTTTGTGAATCGAGGTAACAGAAAGTTGGCAAGCTAAACTCGGTGGCACCAAAGTGGGATCGGTTGCACCGATGTGATAGGGTTTGGCATGGCTGGGAATTGGCGCGACCGAGTGGAAATTATTGGTTTCACCGATTTTCATGAATGGCTTGGAAATAATTTTGTGGGAGAGTATGTGGGTGTTTTTGGTGACTATCACTTGTGCACGTGGAGCATCTTGTTCACCAACAGTACCTTACCCCCTTTTAATAGTATTGGCTTTCCTATGGACTCAAAGTGATTTCTCACAAAGTAAAATATAGAGTCCTCTTCCTTGAAGCTTTTGCCAATGCTATTCCTTCTCCTTCTTCTTGGGGATACTCTCCACACTTCTTAGCCAACCTTCTCTGTGGACTTTATCTGAAATACACTAGATAAAAATATTAGTCCAAGAGACAATGTATGTTGTCCTAAATTATCAAAACCACCAACGGACCATATTGTGCTTTCAATCTCCCCCTTTTTGGTAATTCATGAAAACATGCAACCAAAACTTAAATTTTATATATGCAAAAATATATGAAGACTTTGAAGGATACATGACTAATACAAGCTCCACCTAGATGCGTGCAATCCATTTTAAGGATAGTTGCTTTTGAATGCATGAAAACACACATGGTAGGCAGGACATGAGAAGTCATGTATATGTTGGCAATATGCATCAAATATATGTGAATGGGATGATTTCATGTTCAAGACTCACTCTTGCAAACAATATGTGCAAGAAGCAAGAGATCATCTTGAACAAGAATATGATGCATCTAATTACCTTGAGGTCCTTGAGCATTTAACAGTAGGAACACACTTGAGAAAACAATGTTAGGAAACACAAGTGTATTTGATAGCGCAAATGCAAATGGAACCAAGAGTACCAAGATATGGAGGACATATAAGAAATGATTTCTTCAGAATGATATGTCTCCAAATAAGTTTAGAGTTTTCTCCCCTAGACACCAATTGTGCAAGTTTTCCTCTCTCCCCGAATCATAATATGTAGACATTGAGAGTAGGTAGGGCTGAGAAAATTCTAAAGCATATGAGAATAAAATTTCACATTCATTCTTCTCTCTCTTCTCCATAAGAAGTGTTTATGTGAAAGGGATCCTTGATATTTCTCCCCCTTTATATGATAAGGTTACACTTCTTCTTTTCATGACCATCTCTCTCTCTAAAGCATGAATGCTTAGATATTTTTCTTGTTAGTATTGTATCTCCTCCTTTGATATTATCTATCCCCTTTTGGTATAAGCCTTGAAGCTTTGATATTTATCCTCCTTTGGCATTAATTTCCAAAAAGATCACACATGGGACAGATAAAAGGAATCATTGAGTGGGAAGGGATCCTTAAGAATTAGGCTCATTGAGAGTATTGAGATAAGGGTTCCTTGAAAACGGTTTTCTCCCCCTTAAGATATAAAAAGCCTTTAAGAATTTCTCCTCCTTCGATGTAGAGATCCTTGATTATTTGAGATTATATCTCTTGATGTTTCTCCCCCTACATCATTGGAATCTTTGAACTGATCAGAAAACAAGACAGACAAAGTGCATAGAGGTTGGTGGCTCCGAGGCAAAAGGATTCGGTAGCAACGATATGTGTTTCTGCAGTAGGACTGCAATATTAGTAAGACCGAGAAATTTTGATCGGAGGCTCCAAGTTGGAAAACAGAAGCTTCGCAACTTTGCCAAATGCAATTTTTCAGAATGTCTCAAAATGTGTCTCGAGGACTTGCAATGAATTTTCAGAGAGGGTTTGCAATGAATTTTCAGAAATATTTGTAATGAATTTTCATCAAGGTTAGAGTTGAATGTAAATGTCAAAGAGCAACATAAGAAGGGTTCTTCATTCAATTCTCATGACTAGATGATGGGCGGTGACTAGGTCACCTATATTAGGGTATATTGACTTAAGGAGTCAAGCAAGAATACTTGATCATAGGCCATACCCATCGTTAAGCTCGAAATGGGGTTACCATTTTTTGTTTAAGCATTTTAATGTCTTCATATCACTTGAGTTACTTTATCTCATGACTTGGAGTAAAGCTATATCAACGATATGAGTACATACCTTTGAGTGATGTTGATGACGTAGCTTGTAGGTGAACTTGATGAGGATGATCGAAGTTGATGAAGTTCATCTTGAGTTGGGAGCAATCCTTTTTGTTTTTTGTTCACTTTTCACCTACATAGATTAGTCACGCGAGGAAGAACATGATATGCCCAAATGACTTGATACCAATTGAGAGTTAGCAACTGTGATCACATCAAATATATGTCAAGGATATGTTTTGTTGTCTTCTTTCTTTAATCATCAAAAAGAAGTTGTGGATACTTGGTCATGACAAGATTTCTTAAGATATGAGTTGATGTCAATCTTGTGGAGTATTGTTCTTCCAAGTACCTACAAAAGGATTAGATGCAAGACAAGGGAGCATAGAATTACAAGATACATGGTATTCATGATAATAATAGCATGGAAAGGTTAAGAAAGCTCATTCCCTTGCATGCATCTGAGTGAGCTTAGCTCAAGTTTGAATCATCAATGATGTTCAAATCACTCCTCAAGTCACAACACACTTTTTCATCAAGTGGCTTAGTAAAGATATCAGCCAATTGCTTGTTGGTACGAACATGCTTAAGATTAATGTGTCCTTTGGCAACATGATCACGAATGAAATGATGTCAAACTTGAATATGCTTGGTTCGAGAATGTTGCACAGGGTTATGACCAATCTTAACATCACTCTCATTGTCACAAAGAAATGGAACATTTTTCATATGGATTACATAATCCTTAAGCATTTGTGTCATCCATAGTAATTGCACACAACATGATTCGGCGGCAATATACTCAGCTTCGGTGGTAGATAGAGATACCGAGTTTTGTTTCTTGGAGAACCAAGACACAAGAGATCTACCAAGAAATTGACATGTACCCAAGTTGGATTTTCTATCAACCTTGTCACCGGCATAGTCCGAGTCAGAGTAGCCAACAAGATTAAAGGAAGACCCCTTGGGATACCAAATGCCAAAGTTTGGTGTATGTATCAAGTATCTCACAATATGTTTCACGGCCTTAAGATGACATTCTTTAGGTGCATCTTGATATCAGGCACACATGCACACACTAAGCATAATATCGGGACGGGGGGCACATAGATATAACAATGAACCAATGATTGATCGATAAACCTTTTGATCAACCGGTTCGTCCTCCTTAGTGAGATCAACATGTCCACTAGTGGGCATGGGAGTTTTCATACCTTTGCACTCTTGCATGTTGAACTTTTTGATCAAGTCCTTGGTGTACTTTGTTTGAGAGATGGATGTACCTTATCTCGTTTAGTTGATTTGTAGACCAAGAAAGAATCTCAGCTCACACATCATAGACATCTCATACTTCTCTAACATCAACCTTCCGAATTTCTCACTAAATTGTGGGTTAGTAGATCCAAAGATAATATCATCCACATAAATTTGGCACACAAATAATTCACCATTAACTCTCTTTGTGAATAAGGTTGCGTCAATTTTTCCAATTTCAAAACCTTTTTCAATAAGAAACTTTGTTAGGCATTTATACCAAGCACGAGGAGCTTGCTTAAGACCATATAAAGCTTTGCGAAGTTTGTAAACGTGGTCAGGTTTCTTAGGATTCACAAATCTGGGAGGTTGTTTAACATAGACTTCCTCCTCTATTTATGAATTTAAAAGGGCACTTTTATCCATTTGGTAAAGAGTGATGTCATGGTGATTGGCATAAGCAAGAAGAATTCGAATAGCTTCAAGTCTAGCAACGGGGGCATAGGTCTCACCGTAGTCCATACCTTCGACTTACGTATATCCTTGGACTACGAGACGTGCCTTGTTGCGTACAATTTTACCATATTCATCTTGCTTGTTCCGAAACACCCATTTTGTACCTATGATGTTTTGCTCGTCCTTGGGCTTCTCCACGAGTGTCCACACTTTGTTCCTCTCGAAGTTGCGAAGCTCTTCATGCATAGCATTCACCCAATCAGTGTCTTCAAGAGCTTGTTCAACCTTCAATGGTTCAATGCTAGAGATGAAAGAATAATGCTCACAAAAGTTAGCTAAGCGAGTTTTAGAGCGAGTGATCCTCCATGTTTGTATATTACCGAAGATTTGATTTAGGGGATGATTCTTGGTCACTTGTGCTCAAACTCGGGGTAGCTTTGGCTTGTTGGATGGTGGAGCTTCATCTTCATCATGTCCTTCATCTTTGTTTTTGTCAAAGTGGTCATCTCCTTGAGGTGGTGGTGAAGGAGGTTGTGGTGTATCTTCATGATGTACTTCCTCCTCCTCTTCATCTTGCCGAGTACCACTTGTGGATGCTTCCATGTCGTTTTGTTGGTAGCCTTGATATGAAGTAGGATCTTCTACTTGGGTTGATGAAGTACTTTCCTTCACCTCCTTGGGACAAATCTTGGTTAGCTTCTGAAGAGTCCTTATCTCCTACATCATTTGGCAATTGTTTGACTTGTGAACCATTAGATTCATCAAACTTCACATCTACTATCTCTTCAAATTTTCGAGTGAAGTTTTTGTAGACACAGTAAGTGTGAGAGTTCGATCTGTAACCAAGTAGGAAACCTTCATGAGATTTGGGAGCAAATTTAGCACGACGATGTTTATCAAGAATGTAGCACTTAGAGCCGAATACCCAAAAGTATCCAACTTGGAGTTTCTTACTGGTGAGTAGCTTGTATGTCGTTTTATCAAGAAGCTTGTGCAAGTAGAGTCGGTTTGTGGCATGAGATGTTGTTTCCATGGCTTCTGCCCAAAAGTGTCTTGGAGTCTTGTATCCTCCAAGCATCGTTCTTGCCATCACAATGAGGGTCCGGTTCTTCCTCTCAACAACTCCATTTTGTTGAGGCGTATATGTAACCGAGAACTCATGTGAAATACCATCTTTGTCAAGAAAAGTATCCACATGGGTAGTCATGATGTTTTTGACCGGATGACTTCCACCTACTTGCTTTCCTGGTTGACAAGCGCTACAAAGCCTATCTTTGTCAAAGATAACATCTTTAACACCAAGAATGTGATCGCCCTTTATAAGCTTATCTAGATTGTGCATGCCTACATGTCCTAGCCTTCTATGCCATAACCAACATTTAGATGATTTTGCAATAAGACAAGTACGATTTTGGTCCTTTTTAGTGAAATCGACAATGTATAGATCACCTCTACGAATACAGGTAAAGACAGTTTTTTGATTATCATGATGAAACACTTGGCAATCTACTTTAGTAAATAGCAATTGAAATCGAAGTCTTCTAGTCTAGATACGAAAAGAAGATTGTAGCCAAGGGATTCAACAAGCATGACATTTTGGATAGAGCTATCATGAGATATGGCCACCTTACCAAGGTCAAGTACCTTACCCTTAGATTTGTCTCCAAAGGTCACGTACCTCCGAGGTCCTTGATTAGGTGTGATCTCTGGGAACATGTCTTTATCACCAGTCATATGATCGGTGCATCCACTGTCGAGAATCCACTCTTTTCCACCGCACATGTAATCCTTGAAGTTTTCCATGAGACTAAGGCACTTCATCGTCTTGGCATATTCGATGTCAAACATCTCATCATCATCATAGTAGCCATCTTCTTCATTGTCATCATTAGGTAGAATCTCCTCGTCATGGAAACCAAGGGACTCATTAGAATTTTGACTAAGACAATGTTCAAGCTTATGTATGTGAATGGCTTCTACAAAAATGTTGCTAATGGTAGTGACATCTCCTTTAGCACGCATAAGCTCAAATAAGCATTTATCAAAGTTTGGATCACTAGACTTCATTCCATGAAAGGCAACAGTTTTATGAAGAATTTCATCAAGATTACTTAATGAACAATCTGGATATCGTTGCTCCAAATCATTACACAAAGTATAAGCACATTCAAAAGTCCTCAATTGGTAACAGTGATCTTGGTAGACCTCTAACGATAAGATGGACAGTTTTAAAGTTACCAATCATATCAATTTCCTCTTCGTATGTGGGATGTAATTCATCGATGGAGAACACATAGGGATTTTCAATATGCTTTCTCAAATGGAATTTGTCAAATATATCAATCATAGCATCATTCCATTGACTATAGTACTCTCCATCAAGAATGGGCACTCAAAAACTCAAACTCTCCAAACTAGACATATACATCTTCCTCCAAAGGCGATTAAACCAAGGTTATGGAGACCTTGCTCTGATACCAATTGTGGGATCACTAGAAGAGTATGTCTAGAGGGAGTGAATAGAATACTATCACAAATTAAAATCTACACAATATCCAAGGTTAAGAGTTGGCAGATTTTAGCAATTATAGCAAGTCTAGCACACCCTAAACATGCAAGTCATCAAGTATAACAACGGAAAGTAAAGACATTGCACATGGAAGTAAGGAGTTGAGATAGGGAGATCAAACGCATGAAGGACACGAAGATTTTTCTCGTGGTCCCGATAGGTGAGGCTATCGTACGTCCACATTTATGGAGACTTCAACCCACGGAGGGTAACGATCGCGAGAGTCCATGGAGGGCTCTACCAACGGAGGGTTCCACGAAGAAGCAACCTTGACTATACCATGATGGCCTACGTCCACGGAGGACTAGCCTAACTCAGGGTAGATCTTCACGAATTAGGCGATCTCCTTGTCCTAAAAAATTTCTTGGTTCACTACACAACACGAAGTAGGAGGATCCCAAGTGACACCTAACCAATCTAGGAGGGACCACCCTCCAAAAGGTAATAGGCTCGATGGTGTCAATGAACTCCTTGCGCTTGTGCTTCAAGATGATAGACTCCTGAACACTCAATCACTCCCTGATAGATTTGGCTTTGGTGGAAGAGATTGATTGGGTGGAAAGCAACTTGGGAGGCTAGAGATCAAGATTCATATGTTTGGAATGAAATGGCATGATCTCACCACATGAGTAGGTGGTTCTCTCTCAGAAAATCTGATGGGATTAGTGGGGATCTGTGTTGAAAATATGCCCTAGAGGCAATAATAAATTAGTTATTATCATATATCCGTGTTGATGATAATCGTTTATTATCCATGCTAGAATTGTATTGATCGGAAACTCGGATACATGTGTGGATACATAAACAACACCATGTCCCTAGTATGCCTCTAATATACTAGCTCGTTGATCAAAGATTGTTAAGGTTTCCTAGCCATGGACATGAGATGTAATTTGATAGCGGGATTACATCATTAGGAGAATGATGTGATGGACAAGACCCAAACTATAAATGTAGCATATGATTGTATGAGTTTATTGCTACAGTTTTCTACATGTCAAGTACTTGTTCCTATGACCATGAGATCATGCAACTCACTGACACCGGAGGAGTACCTTGTGTGTATCAAACCTTGCAACGTAACTGGGTGACTATAAAGCTGCTCTACAGGTATCTCCGAGGGTGTCTATTGGGTTGGCATGGATCAAGACTGGGATTTGTTACTTCGTGTGACGGATAGGTATCTCAGGGCCCACTCGGTAATACAACATCACTATAAGCCTTGCAAGCAATGTGACTAAAGAGTTAGCCACGGGATCTTGTATTACGGAACGAGTGAAGAGACTTGCCGGTAACAAGATTGAACTAGGTATAGAGATATCGACGATCGAATCTCGAGCAAGTAACATACCGAAGAACAAAGGGAACAACATACGGGATTAACTGAATCCTTGACATAGAGATTCAACTGATAAAGATCTTGGTAGAATATGTAGGAACCAATATGGGCATCCAGGTCCCACTATTGGTTATTGGCTGTAGAGGTGTCTCGGTCATGTCTACATAGTTCTCGAACCCGCAGGGTCTGCACACTTAAGGACGAACCAAGGGTTGGCCCCTTGGGGGACAAGTCTCCTCCCTCCCTCCTCATATATATACTAGAGTTATTGAGGGGTTTTGATAACAGAAATCAGCCACGTGCTACCCTCTCCTCTAGATCGTAGTTTCTCCTCTAGATCGTTTCAGCGGTGCATAGGCGAAGCCATGCTGGAATAGTTCCACCACCGTCGCCGCCACGCCGTCGCGCTGCTGGAGAACTCATCTACCTCTCCGCTCCCTCTTGCTGGATGAAGAAGGCAGAGATCATCATCGAGTTGTACGTGTCCTGAACGCGGAGGTGTCGTTTGTTCAATGCTAGATCGGAAGGATCGTGATTAAGATCGCGAGACGATTCGTGATTTGATCGCGGGACGGATCGTGATGGGATCGCGGGATGGATCATGATGGGATCGCGGGACGGATCATGACTGGATCGCGAGATGGATCGTGATGTGATCGCGGGACGCTCGGCAATTTGGATCGCGAAGACGTTCGACTACGTCAACTGCGTTTCTTAATGCTTCCCGCTTAGCGATCTAAAAGGTATGTAGATCCCCACTCCCTCTCATAGATGCTTACCAGCATGGATAGATCTTGCATGTGCGTAGGAATTTTTTTGTTTTCCATGCACGTTCCCCAGCAGTGGCATCATGAGCTAGTCTATGTGTAGATGAGATCTCGAGTAGAACACAAAGGAGTTTGTGGGCATTGATGCTTAGATTGCTTCCTCCCTTGGTCGTGTTTTGGTTCAGTGGTACTATGGGATGAAGCGTCCCGGACCAACCTTACTCATACGGTTACGAGAGACTGGTTCCATCGACTGACGTGTAACTTTGCTGCACAAAGATGGCTGGCGGGTGTCTGTTTCTCCTACTTTAGTTGGATCGAATTCGACAAAGGCAGTCTTTGAGAAGGTTGAAAAGCAACTTATGTATCACCGTTGTGGTTTTTGCGTAGGTGAGAATTGTTCTTGCTAGATACCCGTAGAAACCACGTAAAACATGCAACAACAATTAGAGGATGTCTAACTAGTTTTTGCAGGGTATATTGTGATGTGATATGTCCAATTACATGATGAGATATATGTGATGTATGATATGATCATGTATTGTATAGAGTATCACAACTTGCATGTCAATGTGTACGGCAACCGGCAGGAGCCATAGGGTTGTCTTTAATTATTGTATGACCTGCATGTCAATCATTAAGCGCTATGTAATGCTTACTTTATCGCTAAGCGGTAGCAATAGTAGTAGAAGCATGGTGGGCGTGACAACCTTGATGGCGACACGTTAATGGAGATCAAGATGATGGAGATCATGGTGTCATGTTGGTGCTTTAGGGATGGAGATCAAAAGCACAAGTTCATGGCCATATCATGTCACTTATGATTTTCATGTGATGTTAATCCTTTTATGCACCTTGTTTTGCTTAGGACGACGGTAGCATTGTAAGGTGATCACTCACTAAAATTTCAAGATAAATTGTGTTCTCCCCGAGTGTGCACCATTGCGAGAGTTTGTCGTGTCGAGACACCATGTGATGATCGGCTGTGATAGACTCTACGTTGACATACAACGGGTGCAAGCCAGTGTTGCACATGCGGAACACTCGAGTTAAACTTGACGAGCCTAGCATGTACAGACATGGCCTCAGAACACAAGAGACCGAAAGGTCAAACAGGAGTCATATAGTAGATATGATCAACATGATGATGTTCACCATTGAAACCACTTCAACTCATGTGATGATCGGACTTGAGTTGGTGAATTTGGATCATGTATCACTTAGATGACCTGAGGGATGTCAATTTGAGTGGGAGTTCTTAAGTAATATGATTAATTGAACTCATTGTCATGAACATAGTCAGTAGTGTCTTTGCGAATAATGTTGTAGATTACTAGCTCACGCTGTAGCTCCCTTGAATTTTTATATGTTCCTAGAGAAACAGAGTTGAAAGATGATGGTAGCAATATTGCGGATTGGGTCCGTGATCTGAGGATTGTCCTCATTGCTGCACAAAAGGCTTATGTCCTTAATGCACCGCTCGGTGCTCCACCCCCTCTAGCGTCGTTTGTAGATGTTGTGAACATCTGACAGGCACGTTCCGATGACTACTTGATAGTTTAGTGTGTCATGTATTACGACTTAGAATTGAGGCTCCAAAACGTTTTGAACGTCATGAAACATATGAGGTGTTCTAAGAGCTGAAATGGATCTCAAGCTCGTGCCCGTGTTGTGAGATATGAGATATCCAACAAGATTCTTTTTCTACAAGATGAAGGAGAATAGCTCAATCTTTGAGCATGTGCTCAGATTGTCTGGGTGCTAGAATCGCTTGAATCGAGTTGGAGTTGATCTTCCAGATAAGATAGTGATTGATATAGTTCTCCAAGTCACTGTCACTAAGCTACTAGAACTTCGTGATGAAAAATAATTATGCCAGGGATGGAAATGATGATACCTGAGCTATTCGTGATGTTTGACACCGCAAAGGTAGATATCAAGAAGGAGCATCAAGTGTTGATGGTTAGTAAAACCACTAGTTTCGATACGGGAAAGGGTAAGGAGGGAAACTTCATGGATGGCAAGTCAGTTGCTCCTCCACTGAAGAAACCCAAAGTTGAACCCAAACACGAGACAAGTGCTTCTATTATGAGGAGAGCGGTCGCTGAAGCAGAACAACCCTAGATACTTGGTAGATAAGAAGGCTGGCAACGTCGACAGAAGTATATTTGATATACGTGTTATCGATGTGTACCTTGCTAGTACTCCTGGTAGCACCTGAGTATTGGATACCGGTTCGGTTGCTAAATGTTAATAACTCAAAATAAAAGCTATGGAATAAACCGAGACTAGCTAAGGGTGAGGTGACGATGTGTGTTGGAAATTTTTCCAAGGTTGATGTGATCAAAATCACATGCCCTCTCTACCTTCGGGATTAGTGACGAATCTAAATAAATGTTATTTGGTGTTTGCGTTAAGCATGAACATGATTAGATCATGTTTATTGCAATACAGTTATTCATTTAAGTGAGAGAATAATGGTTATTCTGTTTATATGAATAATAACTTCAATGGTCATGCACCCAATGAGAATGGTTTGTTTAATCTTGATCGTAGTAATACACATGTTCATAACATGGATGCCAAAAGATACAACGTTAATAATGATAGTACCACATACTTGTGGCACTACTGCTAAATGTCATATTGGTATAAATCGCATGAAGAAACTCCATGATGATGGATCTTTGGACTCATTCGATTTCGAATCGGTTGAGACATGCGGACCATGCCTTATGGGCAAGATGACTAAAGACCATGTTTTTGGTATGATGAAGCGGGCTAGTAACTTATTGGAAATCATACGTGTTGATGTATGCAGTCCAACGAGTGTTATAGCGTGCAGTGGATATCGTTATTTTCTTTCATTCACTGATGATTTGAGTATATATGAGTACATTTACTTAATGAAACACAAGTCTGAAACGTTTGAAAGTTCAAACAAGTTCAGATTGAAGTTTAAGATCATCATGACAAGAAGATAAAAATGTCTATGATATGATCATGGAGGTAAATATCTGAGTTACGAGTTTGGTATACAACTTAAGACAAAGTGGAAGCTGTTTCACAACTCACGCTACCTGGAACACCATAGTGTGATGGTGTGTCTGAAAATCGTAGTCATGCTCTATTGGATATGTTCCGAACCATGATGTCTCTTATCGATTTGCCACTATCATTTTGGGGTTATGCATTAGAGACAACTACATTCACTTTAAAAGGGGCACCATCTAAAGTCCGTTGAGATGACACTGTATGAATTTTGGTTTGGCGGAAATCTAAGTTGTCATTTCTTAATGTTTTGGGCTGCGACGCTTATGTGAAAAAGGTTTTTCACCTAATGAGCTCGAACCCAAAGCAGACAAATGCACTTTCATAGAATACCCTGACGTAATAGTTGGGTGAACCATCTATCTTAGATCCGACCACAAAATGTTTCCTGCTAAAACGGGTCCTTTCTTGAGAAAGAGTTTCTCTTGAAAGAATTGAGTGGGAGGAAGATAGAACTTGATGAGGTTGTTGAACCTTTGTTTCAACCAGAGAGTAGCGCAGCGCAGAAAGATGTTTCTGTGGATCCCACGTTAGTCGAAGAGGAAGTTAATGATGATGATCATGAAGCTTCAGATCAAGTTACTATCAAACCTCGTAGGTTGGCAAGGACGTGTACTGCTCCTGAGTGGTACGACAACCCTATCTTAGAGGTCATGTTGTTGGACAACGACGAACCTACGAGATATGGAGAAGCGATGATGGGCCCGGATTCTGACAAATGGTTAGAGGCCATGAAATCTAAGAAAGGATCCATGTATGAAAACCAAGTATGGACTTTGGTAGACTTGCTCGTTGAACGGCAGGTCGTTGAGTACAACTGGACCTTGAAGATGAAGACAGACGCTGATGGTGAATGTCACCATTTATAAAGCTCGACTTGTCGCAAAGAAGTTTCCGCCAAGTTCAAGGAGTTGACTACGATGAGACTTTGTCGCTCGTAGTGATGCTAAAGTCTGTTGGAATTATGTTTGCAGTTGCGGCATTTTTCAATTATGAAATCTGGTTGATGGATGTCAAAACATCGTTTCCTTCCTTGAGGAAAGGTTGTATGAGATACAACCAGAAGGTTTTGTCAGTCCAAAGGATGCTAAAAGGTGTGCAAGCTCCAGTGATCCTTCTATGGACTAAAGCAAGCATCTCGGAGTTGGAATATACGCTTTTGATGAGGTGATCAAAGTTTTTGAGTCTATACAAAGTTTATGAGAAACTTGTATTTACAATAAAGTGAGTAGGAGCATTATAGAGTTTCTGATAAGCATATGTGGATGACATATTCTTGATCGGTGTAGAATTTCTGGAAAGCATAAAGGGTTGTTTGAAAATAGTTTTTCAAAGGAAGACCTAGATAAAGGTACTTAATTGTTGGGCATCGAGATCTATAGAGATAGATCAAGACGTTTGATAAGACTTTCAATGAGTAGATACCTTGACAAGATTTTGAAAGAGTTCAAAATGGATCAGTCAAAGAAACAGTTCTTGCCTGATTTGTAAGGTGTGAAGTTGAGTGAGACTCAAAGCTCGACCACGGCAGAAGAAAGATAAAGGACAAACTCCGTACCCTATGCCTTAGCCATAGGCTCTATATAGTATGCCATGATGTGTACCGCACCTGTGTGTGCCTTGCCGTAAGTCTGAAAAGGGGTACTAGGGTAATCCAGGAGTGGATTACTAGACAACGGTCAAAATTATCCTTAGTAACCAGAGGACTAAGGAGATGTTTCTCGATTATGGAGGTGATAAACAGTTCACCGTAAAGAGTTACGTCGATGCAAGCTTTAACACCGATCCAGATAACTCTTAGTAGCAATCCGGATACGTATAGTGGAGTAGCCATTTGGAATAGCTCCAAGTGAAGCATGGTAGCAGTGTCTACAGTATGACATAGAGATTTACAAAGTACACACGGATCTGAATGTCACAGACCCGTTGACTAAAACCTCTTTCGCATGCAAAACATGATCAAACCCCAGAACTCATTGGGTGTGAGATTCATAACAAATCACATAGCGATGTGAGCTAGATTATTTACTCTAGTGCAAGTGGGAGACTATTGAAAATATGCCCTAGAGGCAATAATAAATTAGTTATTCTCATATTTCCTTGTTCATGATAATTGTTTATTATCCATGCTAGAACTGTATTGATCGAAAACTCAGATACATGTGTGGATAAATAGACAACACCATGTCCCTAGTGTGCCTCTAATAGACTAGCTCGTTGATCAAAGATGGTTAAGGTTTCCTAGCCATGGACATGAGATGTCATTTGATAACATGATCACATCATTAGGAGAATGATGTGATGGACAAGACCCAAACAATAAACGTAGCATATGATCATGTCAGTTTATTGCTATAGTTTTCTACATGTCAAGTATCTGTTCCTATGACCATGAGATCATGCAACTCACTAAAACCGGAGGAGTACCTTGTGTGTATCAAACGTCGCAACATAACTGGGTGACTATAAAGGTGCTCTACAGGTATCTCGGAGGGTGTCTGTTGGGTTGGCATGGATCAAGACTGGGATTTGTTACTCCGTGTGACGGAGAGGTATCTCAAGGCCCACTCGGTAATACGACATCACTATAAGCCTTGCAAGCAATGTGACTAAAGAGTTAGCCACGAGATCTTGTATTATAGAACGAGTAAAGAGACTTTCCAATAACAAGATTGAACTAGGTACAGAGATACCGACGATCGAATCTCGGGCAAGTAACATACCGAAGAACAAAGGGAACAACATACATGATTAACTGAATCCTTGACATTTAGGTACAACCAATAAAGATGTTCGTAGAATATGTAGGAACCAATATGTGCATCTAGGTCCCGCTATTGGTTATTGTCCGTAGAGGTGTCTCGGTCATGTCTACATAGTTCTCGAACCCGCAGGGTCTGCACTCTTAAGGTTCAGTGACGTTTCGGTATTATAGAGTTATATATGGTGGTGAACCAAGGTTGCGCTGAGTCCCGGATGAGATCCCGGACGTCACGAGGAGCTCCAGAATGGTCCAGAGGTAAAGATTGATATATAGCAAGTCCTGTTTTGGTCGCCGAAAAAGTTTCGGGCTCATCGGTAGTGTACCGGGAGTGCCGGGAGGGTACCGGGGGACCATCGGGAGGGGTATTTCGACCCAAGAGGCTACATGGGCTGTGGGAAGAGGTATACAAATCCTTAGTGGGCTGGCCGAAGTCCTAAAAGAGGCCCATGCGGTTGGGAGGAGAGACCCAAAAGGAAAAAGGTGGGAAAAGGAGTTTCCAAGTGGGAGAGAAGGAGACCTAATCCTACTAGGATTGGAGGAGGACTCCTCCTCCTCCCACTTTGGCCGAACCAAGGGTTGGCCCCTTGGGGGAAAAGTCTCCTCCCTACCTCCTCCTATATATACTAGAGTTATTGAGGGTTTTTTATAACAAAATTCAGCCACGTGCTACCCTCTTCTCTAGATCGTAGTTTCTCCTCTAGATCGTTTCAGCGGAGCTTAGGCGAAGCCCTGCCGGAATAGTTCCATCACCATCGCCACCACACCGTCGCACTGCCGGAGAACTCATCTACCTCTCCACTCCCTCTTGCTGGATGAAGAAGACGGAGATCATCATCGAGCTGTACGTGTGCTGAACGCGGAGGTGTCGCCCGTTCGGCGCTAGATCAAAAGGACCGTGATCAAGATCACGGGATGATTCATGATTTGATCGCAGGACGGATTGTGGTGGGATCGCGGTATGGATCATGATGGCATCGCGGGACGGATCGTGACTGGATCGCGAGATGGATCATGATGGGATCACGGGACGCTCGGCGATTTGGATCGCGAAGACGTTTGACTACATCAACCGTGTTTCTTAACGCTTCCCGCTTAGCGATCTACAAGGGTATGTAGATCCACTCTCCCTCTCATAGATGCTCATCACCATGGACAGATCTTGCGTGTGCGTAGGAAGTTTTTTGTTTCCCATACAACTGTTGGGTTCTACCGTAGGTGCATCGCATGCAAATTAAAATTTTCCTATGCGCAGAAGATCCAAGAACATGCTACGGAAATGGATCACAGATTGTTACCACTAGACGCGCAGTGCCCTGCAGCAGAAGTAGAGTTGGGGCAGCGCGTTCATGTGGTCCATCCCCTCCTCATACAATCCCCCTCGAATAGCCGTTTTGATCTCCCTTGAACAACCGGTCGCCGGATCCCATGTACAGGTTTGCCGGAGCGGCGCAAGTGCACCGCCTCTAACGGTATCCGTGCGTGCAGGAGGAACACCCGTGCGGCAGACTGCTAGGTCCGATCACACGGTCGATGGCGGCGAGTGGAGGTGGCTAGTTGCAACTCATGCAAAGCCCTAATGATGGCGCCGAAGCGATCAACCGGATGTGTGTGTCGCACCTCCACTATATATAGGCATTCGACGTGGGCTCAACTCTTGGGCCTCGCACGGATCCTAAAGCCCATGTGTTCCTTCCCTTAAGCACGCGACCCCTTAGGTTCATGTTTACTTGATCGCGAGTCAGATCACATCCGACTCAACCAGTCGGTAGCGGCCTCTAGCAAAGCATGCCGACTCTAGGAAGCTGGTTAGGCAAACCTATACTTCACACTTCTGTTCCCTTTGCCTCACGATATATGTTGTCGTGCACAAGGCGGCATGGTCATCCTTGTTACAGCACGACCTCTTTCTCGTTCCGGTGAATCCGACCAACACTTGGATTATCTCATAATCCTCATCGCATGGCCATGCTTATCCAGGTCGGATCACCTGAGGGGCCCAGAGTATATCTCTCCTGGTAGGAGAGGCAAATCCCATCTTGCTCGACCATGTCTCGCAGCATGGGTCTGGACAAGCCCGAAACCTACCTTTGTAACTACCCGGTCACGGAGTAGCGTTTGGTCGGCCCAAAGCAAGTCTGTCACCATCCCGAGTACATGCGCCAGCTCAGGTCTTAGGACATATAACGTATGTTGTACTAGAGACTCACAGATGAGCTATCGCTGCGTCTCATAGTTGGGTTTGTCCAACTCAGACCTTATCTCGACTCGGATCCAACTATGTCGAATTCTACCAGACCTTTCTGAGTCCATATTATCCGGCTAGCATCCAATGCTACATGGTCAGTGAGACCGGACCATCCATCGTGTCATATGCTAGTCTGATTAGTTGTGCGTCCACATAACCCTTTGGACCAGGGACCATTTAGGACAGTTATTATACAATGCATAGTCTCACAAACAAGTCACATACTTGTTAATACACATCAATGATAATGTCCAAGGACTATCTTTATTCATAAACACATAGGAAATATCATCATACATGATTGCCTCTAGGGCATATCTCCAACAGTCTCCCACTTGCACTAGAGTCAATCAAATAGACATCGAATGCCCATAACTCTAACGTGCCCCTCATTCTTGGGTTGTGGAAGCGGCTTAGTCAACGGATCTGCAACATTTGCATCCGTATGAATCTTGCACAAATTGGTATCACCTTTCTCTACGAGCTTTCGCATCAGTGATATTTTTGGTCTATGTGCCTGGTCTTGTGATGTTGTCTCGGCTCCTTGGCCTGTGTGATGGCACCTGAATTATCGCAATAAAGGTCCAACGGTTTTGACCAGCTCGGGAACACACCAACATCTTCCAGGAAATTCAGAATCCAAACACCTTCCTTTGTGGCTTCACAAGCCGCAATGTATTCTCCCTTCGTTGTGGAGTCGGCCATCGTATCTTGCTTGGAACTCGTCCAGCTCACTGCTCCTCCATTCATGACATACACGAATCCAGTTTGCGATCGACAATCATCCCTATCGGTTTAGAAACTAGCATCAGCATAACCCTTTACACAGAGCTCCTCCTCACCTCCATAAACTAGGAACATCTCTTTAGTCCTATTCAGGTACTTCAAGATAGTTTTCACCGCTTTCCAATGACTCTCACCTGGGTCGGCCTGGTATTTGCTTGTTAAGCTTATTGCATAGGCAACATCAGGCCGTGTACATAGCATGGCATACATGATGGATCCAATTGCCGAGGCATATGGAATCCTACTCATCCGGTTTCGCTCATCAAAAGTCATAGGACTCTGAGTCTTGCTTAGCCTTACACCATGAGACAGGCAAGAACCCTTTCTTGACCTCACTCATGTTGAACCTCTTCAACACTTTGTCTATGTACGTGCTCTGGCTCAAGCCGAGTAGCCTCCTCGATCTATCTCTATAGATCTTGATGCCTAAAATGTACACTGCCTCTCCAAGGTCTTTCATCAAAAACTTGCCATTCAATGATTCCTTGACTGAGTTCAGCATCGGAACATCATTTCCGATCAGCAGTATGTCATCCACATACAAGATCAAAAATACTACCGAGCTCCCACTAGAATTCTTGTATAAACAATAGTCCTCTTTGTTCTTGATGAAACCAAAGTCAACGATGACTTCATCAAAACGAATGTTCCAACTCCGAGTTGCTTGCCTCAATCCATAAATGGATCTCTTGAGCTTGCATATTTTACTAGCATTAGTTGGATCGACAAAACCTTCGGGTTGTATCATGTATACATCCTCTTTGAAATTTCCATGAAGGAAAGCCGTTTTGACATCCATCTGCCATATCTCATAATCGAAATATGCAGCTATAGCTAGTATGATCCTCACCGACTTTAGCATCGCTACCGGCGAGTAGGTCTCGTCGTAATCAATTCCTTGAACTTGTCCATAACATTTAGCGACAAGCCGAGCTTTGTGGATCTGAACATTTCCATCCACATCGGTTTTCTTCTTAAAGACCCATTTACAACCAATGGCAACTATGCCAGGTGGCGGATCAACCAAGTCCCAGACTTGATTCTCATCCATCGACTTTAACTCGGATCTCATGGCCTCTAGCCATGCCTCAGAATCTGGGATCACCATCACTTCTACATGCGTGGTCGGCTCATCGCTTTCAAGCAACAATACATTGCGCACTCTACGCAATCTTTTCGGCCTCCATGGCTCCGATGTCAACTCCACTACGGGTTCCCTCATCAACTCCGGTATGATCTCATCACTAGCCGAGTCGTCCCCGAGTGGCTCTCGAATTTCTTTGAGTTGCACCGTTCTCCCACTGGCCTCCTGATTGAGAAACTCTTTCTCTAGGAAAACCCCGTTCCGAGCAACAAACACTTTGTTCTCTTCTCGGTTGTAGAAGTTATATCCCAAGGTTTCCCTCGGATATCCCACAAATATGCATTTATCCGACTTGGGTGTAAGATTGTCCGACATGAGTCGCTTGACAGATGCTTCACAGCCCCAAATCTTTAGAAAAGACAAACTAGGACTCTTCCTAGTCCACATCTCAAGTGGTGTCTTATCTATGGATTTAGATGGTATTCTATTAAGTGTGAAAGCTGCAGTTTCTAGAGAGTATCCCTAGAATGACAAGGAATCTGATTTGCTCATCATCGACCGGACCATGTCCAACAAGGTTCGATTTCTTCGTTCTGACACACTGTTTCTCTGCGGCATACCCGGAGGTGTGAGATGAGGTACTATACCTCGGCTTTTCATATGATTATCAAACTCTTGGCTCATGTACTCACCTCCACGATCTGATCGTAGAAGTTTTATCGTCTTGCCGAGCTGATTTTCAACCTCGTTCTGAAACTCTTTGAACTTTTCAAAAGTTTCTGACTTGTGCCTCATCAAATAGATATATCCATATCTACTCAAGTCGTCGGTAAAAGTCACGAAGTACTGTTAGACACCTCTGGCCGTTGTGCTCATTGGACCACACACATCACTGTGTATAAGCTCCAACAGCTCGGACGCCCTCTCGCAACTCTTTGCAAAAGGAGACTTAGTCATCTTTCCTAGCAAGCATGATTCGCATGTCTCGAACGACCCGAAGTCGGACGAAGTTAGGAGTCCATCATCATGGAGCTTCTTCATGCGTTTCAAACTAATGTGTCCAAGCCGGCAATGTCAGAAGTATGTCGGATTGATCTCATTAGGATTATGCCTCTTGACATTCACGTTATAGACTGGTTCCATTTCTAGATTTAAAATAACTAGCCCATCTACTATGGGTGCATAGCCATGGAACATTCCATTCAAATAAAATGAACAACCATTGTCCTTTATATTGAATTCATAACCTTGACTCATCAAACATGAGGCAGAAATAATGTTTCGACTAAGTGCGGGAATGTAATAACAATTATTCAATTCCAAAATAAATCCAGAAGGAAGCTTGAGCTGCATCGTGCCGACCTCCAATGCAGCAACTCTTGCTTTGTTGCCGACCCTGATGTCAATCTCCCCTTGTGCCACACGCCTAGTTCTTACCAGCCCCTGCATCGAGTTGCAAATATGAACAACCGATCTGGTATCAAATACCCAAGAGCTACTAGGTATGTCAGCAAGGTAAATGTCAATAACATATGTAACAAGTGTACCTTTGCCTGAAGAAGCATCTCCGTCCTTCTTGCCGTGCTCAGCAAGCCACTTGCTACAGTTCCTCTTCTAGTGACCAGCTTCCTTGCAGTGAAAGCAAATGGTCTTTGAGTTCGGTCCGGACTTTGGCTCAGCGGCGGAGACAGCCTTCTCCGTGCCCTTTGCCTTACCCTTTTTCTTGGACCAACTCTTCTTGAACTTAGTCGAGTTCTGCACCATCAACACTTGATGCGTGCCTTTCTTAATATCTTGCTTTGTCACCTTGAGCATCCCATGCAATTCAATGAGTTTCTTATTCATGTCGTGCATATGATAGTTCGACACGAACGTCCCATAGCTAGGTGGAAGAGAACCCAAAATTGCATCCGTGGACAGCTCGTCCCCAAGTGGGAAGCCTAATCGATCCAAAGCTTGCACGTACCCGATCATCTTGATCACATGCGGGCTCAATGGATCACCCTCTTCAGCTTACAATCCGTCAAGGACTGCCAGACGTTGACCTTTCGGTCTTAGCCTGCACCTGAAACATGCTCTTCAAACTGTCGATCATATCGAAAGCCTGAATGTTTTCGAAATGTTGTTGCAAATCAGGCTCCATACAAGCCAGCATGAGGCAGCTCATCTCGTTTGATTCATCAACGAGTTTCTGGTGGGCATTCTTGGTTGTGGCGTTAGCATTCTGGGCAGGTTCCTCTAGAAGTGGATCCTCTAGAACATGTTCCTTTTTATCGTTCTTGAGAACAATTCTTAGATTTCTATACCAGGTGGTAAAGTTTGTTCCATTTAGTTTATCCTTTTCCAGAATTGATTTCAATGCAAAGTTTTCCAGAATTGATCTACAACAGAAAATATGCAATCACTAAGCAATGTGTTTATGTAGAGTAATTCAAGCCTTAAACAGAACTACTCCCACTGAAGTCAGCATCCCTCCGCAAACTCTCAGTAATTCAGGACCCATCTAGCGCGAGCGACTAGTGAGCTTTAGCATCACTGCTAGCCAACTTGCCTATTCGGTAAGCAACTCCTTGCTAATCATATCTCTATATGACTCCTGTCGGTTGGGTAGGTATCTCATACCCCCGGCTCCCAACCTTCTCTACCACAAGGCCCAAAACCGTTTTGATAGCCTTGTCAAGTTAACCCGATGCAGTACATGTCTGTGTCCGACACGAACCCTCCAGTTCAAGGACACCTGTAGCACCTCAATTTTATGAGCCCACCACTTGACGTACTTGACGTGCGAAGGTGCAACATCCAGAATGGCAATGTGCTTGATATTAATGAGGGATATTTTTACCATACTAACATGCATAGAAACAAGAAGCAATATCAATCACATATAAACAGAAATATGTGAAATAGTATGGCTCCTTCATGGACATCCTTCCAGGTCGGCTCCAACTCTGATGACCAAGGTGGAACTCCATCTTGTCCGTCTCTCCAGGACGCCAAAGCCTCAAACTTGATCTCTGTCCTCCAACTACTACAACTAGTAATGAATTTACAGAGAATCACAAGTCGACATGCATGTCGTTATACAATATAATGACAGCACTTTGGCTCCTGCCGGCTGAAAATCATGACACGCAGGTCATGTTAAATTACACACATGCATCACGTACATATGAGCCATACTATTCACATCAAACCTGCAAAACAAACTTATGCATAGAATTGCATTCTATCGGGTTCTGTGATCGTGTATGAGATACAAGGCGCTACGCACAAGGCGGTCCCGATGGCGGATACCGACCGGTAGGGGTAGGTTGTGTCACGACCTCATCGATTCCGATTGACAGAAAACATAGACTCAATCTATCCCGATGTGCAGTTGATCTCATCAACCGTGCACATAGCCGATGTCATGAATGACGACGAATCTCATCCGCCGCCTCCGAATATCAAATATGCTACCGATCTGAATCCAAAACCTATAACAAAGGCTCTGATACCACTGTTGGGTTCTATCGTAGGTGCACAACATGCAAATTAAAAATTTCCTACGCGCAGAACATCCAAGAACATGCTACGAAGATGGATCACAGATTGTTACCACTAGATGCGCAGTGCCGTGCAGCGGAAGTAGAGTTCGGGAAGCACGTTCGTGTGGTCCATCTCCTCCTCGTCCGATCTCCCTCGAATAGTTGTTTTGATCTCCCTTGAACAACCGGTCGCCAGATCCCACGTATAGGTTCGCCGGAGCGGCGCAAGTGCACCGCCTCTAACGGTATCCGCGCGTGCAGGAGGAACACCCATGCGGTGGACTTCCGATCACACGGTCGGCGGCAACGAGTGGAGGTGGCTAGTTGCAACTCATGCAAAGCCCTAATGACGGCGCCGAAGCAATCAACCGGATGTGTGTGCCGCACCACCACTATATATAGGCATCCGGCACGGGCTCAACTCTTGGGCCTCGCACGGATCCTAAAGCCCACGTGTTCCTTCCCTTAAGCGCGCGACCCCTTATGTTCACGTTTACTTGATCGCGAGTCAGATCACATCCAACTCAACCAGTCGGTAGCGGCCTCTAGCAAAGCGTGTCGACTCCAAGTGTCTGATGAAGCTCGTTAGGTAAACCTATACTTCACACTTCTGTTTCCTTTGCCTCACGATATATGTTGTCGTGCACAAGGCGACATGGTCATCCTTGTTGCAGCATGACCTCTTTCTCGTTCCGATGAATCCGACCAACACTCGGATTATCTCATAATCCTCATCGCATGGCCATGCTTATCTAGGTCGGATCACCCGAGGGGCCCAGAGTATATCTCTCCTGGTAGGAGGGGAAAATCCCATCTTGCTCGACCATGTCTCATAGCATGGGTCTGGACAAGTCCGAAACCTACCTTTGTAACTACCCAGTCGAGGAGTAGCATTTGGTCGGCCCAAAGCAAGTCTGTCACTATCCCGAGTACATGCGCCAGCTCAGGTCTTAGGACATAGAACGTATGTTGTACTAGAGACTCGCAGATGACCTATCGCTGCGTCTCATAGCTGGGTCTGTCCAACTCAGACCTTATCTCGACTCGGATCCCACTATGTCGAATCCGACCAGACCTTTCTAGGTCCATATTATCCGGCTAGCATCCAATGCTACATGGTCAGTGAGACCGGACCATCCACCGTGTCATATGCTAGTCTGCTTAGTTGTACGTCCACACAACCCTTTGGACTAGGGACCATTTTAGGACAGTTATTATACAATGCATAGTCTCACAAACAAGTCATGTACTTATTAATACACATCAATGATAATGTCCAAGGACTATCTTTATTCATAAACACATAGGAAATATCATCATACATGATTGCCTCTAGGGCATATCTCCAACAGCAACGCTCCCTAATAATTTGTTCTGAGTGCTTCTCTTGCGAGTGAGTGGTGGTGGAGGGGAATATATAGGCATCTCCAAAAATCCAACCGTTACACTTAAAGTGACCAACTTGGTGACAATGATGTGTGAATCTCGGCGGTACCGAGTTGCTCCAAAGGTAGCAACTTTTGAATCTCGGTGAGACCGATATAGGAATCTTGGCGGTACCGATTAGGTGTCCAACAGTCAGAATCCAAATCTCGGTGATGCCGATCCAAAAACTCGGAGCTTCCGATTTTGTGAATCGAGATAACAAAAAGTTGGCAAGCTGAACTCGGTGACACAAAAGTGGGATCGGTTACACCGATGTGCTAGGGTTTGGTAAGGCTCTGTCTGAGTTTGGGAATCGGTGGGACCGAGTGGAAAGTGTTGGTTTCATCGATTTTCATGGATGGCTTAGACAGAATTTGTGGAAGAATTTGTGGGTGTTTTTGGTGACTATCACTTGTGCACGTGGAGCATCTTGTTCACCAAATGTACCTTACCCCCTTTTAATACTATTGGCTTTTCCTATAGACTCAAAGTAATTTCTCACAAAGTAAAATGTAGAGTCCTCTTTGCTTGAAGCTTTTGTCAATCCAAATCCTTGCATCTAGGGATTTCTTCATAATCCTTTTGCCAACCCATCATTAAACTTTTCCTGAAATATGCTTAGTGGAATTATTAGTTCAATGATATATATGTTATTATTAATTATCAAAACCACCAAGGAAGCAATCGTGCTTTCACATATAGATGAAAAATGTTAACAAGCTGTAGCATTAAACTGATATAGACCAAAAAAGGTAGTCCTTGACAGTGATGATGCAAACTGTTTGATTTTGACCATGAATAGTGGTTAATCAACAAGCTTCCACTTCAAATGGTAGAATATTACCGCAACAAGCTCCAGAATTGTTTGATTTTGACCATGAATTGCTATAAGCAAACTGTTTGATTTTGACCATGAATTGCTATAAGCTCCAGCGCCATGCAAATGTACACCATCAAAAACAGAATCAAAGACATAATGTGGGAGTAGTAGTGGATATTTATTGCCCATGCTGATT
Organism: Hordeum marinum; assembly: GCA_022496015.1. Taxonomy (NCBI): domain Eukaryota; kingdom Viridiplantae; phylum Streptophyta; class Magnoliopsida; order Poales; family Poaceae; genus Hordeum; species Hordeum marinum. Next base: position 234,837,465 of record CM039672.1, on the reverse strand, counting down.
ATTCACTTCACAGGGTTACCTAGTACTCCATCAAAAACAGAATCAAAGATGGCATGGCATGCTTGGCAATAGCAGAAGTGACATGGACCAATATGGAGTAGCACAATGATTGTAAAAAAGAATAGGTAGTTATCTGACTGGATCTAAGAATAAGTAGTTAGGAAAAAAAATAGGTAGATTACTTTAAATGGTTCAGTTTACTGAATTAAGTGACCAGTGTATATGGATTGAAAAATAAATCCAGTTTACTGATTTTGGAGTAAACTGAATTAACTGAATTTTATGTGCACATCAGCCTTTCTTTGCCATGGCAACCTTTCTTTGTCAACTGAATTAACCACCAAGGGGCAAGGAGTACCACTTTATTTCACAGTTGCTAGAATAGAAACTTAGAAACCACAACTCATGGTTCTGACACATGAATAGCAAAAGAATGACCACGCCAAATCAAGGCGAGCCAAAATTTTGGCAGACGAATCGGCGTGGGCGTCGAATGTGAACTACACGGCCAAAATATTAACGTAGCAATGGGAGCTGGGCCACGATCCAAACACCCACCCATGCAGCCAGTCAATGCCAAGATTTTGGTATGGTAACCATCGGCCACGATCCAAATTGCCCTTAAGCCTTTTTAAAGATTCCACTACGGACTACGTACGAAATAAAATGAGTGCATCTATGCTCTAAAATATGTCTATATACATCTGTATGTAGTCCGTAGTGCAATGTCTTAAAAGACTTATACTCCCTCAGTTCCTAAATTGAAGTCTTTTTAGAGATTTCCCTATTAATCTTTAGAGATTTCACTATTGAATTATATACGGATGTATATAGACATATTTTAAAGTGTAGATTTACTCATTTTGCTCTGTATGTAGTCCTCTATTCAAATGTCTTGGAGCATTTAGGAACAGAGGGAGTATTACCATGAGCTAGTCCATCAACATGCACCATCATGTCAACTGGAAACAACTTTGCACACATGGGAAAAGACACCTACAAATTGTGAAGCTCACAAATTAGCAAAACAGGCAAAGCAACTTAGTTGGGAGTCGCCACCTCAACGATTGATATTTAGCCACTTGTTTAACCAGAGATACAAACATCAGCTCGTGCAGGGTGATCATGTTCACTGTAAGCGAGTCTATCCTCTTTTTTTTCCTCAACCATCTGCTCAAGCTGCTTTTCTGGGTGATCATGGCCGCCGTCTTCTTTTTCTCCTCAAACAACCTGGGCTTCTCTCTGCTGAACTCTACTGTCGGTGTGTTGGCGGAGGAGATCAGGCATACTTGCTGTTTGATGGCAGCCTCTGCACACACCACATCTGGAGCGTTAGTATCTTCACATGCCAAGGTCGCATGGATTCTGTTGAGACTAGAGAGATGCTCAATGCCAAACTCAAAATCTCCATAAAGGGACAGCGTCTCTGAAGTGTTGAAGTGGAGCCGCAGCCCCCGCAGCTGTGGCATGGCTCCTGGATCAAACCGCACCTCATTCCCACCAGCCTTGCATGTGAACCAGAACACCTTAAGACACTGAAAGGCACCACTCCGAGTTATCACTCTTCTTCTCTGTTTTCGTAAGGATGTGTCCATGTTCATCATGGCAGCAACAGGTCCTGAAGATGCTAACTTGAGAAGGATGAGCTGGGGCATGGACGCCATCACGCTGAGACCTTTCTCTCCCAACTGAGTCACTTCAATATTCATGTGGGTGATGCAGCAGGGAATAACAAGTAAGGTACTTTTCAAGACTGGAGCAGGTATAGACACCTCAAACCTTCGCAGCTGGTATGATCTCGCATCCAGTAGGCCAATCCATTCACCATGAAGACAATGCAAACATAGGGACCGAAGTCTAGAGTGTCTAACCGCCCTCACTAAATCGGTGAATGCACGTGCACTGTCCAGAGATAGGCTTAGTCCGTCAAAACTCAAGCCAAGGATGCTCAGCCTCTCCGACCGACCCAGCAGCCCCACCACCTCATGGAGTGACTTGATGTTGTTGACCCCGATCATTGATACTTCTTGTAGTCCTTGCATTATAAGGATATCGCTCAGCATCTCCAAGGCATCTTCAATCAGTAGGCATACCAACCTTTCCAATCCAACTATAGATGCAGGCAGATTTCTCAGGTTAGTGTGCCTGACATCTAGCGTCTCCAAGTGCTCCAGCTTTCCTATTTCGTTTGGTAAGTCATGGATAGCAGACCCTCTAATCCCCAGGTATCTTAGCAGAACCAGCCCTCCAATGCCTTTCAGATGGTGGCTTCTCAAATTATCATTATCTTCCAGATCGAGTACCCGTAAAAATTTGAAGGTTGACAGAAGAGGGATCCCCCCAGTATCCCCTGGAACAGCCTTCCCTTTCATAAACTTAGGATCTGGAGTTGTCCATCCAACAGGCCCAAAGACATGGAGGGTTCGCATGCTAGAAAGGTGCAGGGTTCTTAAGTCCAATGTGTTCGCTTCATCTTGCTTACTGCAGTAATCAACTGAGAAATGGCGAATCGGGTACCATGGACATACTCCAGACCTCAAGTCTGCACCCGTTGCAGCAAAGTTGTATTCCCTAGACAAAGATTTGATAAACTCAAGGATCACACCATGCACCGTACACGCCACAGCCTGGCCATCTTCATAGCCAAACACTGGCTGAATCAGCCCCCTACCGATGAGCTCGCTGAAATAGCTTTCTCCTGTCCTCCACAAGCTTTCTTCACATCTTCCTAAGATAAATCCCTCAGCGATCCAGAGCCGTATCAAACGCTCTTTCTTGATGGTATAATATTCTGGAAAACCACAAAGGTATAGAAGACAAGACTTCAAGGGGGCAGGCAGTTCATCATAACTCATTTGCAATATCATTCTCATCCCATGTGATGTGGAATATTGGTCTGATGTTGAAAGGATACATCGCTCACTGATCTCTGACTCGGCTAGTCCTGCAGATTTCCTGCCGGCTGCAACAATTATTGCCAATGGCATGCCGCCGCACATTTTTAACAACTCATTTGCAGCGGGCCTTTTTGCCTCCTCATGAAATAATGTCTTTGAGTCTTCCTCGCTAAGAGGCTCCATCTGGTGGATGGCATCAACGGGGCGCATAGAACAACGTTTGGCTACATCGCTGATGCAAGTTGTGATCAATACTCTACTTCCAAGATCATTCTCAGGCAAAGCACAACTAAGAATATCCCATGCCCGGATGCTCCAAATGTCATCAATTAAGATGAAATAGCTGACATATAAAAAAGGAACAAAGTTAGCGCTATCAGCTAAAAGAGGATCAATTTAAACAGACGACATTATAGCAAGCTGGTTCTGTTTCGTTACTTATCTACTCAATAATTCCAAGTCAGTAGAAACTACCAATGGCTCTACTGGTTACTGATACATTAAATGTGTGTCTGTTATGCTGATACTATTAAACAGAAAAGCAGCAAAAAAATGTTTGGTCTGCATGGATAAAAGGGTTGACAAAATACAACAAATACATACATAAAAACTGCTAAAACAGTGATCTTTTTTATCATGGTTATCTTCTGAAGCATCAAATAACATTAATTGTAGTTAATTCGTTGTGATTTCAGATTAAAATTAATAGAAAGAACACAATGAATGCATCTAGTCAACAGCCTTAGTCTACATTCGGTGATGCCCTTTTGCATTGTCTTGCTACATGAAAGCCCAATAATATGCCTATCTACAGTATGACAACGTAAACGAGAAATACCTCTTTGTGACGAGGTATTCCCTGAGCTTGGTTACGACTTGGTTAATTTCAGGAGCTCCCGGGCCATTGCAAGGAATAGTACCCTGTTGCTTTACTTGACGTAGTATGTCCAATAGAGTGGCCGTTAGATATGTGTTTCTGCCAACAGTAACGAAAGCTCGGCACTCGAACTTGCTTTGAAGCTTTGCATATACCTCCTTGGCAAGAGTAGTCTTACCAAGGCCTTCCATTCCGACGACAGACACCAGCTTTAGCCTCGTCTGCGAGGCAATGAGATGAGGGAGAAGCTTACTACTTGGTCCTTTGAAGAGCAATGAGGTTGTGGGTTTTCTCCTCAGGAAGCAGTGGACAGCAAATGGGTGCTGTACTGAGTGTATCACGCGTTTGTTGTATCTTGGCCTTGTACTCCTGTATTAGTTTTTCCCATGATTCATCCACGTCCTTCGTTGGCTTTTGATGGACCAAAGTTTCCACCTTGCTGACCAGCTCACATGTTTGATCCATCCACACTGACTGCTCAGGAGTCACCGGTGGGCCAAACTTATAGGGGAGAACTTTCTTAAGGCTCTCCAAATCTTTATGCAAATCATGGATAAGCTTGAACTGATCTTCAGTAGGACCAAGAAGGTCGCACCACGTGAACCGCTCGCACACATCATGGAGCCGGTTCTTGAACAGATCAGTTAACTCTCTGTTTGATGAATTTGCGGCCCCCGGCTTCTCATCGACCCACTCTTCAATGTCAAAGACGATGTCTCTAGCAAACTGTGTCCACAATAGGGCACGTTGATCCATCACCCGTCTCCCGCCAAGATTGTCGAAACCTTTCTTTAGTTTCAACACATCTTGATATAGTTCTTTCATTACTTCGGCACGCCTCTTCTCCGGTTTGGTGGTGAAGTTGAGCTTAGCGAGCAGGGAGTCGATCGATCCTGTCACCATAGGTTCATCCACCAAACTGAAGAATCCCCTCTCTCTTACTGTGTGCAATCCACTTTCTGTCACAGAGTTCAGTCCGCTTTCTGTCACTGAGTTCATCTTGTGTATGTCTCTCGGCCGACCAAAACCAGCCTCATACAGATGATGTTGCTTGCTCCTCCCTTGATTAGGGGAGAAGAAGGAACAGAGCCTTATTGTTTGCAGTGAGGTGGACGCGCACCAATAACAAGCCGTCGCTGCTTGCGTTCCTCCCTGGACCCTGATTCCGCCAGCAGCTCCTAGCAAGTAGCCAATGATTCGCGTTGTAAGCCTCTGCGGCGGACTCGCGCTGCCCACGTGTGGCCGCCGGCGATCAAAACCAGCCTCGTATATTCCCCTGATTTGGGGAGAAGAACGAGCAGAAGCTTGGCTGCTTGCCGTGACTTGGAAGCGCACCAAGATCAAGCCCTCGCTGCTTGCCGCTCCTCTCTGGCCCCTGATTCCGCCGGCCGCTCCCGTCGCAAGCAGCTAATGATTCGCGCTGTAAGCCTCTGCGCAGGAGAAGCGCCGCCAGGATTCGATCCGCCGCCGCGCCGCCGTGCTGCGCGGGAATCACTCAGCCGCCGCCGCCGCTGCCGCCAAAGAAACGGGGGACAGGAGAAACGACGGGGGAGTCCTAGGGCTTCTAGAGTAGCATGATCACTTCCACGCGGTGCGCCTTTGCCGCGCCGTTATTCAGAGAGATGGAGGATTTTTTTTCAAAACTAGGACAAACTGTATGCCCGAATTCAAAAAAACAAAAAATGGGACCCGTGGTCGAAGAGGGGCCTTTCGGCCTGTGGGAGGCTGAAGAGGTTCCTGTCGGCTTGCGGGCGGCCGAAGTGGGCCCGTCGACCCGCCACGTGGCCGAAAAGAGGCCCGTCGGCTTGCGAGCGGCCGAAAAGGACCCGTCGGCATGCAGGCGGCCGAAGACCCCCTGGATAAGACCGACCGGGACCTTCTTCCTTCTCTGGTCACTGCCTCCTCTCTCTCGTTTTTCTCAGCCATTTTCCACACACGCCGATCTCCTCCCTCCTCCACCCATTTTCCTATCCAATCTGCATAAACAAGAGATCATAGCCTTCTCCACCGACCTATGGTGTATTTTTGTGACATGGGATAGTTTTTTGTGCATTTTGAGGAGCCATGGTGGGTGGAGGAGTTGTGGCTAGTGAGGAGGTGGTGGGGTGGAGAGGAAGAAGAAAGGGACACACCGTCGAAGGTATACCATTGTCGTCATTAATTTTCTATGAGTTGTACATTTTATTTAGTGTATGTAGTCATTTTAGTGTACGTTTATTTAATTTATTTAGTATAGTCATTTTAGTATACGTTTATTTAGTGTAGTCATTTTAGTGTATGTTTATTTAGTGTACGTAGCCCTGAAAATAGTTTTGTTCGTTGCGATCAATGAGAAGGTGGCAATGTCTGACACGTGAAAATATCTTAATCAGTTAATTTGACTGTTTATTACAGCCCTAATAATGTTCGATATAATGAGTTGGGGTTGATCTTAGCGAGTTTTAAAAAGGCGTCATGACACTATCAGATTCGGACAGACTGGACATTAGACAGTTGAAGCACTGATTGGCTACTAATTTTGGGCTGGATCCTGAAGTATGTTCCGTCAGTATTCATGCATTGTGGATCAGATCCTGTAAAAATGTCAAGTGGGAGTTGATGCCGATAGATAGGAGCCAGCATTGGTTGACCCTGTTAAGTCGTTGCCGAGACCGAAGAATCCACCCATATGCCCTAGTGCAAGCAGTGGCGAAGGAGGAGAATATCGTACAACTTCACGTGGGGTATGAACCAGGCTAGGGTAGTCAAGTGGCTAACAAGATTTATGTATCCGGGTCATAGCCACCGGATGTGGATGCTAGCCAAGCCGAGAAAGAGTCAGACTATGTGCCACACAATGTTTGTGGTCATGATACTGGGTAGAGTATTCAGTCGATATTATTAGTTGGTTCTGGTGTTGCTGATGGGGATGAGGAAGGTGATGAAATGCAGAGGGTGATGGAGGAAGAGGACGAGGATGGCTTTGTGGAGGATCTGGATTTTGAAAGTTCCGAGGATGAAGTGGAGGTACCGATTCCTTCTGTATGGTATCAGGACATATCCACCCACATTACTGTCAAATATGGCCATGAGACTCCATGGCAATATAATCTGAACCAAGTCCAAATAGGGGCTATGTTTGACACAAAGAAAAAACGGAAGTATGTGGTGATAAAGTGGGCTATGTCTACGCAGAGGGTTTTCCAGTCACACATATCGAGTCCAACAAAATATACCTAAAGTGTGTTGAAACAGGTTGTCCTGCGAAGGTGCACGGGCACGTGCCGAAGTATAACATACACTGGATTGTCACCAATGTGGTCCCACATAATTGTGTGAGGAAAAACATGTTGGTTCGTCATCCAAACCTGACTTCAACTCTCATTGCGCAACTCATGTATACTGAGATAGTGGAGAAGAAAGATATGGAAACAAAACACATCCAGACAGCACTGAAGGTCAGATGGAATTATGACATTCCATATGGGAAGGCTTGGAGGGCTAAGCAGAAGGCTATGGAGGAAATGTTTGGGACGCTCTTCGACTCATATGATAATGTTGTCTGTATCCTTGACATACTGAAGAAGAGGAATCCCGGCACTTATATTAACATACAACACACGAGGTTGGAGATTATACCAGATTACAAGGTGTTGAAACGAGTATTCTTCTCTTATGCTATGTGCATTGAAGCTTTCCGGCATTGTCCTCCTCTGATGTTTGTGAATGGTACATTCCTGACTGGTCAGCACAAAGGGAAAATCCTGACTGCTATTGGTGTGGATGGAAACAATCAAATCATCCCACTAGCCATGGCATTTGTGGAGGGTGAGAACTTTTCGAGCTGGGTACGGTTCTTCCGGCAAGTTAAAATTGCGATCATGAAGGACCGCCAAATGTGTGTGTCATTCATGACAGACATCCTGGTATATTGAAGGCCGTGAAGACACTGAGGAATCCAGCAGCTGACGAACCAACACCTTGGAAGGACTTGCAAAGTCGGTGGTGCATGCGCCATCTTAGTGCTAAATTTTTCTCACAGTTCAAGAACAAACGGTTGATGAACTTGTTCAAAAAATTATGCAAGCAGAACGAGCAGTGCAAATACGAATTTATTTGGTCAAAACTAGATGAGTTTACTAAGAAGCAGGTCCTTGCGAGGAATAAAATGGAAAAAGACCAGGTTAAATTAGCATCACTCATCGCGGAGCTAGAGGAGCCAGTAGGTCTTTGTGACTTGCCAGCAATTGACCCTCCTAATACTCAGAGAAAGAAGGGCAGGGCAATAAAGAATTTTTCTGAGTGGATAGAGAAAGAGCCTCCAGTGAATTGGTCTTTGCTGCATGACACTCATGGAGCTAGGTATGGCCACATGACAACCAATCTTGCAGAGGTGTACAACTTTGTACTCAGAGGGAATAGAGCATTACCAGTCACATATATTATGGAGGGTGTATTCCATGGCACTTTGAGATATTTTATAGAAAGGCACGAGTTAGCAAAGAAGCATATTGCAAGTAATCAGAGCACACCTTATTGTAGCCATGTCATGGAGTACATGGCTCAGAAGATAGAGAAAGCAAAAAAGCACACTGTCACACTCATAGGTAATCAGGAAAGGAGGTACGAGGTTCGACTTCCTACTGATGGTTTTGGTTCTGGAAATGAGGTGAAGATGCACGAGTTTAAAATTGGGACGGAATTTTATCCAACTTATGAGTGTACATGCAACAAACCGAAGTTGTTGCACCTGCCTTGCTCACATGTGTTGGCTGCCTATGGCCAGATTGAGTTGGACGCTATCTCCTTCGTGTCCCCATACTATTCAAAAGAGACAGTACTCAATGTCTGGACAGGTGAGATAACAGGGTTTAGAGTCGTCAGCAATTTCAACAAGGTAAACGATGGGGAGAGAGTGTACATCCTGGATCTAGGACTTCGGTGAACAAGCAGGGGCAGACGTAAGGTAAAGCGCATCTGAAACAATATGGACCAATCTGAAGCTGGTGGAGCAACCAGACAATGTTTGCTATGCGTGCCTTATGGGAATAGAATGAAATATTGTCCTGACCTGAACAAAGACGGTGCTTCCACATCGACGAGTGCTTCCACTTCGACGACTGCGACAACAGTAGCAAGAGGCGGACGTGGTGTGGCAGTCGTGGTGGTCATGTCAGTCGAGGCCGAAGGGGCGGACGAGGAATAAATAACTCACAACCTATATAGTGTGTCGGACTATGTTTTAATGTGTAATACGTCGGACTATATTTTATTTTGTAATATGTCTGGACTATGTTATAATGTGTAATATGTCGGACTATGTTTTAATGTGTAATATGTCAGACTATGTTTTATTTTGTAATATGTCTGGACTATGTTATAATGTGTAATATGTCGGACTATGTTTTAATGTGTAATATATCGGACTATCTTTTATTTTGTAATATGTCTGGACTATGTTATAATGGCAGATATGGCTTTGTATCCGTTGCTTAATGGTAGTATCGATAGAGGGCACCGGGCGCACTTATGGAAGCGGGCAAGAACTTAGACGTGTTGATCACTCGCACCCCAAAGTCTAAATGGATGATACACCCTTTATGGGTTGATAGGTATGTGTTGGTATAATGACTTACTATGTTTGACATCCTTTTGATAGCCGCTAACTGTATGCTACATTATATTTATTTTGTAGGTTAAGTTGGGCTGGACTTCTATCCTTGGCACGGCTGGTTGAGGGTACATTGGATGAGTGGGTTGATCATCCGGAATTGGATGAGACAGGTGAAACAATGCAGTTACACAAGAGGCAAGTCACACGTTTCTCTTACGACAGGTCACTCCTTACCTGCTTAGTAGATAGATGGATACCAGAGACACATACGTTTCACTTTCCCTAGGAGAGATGGCGCCTACTTTACAGGATGTGTCTTTCTTGTTGGGATTACCTCTGGACGATGCTGCCATAGGTCCTTTAGAGGCAGAACCTGGTTGGCTAGCATCAATGCATGGCCGTTTTCTGGCTACGGTGCCAACTACTACAGTGCTAGACAACGACCGTCACGGGCGTCTTTTTAGGTGGTTGAGCCAGTTTCAGATTGTCTCCTTAGGATATCCCAATGTTCAATTGTCAGAGGCACAAATTGACTGATCCCTAGAGGCATATATTATGTGGTTGTTTGGCAAGACGATGTTCACGCAGAACCACGTGACCACTGTCGATGCACGACTCATCGGTATTGCACGAGAGATAGCTGACGCATGTTGCCCGGGGGCCATTGTGCAGAGGAGTTTTGGTTCTGCTCTGTTAGCGTCTACGTATAGAGGCATGTGCAAAGCTTGCCAGTTGAAGTCTAGAAAATCAGGTCTTGTCGGATGTCCACTATTGTTGCAACTCTGGTCATATGAGAGATTCCCTATTGGTCGACCCATGTCAGCATTGAAAAACCTTTTGGTTATGAGGACATGGCTGGGACTGACGTGTGATAACCCACAAGTATAGGGGATCAATTGTAGCCTTTATCGATAAGTAAGAGTGTCGAACCCAACGAGGAGCTAAAGGTAGGACAAATATTCCCTCAAGTTCTATCGACCACCGATACAACTCTACGCACACTTTACGTTCGCTTTACCTAGAACAAGTATGAAACTAGAAGTACTTTGTAGGTGTGATAGGATAGGTTTGCAAGATAATAAAGAACACGTAAATAAAAACTAGGGGCTGTTTAGATCAAGAAACAATTACGTTAGTTTAACGAGTGTGGAAAAGTGGTGGTAGGAGTTGCGGAATTGTCCCTAAGCAATTGACTATGTTACTAGACCGATAGCAAGTTTTATGTGGGAGAGGCCACTGCTACCATGTCATCCCTTACTTGGAATTCTATGCACTTATGATTGGAACTATTAGCAAGCATCCGCAACTACTAACGTTCATTAAGGTAAAACCCAACCATAGCAATAAGATATATTGGTCCCCCTTCAATCCCGTATGCATCAATTTCTATGCTAGGCTGAAGCTTCTATCACCCTTGCCCTCCAATACATAGTCCTATCAACATACAACTAACCCTATGGTGTGATCCACGCGTGCGCTCATATGATGGGCACCAAAGGACAGCAACATAACCACGATCAATTTAAACCAATCATAGCAATTCATCAATCACTGATAGGACAACGAAAATCTACTCACACATCATAGGATGGCAACACATCATTGGATAATAATATGAAGCATAAAGCACCATGTTCAAGTAGAGGGTACAGCGGGTTGTGGGAGAGTGGACCGCTTAATATAGATGGGTGAAGGTGATGAAGGTGTTGGTGAAGATGACGGAGGTGTTGGTGTAGATCGCCGTCACACGATGATGTCCTGGGCGGCGTTCCGGCGCCGCCGGGAGAGAGGGGGAGAGAGCCCCCCTTCTTCTTCTTCTTCTTCTTCCTTGACCTCCTCCCTAGATGGGAGAAGGGTTTACCCTCTAGTCCATGGTCTCCATGGCTACGGAGGGGCGAGAGCCTCTCCAAAATTGGATCTCTCTCTCTGTGTGTGTGTCCTTCTGTTTCTGCGCTCCCAGATTATGGCCTTTCACCGTTTCTTAAATTCCTGGAGATTCGTAACTCTGATCGGGCTGAAATTTTGAGGGGATTTTCCTTATAAAAATATGTTTCTTGCGGCTAAAGAAGGTCCCCAACGGCCTTAAGGGCTGGTCACGAGCCTGCTAGGCGCGCCTGGGGGTGTAGTGCGCGCCTCCCGGGCTCGTGACCCCCTCGGGCATCGTTTCGCGTTGATTCTTCTTCCCAAAAATCATAAATATTCCAAAAAAATTCTCTTAGGTTTTTTATTGCATTTGGACTTTGTTTGGTATGGATATTCTGCAAAACAAAAAACATGCAACAAACAGGAACTGGCACTAGGCACTGGATCAATATGTTAGTCTCAAAAATAGTATAAAAAGTTGTCAAAAGTATATGAAAGTTGTAGAATATTGGCATGAAACAATCAAAAAATATAGATACGATGGAGACGTATCAACGTGCCTTCTATCGGTGACTTGCCTACTATGGGATCTGTTTGCGCACGGAGAGAGGTATTTTCATATTTAGTAACAATATGAATTACTAATGTTTAGTTCTTGTTATTCAATAGTATTACTAATCCATATTTGTTGTCATGCACAGAAAAAATTTGCGCATAGCCAGGTGAGGTGCTGCTACACCTCCTTCACGGCGCAGTTTAATAGTTTGCACGAGGATCAAGTTATCCGGGAGCCATACTCCGATCGTGCTATTTCCTCCAGGTGTGTAGTTGGGATTTCTAGATTGTCCACTAGAGATCGACATTATTGGATGACCAAGGCCAAGTTGGTGTTCGATGTGACGGTTGAGGAGATGGATCTTCATAGGGTGATGAGACAATTCGGTCTATGCCAAGAGCCTGACATTCCTGTTATTCCATACTTACCAGATCACGTGCACAAGTAAGTAATACTACTTTAGTTCTCATGTATGCATTCATAATATAACTAATCATGTAATGCGCATTTCAATCTCAGGTATAGTCGCGTAGGAGGAAACAAGTCCCAGGTTTCTTGGCTTCGCGACATTAGCCCTTACGTCGACGAATGGACTACTGCGCCGACAAATATTTGGGATGAAGTTCGGGCCTTTGACTGGGACAAGTTCGGGGTGTATCTGCAGCGTTACCGGCATAACACAAGGATCTACTTGGTTCCATCATCAGCTCCTGATCAGATTGAAGCCCCTCACACCAGCGGTCTGTTCCCAACTGCCTCAGTTGTGGAAACCAGACACCACGCGGTATGTGTTATGGTTCTCACATGTTAAGTTTTTCCTTAACCTGAACATATACAATTGGTTAACTCTCCGTCTACAAGGTGAATTGACATCTGAGGCGCTAGAGGAGATTTCCACTTCAATGCAACGCTTTGAGAGAGGAGATAATATCCCACCATGAGAGCACATCTCATGGTTGAAGGGTCTTCAAAGGAAGCTATGCGGGATTTACGCAGTTGTTACATGTAGATGATCTTTGGATGTTGCTAACCCTCGTCCAGCACATCGTCTGCCACGCCCCTCTCTACAGCGTTCAGAACCTCGAACCTCTGTGCACCGTTCGGAACCTCGACCCTTTGTGCAGTGTTCAAAACCACGACCTTCACAACCAGGGAGCTCTTCCTGGCAGCAGACACCTCCTTCACAACCAGGGAGCTCCTCCTGGCAGCAGACACCTCCTTCACAACCAGGGAGCTATTTCTACCAGCAGGCACCTCCTTCACAACCCGGGGGCTCTTCCTGGATTAATCAGATGGACCTAGGTAACACTACTTTGTACATTCTTTTAAACATTGTAGGATCATAAATCAATTTTACATGTTTTACTTTACCGCAGTCGGCAGCCAGTTGCAACCGTTCACGACTTCACTCCAGTCACCGATGTTTACTGGTCCTGGTTCATTCTTAGACGGCGACGGCGACGACGATGACCGAGCTGCAAACACCTATGATTTCTCGGAGACAGTTCTTGTCACTCCACCACCACCATGGACGCAGGAGACACAAACACTAACAGACGAGGTGGTCTATGGTCATGGACTCATGGCCATCGCGAGACTTGTCCACCGCCTAAGCGCTTATCGCCTTTCGGTCCTTGTCCAAGGAAGCCCAAGATTCATCGCCGTCCCCAGCAGTGATATGGTTATCTATGTATGAGACATGACTATCTAATTATGTATGAGACATATGTCTATTTTATGTATGGGACAAATTACTATCTACTTATGTATGAGACATATTCATGTTCTATTTCCGTGGTCAATTGGTTTAGATGGATAACACTTGTACTGCAAACTAAATGCATCCAACTGAAATTAAATAGTATAACTGAATTAAACAGTACAACTGAAATTAAACAGTACTACATAAAATAGTACAACTGAAATTACAAATTAAAGTTAAAAAACTACATGAATGCATCGTCCTCCTCCTCCGTCCATGCAGAGCTCTTGCCTTTTGTTGATGCAGAACTCTTGCCCTTCGACAATGCGGTAGTCTTGACCTTGGTGCTCGACATGAAGACGTTGTCTTCGTCCTCCGTTGATGCAGATCTCTTGCCCTTCGTTGATGTAGAACTCTTGCCCTTCGATGATGCGGTAGTCTTGACCTTGGTGCTCGGCATGAAGAGACCGTCTTCGTCCTCACTATTTGCTGACCATAAATCTGAATTATTTACAGCAATCGTGAGGTAAGCTTCACCCTTATGCAGTTGCTTCTGCCATCTGCCATGCAACCTGAGAAGTTCTTTCTGTATCTCCTCAAATGTCCTGGGAGGCCACCCACTCCTAGCTAATGAGTGAGCCAACTCATTCATTATGGTGTCACTACTGATGAGTTCCTCCCATGGAACTACTCTATCATCCATCTTGAAATTGGCGGCTAGACGGAGAAGATGATCCAACATACCAGAGTGAAAACTATGATCAAAAGTATAATGAGGATGAGACATCTCCACGAAAGGATGGCGGGAGTGAAAGGCATGAGAGAAAGGGGGAAAGAAGGGCCTGCTCACCCACCTTACCACGGATGTGATTATATAGGTTCATGATAACCCACAAGTATAGGGGATCGCAACAGTTTTCGAGGGTAGAGTATTCAACCCAGATTTATTGATTCGACACAAGGGGAGCCAAAGAATATCCTCGAGTATTAGCAGTTGAGTTGTCAATTCAACCACACCTGAAAGATTTAATATTTGCAGCAAAGTTTTTAGTAGCAAAGTAATATGATAGTAACATTAACAGTAGTAGCAGTAGAAGTAGTGATTTGTGTAGCAAGTGTAACAGCAGTAGCGGTAAAGTAACGTAGCAAAGACCAGTATAGGAAAAGCTCGTAGGCATTGGATTGGTGATGGATGATTATGTTGGATGGCATTTATCATGTAACAGTTATAACATAAGGTGATATGTAACTAGCTCCAGTTCGTCAATGTAATGTAGGCATGTATTCCGTATATAGTCATACGTGCTTATGGAAAAGAACTTGCATGACATCTTTTGTCCATCCCTCCCATGGCAGCGGTGTCCTAATGGAAACTTAGGGATATTAAGGTCTCCTTTTAATAGAGTACCGGAACAAAGCATTAACACATGGTGAATACATGGAATCCTCATACTATGGTCATCTCCGGGAGTGGTTCCGGCTATTGTCACTCCGGGGTTGCCGGGTCATAACACATAGTAGGTGACTACAACTTGCAAAATAGGATCAAGAACACACATATATTGATGAAAACATAATAGGTTCAGATCTGAAATCATGGCACTCGGGCCCTAGTGACAAGCATTAAGCATAGCAAAGTAGTAGCAACATCAATCTTAGAACACAGTGGATACTAGGGATCAAACCCTATCAAAACTAACTCGATTACATGATAGATCTCATCCAAACCCTCACTGTCCAGCAAGCCTATGATGAGATTACTCACGAATGATGGAGAGCATCATGAAATTGGCGATGGAGGATGGTTGATGATGACGATGGCTTCGATTCCCCTCTTCGGAGCCCAGAACGAATTCCAGATCTGCCCTCCCGAGGAAGAACACATGCTGGCGGCGGCTCCGTATCGTAAAACGCGATTATTTCTTCTCTCTGATTTTTTTCTGGGATGAATAGGGTTATATGGAACTGGAGAGGAGGTCGGAGGGGCCACATGGGACCCACGAGCCCGCCAGGTGCGGCCTAGGGGGGGCGTGGCTCCTGGGCTCGTGGCCCACTGGCTCCTCCCCTCCGGTTGATTCTTCCGCCGGTATTTTTTATATATTACACAAAAATTCCTCGTCAATTTTCAGGTCATTCCGAGAACTTTTATTTCTGCACAAAAACAACACCATGGCAGTTCTGCTGAAAACAGCGTCAGTCTGGGTTAGTTTCATTCAAATCATGCAAATTAGAGTCCAAAACAAGGGCAAAAGAGTTTGGACAAGTAGATACGTTGGAGACATATCAACTCCCCCAAGCTTAAAGCCTTGCTTGTCCTCAAGCAATTCAGTTGATAAACTGAAAGAGACAAAAGAAAAACTTTTACGAACTCTGTTTGATCTTGTTGTTGCAATTATATCTAACTCATATTCAGATTTTTAACAAGATCATAAGCTAACCACATAAGCAATGACATTTAGGTCTCATGGTATACTCATATCAATGGCATAATGAACTAGCGAGTCATAATAATAAGTTTCAAACGTCAACACTTCAATCAAAACACTCATGATATAATATGAATAGATGGTATCTCGCTAGCTCTTTCTGAGACCGCAAAACATAAATGCAGAGCACCTTCAAAGACCAAGGGCTGACTAGAAATTGTAATTCATGGCAAAGAAGATCCAGTCATAATCATACTCAATATCAATTAATAGCAAAACATACAAATGACGGAGGTGCTCTCTAGCTGGTGCTTTTAATAAGAAGAGGATGACTCAACAAAAATGTAAATAGATAGGCCCTTCGCAGAGGGAAGCATTGATTTGCAGAGGTGCCAGAGCTCAAGCTTTTTTAACAGAGATGAATAATTTTGGAGGTGATATGCTTTCATTGTCAACGCGATGACCAAGAGTTTACAACATCTTCCATGCTATACATATTATAGGCGGTTCCCAAACAGAATAGTAAAGTTTTGACTCCCCCAACCACCAATCAATCACACTCCACGGCTAGCCGAATCCTCGGGTACCGTCCATACCAACAACAATCCTGGGGGAGTTTTGTTTGCAATTATATTTTTATTTGATTTGAACATGGAACTGGGCATTCCGATTACCGGCCCCTTTCTCGTGAGTGATAGTGAATAAACACATATCGAGGATGACATGCCTAGCATGGAAGATACTGACCGCCCCTTGTCACCACATGAGCGGTTCAGGCATACAAAACAGATTTTTTTAAGGTTTAGAGAGTGGCACATGCAAATTTACTTGGAACGGCAGGTATATACCGCATATAGGTAGGTATGGTGGACTCATATGGAACAACTTTGGGTTTATGGAAGTGGATGCACAAGCAGTATTCCCGCTTAGTACAAGTGAAGGCTAGAAAGCGTCTGGGAAGCGACCAACTAGAGAGCGATAACAGTCATCAACATGCATTGAGATTAACCAACATTGAGTACAAGTATGAGTAGGATATAAATCACCATGAACATGAATATCGTAGACGCTATGTTTATTTTGTTTCAACTACATGCGTGAACATACGTCAAGTCAAGCCACTTGAATCATTCAAAGGAGGATACCATCCTATCATACTACATCACAATCATTTTAAAATTCATGTTGGCATCCGAGACAAACCATTATAAGCTCCTAGCTAATTAAGCATGGCATAAGAAACTATGATCTCTAAGTTGTCATTGCAAACATGTTTCTCTCATGAAAATGCTGAATTAGGAACGATGAGCTAGTCATATTTACAGAAACAAAATAGATCGAGTTCATACCAGCTTTTCCAGGCTCAGTCACTTCATCATATATCGTCATCATTGCCTTTCACTTGCACGACCGAATGATGTGAATAATAATAAGAGTGTTCGTGCATTGGACTAAGCTGGAATCTGCAAGCAAACTCAGAGGAGAAGACAAAGTAATATGGCTCTTTGATGAATAATGCATATGGGAGCCACTAATCATTTAAATCATGGTCTTCTACCTCGGCCCAAAGAAAAAGAAAACTATTTACACGGGAAAGCTCCCAACAAGCAAAAGAAGAACGGGAAATCTTTTTGGGTTTTTTTTCTTAATTACTACTAAGCATGCAAGAATGTAAAGTTACAACTAATTTTTTTGTTTTTCTCGTTTTTAATTTTTTTGGGGTTTTCTCAAGTTAATAAAACACACAAGAAGAATGCGAGAAAAGAAAAGAAAATAAACTAGCATGGGTGATATAATGAAAAAGTGTGAACACCGACTATCAAAGTGAATGTGTGAACAGGAATATAAAGTCGGTGAGAAACATGTACTCCCCCAAGCTTAGGCTTTTGGCCTAAGTTGGTCTACTCCCAAGGAGGAAAGTAACCGGATCCGGGGTACTTTGGATGATATCCAAAATCATAATGTGGGTTGTACTGGGACGCGGCAGCTACCGCCTGAATAGCTGCCTCACGGAGGCGAGCGGCCTTCTCCTCCCTCTCATACTCCTCTGCCTCTTCTCTGGTTATGTAATATCTCCATTTACTCTGAAAATCAAACAAGGCAGGAGCAGGAAGGGTAATATGGAAAACATGTTGTCGCTTAAATATTAACCGGTATAGGAGGGACTCATTGATTCTCTCGAGGAACTGGAAGCGTATCATAGCAGCACGATCAAGGAAAGCACTGTGAAGCGGGGTATCTCCGGTCCGGATGGGTATTTTAAAATAATTAGCTAGGTGAGTGGCATAGATCCCACCAAAGAAATCTCCTTCATTAGCATTGTTATTTAGTCTCCTAGCAATTATAGCTCCCATGTTAAAACTTCTATCACCTATTACTGCACTCTTAAGTATCCTGATGTCAGGTGCGCAGAGTGGCTATGATCACGCTTACCATTAATGCATCTACCTACGAAGAGGGCAAAATAATGTAAAGCAGGAAAATGAATGCTCCCTATGGTAGCCTGCGTAATATCTCTAGTCTCTCTGACAGTTATACTGGAAAGAAAATCTCTAACCGAGGACTTAGGAGGTTCATTGGGACTACCCCAATCAGGTATCTTACATATTCTATTAAAATCTTATAAATCCATGGTATACGATTTATCATAAAGATCAAACAATACGGATGTGTTACGACCAGATAAAAATTTAAATCTACGGACAAAGGAGGCAGTGAGTATAGTATACTGTTCACATCTGTTGGAGACGAACTCTTCAAGCCCGGCGTTGCGAATAAGTGTATCAAACTCGTCCTTGAAACCTGCATCAATCATGAATTCGTCGGAAGGCCATTCACATGGTTGCACCAGCGCGTCCCTTGGCTGATAATGATCGGGCTCCCGAATCGCGAGACGGGGACCCTTCTTGCTTGAGGAACCACCATGATAGCTCTTCCTAAACATTTTTCCTTTTTTTTGAAACAATTCTGAAATTTTTAGTGACTCAAAATAAAAGTGAATAAAACTTAACAAAACTCATAACAACTACTCCTACAAGTGCCTAGAGGCCATATCTTGCATCAAAACTACTTGCGACCAAATAAAATTAACATGCAAAGCTCAAGAACAGGGTCACCATGGCAGCAATAATATGCAATGAATAAAGCACTAGAACAAAAACTAATTGGACCAATGGAGGAGTCACATACCAAGGAACAATTTCCTAAAACAGTTCGATGAATGGAGCTTTACACAAGGAGATCGAAAAATGCAGCAAAATGAGCAAGAACTCGGGTTTGAGGTGTGGGATGATTTTTTCTGGAGGAAGAAGAAGGAGATGGGGGCTGGAATAAGTGGAGGGGGGGCACGTGGGCCCCACAAGCCTGCCAGGCGCGGCCAGGGGGCTGGCCGCGCCTCCTGGATTCGTGGCCCACTGGTGCATCCCCTTGACTAGTTATTTGTTTCAAAAAAATCCAGAAAAAAACATACTAAAATTTCGGGGCATTTGAAGAACTTTTATTTTTAGGTCATTTTTTTATTGGACGGATAATGCAGAAAACAGGAAAATAATGCTATATTTATTATTTTTCTACTAAATAACAGAACGTAAAAGTTGAGAACAGAAGGTTGTGACTTCTGGATTCACCCATCTCATGGTCATCAAAAGAAATCCATCAATGAAGTTGATCAAGTCTCCTTGACAAACTTTTTTCGAATCAAATGAAACCGGAGAATCTTCGAAAAATCACTAGGTTACCTCAATGGGGATATGCATATCCCCAACAATAAGTATATCATATCTCATCTTGACAGTAGGTAAAGGAATTTCAAAGCTTCCAACAATAATGGATGAAGATCTTTCAATAGGATTTATGCAATGAATCCGATATTGTTTCTTCGGAAAGTGCACTGTGTGCTCATTACCATTGACATGGAAAGTGACATTGCCTTTGTTGCAATCAATAACAGCTCCTGCAGTGTTTAAAAAGGGTCTTCCAAGGATGATTGCCATGGCATCATCCTCGGGAATATCAAGGATAACGAAGTCTGTTAAGATAGTAACGTTTGCAACCACAACAGGCACATCCTCGCAAATGCCGATAGGTAAAGCAGTTGATTTGTCGGCCATTTGCAAAGAAATTTCAATAGGTGTCAACTTATCTAATTCAAGTCTACGATATAAAGAAAGAGGCATAACACTAACACCGGCTCCAAGATCACATAAAGCAGTTCTAACATAATTTCCTTTAATGGAGCAAGGTATAGTGGGTACTCCGGGATCACCTAGTTTCTTAGGAGTCCCACCCTTAAAAGTGTAATTAGCAAGCATGGTGGAAATCTCAATATCAGGTATCTTTCTTTTATTTGTCACAATATCTTTCATGTATTTAGCATAAGGAGACATTTTAAGCATATTAGTCAAACGCATTTGCAAGAAGATAGGTCTAATCATTTCAACAAAGCGCTCAAAATCCTCATCATCCTTTTTCTTGGATGGTTTGGGAGGAAAGGGAATGGGTTTTTGAACCCATGGTTCTCTTTCTTTACCGTGCTTTCTAGCAATAAAATCACTCTTATCATATCTTTTATTCTTAGGTTGTGGGTTATCAGGATCGATAGCAGGTTCAATTTCCACATCATTATCATTATTAGGTTGAGCATCAATATGAACATCATTATCAATATTATCACTAGGCTCATGTTCATCACTAGATTGTGTCTCAGCATCAGAAATAGATATATCATTTTGATTCTTAGGGGTAACAGAAACAGGTTTACTAGCATGCAGGTTCCTATCATCTTTCTTTTTCTTATTACCAGGATGACTAGGTGCATCAATATTAATTCCTTGAGAATCTTTATCAATTATTTTAGGATGGCCCTCAGGATACAAAGGTTCTTGAGTCATTCTACCACCTCTAGTAACAACTTTAACAGAATTATCATTCAATTCACTAAGCAAGTCATTTTGAGTCCTAAGTACTTGCTCTACTTGAGTAGTGACCATAGAAGCATGTTTACTAATAAGCTTAAGATCATTGACATTTCTATCAACACAAGCACTTATATGATTAATCATGTGAGCATTTTGTTCCAGTTGTCTGCTAACATAATCATTAAAACTTTGTTGTTTGATAACAAAGTTATCAAATTCATCTAAACATAAGCTAGCAGGTTTTTCATAAGGAATATCACTCTCATTGAATCTACGGAGAGAATTTACCTCTACTACCTGTGTCGGGTTATCAAGACCATGTATCTCTTCAATAGGTGGTAGATTATTGACATCTTCAGATTTGATACCTTTCTCTCGCATAGATTTCTTTGCTTCTTGCATATCTTCAGGACTGAGGAATAGAATACCTCTTTTCTTCGGAGTTGGCTTCGGAGGTGGTTCGGGAATAGTCCAAGCATTATCATTGCTCAAGATATTATTTAATAGAATTTCAGCTTGTTCCATAGTTTGTTCCCTGAAAACACAACCAGCACAACTATCTAGGTGGTCCCTAGAAGCATTGGTTAGTCCATTATAAAAGATATCAAGTATTTCATTTTTCTTAAGAGGATGATCAGGCAAAGCATTAAGTAATTGGACAAGCCTCCCCCAAGCTTGTGGGAGACTTTCTTCTTCAATTTGCACAAAGTTATATATATCCTGCAAGGCAGCTTGTTTCTTATGGGCAGGAAAATATTTCTCAGAGAAGTAGTATACCATATCCTAGGGACTACGCACACAACCAGGAGCAAGAGAGGTAAACCAAGTTTTAGCATCACCCTTTAGTGAGAAACGAAACAACTTAAGGATATAGTAATAGCGAATTTTTTCCTCATTAGTAAATAGGGTGGCAATATCATTCAGTTTACTAAGATGTGCCACAATAGTTTCAGATTCATAACCGTGAAAAGGATCAGATTCAACCAAAGTGATTAACTCAGGATTAACAGAGAACTCGTAATATTTATCAGTAACAAAGATAGGTGAAGTAGCAAACTTAGGATCATATTTGATTCTAGCATTCAGAGATTTTTCCTTCCACTTGCGTAATAATTTCTCAAGATCATAGCTATCCTTACAAGCAAGAAAGTCTTCAGCTACCTCTCCTTCAATAACATAACCCTTAGGTATATTAGGCAATTCATATCTAGGATGGCTAGGTCTAACAGGTGTAACAGCAGGTTCA
This sequence comes from Hordeum marinum, assembly GCA_022496015.1. Taxonomy (NCBI): domain Eukaryota; kingdom Viridiplantae; phylum Streptophyta; class Magnoliopsida; order Poales; family Poaceae; genus Hordeum; species Hordeum marinum. Next base: position 234,815,389 of record CM039672.1, on the reverse strand, counting down.
GTTTCAATAATTTCGTCAGTTTCAGAAGTATCATTTGATTCAGTAGCAACTCTAGCAATTTGTGCATCCAGAAATTCACCAAGTGGCATCTCATTGTAAAGCAAAGCATCATCATAATTATCATGTATAGAAGAAGTAGCATCATAAAGCACAAGCGACATATCAGAATTAATAGTAGGTGGTGGTGTCGCAAATTTACTCATAACAGAAGGTGAATCAAGTGTAGAACTAGATGGCAGTTCCTTACCTGTCCTCGTAGTTGAGGGCAGAACTTTAGTTTTTGGATCTCGCAATTTCTTCATAGTGATCAACAGATATAAATCCCAAGTAACTCAGAGAATAGAGCTATGCTCCCCGGCAACGGCGCCAGAAAAAGGTCTTGATAACCCACAAGTATAGGGGATCGCAACCGTTTTTGAGGGTAGAGTATTCAACCCAGATTTATTGATTCGACACAAGGGGAGCCAAAGAATATCCTCGAGTATTAGCAGTTGAGTTGTCAATTCAACCACACCTGAAAGATTTAATATTTGCAACAAAGTTTTTAGTGGCAAAGTAATAAGATAGTAACAGTAACAGTAGCAGTAGTAGCAGTAGTGATTTGTGTAGCAAGTGTAACAGCAGTAGCAGTAAAGTAACGTAGCAAAGACCAGTATAGGAAAAGCTCGTAGGCATTGGATCAGTGATGGATGATTATGTTGGATGGAATTTATCATGTAACAGTTATAACATAAGGTGATATGTAACTAGCTCCAGTTCGTCAATGTAATGTAGGCATGTATTCCGTATATAGTCATATGTGCTTATGGAAAAGAACTTGCATGACATCTTTTGTCCATCCCTCCCATGGCAGTGGGGTCCTAATGGAAACTTAGGGATATTAAGGTCTCCTTTTAATAGAGTACCGGAACAAAGCATTAACACATGGTGAATACATGGAATCCTCATACTATGGTCATCTCCGGGAGTGGTTCCGGCTATTGTCACTCCGGGGTTGCCGGGTCATAACACATAGTAGGTGACTACAACTTGCAAAATAGGATCAAGAACACACATATATTGATGAAAGCATAATAGGTTCAGATCTGAAATCATGGCACTCGAGCCCTAGTGACAAGAATTAAGCATAGCAAAGTAGTAGCAACATCAATCTTAGAACATAGTGGATACTAGGGATCAAACCCTATCAAAACTAACTCGATTACATGATAGATATCATCAGTACCCTCACCGTCCAGCAAGCCTACGATGAGATTACTCACAAACGATGGAGAGCATCATGAAATTGGCGATGGAGGATGGCTGATGATGACGATGGCTTCGATTTCCCCTCTCTGGAGCCCAGAACGGACTCCAGATCTGCCCTCCCGAGGAAGAACAGGTGGTGGCGGCGGCTCCGTATTGTAAAACGTGATTATTTCTTCTCTCTGATTTTTCCTAGGAAGAATAGGGTTATATGGAACTGGAGAGGAGATCGGAGGGGCCACGTGGGCCCCACGAGCCCGCCAGGCGCGGCCTAGGGAGGGCGCAGCTCCTGGCCTCATGGCCCACTAGCTCCTCCCCTCCGGTTGATTCTTCCGCCAGTATTTTTTATATATTCCACAAAAATTCCTCGTCAATTTTCAGGTCATTCCGAGAACTTTTATTTTTGCACAAAAACAACACCATGGCAGTTATGCTGAAAACAGCGTCAGTCCGGGTTAGTTTCATTCAAATCATGCAAATTAGAGTCCAAAACAAGGGCAAAAGAGTTTGGAAAAGAGATACGTTGAAGACGTATCAGTTCACAAGAGAAGATGGCGGGAGAGAAAGGCAGGAAAGAAAATGGTGGGACATAAAGGCGGGAAAGAAAATGGCGGGACAGAATGGCGGGAAAGAAAGTGGCGGGAAAGAAAATGGCGGGATAGTAGGGCGGGAAAAGAAAATGGGGGAAAGAAGTGCGAGATAGTACGATCACTGTGGCGGATGGCTAAAAACAATAGCTAGCTCCTGATCACGCTCTTTGAAGGTTATGAGCACTAAATTGTTGACTTCAATAGACAATGCCCGAAGAAAATTACCGAAACCTTCCTTCTTGAACACCATTCTACCACCCAAGCCCATAAAGTAGGAACAAGGAATGCTCACAGATATATCATCATCTTCAGAATTCAAAGTAATTTCAAGAGTTAAAGAACCAGTCCTAGGAATTGACAAAAAATCTTTCAAACTCCTCACAACCATGCTCGGAATAACCTCGCAAAAAACATCAAGTTATATGATATTCAGCTTACAAATTTAAAATAGTATACTAGAGCAAAGAACAAATAAATAAACAGTAGCCAAAAACAAAGCTCACCATATGTTGAGAAATAACATTCATGGAATCAATCCTATGAACAAAAGGAGTATGATACGTCTCCAACGTATCTATAATTTATGAAGTATTCATGCCATGTTTGCATCAATTCTATATGATTTTGGTATGATTTTATTAGAACTAATCCGGACTGACGCTGTTTTTAGCAGAACTACCGTGGTGTTGTTTTTGTGCAGAAAAAAACGTTCTCGGAATGAGCTGAAAATTTACGGAGAATATTTTTGGAAAATATAAAAATACAGTAGCGAAGAGCTGGGCCAAAAGGTTCCCGAGGAGGCCACAAGCCTCAGGGGCGTGGCCACCCCCTGGTCGCGACCACCAGACTTGTGGGCCCCTCGGGAGTCCACCAGCCTCCCTCTCAGCTCTATAAATCGTCAAATATTCCAGAAAGCCCAACGTAGAACCTAGATCGGGAGTTCCACCGCCGCAAACCTCCAGAGCCACGAAAAACCAAACGGGAGCCCGTTCCGACACCCTGCCGGATGGGGAAACCATCACGAGAGGCCATCTTCATCATCCTGACGCTCTCCATGATGAGGGAGTAATTCACCCTTGGGGCTAAGGGTATGTACCAGTAGCTATGTGTTTGATCTCTCTCCCTCGTGTTTTTGAGATGGCACGATCTTGATGTACCACGAGCTTTGTTGATATAGATTGAATCATATGGAGTGTTTCCCCTCTCTATCTAGTTGTGATGAATTGAGTTTTCCCTTTGAAGTTTACTTATTGGATTGAGTCTTTAAGGATTTGAGAACATTTGATGTATGTCTTGCGATGGGATATCTGTGGTGACAATGGGATGTTCTATTGATCCACTTGATGTATGTTTAGGTGATCAACTTGCGGGTTCCGTGACATTGGGAATCTATGCATAGGGGTTGGCACACGTTCTTATCTTGACGTTCCGGTAGAAACTTTGAGGCACTCTTTGAAGTTCTTTGTGTTGGATTAATAAATCTGAAATTGTGTGATGCATATCGTATAATCAAGCCCATGGGTACTTGTGGTGACACTGGAGTATCGAGGTGACATTAGGGTTTTGGTTGATGTGTATCTTAAGGTGTTATCTTAGTGCGAACTCTAGGGTTGTTCGTGACACTTATAGGGATAGCTCACAAGATTAATCAGAAAAGATAACTTTGAGGTGGTTTTGTACCCTACAGTAGTTTCTACGTTTTTTTCTCCGATATTTGTGACTTTGGAGTGAACTCTTTGTCGCATGAGAGGTATTTACATATGATTCAACTATGTCAATATTTTTGAGAGAAATTGCACTAGTGAAAGTATGAACCCTAGGCCTTGTTTCCAAGCATTTATACAATGTTTTGCTCACCATTTAATATTTGTTACCTTGCTGTTTTTATATTTTCAGATCACAAAAAACTATATCTACCATCCATATTGCACTTGTATCACCATCTCTTTGCCGAACTAGTGCCCCCATACAATCTACCATTGTATTGGGTGTGTTGGGGACACAAGAGACTCTTTGCTATTTGATTGCAGGGTTGTTTGAGAGAGACCATCTTCATCCTACACCTCCCGCGGATTGATAAACCTTAGGTCATCCACTTGAGGGAAAATTGCCATTGTCCTACAAAACTCTACGCTTGGAGGCCCAACACGAGTCTACAAGAAGAAGGTTATGTAGTAGACATCAGAGTACACAATATGTAGTTGTCATCAAAGAGCTGTCGCGACATGACATACATTTGCTGATAGTTTAGACTGACACCACGACTATAAAAACAACTGCCAACAAGTTCCCTCTGAGTTTCACTCAGATCTTCAAGAGCTACAAAAAATAATTTCACAAATTGAGTAGAACAACAAAATGTATAAGCTAAAACAAAACTTAAAGTCAGTCAAACAAAAAACTTACCAACATAGGGTAAAGGGAATAACATAACACCATCCCGATGAAAATCAACACCAATCATAGTTCCATAGTGCTCAAGCCTAACAGTCATCATTGTTGGAAATATGCCCTAGAGGCAATAATAAATTAGTTATTATCATATTTACTTGTTCATGATAATCGTTTATTATCCATGCTATAATTGTATTGATCGGAGACTTAAATGCATGTGTGGATACATAAACAAAACCATGTCCCTAGTATGCCTCTAATGGACTAGCTCGTTGATCAAAGGATGGTTAAGGTTTCCTAGCCATGGACATGAGATGTCATTTGATAATGGGATCACATCATTAGGAGAATGATGTGATGGATAAGACCCAAACTACAAACATAGCATATGATCGTGTCAGTTTATTGCTACTGTTTTCTGCATGTCAAGTATATGTTCCTATGACCATGAGATCATGCAACTCACGGATATTGGAGGAGTGCCTTGTGTGTATCAAACGTCGCAACGTAACTGGGTGACTATAAAGGTGCTCTACAGGTATCTCCGATGGTGTCTGTTGAGTTGGCATGGATCGAGACTGGGATTTGTTACTCCGTGTGACGGAGAGGTATCTCGGGGCCCACTCGGTAATGCAACATCACAATAAGCCTTGCAAGCAATGTGACTAATTGTTAGTTGCGGGATCTTGTATTACGGAACGAGTAAAGAGACTTGCCGGTAACGAGGTTGAACTAGGTATCGAGATACCGACGATCGAATCTCGGGCAAGTAACATACCGAAGAACAAAGGGAACGTTATACGGGATTAACTGAATCCTTGACATAGAGGTTCGACCGATAAAGATCTTCGTAGAATATGTAGGAACCAATGTGGACATCCAGGTCCCGCCATTGGTTATTGACCGTAGAGGTGTCTCGGTCATGTCTACATAGTTCTCGAACCCGCAGGGTCTGCACACTTAAGGTTCGGTGACGTTTCGGTAGTGTAGAGTTATGTATGGTGGTGAAAGAAGTTTGTTTGGAGTCCCGTATGAGATCCCGGACATCACAAGGAGCTCCGGAATGGTCCGGAGGTAAAGATTCATATATAGGAAGTCCCAGTTTGGTTTCCGGAAAAGTTTCGGGCTCATCGGTAGTGTACCGGGAGTGCCGGTAGTGTACCGGGAGTGCCGGTAGTGTACCGGGAGGCCTCCGGGAGGGGTATTTCGACCCCAAGAGGTCCATGGGCTGTGGGATAATAATAACCAGCCCTTAGTGGGCTGGGAAAACAGCCACAAAGTCCTATGGCGCAGGAGAGAAAGTCCTAAAGCAAAAAGTGGAAAATCAGCCAATAGGAGGCAATCCTACTCCAACTAGGATTGGAGGTGAAGTAGGATTGCTTCCCACCTCCTATTTCGGCCGACCCAAAGTCCTTGGCTGCCTCTCCTCTCCTCTCCTCCTATATATACTAGTGTATTGGGTGGTTTTTGTACAGAATTTCCGGCCACGTGCTACCCGTTACACCGGTGCATAGTTTCTCCTCTAGATCGGTTTTCTGCAGCGCTTAGGCGAAGCCCTGCCGGAATTGCTCCACCACCATCACCGGAGCGCCGTCACGCTGCCGGTGAATTCTCTCTCCTCTCCATCTCCTCTTGCTGGATCAAGACGGTGGAGATCGTCATCAAGCTGCACGTGTGCTGAACGCGGAGGTGTCGTCCGTTCGGCGCTAGATCGGAAGAACCGTGATCGAGATCGTGAGACGGTTCGTGATGAGATCGCGGGACGGATCATGATGAGTTCGCGGGACAGATCGTGATCAAGATCGTGAGACAGATCGTGATGAGATCGCGGGACAGATCGTGATGGGATCGCGGGACGGATCGTGATGAGATCGCGGGACGCTCGGCGATTTGGATCGCGAAGATGTTCGACTACACCAACCGCGTTTCTTAACGCTTCCCGCTTAGCGATCTACAAGGGTACGTAGATCCACTCTCCCTCTCGTAGATGCTCATCACCATGAATAGGTTTGCGTGTGCGTAGGAAATTTTTTGTTTCCCATGCGACGTTCCCCAACAGTGGCATCATGAGCTAGGTTGATGGTTCGATGAGATCTCGAGTAGAACACAAAAGGTTTGTGGGCGTTGATGCTTAGACTGCTTCCTCCCTTGGTCGGATTTTGGTTCAGTAGGATTGTGAGATGAAGCGGCCCGGACCAACATTACTCGTACGCTTACGAGAGACCGGTTCCCTCGACGCAACTTGTTGCTTAGATGGCTTGCGGGTGACAGTTTCTCTCACTTTAGTTGGATCGGATCCGACAAAGGCGGTCCTTGAGAAGGTTGAAAAGCAATCTATGTATCACCGTTGTGGTTTATGCGTAGGTGAGAATCGTTCTTGCTAGATACCCGTAGCAGCCACGTAAAACATGCAACAACAATTAGAGGACGTCTAACTTGTTTTTGCAGGGTATGTTGTGATGTGATATGGCCAATTACATGATGAGATATATGTGATGTATGAGATGATCATGTGATGTATAGAATTTCACGACTTGCATGTCGTTGAGTACGGCAATCAGCAGGAGCCATAGGGTTGTCTTTAATTATTGTATGACCTGCGTGTCAATCATTAAGCGCTATGTAATGTTTTACTTTATCGATAAGCGGTAGCAATAGAAGTAGAAGCAGGGCTGGCGCCACAACCCCAATGGCAACACATTGATGGAGATCAAGATGATGGAGATCATGGTGTTGTGCCGGTGACGATGGAGATCATGCCGGTGTTTCGAAGATGGAGATCTTAAACACAAGTTCATGGCCATATCATGTCACTTATGAATTGCATGAGATGTTCATCCTTTTATGCACCTTGTTTTGCTTAGTACGACGGTAGCATTATAAGGTGATCCCTCACTTGAATTTCAAGACGAATTGTGTTCTCCCCGAGTGTGCACCATTGCGAAAGTTCGTCGTGTTGAGACACCACGTGATGATCGGGTGTGATAGACTCTACGTTCACATACAACGGGTGCAAGCCAGATTTGCACGCGCAGAACACTCAGGTTAAACTTGACGAGCCTAGCATGTACAAACATGGCCTCGGAACACGAGAGACCGAAAGGTCGAACATGAGTCATATAGTAGATATGATCAACATAATGATGTTCACCATTGCAGCCACCTCAACTCACGTGATGATCGGACTTGAGTTGGTGAATTTGGATCATGTATCACTCGAATGATCGGAGGGATGTCAATTTGAGTGGGAGTTCTTAAGTAATATGATTAATTGAACTCATTATTATGAACATAGTCAAAGTGTCTTTGCAAATTATGTTGTAGATTACTAGCTCGCGCTGTAGCTCCCTTAAATTTTTATATGTTCCTAGACAAATAGAGTTGAAAGATGTTGGTAGCAATATTGCGGACTGGGTCCGTGATCTGAGGATTGTCCTCATTGCTGCACAGAAGGCTTATGTCCTTAATGCACCGCTCGGTGCGCCACCCCCTCTAGCGTCGTCTATAGATGTTGTGAACATCTGACAAGCACGTTTCGATGACTACTTGATAGTTTAGTGCATCATGCATTACGGCTTAGAATTGAGGCTCCAAAATGTTTTCAACATCACGGAACATATGAGATGTTCTAGGAGCAGAGATTGTGATCTCAGGCTCGTGCCTGTGTTGCGAGATATGAGATCTCCAACAAGATTCTTTGCCTGTAAGATGAAGGAGAATAGCTCAATCGTTGAGCATGTACTCAGATTGTCTGGGTACTACAATCGCTTGAATCAAGTGGAGTTGATCTTCCGGATAAGATAGTGATTGATATAGTTCTCCAAGTCACTGTCACTAAAGCTACTAGAACTTAGTGATGAACTATAATACACCAGGGATAGAAGTATTGATCCCTGAGCTGTTCGCGATGTTTGACACCGCGAAGGTAGAAATCAAGAAGGAGCGTCAAGTGTTGATGGTTAATCAAACCACTAGTTTCGAAAAGGGCAAGAGCAAGGAGGGAAACTTCATGGATAGCAAGTCAGTTGCTGCTCCAGTGAAGCAACCCAAAGTTGAACTCAAACCCGAGACTAAGTGCTTCTATTATGAGGTGAGAGGTCGCTGAAGCGGAACAACCCTAGATACTTGGTAGATAAGAAGGCTGGCAACATCGACAGAAGTATATTTGATATACGAGTTATTGATGTGTACCTTGCTAGTACTCCTATTAGCACCTGGGTATTGGATACCGGTTCGGTTGCTAAATGTTAGTAACTCGAAATAAAAGCTACGGAATAAACAGAGAACTAGCTAAGGGTGAGGTAACGATGTGTGTTGGAAATGTTTCCAAGGTTGATGTGATCAACATCGCACGCTCTCTCTACCTTCAGGATTAGTGACGAACCTAAATAAATGTTATTTGGTGTTTTGCGTTGAGCATGAACATGATTAGATCATGTTTGTTGCAATACGGTTATTCATTTAAGTCAGAGAATAATGGTTATTCTGTTTACATGAATAATACCTTCAATGGTCATGCACCCAGTGAGAATGGTTTGTTGAAATCTTGATCGTAGTGATACGCATGTTCATAACATTGATATCAAAAGATACAAAGTTAAATAATGATAGTACCACATACTTGTGGCACTGCCGCAAAATGTCATATTGGTATAAAGCGCATGAAGAAACTCCATGGTGATGGATATTTAGACTCATTCGATTTCGAATCGGTTGAGACATGCGAACCATGCCTCTTGGGCAAGATGACTAGAGGACCCCGTTGGATGGAGCGGGCGAGTGATTCATTGGAAATGATACATATTGATGTATACAATCTAGTGAGTCTTGTAGCGTGCAGTGGATATCGTTATTTTCTTACCTTCATTGATGATTTGAGTAGATATAGTGTATATTTACTTAATGAAACACAAGTCTGAATCGTTTGAAAGGTTCAAGCAAATTCAGAGTGAAGTTTAAAGATCATCGTGACAAGAAGATAAAAATGACTGCGATATGATCGTGGAGGTGAATATCTGAGTCACGAGTTTGGCATACAACTTAAGACAATGTGAAAGTTGTTTCACAACTAAACGCCACCTGGAACACCATAGTGTGATGGTGTGTCCGAACATCATAGTTATGCTCTATTGGACATGGTGCGTTCTATGATGTCTCTTGTCATTTTACTACTATAATTTTGGGGTTATGCATTAGAGACAACTACATTCACTTTAAATAGGGCACCATCTAAATCCGTTGAGATGACACCATGTAAATTATGGTTTGATAGAAACCTAAGCTGTCGTTTCTTAATATTTGGGGCTGTGACACTTGTGTGGAAAATGTTTTCGCCTAATGAGGTCGAACCCAAGGCGGACAAATGCATCATCATAGAATACCCTAAGATCAGTTGGGTGAACCTTCTATCTCAGATCCTAGTGCAAAGTGTTTGTTGCTTAAATGGATCCTTTCTCGAGGAAATGTTTCTCTCAAAAGAATTGAGTGGGAGGAAGATAGAACTTGATGAGGTTGTTAAACGTTTGTTCAACCAGAGAGTAGCGCAGCGCAGAAAGATGTTTCTGTGAAGCCTACGTTAGTTGAAGAAGAAGTTAATGATGATGATCATGAAGCTTCAGGATCAAGTTACTATCAAACATCGTAGGTCGACAAGGATGTGTACTGCTCCTAACTGGTACGACAACCCTGTCTTGGAGGTCATGTTGTTGGACAACGATGAACCTACGAGCTATGGAGAAGCGATGATGGGCCCGGATTCCGACAAATGGTTGGAGGCCATGAAATCCGAGATAGGATCCATGTATGAAAACCAAGTATAGACTTTGGTAGACTTGCTCGTTGGACGGCAGGTCGTTGAGTACAAATGGATCTTTAAAATGAAGACAGACACTGATGGTGAATGTCACTATTTGTAAAGCTCGACTTGTTGCAAAGATGTTTGTGACAAGTTCAAGGAGTTGACTACGATGAGACTTTCTCACTCGTAGTGGTGCTAAAGTCTGTTGGAATTATGTTAGCAGTTGCTGTGTTTTCAATTATGAAATCTGGCAGATGGATGTCAAAACATCGTTTCCTTAACGGTTTACTTGAGGAAAGGTTGTATGTGATACAACCAGAAGGTTTTGTCAGGCCTAAGGATGCTAAAAGGTGTGCAAGCTTCGGTGATCCTTCCATGGACTGAAGCACGCATCTCGGAGTTGGAATATACGCTTTGATGAGGTGATCAAAAATTTTGATGTTTATACAAAGTTTACGAGAAACTTGTATTTGCAATAAAGTGAGTGGGAGCACTATAGAATTTCTGATAAGTATATGTGGATGACATATTGTTGATCATAAATAATGTAGAGTTTCTGGAAAGCATGAAACGGTTGTTTGAAAAGTGTTTTTCAAAGGAAGACCTGGATAAAGCTACCTAATTGTTGAGCATCAAAATCTATAGAGATAGATCAAGATGCTTGATGAGACTTTCAATGAGTGCATACCTTGACAAGATTTTGAAAGAGTTCAAAATGGATCAGCTAGAGAAATAGTTCTCGTCTGATTTGTAAGGTGTGAAGTTGAGTGAGACTCAAAGCTCAACAACGGCAGAAGAAAGAGAAAGGACGATCGTCGTCCCCTATGCCTTATCCATAGGCTCTATATTATGCCATGCTGTGTACCGCACCTGTGTGTGCCTTGCCATGAGTCTGTCAAGGGGTACAAGAGTGAACCAGGAGTGGATCACTGGACAGCGGTCAAGATTATCCTCAGTAACTAAGAGACTGAGGAGATGTTTCTCGATTATGGAGGTGATAAAGAGTTCGTCGTAGGGAGTTACATCGATACAAGCTTTAACACTAATCCGGATGACTCGTAGTAGCAATCTGGATACGTATAGTGGAGTAGCCATTTGGAAATAGTACCGAGTGGAGTGTGGTAGCAGTGTTTACGGTTTGACATAGAGATTTGCAAAGTACACACGGATCTGAATAGCGCAGACCCGTTGACTATAAGACCTCTCTCACATGCAAAGCATGATCGAGCCCCAGAACTCATTGGGTGTTAGATTCATAACAATGCGAATCACATGGTGATGTGAACTAGATTATTGACTCTAGTGCAAGTGGGAGACTGTTGGAAATATGCCCTAGAGGCAATAATAAATTAGTTATTATCATATTTCCTTGTTCATGATAATCTTTTATTATCCATGCTATAATTGTATTGATCGGAGACTTAAATGCATGTGTGGATACATAGACAAAACCATGTCCCTAGTATGCCTCTAATGGACTAGCTCGTTGATCAAAGGATGGTTAAGGTTTCCTAGCCATGGACATGAGATGTCATTTGATAACGGGATCACATCATTAGGAGAATGATGTGATGGATAAGACCCAAACTACAAACATAGCATATGATCGTGTCAGTTTATTGCTACTGTTTTCTGCATGTCAAGTATATGTTCCTATGACCATGAGATCATGCAACTCACGGATATCGGAGGAGTGCCTTGTGTGTATCAAACATCGCAACGTAACTGGGTGACTATAAAGATGCTCTACAGGTATCTCCGATGGTGTCTGTTGAGTTGGCATGGATCGAGACTGGGATTTGTTACTCCGTGTGACGGAGAGGTATCTCGGGGCCCACTCGGTAATGCAACATCACAATAAGCCTTGCAAGAAATGTGACTAATTGTTAGTTGCGGGATCTTGTATTACGGAACGAGTAAAGAGACTTGCCGGTAACGAGGTTGAACTAGGTATGGAGATACCGACGATCGAATCTCGGGCAAGTAACATACCGAAGAACAAAGGGAACGTTATACGGGATTAACTGAATCCTTGACATAGAGGTTCGACCGATAAAGATCTTCGTAGAATATGTAGGAACCAATGTGGACATCCAGGTCCCGCCATTGGTTATTGACCGTAGAGGTGTCTCGGTCATGTCTACATAGTTCTCGAACCCGCAGGGTCCGCACACTTAAGGTTCGGTGACGTTTCGGTAGTGTAGAGTTATGTATGGTGGTGAACGAAGTTTGTTCGGAGTCCCAGATGAGATCCCGGACATCACGAGGAGCTCTGGAATGGTCCGGAGGTAAAGATTCATATATAGGAAGTCCCAGTTTGGTTTTCGGAAAAGTTTCGGGCTCATCGGTAGTGTACCGGGAGTGCCGGTAGTGTACCGGGAGTGCCGGTAGTGTACCGGGAGGCCTCCGGGAGGGGTATTTCGACCCCAAGAGGTCCATGGGCTGTGGGATAATAATAACCAGCCCTTAGTGGGCTGGGAAAACAGCCACAAAGGCCCATGGCGCAGGAGAGAAAGTCCTAAAGCAAAAAGTGGAAAATCAGCCAATAGGAGGCAATCCTACTCCAACTAGGATTGGAGGTGAAGTAGGATTGCTTCCCACCTCCTATTTCGGCCGACCCAAAGGCCTTGGCTGCCTCTCCTCTCCTCTCCTCCTATATATACTAGTGGATTGGGTGGTTTTTGGACAGAATTTCCGGCCACGTGCTACCCGTTACACCGGTGCATAGTTTGTCCTCTAGATCGGTTTTCTGCAGCGCTTAGGCGAAGCCCTGCCGGAATTGCTCCACCACCATCACCGGAGCGCCGTCACGCTGCCGGTGAACTCTCTCTCCTCTCCACCTCCTCTTGCTGGATCAAGACGGTGGAGATCGTCATCAAGCTGCACGTGTGCTGAACGCGGAGGTGCCGTCCGTTCGGCGCTAGATCGGAAGAACCGTGATCGAGATCGTGAGACGGTTCGTGATGTGATCGCGGGACGGATCGTGATGAGTTCGCGGGACAGATCATGATCAAGATCGTGAGATAGATCGTGATGAGATCGCGGGACGGATCGTGATGGGATCGCGGGACGGATCGTGATGAGATCGCGGGACGCTCGGCGATTTGGATCGCGAAGATGTTCGACTACACCAACCGCGTTTCTTAACGCTTCCCGCTTAGCGATCTACAAGGGTACATAGATCCACTCTCCCTCTCGTAGATGCTCATCACCATGAATAGGTTTCCATGTGCGTAGGAAAAATTTTGTTTCCCATGCGACGTTCCCCAACAATCATGTCACGATGACGGAGACCATAATCATTCACAAGTTCCTCCCAGGAAGGACCATGGAATTTATTGCTCACCCGACCTTGTCTAAACAGAACATGGTATAAGTTACCCTCACTCTTGTGAAGAGCAAGATCAATATCTGTATCACCCCTCCGAATAGCTAAAGCTCTGCACTCCTCAATGTATCGAGCAAGATGTGATCTAACACTGTACGGAACATACTACAACAAGAATGGAAGCAAACATCATCATCATATAAACAAAGGCATTAGAATACAACACAACCAAAACAACATCAACCATATGCCACAATCAGATAAACAAGATATAGAATCTTACAACATGCCTTGAACATCGACGATCCAGCACCACAGTGAATACAGACGCACTAGAATCAAAGGAAGAACAAGGGCCACCTGGAGCTTGACAAAAGGGGCAAGCCATTACCTACAAAGAAACGGTGGCCAATAAGAACTGAATCCACAACCGAGTTGAAAGTTGACATTTGATTGTGTTGGAAGCAAAAAAATACGGTAGGCCAGCAGAGAATGCTATGATCTATTGTTTATGCGGGTTGGATAGGAAAATGGGTGGGCGAGCGAAGAGATTGGCGTGGGGGTGGAAGCACCAGAGAGCAACGGGAGTGGGAGGTGGAGCTAGTGAGAAGAGGAGGAAGAAAGGAGTGGCTCGACCTTATCCAGGGGCTCTTCGGCCACCTGGAGGCCGACCAGGGCTCTTCGGCCACCAGAGGCCGACGGGCCCCTCTTCGGCCTGCCAGAGGCCGACGGGCCTCTCTTCGGCCAGCCATAGGCCGACAGGCCTATCTTCGGCCAGCCAAAGGCCGACAGGCCCCTCTTCGGCCTGCTAGAGGCCGACGGGGTCCCATTTCTGGGTTTTTTGAATTCGGTCATACAATTTCCGAAATTGCTACAAATTCGGTCGTAGTTTTGAAAAAAAATCGAGATGGAGTGTATTTTCCTGAGCCCGCTGGATGTCTATACCAGTAACCAGCAGCAGATTTATTTCTAACTTTGTCTTTTTACTTATGAAGTAGTGCTACTCCTTCATCAATGAAATGCGGCTCTAGGTTTTTTTTGTTTTTAAATAGGAAATATATCCAAGTGTCTTCTCTGAAGAGGACTTGACAATGACGCGAATTGCGTAGCTGATTAAAGAATCGGGTAGCTCAAGGCTGTAGCAGGGAATAGATTATGCGAACCATGTTATTTTATCTTATCCCAAGCTGATTAAATCCACCAAAATCTCACATCCGGAACAAAACCCGATGGCCACCGCCGCCGTGGGAGTTGACGACGGGAATCTTGGACATGAGGAGATTGGAGGAAATCTAGAGGACAGATTCAAGGGGCTGGATCTCCATGGTGAGGAGGAGGAGGAATTGGACCTGTCTAGGGAAGTTGAGGGCCTGGTCGAAGAAACTAGATGGGTAACAATATTTAGGGTTCATACCCAAAAACCCTTTAGCCATGTAGCTCTGTTTAAATCGCTTAGAAACGCGGTGTCACCTTCAAGGCGATAGGGGATAACCTATTCCTGTCACAATTGATGTGTCTTGGGGATTGGAACAGAGTGATCAATTGAGGCCCCTGGCTCTTTCAGAAGGCGGCAGTGGTCATTGAGGAGTACGATGGAATCACAAACTGACTATAAGATCGATCGCATCCCTGCATGGGTGCGCATCGTTGGAGTTCTTGATGGTCTTATGAAAAACAAAGCAATTGCAGAGAAGATTGTGAGGAAGGTTGGTATGTCTCCGCTAAAGGTGACTGTGGACGAGGGAAGAATCAATCCAACCAAATACCTGAGGGCTAGGGTGTTCCTTCCACTAGTTGTACCTCTCATCCGTTTTGTCCCTCTGACCTTGAAGGAGAGCAAAAAGTATCCTGTGGAATATGGAAAACTTCCAGATTTCTGTGACTTTTGTGGCTTGATTGGACACTTAGTAATAGAGTGTGTGATGGAACACATAGGAAGGAAGATTGCTAACAGGGAGAATGGCTTATGGTTAACTTTGATACACCAGCAGGGTCTGGGTATGCCAGGGAAGGCGGCCGAGGAGGTGGCTGTGGTGGAGACAGGTTTAACAAAGGATGGGGCTTTGGGGATGGCAGGAACATGACACCAAATGATAGAAGAAAAAGTGGAAATCCTCAAGAGCTGGAATATATGGATATGGATAGGGATACGGATTTGCACATGAACTCTCGGGCGTTGATGGCCAAGAGGCGCCTGATAGGTCAGGATGGGACCGTAAATACCCCGGGTAGCTCAACTGTGGTGCCCTCCAGGTTGTGTATCTGATAAAGTGATGTTGATTGAGAACACGGCGGGCGGAATGATCGATAAATCTCTTATGAGTACCCCGCAAAAGATTCATGATCACAAGAGGCTGAAGGCAAGTATGACGGAATCGACAGCCGATACAGCGGCGTCCTCCCTAGAGAAGGATCGTCGGGAGCAATGAAACTGATAAGCTGGAATTGTCGGGGCTTTCTCGAGGCCTTGACAGTAAGATCGCTTCTGGATATCCAGAGGCGTAATGACCGGGATGTGTTTTTTCTGTCTGAAATGCATTTCAACGAGATTAAGGCGGAAGAGCTAAGGAGGAAACTGAGGATGGATCGTAAGATTGTGGTCCCTTGCTTGGACGATAGAAGTGGAGGATTGTTGTTAGTTTGGAAGAAGGAGGTGAGGATCAACTCCCGGACTAATACGCTTAACTGCATCGATGTTTCAGTTGAGGATTCAGAAGGTAAAATGTGAAGGCTCATAGGTATATACGGTGAACCAAGTTGGGAGAATAAAAGTAGGACGTATCGGTTGATCTGAGATCTGCATGCCCAATCTAACATCCCGTGGGTTGTCATTGGTGATTTTAATGAGAGCTTAATATCGTTAGAGAAAGAGGGAGGAGCCCCTCGGCAACAAGCTAGGCTTCAAGCTTTCCATGATGCATTATCAAATTGCTCATTGGAAGATATTGGGTATCATGGCGACAGATTCACCTTCTTCATAGGAGGTCTTCGCGAACGGCTGGACCGGGCAGTCTCCAATTCAGAATGGATGGAGATGCACCCACTGTGTGGCCTCGTGAACCTTGAGATGGGCAAATCGGATCACAGGCCGATTTGTTTAGACACTGAGTATCTTGCTGGTGTCGCAGCTTACAGGCGTCGGGCTGGGAGAAAGTTTGAGGCAAGATGGTTAGAAGAGGAATCCATGGAAGAGGTTGTAAGAACTATGTGGCAAAAGGCTGTGGTAAGGGGGCTATGCCCCTCAACGAGCAAAAAGCTCTCAACAGTGCATAAGGATCTCCACCAATGGGATCAAAAAGTTCTAAAAGGCCCTTGTGCTAGATTGAAAGCAGCTCAGCGCGATCTAGAGGCTGCAGTGCGAGATCCTTGGGATGCTGGGGCAAGGGTCAAATAGCAGGAGCTGATGCTGGAAATTGAAAACCTTCTCTTTGAGCAGGAGGAAATCTATTAGGCCCAGAGAGGACGGGCAAACTGGCTTCGCCGTGGTGATCGCAACACCAAGTTCTACAACCAGTACGCCTCGGCTCGTAGGCGACATAATCTTATGAAACGTTTGAAAGATGCTAATAGTACGTGGGTAGAGGGAAATGATAACCTCAAGCCACTGATTTTTGACTACGTCCGTAATCTTTTCCAGTCACATGTTGGGGAGATTGATGAATCTTTGTTGAATACAGTTAAGCATGTAGTAACAGGGCCAATGAATGAACTGTTGATTACCCCATTCTTGAGGGAAGAGGTAAAGAAAGCACTATTCCAGATAGGATATCTGAAGGCCCCTGGCCCTGATGGGATCCATGCAATATTTTTGCAATGATTTTGGCATATCATTGGCGAGGAACTAACAGATGAAGTGCTAATGGCGATAAACATCAGAAATTTTTTGGCTGGTTGGAATGAAACAAATGTGGTGCTAATCCCTACGATGGACAACCCAGAGATGATTACACAATTCAGGCCCATCAGCTTGTGTAATGTAGTATACAAGATTATATCCAAAATGTCGGCGAATAGGTTGAAAAAGATCCTACCTAAGGTGATCTCCCCCACTCAGAGCGCCTTTGCTCCAGGTAGGTTGATTACTGATAATGTGTTAATAGCTTATGAATGTTTCCACTCTATAAACAAAAAACACATGGAATCAATGGTACTTGTGCGGTTAAGTTGGATATGCTAAAGGCATATGATAGAGTGGAGTGGGAATTCTTGAGGCAGATGATGATGAAGTTGGGTTTTCATGCACAATGGATTGATTTAATCATGGAGTGTGTTTCCTCTGTTACATATCATGTTAGATTTAATGATACAGAGACTGAAGAATTCTCGCCATCCATAGGTTTAAGAAAGGGAGACCCCCTTTCTCCCTATCTGTTCTTGATCTGCTCTGAAGGACTATCTAGCATGTTGATGCACAAACAAGAAATATGAGGTTTGGAAGGAATTAAAGTTTCTAGGAGTGCCCCATCAATTTCTCATCTCCTGTTTGCAGATGACTCCCTCATTCTTATGAGGGCCACGACTCAGAATGCTAATACCTTGAAAAGGGTCTTAGATACTTACTGTGATACTTCTTGGTATAGGGTTAGCACACCCAAATCTAGTGTTTTCTTCAGTCCTAATACAAGAGTAAGTGACAGGGAGGATGCGTGTGAAGTTCTTAATATACTAACAGAACCTCTGTCTGACAAGTACTTGGGGCTGCCTGCAATTGTTGGAGTTGACAGAAGTGATTGTTTCCAACATCTTGTGGATAGAGCATGTCAGAGACTGAAGGGATGGAAGGAAAAATTCCTATCAGTTCAAGGAAAGGAAATCCTCTTAAAAGCAGTTGCTCAGGCAATCCCTTCATATGCTATGTTTGTGTTCAAGTTGTCGAAAGGGATATGTAAATCCATTACTGATGAAATATCGAGCTTTTGGTGGGGAGACAAGGAGGTGAAGAGGAAAATGCAATGGTTTGCATGGTGGAAGATGTGTGTGCCAAAGAAAAAAGGGGGAATGGGATTTAGAGACCTTCATAGTTTTAACCTTGCTATCTTAGCAAAACAATGTTGGCGCCTGATCCAAAATCCTGGTTCTTTGTGTGCATGGGTTTTAAGTGCAAAATACTATTCGGATGGTAATGTGTTGAGAGCTGGTCCGAAAAAAGGCTCCTCGTTTACTTGGCAAAGTTTGTTTGCGGGGATTCAAACCTTCAAGCGGGGATGTATCTGGAGAGTGGGTACCAGAACAAAAATTAGCATTTGGAATGATCCTTGGATCCCCACAAGCCCAACAAGAAGGATTATCACCCCCAGAGGTGGAGTCATGTTGTCAAAGGTGCAATATATTATTAATCCCCACACATGCCAATGGGACGAGGCACTTATTCAAAGTGTGTTCTCGCCTATTGACGTTGGTTGCATATTGCAGATCCCATTACATGTTGAAGCATTAGAAGATTTTGTAGCATGGCACTATACAAAGTCGAACACCTTCTCAGTACGGTTGGCGTACCATGCTGAATTTGATCACCAGTTTGGGCGCCACTATGGAAACTCAAATTGCCCGGGAAGCTCTAGTATGAATGGGGTGTGGAAGGAACTGTGGCACCTCCACCTACCGGGAAAGATCAAACACTTTGGATGGAAGGTACTAAAGGGAGTACTGCCTTGCTTTGGTGTGCTGGCGGATAGGCATATACCACCGATCCCGTAATGCCCTATCTGCAAAGTAGGGGTGGAGAACATTCAGCATTGCCTATTTACATGCGACAGAGCACGTCAACTATGGTCATTTCTAGGAATGAGTGACGAGGTTCAAAAATCTGTTATGCAAGATCGGTTTGGGGCCATCAACTTGGATATTTTGATCTGCCTTAATAAGGTAATCCTGGACATTCCTTGTGCTGAACTTATTCTGGTGGCCATGTGGTTCATATGGTGGCAAAGGAGGCAAATATTCAAGGGCAAGACGGTTCTAACTCCTGAACAGTCAGCCACCTCAATCCGGGTACTTGCTACCAATTTTGTGCGTTCAAATACATCGAAACAGCCCATCCGCAAGAGCAAGCAAGTGTGGAAGAAACCAAGTAGGGGTGTTGTGAAGGTAAACGTGGATGCATTGTTTCATGCGGAAAACCTACGGGGAGCATGTGGTGTGCTTGCACGTGATGACCGTAGAAACTTCTTGGGAGCGGTTACACAATTGCTTCCTCACGTTTCATTTGCAGTTTCAGCAGAGATAAGAGCCATCAAAGCGGGACTCTACCTAGCAACGAACCTGGGATGCACAAAATTAGTCATTGAGTCTGATTGCATGAATGCTTTGGAGGCTATCTCTAATCCCGATGTGTTTATGGGAGCTGACGCCCCGGTGGTCGTGGAATATTCCCTTTTGGTGATGGAATTCACGAATATTAGCTATGACTATTGCTGTAGAGAAGCTAATATGGTAGCTGGCGGATTGGCAAAACATTGTTGTAATACTAGTATTTCCGAAATTTGGGATACCTCCGTCCCTAACTTTATTCTTCAAAATTATGTAAACGATCTTGCTATTATATGAGGACTAAAGTTATTTACATTCAAAAAAATAATATCCCAAGCATATGGAAAAAACACTAAAAACGGTCTCCAGAATCATGCTAGTTGGGACTAAATTGTACTGTTGTGCAATGGAAACTTCAGAGACTCCTCGCAAACGAAAAATAAAACTTCAGAGACTCCTCGCAAAAGAAAAAGGTAACTTTAGAGACAACCAATTAAAACTACAGCTGTAAGCCAGCATGCTTATCGTAGATTTTTGTCTTGCAATATGGTAAAGCATGTTGGAAATATGCCCTAGAGGCAATAATAAATTGGTTATTATCATATTTCCTTGTTCATGATAATCGTTTATTATCCATGCTATAATTGTGTTGATCGGAAACTCAGATACATGTGTGGATACATAGACAACACCATGTCCCTAGTATGCCTCTAATAGACTAGCTCGTTGATAAAAGATGGTTAAGGTTTCCTAGCCATGGACATGAGATGTCATTTCATAATGGGATCACATCATTAGGATAATGGTGTGATGGACAAGACCCAAACTACAAACGTAACATATGATCGTGTCAGTTTATTGCTACTGTTTTCTGCATGTCAAGTATCTGTTCCTATGACCATGAGATCATGCAACTCACTGACACCGGAGGAGTGCCATGTGTGTATCAAACGTCGCAACGTAACTGGGTGACTATAAAGGTGCTCTACAGGTATCTCCGAGGGTGTCTGTTGGGTTGGCATGGATCAAGACTGGGATTTGTTACTCCGCGTGATGGAGAGGTATCTCAGGGCCCACTCGGTAATACAACATCACAATAAGCCTTGCAAGCAATGTGACTAAGTATTAGTCACGGGATCTTGTATTACGGAACGAGTAAAGAGACTTGCTGGTAACGAGGTTGAACTAGGTATGGAGATACCGACGATCGAATCTCGGGCAAATAACATACCGAAGAACAAAGGGAACATCATACGGGATTAACTGAATCCTTGACATAGAGGTTCGACCGATAAAGATCTTCGTAGAATATGTAGGAACCAATATGGGCATCCAGGTCCTGCTATTGGTTATTGACCATAGAGGTGTCTCGGTCATGTCTGCATAGTTCTCGAACCCGCAGGGTTTGCACACTTAAGGTTCGATGACGTTTCGGTAGTATAGAGTTATGTATGATGGTGACCTAAGGTTGTTCCGAGTCCCGGATGAGATCCTGGATGTCATGAGGAGCTCCGGAATGCTCTGGAGGTAGAGATTGATATATAGGAAGTCCTATTTTGGTCGCCGGAAAAGTTCCGGGCTCATCGGTACTGTACCGGGAGTGCCGGTAGTGTACCGAGGGACCATCGGGAGAGGGATTTCGACCCAAGAGGCTACATGGGCTGTGGGAGGAGATAAACCAGCCCGTAGTGGGCTGGCCAAAGCCTCATCTAAGGGCCCATGCGGCTGGAGTGGTTTGAGAAGGAAAAAATCCAAAGGTGGAGAGGTGGAAAGAGTTTCCAAGTGGAAAGGAGGAATCCTACTCCTAATAGGATTGGAGTAGGACTCCTCCACCTCCAATTTCGACCAAACCTTGAGGGTTTGAGACTGCCTCCTCCCCTCCCTCCCTCCTATATATACTAGAGGATTTAGAGGAAAAAACTAACCCTAATAGCCACGTGCTACCTCTCCTTTAGATCGCAGTTTCTCCTCTAGATCGGTTTTCAGCTGTGCTTAAGCGAAGCCCTGCCGGAATTGCTCCACCATCATCGCCGCGGCGCCGTCATGTTGCCAAAGAACTCTTCTACCTCTCCGCTCCCTCTTGCTGGATCAAGAAGGCGGAGATCGTCATCGAGTTGTACGTGTGTTGAACGCGGAGGTGTCATCCGGTCGGCGCTAGATCGGAAGGACCATGATCAAGATTGCGAGACGGATCGTGATGAGATTGCGGGACGGATCGTGATGAGTTCGCGGGACGGATCGTGATTGGGTCGCGGGACGGATCATGATGAGATCGCGGGACGCTCGGCGATTTGGATCGCGAAGACGTTTGACTACACCAACCGCGTTTCTTAACGCTTCCCGCTTAGCGATCTATAAGGGTATGTAGATCCACTCTCCTTCTCGTAGATGCTCATCACCATGGATAGATCTTGCGTGTGCATAGGGAAAAAAATCCCATGCAACGTTCCCCAACAAAGCAATCAAATCAGATCAAACATGCGAGGCATATCAATATTGATGGTGAAGTAATCATGCTCATGTGCTTGTTACAGAGTAAATTCAGTGTAGAACATGACAGAAACATGTATAACCAATTTGGAAGCAACCTGCAAGTGATCTCGGAAATTGTGATAGCATGGCTTATTAGGGATGATAGACTACTCATATCAATAAGGAATTCCTTCTTTTTTGGGAGCCCATTCGAACAGAACTTTCAGGTTAAGCGTGCTTGGCTTGGAGTAGTTTTAGGATGGGTGACCGACCGGAAAGTTGGTCCCGGGTGCGCATGAGTGAGGACAAAGTGTCTAGAAAAGACTAGTATTGATCTGTGAGGCCAGTCTAGATCCCGCCAGGAGTAACGACTACCGACGGGTGTGTCTAGGGCGTTACAGAAA
Organism: Hordeum marinum; assembly: GCA_022496015.1. Classification (NCBI taxonomy): domain Eukaryota; kingdom Viridiplantae; phylum Streptophyta; class Magnoliopsida; order Poales; family Poaceae; genus Hordeum; species Hordeum marinum. The sequence goes on along the minus strand of CM039672.1, from coordinate 234,792,910 downwards.
TCTTCCTCCAACATGTACGTACTAATCACAGGTTGGAATTGGGAAGAACTAAGAGCAACTCCAACAGGAGGACCCATTTCGTCCGTCCATGTCCATTTGGGTCTGTGCGAACAAAAATGATGGCCCAACGCGAAGACTCATTTCCATTTTGCGTCCGCTTCGTGTCTGCACAGACTCATTTCCGGTCCAAAAATGCGCCTAAAATGCGTCCACGCGAACACGAACTATACGCGGCCCGTGTGCTCATCGCATTCCCCTCGGGTCCACATGTCGGCCGCACAACTACCACCCGCGGTTGTATTAAACATGGCCACCAACTTCGGGCCCACCTGGCAGCGGCAAAGCTGTCGGTCGTCGTCCTTTTTGATCTAAAGCGTGCGGTGAGGCCGGCCTCATCCACTTCCCCTTCCCGTCCACATCCTCCAGGTCCGCCAGCCGCTCTGGCGATCCACGAGCCCAAGGTTGAGGCCGAGGAGCCAACCAGAGTGTTACAAGTGGACCGGCGAGCTCCGGAAGTGGGTGTCCGCGCCTCCCATCTGGTTTGAGGCCACGGCGAAGCAGGAGCGAGATTATCTCCTGTACTGGAAGTCGCGCATGCTGGCGAAGGAGAGCGGCAAGGCCGAGGAGCAGATGAAGCTGGAGTGACGGTGGACGCGAGAGGAGGAGGAGGAGGAGGAGCGTCGTGAACGGGAGGCGGAAGAGCGATCCCGTCAGCCTACGCTGCTGGCGCAGGACGCTGCTCACATGTGGGAGGCCGCGTTTCCCTGGGCTGGGCCAGCGTCGGAGCTCATCGACCTCACCACCCCTGACGACGATGAGGATGACGATGCATAGGGAAGGGGGCCGCCCCATGCCCTATGTTTATTTAAGTTTTTTTAATTATGTTTATTTAAGTTTTTTTATTATGTTTATTTAAGTTCTATGTGGACTTGGGCCGGCTTTGGCCGGTGTTTTAATGTTTAATTATCGTTGTTTGGGCAGTCTCTTTTTCTAAATACGAGTCGATCCATTTTGCATTGGGTGAACTAGCCAGCCCATTTGCAAAGCCGGACAACAGCGTCCGCTCAGCCGACCCAAAAAAACAAAAAGCGAACAAATCGCGCGTCCGTTTGGGTCCTCGTGTTGGAATTGCTCTAATGAAGTAATATAATTGGGCAGTTTCATACCGCAGCACGCAGCCTCCTAGCCAACCTGCCTACTTGAACACGATTTGGGAGGAAGCCCATAGCCATGGTCGCGAACAACAAAAACTTACAATTTACAATGTGCAGAGTAGACGTGGGAGAAACAACAAAGATCTTGTCGGCGAAGTGAGGGAGGCCACCGAGCTCGCCGTCGTTGTTGTCGCACGAGTGACTGCCTCCTTCGCTGCCGCTTTCCAAAAAGTCGCTGACGAACGTGGCCATATTCATCCCGCTCTCGGGCCCATCTCCACCTCCCGGCGTGCCGCTTTCGCAACCAGAGCTTGCCCACCGGCAACCCACTGCCCTCGCGGGGAACAGCGCCCCCTCCACTGCGCCTTTACCACGCACAACGGCGACATGAACTCAAACTCGTGTGCCACTAGAAACATCCTTTGAGTCCCTCCCGCCAAGGAACCAGGCCGTGCGGTAGCTCGAATGAACGACTCCCCACCTAAACACGAACGACCAAATCCAATCGGGGTGAGAAGGGAAGAGACCTGAGGTGAGGGGAGGGAGAACGGGAAGATAGCTGCTCGACTCCCACCAGATCAAGGATTAGCAGCACCGCAACGACAGCAATACAGAGGATACCGGGGAGCATGAGAGGGAACTTGTATATCTGACAAGAAAGTCTGGACAAAACCATGTGTAGATAGAGGACTTTAAAATATATCCTCATGTATTGCTTTCCTCCGCGAGCTCCAAATTGTTCAAAGGGTCACGATCATCTTTGTGAAATCCACACGCGATAATGATTCACTCATTGCAAAGAGTCATTCCTTTGCCCCAGGATTAGTGTTTTGGCACATGTGTTTCGCCATTTGTTCATCAGCCGCACTGGATTAAACTGTGCCTCCAACTATCTGCCGCTTCACAAAGAGCGCACACCAGAGACGTGGTCATGTTGCGATGATGGAGTAAGTCCCCTGTGGGAAGTGACTGCTTGCCCCCCTGAACACCATCCTCCTGCACTGGGCTGGGCCATTAACTTTTCTCGTTTAAAAACAGAAAAATGATGTGCACTACGAGACTAGAACCGCGCTCATTCAATCAAACCAACTGGGCAACCCAACCTGATGTGATAGATTCGTATTTTATTTCACAAAATACAACACTACGGAACATATTGTTTCGTGTTTGGTGTTCTTTTTCTCTTTCTTTTTTCATTTTCTTTTTTAAAATGCACGAACTATTTTAAATTCTTGATTATTATTTTTGAAATTTATAAAAAAAATCTTCAAAAAACGGTGAAATTTTCCCCAAAAATGATGATCTTTTTCCAAAACTAATGAACTATTTTAATTTTTTGGTGAAATTTTCTTCAAACCCGATGAACTTTTTCCCAAAGTCCAAGAACTTTTTACAAAAAATGATGAACCCTTTTCAATTTTCAATGAACTATTTCCAAATTCGATGATTTTTTCCAGTTTCTGATGAACTTTTTTTCAAATTTGATAAGATTTTCTTTAAATTCGATGAACTCTTTTAATTTTATGAACTTTTTTTCTCCAAAAATCATGAACATTTTGAAGTTCATGATTTTTTATACTTGTTCACCTCTTTCATTTAATACTAAAGTCGATGGTTGATAATTCAGTGGCTGGCCGGTCAACCCGGCCAGTCAGTAGCGGACTTACCTAAAAAAATAAGCAAGGAACAAGTGTCGAGCGGGCAAGCACGCGTTGGGCCGACCCAAGTCGCAACTGTGTGAGCGCCCTTTCTGCGAACGAGCGCCTGTAGAGCTGCAAAGGAGCTCCCAACTTACTAAGGGGCACGTCTTGTGGGAGTCTCGTACTTCTTGAGGGAGGCTCTCAAATACGAGAGCTATATGTTACGTTAAGCGAGATCCACGGATCTCTCACCGAAGGGAATAGCTCCTCGCGCAAGCAACTAGGCCGCCCCCTTAGCAATGCCGTTATTGAAAAGAAAGTAAGAACAAAAAGAGGAGCACACCCACGGTACAAACACAAGTCTACTGGATGAAGGGGAAAGTTGCTAGCCACTCGGTCACACTCAACTCCATTCTAAACACTAGGGCCCGACATATTTGAGGGCAAAAGAGCCGGGTTTCTATTGTTTTTTCTCGGGTTTTATTGTGTTTTTTTCACTGTTTTTTTCGTTTCTTTCTCCGTTTTCATTTTTTCTTTTTTTTCTTTTTATTACTTTCTTTCTCGATTTTCATTGTTTTTCGTCATTTCTTTCTCCGTTTTGACTTTTCTTTTCCTTTTCTCCATTTTTCTTTCTTTAACGGATTTCATTGGTTTCTTCCATTTTATTTCTTTCTTTGGTTTATTTTGTTACTTTTTTTCATTTTCGGGCTTTCTTTGTTTCTTTTGGTTTTAATCTACATTTTTTGCACATGTCAACACACTTTTCCAATACATGTTTAACATTTGTTAACACATGGTCAACATTTTTTCTGTACACGTTTTTAGTATTTTTTTCAAATACTTGATTAATATTTTGTAAAAACAAGATTAATTTTTTTAATACATGGTCAATGTTTTTTCTATACACACTTTAAAAAAATTCAAATGCTTTGTTAATACTTTTCAAATACGAGATAAAATTTTGTAATACATGGTCAGCATTTTTTCTACGCACATTTAAAAAATTTCAAGTGCTTTACTTGTATTTTTCAAATACATGTTCAATATTTTTATCAGTTTTTGATTAAAAAAATTAGATGCATGATCAATTTTTTTTATCATTTTTGAATACATGACCACAAAATTTTCAATACACATTTAGTATTTTCAAATGATAGATTAACATTTTCCATATACTTGTTCAACAATTTTTCAAATGCTTGATTAATTTTTTTGTATACATGATCAATTTTTCATCATTTCTTAATATATGCTCAACAATTTTTATGTAAACATTTAACATTTTCAAATGCTTGATTAACATTTTTCAAACACTTCAACATTTTTTTAAATGTTTGATTAATATTTTTAAAATACATGATCCGTAATTTCATATACATTTTATTTTATGTTTGTACATTTTCATATACGTGATAATCATTTTCTATATAGAAATTTTTATGTATAGTGATTTTTGTAATGTATTTATTATATAAATAAAAGTGAAAACAAAACAAGAAACAAGAAACAAGAAACAAGAAACGAGAAAAAATAAAACAAAAAACGAGGTTGTTGTTCCCATTCGCCGACCAACTCGCGCCACTCTTAACGAGGGTTCCATCTGTCTCGCGTCAAGCGGGACATACGGTGCCCTTCCTCAAAGATCATTTTTGGTGGATTGAGAACGCGCCACTCAGTCATCGTCATGTGTCGCGTGCTGGGTGCTCCTTCAAATTTTATTTTATTTTATTTTTATGTACGCATTTCAAGGTTTAGATGGGTTTCTTCGTGGGATTTTAGCATTTCAGTTTGTGCCTGGTATTTCGTAGATTTGGAGAAAGGAAAAAATATCAAAAATGCATGAAAAACATGTTTTTTTCTTTCACGAGGCACAAATTTGTTTCTACGAGAGGGACAGCTATGCCTCTCAGAAAGGGAAACACATGTTTTTTCTTCCGTGAGAGGTATACGTTGGTGCTTGTGAGACACAGATTTACTTCCGCGAGAGGCACAACCATATCCCTTGGAAAAGGAAACAAACACACTTTTCTGTCATGATGGGTACAGACTTACTTCTCGTGACGGAGCAAATTTACTTTCGTCATAGTGCCTCTCAAAAATGAAAAAACACAGTTTTTTTGTTTCCACAAGAGGTATGGGTTTACTTCTTGTGAATACACATGTTTGCTTTCACGAGACGCACGATTGTGCCATCGGAAAAGAAAACAAAAATTGTTCTATGAGAGGCACAATTTTGTTTCTCATGTATGCATAGATTTTCTTCCGCGAGAAGCACAAACGTGTCTGTCAAAAAGGGAAAAATAAAAAAATAAATTATTTTCGGTCACGGTTTTTTCTATTGTTTTTTTCTTTGTTTTTTCTTGAAAAAAAGTTTGTCAAATCCTGTTAACATGATCTAGTTTCAAAAATCTTGACGGGAGGAATCCAACAATGAAAACAATTGGAAATTTGGACGTAAGGTTTAGGATATACGTTTTGAAAAACTAATCTACGAAAAAGAAAACCTCTGAGGTTACCACATGTTATCCCTTCGGGGATGGGAGTGACCTTTACAAGCGCCAAGGGGCACCCCTTAACTAGTGATTGATTTCCTCTGAAACCAAACACAAGCAAAAAATAGGAATTGACACTGGCACTAAATTAATATGCTAGTCAAAAAATAATATAAATTGATATAAATGTATATATGTTATATATAAATAGAACATAATAATATTTAACAATCAAAGGTCTAGATATGTTTGAGACGCATCAGGATTCCCAAATTTAATTTTCTCTCGTCCCCGACTTACAAACAGTTCATCCGGATGAAATGTATGCCCTGCATCATAGATCTTTATGTGGTTAAGCATTTGCGTAATTCTGGCTCATCGCACGTAGTTCGTCTGAAACAACTGTATGCCACGTATCACACATGTAATTGTTTTCTGAATCGTATTTGATGGGTCCGCCATCGCACACAATTCTCGTCATTGACGACGGAGCTAAAACTATACCGTTTGTGATTCATGCATCGCTCGATTGGACGTCTTGAAAAAGATACGTTGTGCTACGTGTAGCAGCGCGCTGAAGCTTAACCGGGAGATGAGATTCTGTTTAAATTGTTAATCCAGAGGAGAGGCTATCAGTCTAGCTTGAGTTTAAAACACCTATTTTCTTAGGAGCGGAGAGATTTTATCGAGACGGTTAGTCGCCTTAAGAGCATCCACAGTGTGAGTATTTTGCTGCATCTAAGGCCGTCTCTAAGCCTTTAGATGCTGCCTCTATACATTCCATGCATTGTCTCTAATCTAAAAGCGGGTGGGTCATCTCTAAACTTAGAGGCTACTCCCTCCATCAGGGTTTATTAGCCCCTCCCCTCACAAATCACGGGAATCAAGGTAGGATGATTAATTCCCTGGAATAAACGTTGCTCCTTCGATTTCAACGCGTAATTTACTGTCCAAAGCAAAGCTCGCTTAACCAGCATGCAAAGCCACCCTTAAGAGCAAGTACAATAAAGCTGAGTCAGCGGGCTATAAGAAATAAAATAGTATAATTTTGCTTAGTTGGAGAAAAGAGAAGAGGAGAGAGAAGGTAAGCGGACTCTTCGTGAAGAGCCAGCTCTAGCACGTGCTCCTAGGCACTTTGTGAGAATGAAAGATGGGCCACATAATAAAAAAGTAATACACTTTTTAATCAACTATTGTACATGTTAGCTATAAAATGGGTTATATATGACTTGGCAACGGCTTATAGCCAGCAGCTGGCTATACTATTAACCTTGCTCTAAGAGCAAGTACAATAATGGGCTTATAGCCTGCTTACATGGCATTTTCGCCTATGTGAAGGACAGAGAGATGAAAAAGTAAAGAGAGTGGGCTCTCATACAAAAGCCTAGCTATATGCGTATTCCTAGACAAATGTAATAAATACAAAAAAAAGATAGAAAGAAGGTGCAAAAAAGCTAGTACTCTTATAGCCAACCTTATAGCTAACCTTATTGTATGTGTGGCTATGAGTGATAACTATATGTGACATGACAACATCATATAGCCAGCAGTTCGTTATACTATTAACCATGCCCTAATTAACTTCCCTGATGCTTCACAAGCTAGCTTTCCCGCGGCCTCAAATGCCGCATGGTACATGCATACGCCAATCGAAGGAGGATTAAAAGTGCATGCATTGGCTACATACTACTCCCTCCGTCTTTAGTGCAAAGTTGGGTCATTTTTGAGTCACTTATTTTGGACGGAGTTATGCATGTGCTACGAGGAGTACTAGTCGCTCAATGTATTCCATTGGTTGGCTACTCTTGTGACTAGAAATTTACTACGCTTTAAAAGATGGATTGTGCTTTAGAAGACCATGAAGGGGCCTAATAAGAGCGGACGCCATTTGGGGGCCCAATAAATTCGGGCGGAAGGAGTACCTCTAACCTTTTCTAACCAATAAAGAATAACACAAATCCACTATAAGTGTCGTGGGAACGAGTCTGACAGTAAAAGATAGGGGTACGAAAGGAGAGGGCAAAGTCCTAGCTACGGCGAGGTGTACATACAGATGTATGAGTTCAGATCCCTCTCGTGGAGGTAACAGCCGTACGTCTCAGTGCTCGGGAGCTCTTGTCGTGTGGATAGTATGTGTTACAGAAGGTGTGAACCCTTGTGCCAGAAGGGAGGGATGGCTTATATAGAGCACGCTACCCCTCATTAGTGCTAGACATCCAAGGGTTCTATCGTAGGAATAAAGACATGTGTTACTGGTAACGTACACAATAAATGCTACTAATGACGACTGGCCGAACGCGTGCCTGTTGGCCTCCCTGGGGTGTCTTCTAGTCTTCTAGCGTCGACTGGTAGCGACGTCTTCCGAGTGAAAGGAGACTGTCGAGTGGAGGGAGAAGCCTCCGAGTGGATTAATTGTCGAGTGACTTAAGTGCCCTCGTGAATCCAGTCAGAATCTCTCTTGTAATATTCAAGTCCTTCAATATAGTGTCCTTGCGTAGGGTATGTAGGTCAGGCCTAGGACCCTACCCTAGGTACATATCTTCGTCATTAGCCCCCGAATGAATCGGGGTTCGAGTGAGAAAGGGAATCGATGCCAGCTCTGATAAGGCACCGAAATTCCGAATGTACTTCGGGGCTTTAAGGAAATCTGCGTCGATTGAAATCTTTGTCATTCGCCCTGATCGATTCTGCCTTGATAAATGTCCAAATGAATTTAAGCATCAAACATGTTCCGAGTGAACCATCAGGATCTTTTGATACGACGGGTCGCTCTGCCAAACCCAGTTTTCACGAGATTCAAGAAATTTGGGAAGCACACGCTGCATAGAGATATCGCAACGACTGGGGCAAGTGGGGGCGCAACGCCTTGATTACCGCGCCACCCATTACGCCACGTACATCGCGAGTCCTGTGACGGATATATCCAGAGATTTAGCGGGCCCACGGGTCAGTGGCTCACTCGGCTGCTATAATACTTCGCCGCACTGCGGACAGCATAATACTCTTCCCCCAAATCCACTCTTTTCCTCCGCCTTCGCCGCTCCACGCGCGCCGCTCGGCTTCGTCCCGACGACCGCCACCGCGATGACGAAGAGCAAACTCAGAAGCTCGAGCGTGCCAAGAAGGGAGCCACCAAGGGCAAGGGAAAGAAGCCATCCGGCGCCCGGTTCACAGCGCCGACGGGGTGGATCCAAGGGGATTTTCTCCCGTCGACAGTCACGGCGGGGGATGTCAAGAACCTCGTCATCGACGGGCTCGTGGCTGAAAGCTCATGGAGGTTGCCGGAGGGGGAGATCGAGTCGGAGCCGCGCGAGGGGGAGCGAGTCCTTCTCCTCACCCACGTCGAGCGAGGTTTTTCCATGCCCCCATCCTTTCTTCCAAGGGTTTCTGAATTTCTTCGGATCTCAACTCCAGCATTTTCCTCCGAATGCCATTTCTTATCTCGTTGCTTTCATCACTATGTGCGAATGTTTCTTGGGTTGGCCTCCCCATTGGGGTTTGTTCAAGCATATCTTCACTATTAGATCCCAGTCGGTTAAAAAGGCAAACCCTGAGGATGATAAGACCCATGTCATCCAGTTATGTGGTGGCTTGGGGATTCAAAAGAGGGTCAGGAGTTCCTTTCCATCTATGACCTTTCCAGAATCTGTTAGGGCTTAGCAATCGACTTGGTTCTACTGCAAAGATGTAGCATCTCCCAACATGTCGACTGGTCTTTCCCCTTTCATGCTAGATCGACCCACCACTCCCAAATCTTTATCAGTGTTAGAAGGAGAGAAAGTCCAAGTGGGGATCTTAGTGGATGTCGTAGTGGCTCTTGTTCGTGGCGGAGTGACTGGCATGGATCTACTAGGGACATTCCTCAATCGACGGATCCAACCCCTCAAAGCAAGGGACCATGCCATGTGGCACTACTCAGGCCCTAAGGACACGAATCGGATGCACCCAGAGGAAGTCCTAGAGAAAATTGTCGAGCAGTGGCTTCGAAGCATCACTGGAACCTGCGACAATCCCCTGGGAGCCAAGCGGATCAAGCCTTTCTCTGCTAAGAATCCACCAACGAATCTGGTAAATTATATCTTTGTCGACTGTCGTGCTGTTCTGTCGAGTGATTGAATCATTGGTCGACTGAATTTATTGTTTGACTTATATAGGAGTGGATGAACATGTATTCGCGTGTGCCGAATGGAAATGAGCCTGAAGACGGAGGGAAGAGCGAGGGCGGCAGCGTGGATTTTGATTATGCCGACGACAGCGAAGACAAATACAAGGACTCGGGTGTGGATGAAGAAGAAGTTGAGTCTCCTCCACGCACTGAGCATCGCTCCAAGCAATGCCAGAACCCCACGACTGCCCCAAGCAAGGCTTTGGCATCGAGTGGCAGGAACCCTAAGCGGGACCGAACCTCGACGGTTGAGTCGAGTGAACGGGTTGCCAAACAGCCCAAGTCTGACGCATCGAAACCCCGGAGGGCTCTGCCTCGGATGAAGATCGTCGTGCCCGTTGTCTCAACGTGAGTATTTATTTTCTTCTTTTGCTGTTGCATGGAACTTCATATTATTGCTGAATGAGTGGAATTTGGAGTACCAGAGCCGCTACCTCAGTAACGTCGCCTCCACTAGACGTAGAGGAGCAAATGGATCTGGATATTGCTGACGCGACCACTTCCCAGCAAGGTATACCAAAACTTCACTCAGCTCTGTTTCTTGGAAATTATTTGCCGATTGAATAAGCTAATGTTGTCGATTGGTGTTTGCAGAGATCATTCAACTAGAGGACGACGAAGAGCCACATCGGGGTATGGGGGGTGAAGGCGTGACCTCAGGCACCCCACGCGTACGCGCTCGGAGAATGTCATCGACGCAAACACCTCAAAGGTCGACTGTTGCGTTGTCTCAAGGGATAGGCGAATCGTCCCGAGCTAGAACTGAGCTCACAGCTCCGTTGTCGAGTGCCCGACCAGCTGCTTCAACCATTGTGGCCTCGACACCAATCGGACAACCACATGCCTCATCAGCTACTCCAGCTACAACATCGACTCAGCCGGCGACTACCTTTCCTTTGCATCACGTCCCGGAAGACCAAACCGGAGCTGCCAAAGAGGCCATGATTCAAGCGAAGCAAATGATGTTGCGCACAAAGGAAGTGTACGAAGCAAGAAAATTGGCTTATGATGCCAGCACAGCGCTTCGCACCAATGTCCGAGTAAGTGCGATTGTAAGTACATTTTCAATTGAATTCCTATCTTTCTTGATTGCACACCCAGTGGGATTTTTCCATTTGAAGCATACTTGCGTGTTCTCCTCTCGAGTAGATCAGGTCTTAGTCGAGTGGGTTTTGGTCCAGTGAGGGCACGCTGAGTGCACCCACTGGTTGTAGTCCCCGAGACCGCTGTCGAATGGTGATGACATCGGCAGGGGTCTTAGAATTGTTTTGGTAACTGCTTGACAGATCAAGTGATAGAAGGTCCAGTGGGGGCACACTGAGTGCACCCACTGGGTGTAGTCCCCGAGACCGCCGTCGAGTTCTTGCACCGGCGGGGGTCTTAATAGAGACGATGCTTACATGCTTGTGCACATTTTTTATTTTTTTATTTGCTTGCCACTCGACAGATCGAGTGTTAGCAGGTCTAGTGGGGGCACGCTGAGTGCACCCACTGGGTGTAGTCCCCGAGACCATCGTCGAGTGCTCGCATCGGCGGGGGTCTGATAGAGACCATTTTCTGCTCGGACAGGTCGGACCTGGTCGAGTGATTTTGAATCCAGTGAGGGCACGCTGAGTGCACCCACTGGGTGTAGTCCCCGAGACTACCGTTGATCGTTGACGATGAGCAGTAGTCTTAAGAACTTGGACTCGGGGTCCTTCATACGCGGAGTATGCTTGCCTCAGTGTTTCCACTCCTGAATGTTTGCCTAAAGAACGGAAAGGTCCGAAGCTACCCTGCAGGTTTCATGGATATCATTTCCATCAACCATGATATGACGCAAGTTTCATGGACATCATTTCCATCAACCATGATATGATGCTATTCAACGATGTGGGGTGGGGCGGCGGGCCGCCATCCAGTCGACTGTTCTTGATCCTTTCCACTCGGGAGTGGAGAAATTTTCATGTCGACTGAACTGGTTTTTCTTTATGATTTCAGAGAGATTGTGAACTTGGAACCCAGTACAAAGACCTGGAGAAGGAGAAGAACCAGCTGTAATTGGATCTGGAAGTCTCTAAGAACAACTTGGAACGTGCGCAAACTGAGTTGAGGACCCTGGGAGGTAATTCTTGTTGACCCAGTGCACTCTTACTTTCCCCTTCCATCCTTTGAACTGGGTGCTCTCGCTCGAACAGACGTGTGTGACGAGAATCGTCGACTCCAAGCGTGACTCAACAATGCTATTTCTTTAGATACCATGAAGAAAACTCTGTAGGACAAAGACAAGGCGCTCGCTGATACTCAAAAGGCTCTTCGGTGGCGAGGGAGAAGACTGAATCCGCCAAGAAGAAGCTTGCCACATTTAAGAAGATAGAGGAAGAAAACTCCTAGCTGAAGCAGGAACGGGCTGAGTTTATCAAGAAGACCGAACAAGTGACCAGGAGGAGCAATGGTCTAGAGAAGCATTTAGGAGATTCCGCGAAGAAGATGTTCATCATGCTTGACGGTAACTTTCTTTGTCGAGTGAACTTCCTTAATTCCCATAGGCTAGTAATGTAACATTCTTTCTATTCCTTCCTCCATATAGAATTCTGCCAGGACTTTGAGAAAGAGACCGAAGAGATTGAACCAAATCTGGATCCCACTAAGTTGCCCGTTGGAGATGCTATGGCCGAACATGTTCCACCTCAACGTCCGTCTCTAGAGTGTTCAAGCATACATCATTCGACTGAAGGCTACGCTGGAGAAGATTGACAAGGAACTGTGGCTCGAAGACACCCTCTAGACTGACCTTGCATCTATGATGACTCACCTCAATGAGATCCCCAGTCGAGTGCAAGCTTGGAAGAAATCCGTTGCTCGCTGTGAAGCCGACGTGGCGCTTTCGCTCATCAGAGTCCATTGCAAGGAGGCGAGAGAGGACAAGCTGAAGGATCTCCAGGTGATTAACATGAAAAATCTTCATTTCGAGGACTTCATGGAGACCTTCATTGACACAGCCACCCAGATCGCAAACGGGATCGACTTGGACACCTTTGTCGAGCCAGCAAGTCCCACTTGGCTTAAAAAACTTTATTCGCCTCAGAATGCCTAGTGGAGATGTAATTGCCTTAAAACTTCATTCAGGCCTTAAGCCTGGGTACTTTTGTTTGTGCGCACAACTTTTATTCGTGTTGGAACCTTTGGATTTATCCACATTTTGCTTTCAATCATTTGTTTGACTGAATTTGTTTTGTCGATTCCCCGAGTGAGAAGTATATTCATCACTTGGGTAGAGATTTTAACTTAGGCAAAAACTGGTTCGCAGCTAAGCCCCCGAGTGTGAGGATCGCTCGACACTCGGAGAAGTTTTGAACTTAGATGAATATTGATTTGTAGCTAAGTTCCTGAGTAAACATGATGTTATCTACTCAGAATGGTTTTTAACTTAGGCGAAAACTGGTTCACAGCTAAGCCCTCGAGTGTGAGGATCGCTCGACACTCGGAGGAGTTTTGAACTTAGACGAAGACTGGCTCGTAGCTAAGTTTCCGAGTGAACATGATGTTATCAACTCGAAAGGATTTATTTTAACTTAGGCGAAAGCTGGTTCGCAGCTAAGCCCTCGAGTGAAAGGATTTCTCATCACTCAGAGAAGTTTTGAACTTAGATGAAGGCTATTTCGTAGCTAAGTTTCCAAGTGAATGGACTGCTATCCACCTGGAAGAGTTTTGAACTTAGGCGAAAGCGGGTTCGCAGCTAAGCCCCCGACTGAGAGGATTGCTCGTCACTCGGAGTTGTTTTGAACTTAGACGAAGATTGGTTCGTAGCTAAGTTTCCGAGTGAATGGACTACTATCCACCCGGAAGGGTTTTTAACCTAGGAGAAAGCAGGTTCGCAGCTAAGCCCCCGAGTGAGAGGATTGCTCGTCACTCGGAGTGTTCCCAAATGTAGGATTGTGCGATCAGAATCGAAAAAAGACTGCGGAAGTCAAAATTTGCATAAACCACGTTGTCTGGAATACTTTTATTACATCAAAACAACTCAGTCTTCAAGTATAGAAGCGTCGATGTAGATCTGTGTTCTAGGCCTGCGGCTTGTCGATTTTCTTCTTGAGGTTGTAGAGATGGTAAGCTCCGTTCTTGAGTACTTTGGTGACGACGAAGGGGCCTTCCCATGCAGCTGCGAGCTTGTGAGGTCACTGTTGATCCACTCGGAGCACCAGATCTCCTTCATGAAAAGACCGACTCTTGACATGTTTTGCATGAAAGCGACGCAGGTCCTGCTGATATACAATCGGCCAAATCAAAGCCATCTCGCGCTCCTCTTCCAAGAGATCTACACCATCCTGACGTGCTTGTTCCACTTTGGCCTCGAAGTAAAGATCTACACGAGGGGAATTGTGAAGGAGATCACTCGACAAAATGGCTTCCGCTCCATACACCAAGAAGAAAGGAGTCCATCCAGTCGACCGATTGGGAGTTGTTCTCAATCCCCACAGAACAGATGTCAATTCAGACACCCAGGCTCCAGCTACATGTTCCAGATCTCGCATGAGCCGAGGCTTCAGCCCTTGAAGAATCAAGCCATTGGACCACTCAGCTTGGCCATTAGTTTGAGGGCATGCAACAGATGCATAATCCACCCGAGTGCCTTGGGAGAAGCAGAAGTTTGAGCCATTGTCTATGATAATACTATGGGGAACTCCATGCCGGAAGATTATCTCTCTCATGAATTTGATCGTAGTGCGAGAGTTAGGTTTCTTTATAGGCTTGGCCTCAATCCACTTCGTAAACTTGTCGACTGCAACAAGCAAATGAGTAAATCCACTCTGTCCTGTCCGAAAGGGACCAACCATATCCAAACCCTAGACAACAAACGTCCAAATGAGTGGAATAGTCTTCAAGGCAGACACAAGCTTGTGTGACAAGTTTGAGTAGAACTGGCACCCTTCGCAGTGATCAAAAATGTCCTTGGCCATCTCATTAGCACATGGCCAGAAGAAACCAGCTCGGTATGCTTTAGCGACAATTGTCTGGGAGGACGCATGACAACCGCAAGTCCCCGAGTGGATCTCTTCCAGGATCATTCGACCTTCTTCAGGGGAGATGCACCGTTGTGTCACACCAATTACACTTCCTCTGTAGAGTTGATCATCCATCACAATGAAAGCCTTGGATCGGCAAACAATCTGTCGAGCTTCAGCTTCGTCCTCTGGGAGTTCTTGCCTCAGGATATATGCAATATAAGCATAGTCTAGTCGGGCGTGATCACCAGAATCTCCATGACAAGATCTATGACCGCAGGGACATCAACTTTAGTCTGATTAGAGGCGCTTATATCTTGCGGGACTCTTCAGTGAAGGGATCCTCTTGCACCGAAGGGGAATGTAGGTGTTCAAGAAAAACATTGCTGGGGACAGGCTTTTGAGTGGATCCAATCTTTTCTAGCTCATCAGCTGCCTGATTCTTCACTCGGGGAACATGATGGAGTGCCAAGTCTTCAAACTTATTCTCAAGCTTTCTCACAGCATTGTAGTATCCGTTCATAGCGGGGTTCCTGACATCCCATTCTTTCATCACTTGATTGACCACCAAATCAAAGTCACCGTAAACCATCAAGCGCTTGACACCGAGTGAGATGGCCATACGCAACCCGTACAAGAGTGCTTCGTATTCTACTTCGTTGTTGGAGGAATCAAAGTGAATCTGCAGGACATAACTGAGCTTGTCACCTTTTGGGGATACCAAAACTACACCAGCACCAAACCCATTCAGCATTTTTGAGCCATCAAAGAACATGGTCCAGTGGGCCGAGTGGATTTTGGATTGGTTGCTGCTGTTCAACCCACTCGACCAGGAAATCAGCAAGTGCCTGAGACTTGATCACCTTTTTAGCTTCAAACTTGATGTCAAAGTAGAGGAGCTCAATAGCCCATTTGGCCACTCGACCAGTCGCATCTCGATTGTTGAGCATCTCAGATAATGGAGCATCGCTGACGACTGAAATCGAGTGATCTTGAAAGTAGTATGCCACCTTCTTTGCTGACAGATAAATACCATAGACAAGCTTCTGGTAATGCAGATATCTTTGCTTCGAAGGGGTCAAAACTTTATAAATGTAGTAGACTGGGCATTGGACCTTGTAAGCCTTGCTTTCTTCTTTCCTCTCGACGGTGAGAACTGTACTGACGACCTGATTAGTGGCCGCAATGTACAGGAGCAAGGGCTCTTTGCTATGCGGAGCAGCAAGCACCGGTTGGGTGGAAAGCAGGGCTTTGAGCTCGACAAGCGCTGCTTCGGCTTCTGGAGTCCACTCGAACGTATCGGACTTCTTCATCAATCAGTATAGAGGCAATGCCTTCTCCCCGAGACGAGAAATGAATCAAATCAACGCCGCCAGGCAACCTGTGAGCTTCTGAACATTGTTCACTCGCACATGGCTTTTCATTCGGGTAATGGCGCTGATCTTCTCAGGATTGACGTCGATTCCTCATTCGGAAACGAGGAAACCGAGTAACTTGCCACCCGGAACACCAAAAGTACACTTAGACGGATTCAACTTGATACCATACTTCCTCAGATTTGCGAATGTCTCAGCCAAGTCAGCTAGCAGGTTGGAACCTTTGCAGGACTTGACGACAATATCGCCCATGTAAGCTTCAACATTCCGAGGGATCTGGTCGAGTACGCATTTCTGAATCATACGCATGAAAGTAGCGCCAGCATTCTTCAATCCAAAAGGCATGGTGATATAGCAGAAACACCCGAATGGGGTGATGAAGGCTGTTTTTATTTCATCCGGACCAAACAGACGGATCTGATGATAACTGGAGTATGCATCTAGAAACGATAAACGCTCACACCCCGCAGTCGAGTCAACAATCTGATCGACGCGAGGGAGCAGAAGATGATCTTTCAGGTAGACCCGATTGATATGTTTGAAGATAATACACATGCGGAGTGACTTGTCCTTCTTGGGGACCATGACGACATTCGAGAGCCACTCGGAGTGGTAAATCTCTCGAATGGACTTAGCCGCCAAGAGACGAGGCACCTCTTCGCCGATTGCCTTCTACTTCTCGGCTGCCGACCGATGCATGTGCTCTTTGACAGGCTTGGCCTTCGAATCGACTCTAAATTGATCCCCAGCCAGTTCCCTGGGTACACCCGGCATGCCAGCAGGCTTCGATGCAAAGATGTCCTAGTTCTCATGGAGGAAATGGATGAGCTCGGCTTCCTATTTGCCGCCGAGAGTCGTCGATATGTTAGTCGGGGTAACATTGGGGTCTGTCGGGTGAATGTGTACTTTCTTCACTTCACCTGCCAACTGAAAAGCCGACTCGAAAGCAGGCTTCTTAGCACGCAGCAAATTAGCAGGGTCAGCGCTCTTCTTGTACTCTTCCAACTCGATCATAGCCATCTGATGATCGGCAATTTTGGAGCCCTACTGAAGGCATTCCTCAGCCCTCTGTCAATTACCAGTGACTGTGATCACACCCCTAGGGCCAGGCATCTGCAACCTGAGATACACGTAATATGGACGGGCCATGAAACGGGCATAAGCTGACCGACCAAGGATGGCGTGGTACGCGTTCTCGAAATCCACGACATCAAACATCAATTTCTCTATACAAAAAATCTTATCCGTCCCGAACACCACCTCCAATGCAATCTGGCCGAGTGATTTGTCCTTCTTCCCCTAGATGACTCCGTGGAACTCCATGCTTGCTCTCACTGAGCCGAGACATCGGGATGTTCATTCCCTTGAGGGTATCAGCATACAGAATGTTCAATCCACTCCCTCAATCCATGAGGACCTTGAGGAGTCGAGTGCCCCCCACAATGGGATCCACAACCAAAGCCTGTTGACCGGGGGTAGCAACATGGGCAGGATAATCCAACTGATCAAATGTGATAGCAGTATGAGACCACTTGAGGTATGTGGGGGTTGTAGGAACAACCTGTTGGAAATATGCCCTAGAGGCAATATATAAAGTGTTTATTATTATATTTCCTTGTTCATGATAATCGTTTATTATCCATGCTATGATTGCATTGATTGGAAACACATTGCATGTGTGGGTAAATAGACAATAGTGTGTCCCTAGTATGCCTCTAGTGAACTAGCTCGTTGATCAAAAGATGGTCAGGGTTTCCTAGCCATTGACATGTGATGTCATTTGATAACGGGATCACATCATTAGGAGAATGATGTGATGGACAAGACCCAAACTACAAACGTAGCATATGATCGTGTCAGTTTATTGCTATTGTTTTCCGCATATCAAGTATATGTTCCTATGACCATGAGATCATGCAACTCACGGATATCGGAGGAGTGCCTTGTGTGTATCAAACATCGCAACGTAACTGGGTGACTATAAAGGTGCTCTACAGGTATCTCCGATGGTGTCTGTTGAGTTGGCATGGATCGAGACTGGGATTTGTTACTCCGTGTGACGGAGAGGTATCTCAGGGCCCACTCGGTAATACAACATCACAATAAGCCTTGCAAGCAATGTGACTAATTGTTAGTTGCGGGATCTTGTATTACGGAACGAGTAAAGAGACTTGCCGGTAGCGAGGTTGAACTAGGTATGGAGATACCGACGATCGAATCTCGGGCAAGTAACATACCGAAGAACAAAGGTAACGTTATACGGGATTAACTGAATCCTTGACATAGAGGTTCGACCGATAAAGATCTTCGTAGAATATGTAGGAACCAATGTGGACGTCCAGGTCCCGCCATTGGTTATTGACCGTAGAGGTGTCTCGGTCATGTCTACATAGTTCTCGAACCCGCAGGGTCTGCACACTTAAGGTTCGGTGACGTTTCGGTAGTGTAGAGTTATGTATGGTGGTGACCGAAGGTTATTCGGAGTCCCGGATGAGATCCTGGACGTCACGAGGAGCTCCGGAATGGTCCAGAGGTAAAGATTCATATATAGGAAGTCCCAGTTTGGTCGCCGGAAAAGTTTCGGGCTCATCGGTAGTGTACCGGGAGTGCCGGTAGTGTACCGGGAGACCTCCGGGAGGGGTATTTCGACCCCAGAGGGTCCATGGGCTGTGGAGAGTGATAACCAGCCCTTAGTGGGATGGAGGAACAGCCACAATGAGGCCCATGGTGCAGGAGGTAAAAATCCTAAAGGAAAAAGGTAAAAAAAAAGGCAAAAAAGGAAGAGTCCTACTCCTACTAGGAGTGGAGGAGGAGTAGGACTCCTCCTCTCTAGCCGGACGACTCCTAGAGGCCCTTGGCCTTGCGCCAAGGGCTGCCTCTCCCTCCCTCCTATATATACTAGTGGATTGGGGCTGTTTAGACACAGTTTACGGCCATGCGCCACCCGTTCCACCGGTGCTCCTCTAGATCGGTTTTCTACAGTGCATAGGCGGAGCCCTGCCGGAACCACTCCACCACCATCGCCGGAGCGCCGTCACGCTGCCGGTGAACTCTTCCTCCTCTCCGCCTCCTCTTGCTGGATCAAGACAGTGGAGATCGTCATCAAGCTGCACGTGTGCTGAACGTGGAGGTGTCGTCCGTTCGGTACTAGATCGGAAGGATCGTGATCAAGGCCACGATACGTTCGTGATCGGATCGCGGGACGGATCGTGATGAGATTGCAGGACGGTTCGTGATTGGTTCGCGGGACAGTTCGTGATTAGATCGCGGGACGCTCGGTGATTTGAATCGCGAAGAAGTTTGACTACACCAACCGTGTTTCTTAACGCTTCCCGCTTAGCGATCTACAAGGGTATGTAGATTCACTCTCCCTCTCGTAGATGCTCATCACCATGGATAGGTTTGTGTGTGCGTAGGAATTTTTTTGTTTCCCATGCAACGTTCCCCAACAGTGGTATCAGAGCTAGGTTGATGGTTCGATGAGATCTCGAGTAGAACACAAAAGCTTTGTGGGCGTTGATGCTTAGATTGCTTCCTCCCTTGGTCGGATTTTGGTTCAGCGGGATTGTGAGATGAAGCGGCCCGGACCAACATTACTCGTACGCTTATGAGAGACCGGTTCCCTCAACGCAACTTGTTGCTTAGATGGCTTGCGGGTGACAGTTTCTCTCACTTTAGTTGGATCATATCCGACAAAGGCGGTCCTTGAGAAGGTTGAAAATCAATCTATGTATCACTGTTGTGGTTTATGCGTAGGTGAGAATCGTTCTTGCTAGATACCCGTAGCAGTCACATAAAACATGCAACAACAATTAGAGGACGTCTAACTTGTTTTTGCAGGGGATGTTGTGATGTGATATGGCCAATTACATGATGAGATATATGTGATGTATGAGATGATCATGTGATTATAGAATTTCATGACTTGCACGTCGATGAATATGGCAACTGGCAGGAGCCATGGGGTTGTCTTTAATTATTGTATGACCTGCGTGTCAATCATTAAGCGCTATGTAATGCTTTACTTTATCGCTAAGCGGTAGCAATAGAAGTAGAAGCAGGGCTGGCGCCACAACCCCAATGGCAGCACGTTGATGGAGATCAAGATGATGGAGATCATGGTGTTGTGCCGGTGACGATGGAGATCATGCCGGTGTTTCGAAGATGGAGATCTTAAACACAAGTTCATGGCCATATCATGTCACTTATGAATTGCATGAGATGTTAATCCTTTTATGCACCTTGTTTTGCTTAGTACGGCGGTAGCATTATAAGGTGATCCCTCACTTGAATTTCAAGATGAACTGTGTTCTCCCCGAGTGTGCACCGTTGCGAAAGTTCGTCGTGTGGAGACACCACGTGATGATCGGGTGTGATAGACTCTACGTTCACATACAACGGGTGCAAGCCAGATTTGCACGCGCAGAACACTCGGGTTAAACTTGACGAGCCTAGCATGTACATACATGGCCTCGGAACACAAGAGACCGAAAGGTCGAACATGAGTCATATAGTAGATATGATCAACATAATGATGTTCACCATTGAAACCAGCTTAACTCACGTGATGATCGGACTTGAGTTGGTGAATTTGGATTATGTGACACTCAGATGACCTGAGGGATGTCAATTTGAGTAGGAGCTTTAGTAATTTGATTAACTAAACTCATTATCTTGAACAATAGTCTAAGTAACCTTTGCATATTTATGTTGTAGATCAATGGCTCGCGCAGTAGCACCCCTGAATTTTAATGCGTTCCTAGAGAAAGCTAAGTTGAAATATGACGGAAGTAACTTTGTTGATTGGGCCCGTAATCTGAGGATTATCCTCACGGCTTCCCAGAAACAATATGTCCTTGATGCACCGCTTGGTGAGCAACCAGAAGACATGACCTCCGAAGACGTTAAGAATGCTTGGGAAGGCTCGTGCTGGAGACTACTCAATAGTTCAGTGTGCAATATTGTATGGCTTAGAACCAGGACTTCAAAGACGTTTTGAACGTCATGGAGCATATGAGATGTTCCAGGAGTTGAAGTTTATCTTTCAGAAGAATGCCCGGATCGAGAGGTATGAGACCTCTGATAAGTTCTATGCTTGCAAGATGGAGGAGAATGGGTCTATTAGTGAGCATATACTCAGAATGTCTGGATATTCAAACCGTCTAGCTGAGTTGGGAATTGCCCTTCCGCAAGAGGCGATCATTGATAGAGTTCACTGCCACCTAGTTACAAGAGTTTTGTGATGAACTATAACATGCACGGGATGAACAAGTCATCGTCCGAGCTGTTGCGATGCTGAAAGTCGCTGAGTCTGAAATCCAGAAAGAACATCAAGTGTTGATGGTCAATAAAACCGCTAGTTTCAAGAAAAATGGCAAGGGCAAAGGCAAGAAGGGTAAAACCAAGAAGGATGGCAAAGCAGTTGCTACTCCTACAAAGAAGCCTAAGCATGGACCTAAGCCAGAAACTGAGTGCTTTCATTGCCAAGGAACTGGTCACTAGAAGCGGAACTGCCCCAAGTACCTGGTTGACAAGAAGGCAGACAACGACAAACAAGGTATATATGATATACATGTTATTGATGTGTACCTTACTAGTTCTCGTAGTAGTGCCTGGGTATTTGATACCGGTTCGGTTGCTCACATTTGCAACTCAAAGCAGGAACTACGGATAAACGAAGACTGGCAAAGGACGAAGTGACGATGCGTGTGGGAAATGGTTCCAAGGTTGATGTGATCGCCGTCGGCACGCTCTCTCTTCGATTACCATCAGGATTAGTGATGAACCTGAATAATTGTTACTTAGTTCCTGTGTTGAGCATGAACATTATATCTGGATCTTGTTTATTGCGAGGCAGTTACTCATTTAAATCAGAGAATAAAGGTTGTTCTATTTATATGAGTGATATCTTTTATGGTCATGCACCCAATGTTAGGGGTTTATTCATGTTGAATCTTGATAGTGATGACACACATGTTCATAACATTGATGCCAAAAGATGTAGAGTTGATAATGATAATACCACTTTCTTGTGGCACTGCCGTTTAGGTCACATTGGTGTAAAATGCATGAGGAAGCTCCATGATGATGGACTTTTGGAGTCACTTGATTTTGAATCACTTGACACATGTGAACCATGCCTCATGGGCAAGATGACTAAAACGCCGTTCTCTGGAACAATGGAACGGGCAAGTGACTTATTGGAAATCATACATACTGTTGTGTGCAGTCCAATGAATGTTGCAGCGCGCGGTGGATATCATTACTTTCTCACCTTCACTGATGACTTGAGTAGATATGGGTATATTTACTTGATGAAACACAAGTCTGAAACGTTTGAAAAGTTCAAGCAATTCCAGAGTGAAGTTGAGAATCATCGTAACAAGAAGATTAAATTTCTACGATCTGATCGAGGAGGTGAATATCTGAGTTATGAGTTTGGCAGTCACTTAAGACAATGTGGAATTGTTTCACAGTTGACACCGCCCGGAACACCACAGCGTAATGGTGTGTCTGAACGTCGTAATCGAACCTTATTAGATATGGTGCGTTCTATGATGTCTCTTGCCGATTTGCCACTATCGTTTTGGGGTTATGCATTAGCGACAACTTCATTCACTTTAAATAGGGCACCATCAAAATCCGTTGAGACAACGCCATATGAACTGTGGTTTGGCAAAAGGCCAAAGTTGTCGCTTCTTAAAGTTTGGGGATGTGATGCTTATGTCAAAAAGCTTCAGCCTGAAAAGCTGGAGCCCAAAGCGGAGAAATGCGTCTTCATAGGATACCCGAAAGAGACAGTCGGGTATACCTTCTATCTCAGATCTAAAGGCAAAGTGTTTGTCGCTAAGAACGGAACATTTCTTGAGAAAGAGTTTCTCTCGAAAGAATTGAGTGGGAGGAAAATAGAGCTTGATGAGGTTATTGAACCTTTACTTCGACCAGAAAGTAGCGCAGCGCAGAAAGATGTTTCTGTGGAACCTACGACGGTAGAAGAGGAAGTTAATGATGATGATCATGAAGCTTCGGATCAAGCTGCTATTGAACCTCGTAGGTCGACAAGGACGCGTACTACTCCCGAGTGGTACGGCAACCCTGTCTTGGAGGTCATGTTGTTAGACAACAATGAACCTACGAGCTATGGAGGAGCAGTGATGGGCCCGGATTCCAAGAAATTGTTAGAGGCCATGAAATCTGAGATGGGATCCATGTATGAAAACAAAGTGTGGACTTTGGAAGTACTACCTGAAGGGCGAAAGGCCATTCAGAACAAATGGATCTATAAGAAGAAGACGAACGCGGACGGTAATGTCACCGTCTATAAAGCTTGACTTGTGGCAAATGGTTTTTCACAAGTTTAAGGAGTTGACTACGATGAGACTTTCTCACCCATAGTGATGCTTAAGTCTGTCAGAATCATGTTGGCAATAGCTGCTTATTTCAACTATGAAATTTGGCAGATGGATGTCAAAACGGCGTTCCTCAACGGTTTCCTTGAGGAAGAGTTGTATATGATACAACCCGAAGGTTTTGTCGATCCAGAGAATGCTGACAAAGTTTGCAAACTCCAGCGATCCATTTATGGACTGGTGCAAGCATCTCGGAGTTGGAATAAGCGCTTTGATGAGGTGATCAAAGCATTTGGGTTTATACAAGTTTATGGAGAAGCTTGTATTTATAAGAAAGTGAGTGGGAGCTCTATAGCGTTTCTAGTGTTATATGTGGATGACATATTGCTGATTGGAAACAGTATAGAAATGCTGGAAAGCGTGAAGGAATATTTGAATAAGAGTTTTTCAATGAAGGACCTAGGAGAAGCTGCTTTCATATTAGGCATTAAGATCTATAGAGATAGATCGAGATGCTTAATAGCACTTTCACAGAGCACATACCTTGATAAAGTTTTGAAGAAGTTCAAAATGGAGCAGTCCAAGAAGGGGTTCTTGCCTGTGTTACAAGGTGTGAAGTTGAATAAGACTCAATGCCCAGTGACTGCAGAAGATAAAGAAAAGATGAGTGTCATCCCCTATGCTTCAGCCATAGGCTCTATCATGTATGCAATGCTATGCACAAGACCCGATGTCAGCCTTGCCATAAGTATGGCCAGAAGGTTTCAAAGTGATCCTGGAGTGGAGCACTGGCAAGCGGTCAAGAATATCCTTAAGTACCTTAATAGGACAAAGGACATGTTTCTCGTTTATGGAGGTGGTGAAGAGCTCGTCGTAAAGGGTTACGTCGATGCAAGCTTTGACACTGATCCGGACGACTCTAAGTCGCAAACCGGATACGTATTTATTCTTAACGGGGGAGCGGTAAGCTGGTGCAGTTCCAAGCAAAGCGTGGTAGCTGATTCTACGTGCGAAGAAGAGTACATCGCAGCCTCGGAGGCAGCGAAAGAAGGTGTCTGGATGAAGCAGTTCATGACAGATCTTGGAGTAGTGCCTAGTGCACTGAATCCAATAAACTTGTTCTGTGACAACACTCGTGCCATTGCTCTAGCCAAGGAACCAAGGTTTCACAAGAGGACCAGACACATAAAGCGACGCTTCAACTCCATCCGGTTCTACATCGAGGAGAAGGACATAAACATTTGCAAAGTGCACACGGATCTGAATGTTGCAGACCCATTGACTAAACCTCTTCCAAGGGCTAAACACGATCAACACCAGAACTGTATGGGTGTTCGATTCATTACCATGTAAATCACATAGTGATGTGAACTAGATTATTGACTCTAGTGCAAGTGGGAGATTGTTGGAAATATGCCCTAGAGGCAATATATAAAGTGTTTATTATTATATTTCCTTGTTCATGATAATCATTTATTATCCATGCTATAATTGCATTGATTGGAAACACATTGCATGTGTGGGTAAATAGACAACACTGTGTCCCTAGTATGCCTCTAGTGAACTAGCTCGTTGATCAAAAGATGGTCAGGGTTTCCTAGCCATTGACATGTGATGTCATTTGATAACGGGATCACATCATTAGGAGAATGATGTGATGGACAAGACCCAAACTACAAACGTAGCATATGATTGTGTTAGTTTATTGCTATTGTTTTCCGCATGTCAAGTATATGTTCCTATGACCATGAGATCATGCAACTCACGGATATCGGAGGAGTGCCTTGTGTGTATCAAACGTTGCAACGTAACTGGGTGACTATAAAGGTGCTCTACAGGTATCTCCGATGGTGTCTGTTGAGTTGGCATGGATCGAGACTGGGATTTGTTACTCCGTGTGACGGAGAGGTATCTCAGGGCCCACTCGGTAATACAACATCACAATAAGCCTTGCAAGCAATGTGACTAATTGTTAGTTGCGGGATCTTGTATTACAGAACGAGTAAAGAGACTTGCCGGTAACAAGGTTGAACTAGGTATGGAGATACCGACGATCGAATCTCGGGCAAGTAACATACCGAAGAACAAAGGGAATGTTATATGGGATTAACTGAATCCTTGACATAGAGGTTCGACCGATAAAGATCTTCATAGAATATGTAGGAACCAATGTGGACGTCCAGGTCCCGCCATTGGTTATTGACCGTAGAGGTGTCTCGGTCATGTCTACATAGTTCTCGAACCCGCAGGGTCTGCACACTTAAGGTTCGGTGACGTTTCGATAGTGTAGAGTTATGTATGGTGGTGACCGAAGGTTGTTCGGAGTCCCGGATGAGATCCTGGACGTCACGAGGAGCTCCGGAATGGTCCAGAGGTAAAGATTCATATATAGGAAGTCCCAGTTTGGTCGCCAGAAAAGTTTCGGGCTCATCGTTAGTGTACCGGGAGTGCCGGTAGTGTACCGGGAGACCTCCGGAAGGGGTATTTCGACCCCAGAGGGTCCATGGGCTGTGGAGAGTGATAACCATCCCTTAGTGGGCTGGAGGAACAGCCACAATGAGGCCCATGGCGCAGGAGGTAAAAATCCTAAAGGAAAAAGGTAAAAAAAAAGGCAAAAAAGGAAGAGTCCTACTCCTACTAGGAGTGGAGGAGGAGTAGGACTCCTCCTCTCTAGCCGGCCGACTCCTAGAGGCCTTTGGCCTTGCGCTAAGGGCTGCCTCTCCCTCCCTCCTATATATACTGGTGGATTGGGTCTGTTTAGACACAGTTTACGACCACGCGCCACCCGTTCCACCGGTGCTCCTCTAGATCGGTTTTCTACAGTGCATAGGCGAAGCCCTACCGGAACCACTCCACCACCATCGCCGGAGCGCCGTCACACTGCCGGTGAACTCTTCCTCCTCTCCTCCTCCTCTTGCTGGATCAAGACGGTGGAGATCGTCATCAAGCTGCACGTGTGTTGAACGCGGAGGTGTCGTCCGTTCGGTACTAGATTGGAAGGATCGTGATCAAGGCCATGGGACGTTCGTGATCGGATCGCAGGACGGAACATGACGAGATCGCGGGATGGTTCGTGATTGGTTCGCGGGACGGTTCGTGATTAGATCGTGGGACGCTCGGCGATTTGAATCGCAAAGAAGTTCGACTACACCAACCGCGTTTCTTAACGCTTCCCGCTTAGCGATCTACAAGGGTACGTAGATCCACTCTCCCTCTCGTAGATGCTCATCACCATGGATAGGTTTGCGTGTGCGTAGGAAATTTTTTGTTTCCCATGCAACGTTCCCCAACACAGCCATGCTGACTTCTCTGTTGATAACTTTCAATCGACTCTTGCTTTCAACATCAGCAAAAATCATCAGAGTGGCGTTGACATCAGGAAAAGTTTCTTTGTCTTCATTATCCTCTTTATCATGAGTTTTCTCACTCGTCTGACCTTCCTTGAACTGTTGGATCAGTAGATGACATTGTCGAGTGGTATGTTTGGGCAATATCAAATTGCCTTCCTCGTCCTTCCTCGTGTGGATTGCACACGGTAAATCCAGAACATCAGTTCCCGACTGATTTTTCCCTTTCTTGGGGGCAAACTGTCCCTTGGACTTCCCCTTATTTTTTCCTTGCGCCGCCAGAGCGGTTGCCTCTGCCTGAACACGGCCATCAGCCTTCCGCTTCTGCTTCCGACTGGAATTGCCGTGGCATTGTTGTCGATTCCTTTTCCTTTGCCGTTGCGGAGGCGGTCTTCTTCTTCGCCGTTGGCGTATCGAGTGGCAATTTCCATCATCTTACTCAGTGAAATATCACCTGTTCGCCCGAACTTCAGGTAAAGCTCTCTGTACTTCACTCCAGCCTTGAAAGCACAAACAACCTGATGCTTAGAAACATTATCAACTGTATGATGCAAAGTGGACCAACGTTGAATGTAATATCTCAAGGATTCATTGGGCTTCTGAACATAATGCTGCAAATCAATCAAACCAGCGGGACGCTTGCAGGTGCCCTTGAAAGTGCTGATGAACACTCGGGCAAGATCCTCCCAGTAGTGCATGCTAGAAGGAGCCAAACGATTCAGCCACGCTCGGGCCGAATCATCCAACATCAAGGACAAATGCTTCATTGATATGTTGTAATTGCCCCCACCGATCTGTATGGCTACTTGGTAATCATCCACCCACGTTTCCGGCTTTGACTCGCCAGAAAACTTGCTTATCCCAGCCGCCAACCTGAAGTTGGGGGGAATCTCTGCAGAACGAATGTCTCTGCTAAAACACTCGAGACCAGAAATAACAGCACTGCTACCACTTGAGTAATCTCTGTCATAACCATCTCTGTGGGCTCTGCCTCTGTCGATCCGCCTCTTAGTGAGTATGTCTCTTGCATCAAACCCTGGGTTTCGCTCCTCACCGAACAAGCGCCTATCGTCCCGGTGCCGGGGCACATACGGACCACTCCGTGGAGGAGTAAGCACTCGAAGGTGGTCATCACGGTAAAACTGATCTCGTCCCTGATCGATATTGATCTTTTAGGGTGAAACCGGATCGGATAGTTTCCGGACCGAATCCGATTAGAGCGGAAACGGGAAGGGAAAAATACTATCCGGCGGATATGGAGCCGGATTCCGCATACCTGCTTCGGATCCAGAATAGGACATGTAGTGCACGCATCAGGCGTATTCCGTATTCGTTTCCGTATCCATACCATATCCGTTCCGATTTCGATTCTAAAAAAATATGGAATATGATATGGTAAGAGCATTATCCGTCTGAATCCGATTCGTTTTCACCCTGATTGATCTTCATGGAAACCTCCGCCCCTACGACGCAGAGGCGAACCTGGACTGTGAGCCGACTGAACAGTGTCGGCCTTTGGTGAATTGCTGTGTATTCTATTGCACGACTGAGAAACGACTGAATTCTGGTGTTGCGCTGCATCAAGCAACGCTCGAATCTGTAGCAAACCTCTACCGGCCTTTGAACGCGACCGCTGAATGGAATCGGCGATCCTAGCTGTTGCTGCAACATTTAAGACTAGAGTGCGATATACCTCAATATTGTTCTGAGAACCACTCGGAAACAGCTGTCGCTAACGTCGACTGGGAAGTGGTGGACGATGGCGAGTGCGCTCGTCGAGTTCCTTCTAAAGCTCTTCGAGCCGAATGCACGTGGCCTCCAAGGCCTGGGCCTCAGCGGTCGCATCGACGATGGGCGTATGTAGGACCTCCTCATCTCGACGCGGCTGGTCATTCGACGCCCCACCAGCCTCGCGCCTACCACGGCCGAAGCCAGGCGGCGGGCTCTGATGTGAACCAGCCATAAGAACTTCTGCTGCGGGATCGCAGCTCTCACACTCGGAGGGAACATCAGACTGATCTGACTCCGAGTCGAACATGCCGTGAAGTGACTCGGCAGGCTCGATTGCCACAATCTACGGAGACCAAACTTGGTGAGCCACCGCATGCCGCACCCAGTGCTGGAGCCATGAGCGACCGGATCTCTTGCGGCGGTGAACAGCGGGCAGGGCCGAAGAGTACGGGGTCGACGGCTGCCGTAGCAGAACACCGCAGGAGCTCATGTGGAAGTGCGCCGCCCCGCGGATCAGGAGCGCCTCAACATCTAGAGGAGACTCCAGAAGCCATGCCAAATCGTCAGTGATGAAGGTGAGCGCTCCGAGGCGGATCTCGTGACCCAGGAACAAACCATCGCCGGAAGACATGACGAAGGGGAAAATGCAACCTCGCTGGAAGTCACTTAGATGTCTGCCCCACTGTGGGCGCCAACTGTCATGGGAACGAGTCTGACAGTAGAAGATAGCGATACGAAAGGAGAGGGCAGAGTCCTACCTACGGCGAGGGTGTACACACAGAAGTATGAGCTCAAGCCCCTCTCGTGGAGGTAACAACCCTACGTCTCAGTGCTCGAGAGCTCTTGTCGTGTGGATAGTATGTGTTACAGAAGGTGCGAACCCTTGTGCCAGAGGGGAGGGTGGCTTATATAGAGTACGCTACCCGTCATGGCCTCATTAGTGCCAGGCACCCAAGGGTTCGATCGTGGGAATAAAGACGTGCATTACTGGTAACGTACACAATAAATGCTACTAATGATGACTGACCGAACTCCTGCCTGTTGGCCTCCCTGGGGTGGCTTCTGGTCTTCTAGTGTCGACTGGTAGCAAGGTCTTTCGAGTGACAGGAGACTTTCGAGTGGAGGGAGAAGCCTTCGAGTGGATTAATTGTCGAGTGACTTGAGCGCCGTGGTGAATCCAGTCGGAATCTCTCTTGTAATCTTCAAGTCCTCCAATATAGTGTCCTTGGGTAGGGTATGTAGGTCAGAACTAGGACCCTAGCCTAGGTACATATCCTCGTCAATAAGATGCCCTTTTCTATCTTCTACACACCATACAAAAGGTAAAATAATGTATTTTGTAATAGGGGGTGGGCTCCACTACAAAGACAACAAGCATTCAACACATGATGACGGTTTGGATGATGTTTAGAGGCAGATTGTGGGGCCCAACTTAGAGGCAGACTGTGGGGCCCAACTTAGAGGCATGCCTACCTCTAACACACCACTGAAATGATGATGCCCTAAGAGCATCTACAACCGGACACCTCAAATGGACCCCCATATGCCCGCGGACATGCTCGAGCAATGACTAGACATGAGAGAGAAGAAAAAAGTGACCTAACCGGACCCCTCATATCATCTCTATATGTCTAGTCTGTCCGCGTGCCCTCATATCCATCTCAAATACAGGGAGAATATGAGGGCTTGCGCACGCGTCTGAGCGCGCCCGGGCAGTCCGCCACGTAGGACGCGACCCCACCCGGACCACATTTTCATTTTCTTTATTCATTCTTTTTTATCTCTCTCTTCCTCTCCATCAATCACATGCAAGTGACCGAACATATGAGAAAGAAAATGAAAAACATGGTTACGCGGATGAACAAATAGGGGACACGTCCGGTCACTGACCGAGCGTGTCCATGGAAATTTCTCTCGAAATAGGCTTTCACCTCGCTTTATAGATAAAGCACTGAACCAGAGTACATGGATGAACGATACAGTATGGTGGGGAGGACCCCTTACAAAGCAGATCGAAAGATAGAAAAAAACCCTAGAACAAGCCTAACACCTCGTTGATGCTTGAACAGGGGCCCTTGGGCTCAAAGACAACGTCCCTAGGAGGGTTACGTCGCGAAGCGTCGCCACTGCCGAGTCTGAGAACAGACAACGATTTTCACCGTGAGCCATGGCACAGGAACGGGATCCACGACGCCGTCTTCAAGAAGCAAGCAGCACCCATAGGCGTCGCCATCGTCGGCGCCAGAAACGCACAACTTTCACTCGATCACTCGCCTGCACCACCACGAGGAGACCCGACTATCACCTCAACAAGGGACATGCTTGCCCACCCCAGATCTGGGCACTGCCAGAGCAATCCTGCGCCTCCCGCCACTACATCCCTAGTCGTCCTCACAACCTAAAGATAGAGCCACCACCGCCACCACGAAGCCTGCCAGAAAACCAACCGTGAGGCCTGCCGACCGAGGCCGCCGTCCCGGCATCCATGCCCTAGTAGCCGCTGACCATCTCCATCACGAGCACCTGACCACAATAGTAAGAGTGAAAGGGGCCACCTTTCACTCCTAGCCCGGCATCATCCATCGGGTTTGGGTCAGCACCTTCATAGTCGGATGCGCCCATGCCTGTTTCCCCAACCGGTCCCGGTGGACCGGGGGGGGGGGGACAACCGAGTGACTACCGATGACCACCGCTGAGCACGCTCGCACCAGAGTGAAAGGGACCACCTTTCACTCCCAGCCCGACATTAGCCACCGGGTTTGGGTCGGCACCTCCACAGTAGGAAGCGCCCACGCCTGTGTCCCCAGCCGGTCCCGATGGACCGGGGGAAACAACCCAGTGACTATCGACGACCACCGCCAATCACGCTTGCACGCCGCCATGCCCATGGTCACTGGCGTCGATCTGTATGATGACACGGCGATGCCCGAAGAGCAAATCTCGGACCGACGCCACTAGGACACAACAAGGAGGAAAGCATTAACGTAGAACCTTGCACCAATGCGGTACACCTGCGCACCGTCGAACGACATCTACCACCGCACACCGGATCCATGCCGCCTCAACCAGCCGAAGAACCGTCGGCCGACAGCACGGACCACCACTGCGAAGAAGCAGTAGGCCACCCCGCAGCCGCCCTGAGGACCCCGAGCAGCTCCACCTCGCCGGACCCGTGCCACCCTGCCAGATCCGCGGCAGAGCCGCATCGACCAGTCACCGCGACGACCACCGGAGCACCTGCCGCTGACCACCGCCCTGCAGAGAACCCGGCCGGGCCTCCACCCGCCTCCTGCGCCGCAGGCCGGCCCCCTGGCCGCAGATCCGGTCAGATCTGGCCAGAGGCCGCGCCTCACGCTGTCACCAGCCCGCCGGTGGCGCCCCAGCCGCCCGCAACCGGCCGTACCGAAACTGCCACCGTCAGAGAAGATCACGCCACGCAGCCCCCTGCGCCGGAGTTCCACGACCACGACCCAGCCACCGATGCCCGCGGCGCCCCGCGTCAGCGCATCGCCTCCGCCCATGCCAGATCCGCGCGCTCCGACGTCGAGGGAGGGGGGAGAAGCCCCGCCGCCGCCCACGCCAACCCGGCTTTGCCCGGCGGCGCACCCAGGCGACGGTGAGGGGAGGGGGAAGAGAGGGGGAGGAGAGGGAAGGCCTAGGTGGCGACGCTCGGGTTTGCCCTCCCGGTCACCCACGGGAGCGATGCGGAAGGGAGTGCTCTTCTCTTTTTCGTTCGCGGACATTTAGAAAATTATATTTGCTATGTCCGGCTATAGATGTTTTAAGAGCATCTCTAACGGATCCCTTAAACCACAGGACTGAAAACACACGGTTTTCAGTTCGCGAAAAACGTGTTTTAATTGGGCGGTTTGAGCTACGACCGAACAGAAACATTGAAGTTAAACTGTAAAATCAAATATCGGCTTTATATTCTTTCTCAAGTCTTCTTCTTCCCCTCGTCCGTGTACATGTA
The DNA here is from genome assembly GCA_022496015.1 of Hordeum marinum. Taxonomy (NCBI): domain Eukaryota; kingdom Viridiplantae; phylum Streptophyta; class Magnoliopsida; order Poales; family Poaceae; genus Hordeum; species Hordeum marinum. The sequence continues at coordinate 234,760,698 of CM039672.1, read as the reverse complement.
CAGTGCACCAAGCAGTCAAATACGAAACCGCCAGCGTCCAGAACAGCGCACGAAGTGGCCGGATCGATCCAGAAGCTCCTCCTTGGTCGCCGTAGCGAGCTCCTCCATAGTTGCTCGAGTTTCCGACAAAAATCAATCCAAACGGCCAAATACGGAGCCGCGGTCGCCCTAGCCAGCTGAATCAATCCACGAGCTAGCTAGCTAGCTCGCTCAATCGATTCGAGCGGGCAGAGGAACTAGCTAGCTAGCTGAATGGATTCGAGCGGCCGCGGGCAGGCGCAGCGGCCAGGGCGGGCAGGCGCAGCGGCCAGGGCGGGCGGCCGGCGTCCGGGGACGGGCGGCGCGGCGCACGACGGACGTGGACGGCGGACGCACAAGTTTCCGTCGTAGTTGGGTTCTCCCCAACTGTTTTCTCTCGATACAGAAGCGGACGCGAAAACTTTGTTTTTACAGATCAGAGGAGCTTTTTTACCGTGCCTCTCAAAAAAAACTACAGGCCGGAATCATTTACGGATTCTATTCAGACTGTTTTTTTTCATCTAAAACTGAGTTATACGGGTCTGCTGGAGATGCGTGCCTTCCTGCCGCCCCTCCCGCTCCGAGCCACCGACGCGTTCTCCCGCTCCTCTCTTTCACCGGGAAGGCGGCAAGGATCCATGGATCTGGGCTGAACCGTTGCAGCCGGCTTGGATCCGGCCGGATTCATCCTCTTCTCGCTGAGCAGCGGGAAGGAGCACACCTGATTATCCGAGGACCGCGAGAGGACGGGGAGGCGGCACAGCGCTTTAACGCGCTTGCTTCCAGGGCTGCCGCTCGCCCCAGCTTGCAAGCCAGCTTACTGCCTCGTCGAGCTGCAGGAGTAATAATCCTTGAATAGTTGCAGCCAAAGGTAGCATATACTGTACTAATACGAAAACCTAGGCTAGTAATTTGATGTAAAGTTAGACTTGATTAGAAAGAACAGAGCAGGATTGTTTGGGGGAAAGTGCAGTGTAACTCTAGTGATGCGATGTACAAATGTTAACATTTAGGCAGAAAAAGGCCAAGATGTTACAGTCGACTTGATCATACTGCCCCCTTTCATTCTTTCTTTGCAGTGTGAGCAATAAAGTTGGGAAGGAAGGCTGGCGTAAACGAAGCCGTCTGCTCAGCAAAATCAAGGTGAACACTGTTTGTTGTTTTCATCCACACATCTTTGCCCTTTAAATTATTTGCAGGTGTGTTGTCATGTATTTGTGTGCTTCAAATTCTGCAGAAATATTTGGGCTTTGATTTCAAGAAAATAAATGAAGCTAGGCTTAATGATAATTAACTGTCCAGGGGTTGCTAAGGTAGTATATAAAATAGCTAGTTATTGTCTTAAAACTCTGGATAAGTACTATGGGAATGCAAATAAGTTTTATCAGAGAAAGAGAACTGGAGTCCGTTGTGTTGAAGTATTGCAGTGTTGAACTGAAGGATGAAAAACTGGTAATCTGATGTTGAAAAACATCTGAAGACAATTCGGTTAAGAAGGTGTATTATTGGAATGCTCCCTTAAACACTAACCTTGACTTCCGCTCTTGCTCTCTAGTTTTTGGACTCCCTCCCATCTCAACACCGCTAACTGTGCATGTGCAGAGCACGTTCTAATAACATGAAAACAAATACATTTATGTTGTTTCAAGTGTACTTATTAGAAAATTAAATGTGTTCGTGCCTTCAGTATTGTTGATGTGGAGGAAACTATAGAAAAACATGTTGCGTGCTTTTTAAGAAAGGTTAGTAAATAACTAAATATTGAATCAAACATATTAGAAGCACGTTTTTAAGCTCACATATATATCTATCACTGTATAGTTTCATGTGAAATTAGAAAAACACATTGTTTGGAATTTTACATCACATCTTACCGAGAAAAGCTTTCGCCTTGCTTTATATATAAAGAACAACCATCAAGAACCCGATACAAACATACGCCACCCCAACACACACACACACCCAAGGCAGGATACATAAACGCTGAGCGACTGGGCGACGCACGCTGGCGACGCACCACGGCCCGGACTCCGGGCGACGCCGGCGAGTGGGCGGCCGCTTCTGAGCGCTTGCGGAGGAAGGAGAGGATTCCGATGAGGAAGATCTCCACATCGGCGAGCGGCAGGACATGGCGTCGCCTACCCCATCCGACTTAACCTGCGAGGCCTTTCAAGTAGAGTACCCTGAGGATGTTGTTGCAGGACTGATGGATACAATCATTCCTAGAAATGATCCGGCAAGGGAGGACCTGCTGGAGTCCGAGAAGTAGGAAGTGGTGCGGAGGGTGGTACATCGGCGGACTTCGGCGACGGCGATCAGACCTTGGATAGGACCACTATCGAAGGTTCGTCTTCTCAAACTCACTCTTGCCGATTTCTTGGATGACTCATCTTGGAAGGTTGTTCAAAGAAGGATCAACGGAAAGGACCGGCGACGGCAGTGCCGGCGCTGGCGCCGTCGACGGGCTCAGCTACCGAGATCCGCAATCAAAGGAAATCTGATTTGAATTTTTTGTTGGGCTTTGCTGGGCCGGATGCGATCGAGTCAGTTACGGGTTGTGAGATGGCTGGGTATGTGGCCCAACCAACAGACCAGACTGCCGACGAGGGAACGATCGAAGGCGCACGTACGTCGATCGCTTCCTCACAGAACTCGGGATCGGACGTCCCTAGGGTTCCAAAGAGTATACCGCGACCGGGATTCCCTCCGCTCGGGTTGGGAAGAGCAGCCAGGGTTAGAGCCCCTGCGCCGGCGAGATTGACGCCTCCGCTAGAGATTTCCATGGCTGGGCGGGGCAATTCGGCACTGCGTCCGGTTCCGCCGCTGGCGAGGACGGACCAGCAGCAGCAGTAGCCGGCGTGGGTGGCATGCCCTGCTGGGGCCGATGATGGTAGCCATGGGGCTGGACGCGGTCGGGGTACCTTCACCGGAGGGCGTGGTGCCGCTACGCATAATGATAATCGGAATGCAAGAGGTTATTGGGGTGATGATGGCTACGATGCATACGGCGAGGGGATCTATCGTGGCTCATCGTCCACTGGCGGTGGTCGGGTTGATGGAGGAGGACGGGGGTATGACGGACCTCGGGGTTCTTTCGTTCATGGTGTTGCTGGACCTTCGAACCGGCAGCGCAGCTGGTACCGGCCGTACCGTGGTGGCCGTGGTAGAGGCAGATGGCCTCCTCCACCCCCTCTGTCGGCCGACACAACAACTCAGAAGATGGATGAGGCGGGGCCTCGGACGGCGTCGTCAGAACCTTCTGCGGCAACGGGGACTGCTGTTCCGGTCCTTGCGGGTGCGGCAGTGGAGGTAGTTAAAGCATTAGCGGCGGTCAAGGTGCCCACCTCGAAGGGTGCGTCTGCTAGGGACGCTGCCTCTGATAAAACATCCGACAAGTCTGATGGCGAAAAACTGACTAAGTGGGCTCGTAAGAAGAAGATGTCGTGCTACCGGTGCGGAGGTCTGGGGCATTTTGCGGCAGAGTGTACGGTGGAGCTATGTGACTTATGCCGCAAACCAAAGCATGATACGGGAGAGTATCCGTTTCTCTTGGGGCCAAAACCAGTGGTTACCATCTATGGAGCTTGCTGTCCGGAGTTGATGTTTTTTGAGTCCCCACGTTCTTCCTTTACTGCACCCATTCCGGAGAGCTCTCGGACCGGGGTTGTTCGTGTCACCTGTGGGAGCATGACCACTGATCAGGTGGTGCAGCGGCTACGTGAGTTGGTGCCTGCCAGCTTCTAGTGGGATCTCGTGAGACTTGATGACTAGGTTTTTAGGGTGGATTTTCCCACCAAGGAGGATCTTGGACGACTCCTGACATTTGGGATGAGTAAGGATCCAAATAGTTCATGTGTGCTTGAGTTTGAACCATGGACACGACAGGAACCGGAGGGGACTCCACTACCACAGCTTTGGGTCCAGTTCACAGGCGCCCCTCAGGTGGCTCTAGATGATGTAAGGGCCACTTGGAGCCTTGGTTCGCTCATTGGTAAGACGGAGAAGGTGGATATGTCTTTTACGCGATCGAATGGTGTGGCTCGCCTGTGTGTCAGCGTCATTAGCGTTGAGCATATACCGGACACGGTCAGATGGACGTATGCTGGAAAAAGTTTTATGTTGGATATTGAGATTGAGGAAAATGTCGAGTTCCAGGATTTGGCCAAGCAGGTTGACATGGATACTGACGAGGGGCACGACAAAGATGGGCAGCCTATGCCAGAGGCCCCTCAGAGTCAGCTGATTGATAGGGGGGCTGCTCCTCTGGCCAAGATTACTGAGTCTGCTAATAACAACGGTCGGTCCAATGTTTCCTCCTCTTCACACCAGCTGCGGTTCGGATCATTTGGATCTTGTTCGGCCCCGAGCAAGCTTTGGAGAGTCAGGGTGGAGCTTGATGACCCGGAGGAACAACAACTTCCTTCGCTTTCACCACCTATGTCACCGCAGGTCACCAAGGCTTCTCCATGAAGGGTGGATGCCTCGCCCACAACGGCCAGGGGTATCGATCGTTGACATGTTGATTTCCCAACCAGGGAGGACAGACTGATCGTTGCTTCACCTATACACGATCAGGGGCCGACGGGAGTGGTTGGGGTACTGGCTAGAGGCCATATACCAACTACTAACGGTGAGGCTGGTCAATGCAGCTCACCGACTAGAGATGAGTGCTCGGCCTTTGCGGCGCCGGCGACAGGAGGCCGCCTGGTAACTGCAGGCACGGGCGAGTTAGACGAGGTTGCTACACGGAGGGCAGGAGGCCCTCTGGCTGCCGCCATCACAGTTCGCTGTGACGCTACGCCGGTGAAAGGAGGCCATCCGATGATTCCATGCGGCGATGATGCGTCGGAGACAGGTGGTCCTCTGGGTGCAGCCAGCCCAGCTTGCAGCGTCGCTGTGCCGGTGACAGGAGGTCATCCGGTGACAGACGGAGTCCCGATAGTCCTGTTTGGACGGGGGGCAGGGGGCCTCTCTATGCTCGTGCCATCCACCAAGGAGGTCGTGGCATTCGGAGGCATTCCAGACCCGGCGACCGGGGATAGGCGGATGAGCCCTCGACTCCAGGAGCAGCCGGATGCGGATGACCTGGTGATGGGACGTGCCATGAGGGCGGCCAAGCTTCGAGATATTCAGACGACGACAGGTATGGCCGTAAACACGAGTCATTCTATTTTACATTTTTCAGACGATGAAATTATTTCGAATGCAAACAAACTAGGAGTGTCTCTGGGTAGCAATGCTAAGGAAGTATCAAAATTTGCTAATAACCTTTTAGACCTAGAGGCCGAGAGAGCTCTGGTAATGTTGTGTAATATTGCCGCGGTAAAACCTATGAATGATGATGAAATTAATGAACTGGGGATGGGGGCTATAGAACGTGTATGTGAAGATCTTGTGCCATCATCCCTAGTAACTGATGAGGAGGATAACATTGGTAAGGAGGGGTATATGGCCCCAACACAACGGAAGAAGGACTCGCAGATAGTGACTGGTTATGTGGACCGTGTTGCTGATCAGGATAAGCCAAAATGAGCTTGGAAAAGGAAGGTGTATCCGGTATCGGCAGTCCGCCGGAGTGCTCGATTTAAGACTGCAAAGAAATTTCATGATGAACGATGAAAGGAATATTCTGGAATAGCAGAGGTCTTGCTGACTTGGCTAAAAGGAGATTTCTAGCAAAAGCAACTATTGAGCACAGGCTCGATTTTATCGCTTTAATGGAAACTGGCAGGGATAATTTTACCTCAGTTCCTAAGCACCCTATCTGGTGGAATTGACTTTGATTGGCATTGTTTACCCCCAAGAGGAAGGTCCGGAGGGATCTTACTTGGGGTGAGGTGTGAGACACTAGAGGTCAGAAATGTAGTGTTGGGGGATTTTGCCGTCAAATTCAGAGTACGTTCCGAGGAGGATGGGTTCCAATGGGTGCTTGTGGCGGTATATGGTGCGGCTCAGCCAGAGTTCAAGATGGACTTTTTGGCTGACCTTGTTCGGGTTTGCGGAAACGAGAGGTTACCCATCTTAGTGGGAGGTGACTTCAACATAATTAGGCGAAGGGATGAAAAGAACAATGAAAACTTTGATGGCAGATGGTCATTCATGTTCAATACAATCATCGAAAGCCTAGACCTACGAGAGATAGAGTTCACAGGCAGAAAATTCATGTGGGCTAACACGTTACCAGATCCAATGTATGAGAAATTGGGTCGGGTACTGACTAGTGTGGAATGGGAGCAGAAATTCCCACGAGTGACAGTACGAGCGCTGCCTAGGGTTATTTCAGACCATACCCCATTGTTTGTTGACTCCGGAGAGGCAACTCATGTGGACAACAAGAATGCTTTCTCTTTTGAGTTGGCCTGGCTCGAAAGAGAAGGATTCATAGACCTCATAGCGAGAGAATGGACAAGGGCTACGGGGGAACGATCTAATGTCGATAAATGGCAAAATAAAATTAGACACCTAAGACAGTTTCTTCGGGGTTGGGCGAAGCATGAGAGCGGCGTCTATAAGCTCAAGAAACAAAGGCTTATCGAATTTATAAATGAGCTTGACATAAAAGCTGAATTCGTGCCGTTGGACGCTCATGAGAGGGCATCCAAAGTGGAGGCAGAACACAATCTTAAACAACTCCTCAGAGAAGAGGAGTTGAAATGGGCACTTAGAGCAAAAGTGCGCCAGGTGATTAAAGGGGATGACAACACACAATTTTTCCATTTGATTGCTAATGGAAGACATAGAAAGAAGAAAATTTATCAACTTGAACAGGATGAGGGTACAATCGTTGGACATGAGAACCTGAAGTTGTATATCTCGGAATACTACAAGAAACTTTTCGGTGCTCCTGATGACAATACAATGTCTATGGATGAGCAGTCGGTCGGTGATATACCTCAGCTCGGGAGGGACGAGAATGAGATATTAACTGCACCGTTCTCGGAGAAAGAGGTGTTTGATGCAATTTCGCAAATGAAGAATAATAAGGCACCAGGGCCAGATGGGTTCCCGGCTAAATTCTATAAGAGATGTTGGCACATTATTAAAGGAGACCTAATTCCGATGTTTCAGGACTTGTTTGATGGGCACTTGCAGTTATACCACCTAAACTTTGGGACTATTACGTTGTTGCCAAAGAAGGAGGGGGCGGTGCGTATTGAACAGTTCAGACCCATATGCCTCCTTAATGTGTCCTTCAAATTTTTTACCAAGGTCGGGACCAATAGATTGACGCAGATTGCACATGCAGTGGTGCAACCTAGTCAATCCGCATTCATGCCTGGCAGAAATATTTTGGAGGGTGTGGTTGTTCTCCATGAAACCCTTCATGAAATTCATTCGAAGAAACTAGACGGGGTTATCTTCAAGGTGGATTTCAAGAAAGCATATGATAAAGTTAAATGGCCATTCCTACAACAAGCATTGCGTATGAAAGGTTTTGACGAGCTATGGAGGAAGCAAGTTGAATCTTTTGTACAAAAAGGGAGTGTTGGAATTAAAGTTAATGATGACATTGGTCATTTTTTCCAAACTCATAAAGGTCTCCGGCAGGGAGATCCAATGTCCCCAATCCTATTTAATGTCGTTGCGGATATGCTTGCAATACTAATAGGAAAGGCAAAACAGGAAGGCCTGGTAGGTGGGCTAGTGCTGCATCTAGTTGATGATGGTGTGTCCATCCTACAATATGCTGATGACACTATTCTCTTTATGGAACATGACATAGCGAAAGCAAGAAACATGAAACTTATCCTTTGCTTATTTGAACAGTTATCGGGGTTAAAAATTAACTTTCACAAGAGTGAATTGTTCTGCTTTGGAAGACCCAAAGAAGCACAAGACGATTACAAACAACTGTTCGGATGTGAGTTGGGTAGCTTACCGTCCAGTTACTTGGGTATTACCGATTCACCATCATAAGTTATCAAACCAAGAGTGGAAGTGCATAGAGGATCGATTTGAGAAGAAGCTAAGCTACCGGAAGGGTAAGCTTCTGTCTTATGGAGGAAGACTAATATTGATTAACTCGGTGCTCACGAGTATGCCCATGTTTCTCCTTTCCTTCTTTGAGATACCAGTAGGGGTACGCCAACGATTGGATTTCTATCGATCCCGTTCCTTTTGGCAGAGTGATGAAGTTAAGAAAAAATATAGACTTACTAAATGGGACATAATTTGCAGACCCAAAGACCAGGGAGGTCTGGGGATTGAAAACTTAGAAGTTAAGAATAGATGTCTGCTTAGTAAGTGGCTGTACAGATTATCAGTAGAAACTGAAGGGATGTGGGCACAAATTTTATGTAATAAGTACCTCCATTCTAAAACATTAGTTCAAGTCACAGTCCGACCGACTGACTCTCCATTCTGGAAGGGCTTGATGAAGGTCAAGGCTCAATTTTTCCATAGAACTAGGTTCATCATTGGGAATGGAAGTACTACGAGATTCTGGGAAGATACGTGGCTGGGGGAGACGTCCTTAGCTTTACAGTATCCTGCCCTCTATAATATTGTGCAACGTAAAGATGTGTATGTTGACACAATATTCCAGTCCATTCCTCTCAACATTCAGTTTCGGCGAACTTTGATAGGACACCGTTGGGCGGAGTGGTTGCACTTAGTCAGACGACTTATGGATGTACAATTATCGGAGGAGCCCGATAGGATTACGTGGAAGCTCACACCTTCAGGCATATTTACAGTCAAATCAATGTATCTTGACCTTATTGACACGACGGCTCTATCCAAGTCAATTCACATTTGGAAGGTCAAGGTTCCTTTGAGAATCAAAGTCTTCATGTGGTTTGTTCACAAGAAGGTGATTCTCATTAAGGACAATTTAGCAAAGCACAGTTGGCCAGGAAGTACAAGATATAGTTTTTGTGATCATCAGGAAACCATCAAACACCTTTTTCTCCACTATCCGCTGGCAAAACTATTATGGCAAATTGTTCGGGTAACTTTTAATATTGATCCTCTCGATAGCATTGGCACGTTATTTGGTACGTGGCTAAACGGAGTTGAAATAAATATCGCTAGACATATACGCATAGGAGTATGTGCACTTCTCTGGGCTATATGGTTTTAGGAAGTATTAGTATTGGTCTAGGAGTCCTTATTAGTCTATGTTTACTTTCCTTGCACCTCAAGTCTTGTGTAATATATATATGCCCTTTGGGCCTTCAATATAGATAAGTTGCTTTCATAACATGGTATTAGAGCCTAGGTTTAGGTCTCCCCCAGACGCCGCAACTCGTCCTCTCTCTCCCGATTGATTTTTTTTTCCGGTCAGTCATGATCGGTACGTCCATTGTGCTTGTTTCGTGACTTCTCATTGATCTCCCACGAAAGATTTCCTTTCCTTTCGATCCAACCAGGCGATGGCCGTCTCCTTTGACAATGACGGAATTCAGCCCAGCCGTCCCCTGCATCAACTTGGGCCCATTGTGTCGATGCGCCGCTGGGCCTCTACATGCTTGCTGCTGGGCAGCCACGGGTCGCCTCTGGATTGGGACCCTCGACGGCCGATCGTGTTGTTACAATATATGTGGATTGTGCTAGCTCTTTCCATTAGTTTAGACTTTTGGTTGCGTTGGCTAGTGCATGAAGCTTAACATGGTATCGAAGCTAAGGTCTTGAGTTCAAGTCCTGGCTTTCGCAATTTACTAAAAATTGCTGGTAGGCCCCCTTTGTGTCCACGTAGAGGCCTCTTGAGTCATACGTGAGTTTCGCGTGCCGTCGCTCTTCCGGTTGCATGTGTTGACTTGTCTTTCCCGTCACACGTGAGAGGGGGTGTTACAGTATATGTGGATTGTACTAGCTCTTTCCATCAGTTTGGACTTTTGGTTGCGTTGGCTAGTGCATGAAGCTTAACATATGGAACTGCAGGAATGACATGGTTTTTAACAGACAAATACATATACATTTCTTGCAGGTACTACACAGGGCGTCGGCGTTGATCCGTACGTGATCGTTACTTACTCCTGCGGAAACCAGGGAGCCTTTGGTTACTGGGTGTGCCCGGTGGGAGATGGTAGCACGGGATATATTCAACCGGTTTGGATGGCGGTCCACTAATAGGATAGGTCCATTTTCGCCGGTTGTGGCTTTTCTTGATTTGTTTTACAAAATGTAATTTTGCTCCTTTAGAGCTTGATTGAGACCGCAGACTATTTGTGTTGGCACTTTCAATAAAGTGGCCGTATGCATCATGCTGATGCAAGGCCGGAGGTCACACTCCTTTTCTAAAAAAAACATAAACGTTGAGCGCAGCTATACCACCCCTATCACTACAAGAGCCATCGGGGTCCTCAACCGTGAAACCACGGAGAAGAGACGAAGCTGCATATGACGAACCATGAGCTCCAAGACGACACCTTTAGAAAGGCTACGACACCAGAACGCCGCCATCGTCGGATCCGAGGATCATGGTTTCCCTTGGAGCAACACGACGAGCAAGGAGGACCCCGGCGACGCCTTCAAGAAGGGGACGAATTCGCCGCCGCCAGCCTGCCCAAAGATGGAGCAGGTTTTCACCCCGGCCAAAACTCACCGCCCCCGGCATGGGTACGAACGACGCAACATCGCCACTGATTGTCGCTCCCCGACCACCATGCTGCCCACACGACCATGGCCATCGGGCAACACTTGAGCCACGGGCCCCGCCCCCGAGCACCGTGCTCCCACACCAGATCCGCCACCACGAAATCCAAGACCGCTCCACCTCCTTCAACCTGGTCCACCGACGATGCAGTCGGAAAGGCATGCCCTTTTTGCAAGAACATGTCCTAACAGGCAAGAGCAGGGCAAGGGAAAGCCACCGACGGCTGGTGGCCACGCCGCAGCCACCATGCCATTTCTTGAACTAGGGCCAGGTCGCCGTCGCCACCCTCGGCAACAGGAAGACCCGGAGGCACCCCCGCCAACTCCGCGGAGCCCCCTGCTACTGTGGCCAGCCAAAGACGAGAAGCGTCGAGCCGCCATGCTCCACTTGCCAGACGCGCCTCCATCCGCAGCTTCGAGCACCCAAGAATCAGGAGAAGGGGGGGGGAAACCACCGCTATTGTGCCGCCACCCCTACCAGCCTAAGTGGCCTCGGTCAAGGCGGCCCGCGCCCTTGCGAGGTCAGATCCAGCCGAGCCGCCGCCGCGCCATCCACGGCCGCCGTCCCTGACCTTCAACACGCCCACAACCTCCCACCTCCACCAGCCAAGATGGCCACGTCAGAGGAGGCCGCCCGCTGGCCGCGCCGCTGTAGGGCCAGATCCTGCCGACGACACCGCATCCAGACCCCAGGCGCGTCCCGACACCATGTAGCTTACTGCGCCGGCCGTAGAAGATCCTCGCGTCGCCTCCCGTAGACTTGCCGCAGCGACATGCGCTCCTCGGTGCCCTGACCTGACAGCGACGGCCCGCGCCAGCCCCTGCCGCGCGAGGGGGTGAGAAAGCCTTGCCGCCATTGGCGCCAGCCGGGCTTTGCTCGGGCGCGGCCTCTGGCGGCGATGGGAGGTGGAAGAGGGGAGGGGAGGTGGTAGGGCGGCTGGCGGCTAGCGTTCCCCCACTGCCGCCCGTGGGAGCGCTAGATTAGAGGAGGAGGGGGAGGGTTCACCATTACTGATGCTTTAGAAGCATACCATGATTTATCAAAATCTCACGTCACATCTTAAAAGCAAAGACATGAGATCTTTTCATAAAAACAATATCCCTTAAAAGGACAAATTCTCTATGCACGTAAAAACAAGAATTCTCATGTATATAATACTCCCTCCGTCCGGAAATACTTGTCCTAAAAATGAATAAAAGTATTTCCGGACGGAGGGAGTATAAATTAGAGAGTAACAGAACAAAAATAAGTATACTAAGAGGCCATGGGTGAAAGTGTTATTAGGGGAGGCTGTAAATTTTGTCCACAATAATTGGATGAATAATTATGAAATGGGGTTGACAGATCAAAAGTATACCAAGTTCAACTCATGCTTTTTATATTGGTATAAATAATAATTTTCCACGTTATCTTATGAAACTAGCGCTCAAGAACAAGGCACTGATGATCCATCACTCAGAACTACATTTCCCAGTTACTTCTACAGCACAGCAAGCCCTTATGTTGTTCATCTCAGAAATGACTTCTCTCATGGACAGCCTGTCAGTTGGTCTTTTCCTGCAGCATGCTAGGGCAAGTCTTGTGATAGAGTACATGTAACTGTTAATATCTCGGTGTGTCTTCTCAACTGATAGCAGAAGGGGATCAATAATCTCCATCAGTTGTGCTGGATATGCCATCTTTGCATACTCAAGCAAGGTCAATCCATCTGTAAACATACCATGTGTAGGTGTCTTCCCTGTAAACATCTCAAGGAGCACAATACCGAAGCTATACACATCCCCACTGAGAGATATTTGACCACCTTCACCATACTCTGCAGTGCAGAAACACCATGAATAATATACCTAGCAAGCAACCCGATTTGCTAGAACAATAATAAAAATAAAATTTAGTTACCTGCAGCAACATATCCAATTGTTCCCACTACGGAACTCTTTGAATGGATCAATTGCTCCCCTTCTGGGTCTATGAGAATCTTTGCAAGGCCAAAGTCCCCAACATGAGCAACCATATCCTCACCAAGAAGAATATTGCTGGGCTTCAAGTCCAAGTGAACTATTGTTGGCTGGCAGTTGTTGTGCAGATAGTCTAGAGCGGCGGCAACATCAGAAGCAATACTCAGTCTCTGCATTAATGTTAGAATTTTGACTGGATTTGATGAATATATGTCTGGATGTAACCACCTATCAAGACTCCCATAAGGCATGAAATCAAGAACAATGGCTTTGAAGTCTTTCTGGTTAAAGTCAGAACATGAGCAGCAAGTTATAACCCCAATCAAGTTACGGTGGCGAATTTTGCCAAGTGCCTTACACTCTGCCTCAAAACTTTTCGTGGAACCAGCTTGTTCAAGGTCAAAAACCTTCACAGCCACAGTACTTACTGACCTCTTGAGCATCAGCCTCCCCTTATAAACACATCCATATCGTCCAGTACCAACCAAATTGTCAGTTGTGAAGCCATTTGTTGCCTGGAACAAATTGGAATAAGAAACTCGAGGATGCATGTCACCCATCAAGGAAGGAGCTACCAAAGTTGCTCTTACAGATGGCAGTCTTAATTTATTTTTCAGTGAGAAGAAAGCTAGTCCCATTATAAAGCACACAAAGATGATTACAGTACTCGGGATCACTGCATTTCGAATGACTCGGGGTATCCTTTGAACACACCCAATTGTTTTGGATGGACATGAAGGCAAATGCAACTCTTGAATGCCACCACAAAGCTTACCATTCCCATAGAAAGTGAACCCAGTCAAATTGTTGAACACACCATGTGCTGGGACTTGCCCATCAAGAAGGTTGAAGGATATGTCGAGTCGGTAGAGTGATATCATGCTTTCCAAGGTCTTTGGGATCTGTGCAGATAAACTGTTCTGTCCAAGATACAGTTCTTTCAGTCCACTCATGAGTCCTAACTCTTGAGGGATTCCTCCTGTGAGCCTATTTTTGGTCAAATTCAGCAGTGCCAAGCCTCGCATTCTACTTACGGACATAGGAATCATACCGTTGAAGTAGTTATCATCCAAACGGAGCTCCATCAAGCTCTGGCAATTGCTGAGAGCGTCTGGCAGCAGCCCAGACAAGTTGTTCTCATGGATGTACAAGTATGTGAGCACTGTAAGACCACCAACCTGGGATGGAAGGGAACTACTAAAATGATTCCTAGACAAGTCCAGAACGTATGACAAGGATGACAGGCTAAAGATCTCTCCTGGTAATGGACCTGAAAGCGCATTGTTCGAAAAGGTTGCGCTGACAAGTCGTTGTAGATTTCCTATGCTCATCGGAAGAGGTCCCTCCAACATATTGTTATCTACAGAAAGGTGTTGCAACTGTGTTAAGTTCCCGAGCGAGGGCGGCATCATCCCAGAGAGCTGGTTATTCTCTAGTGTCAAGAACTGGAGCATGTTCAGTCTTCCTATGCTGTCTGGTATGGGGCCGGTTAACTGATTGCCAGATAGCCCTAGCTTGAATAGTTTGGGAAAGCTGCCAATGCCAATTTGTATCTTGCCTGATATTCCATTGTATCTGATGTCTAGGGCTTCAAGTTGCCCTGATAAGTTGGCGATAGAGCGCGGAAACCCACCACTAAACTTGTTGTTTTGCAGTGTGAGCCAACGAAGGCTTGTGCAATTTGTCAGGGAAGTGATGAACCCCCAGTCTTGAACAGTGGTTGCCTCCAGCTGGTTTCCATTAAGCATCAGGTATTTTGGGCAGAGCCTTCCAATCTCTGGAGGCACGATACCGGTGATGTTGTTACCAGAGAGGTCCATGGATTGGATTGTAGTTGCATTTGCAATTGAAGCTGGAATTCTTCCTGTGAATTGGTTCAGAGCAAGGATAAGGTATCTGATGTGTCGCAGGCCATTGCCCAAATTGGAGGGCAGTGTGCCATGCAGTTGGTTCATTTGAAGACCAACGAGGATGAGGGATGAAATGTTGAAGAGCGTTGTTGGAATGTTTCCTGAGAGGTGGTTTACTTGCAGTGCTAGAGCCTCTAGCTTACCAAGCCTGCCAAGGCTCTCAGGGATTGGACCACTCAGCTGGTTTTCATTGAGGTATAATCTCCGCAGAGATGAGAGGTTCCCAAGTGATGGTGGGATGATCCCAGTGAAGCTGTTCTTCCCTATTGAAATGGTCTCAATCCTTGACAGGTCACCAAGCCAATCAGGGATTTCTCGATTGAGGTTGTTCAGGTCAAGTTTGACACTTACAAGGCGAGTACAGTTCCGCAGGCCATGTGTGATCTCCCCTTGAAGTGAATTATTTGATAGATAGAGATAAGTTAACCATGGTAACTGTCCAATTGCCCAAGGCATTTCACCTTGCAGTGAATTATTTGACAAGTCAAGATATGACATTTGAGTCAACTGGCCAATCGTCGGTGGGATTTCGCCGTGTAGCAGATTGTAGCTGAGGTCTAAACTTCTCAGGTATGTCAGGTTCCCGAGGGAAGGGGCGATGTACCCAAAAAGCCCAACCGAGGAGAGATTCAGTGCCAGTACCCTTCGCTTATGCCTGAGGCTGCACATGATACCACGCCACTTGCACAAGTCAGTGGTTGTGTTCCATGAGGCCAGTGCATCTGACTCGCGGTTTAGACCTGCCTTGAATGCTAGCAAGGCATTGAGATCAGTCTCATTGCTGAAGGGCATTGCATGAGAATATGAAGTCATTGCCAGTAGGAGCAGATGAGGCAAGAGAAGCAAATTTAGAGCAGGAAACATTTTGGAGCAGTTCCCTGGCATTTACAAACACAAAACATAGTTAGTGTTGAAAGCTTCTCGTATGTTTAACACGCAGGGATCAATAAATATAAAATACTAGCCACCATCCTGGAATTATATCATCAACTAGCAAAGTAACAATCCATTCAATAACATATATATGCACGTAGACCATTTCTGTGCAAGAAAGGAAGTTTGTCCTTGTGCAGCAAATAGATGATACCCCATGCGTTGCTGCGGGAATTGGTTACAATATATTTCAATGAGATTTGGTCGTATGGAAGAAGAATATTTTAATTAATAATATGAAAATCGAAATTGAAAACACATAGGATTTATAATATTTGATTACAGTACAGTTAGAAAATATTTGTTGTATATAAGTAGCATAATCCACGCATGGTTGCATGTTGTGGTGGGCTTTTTCCATGTGTGGTTGCATGTTGAGGTGGGCTTTTCCTATACACGGTTGCATGTTGAGGTGACATGCTTGTATGTTGAGAGAAATATGTTAGTGGGGATAACCTATTTAATTATATAGGATTAGTTCCAATAGTTTTGTCAGATCTTTCTGAAGCCTGGTAAATTGTTGATGTGTATTCTATCTGTACAATAGTTTTGTCCTGCAAATGCAGTCTCTGTAACTTCTTTATTTCTCTATGCTATTGCTACTTGATTCAGTTTTATCCTGTGTAGATTTACAAAGAGGAGAGGGGTGTCATCCTTCGTGTTTGTTTACTGATAAAGAAGCACGATAGATATATCTAAATTTTAGGTTAGTAAGTGAAGCGTGCATCATTCATTTCATTATAAATTACCCAATGTTACGTATGAAGTGCATTTGGAAGGCAATATGACGTAGGCAATGTAGATTTGAACGCATTATACTGATTGTTGGAAATCTGAGCTTGCCTATGAAAGAAACGTATAAGTAACTTAGTGTTGGTTTCCATTTTCAAGCTACTAGTTTGGAAATAATCCAAACGTGCCAATAGAGTAGTGTTCATGCCCTCACGTGATAAGCTTGTAGCCTTGGTAATAGCAACGCATTAGCCACCATAGCATATGTCACCATGCTCATCAGAAATAGACACAGACCGGATCCGTAGTATATGTCACCGTACTCATCAGAAATAGACACAGACCGGATTTTTATTCTACGAAAGATAGAACACTGTCACACACAGTAAACATTGTTTGACACCCAGAGAATATTGATGGAGTCTAATGAAACCTGGAAGCTTAAAATTTATTGCTTCAGGAGCAATGTTCTAAACCATTATAATTTTTATTTATTCGGAACATGCATGCCTAGTCCAGTTGCTCCATCCTTTACGCTGGCAGGTGGACTCAGGAATAAGCGGACATGTCAGTGCGTGATAACCATCATCCATTGGATAGTTGAAAATGTGCTTCACTGAGTAAGATTGGCCACAGGCAAACCATGTTCAGTCTTGATCTTTTTGCGGGCAGAAAGTTCAATATAGTTGTCTCTATTGCTCGGTTTGCACGCTTCTAATAAATACAATATTTTGATAAGATCACTGAAAGACAAGTCATTTAAAACTTGTTGATGCACACTTGTAGCAAAGGTTAATCATACAATTAGTCTAGCTGTCGAGAAAGGTGTAATATTAGCAAGTACAATTGATAGTGACCTTTAAGAAAGTCAAAATGATGACATTCCAAGCAGTGACGGAAGCATATAAGCATATACGTGTTGCCCCCATTCTAAGAATAGTTTATGCTATCAACCCTCAAGTTAGTAATAATGTGGCATTAACAGTACAACACGGCTTGATCAACCTTCATAAAGGTTATCATGATAAAGCCAACATTTGCTTCATTAGAAAGAAGTTTGTCCCTATGGCGTTCGGCTAGTTCTTAAAAAATGTGGAGGAATACAATTTTTATGTCACCATCTATAATTGCTATTTCCGTCGTGTCTATGTCTCGTGATCAACTGGGCCCACGTACATAGTCACACTAGCGACATCTGAAGTTGATATAATATCAGAAATTAGACATGAAAAAGGTTAACATCTAAAGTTAAATTTTGGGTTTTATTTGATTCAGTCAATGTTCTGTGTGTCGAATAATGTTTGTTGCGTGTGATTGTGTTCCATCCTGCATAGAATAAAAAATCAACATGTGTCTGAGGAGTACAGAAATAGATCCTATCGTGCTAATGCACTGCTTGGTATTAACAATGACACAAATCTGGTTAGAACATGTCATGTAAGTTTGTTTATTTTATTTTGATAGTTTATTGTTTATATTGTCAATAAATTATACTGCACCGCGAGGAGAAGGCATGAGCTATCCTTTATGTTCACGTTCAAAGGTGTGCTCGCAATCGGTCTAAAAAAGTGTTTTATGTGCAAGACATGTGTCAGTTCAACAACAATTGATGGTTATCACAGTAGGAATTTTATGGTAAACATATTTTATAGAAAGCAAATTGTCTGTGTGTGTGTTTTGGATTTCCCACAATCACTAGACCATTTCTGTGCTAATTTTTTTTTGAGAAAACGCAAAGGATCTTTGCGTTTCATTTCATTGAAAAGATGAGAAGATACAATCCTCCTAGGAGGTAATCCTCCTAGGAGGAAGATACAGTAGTTCTTCAGTAGTTGTGTTTGTTCTTTCTGAACCTGGTAAATTATTGTTCTATATTTTATCTGTGAAATGATCTTGTCCTCCAAATGCAGTATGGATATAATAAACAAGTGAAGAGAACATACCAACAATTGTGCAACTCCTACTCTTGAACATTACAGAATTGTCATGCTGCTTTCGTGATCTAGAATTTTATCTGATCATATCACACCCCCTTATTTTGCAACAAATCTTCAGCCTAGACTCTTCTTCATGACATACAATTTGTAATACTAAGATACACATGGTGTGCTCCCCTGATTTGTGTGCACCCTTTTTCCTACTAACTAGCTCGTCTCCTTTTACTTTACTCCAGTATAACTAGCTCGTCTCCTTTTACTTCACCCCAGTATACTCAGTAAATTTTATAGTTGTGGAGGATAACTTGCACCATCTCTATTGTTCAATAGGTTACCCGAGTGGATTGCATGATTTGCGCAAAAAAATGGCGTGGCGGAAGAACTAACAGAAATAGGGACATGGGATGAAAAGATTGGCAATTCTGAAGAACAACGTAGCCTGGAGAAAGCGAATGTTAAAAAGAACCTGAACTCCTGAAGTTCTCCTGACCAAAGCCTTGCTTTCGTTGTTGCTGCCTTTGGTCTGGTCTCTTTTATGCTGCCTCCAGGTACGAGACGAAGCACAGGTCAAGCTGACCCCGGTAAGCGTTCCCCACCGGAAGCCATGACTTTTGAGCTTGGGCACTGCCCTATAGTCAAGTCAAGGACGGAGATTGCCCAATTATTTTTCTTACTAGTCCTGTTGCTAGTCCAATGCTGAGACAACGGATTCAGGTTGAAAGAGAAGGAAAATGCCGACATCCGACTATGACAACTGGGCCAGTAATTGGCACATTCAGAGGCAATTTCGGATGTGTGGAATTCAAGAAGACTGTAGCTGCCGTTCCATGGAGGTTCGAGAGCCACTTTTCGCATGCGTTGTCGCTCTCTCTGTTTCTGCCTGGCGATGCAAACCGGCTCTCGCATCATTGTCCGTAGAGAAGTTTCATCATGTCACAGTTTATATCGGTCCACATCATTGTTCTCTATTATTGCGTGCATCAAATTCTTGGTATGAAATTTCAGCCTGAGTACGGTTCTATTCCAAGCTTTTTTTTAGTTGTATCCTGAGCTTTATGTAGTAGTAGAACACTACAGTCATACTATAAATTGATCAAATTCCGGGTGCTATAAATTGGGGATTACCAAATCGGCCCTAAATTTCCAGACCGTCCTACATTTTTAGGCCCCCAACATGGCTCACCAAATTGGTCTGTATTGGTCCGGACATTTGAAATCCCCCTAGCTCGGAACCAAATCTGGAAGAGTCTGGATGTCCGCCCGGCCCACATTAGTTTGACCATGTCTCCCCGCAGCCCACGTCTCTCACTCATCTCTTACTTCGCTCGGTCGTCGTCGTCGTCGTCGTGATGGTTCAACCAGACCTTCCGCCTTCCCTCGCACGCACGCACGCATGCAGTAAAAGAAATTGAAAAATCAAAACTGAAAATATCGCCGATCCACGCCCGTCGTCGTTTGATAGAAGGAAGAAAAAAAAACTAACAGAAAAGAAAGGAAAAAGGCCCACGATGCTAGCCCCACCTCCCACCTCCCACGCCACATCTTCCCCTAACCCCCAAGGCGGTGCTCCCGATCTTGTCTCTCTCCTGCCAAATATCGTCCGCCGCCAGAGAGAGGAAGAAGCGCAGCAGAGGCACCAAGGAGGAGGGCCGCCACCCCACCGATGTCGCCGCCGCCGCGGTGGACGCGGCGAAACCCAAGCCGCTGGACACCGGGCGCGTCCACTCCTGCCGCCGCCGCCGCCGCAGGGACGGGAAGAGCAGGACCGCGGGAGCCGGCGAGGGCTCCGAGGAGAGCGCCCTCCCCGGCAAGATCTGGTTTCGCTGCCCCCCAGTCCGCTCGAGCCGCGCCTAATGCCAGGGTTTATTGCAGATGGAGGTGGAGTACGTGTCGGAGAAGCCCGACCTCGCCGTCGACGACCCCCTCCTCCTCGGCGCCTTCGTGGCCGCCCCTGCCTTGCCGTCGACCTGCGAAACGTACATACAGAGGCTTGGCTAGACGACCATAGGCAAGGTTGCATAGCTCCACCTCTCGACCACTTCATCCCGCCAGCCATTGTCGTCATCGTCTTCCATGCGAACTTCCCTGCCAACGGCGACCTCGGTTGGAAGCACATCGCAGCCTGTGATATTAGATGGGGCGTTGGATTTGTGCCCTATCTCATCCTCTACAAGACTGCAGCGCATGTTGAGTAAGATCCATTATCATCATTATCTTCCTTCAAATGATAATTTCAGACTGGTTCACAATTTTCGGCCAGAGTATATTTCTAGACTATCTATTGCACGGTTGGTGAAAGGTAACCCATTTTTATGTTTCTGCTCTTAGCCATAAAAAAATGTGATATGTTGTTCCTTGCATGAATGGTAATTGTTTGCAGCTTAGTGTTTAGATGACAAACATTGCATAGCAGAAGAATCAACTTAACTAATGGTTGTACACAACAAAGAAATTCCTTCAACAAATTCCGACTGTTTAATCTGTTGTCGAAGTACAAATCCATCGAAGCTGCATTGGTAGCAGACTGGAAGTGAGAGGCGAACGCAATTAGGTCGACGGGGGCCTCGTGGCGTACAGGGGCAAAGCGATGGTGATGGAGACGAGCACCGGACGGGTGGCACGATAATTATTCTCCAATGAGGCTTGAAGTAATCTGGATAGCATGTCATTCATCATGAATAGGAATGATCTAAGGCAACAAATTCAAAGGGAAAGCGTCAACTGGCTGACAGTAGCTAGCTGGATTAAGTTTAATCTGCTATGGCTAAGTGCACAGAAGACCAAATAATAAAAAATCTGCAGTTTTTGCCTTTGCTACAAGCCGAAGCATCACCTTAGGGGACTGAAGCCAAATGCATGTGTCTGGATGTCCCATTGTCCAAGTTCACAACATCATATGTGTTGCAAAACTGTAGGGGCCTCGTCAGTGCAAAATAGACTGTCGGCTCATATAATATCAGTACTTATTGTGTCTCCGTTGCCTGGTCTGTATTTGGTTCTAATGGAACAGCTTCCAGTACA
The DNA here is from genome assembly GCA_022496015.1 of Hordeum marinum. Classification (NCBI taxonomy): domain Eukaryota; kingdom Viridiplantae; phylum Streptophyta; class Magnoliopsida; order Poales; family Poaceae; genus Hordeum; species Hordeum marinum. The sequence continues at coordinate 234,739,592 of CM039672.1, read as the reverse complement.
GCACAAGAAGAAATAATCATCCCTTGGCTTGTAGGTTCTCCATGCACAGCTAACAAATGTTTTGACTTCTGATACAGAACACCAATTGTAAGTGCTACCGTTGGTATGTCCAGTTTGGGTATGGCTACATTATCATTCTATTAATATTTAGGTGCAAAGTGGCATTGAACAAGGTTTGAGTAATTTTTAAACTTTTTTTTTCTCATATGGCTTCTCCTCTTCCTCTCTCTACTTGATTTATTATGTAGACAACTTCTTTTGTTTCCTTGAGGAACCATATATGAACCAGTATGTACATAACTCTTCTCACGTGTTATGCATCTACAAATAATTTATTACCTTTTTTCGCACCTGTTTGTTTAGTGAATAACTACTGCATTTCTGTTTTGTTCTTCCGATCACAGGATACTGGACATGGCATACAGAGTTAAAGCATAGCTGCTTACATCCGAAGAACATTGTAAATGTTAGGATTACATTTTTCTTTCAAATAAGAAGATCCATGGGGAAGGGTTATGGCCTATGACCAGAGTGAAAATGATCTTCTCGTTATTATTACCCGATTGCGTAGTTTCCAACATTTACTTTGGTTCCTTACTTACAATTAAAATTCTTAATTGCAACGTGAGCTATTTGGACAAGAGAAACTACCATTGGTGTTGTTATCCAGCTAGCCAGTGCTTGGTACTGAGAATTTCAACATGAGGACAAAAAGGGAGGCAGTGAGAGGAGGTAAAGGAGACAACATCGGGAGTGACCGGACCGTGGCTAGAACATATGGACGTGATGGTGGCGTCATCACATCCTCCGACTTGTAGAAAAGGGGGAAAAATGGCTCGGTGTGCTATGAAAAGAGAAGTGCATTGCTATTATTATTTTGAAGTATGCTTGCATTTGCAATTTGTTTGCTAGAAGCAATTGTGTAATAGCCAAGCAGGTCGCTAAGGATGTATAGCTTAATTAGCTTGGTTTTGTTTCTATATGATGTGAAAGCATATTTCAAGTTGAAGAGGAATCCATATGGTATGAAATAATAATATATGATGAGCTTTTGCACACATGCATTTTATGTCAATTTATATGTGCATTATGTTTATGTGTTGGGCAAGGAAAGAAACTTGACCGTCATGAGGTGATTGCCCGTACAATAGTAGCAAGTTTAAGGTGATATTTGTCCCATGCATTCGTAAGCACATGCTTGTTAATTACAATGACATTTTTTTATCAATGTCTATGTCAATGCTATTTTTTTATCAATGTCTTTGCCCATAAGTTTGCCCATAACTTCCTCTAAGATATGTAGATTAATCTGTTGTCACTGCACAAAATTTCTTTGTCGAAATATATTGCACAGATTTAGAAGAATTTTCATGTCATTGTGCAGGTGGATAGATGGAAAGAGTAGAAGAAAGTGTGCACATGTGGTTCAGAGGGAGGGAGCAAAACAAATAGAGCTATTTGGTGAAAAGACAAACATATGTTTCGCCCGATGCAAGGACAACATAGACAACCACTTGTATTTTGCTATATTTTCTAAACTGGTTAAATGATGTCTTCGCAGTATTTTTTTAATTTGTTTTCATCATTGTCTTGCATGATAGGGCTGTTAGTAGGGCAGAGAAAAACAAACTATCTCTTGTTAATGATAAACGCATTTGTCGCATTGTACGTGCTTCGACAAAAAATAAAATAAAATTAGAAGTGTCATTCCGATAAACGCATGTCAAATGCTCCCTCATTATTACAACTACGTTTTTTCAAGAGAAAACCTAGAGTCCCTTCGTGCTTTAAATCGGCCATGTGTATGGGAGAAAGCACCTGAAATCCAGTGATATTGTATATTTTTATAGATCAAGTAGTAGCATCTTTGCCCAGAAAAAATGCTACTATGAGTTCAGAATTTTAGCAAAACATGCAAGTTGACATTGAGATTAGTCGTTCACTAGCATTTGAGGACACGCAATAAACAAACAGATTAATTTATGTGTATTTGCTTTAATATAAAAATATACATATCACCTGCTGTGCATATGGAATCTATCTAATGATATAGGTTACCCATGATCAGTTTTGATCTATCAAAGTTTGTATGTTTCCGTTGCAACACACGGGCAGCTAACTAGTACAAGATAGATGTTTTATTCCACAAGGATCTGAAGCTTTATCGCTACTATTGCACTTTGAGAGAAACGTAAAAAGTAAAGAAGAGAACATGTGAGCTTTTGCCAGAAAGTTGAACAATGACCCTTCAACGAAGTGAGGTTGTCCCATGACAGATTGACTAAGACCCTGTTTGTTTCAGCTTCAGCTTTTGCTGCTTCTAGCCCCCAAAAAGCAGAAGCCTAGCCAAATGGCCAAATTATAGGAATGGGCTTACCAGAAGTTGGTCCCGAAATTGCACTACTAAGGAAAATCATGTCCAGAGTAGCTTCCCGCAGCTCCACCGGATTCTCATCCCTCCCGCAAAAGCCCACCCTTTCACTTCGCTGAAATTGCATAGAAAATGTCACCACTACCACCCCTTCAGATTTTTCGTTCTCCCATCCCATCACCCCATTCCCCTCTCCCCCGATTTGGTAGCAAGAGAGCACAGAGGAGGCTCTAGGGTTAGCTCCGTCGCCGCCATCTCCGGCCATCCCGGCAGCCGAAGCTCGCGTCCCCTCAGACAGACCTCTCCTCGCCTCCTCCCGATCTGGGAGCTCGCTCCCCCGCCTCCTCCATGACCCAGGGCCACCTCCATCTGCAGCAGCGTCGCCGACGGGATCCGGCCTTTCTCGGCCACCCCGACAGCCGGAGCTCGCGCCCCCCTCAGCGGGACCCCTCCCCGTCCTCCTCCTCGCCTCCTTCCAATCTGGGAGCTCGCTCCCCTGCCTCCTCCAGGACCCAGCGTCGCCGCCATCTGCAGCAGTGCCGCCGACGGGGTTCGGCCTTTCCCGGCCACTCCGACAGCCGGAGCTCGCGCCCCCCTCAGCCGGACCTCTCCCCTTCCTCCTCCCCACCTCCTCCCGATTTGGGAGCTCGCTCCCCTGCCTCCTCCAGGACCAAGCGTCGACGCCATCTGCAGCAGCGCTGCCGACGGGATCCGACCTTTCCTGGCCACCACTGTCACGTCCAAGGTGCGCGCCTATCCATATTAAGACACGAGGGCCTCGACAGGGATAGAGACACATCTTGCCGTTAGCAAATACATCATCATTACATACATCTAGGAAGAGAAGAGTATATGAGTTGGCTTACACTCGCCACATACTAAATTACAAATCCACACAATTATTTCAATCATCAATACAAAGGTAGGGTCCAGCTACAGACGAAATCAAACGATAAAATGATACAATGACACTGGCTTGCTAGCCCAAAGATCTCGACCATGGTCCTCTACTCGTCTGGATAAGTCACGTACATCCTGCCATGCTCCTCGTCATACTCCCACTGGAGCTGCGTCACATCATCCTGCACGATCTCATATGTACCTGCACCTGGATTGTTATAGTAATCTGTGAGCCATGGGGACTCAGCAATCTCGCACCCGGGTATCGAGACTATTCAAGCTCATTGGTTGGGAAGGAGTATGTGTTTAGTTTGCAGCATCACTAAGCATTTATGGTGGCTAATCTTACGAAGCATGAAAATAAATATGTGGTCTACGATAAACGATCGAAACTAGAATGACCTCTATTAGATCTTGAACACCTACTTACGTCAATCATAACCCCACCATGTTCTCTCTCGGATCATGTTCACAAGCAGAGACAATCACGGTTACTCACACAATTGGTGTATTTTATTAGAGTTTACTTCAAGTTAACTATAACCAGGTGTTAAACAAATATCCAAGTTTCCACATAACCGCGGGCACGGCTTTCCGAAAGTTTTAACCCTGCAGGGGTGCTCCAACTAGTCCATCATAAATTAACCACACTTCGCGGGAATAGCCTCGACCACGGATCTTGTGATCATCCTAGGCAACTCCAAAGGAATTCCAACACCTCGAGATAGCCCAAAGAAAGTCAGAGCCCCACACGCAAGCCACTTGATAAAGGTAAAACAAGTCCAGCAAGACCGCCCGACGTGTCGACGAACCCGATAAGAGCCGCGTATCTCGTTCTCAGGACATGACCGGATTGTCCAAACTTCCGGTAGGCCAAACACAGAGTTGCCCCTGGTGGCCACTAGCGGTTGACATTTTGGACCAACATTCATGAGGAGCACTGGCCCGGGTTGTTGATTAATCCACGGGGTTGCAAAGCCCTATACAAATTTATTAAGTTGTTTAGCAAATGTAGTACCAAAGTTGGGTCTTTCCAGACAAGTTTTAATCTCAACCAAATAAACAAGGGGATCCCCATAACAACCCCGAGCATGTTAGGAGCGCAAAGTATTGGAACATAACACCGGTAACAAGAAACTATGGCGGTAATAGCGGAACAAAACACATAGAAAAAGGCCAAGCCTTCCACCATACCAAGATATATATGTGCATTAAATTAAATAGCAGATAATATTGTGATATGCCAAATCCATGTTATCACATGGATACAACCTGCACCTGCAACTAAGAACTCTATAAGAGGGGCTGAGCAGCAGTAACTTAGCTAAACAACGGTTGCTCGGATGTGGAGGGGTTAAAGGCTATCATGGCAATGTAGGAGGCTTGACATTCAAGTGGTAGGTAGCGCAAAAGTAACGATAAGAGCGAGACAACTAGCAAGCGAAAATAGTATCGAGATCCGGGTACGATCATCTTGCTTGTTGGTTCTCCAGAGGGACAAGTAGCGGGATCCTCATAGTGGTACTCTCCTGGATCTTCGTGCTCAGGTTCAACGTTTGCGTCTACCCAATATAAACAGCAAGAATAAACAAGAAACCAAGGTGCGATGAACAAACACGATGATGCATGATTTATGCAAATAATTTAGCATGGTAATCCTAACTAGTCATGTTTCACATGCAATAGATTAGTTATTTATGAATCTGGACAAAACCTTATGTTAAGTTATTCAAACATGCATGATCATGGAAATTATGGATGCATCATGCAAAAACGATACAAATGCATATGTAGAACGTAGGAAACAGAGTTACGGTTCTCACGCTACGCTCACGACAAGATACGAAGACGAAACACAAGGCAAAGAAGGCCATGGGCTATTCCTTGGCATTCCAAGGTAGCCACTGGTTAGGCAATGAAAAACCAACCATAAAACACTAGAGCCAAAGATCAAGCAATTCCATGGAGTATAGCTCCCACAAGTCACAAAACACTAAAACAAACAATCTGCCACAAAACAACAACATAGAAACTTACACATGCAACAACTAGAGCTACAGGAAGTCTCCAACCACAAACAAGGCATTGACAGAAACTATATAGCATGCTTATAAACTTATCCAACTACACAATCTGGAATGGAGGCACACATCAATAAGCATGAAGCTCACAAGTTGGCATGATGAAACAAAATTTTGGGACTTAGAGAAACTAAAAGTTTTCTGGAATCTGAGTTAAGCTGATAGCAAGTTGACATCAGAAACTAATGGTGATAGAGACCACCTCATGTCATGAAAATTAACAGGATGGTAGAGGGCAACCTCTACACCAAGTCACTAGCACTGAGCTTGAGCTAATTCACAACATATCACAAGATAGCATCCACTCTTCATGGCATAAAAATATTAACAGATTCTCAGACTAAGAAATATTCAGCATGTTTGCAAACAACAACATTTTAGTGGCTACTTTAGAGCATGGTTCCCACTCATATGCAAGTTATCATGACAAAAATAAATACCATGGCATTCTACTCATCAAATACTACCATTTTCATGTTGGCACAATTATCATACCATGCATGGATTAAATATAACAAAAATGACAAAATGGCACTTTGAGACAAAATGACATTTTATCAAACTTGCTCAAATGTCCAAATCTATTGCACCAATGGATTCCTGAGATTTTTCTACCCCAATTTCATGTATCATACTCATATGTTCACATGGAGCATCACGACAAAACACTATATAGGAAATTGCCCACCAATCCTATAAGTGAAAACTTACTATAATTGAGCATGTCTATAATTGCACATATCCAGATTTGGGAAAAATACCAGAAATGGAAATACCCTTAAATAACAGTAAAACACTAAAAGAAAAAAGAAAAAAAACAATATCAGGGGGCCCCACCTGGCATAGTCACAGGGCCCCCTAGTGCATGACAAGTGGGGCCTGGGCCCACTTGTCACACACACCACACACACACAGCTGCACACACACACACACACACCACTGCACACACATACTGCACTGGATCTGTTGTCTAAGCAGATCCACACACACCCACCCACACACACATACACACATCCACACCTACCACAGCCAGACGAAATCTGGGCTGTGGCCGCAGCGGATCCCACACCCACAGACACAACACCATAGCCGAAAAAAATAAAACGAGCCCGGGGGGAATCGAACCCCGAACCTCTCGATCCCATAGCGAACAGGCGACCACCAGGCTATTCAACCGGATCTTCCCAAAGGGGGGGGGGTTCGCTCCATCTATTCTACCTGCACGCTAAGACTGACGAAACTGAACCAGCAGAACTCATACACACGGCAGGAACGCGGCGACGACTCCGGTGACTAAGGGACTCCTCGATGAGGGGGGAAGCACGGCGGTGGGACGCGCGAAGACGCGATGCACGGGCGGCGCGCGCGCGGGCTAGCGTACGCCTAAGCACAGCGGGGACAGCTACGGCGCGGACACCTCTGAACTTCAGACAACCGAGCACCGGGGACACTCACTTGACAGAACGACGATGACTGCTACAACGGCCTAGGGCGGAAGGAGAGGGAAGGGATCGAGCGCGGGGAACTACCTCTGCTACCTCGACACGATGACGGGGCCGGGGGCGCAGAAGAACGACGACAGCGCGAAGGGGAACTCCAGCGAACTCCTGGCCGGAACGCAGAGGAGGGAGACGATGACGGCCGGGGCCTTGGAGAGCTCCTGGTCGATGAGGAAGAAGAGGCCGACGACGGGTAAGCTTCCCTCATCACCAGCACGGCGGGGCGCGACGCAGAGGCTACCTCCGGGCACAAGCAGCAGCTTGGCTGGAGCACGGCGGACACGGCGACGGCATGGCGCTGGCTACCTTACCTGGCGGCGGCGCGACGAGGAGGAGGGGGGAATGGGCAGAGCTAACCCTAGGGATGCGTGACGACATGGTTTAAAGGGGCTGGGAGGCTGACGGCGACTTGACGTCCGCGCCAATGGCGGCGCTCTCTCTCTCTCGGGTTCTCTCTGAACCTGACGGAAAAGGCGACGGAGCAGTTGGCCATCCGCTAGGCGGGCCGAGGACGCTCGGGAGCCAACTCGGCCGCGCGGGAGGAGGAGAGGCCCACTCGCCAGCTACCACTCACAGAAATAAAACGAAGAGGGTTTTCTTTAAAAAAATAAGCCCGCATCAAATAAATCCACAA